>OW026523.1:46987356-48451106 GCA_932274085.1 Protocalliphora azurea
GTTGGTTTTCTTATTTATTTTTAGTGGCACGTTAGGGTGGCATCAAAAAATTGTTTGATATTTAGAATCAAATCGTAAGCGAATAGTAATCTCAATTGAAGATTATAAAAAATTTTAGCATAAATAAAATATATTTATAATTTTTAATTAAAGAAAATGTTTGGAAAGTTGGGATCACCCTATTGTAAATACATAAAAGCTTAAAACTCTTTGTTTATTTTCTTGTCAACTTTACTTTTAAACTGTAAAACGAAAAATTAGTTAAGTGTGAGCTTTAACTTAAATGTTTCTTAACTAAGTTTGCACTTAAGTATACACTAAGGGAACAGTATAAAACCTGGCCTGAATGTACCATGAGAGATCAAATGTTGTTATACAATAGCTTTGTTCCTGTATTTATCCAATTTACAGGTTTTAGTCAGAATTAGTCAGAAAAACAAATAAATTCTTAGCCACTAAGTGATCACGGGAACACTTTTCTGTAAATTAAGACTAAAACTTGCAAGTTTGACAAGTAGTAGAACAGAGCTTAGGTTAGAATTATTTTTTTTTTTAATAAATGTTAATAAATGCATGTCAGAAAAAAGTATTTGTTTATAAATTATACGAATCACTAAATTTTTTTAAATTTTTTATTGTATCCTACCAAACTTTAGGTGGTTGGGGTATTGTGTGTTTGTGCTGAAGTTTGTAACACCCAAAAATACTGGTCTACGACCCACCTTAATGTATGCCAATCGCCTTAGAATCAGTTTCTGAGTCGATTTAATGATGTCCGCCATCAGGTGATCATAAATGCTATAAATATAGTAATATTTAATTGAAATTTAACATATACAAGTCTTATATAGGTAAAAATCTATATGACAAGTTTCATGAAGATCGATCTTTAATTGAACGTAGTTCCCATATAAACAAATGTTAGTATCAAGTTATTATTTGAAACAATTAAGTTTTACATAAATAGAAATCACAGTTCCAAGTATCATTACATATAGTTCATAATTAACTATAGCTCCCATATAAGGCCAACTTCCGGGAATTTTCCTAAAATGCTTAAATAACATAATATAGTTCATAATTATGTTTCATAGAAATGTAGAATACTCTTAATACAAGTAACGGTCAACAATTGGTTCCAGAACTCAACCTTTATGTACATTCAAAATGGTGTAGGGTATCAAATAGCCGAGCTTGACTGATTAAATTTTTCATACTTGTTTTTTTTTTTAACCAAATTAAATTTAAATTTGGCGATTTTTTGCGATTTCTGATTAGCAATTTGCCGACAGAGGCTCAAAAAAATTTGACAACCCTGCTGGATGGTACAAACTGCAGTCAGAGAACTAAAGCAACTGTTACATTTATTCTTGATAACATTAAAAATTCATATGTATTAATATATGTAGTATGGCATCTAATCGATTAATAGTCATTCTGTTATCTGATTTTGTTCCATTAACTGTTCGAATAAATTAAATTTTTCTACTTTCAAATAACGAATAAATCGAATAATTTATGTCAAATAACCGATTAACGGAAATTGAGTTTTCTGGAGTTATAAATTTAGAACATTTTTTATTTTAAAAATCAAGTTATGTTAACTACATCTTTTTTTTTTAAAGTCTGTAATATCCCAACAAAAATAAATAAAAGTCATTTTTAGGGAAGTACTTTTTCATTACTTCCAAAGTTTTAATTAGTGTACGTTTTCTTATTCTTAAGAAATAATACAAACAGTAAAACAAAAATATTACTAAAAAAAATTAGATTAAAATGATAAATAGGTATCAGAGAAGAGAACATCTTCCAAGGATAAGCCTTCGTTAGATTCATTTTTTTTATTAGGATAGAATTTTTAATAAAATGCTATGATTATAACTTCGTAATTATGTACAAAATTTTAATATTAAGTTGATAATTGGCGATCAAATTTTATACAATATTTTTATAAATAACTTTTGAACAATATTTTTTTTGTGTCACCAAAAAATTTGATATTTTACTTCATTATTCCTTTTTAGTTTTTGAAATACAAACAAAAATTTTTATGAATCTAAACTACAAGGAAAATAATACGAAAGTAATTCGAATTCGTATTGCTTAGAAGAAAACTTGTATTGCCGCAATAGTCATATTCGTATTGCGAAAGTTTCCCCATCGGGAGCGACATGCGATAAATTTAAGCAATAATAAATCAATACTCCTTGAAGAAAAATAGGCAATATTACTAGATAATCATCTAGGTGAAAAAAAGAAGATACCGCCAGATAATCTTCTGGAAGATGTAATAAATATATAGAAAAATTATCTCTAAATAAATCTTGAAATAATATAATAAGGAAAATTTTTACATCTTGTAAATCATTCGTGCACATAATTCTTATGATTATAAAGCACGAAAAGTGAAACGTTCACATAAAGTGTCCATTTTTTGCTAAAAGACAAACAAATTTCTTCAATATTTTTTTTTTATTTTTGAACAATTTTTCGACAGCTGAAAAAATTGTGACTGAAAAATAAAAGTATTACATTAATTTCTTCCGGATGATCTCAATTGGATATAATCAATATATGTATTGCGAAGGTGATAATCGCATCACTGAAAAAGGGCGATATTTTGAGGATAAATAATAAAAAAAATTTTAATTTTGTATATTTTTTGTTTTTTATTGGCTAATTTTCTTTAAATTGATCAAATGCAATATTAGAAAAATATTGATTTGATGATTTCCGTTCAAATAATAAAAAGAAGATATTGTGTAAATTTCTTCTAGGAAGATATCTTCCAAATGTTTGTTGGGTATGGTTGCTAAATTTGAGGGAATATTGAATAGATTTTAAGGTATATTTTTATTTAATTGTTATCCTCTAAAGCATTTCAAAAAAAAAAAAAAAAAATAAAAAATAAATGTATTTCAGTGAAATTAATTAAAATTCATGACCTGAAAAACAAAAAAGGTTGAGATATGTAGATTTTGATAGTCACAATATCAATTTTACTTAAAAAGATCTAATTATATTATTTAATATCAAACACTTACTGATGCAAAAATTTTAAACTAATCCGATAAAGGGAAACGTACCGAAAATCTATATATTTTTAAAAAACTAAAATAAATACTTTATTTTTATTTGATTTCAGTTAATAATATTAACAACAACAAAGTTGTCAAACGCGAAAAACTAACAAATTTTTAAAAATTCGAAATACACTCTAAATTTTGAGATTAAAAAAAAGAAAAAACAAGAAAACGTTTTGATGATAGTTAGTGCACTAAAGATCTCGTAGCTACCTAAATTTGAAGTCAATTTTAAATTTAATTTAAATCTTTTATATTTACAATAAATAATTATTAACTTTTTTTTTTAAATAAATTTGCTTTTCTATTTCAAAATAATACTAAAGATATCAAGTTTTAAATGCTATTTCATTTACAATAAAGTGAAAAGTCAACCTTTCAAATCGTTTAAATAATCAAACAATTATTTAAAAATTTCAAAATTTTATCAAATTATTTTTAAAATATTTTTAAGCAAATCACTTTATGGTTTATTTGAAACATACTTGGGGCAAAAATAAAAACGTATGTAAAGTTTAAGTAAATCATTCCATATAAAATCGAATAAATTCTAAAATGGTTGTCCTATTTAAAAGAAAATAAATCTTGTTATGCTTACAAAAATGTCTTTAAAAAATATTATATTGTTGCATAGAATTTTATAGAAAAATTTATAATAAATTGTTTTTTTTTTAAGTTTAAAAATTTGCTTTCAATAAAAGAATTTATCTATAATTCAAAACTATTAATGATTTTTAGCTATAAAATTTTGCATATTTTCAATTAAACTTTTTCTTAAGATTTTACTTGAAAAAATTACCATTTTTAGACATTTATCGTTCATAATTTATGTTTAAATATTTTTATTTAGCTTCCAAAATAAAATTGTCTCAAAATACGCAAAAATTTCATTATGTATAATTTAATATATCTAGAATAAATATTATATTTTGTATGAAAAAATTTAGGAAAAACTTTTTCTATGTTGTTATTTAAGCACTTTTTGTAAAAAGTTTTGGTTAGATTTTGATTTATAAAATAAAAAATATTTTTCATTAACTGATAAAACTAATACTTGGACAAATTATTTTTATCGAAAGGTCCTCAAAAGTTAAACTGAAATTTAATGAAATTTAAAAATTTAGAATTTCTGAAAACCAGAAATGTGCATTTCCTACATTTTTTTTAAAGAAGTGCAAAATTTTTAAAACCTATTGATTTACTTAAAAATTTTCGAAAGAAGATGAAAATTTTTGAATAGACAATCTTGAAGATAAATTTATCATTCCTTTTTCTATTTACGACAAACAAATTTTTTTCCAAAATAATATATATATTTTTTTCCTTTTCATATGGTAAATTTTTCTTTGTGTTTAAGTTTTCTTAGTTGAAAAATTATTATTTTTTTTTAATCTATTTCAATAGATTAAATACTATAATTAGGGTTATTTATATGTTGTACATGCATTCCCAGCAAAAACTTTTTGGTTTTCGGTAATGACAACTACTTATTAAAGTAGTTTCTTGGTATTGAGGCGTCATTATTATTTGCCTACTCTGTATTACATTAATAAGTACTCAATAGTACAATAGCACAGTAATACTGCAATCACGTGGATGAGTTGGTTAGAGCGCCGGATTAACAACCAGAAGGTTGTTGCTTCAACCCCATTCTGAAGCTGTTATGTGCGAGATGATGTACTGAGTAAGACGTTAGTCAGTAAAAACGAATGGTTAGTGAGTGTCCAAGTTCGAGTTTTTTTTTTGTTTTTTTTATTTTTGTTTTCGTTTAGGTACATATTTTTGAGCATCCCTAGAGTCAAAAAATAACTACATGAATTTGTGGACAAGTCGAACAAAAATAACGAGTTATTCAGGCAAAAAATAAGTAGTTTATTTTTGCTTCCAATTATACCTTCTAGCTTACCAAGAAAGCAAAGTTTTTGCTGGGTTACTAAGACTAATTGGTAATTGGTTGCCCTAATATGTAGGCATTTTTTACTTATTTCACAATCATTATTTCCGTATCAAATATAAAAAAAAAAAAATATATTAAATAATCAAGTCCTAAACTCCTGCTAAACGATAGCAAAGTTCTGTGGAAAATTTAAATTTTCCTATGGTGAACAATTTTACAGTTTTGCTGTGCCAAATTAAAACTGTTTTCCCATGAGAAATTTTTACTTTTTTTAAAAAACTTCACAAACTTTTAGAAAATTCAGTCTATTTTTTATAATTATATATTTTTATGAAATAAATAAAATTTTTTGAATTTTGTATAACATTGAACCTAGAAACCCACAATTAAGGTATATGGACCTATGTGGGTAAGAATTCATGAAGGCTCACTTTGTGGTACTTTTTGTTTTCTAAGGGCGCTTTTTTAATTTAAAAATAAGAAATTAATGATATATAGTCCTAAATGAATAAGAATTCATAAGAGATGACTTTGTAGAACTTTTTCGTTTTCTAATGTTTCTTTTTGAGTTTTCTTTAATATTGAACGAACAAACATTAAATTACATATAAATGACTCTATGTAGGTAAGAATTTACGAGGAGGACTTTGTGGCACTTTTTTCTTCAAGAAGTACTATTTTCTTGAATTTTCTATAATATTGAACGAACAAACAAAAAAATGAAGATATATGTGCTAAATGAATGACAGTCCTTAAGAGGAGATTTTGTGGTTCTTTTTCATTCTTCTAATATTAGTTTTTGATTTTTTTTTTTTTTTTTGTAATAACTAACCTAGAAATATGAAATTAAAGATGGTTCTATCTTGGTGAGAATCTACAAGCCCTATTAGTCACATTCTTCTTTGCTAAAAAATAACAATAATAGAAATATTTTGGTAGTTTTTGAATCTTTAAAGGTTTAGGATGTACTAAACTGATACTTTATTGGTACCCTACGAATCTTCTGTACCAAAAGACATAAAAACAAATTCTAAATTGTATTATTTCTTTATCAAAAATATATCAAACATGTCGGTGGTACTTTTTGAAAATCATATTATTTACATATTTCACTTTTTGATACCTTTTTTTTAACAAAAAATATGTTTTTAAAAAGTTTATTGTTGTTAATGCCGACACAATGTCCTATAGAAATAATTTTACGAAATCTGATTTTTAATTGGATCACATACTATATACTTTGATAGCTTGTGCTTTTTAATGATGAACCCATAAATGGTTACGAAGTGGTACGATATCCCACTCTTTCGATGTTCCTTATTTAAATATAAACCTGGATGCATAAAATTAAAATAATTGGAAGGTGCGATTGAGATGTATGTTATTCATTTTCTGAAGACACCAATATTTAACTGTTCCCATGGGAGATAAGAGTCATAGTTTAATTTTTGGGTTTATTTTCACTTTTGGTATTACATTATGTTTTTTCTAAAAGTTATCAATTTTATATCTGGTCTATGTTTATGTATGGTCTATAAATGTAAACTTTTCTACCGGTGTTTAAAAGGAATTTTAAAATTGACAAAATTTTTTTCAAATTGAATAAAAATCAATAGTTAAAATGAATAAACATTCTTCAATTTGAAGAAAAAAAATTAGTTAATTTGAATAAATAGTTTCTTCAATTCAGCTAAAATTTAGAAGAATTAAATAAAATAGTGTAATTAAATTAAATAAAAATTCTTAAGTATGAAGAAAAATTTTAGTTAATTTGAATAATATTTTTTCAACTTGATTAAAAACTTGTCAAGTAACTAATTCAGTTAGTCATATTGATTTATGAAAATTTAAATAAAATTTTTGTTAAATTGACCTATGATTTTATTGGTTGATATTTGACCTACTTTTCTTCAATTCTACACTTCCTTTTACCGTATTTACAATTCATTTTTGATCGAGTGTGGTTTTCTGTTATCCTTTCGAGTATTTTTACTTATATTATTATATTTATACTTATAAAATTAATTAATTATGTTCAAAAGTTCGAAATATAATATAATTAGAAATATAATATAGCAATTTCACTTATCATTGGGAGGAATCATATAGTAAATTTGGCAAATATCGCAAAAAGATTCCATGGCCTTTAAATTTGTTTTTGACGTGTTGTGATTGATTTTTTCTTAGCTTCTTCTATGTAGGGTATTTCATTTCAATCTGTAGTTGATTATTATGATTAGAACTTTTAGAAGAATATTTGGTTTTAATTTGCTTTTCTCATCACGTTTATCAGTAAATATTAGAAATAATCATTGTCGTAGCTAGACAATTTTTTTTGGGGGGTGGGGGTTGAAGTGGACTAAAATTTTTTTCCGATGACGAATATTTTTATAACAAATTTGATTTACAGTTTTTTTGGAATTATAATTCAAAAATTAAATATTTCTCGTATTTAGTAAATTTATTCAATTATATATTTTAAGTTTATTCTTTCATTTTATATTAAAAAAGAGTTTTTTCTATAAATTTTGGAGAATAAAGTACAATTCGTTGAAATAGATCAGTCAATGGAAAAACTTACAAACCGTGAAAGAATTTACATCATAACTTGGATAAATGTCTTAAAAAATATACAAACGAAAAAACTGTTCACATATATTTTTTAATATAAGAACTAAATTCCCAGTAAAAATATTTTAAAGATCTGAAATTTTCTCATCCTGATCTCTCTGCATATTATAAATTTTACATATGTATATTAGCTGTAAGTGAACAGAACATAAATATGACATAAATGACAGGACAATACCATTATTTAACATGTCAAAATGTAATATTCAGCTTGGCCAAACATATATACCCATCGTCTGCAACTTGTTTTTTACCACCCTAATAATTTCACCTTATATTGTAGTGAACGGTTTCTGAGTTTAGATTATTTCTTGAACTATTTCTACAACATTTCGTTAGCATACATGCTTTATCAGAAGAGATATTGGCGGAGAAGTATGTTATGGAGTTATGTCGAACACCCAGTTTTCTAGCATTTGGTCCATATATATATATATACATTCTAAATATTGGAGTGTATATGGGCCAAATGCTAGAAAAAAATGTGTTGTTTAAAGAAGAAAAGACTTAATAAAAATGGTTCTTATTTACTAATGTTATCGGTTTTAAGATAATTTGGAAAAAGTAATTGAGTATTTAATATTAATCGGTCCTTAGTGTAAAATAGGGTTGTACAAGGAACAGGACACCACATCATTCCCTCCGCTGGTGCGAACGGGATTCGAATACGCCGACCACTGGATGTTGTTTTAAACAGGTTGACTTCAGGTGGAAAGCTTATCCTTGGTGTTGAATTTGTAGTTTTGTTTGTACATTTTGTAGATTTGTCAGGTACTTTTTGAAGATTAGCCAGAACGTCTAGTAGTAGCTGTTAACTAACGTGAATGTCTGGTGATTGTTGCTGACTAGCTAGGAATGTCATTCGAATCCGTACTAGCCACAAAAGCCGGTTTTAGCCTGTCTATATTGATGTTGTATGACGATCTCGTATGGAAATTATACAATATTTTTTGAAACGTTTTATTACCAAATAAGGACCATCGTATGGATGAATAAGTGATGGTCGAACGGAGTCACTGCAACGAGGACCAAATACTCTTTGAGATAAATGTTGGCGGTGTTGAGTGATGGCCTAAGCTTTTGCATCGCTGCTCGGAATTCATTTACAAAGTCGCTACCTGAACTTGTAACTTTTGCCGGTTAAATAAATTCTCTTGAAATCTTGAGCGTTGAGCCTTTTGTTCCACAAGCAACGCTTTCTTAAACAAAAAAAAAAAAAAAAAATAAATAAAAACACAACAATAACGTATTAGCGTACATATGCATATATTTGTATGTATATCAGGAATGGAAAGTTGATACGATGGTACTTTTTTTATACTATTTATTATTCAAAAATACTCGTTCGAGTAATTTGATACTCTCAAGCGATTAGTTGGTTAATTTGTAATTCAATTCAAAATTAAACCTTTTCAAATGATTAATAAAATTATTGTAATAGTATATTATCTAAATTTTTTTCTATTTATGCCTTCGTTTTGAAGTAATTTTCAAAAATTGGTAAATTGGTAAAGAAATTAAAACTTAAGTGCTGGCTTTAAATTAATTTTCTTTCGACTTTACGCCTCTTCAATTTGGTCCCAAAAATATATGAAGGAATTTATATTTTATATAATATTTTATTGAATAAAAGCAAAATAGACAACGAGTAATATAATATTTATTTAAATTATCGATATTTCAATACCGTGTATTTTTTAATCTTTCGTTTCGGATATAAAAACATTATTAGTTTGTTTGCAATAAATGTATAAAACATAAATATTGAAAATTTTAAATTTTAGTATTCTGAGGTTGCAAAAAGTACTACTTAAATATTTTCTTGATACCGAAAAATATTTCAATTTTTCATCATACAAATTGACTGCATATACAAAAAACCATAACACACTAACAACACAATTCTTGTTTCCTTTATTTTTTTTTCTGTTATTGGGTATTTCTATGGCCTTGGCTATGAAGCAAATACTGAGAGATTGCTAACATCTTTACTTTTTGAATGTTAACAGAATTTCTATCGAACTTTTATAAGATTTCCTTGAGTGAACGACTTTAGGTAGATCTCGTTGCAAACTTCAGCATTAGTCTGTCAACATATATGAGTCCCATCTTCTCTGATATTGCTCTTTCATTGTCCGAAGATTGTAATGAAATCTTTCATCTTACTCCTCATTAAAATCACCCAGATTTTATGGAAATCGGTCTAAATGCGAGTGAAGGAAGTGAATTTTTATGCTCAAGTTCCTCCCTAGCTCTTGCAAATTCTATAGCATGCACTCAACAAGCTCGACTTGATCGTCAGATTTCTTTTTGCCTATGAAATTACTCATAACCAAAGCAAATGAATTCCAAGCTTTGGATTCGACTTCAGCCATTGTTTTGAAAAATTAAGATCTTTCACGTGATGCCTAATCTGTGGCCCATCAAAAATCTAGCCTTCAATTTTTCTGTACTTAATCTTGGAAACTTGCGTGAAAGAAAATTGACGCATTCACCACTTTTGTCAAGTGCCTTCACAAACAAATTTGGATCATCAGAAGATATAGATGTGCTGGGTTTTACCTCTATTGATTTTAATTGACGTCGTTGAGCAGAAGATAAGTTAGGATATGGCCATTAAGCTCTCGATTCGCGATATTTGTGTTTAAACTTAATTATGAAAGTAGCAAATTAATTGAAAATATAATAATAGAAATAAAAGGGACATCATTTATGTATATTAAACAATAAATCAATTGTATATATATATTCCAAACATAAATTAAATCGGTTTTATCCCGATTTATATTACATTTCTTTTTTTTTTTTTTTTTTGAAAAGTTGCTCATTGGTAACACTAGTTAGTCTGACTAAAAAACTATTATTTTATTTATTACCATTTAAAAATACATTTGATATTATGAATTCATGCTGTTAAAATTTACAACTACTCGTAGCATAGTGTTATTATTAGCTATTGCAATTATCATTGGCCTTGTTAAAGATGAATTTACATTTACAAATTATAGGAAATTACGAGTATAAGTACTAAATTTTGTGCTACACTTAACATTTTAGTTAAGTTTTCAGCATTTTTTTTTAAATAAATAAAATTTTAATTTGGGGATTTCTGATTAACAATTTGGTGAAAGAGGCTCAAAATAATCTGACAACTCTGTCCAGCACAACTGTGCTCGGTGTTGCCGTTTTGGTTATTTTTAACCAAAATTAACTATTTTATTTTCCAATGTGGTGATGATTTTTTTCTTCCAATTTGATACTTTTTTTTTTTTGTTAAATCAAAATTTTATTTTTATTAGTTTTAAAAATGCTATTTACTCTGTTAATCTTGCCAACAATAAAAAAAACAATCATCACACATTTAAAAACTGAAGGTTCCTATAACTTCTCATTCCAATTTTAACTGACAATGAAGAAAACAATTTAAATCAACAGAAAATATAAAGATTTTCTAATGTTTAACCAAAAAGTGAAATGGATTGGGAGATTTTTGTGAGAAAGTTCTAATGATGTAACAAACAATCTAAATACTTGTAATTGCAAAATAAATTACTGTTCAAATATCTTCCTTAAAGTAATACATAGTTGAGAGAAAGAGCGTTTTATGGGTGCTAAGGTTAATCTTATTTAAGCCAAATTTTATTAACATACGAATATTTATATGGGATTTAACTACTTTTTACTGATTTTCGGAAGACGACCCTATATAGAAACTACAATTAATTTTAAAACGATCCTTTTGAAACTAAATGATATATTTTATATATTTACATACAAAATTTTTTATAGAACGTTTTTTATAGAATGTTTTATTTGTATAGAATTCTGTAGAAATATGCTTAGATGTATTTAAAATATTTGAACTTCAAAATATTATTCCAAGAAAACATTTATTTGGGAGACTAGGGGAAATAATGAACCAATATCGACCAGTTAATGAGATACTGAGTCGATTGGTTTACAATAGGAGATTCCCAGTATGCTGCTGTAGGGAATAAAAAATGTACTTTGTTTAGTTATTAAAACTGTGCAAGACAACATGATTAAATAATAATGAAAATTTAAAAAGGGCACCACATTATTTTACAAATAACTGCAATAAAAGTGTTCTATCAGTCCCGATGTATTTTTAATTGGTCCACAATTTTTAAATTATCCTATTAAAATTTAATATGTATGAGTGCTTTAGTACATAAACGATTGATATTAAATCTTTTAGCCAAACCTTCCAATTTAATATTTTTTACTTTAAATCTTTCTGCAAACACATAAATTCAAAAATCAATCAAATTATATTAATTTTTATATAATAACTTTGCATTTTTATAATTTGGTTATTTTTTTCCTATTTCGCTTATTTTGTCTAAAATTTTGGTTAGAAAAATATTTTTGCTGTGGCAACACTGATTGTGCTATGAAATTGGCATCCCTGTATTGAAATGAAAAACGCACACGAAATGAAAAACTGAAGACGCAGTTGTATTATATTAAGTCGATATTTTCACATTTGATTTGATTTTTGTTGCGCAGTGTAATAGTATAATCCTTATCAAGTATTTAACGCACCACGTGATACATTTTTTAATTGGCAAGAAACATAAAATAAAAGGTAAAGTTTTTAATGTTAATTTACATGATTTTAAATCCCAAGACAACATTTTTCATTTATTAGCGTTTCAATTTACACGATATGTAAAACCTATTCTGAACGCCGTTTACACGTGCGGTCCCAATATATATATATGGACGCGGCTTCCAAATACCTTTCAAATGATACCACATTTTCTATGCGTTGCTTTGGAAGAAATTATAATAATTTTCAAAAAACTAAAATGGACACACCAATGTTAATTTTCGGCGGGTGACAAAAACACTTTTTCGAGTGAACCACCTTAATAAATATATGTGTCTTCAGATAATTATATACATATATATTTTAAAAGGTTGAAATTTTTATTATTCAAAATATGGGACTTTTCAGGAAATTGATTCGTGTGCCCAGATTTACTGGTAGGTTGTCACAGTTTTTTGCAAAAACTTAAAAAACATATCATACCATCTTATCTAATTCAAAAAAGTGCCGAAATCAACAATTAAAATTTTTACAAATTCAAAAAGTTGAACTTTTGTTAAAAGATTTATCATTTTCGATCACTGCTTTACGTAGGTTGTACGTTCAAAATTTTACAAAATTACACTTAGACGCTTCTTTAACGTATTTTGAAATTTTGACTTTCGATAACTAAAGACAAAAAAATATTAACATAATTTAGAAAATTATGGAGATTTTCAGCATAATTTTAAAAATTTTAGAATTTTTATTTTCAAAGTTATTGAACAAATAAGTCAAGGCAAAAATGGAAAATTATATTTTTGATGTCAAATTTTTGAAACAATAAAAGATAATATGATACAGTAAGCATGTTTTTACTTTGCCCTGCTTAGTGGATTTCAGAAATATATAAATATTTAAAATCGGTTTATATTTGTAAATATTGAATTTTGGCCCCCTGCAGCGTCCACCTTGCCCAACTTCTCCTCTATCGATGTTTCACCAAAAAATCGGTCCAGCCGTTTAAAAGATCTAGAAGTTTGAAGTTAATGTTTTTTTTAGTTTCCGTATTGAATTTTCGGTATTCCCAACTGTAAAATTAATTTTTGACATTTTTAAAATAAATTATTAAATTTTAAATACATAGAAATAAATAGATTGAGAAATTTTAAAGAAAGAGAGGAAAATATAAAATAAAAATCTATTATTTTCAAACGATGCACAGTGTCCCATTCATAAATCTGGTTGGGGGATTTATCCCTAATTTTGGGAAATGGGGATAAAAATTTTTGATTTGTGGATTAGGGGATTTATTGGAGATGTTTTGTAAGGCTTAGGAATTTTTGGAAGATATGAATTTGGATATGAAGTTTTTAGTAAGATAAACCTATATTTATTTCAACAACTGTGTAATGAAGACTATAAAATGTACTGTAATACTGAATGTGGTACCATAAAGACAAAAAATGTACTGAAATCTCCGAAACAAAATGTATATTGTACGAATTGGCCGTGAGAGCAATTTTTGAGTAATTGACACTCCATTATTTTTATTGCAATAATAAACAAAAGTTTGAAAGTCTTCAATAAGAAGTTGCTTAAAAATTGAATAAAGTGTATAAAAAATAATTGAAGCAATTGAATTTGATTAATCATACTTTCATACCTTTGAAGAAGAAATAACAACGTAATCTTCGGTCTTTTTTATTTTCGTTTACTTTTTTAATATGCTCTGCCGAAAAGTACGAAACAATCCTTGATGCTGTATTTTCAAGTAGTGCAGAAACTCCAATTCTGACTTTGCCATAAGTAATTTCAATAGGAGATGGTATAATGCTCTTCTTTTTTTCATGCAATGCTCTTTAAGATGTTATATAATTCTGATGGCAAAGTTTCAGTTGTAACATAGGGGCTATAGCTTCTTCTTCGATAAAAACTGTTGATGATGATGATGTTCTTTTTTCTGGCTGGTTTTCCTTTTTTAATGTACAGTAAATCGCATAAATATGTATACGATCCGTATTTATTTTTAAGCTTTAGATTTTTGTACTTATTTTTAAAAATATTTATAAAAATGTTGGTCTTATAGTTAATGGATGGAGATATTCCCATTTTGTTATGACCACTTCCATAAAGGAACCACTGAAATTTAAATTGCAAAAATATGTATGTGTACGAGGCATGAGAGACATTGTTTTAAACGGATATAACTATAATAATATAATGGATCCTAATTAAAATTAATTAAAAGAAAATGTGTTAATTAGTTTGTAATTTTTGTTGAACTTTTTATAGAATTTTAGAATTTTGTAAATTTATTCGGGCTCAAATTCATTGCATAATTATATAAGAATACATACATTGCAAAATTTTAATTAATCTTCACACTGTGCAGTGTGTGAACTTGTTACTTGACTCATCTGCTAGGCTTTCTAAAAATAGAAACAAACAGAAGGGACAAAATAAATAACAACAACATTCGTTCATTGCTATTTACTAGTGTGTCTAAATAATGACAATTATACATTGCTTCATTTGATACTAAAGTCCTGTGTAAGATGATTTGCTTTTTAAGTGTGTTGTTAATTGCCAACATATACAATAACAAATACTGTTTGCAAATGCGTCATTTGTAGCAAACAAGTGGTGCAAGTGGTGAGGCAAAACAAAAAAGAAAATCATACAAGACATTGAGAAAGTAATTAATATGCGCTAGTATATTTAATGCTTTGCTTGTTTTTTTTTTTTTTTTTTGTGTGGCAAAATAACCTTCACTTGCCCAGTTACACTCAAACAACACCAATTTCTTTGTCTGAGTATTTTTGTTATTAGTTAGTATTGTTATTCTCTTTAGTAGATTAGGTGTGAATAAATATAGAGCGAATACGAGTAACATATTTGTTTTACTATTATTCGCTGAAATAGATAAAGTAGATATAGAAGCTTGTACTATATTAGTACTTGTTGAATATTGATAAAACGTATTATTACGCTAAAACGATTAATTTTTTTAAACACTACTAAAAATATTTATTTGTAGTAACATTTTTTTTTATTGATTTAAATAAACAAAGTTAGTTTTTAGTTAACAAAATAATTCAGTCTTTTAAGTTTAAAAAAATATATAAAAAAAAACAAAATAGGAATTTCATCATTAAATAAGAATTATTATAGGAATTTAATCATTAATTATTATTAATAATCATTAAATATGAATGCATTCATTAGCATTAGTTTCGAGTAGTTTTTTAGCCCATTTGATGGCGAGTTTTGATTATATTCATATACATTTTTACAAATTTTGCAAGCAACAAAATTTGTTAATTCACTATCATTTTCATCTTTTATAAGACAAAAATAGTCCCATATACTTATTTTGCTTCATCCCCTTTTTTCACTAAAAAAAAACGTGTACAAAAAATTTTTTTTTCTTTTTTATCAATATTATTTGTTATTAATTATAAATTTCATCAAAAACTTCACTTATTCACACACTGCACAATAAACTCTAAAATATTAGTAGTACAACAGTTACTTGAAAAAAAAAAAATATAAATTTCTCACTCAATGCAAAACGAGAAATAACCGTAAAAGTTTTTAAGAGTACAATTAGTGTGTAAAAAACAAAATCATACCACATCTGTTATACTCATTTTCTCATTTATACCAATACTCACTCACAAGTTATATTTGTTTTGAGTATATTTTGAATTCTACTTTTGCACGTCTTTAGTGTACAAAGGAGTTGTTTATAAATGTTCTTGTTTACACACACTGTTGCCAGATAATTATAGTATAAAATCGTCAAAATCAGCCTATTATTCTTGAAATCGTCAAGAAATCGGAAAATTAATTATTATTAAGTTCGAAACTCTTTGTTTATTAAATAAACTTTCAGCATTGTTTTATATTATATGAAATTTTAAAAATAGGAACAAATTAAGATTATCGGCCCCTGTTAAGATGAAAATATTTTCTTTTTAACGTTAAAAATTATTTTTCCGTGTAACTCAATGACTTTTCCTATATCTACTCATCGTATAAACTTTTTTTAGAAATAACAATATTTTATAAGTTCAGGCATATCAATAAAAAACAAAAATTTCATTATTCATCTCATAGATTTATTTAAGATTTTTGTAGAAGGAATCCCACATTTCACAAAAAAAAAAAAACTGAAAATCCCAAAAATGAGATTTTTCACATTTACGCCTATAAATTCACATTTTTCTGGAGATTATGATTCAAAACCCTTAAAAACATATTATGGGTTCCTATATTTCAAGAAGGACTATAACGTATGCTATGTCATTTCTTGAGTGATTTTTCGTTGTAGCAGAGTGTATTATTTCCTAAATATTAAAATTTTAGCTATAGGTTTGTTGTATTAAATTTCCTATATCATCCCTACCGCCGTGGATTCGCGCCTGATTTCAATATTTATTATTTTTTTTTTTTTTTTTTTTATCAGCAATTTGGTGTAATTTTATATTTAAAAATTCTTCTCTTAAATTGAATATTTAAAGTCAGATTTTCCTAAGTACAACTAAAACCGATTTTGAATAACCCTAAATGACTCTGATTCGTCACAAAAAAAAAAGAAAAAAAAAACACTTAATAGTGTCATTAAAAAAGTATCAAAATTGTGATACAGTTTTACCCGAACAATGACTCTTCTTCGATAGGAAAATAACTTATTTTTCTTTTACTATTTTAAAATAAATTTGGATACTATTTAGTTAAAGTTTGAATAGTAATGTTGATAATATTAAGTTAGAATTTCGACAGAAATAGTGACTTTTTCTGTTCATCAAAATGACTCCAATTTGACACATAAAAAAAGGACTTAATAGTGTCATTAAAAAAGTATTAGAACTGCTGCACACTTCTTCCCGCACGGTGACTCTTCTTGGATAAGAAAATTATATCTTATTCGACTGTTAAAAACAACTTGTGGTCACTTTTTAGTGCAAATTTGGATAGAAAATGTTGACAGGGTACATACAGACATATATCTGTGTCAATATATTATTGTTGGTTTTTCTTTTTTTAAATATATGTAAAAGGCTTAATTCATATAGTAACAAAAAAATGGCTCTTAATTAAGAATTAAGAAAGTAATTGAAAACTAGAAATTAAAGTTATTAAAAATTTTTAACTCTCAGTTACATAATTAAGAATTATATGACCAGTATGTTAACTTAATATCTTTGATTTTTTGTTTAACTTTAGTATTTCTTTATATTTGTAAATAATTTTAGTTTTATAATTAATTGTATGTTCATTAAAATTCTCATTTATTTCTATTATGATAGATTTTATCGCCTTATATTTAATTTACATTGCAAAATTAAGTAATAATTTAATACATCATTTCTAACTAATGAATAAAATAATAAAAAGAAAATATATTAAATTTTAAAGTAATGAATATTCAAAGACTTCTTCCATATTTCGGATTTAATTTTACTTTTGAAAAATGTTTTTTTTTTTCTTTTTTATCTGACACTCTTACGATAATAAAAAAAATGAATTAATTAATTTTGGAATGTCCAATTCGTTTCCAACTTATGTTCACTTCTTAATTAATAACTTAATAACTAAATAAATATGTATGAATAAGAAGACATTATCTATTAATAAATTGGTTTTAGGTAAAGGTGGAACATCTGCACCATAATAAATTTATGAATGAAATATTTTAAGACTGTTGGATAAATTTTGTATAATTTACATACATATATCAATACATATATCAATATATTATTTAGTTATCAAGTAAAGGCTACTCCAATTCTGACTTTTCAACTGATTTTAAGCGAACTACATGTTCTAAGCTAAATTTTATTGCTTACTCCGTGGTTTTCTAGAAAATAAATTTACATTTTTTACAGTGCAGAACATAGGTATGTACCTGTTTCTTATTGATCTATTTAGGTAAATCACACGTAGTACGCCAGATAATATAAAAAATTCATGTATGATAATAAGTCTCGAAAACTAATTTAAAAGACTTTTTAAGAAAAATTATCATATGGTTTTTCAATGTTACATTTATTTTCTCATTTTTCTTCAATATGTATATAATTAGTAACTTTATTAATATTTTCTTAATTATTTTGATCATAAATCACAATAATATTATAAATAATTCTTTTAAATAACAGTTTTGCTTACGAAAATACTATCATTTACATAGTTATGAACCTCACATACACACATACATTTACATACATACATACATATGTTGTTCATATAAAAACATGTAAATAAAACCGACAAATTCATTTTTTTCCCTATTGAAGCAAACAAGTGGTCAAATGTCTTATATTATGTGAGTGATTGCACTCTCATGTCTTATTGATTTAAAGCACTTGAAAAATAACAAGTGACTTGCAATGTCTTATAGGACATAGTTTGCAGGACTTTATTTGCTACCTAATTGATAGCTTGAAGCATATAAATAATAATAATTGAAATAAGGAGAATTCAAAATAATTGTGAAAAACTTTGTCGTAAATCATTCGTCTAATTTAATAACATATAGGGAAAGGAAGTCACAGATTCCATATCCAGAAAAGTTGTGAATTTAATAGATGATGTTTACTGAGAACACCACGGTGGTTCGCTGAAAATACTGATGATGGTCGTGGCTAACTGGAAAATGTGTTCCATTCTGCCGAGTGTCTAATAAATTTTTACAATGTATTCTTCTAAAATTATTCAATGAACTTGAGCCCGAAAAAATTTACAAAAATTCTGAAAATATGTTAACTT
Source organism: Protocalliphora azurea (assembly GCA_932274085.1). Lineage (NCBI taxonomy): Eukaryota > Metazoa > Arthropoda > Insecta > Diptera > Calliphoridae > Protocalliphora > Protocalliphora azurea. The sequence continues at coordinate 47,006,297 of OW026523.1, forward strand.
ATTAAGTTATTTTTAAGAATGTAGAAATTTTTAAGTTTTGGATTTATTTTTATTTGTAAAATTTGGGGTTTTCGATACTTTTTGCCAAATTTCATTCATATTGGGAAAAATTTTGGTAATTTAAAGTATCTGAATTGTTTCTACATTTTATGAACTCTTTGCCTGATAAAATGTTAAAATGGTCAAGATTCACAATTTGTCATGGCTAAATGTGAAATATCTGTAGTGTATTTAAATTATAGATGAAACATTTTACGATTTACGGATAAGTTTTGCATTTTGTATTTTTTTTTTTTTTTTTGTACAATTTTACATAAATTTTGAACACTGAAAGTATGAAAATATGTTATAAAAATACCCTTGCAGCTGTCCAGATGTTGTAATCCTGGCTATGTGTCTTTCTATCAGTTTTGCATGGTATATTTACTTTTTTGGACAATATATCAAATTTCTTTTTGGGATTAGTTCTCGCTATACAATTATACTATTAGATTTTTTGTAATATTTCGAAGGATTATTTGAGCCATTTAAAATAATAAAATTTATATGTTTGTATACATCAAAAACTTGCTAAATACTAAAAATTTACTTCGGATATATTATGTGAATATATTTTCAAATTTTTAAAAGGAGTTTGATGGGAACTTGGAAACTATGTAAAACATTTGTATAAAAGTGTAGTAAATTAAAATTTATCCATAAATCTTAAAATGTTTCATCCACGATTTGAAAACACTGCAGATATTTTACATTTAGCCATGACAAATTATGAGTGGATAATATCATATTCTTGAATTTTTTAAATTGCTTACATTTTTCCCAAAATTATTCGAAGCTTTATAATTCCCCAAGACTTTCAGATATGAATAAAATTGCTGTAAAGTATTCTAAATATAATTTTTTATTCTACATATACAAATAAATTCAAAATTTAAAAATCTCTAGATAGATTTCAGTGGTTCTTTTATATAAGTGGTCATAAAAGCTGACACATAGGAATATTTCAGGATTTTCTTGGATTTTTTTTTAATGTAGAGACATACCGTTAACTACAATATCAACCCTTTTGCGAATATTTTTAAAAATAAATACAAAAACCTAAGGCTTCAAAATACATACGGTTCGTATACATATTTATGCGATTGACTGTAGCTTTAAATGTGTCAGAAACATCTTCAATAGACATTGTGGAAAGTGTTGGTGACAATCGCTGTTACAAATTTTATGTTTTGTATCCAGTCATTGATAGTACTTTGATTCAAACTTGTTAATAGGCCGCCTCACCGATTTCCATCTTACATCGCATAACTTTACAAAGTTTTCAATTTTCGATAATTCCTATTTTTCCAGCTTATTTTTTCTTTTTAATTGGTTTCGATGTATTGTGTTACTAGATTCACATTTTTTTTTTTTTTTTTGAAAAGATGTGATATATTTTTAAATAAAATAGTACACAAAGTAGTATTTTTAATAAAATTTCCATGATTAACTAATTATAATTGAGATCTAAAAAGAATTTATCATGATTATATAAATATATATTCATTGCAACTTATTCTACAAAGCAAAATATTTGTTAATGAAATTCCCAGGTCTCAAAAAAAAAGAGGATTAATTGGCGATTAACATTACCTGAGTCATTACGTCACCTAATCATTATGAAGAACTTACAGCCCATCTACACGTAACCGAATATGTAAGATTTTTCTGTCAGAGAGTATCAAATTCGCTCTCTGAGAGAATTATTTCACGTGTAGATTCAAATGTTAGTGTTATAAGAAGTATTATGAAACTGTTGTGATGAGATTTCTCTACACAACTATCTTATAAGATAAACTGTCAAAAAGTTACACATATACGAAAGTTTGTTTGTGTTTGTGCATGTGTATTTTGGACATTACTAAAAAAAATGTTTGTTCAATGTTTGTTTAACATTAAAAAAAAGCATTTTTGTAAAAATTGTGCTAAAAAGTGCGAATTTCTTAATTAAAAAGGATATGATATCTTATAGCATTTATTAGAATACGTGTATCTCTTACATATTTAAGATTTGACATAATATAAACAAAATGGTTACTCTATATTTACTAAGAGGTGTAATGTTTCGATAATTAATTTTGAAGATATCAAGATATCTATAAACAATTTCGATGTCCTCAATATGGTATTTTAGCTCATGTTCCTAAAGGATGGATTAAAAAACGCCATAAAATCTAACTATGTACTTAAACAATCATTCCAATCCTGTGTATTTCATAATTTTTAAAACTAAATATTTTATTTTCATATGTATGTATTTATGTATGTACATCCATATGTTATTATCATTATTATTTTTTTTCTTTTATTGTGATTCACAATAGAGTCTTTCACATTTTATACTATTTCCATCGCATTGTACCACATGCATTCGATAACAACAATTAATTTATTCGATACAGTTACTGCAACCGACAAAATTCGGTTGTCATAACGAATATGTTTTTTTCGAATATTAAAAACTTTAGTTCTGTTAAAAAATGTAATAGTTTTATGTATTTCTTGTTTAAATTCATTGCAAATACAAATACATATTTTGCTTTTTTATTTTTGTGATCATTTTGAATGTATCAACACAACAAGTCCGGTTCGGAAATTCCCATACAAATTTTTATAAAAAATATTTTTTTATTTCAAGTTGTCTCCAGATTTTTTGTTGCTTTCATTTTCTCACAAAAAAATATTACCATATTTTTTAAAAATTTATATAAATTTCATAAATAAAATTGAACAAGGTTTGAATTTAAAAAAAGGAAAAGTAAATAAATAAAATTTTTGCTTATTTTCCGTTGCACTCTAAGTTTTTGTTTAATTTAATAATGTGGGCTCTGTAAATTAATCCGAACTTGTTGTGTTTTTATATTGATTTTTAATGTAAATATAATGATTCATGATAATTATGTACTCATTATCATTATAAATTTGTAGCGACTATGATAATAAACAGATTTTTATTTTTATAAAAGAAAAAATAATTGTCAGTGCAAACTACTTTTTCAAAAATAATAAAAATGCAGTTTCAACGCCATTTTCAATTATACACAAGAAATATTACTATAAAATTTAAACTGTGAAAAACCTAAAATGCCGTCGCTAAAACAGTTTTCTCCATTTTTAAAAAAACAACAGGTAAATAATACAAACGCCCCTTTTATAGAGTCATCTACACACGAAACAAACTTTATAAGGGTGGAAATGAAACAAAAGGAAAAACTGTTAAAAAATTATTGTTGTCTCATTTACTCATCATCGCTGCAATACGGCCATTGTACTCCTTATCTACGTTAGGGGAATGTTAGAACTGTGGTGGGATTTATATAGTGTAGTTTATTGAGAGGAAATACAAGAGTAATAAGGAGAAATGTGGTGTATTAAACAAGAAAAACATGGTTGTATTTTATAGTAGTGTCAACGGGTAAATTTAAAATTTTTAATATTCATTCATTCAAATAGCTAGAGAAAACAACTATATTAATTGATTTTTAGTTCTTCAAAAATTAAAAATTATTGAACCAAGAATCTATTAAATTATGTTCAATTCTAATATAATAAATTAATTGTAAATAGACGTGTTAATCATTTTTAAGGGATAATTTTCTGACATAAACGTTTATTATGTTAACGTTAATAATATGAATTTTGAAAAATGAGAATTCCACAAATATTTTATATTTGATTTAACACAAAGAAAGCTAAGTTGTTGTTGTGAAATGCATTGTCATATTAGAAATTCATATTTTATAAGAAATGCTATTTTAAATTATGTATTTGTCAATATTGAGGTGATAAAGAAATTTTTCTTAAATTACATACATATGTACATAGCTTTGGGTCAGCAAACAAAAATTGTTTCTGAGATTATTCAGGTTACTAGATTTGAATTTACATTAATTTTTCAAAATTGGTTCTAGTTTTCGAGTTATTACCAAAAGATTTTTTTTAAATATATTTGAGAATAAAAAAGAGTAAATAAGAAATGGAGTGTGATCAAGTTGAGTCATTTGTGTTATATATTATAAAGTCAGTGGACATTATGGCATACAAAAAAATGTCATAGGTTCCATGGATATAATAACACTTTTAAAAGTATTATTATGACGAGAGATATTATGACATTCACAGAATCTGTTTCACGCATTAAAGTCCAATAGGAGTAACTCATTATGTTCTCATCTAAAAATCCTTATTATTATTGGATTTTCTTCAAATCTTGGAATATTCACACCCTTTTCTTGCCATCGTATCGCCAAAGCTTTTTGGTCCGGGAATGAAGAAAATAAAATTTGGGATATATATATATAAATACGAGCTTTTCAACAAAATCTCGATATTTTTCTTTGTTCCAAATCAGGGGATTTGCGCTTACCGTAAATATTGTGGACAAAATTTTCAAATGATCTACCTGATGCCGGTTTATTGAGCGTTAAACATTTTTTAAAGTTTCGATCGGCCAATAGTTTTCATATATAAAGTTTCGCAAATATTTCTTTATTGATTTTTGCTCTTCATGGTTAAGTAAAAGGTAAAGTTCTATATGAAAAGGGAGCTAGAAAATTAAAAAAAAGAAATCAATCCTGAAACCATGATACGAGCAACTATGTTCGTTGTTTTAATTAATTTAAATCGTTCTTTCAATTATTCAGTTCCGTTTGCGGAACAGAGTAGCCAAGAAAATATAAACACTCACCTATAAGCATTTGACATCAGTTTACCAATTTTTTCTATTATATAATATCAGAAAAATAATAAAAATGCTTGATATCGAGTTTTAAGTGTTGTTTCTGTGTTTTTACATGATCTAGAATAATAGACGAAGCCAATATCCAACATGCGAAAAACAAATGTCATACTTGAATTCAGTGCCCCAAATTTTCATTCGTTCAGGTTCAAAGTTGATCCGAATTTGTAAACTTGCAAAGAAAGTTTTAAATTCAATACATATCGTATATCGCTATAATAAGTGCTATATTAAAGAAGAAAAAAATTACTAAAGCAGAGCAGTTTGAACTGTTAGTCTCAGAAATCAGCAAGAATCATACGGTAGGCTGTGGTGTTCCAGTTTTTGCGTCCATCAAAATTAAAGTTAATTCTGGAAATAAACATAATTTAAACTTAACGCGATTGGACTTCCTTTTATATTTACAATAGAGTGAAGAAAAAATATGAAAATATTAGATTTGTAGGTTTGATCCAACTTAAAATGAAGAATAAAATGAAAGTCGGCTGAAAACAAAAATTTATTATACAGGTTGATATTTTCTAAAATAACACCTATCGATTCCATCGTTGAAAACTAGTTCATCTCCAGAAGGAGTTGCGTTTGATGCATCTTCAAAAAATTTGAAAATATGTTTTAACAATTCACTCTTAATTCATTATGGACTAATTCACAGCCTTTTACATCACAGCAATCAGAAAAACTTCAATTCAATAGTCCCCACCTTATCCAACTACATCAAATACCAATTCACAACAATCCGCAACAAAATAATATTCATAACAATCAAAATATTGAATTTAGTAAATAAAAGTTTTAAAGGAAAAATTTTAATAAAACAATTAGAAACATATACACAGAGAAAGCGGTTTCATTGTGGCAACCGAATTTTTTGCCAATCGAATTTCGTCAGTTGTGTGTATTTTCCCATAATTCGATGGGGATATCTGTATTTTATGATAGACACAACAAAATAATTAATTTAAAATATTTTCAAAATATGTATAAATACTATAGTATTATAGCATACTTTTAGGATTATCCAATTAAAAATTATATATTTACGCCTTTTTTCCTTAAATGTTTTTTTTTATTGTAATTAGAATATTAATAATGACACTTATTATACACATTAAATAAGTTTTCTAGAAACTGAAAAGCGTATTTCATTATTTATCTTAAGTTCGAGTCAGTCAGCTTCCTTCAGCAGCTTTAGACATTATTCTACTAAATGTTTTGCGGACAGCGGCACCGAATAAACAAACCAAATTCCAGGACATTCTGAACGGAATACAATATCTGATCGATTAGTGTTCCAGAAAGGGAACATAAAACCTTTAAACCTATACAATATACATACATACTATACAAAACCATCCTAGGTATTGTGAGATAAATAACTGACCAAATTTACAATTGAAAAGGATTTCCTGTAATATTTCTCATCCTGCACAAATTATACGAGTAGTCGTCAAACAGGTAAAGTGTCTTTAAATAACTGGAATATTAGAAAGGATGCTAATTAAGATTAAACTAAATTAAAACTATAATGTTGAATTTTTAGTAAAAAAAATTGTTTTTTTTTTTATATTTGACTATTTAACGGCTGAGAAAACTGAATTAAGTAGATTTTTATTATTAAATATGAGTATGAGAGAATTTTTATAAAAATTGCAACTGAAGATATGATTAAATTTTATTTTTTTTTTTTTTAACAAATAATATAATAGAATTAGAATAGAAATAAAATAGAAATCACCAATATTTCGTTTTGAAGTATTTGAAGAATTTTAAAAAATACATGTTGATTTATTCAACTAATTTTATTTTTCCATAATGAACGAAAATATATTGAGGTGATAATATTTTAATATTATTAATACATTTTGTATTTATATATCTGAATTTTAATAACAGTAACCATTTTCCAAACAATCTTTTTTTTTTCTCTGTGTAATAATATATATTATTAATTATTAATAATTGAATAGGCTAAAGAGTTTCTTGTGTCTATTGCAAGTCCACTTGTATTTAAATTGTTTTCTGAATCGGCTAAAAGAGATTCATTGTTTTCCAGGACACTCGATATTAAATTTTAAAACAAATATTGTATAAAGCGCAACATGCATTAACTCCTGAATTGCTTTTTGTGGCTTGTAGTTCACTATTCTTTCAGAGAGTATTGATCGAAATCTAGTTTTTTAAACACCTTGACGCAGAGAAAAAACATGGTTACAGAATTATCACTACAACAATATTATGTTCTCACTGTTAATTTTCTTGAATTTTGATAATTCTATGTTCATGATAATAATGTTTTTGTTTAAATTTTGTCATTTAATGTTCACACTCAATAAAAATTTTAATATGGTTGACTGCAAATTTATATGTTTTTAAATATTTTTACCAGAAACAAGATTTTATTAATATGAAAAATATTATTACTTCTAACGCCATTAAATGTTTGCTGTCTTTTTCCTTGTTCTTATACCGTATTCTGTTTTTAAACCATATTAACATTAACATGTTTCAAATAAATATAATACTTATCCATTTCATAAACTTAGTGGAAAAATTCATATTTTCATGTTTGTTTTCTAACTTCATTGTAATTCTCATTTAGTTTACATATGAATAAATAGAAATAGACACGGTTTGGTTATACTAAGTTTGATAAGTGAATAAGATATTGATCAACTATCATTATCATTAAAGGGTTTAGTTAAAAACATAATATATATATATATATTAATAGAAATATATGAATGCTTCCATATGAAGGATAAAGATTTACTTAAATTTGGGAAATGTGGCAACCCTATTAAAAAAATATTTATTAATTATTTTTATAAAAATATTTTGTGTATAGATATTAGTAAAAGTATAAAGAAATATTCATAATTTTCTAAGTAATTATTCACGCAACGCTAAAGGCAAAAAGTGCAAGTTTGTAAAAATATAGTCATATATACAATAAATTGCAAATATAAAAGTTTAAACGCGCATATTTCTGAAATGAGGCACGATATTGACTTTAATCTTTTTGCAAAAGATCGGTAATTATATATGCTAAAGGATAAGCTTAATTTCTTTCGCTATTTAGAAATAAACCAAACAAAAGACCCAATTTGGGGTTTTTGGAGAAAATACAAAATTTTTTATTTGTAATAACATATTTGTTTATAAAGATATCTTAATTAAATTTGCAGAAAATGTGGATCTTATTAATTTAAATAAAAGCGCGTTAATCAAATTTCAATAGGGTTTTCCTGAATTCCCAAAAAACTAATGAAAATTCCCAGAAATGGGATTTTTTACATTTTTGGCTATAGAATCCACACTTTTCCGAAGTCCCGCAGATTTTGATTTAAAACTTTTAACAACATATTGAAGATTCTTAAAATATATTCTGCTTGTCGATTCGTGCTTTGCGATTTGAGAAAATATGGTCTAAAATCAAAACTTTCATATAAAATGGGTCGAATTCGGGAGGGTATGTACCCTGACCAATTGAGTTATTGGGCTTGTTTTTTATTTTAAAGTCATCTCTGTGAAGTTATCTTTCAGAAAAGTGCAAAGTTATTATATGTTGCTTAAGAAAATTTTATTTTAGATAAAAAAGAGTGTAGATACTTTTTCGGCTAAAAAAAATACAAAAAGTCGTCTTTTTTGCAATTTTCAAATTCAAAATCTTTTATTTTTGGACTCGGTAAAGATATCGACTTCAAATTTTTTTATTCAATAGATAATTTTGTTCTTTAACTAGTTAAGAAAAAAAGTAATAAAATCGGTCGGAAATACTAGGATATATATGAAAAAAAAACTGTACCAAGAACATGCAAAATTATGGTACTTAAAAATTCAAACGCAAATAACTCGAAAACTATAAGAGATAAATATGACATGTAAGCATATTTTTATAGGTCATATCGGACGAAAAACAAAAATTTTGCAAGCGATTAAAATTTTTTTATGTCAGAAGTACCTAACTTTTAGCCCCCTTAGCTCCGCCCCTGAGGGGATTGTTGTACCCCCTTCCAAACATAACATTCTACACTCCTCTGCTACGCCTATACCAAATTTCAAATCCAACCGGCCGATCAGAAGTTACAGATTTATTTCCAAAAAATTTCAATTCTGTCCCACTGTGATATTGTTAGCTGGAGTGCGTATCTGAAATACAGACAGTACACAATGGGGCCAATTGCAAAATAAATGATAATAATTCTGAATCTTTTAAACCGTTGAAACGATTTTGATGCAACTAGGAATACCTATAGAGAATATTATTGTCTGGAGTGTGTAGCTGGATCACGGACGGTGAAGTCGACCACCCGGAGACCAATTAAAAATATTTTTACATTTTTGACAAAGAAAAAACGTGCTAAATTATCTCTTATGGTTTAAAGGATATTTAACTTCAAAAATTAAATTTTAATTCAAAGCCTAAGAATTATTTAAAAATACGGCAAAATTCTCTATAATTTTTTAAATTACGCTGAAAACATTTTTTTAGTTATCTGAATTCGATAACAAGAAAAACATTTTCAAAGACAAAATTTGAAAGATCAGCTTTCAAGTAATTTTACATATTTAATCTTTTTTAATTTTGTTAAAAAAGTTCAGTACTTTTTGGCATATCCTGAAAGACTGGATCTTTCATCCTACATCCACCAGTGGTCAAAAATAATCAATTTTGGATCAAAAGTTCAACTTTTTGTATTTGTAAAAAAAATTGATTGTTGATTTCGGTACTTCTGCGAATTAAATTAAACGGTTGGTTCAAAATGTTTTTAAAGGTTTTAGCAGAAAAAACTGTGAATTGTGATTTGGTCACACATGGAAATGTTGGAAAAACACATATTTTCAATAACAATTTTACCATTAAAAACATATTTATATTTTTCCGATCTTTACATTTATCAATTCTTCATTAACTACTTTATAACGTGTGCAAAAATAATTTTGATACCTATAAACATTTAGAAAATATTCAGGCAAAAATTTATGAAATATATCCCGATAAAAATAATTTACATTTTTTTGTTTTATTTTAAGAAAGGTGTGCTAAGAATTTTAAAATATTAAAATTTGTTTTAGATATTTTTAAAGAGGACACAATTTCCTTTAAAATGATATATAATATGACTATTTTGAGTTTGTCACGCTTTTAGTAAATCAATTTCAAACAAGTAAAACGCGTAAAAGTAGTGAAATACTCATACTTCCTTCTATTTTTGGTAAAGCAGTGCAAAACGCTTTTCTATTTAGCAGATTCTTGCATATTATTTTCGATAATTTAGCATAACACTTCGAATATATTCCTGCAATACTGGCTAGTACAGATTAGCAAAATCAATTAGTCTCGATTGAGCTTTCAAAGTGTAAGGTTGTGCAGTCGCATTTTTTTTTTTTTTTTTTTCAAAAACCCTGAAAGAAATGTGCAATGAGATATGGTATGGTATAGTGAAAATTGAACTAGAAAATATTTCTATGATTTGTTTTCTACTTTGAATTTTACTATGTAATTTAACGAGAAACCCTACAAGCAAAATAATACGACAGTGATTCGAATTCGTATTGCTTAGAAGAAAAATTGTATTGCCGCAATAATCATATTCGTATTGCGGAAGTTTCCCCCATCGGGAGAGATTGTGCGCCACAGGCGATACATTTAAGGAATAAGAAATCAATACGCCTGGAAGAAAAATAAGCAATATTGCTAGATAATCATCTAGTAGAAAAAAAGAAGATACCGCCAGATAATCTTCTGGAGGATGTAATAAATATATAGAAAAGTTATTAGTAAATAAATCTTGAAATAATATGAATCTTAACATCATAAAGCATGAAAACTAACTCGCTCACATAAAATATTCATTATTTTGATAAAAGATAAACAAATTTTTTCATTATTTCTTCTTTTTTGTATAATTTTTCGACAATTGAAAAATTGTGAGTGAAAAAATTAAATTATTATATTGACTTCTTCCAGATGAACTCAATGGGATATCATCCATTTATTGAATAGAGGGCGATATTTTGAGGATAAAAATAATAAAAATTTAAAATTTTATTTATATATTTTTTTGTTTATTGCCTAATTTTCTTTAAACTGATAAAAGTATTAGAAAAATATTGCTTTGATGATTTTCGTCCAAATAATAAAAGGAAGATATTGCGTTAATTTCTTCTAGGAAGATATCTTTCAAATGTTTGTAGGGAAGTTACTTAGTAGTGTTCCATAACTATAAAGACACTTAAATAAAAAGTTCAAAATTCCTTAAACGGAAAGATCGAAACATAAAAAGAATATAAATTAGTAATCATTATGTTCAGTTATATTTTTAAATATTAAAAAAAAAAAAAAATCACCGGCGTCCACTTCACCAGTGTTACCATAATTTTTTTTGCTTAAGGACATACATTTAAGGACCTGGTTATTTTGAATGAAAAATGCTTTCATATTTCTGTTTTCAAAGTAAATCCGACGGAATAACATTCCAGTTCAAACATTACTTCAACATAGAATGATCTCAAACGTATTGCAAATCCGCCTATGAAATTTATTTAAATAAAATGTCGAGTATACCATTTTTGATATAGAGAAATTGAATTTAACCCGCGTTTAATAGTTATGGGAAGGATCTACGAAAGGTTTTTGCATATTTCTACAAAAATATATTTGGTGGTGAATCTTAAATGTGTTTGGAATTTTTCTTTGTGGTTGTAATAGTTGCGCTGACGTATTCGAGCCATTTTACGAATTCTTTGTAGCATATTAGAGTATAATAATGCGAACTTGGATTCCATAAGACCAAATTGATTTTAAGATGCTTTTATAGGTATTTGATAAGCTAGTACATATTAGAAGCTTTAATTCTCATATGTAGCCTCTTGGCTTCGATATGACAACGCCAAGTAAGACGTCTGTCTAAATGTATGCCAAGGTATGTCACATGGTCAGACTGTGGGATGTTTACATTGTTAAGTGTTATTTTCTTTGAGTTCGTTTACTTTTATTCTCCAGTTCTTCAACCACGTCTCCACACGTCTTAGGAAATTATTGAGCTCTCTGGATGCAGCGTATGGATCCACATGTGTATTAAGGATTATTGTATTATCTGCAAATGTGGAGATAATCAATTTATCACAAATTGGCAAATTAATGGTGTATATTAAGTAAAGTGTCGGTCCGAGAACACTTCCTTGCGGTACACTAGATTTTATTTCATAATCTCTTGATACGCGTTCATTATACTTTACCCTGATTAATCGATTTAATAGGCAAGACTCTAGTAATCTATGTGTACTAGGGGGCAGTAAACATTTAATTTTATGTATTAGACCATTATGCTAAACTTTGTGGAAAGCTTGTGTCTTATCTAGAAAAATAGCTGGTCGATATTTCTTTTATTCAAAAGATTTTCTTATCTCTCCAGTTAGACGATTAACTTGTTCGATAGTTAATCGTTTCACGGAATCCAAACTGATGAACTGGGATAATATAATGATCATTTAAAAATGGCATGATTTTACCTTGAAATACTTTTTCAAATATTTTTGACAGGTAAGGCAGCAAACTTATTGGTCTATATGAGGATGGAATTGTTAAGTTTTGTCCCGGTTTTGGAATCATAATTATATGGGAGATTTTCCAATTCTTTGGGAAAACTCCTAGAGTTAGAGAACAATTATAGCAACATTCGGTAGGTTTTTTATCATTAGTGGTGTAATAAATCATATCCATGTAACTTCTTCAACTTAGTATGCTTCCGTATAACTTTCCTAACATCCTCAGTACTTATCACTCAATCATTATTTAAAATAAAATCATTTGTTGGAGATTAGGTTTAAAGACATTACTTAAGTGCTCAGCAAATAATAACGCTTTCTCTTTTGCACTTCGTGTCCAGGTACCGTCAATTTTTCGAAGTGGACTTTGATCTTCTACCGGTGGTTTTATGCTTATAGTTCCATTCCAAAGAGAGAAATTTGTAGTGTGTGTCAAATTTTCAATGAAATGTTCGTTTTTACGATCCTTTTCTACGTGAAGTGCAGCTATTAGCTTTTTGGTTACGTTAGACTTGCGCCTCTGCTTAACTGCAGGTGATGATCTACTTTGTAGCCGTTCTCTTCTCCGCTTTCTTTTTTCGAGAAGAAGTTTTTCAATCTCGGAATTTGAAATATGTTTATTACTTTCTTAATTAATTTGGCACTTAGAGTGGTTTAAGGCCGAAAGAATTATGGACGTGAAGTCATTGATGCATGTATCTATCTATGTCTTCCTTACACTCTGGATAGGGATCTGTGTGGATATAAATGCTAATGTATTTTCTATATTTTAGCGATATATGCTATTCTTTGCGTAGTAGATAATTATTACAGGCGAATGGTCAGAAGGCAGACCATGTGATAATTTAGTTTTAATTGAATTGCGGTTTAATTTTTTTATGATGGCAAAATCTATAAGATCAGGAATTTTTCTAGGATCAGTAGGCCAGTATGTTGGCTGGCCAGGGGATATAAAATCCAAGTCATTCTTCTTATTAACAAGAGCTTAATATAGCTGTCTATCTCAAGGCTTCATAATTCGGGAACCCCAGTATTGTAATCACCACATTCCAGGAAGCAATCCCCTAGTATGCTAAAAAAAAGTGCTCAAACTTTTCCTTAGTCATCGAATATCATGAGCTTACTGTCAAATTTCCTGTCGAAGATTCGAGGCGGATAGTTGTCGCTTGCATATAGTCTTTTGAAAATTCTTCCATCTTCTTGTTTTAATAATTATACCAGTTCAACCATGAGCCATACCATCCAGATGATTTGTATAATAGAACATCAAATCAGGAATATGAAAATTATATCAACTTATAAGATGGATCTGAAGTTAACATGATATCGATATTATTTTTCTGAATGAAGTTTGATGTTTGTTCAAACCGTTTGCGTTACAAAAACAAAATAAAAAAGAGGATTTGAATCATTTGATTCTGCGCTCTCAAAAGTTCTTGTATAGAGTTTTGCATGGATGTCATAAAATTTGTCATATTTTGATTTAGAGAGGTAATATTTTGTGTAAGTGCTTGCATTAAGGTTTCTAACCCTCCCATTTTCAGGGGAAAATTAGGTTTTTGGCTATCAGATTTTAATATATAGGAGGCACTATTAGACCTAGCGTGTTGTTGTTGATCGACTTGTGATGTCAAATAAGGTTCTTCTGAAATTATTTTCACGTTAAGGGATAAAGCTCCAGAGTTAACTGTTTTAGAAGTAGTGTTAAAGTTTGTATTTTCCGTTTCAAGAATTTATCCTCTCAACAATCGTTATCTCTCCCTCAATTTTTTTAATAAAGCATTTTAAACTGGGCAACTGCGATAGTTTGAAATTTTGAAATTTATAGTTATGTAAGTGTCTTTATAGTTATGAAACACTGCTAAGTAACTTTCACCTTAAATTACATAGCAAAATTCAAAGTAGAAAATATTGTTTATGTTCCAGTTCAATTGCTTTTACATATTGCCAACTTTTATTATTTAACGACTTTTACATCTCCAGAAATCCGCCATGATAAGGTGTATTTATAGTTCTGCAACGGAGTGTATAGGAGCTCGAAAGTTATACAGAACATACACAAATAGAGAATGTGAATTTTAATAGCGCCGATCCTAAAGAAAAAGAAAGAAATATAATTGTAAATATAGATTCTATTCTTGAAAACGCGTCGAAGAAGTGAAAATTTCCATTAAAACAAAAACAAAGTTTAAAAAATTGTTTTTGTTTACCGTACATTTCTAAAATGGAATTTACCGTTTTCAAAAGGTTTATTACATTTTAAAAACATATGGTAAACAATAACAATTTTTCAAGAATAGACACCATAATAAAAACGAGTGATGAAGTAACACGCTATATGTTTAAAAGGGCAAAGAAGAATGAATAATCAAAACAAAAACGAAGTGGATAACTTCGTCAGAATGAAAGGCAATAGTAAACATTTTCAATCTCTGTTTTCTTACACTACTGTATCTATACTGTGGTCTCGATTGAGCTTTCAAAGCATAAGGTTATGTAGTCGCATAATTTTTTAAAAAATTTTTTAAAAATACTGAAAGAAATGTGCCATGAGATATGGGAGAATGATATTTAATAAATTTGATATATACATATATATATATATATATATATATATATATATATATATATATATATATATATATATATTTTTTTTTTTTTTTTTTTGAAAAGCATAATATTAAATTATATTAAAACATACACAAATACAGAATGTGAATTTTAATAGCGTCGAACGCTCCAATAAATGTGCATGCGTAAATTAGAGTTGCCGTTTTGGGCTTTTTCTACCAAATTTGGTAAGAGTTTTTTTTTTTGGTAGGATGGCAGGCTAAATTGAATTTTGGTAGATTTATACAAAGTGGTTGACTTTTTAAATTAAAAAAAGTATGAATAGAATTTTTTTAAATAAATCATATTTTGGTATTAAATTAATTTTTAACTAAAATATTTATTGGATTTTAATATTTTGATTGGATCTTAAAAAATAACTAAAAAAACATTTTTATATTTGATTTTTTCAATAAAAATATTGAAGAAATTACCTATTTTTTTAATAAATTCCAACAAAATACAAATGCCAATATTCGCATAATTTAGAAACACCCTGAGGTAGGTCATTATGAATTATGTAATAAACCATTTGCAAGTGATTGTTTTTCTTCTTCTGGAATAGATTAAATGTTCATTATCCCATAGAATATTTTTATTAAAACTAAGTCAGTTTTTATTCATTATTATTTTAAATTCAATGTTTTTTTTTATTTATTTTTAATTGATTTCAACTTTACATTTTATTGCACAGATATAACAATAAGAACTAGTTTAGGATAATTTAAGGAAGAACAATAAAAATAATTAAAGTAATTCAATAGAGAGTAAAATAATGATGAGTAAAATAAAATTTTGTTAAAGTGTAATAAAAGAAAGATAATATTAATAAATGTGTTTGTTAAAAGAAAATATATGTAAAGTATATGTAAAGTATATAACTATAGGGTGAGATGTTCAATTGCAATTTTATTTATGTATGAAAGTCTTTTCCACATTAGACAAATTCTGTACATTTATAATAAAATAGGATCGAAAATATATGAACGAACACAAAAAACCCAAGTTTCCGGAAATTTAAAATTTCAAAAGGTAAGGAATAATCAAGATTTTGGTCAATGCAACCAAGAGGAATGCAAACGTAAAAGAGGGGTTGAAATCGAAAAGAAATAAAAACGTAATGCAGACGAAGATTGAGAAAATAATTTTGAAGTTAACAGTCGCCACGACTTTCATCTAACCAGAAATCAGAAAATCTGGTGGAACATTATTATTAAATGTTAAAAAATAAATAAAAAAATAAAATAAATAAATTTGATATTAAAAACTATTTTTATTTACTATTTTTATTGATTGAATTTTTTAATATTACATTTTATAAATAGTATAATATTTTAATAAGAAATAAAAAATATTTTCAATAAAAATTTTACGAATTTGAATGTTTGATTTTACGAATTCCGTGATAGGTCTGATTTCAATAAGAAAAATATTTGGGTTTATGAATTTAGTATTAGAGTACAAAATTTATTTTTTCTGTGTAGTTAATAATAATTACAAAAAATTTTGAATTTTAGTAGAAATTTACAGAAACAAGGTTTCTATAATTGTGAAAGAATTATCTTAACTAAAAGAATTTCAAAAATACTCGGTAAAATCTAATAGCTGTCAATTGGATGGCTGAGAGCTGTATTTTGTTATTTAAGTGCTATGTTTTATTTTTTTTATTCATAAATAATATCAGTGTGCTAACATCAGAAAGGATACATTTAACATATCTTTATAAAAAAAATTAAATGTTTTACTGGTTTTAATTAAGAATAGTACTGAAAGTAGATTTTAGAATAAATATAGTCACATTGATATTTCAAACATTATTATAAACAAAAAAAAAAAAAAATGTAAGCAAAAAATATTAAATTATAGCTCTATTCCAATACTTGTCAAATGAATATAAAGGTTTTAGTCAGAATTAGTCAAAAAAAAAAAAACAAAATACAAATAAATTCTTAGTACGTGAACGCTTTCCTGTTAAATCTGAATAAAACTTGAAAGTCTAACAAGTACTGGAACAGAGCTTACATATCTTAATAAAATAAAATCTAAATTTGACATTAAAAATGAGAATATTAAATTTTAGCAGAAAAAGTTTAATAAAAAAGTTCATTTTTTGGAACATTTGCCAATAAGTTCAAAAACCCTATGTATGCCTTTCAACAAATTTATTTATTGATATATTTTTGGGAAAAACTACACTCAAAAAATTTATATAACAACTGTTTGTAGTTTGTCGAAAAAGTTTTCTGTTAAGTTAAAAATTAATGAAAATATAATTTATTTTTATAAAGTTTTTAACGTCAAAAATAAACAAGATAAGAAAAAATAGTTTTTAACAAAATAATATAGTGTAATTTTGGAAAGTTTTTTTTCGCAAAATACAATATGTAAATAAACATAATAAATCATATTGCTATTCAATTCCGCGATGTTTCCTGTTCTTCAAAATTTCTTAAAACCAAAGATGTGAACATTAAGATTTGTTTTAAAAAAAGTGGGAACAAGGGCTATTATCGAATTTCAAAATTTCGCATCTCAAATCCGCTAACTCTTTCTAAATTATATTTGAAAAGAAAACACGAAAGAGCAAAAGGTAAAATATTTTATAGATCGAAAAATTCTATGAGACCATCTTAAAATATATAATAATAAATGGTATTTCCATTTCTAAGAGTTTAATTGTAATATAATTTTTACAGAAGATGCTTCCAAAATATAATATTTTCTAAGCACAAGGTATACAACCAACACACCAATGATAGAAACCGTTTAATTGAATTGGTAAATTGTAAAATTATTATTATTTCTATAGAATTAACCGATGAGATGAAACACTATGAGTCGAGATCAATGATAAATTTGTTCATCTGAAATACATTGGTAGTTAGGCCAACGGTACCTGAATCATTAGTCATCACAATCATGATTACAGAAGAAGAAATCCAGTTATATTTAAATACCATTTCTTCTTATTATTACTTAAGATTAGTTATACATGGGAAATCCCGGGACGGGAATTTTCGGGAATTTTGCAAAATTTTCAGTTTCGTAATCCGGGAAATCATCCGAAAATTCCCGAGATTTCTTTTGTATGCAAAATGCTTATATTTTATATTTATATGTATGATTATTTTAGTACATAATGTGTTTTTACATTTATTTTTATATATTTTATATGATTTTGTTACGAATTTAAATACTTATCTTTAAGGTAACATCTAAATATATTTCATAGTTCATGAGTCCTTCATGTATTTTTGTATAATAGAAAAGGAAAATATAACAATTCTATTTATGGGAATATTTGAAAAAGAAAAAATTTGATTACAAAACATACATTTTTAAAGATCCAATGAAAACATGGGCTTAAAAATATCCAAACTTTTAACTGTATATGAATAAATTACAAAAAGTTCACTTATAAGAACATGCAATTTAAAGGATCCAATTGTCCAAGAACTGAACATGATATAAATTAATTTTTGAGCTCAGATTTTATTTAGCTAGAAGGAAGTTAATTATATTTTTGTATGAGAAAAACTATTATTCACTGAAACTTACTTCCGTAAAATTATCGGGGGAACTTTTACCCACAAGGTAAAGTGAAAACTAAAGTAACTAAAAAGTGTTCATTTAATTTTCAAAATGTCAATATTTCAAAAAGAACTGAATTAATTTATCGTTTTATAATTAATTAAACATTTTTTATGTATGCTTCATTTAACTGAATTATCTTCTCTGAAATCTGAAATAGTTAAAAATTTTTAATTATTCGTTTTTGGCGAGAATTCCCGGAATCCCTTGAAATTTAAAAATCGGTCCAGATTATTTATTTATTATAGTTTTCAAGTCATTTGCATTTGAAATTTTAGCTATCTCAATTTTGCAAAATTTTGTCCAGTTTTTTCAAAATATGTCACAATATCTTTTCTGAGTCCAAAAATAAACGATTTTAAAATTGAAAATTGCAAATATTATGATTTTTTTGTGGTTTTTTGGCGGAAAAGGTGTCTACATTCTTTTTTCTCTAAACTAAAATCTTCTTTAGGAACACTTTTTATAGAGATGATTTTATATTCAAATACAAGTCCAAACACCCAATAGGACTATGTGCAGACCCTCCCCAATTTGACCTACTTTATATCAGAATTTTGATTTTTCTCCAAAATTAAGTTTTGTTAGGTTTCTATCGATTTTGGTAGATTCTTTCGAATATTGCGGTAGGATGAAAATGTTTTCAATGGCAACACTGGTGTAAATAGTAAGTTTACTTTTAAGAGAAATCGTCTAGTAGATAAAAGAGTATTTATTTCATGACAATTAATTAGTATTTTATTGCTTTGTTGTTTTATTTAATGTTTGTTTTGTTCTAAAAAAATTAGCTTGTTAGATTAATTTTTAATGCTAGTGTATTTGATGTTTGAGTGAATTTTTTAGTTGTTAATAAATTGTCGTGAAGAAAGGTATTTTCTTAAATATAATTAAATTTATCGCATTTAATATAAAGAATAATTTGTATCTCAACACGGTTCGTAGCTTATCTTAAGTATTCATATTCAAAATATACAAGAGCAGCAAAACAAGTGTCATAAAAAACAGTGATAATCGGTTTAATTAGTGTACGTTAGGGCCATAATTTTTTTTTTTTTTTTTTTGATATTTTGATTTTTAAGACAATTTGGTACAAAAACCTTCCGGAACGAAAGCAATTTCTAAATTTTAATAAATATTAAAATAAAATGTTTGTGTATTAATAATATAATCTACAATGCAAATATAATCTACAATCAAAATATAAAATAACTAATTTTTAATATTCCCAATAAAGTTACATTTTCGCCATAATGCCACCTTTAATATTAATTTAATAGAAAAAAAGTTAGTCTTGAAAAAAACATACACTAACTACGCCGTACAACTTATTTATTATTTAAAGTATTTCAACACCACAAGATTATAAAAATCCGTTTTCGCACCAAACTTTTTGAACGATCTCGAAAATGTAATTACATTCATAAATACATTAGGGTGGCCCCAAAATAAAAAGTATCGATGTTCTGCCAAAGGAACAATTTAAAAATTTGATATCACAAGAAAGGCCTTTGAGACACGCATTTAATAACATAACTAAAATTTGGAATCAGTTATAATTGAGTCCGAAATTTTTCGCAAAAAAATTGGGTTTTTGAATTTTTGCATATTAATATTTCCAACAATAATATTAAAATTATAGAATATAATCCTCTAGCAGTTGTACCGAAATGGTTTCTTTTTGTCTTTTAAAATTTTAACTAGTTAACATTTTATTCGAATTTTTGAAACATATTTTCTTTTATATACAAATGTTTCTATATAAGGAAAAATTTAATGAAATACCCTTATTAGCATACGTTTTGAGGGCATTTCACTTTCTTTATAAATAATTCGAAATAATTTGGACCTGGTCTTAATTTTTTGTTCCGTCATTAAATGCGCGTTCCAAAGGCCTCTCTTGCAATACCAAACGTTCATATTATTCCTTTGGCAGAAATATGACAAAAATCCTAAAACCTCGAAAAAATTAAAATTATCAGTTTGATCCAGCTAACGAAAGAAACTTCAGGAAGAAAATTTTGAAAAACTTACAATGAAGTAAATTTTCATTTGAGCTGGGAACATTGATACTTTCTATTTTGGGGCCACCCTAATGTATATATGAATGTAAAAGGTATAAGTTTTTGGAATTTTTATAAATACCAAAATTTACATGGTACAAGCGCGTTGGCCACGGGAAAATATTAAGAAACGTGATATTACATTTTCGCGATCGTTAAAAAGTTTCCGCACCAAACACGTTGTAGTTTTAAGATTACGGATTTTTATAATCTTGTGGTATTGAAATACTTAAATTAATAAATAAGTTCTAATATACATATATATCGTTGGCTTAATATAGAAAAGGAGCATTTAGATTTTTTGAAATTTAGTTTCTTCATAGTTTTCTTTCAATCGCACCAACCTTAGAAAAAAAAAAAAAAATTAAGTGAGCTATGATGATAATTATCAAGGTTGGAAACCGATACCGTTATAAATACCGATGCCGATTAAATACCGTTTAAAATGAGTTACTGTAACCCATACCGTTACCGAAATTATTATTTTCCAAAAATTCAGATATTCAAATAACGTTTCCGCAATACCTGTATATACCGGTATTTTAAAATGTACTATTTTCTATGTAATATGTTTTGTAAAAAATATTTCTCATATAATTTACTTGCTTTAAGAGAGATGAAATTATTTTTAATAATAAGAGTTTATTTAATGTAATATTTCTGGAATCTTGTTTTTAAAGTCTTTTTATTGTTTGTATCTTTGTTCCAATAAATTTCCTAAAACAATCCGTATTGATCAGCTTAATAAAGGAAGAATATTAAAAAAACAAAAATTTATCTTCAATTCTTTACAATCGATTAAAAATAAAGCATAAAGTACGAGTATATAGTATATTTTGCACAATTTTCTCTACTACAACAAGGTGGTAGAGAAAATTCTATCGACGAACTTGCCGAAGTTACCCAAAGTCACCCAAACGATCTCAAAACAGAAAGATTTCATTCTGAAATGTTTTTGGGAAATAATTTATTTATTATTTATTTATTTTTTTGCGTTCTCCATCTTTTTGTGAACTTTTTACTATTTGAGAGAGTAAATTTGTAAATACTCTCATTTCTCCCAAATGTTAGTCGGACACAGGGAGTGTATAGAGAAATAAAAAATGTCCATGACGTCACTGTTTTATGAGACAACGTTGCAGAACCGGTAACGGTTGTGTATACATTGCCACCTTACACGGTATCTATTTTTCGAAAACTTTCGTTTTTAACTTGTTAACATATGTATATGAAATGACTACTAAGGGAGATTGGGGTAAACTGGATCATACTTTAATTTTACTCTCCAATGGAACTGTTATATATAATGGGCTCTTGTCTAACGTTTTATATAAAAGTAATAAGATTATTTTGTCGAAGTTTTTTCAAATCAACAATTTTTGGTTAAAAAGGGAAATGTTGGGGTAAAGTGAAAAGTATTAAAAATGACAAATTTTAAGATAATTGTTATTTATCAAATATGTTTAAATGATTTTTATATTTACAAGGCCACACGAATATCAACTACTGACAATACTAATATAAAATAATAAAACAAAGTGTTTAAAAATAGACGGTTATTTCTTTTATTTGCAATAATCTAATTCATAAGTGGAATAAATTGATATAATATTGCACACGTTAAGTGCGCAGACCATTTGCATTAGTTTTGTCAAACCATGTATGCATTTTTTTACAGCATTCACTATTTCTGTGATTTTTTAATCCAGAATTTCTTCCTTTAATAAGATAATGTAATGCTACAATTTGGTTCTTGGAATTTTTAGTCTTATCGCTAATGGTGTTTATTGAGTTATTTCCAATTTTCCGATGTTCTATTGCTTTTACTAAGGCATCACACTTTTGATCTGTTTTATCAGATTTTCTTAAATATTTTCATATCATTGGTGATTAAACCAGTTATTTACTATATTCTTAGCAAAATTTGAAAAAAAAGTAAAAAAACTAAATTATACAACGTATTTTACCCCAATATATTTTTACAACATTGTCCTAATTTCATAATTTTTACTTCAAGTAGAGATCTGAAAAATCATTATGTTTTTGGGACAAATTCAATTTTATATTTACCGATTTAAAAATTTCGTAATTTTGATATCTTCTTCAGAAACATCATAACTTAAAAAAGCTTTTTATGTATATTTTATTTGCTGTTGCTCTAAAAACAAGACAATCAGAGGTTTCTTGGATGAAATATAATTTAGAAAAGTAGTGCAATAATAACAAACATATACCAGTAGACTTTTTTGAAAAAAAGCGAAAAAATTCAAATTTTTTACATTACCCCATGCGACACAATACCCCAGTTTCCCCTATATATAATGTTTTCCAAAAATCCGCCGACGTTGCATTACAAAACACAAGCCATTAAATTTTCAAACGTCGAATGCCGCTTGTGAACAAGTTTAAGGATTTTGGTGCCGCGTACAAATGTATGAGATGTCTTTCGCACAGCTTTTGATGTACGAATAATAGCTTTCAATTATTTGTACATGAAATTTAGTTTCCTGATTTTAGTTTTGTAATTTGCTGTTAACTAAATAAAAAAATATTTTAAAAATTCTATGAAAATTTGGACGACCCCTTATATCGAAAGAAAATTTTTTAAATTCGAATCAAAATATCTCGTACTCTAAAAGACATAACCTATATATACTTGAAGTTCTTTTGTAGTTCTCAGTTGGATGATTTTACTAATATATTATTTTTTAAAATCAGTTCAGATATAACAAATTGTCTATACCTCTACTATCATCATCTAAAATTTTGTTCAAATCGAACTATTCGTTTTGAAATTGCATATATATTTCCATTTAAATTTTCGAATTGTACACTAGCTGTAACTTAAAAAAGTCGCCGCCGTCATTTATGTTGTCAGTTTACTACGCTGGAAGTTTTTCTCGGCTTGGTTTTCTTACAGCGTTGTTGTTAAATTGCGGTTGTAAGTGGGTGAAGTTAATATGAAAAAATTGATTATTTAAAAAAATTATAAAAACAATGATTGTGATGAAACGGAATACTTTATAGAGAATACGTGGCAAAAAATCAAAATATATTAATAATTCCGGTTGCACTACAGATTTATTTTCAATTCCATATCATGCGGTATCAAGTTTAATTACTGTCGTGTTCATTTCGATACAAATATAGTTTCAATTTGATACTATTGCGTTAACAAATTTTTGTTGCAGTTTTGAACATGCCGTTTTCAAATTTAACACATACGTGTCTAATACACTATTGACACTGAATTGTATTATTTTGAAAATGATATCTACGGAAAAAATTCTCGAAACATTAATACCTCCGGGATATAAAAGCTATTCGTGCGTCATTACCTTTAAGTAATATTTTAAACACTATAATTCTGAAAATCATATTAGACGTCAAAACTTACTGCCTCTTTATAGGAATCGTCCATTATTTCGTTTTCAAATTTCATTATTTCATGTTCGTTTTGAAATTGGAAAAACCCAGATATTTGGGTTTTCGAAATTGTTGGCTTATATTATTTTTAATAGTAGTATTTATTTCCGTTAATACATTACTTAAAACATTGTTCTGGTTCACTATAGTAGCTGTAAAATTAAAAGTATATATATTATTAAATATCATATTCAGATATTTAAATTCTACCTTTTAAATCATTTAGGCTATCTGATACGTTCTTTATATTTCCGTTTGTTTGATTTCTAAATGTTCGGTTTTGACCAAGAAAAATATATGTAAGAAATAAATACATATATATTAGGTAAGTTATATAATTTACAACACGTAGAAATATGAAATAATACATGCCTTTTAAAATTACTATTTCAGCTTGGAAATTATTTAATTTATCAATTATATTATTATCTTCTGCTGACATTTTCATTATTTTACTTTCTGATACCATTTTAGATTATTATATATTTAATATACTTTGTGAAAAAGTAAAATTAATAAAAAGTTATTGTGGATTGGCAAATACATGAACTTTCCTATGATATAAATTTTCAACTGAGTAAATTCCCAAATCAACTGACAACGTAGGGAGCATTTATTTATAAATTTTTTACCTCTAAAATCTTGTTCATTCTTAAAACTTATAATTACTACTGTATTTTTTTTTTTCAAGTTCACAAACATTGTCGGGAAATTTTATAAAAAATGTAAGACCACATTTAAAAATATATGTTATAGCGTCATCACAATGTTTTAGGCTTTCCGTTTTGTTTTGGATTTTAAGGTCCAAAATTAAATGTCCATAAACAACTGTTGTGGTATATGTAGTATATTTTTATTGTTTTTTTTTAATTTTTTGAAGAGTATTTTCAAATTTATAAGCCAAAAAATTATTAAGAGAACCGAAATATTCAACACAATCCTTTAAATATAACATATTGTGAACATTATAGGTCACATTTGTGACGCCATATATAAGAAGTCGAAAAAACTATAACAAAATTTTCTATAAGCGCTTTATCACTTGATATGGCTGAGATATTGCTAGATTTTACTTGAAATAGGCAATGTGCAAAATTTTGAAAAATATGAGGTGGAGTGTTAAAAAAAAGAATATATATATATATATATATATATATATATATATATATATATATATATATATATATATATATTCTCCAGTACAAAATAAAATTCTTAAACTCCACTACTTTCAAAGCTTTTAGGTTTTCTGCAAAATTCCATTGGCATATAAGGAACAAGTGATAGTAACAGAAGATGCTTCAGTTATTAAATTTTGATAATTGCCAGAACCCAAATTTGGGGAATGTTTAAGGGATATTAAAAACTTTTTTCGTAGGGCCTTTTTTCGGAGAAATTTTGTTGTAATTGCATCTTTTGTTTAGTTAATAAAATTGTAATTTTGGACAAAAGTATATAATTTAAAATTTAACTTATATGTAAATGTGAAGAACTTGTTCGAACTTTGAGTATGAACTTCAGAAGATATCTTAACTAATTAATATCCACTGTACTTGATTTAGTACAGTTGAATTGTCGGCTGTTATTTTTGAAGTTTAAAGAGTTACAGTTTTTTTCTTCTTATTTAAATAAGTATCAAAGAGCAATTTAAAACTCACAATATCAGAAAGCTAATTGTGAATTTTCACTCTTTGAGAAAAAGAACATAATTTTGCAATGTCTTTAGTTTTCGTATTTCCCAATGTTCTTTTAGAATTTGACTTTTTTGGTAATATGATGCTTTATTTCTAAAATATACGATGTATAAGTATTTCCTTACTTACTTTTGTAAAACAAGTCGTCCTGGAAATGGTCAAACAAAGAGAACCTTATATATTTTTTTAAGATTTTTAATTTTTATACATCAAGTATAAACAATAGTACAACAAATGTTTTGCTCGAATATCTGCTGGATATTACCTTGGCTATTAATGTGTTAATATTAATGAAATCTGTTGCAAATAATTTAATCAGATTGTTGAATAATTTTAATTCTAAAGTTATGTATAGTACTAAATTCTTTGATTTACAAGACCGTGAATCTCAAGTTTAATATACAATATATTTTTTCCAATACATACATATGTAGTTATGTAAAAGTGTTTATCCAAAAATTATCTCTATAAAAAGAAAATACTTAAAAACCAAAAAAAGTAATTATTTTGAATGATAGACATTTCTTTTATTAGTTGGGAATTTTTTGGGAAATATTTTTAAAATTTTGGGGTTGGCCAAAAAAAGTATCTGGCAGCCTTGAATAAGCCTTTCGTTTTGTTATAATTTAAAGCAGTTTTTTTTTTAAACATGCATTAACTCCAATATCTTCCAAATCCAATTTTATATTGAAATACATAGGGTGATGAGAGTCCGGATCAGCTCTTTTTATAAAATCTTCATTTGAACGTGGTGACTCGCAAACCGTATTAAACGTTGTCACATTATTAACCGAAGTACCAACTTGGGAACATTTTGAAAACCTGTTTAGGGTGTTGTGTCCTCATATACCACATATAAATGTACGTGCTGGAGCATTACATATAAATGCTATAAGTTATACATCAATTTTTGCACCGTCTAAATGAAATCGTGGAGAAATTTATTGACTGAGAATGATTTTCCTGTCCCTACATATGATCCAATTAAAAAAAACTTCTAAATTTCGGATATTAATAATATCAGTCAATATAGGCCACAACCTAACATTTGGGGATTTGAACAGAGGTAAACCATCAAATTTAATGTCTATCACAATTGGATTTATTTTGGAGTTTATAATATGATGTTTTATTCTATAAAGTTGGTGGTATAATCCAAAATGGACGTAAGATCTTGGTAACACTAATATCATTGTAAAAGAATTGTTTTTAGTTTTTAACAAACCTGAAACACTGGACGGATACGAAATATTTTCATGTTGTAATATTTTCAACAAATTCGTTGCAATTTTTGCCGAAACGTTTGATTTAAGGTACCACTCTATAAGTTTTTAACAGTTGCTCAGGTGGTGTAAGAGCATTAACATAAGAAGTGAACATATTGGACTGTGGGCACAATAAATACAGATGTGGCTCATCGTAAGCAAAGAGCGAGGATATTGTTACCATACAAACTTCAGGTCCAATGCTGTACGTGTTAACGATATGTTACTTCACTAATATTTCACAGAATATCTTTTTACAACCCAATGAAAGATTCTAGAGGCAGTTACGGTCAAAATTCAAAAGTCGGTAAATAGATATATTATAAAATATTTTTTTGAACTTCAATTATGTTAATAACAAAATAAAAAAAAAAACGTTTTCCGATCCTTGGTTTAAAAACAATTGAACTAAATTTATTACTTATCCATTACAATACTTAAGATACAATTAAAACAATTGTTTCAGTTTCAGTTGTTGTCTTTACATTCAAAAACTAATCGTTCAGACTTTGTTTCATATGATGTATATACAATCTGTTCAATATAAGAAAATGAACGGACTGAATCATTTTACAATTTTGAACGAAACAGTAAAATGAACGATTATGTCCAACTCTAACTATTATTTGTAATTGTAATTAAAAAATTTCAATTGCAATTAAACTTTTGTATAATTTTCAAGTTCTTATTTTGAATGATTTGTGATCGTTTTTTATGTGTTTTTGCACATTTATACTTAAGAATTGGTCTTATGCACATTTTATAAAGTAGAAGTTTATTTTTAAGATTTCATTTGCTTTTACGATTTAATAGTGGGTAAAGTGCTCTGACACATCTTACAGCCTTTTTACACATATTATTTAAACGCTCCTTAACAATATTTTTCGGTCCAGAGTAACACTATGATATTTTATAGAGTTCGAAAATAAATAAATAAATAATATGCCCTTGAAATTAGAAAGGTCGTAGATGAATTCTTTTCTGAAGGAAATTGCATTTGACACTAGAGTGGTGCCATATTGAATCGAATGCCCTCTCAATATATAAAATTAATACTCCTGTCAATTAAATTTTCATTTCCATATTCTTACAATTTTGCGTTTTACTAGACAGTAAATCTAATTTCAATTTCAAGGAAATGAGTCGACTTGATATATACATATATATTTATATATTTAAAAAATATATATGTTTGAAAACCCTAAGCGCATCGATATTTTTTTTTTTTATTTGCTGATTGAGATAATTTTAAAATATTAAATATACACCGTTCAACAAAAAAATTTTTTTAACTATTAATTTGTACATGTTCTATGTTATCGAGATTTATATGTATATAATTATCTATGTATATTATAACTATCTATAATAAATGGAATATTTTTAAAGGTAATGAAAATATTAAAGTGATTATTAAAAAAATGTTCTCGATTTCATCATAGCTAATGGATTTTACTCTTTTAAAAAACATACATATAAATTGGACGTTTCAAAGACCTATATCTTTTATTAATGTTGTAAAATCATTACATTCTTCACATTCATAACTTTATTGGCGGAACAAAAAAAATTTTTTTAATAAAAATTTATTGTCCTAAAATTCTTATCCTTAAATATCGCCCAATAGTTTGGTGAAGAATATTTTTGTTCGTCTTAAATATTTTTCAAGTTATGTTGGTTTCATAAAATATGTATCCAAAATTTAACCAAAATAAAAATTTTAACTAAAATTGTAATTAATAAAAATTTTCTGTTCTCTTGGTAACAAATAAGGTATGTAGTTTTTCTGAATTTTATAATTTATATGGTTACATTTTTCAATTCTATCATAAGTGTGTTGAAAAAGAGAAATTTAACTTACCAAGCAAATGATTTTGTAACGAGAATAAAATGATTCTTTTTCAGAATTTTTTTGTACAAATATTTAAAAGCTATTCAAAAGCTTATTCAAGTGACACACGAAATAGTACCACAGAAATACATGTCTTTAAATAAATGCATAATTTTAGTATAATAAAAATATGTATATTTTTTATTTCTTTAGGAAATTAAATCCAACACTTTGAAATTTGGTTGCGCAAAAAATTATTTTTTTTTTCTGAACTTTAGTTTAGGAGATATACTTAATTAAAGTTAAAAAAAATGTGATTCCTTATTCAAGTGGCAGTCAGTGTATATCTAGTAATTTTATTATGAAAATCTTTCACTTGTTACGTAGTTTTGACTTTCGTTAAATTATTATATTTTTGCAGGGGTAAGTCTGAAATTTTGTGATTATATGCATTTCAGCAAACACCCAAATTTGAAGATGTTGAGTTTACGTTCTTTTGCATTTTCTGTGACAATATATTATCAGATTTTATCAATATTAAATGAATGAAAAATAAGTATTGTTTACAGATGCAGCGTTTTAAAGCTTTGGTCCAATTGAAAAACACTTTGCTGTTACCTTCATATCGCACATACAGCATATCAGCTTTGCCGGAATTAACTCAGGTAAGCTCATGTCAATTGACTTTAAGGAGTACAATAAATTTGAGATTTTCTTTTAATAAAAAGAAGGGAATAATTATTCTGTCTGTTTAAAACATTTCACAAAATTTCCCAAAAGGACATACAAAAAAAAAAAAAAAATATGTTTTCATATAAAATAAACACTTCCCATTAGGGATTAGTTACATGTTACATATGTATGTATGTATGTATATAATCTTTAAAGGAAATAAAGAAGAAGATTAACAAATAAATAATCATTTAATGCTACGAGTATTCATTACCTAATTCGTTTTCAGGTACAATACAATGTCAAGCGTGGTAATTATGCCGAATTGAATGACAAAGACGTGACCTTTTTTGAGTCAATAATTGGCACCACAAATGTTTTAAAAGACGGTGAAGATGATTTACAAGGTTACAATGTGGACTTTTGGCGCAGTGTCCGTGGTAACAGTAAATTGGTACTTAAACCCGGCTCAACACAGGAAATTTCCGAAATTTTAAAATACTGTAATGACAGACGGTTGGCCGTTTGTCCTCAGGGAGGCAATACTGGTGTAGTGGGAGGAGCAGTGCCAGTTTTTGATGAAATTATTCTTTCATTATCCCGTTTAAATAAAATAATTAGTATTGATGATATAACGGGAATAACAGCCTGTGAGGCTGGATGTATATTGGAAAATTTGGATGCCAAATCTAGAGAAGCTGGTCTAGTGGTACCAATTGATTTGGGTGCAAAATCAAATTGTCATATTGGTGGCAATGTATCCACCAATGCTGGATTTTTGCGAGTTGTGCGTTATGGCAATTTACATGGCTCTGTGTTGGGTCTCGAAGCGGTAAGTGAAACGTTTTGAAACTTAATATGCTATTACTCGTATATTATGTTTATTATTTTCATAAAGGTATTAGCTAATGGAAAAGTGTTAGATCTTATGTCGGATTTTAAAAAAGACAACACTGGATATCACTTGAAGCATTTGTTTATTGGCTCTGAGGGTACACTAGGAGTAGTTACCAAATTGGCTATTTTGTGCCCACCCGCTTCGAAATCTGTAAATTTGTCTTTCTTGGGTAAAAGATTTTGTATTATTTAACCTAATGTAAAATATTTACTTCTTTATACATATTTCACTTGCAGCTCTAAATTCGTTCGATAGCGTTTTACAGACTTTTAAAAATGCCAAACGTCATTTGGGTGAAATATTATCATCTTGTGAAATGATTGATGCTAAATCATTAGCTGCTAGCTGTGAAAATTTCAATTTCAAGTAGGAATATAATGTTATATTAAAAAAATATTATCTTATAATACAGCATTTGTTGTCATATATGTAGGTCCCCCATTGAAGGCTTTCCATTCTACATGATAATCGAAACATCTGGCAGTAATGCAGATCATGACGTGGAAAAAGTCAATGACTTTTTGCAATACACAATGGAAAAAGGTGACGTAATCGATGGTACATACACTAGCGAACCAAATAAAATGCAAAAGTTATGGAAAATTCGTGAGTTAATTGCTCCAGCGTTGGATAGGGACGGTTATTGCTTCAAATATGATGTATCACTACCGTTACGTTCCTTTTACGAGATTGTTAATGTTCTTGACAAACGGGTGGGTCATATGTCGAAACGTGTATGCGGTTTTGGTCATCTGGGAGATTCGAATCTTCATTTGAATGTTTCTTGCAAGGAGTATTCGAAAGAGTTGTATAAAATGATTGAACCATTCGTTTATGAGTATACATCACAAATAAAAGGCAGTATAAGTGCCGAACATGGTATAGGTTTTCTAAAAAAAAACTATTTAAAATATTCAAAAAATCCCGATGCTATAGATATGATGCGTAAAGTAAAACAGCTCTTAGATCCAAATTGTATATTGAATCCTTATAAAGTTTTAAATTAATTCCAGTCAAAAATTTTTAATATTCCGTTTTATTTTATATACTTATGTATGTATGTATGCCTCTTTGTAATGTTTAAAATTTGTAATGTTTAAAATTAAAATTAAAATTATTAATGTTTAAAATTAAAATTACGTCATACATCCAAGTTGATGTCATTCTAAAATTGTTTACCTTTTTAAATAATGAAATTAAAAACAAGTAAGAAAGATATATTCTGTCAAGCCCAACCATATGATACCCTACACCATTGTCCATTAAAATTTGTGGAGGGGTGTTATATTAGATATGTGGACAATTGTAGACCGATACTTTTACTAACTGTAAAATAAAATATACGAATATTACTTTAATACTAACATTTATATGAATTTATGCACTTTAGGATGACTCCCGAGATTGGGCTTATATGGGAGCTATGGTAAATTATGGAGCGATCCTCATAAAATTTGTCACTGTGATTCTTCTTGAAATTTGGCAAAGATTGATACCAATACAAAACTTCCTTGCACCGAATTTCATTAAAATATATAATTTATGATCGTTAAACCCCTATTACGGGAGGACATTTGTATGGGGGCTAGATGAAATAATGGACCGATCATAAACAATTTCAATAGGCTTCGTCCTTGTATCATAAAAGTCCTACGTGCCAAATTTTCAATTATCTTCAATATTGCCAGACGGACGGATAGACAGACATCGTTAGATCGACTAAGAAAGTGATTCTGAGTCGATTGGTATACTTTAAGGTGGGTGTTGGATGATTTTTTCTGTGCGTTGCAAACATCAGCACAAACGCATTATACCCCAACCACCTGTGTGGGGTATAAAAATCTTGCATTTTGCACACAAATTTCATTATAAAGCTCCCCATAGACACATGCTGCATAAGCTCAAGCAATAATGTATTAGTAAAATTTACAGAGTCGTTTTGACTTCAAAATGAACTCATACTGTAGACAGTTTTTTCGAATGAATTTGATTGTTTTTTTTTTCTATCATTTATGAAATATTTTGTTTGTCATTTCAAATTGAAATAAAAGATATAAAAATATTTAAAACTTTTTTGTTTCTAATCAATTTTTTTCACAGAAATATAATTTTAATTGATGAATCTGTAGCAAATTCGCAATCACACACGTACAGAAGGGTTCATCAACAATATCTCTCTGCAGTATGTGCCTACGGGCGCCTTAAGGCATAGACAAATAACTAGGTAAAAAACTAACTAGATAAAAAAGCCTGATTCAATTGTCAAACACCTAATTCATGCAACAACAAAATACATGCTGTCACATATATTTTGTTTTTGTGTTTTGAAAAAAATGAGTAATTTTTTTTTTTTTTTTGAAAATTTAATTCGAGAGGTACTCTCACATAAATTTCTTGTTATATTCTATACCTAAGGTGTATTTTCTGACATAGAAAAGTCAACTAGAAAACTAACTGTTTTTCACACATATAAATTAGTTCTGCAGAAAATTCTACTAACACATACAAAGATTTATACTACGTTTACACCAAACAAAAACTAGTAATAATCTAATAAAACTAATAAAAACTTTAATAATGATCTAATTAAAACTTTTACATCTTCCAGATGATCGCAATGAGATATCATCAATTTATTGCGGAGGTGATTAGAGGCAATATTTTGAGGATAAAAACAATAAAAAATGTAAATTTTATATATTTTTTGTTGTTTATTACCTAATTTTCTTTAAACTGATAAAAATGCAACATTAGAAAAATATTGCTTTGATTATTTTCGTCCAAATATTAAAAAGAAGATATTACGTAAATTTCTTCTAAAAAGATATCTTCCAAATGTTTGCAGGGTAGTTTTTGGCAAAGAATAAAAAGTATTAAAAGATGGTCCCTTTTGTACAAGAACATCATTTCTCTCTCCACACCTACAAGTTCTGTGTGAATTCAACACACTTGTGAGAGGGAAAAACAACAAAAAAATAAACAAAACTTTATTGCATTTTAACTCCCGTAACAGAAATATTTTCCACAAACCAAAAAAAAAAAAAAAAAATTACACAAGGACGAAGCCTATTGAAATTGGTTATGAACGGTCCATTATTTCACCTAGCCCCATACAAATGTCCTCCCGGAACAGGGGTTTAACGATCATAAATGCATTAAATATAGCAATATTTTAATGAAATTCGGTGTAAAAAAGTTTTGTATAAGTTTTAATCTTTTGACAAATTTCAAGAAGATCGGTCCATAATTGACCATAGCTCCCATATAAAACCCTCTTCCGAAAATCACTTTAACGTGCACAAACCACATACACATGTTTGTATCAGGTTTATATTCGACACAAATAAATTTTATATAAGAAGAAATCACAGTGACAAATTTTATGAGTATCGCTCCATAATTTACCATAGCTCCCATATAAGCCCACTTTCGGGTTAGTATTAACGTAATATTCTGTTTTCGTATATTTTATTTTGCACTTAGTAAAAGTATCGGTCCACAATTGTCCACATGTCTAATATAAGACCCCGAATTTTGATGGACATACACAATGGTGTGGAGTATTATATGGTCGGGTTTGATCGACTATATCTTTCTTACTTGTTTTACATATTTTGACATTCCTTTTTTGTATGTTGAAATTTTGTATGAACAAAGTTGCTACTTTTGGTATTAAAAATAAAACAGAATTTAAAATAAAGAGAAAGCCAAAAAATTTAATTATATTTATTTTTGTGGATGTGATCCGCATCAAAAGATGAAAATTTATAAAAATCTGCGAATATAATTGTAATGAATTATATTTAATAATTTTTGAATACTCTTCTCTGCAACTATAAATAAAATTTGACTAAACAATCTTAAAGTTAGATTTTTTTTTGACAACAGAGTTAGGATTTTTTTTTTTTTGACATGCATTCCATTCTATTTATTTCTTTTCTTTTTTTGTGTTCAATTTGGTTCTTGAAAAACTACGTGAATTTCTTTAGTTTTTCCACACACATCAAAAGCCATTTCCATCTAGTTTTTATTGAAAAACAAAAAAAAAAAAAAAAAAAAAATATTAAATAATTGTTTATTATGCAGGCTGTTCAGTTGATTTTAGAATATTGAGATTTTATATATAATGAACAAAATGAAATTTTTAAATTTCTTGAATTGTTTTATTAGTTTTGTATATTTTGTGAATAAACTGCTTATATTGCTGTAAAAAACATTAAGTTATTAACAAATAGTGTTTCAATAAAAATGAAAAAAATAAATAAATAAATAAATTTGTCAACAAAAACCAGATCGAGAGAAAAACATGTATGTAAACGGTATAGTTTTTGAGATTTAGATTTTACAAAAAACAATTAGTTTTTGTTTGACAGCTGAACTAGGTTTTTTGAGAAAGAGTTGGTCTTTTAGTTCATAAAAAACAACTAGAAGCCAAACTTGCTCTAAATACACTTAACTCAGCTGTAAAAAAAAACCCGAACTCTTTGTATGGGTTAGTAGAATTTTATTCAGAACTAATTTATATGTGTGAAGAGAGTATTTATTTTTTCTTTTTTTTTTTTTTTTTTTTGCTGAGCGAATTAAAAGAGTTGAATTTCTAGTTGTTTGCTACGTTTCAGTTGACTTTATATGTTTTCTAATGCGTTCATGTTGAAGACTTATTCTCTCAACAGTATTACCATATTTTCATAAAAAATACAACATATTGAAATAAACGCATTTTTTAAATGTTTGTCTTGATGAAAAATTGTGTACATAGTGTCTACATTAGAAAATTTTTTATCAAGACAAAAGTCAAACTTAACGCGAATTTATGGAAGATGGCAACAGTTGCACAAAAACAACAATATGACGTATTACTTATTGTTTTTTATATATGCTGTTTGACAACTGTAATAACCAAAATAATAATCGGCTGTTTAACTAAGGTTACTTTGTATATATTCGCACGGCTTTTGACGTTTGTTTTGATAAAAATTTGCCTAATGTAGGCACTAGGTTAAAAGTACGTATAACTAAAAATAATATATAAAAGAAAATAAAATATAATTGAAAATAACGTTTAAATGTTGCATTAGTTGACATCACTGTTAAACTCAGGGCACAGATGCAAACATACATTTTTTTACGAACAAATGTTTTTCATATCAGTTGATAGAGAATGGTGCTTGTGTTAATATTTTTTTGTTCTACATAGTTCTTAAAAAAACAAAATACCATTATCAAAACTTAATTAAATATCTCTGCTTTTAATACTATTAACTGTTTTAACTAAGTAAAAATAAAAGATATTTACATCTATTTTATACTATTTAATTATGTGTTTAGAAAATTAAAGTGAACAATTTATTTGTCTACTGTGCGAGCAAATATCTATGAGAGTCACCTTTTGTAATTCTTTTTGTCATATTTTCGTAAAGATGCCAGATAGTGTTATTAGAACATGTCCCAGCAAAAACTTGGTAACGACATACTGTTACCAACGACATGCTTTTTAACGCAACCACAACGTCTGCAGTACCTAGAAGTTCTTTTTTGTCAACAGTTGAGCAGATTAATATGCATTTATATTAGAGTAATTAATTATTTAATACTATATTTGGAAGCATATATGGTAATTAGTTGCCCCTAATGACATCACCGTGTTAAAATAATGAGTTAGTTGCTAAAGTGTAAGTAGTGTAGTGTTATTAAAATAGCATTTTAACTCATTATTTGGCAATGGAATTTTTTGCTGGGGTGTTATTTAAACTTCATACATCCTTCCTTTTTTGTTTACAGAAGTGTGATGTTTTATTCTAAAGCACCCCATAGACACATACTGCATAAGCTCATGCAATAAGTATGTGTGCGTCACAACGTCAATGCAGTATGAAAAATCAAAATCGCTTTGATTTCAAAATTAACTCATACTGCAGACAGTTTTTTCGAATGATTTTTATTATTTTTTCCTATCATTTATGAAATTTTTTTGTTTGCCATTTCAAATTAAAATAAAAAATATAAAAATAATAGAAACAATTTTTTTAATAAATTTTTTGCACAAAAATAAAATTTTGATTGATGAAATTCGTCAGTCACAGACGTACAGAATTCATCGGAAGTATATCTCTGCAATATGTATCTATGGGGTATTAGACGGTTATTTCTTTAAAAAATATTTATATAACTGAAACAAATCTAAACACCTACGTATTTGGAAACTACGTAGATATAAATTATCTGAACTGCATCATATTTTTAAATCAGATAAGTATTTTCTCTGATACAGAAAACGTTTTTTTCTTTTTTGCTATACATAGATACAATATGTATCTCTGTGAAACACACACAAGAGTCTTACATATCCATTTTTTCTCTTGTACGAGAACGAAAACCTGCTGTTGTTTTTGTTTAGAAAATAAATAATAAAAGCATACGTCAAAAATACTTTCGAATAGATAAGAAATACAAACAAGTATATGTTTTTGCAATTCTTCTTTGTGGAAGTATTTAGCAATCAAAAGTTGTAAATATTCACTCAGTATTCTCGTGAAAAAATAGTTAAGAAGAATTTATTAATTTTTGATATTGAGAGCATAAAAATGTTTAATTTTAAAGAGAATTATGAAGTATTTTTGTATTTGGTGAACAAGATTAAAGAGAATTTATTTATTTATTTTTGCTTTTGTTGTTAAATATCACTTTTTGATGTCTTATTTAATATTTGTTGTTTACAAAAATAGATTTAAATTGTTTTTATATTTTTCTAAGGTTGATGTTTGAGAGGAATTAAATTAAGCATAACAAAAATATTTACTTTTAAATAAATTGTCAAAGGCAAAGGTATTTTTTATATTCTATTTTATTTAAATTTAAAGAAGTTATTTTGATATAATTGTAACCGTTTCGAGTTTGTAGTAATGTATTTAATTGAAATTAGTATTGGCAAAATATTCGTAGTGATATAATATAGTTAAACTAGTGATAAAAAAATGTATATACAGTGACCAAAATAAGTATTCAACATACCAATTCATTTTTGCCAATTTCGTTATAATTTATATACTTGCAGAATTATTTCTAATAAAATGGCAAATATTTATTTTAAACATTTGTTTCCCTCTATTTTGAGTAATATTTGCTCCCAAATCCACAGAACTTTAATGAGCTCTGCCATTTATTCAACAGTATACGAATTTAAACTCAAAAAAGTATTTTACATTTTGTTTATTTGTCCATTTCCGATAACTACAGTTAATAAACTATTCAATATGAGCAAATTAAATTGTAGAAAGGCGTAAGGCTAAGAAAAACGTCTCACTATATTATAAAAAAACGAAAATTAGTTGGAAAATAAGTCTAAATCATTAAGGTTTAAAAAATCTGGTTGAATATAATATTTTACGTAAATTACAAACTAAATGCACGGAACATGACTACAGATAATGAACAATACTTTAGAATACGCACTGCATTCTAGAAATTTAGAGATAATAAAATAAATTACTCTAAAATTATAGAGCCATGTCTGGTATAAAGAAGCCCCCACATCTCAAAAGGGATATAAAAATGAGATTAGAATGGCAAGATGTCGAAAAACTTCTGGAGGGATGAAATTTTTGTAATTGGGAACAAGATAAATCATTTTGTATGCAATATGAATGTAATAGTCTACCGAGCTAGAAGAGAGAAATTAGGCAGCTATCATAAATGTTATGAAAAGTTATGGTTAGGGGATATGTGATAGGGTCTGGAGTAGATATTTTGGTATTTATAGATCGAATAATGGATTATCCGTATTATATAGACATTTTAAAATAAAATTTACATCATAATGCTAATAAATTAGGAATTTCCAACAGATTTATGTTTACCAGGATATTAACCCAAAGCATTCTGCCTAGAGAATGTATCCCGGGATTCCCGGGAAATTTACAGTTTTTATGTCCCTATTTTCTAGGAATTTCGTCCGGGATTCCCGTGCATTTTAAAAGCACTTAAATGGAAGAAAACTGGGTGAATATATTTCAGCAATTTTTTAAAGAATATTAAGCTAAAAATCCAGTTGAGAACTATATCTTAATGACAATAGTATTTTAATAAAATGTCAAGAATAAAAACCAACACATTTAAAAGCATAACTATTTAAAGTATCTTGTAGAAATTTTTAATATAGAATACGTTATAAATTTGTCAGTAATATAGACATGAGTAGTTTTTCTCATAGAAATTTTGCAAATCATTAAGAAAGCTAAAAAAAGTATAAGATCATCTGAATATTTTATAAAAAATTTAATTGACAACTGACAGAAGCTTAGTTTGGTTCAAAATTATTTTCTGTGAGCTACGTTTAAACTTACTTAAAATTATGAAAGGCTCCATCACTTATAAGATCTTAGCCGAATTTCCTATGACAATAGGAACTGGATGCTATACGGCCATTAGTATTGATAATCCCAAAAAAAATCTTAATTTTTCTTCCACCAATATTAATGATATGTACATTAAACGATAGGTAAGTCAAAACTAATATACTCATGTTTTATAATTTTTTAAAATAATAAAAATATTTTAATAAAATTTATTTTTTTTCCACTTATAACTTTTTTGGAAAATTCACAAACTACGGGATTATTTATTTAGCTATATTTTTATTTAAATATCATTAATATTAATGCAAAAAATTTCAGAAAAATATCAACATGTTTCATAATTTTTGGTACGTTTTCTTAATTGCTTAATATTATGCCGATAATCAAAAAACTCTTTCATGACATATACGAAATGTCTGTTTTCATTCGAGTTGATTAATCAGCAGATTAAGAAATTGATTAAATTTCCTTTTCTCAGTACATTTACATTTATATCTTAAATCTGCTTATGCAAAGATTCGTATGCTATTTGGGTTTCAGTTGTTCAACTAATGAGAGTAGTGATAATTATCATTTTTAATCCGAGATTACGGGAATTCCCTGAAGTCGAAAATTTTTCCCATTATTCCGGAATATAGCGATTCCTAATTTTTCTACAAATATAAAATTTAGCTTCCTCTATAACTACACGAAAATAATTAAAGAGAATTAAAGACCAAATATCATCATTATCAAACCTTGAAACGCTTGAAAGGGTTTATAAAGTGAAAATAAAAAGACAAATATTGAATTTTTTTGATTTTTCGAAAAATAATGTATGATGTCGAATACTGTTTTTGCCTTGAATTTTAATGTCATTTTATAAATGGCATTTTAAATTAACTTCTATTTGTATTAAATTTAAAATTTATGTTTAAACCATTTTTTATTTAAAAATTCTGAGAAAATTTTATTATTAAAAAAAAAAAATAAATTAACATCGTTAATGTCGAGTAGCTTCTTTGGACACTGTACTTTATGTAATTATCTCTTAATTAAAAAAGGTAGATTAATTTTATTTACACTGGTCGGTAAAAATAAAAATTTTTTGTTCCTCCTTTAAACAAAAAAAAAAAATTAAATGGAATTTGACGTACTGAACGCGAATCTTCTTTCAGTTTTCTTCTATCACGTCGTAATTTTTAATGGGCATGTCTAATATTTCCCCTTAATAAGGCAATTAGACCAATATATTTCACCGTAACTCAAGAACCATTTTAAAGTGGGACCAAACGCAAAATTTTTGATAATAAATCTGTATACCCTAAACTACTAGTCGGATCGAATTGAAATGTATGGAAGAGTTATAGAGAAGGGCCTATGCTTTTAGAAAAATCATCTTGTAGTCATGCTGTGATAACACGAGATAAACCACAGGGTGTCAATGTTGACTCCCTCGAGTATGTAAAATTTTCAAAAAATCGTAATTTCAACAAATCAAGTCCAATTTCAAAGATTTTAATATTTCTGTAAAGTGCTTACAGTTAAAAAGATATTTACGCTTGAATTTTTGATTTTTTGCCTCGACTTTATTTCCTTTAAAATCAAAGGCAAATCGCAAATTTAGAGAGTCATTATTTTAAAGGCATTTACAATTTGCAGGAATAATTGCATAGTGGGACAAAAAATTACTTGTTTACGACCATAGGGACTTACATGTTCCAAAAAATCAAATTATTGTATTTTATTTGAAAGTACTTAATGGATAATCGTAATTTATTAAAAATGTCACCTTACCCTGCATAAACTATGTTCCTGAAAAGATTAAACTTTGTGTGATTTATTTTCCTATCAAGTTTCATAGTTGTGATGGAAAAGGGCGGATATGTGAAGGAGATTAGTATTTACAGAGCTATACAGCGAAAATCTTAAAACTTAGTGGGTTTTTTTTTATTAAACTACTTAGCTGTCATGAATTATTATATTAGATTATTGCCTGTCAAAAGAATTATTTTAGTGATAATATTCTACTTTAGAAACTACATCAAATGGCTTAGTTAAATTAAAAATTAGGCTAATACAATCTGATCTAAGAATTATACCACCATTAATCCATTAATCATGGATAACGTGAGTGAAAAATATTTTTCAAATGTTGTATTTCAAATCCAAATGTTGAGCCCAGTACTTCAAATAGGGAACTTCAAGAATGTGAGGTAAAATATACTGCTAAAGATACACTTTTAGTATTCACAATTGGATTTTCCCTAAAAATGTTCAGGTCTTAAGTAAAGTGCCATCCCGAGATGCTCGAGATACCTACAACTGAAAATATATCTTTTTGCATTAGATGCAAAATAAACCTAACTGTTGCAATTTGGAAAATTTTGGGTAAAAAGTTGGTTTTTATAGTAACTAAATATTTTATTTATTATATATTTTTTGTTACTTTATATATCCATCCTATCATTATTATTTATTATTTGGAATAATGTAGTGCACATAATTTTATGTGTTGATAAAAGTAATTCTAACAATCTCAAAAAATTAGGGAAACGTCTGATAAAACACACTTACAAACGATTTTAAACACATTTCCGTTGCTGAAAACGCATTTTGTTTATTAATTCCAACATTTACATTTTAGAATGTACGGACTAAACACAAAATTTTGAACGATCTAGACTGGCTTCTATTAAGATCTATTCCTTTTTAGGACTGATCTCCACAAATGAATAAATAAAGTATTTATATTTTCTTAAAGAAGTTTTTATTTAGTAGAGAATAAACCATGACACTTTTTTTCAAAAATAGTAAAATCGAATAACAAACTAAAAATAAACAATTGTTTTAAGAACGTTTATGTCAAATGTTGGAAGCCATACATTCATCCGTACCTAAGGAGTCTGTGAAATACTGTTGTGAGAATTTTTATGTTAATAAAAACTTAATAAGTTGAAAACTACTAGTATTATGGTTCTTAAAAGCGATGTCGTTCCATCTCAACACAGAAAAAAAAACATTTGAAATTGAGAGTTCTGGCAAGTTTAGTTAGTTTGATGTGGAATAATCTTTACTTACGCCCCTTTACTTGTGAAAAATAAAACTAATTTCTTTCTTTAATAAAGTTGGCATTTTTGACAATAGAGGCCTAAAATTATTTGATATTGTGTATTTTAATGCAATATGCCATTATCAATCAAAAAATCTGTTTTGATTTTTTTTTGTTATTTGGCCCTTTAGCATTTCAGGTTACTATGTACTTTTCAGTTGTTCAATTTTTGTAGTCAGTAACAAACTTGTAAAGCATGGAGACTTATAACGGTATATAAAAACTACAGGAAGTAAAACAAATGTAGTCATATTAAAAATTTTGCATACAGAAACTAAAAATTGCGTTTGAAATTTGGCGAAAAGGAAATATAGGCACATATCCGTATATTATGTTCGATTATGAATAAAAGAAAATGTTTTATGCTATCCTGAAATTTTGGTGAAAATCTATTACCATATACGAACAATTTGATAAAAGTATGTCTTTTAAATCAATTTTGTCAATGAAAATGACACATTTTTTAAATGATTTCTTGCGAATGGGTGAAAGTAGCAATATTGTGTAAAGAGACAAATTCAATCGTCTAAAAAGAATAATAACATATTGTGACATTGTTTATTTTGCAATTTTTCGAATTTTCAGTACACCCTGATCATCTGAAGTTATCCATAAAAAACGTTTTTTTTTTTAATTTACGAACTCAAAAACTTCTTAAAAAGTAACAAAAGAATTTTTGTTCCTTCTAAAGTATATAATACATAGATTAGCCAAAAGCTATGTGAATTGAAACAGAGATGGCGTAAAATAAGTAAAATATTTCTTTACGAAAATTAGGTTTTAAAAAAGAGGATTTGATAAAGCTTAAAAGTTCCTTTCGGAGAACGTGCTATCTTTCTGACAAATATGTGTATTATGACAAATAAATCACAAAACTTTACGTACAATAGTGTGCGGAAAATGTGCGTGACATTTCACTGAATATGCCTGATCAGCATGTGTATATGAATCGATTCACTGGTTGAGTCAAAGAATTAAATAAGTTAAGTCTAATAATTTGCTACAAAAAGTGGGCATGGTATGCAATAAATAAATACGTCTCATTAACCATATGTATATGTGTGCCAAATTTTATGTGAATCTATGGAATGGGCAAAAAATAGAAATAATGAAGTCAAATGATTTGTTAGATAAAGTGGTCTTAAAAAGAAACGTGGTATTCAATAAATTAATTGTATAAGCTTTAGTTTATTCAGAACTATATGTGTGCCAAATGTCATGTGAATCGATTCAGTGGTTAACTCAAAAAAGTGAGCAAAATTAAAAGTGGACATAAAGTGGGTTATGGCAATAAATTGGTCTTATAAGTCTATATTATTTCTGAACTATATGTCTTCCAAGATTAATGCGAATCGATTCAGGAATGGGACAAAAAATAAACAAAATTAAGTGAAATATAATTATCATTTTCAAAAGACAAGGCCTCATAAATGGTTAGTAAAGAAATTTTAAATTTATTTAGGTTTGCGCCCTACATTCAACATTGGTCGAAAATGGTGAATT
Source organism: Protocalliphora azurea (assembly GCA_932274085.1). Taxonomy (NCBI): domain Eukaryota; kingdom Metazoa; phylum Arthropoda; class Insecta; order Diptera; family Calliphoridae; genus Protocalliphora; species Protocalliphora azurea. The sequence goes on from OW026523.1 coordinate 47,049,623, forward strand.
TTACAAAAAAAGTTTCATTTTTAGTCATTCATTTGACGCAAGTTGTTTTTTTAATTTATTGACGATATTTAATCATAAAATAGATTTAGATCGATTTGACACCAAATCGGTTCTCGCCAGGCCAAAAGCGAAAATATGAAAAGTATAAAAACCAAAAAAAAAAAAAAAAGAATATTTTTTATAAGATATTACAAGGGTATAAAAATAGACTCATTTACCAACTCAATGATATATAATATGTATATATAGGTCGTTTTAAAAACATAATATAATGGCCTCAAAACTGACAATTCAAGCCAACTCTCACTAAATTCACTACTGTATAATATTTTACTGTGCATTTCCATATGTGCGTATACGTAAGACATAATTGTACCGGCGTGTGTTTTTTGTGTAACAAGATAATATTCGTAATAATCGATTAAACTTACTTGAGATTGTTTATTTTTGAAAAATTGCCAAAAATTTATTTGTACAGCTTTTTAAATGAGTTTTGCAGGAATTAAAGATTGATATTTATTTTATTCTATACATAAGAAATAATAGTGAAAATGTTATGATAATATGCTTTTTAGTGCAATTAAAAAAATTCATTCAAAAATTTTAATTTGTATAAAATCTACACTTCTGCATTATGTCTGCATTTTTGGCCGGGCGGGAAGAAATTTAGTGTCAAATCTAGATCTATTTTAAGATTAAATTTATCGTCAATAAATTTTAAAAATTCGCATGACATTTTTTACTAATCGATAAAAATGAATTTTTTTTTCTAAAATTCACCAGTTTTGGCCAATGCTGGATGCAGGGCGCAAATCTAAATCAATTTAAAATTTGTATACTAAAAATTTATGACGCTTTGTCTTTTGAAATCTGTAAAGAATTTTTTTTATTAAAAGAACTTTGAAAAAAAAGTGAAAGAGTAGTACTATATTTTTGTACAAAAATAGTCACTTTTCATACTAATTTCAGAGTATTGACTTCAAACATTTTTCATTTCCAGGCAAATTGAGATAATCCAAAAAATTTTCCCTCATAAGCCTCAGGACTTATTCTCAAGAAACCCAAATAAAGTCGAGGCATAAAATCTAAAATTCAAACTTCAAGCGTAAATATATTTTTAATTATGAGAGATAACTTAGGTAAGTAATCTCGTTTCTTTCTTTATTTGGTCAAGTACGTTACAGAAATATAAAAATCTTTGAAATCGGACTTTATTTGTAGAAATTACGATTTTTTTGAAACTTTTATCTATTCGAGGTAATTAACAGGGTGACAAGATGATTTTTCTGAAAGCTTAAAACCTCTTCTAGAACTCTTCGATACATTTAATTTCGATGCGACCAGTAGTTTAGGAGATACAGATTTATTAACAAAAAATTGGTTGTTTTTTTATTCTGCTCTATTGTTTCGGAGTTATTCAGAAATTAGTGTTACTCCAGTCAATTAAGGATTCTAGCTCGAAATATTATGGATGAAAGCGACTTTTTGCTTCGTCTTGTTGTCTACATGCTGTTAAAAGTCACCGATAATCGAATATACGCTACAAAAATCAGTATTGTGTACATATCTCGCTTCTTATACATCGTACGTGTTTCGGTGCCATTATAACATTTATAGATTATAAAATTACCTATAATATTTCTGAAGCACATTTTAAACTCGATTTAATGTTTTTTGATCGTCGTTATATTTCCGGATGATATTGCAATGATGATTATACCATCCTTTAGCTATAGATATGTACTCATCTTTTATTATGGAAATTGTCGAGAAAACCCTCCCTGGTTCATGTTAGGGTGACCACAAGATCTTTTAAAAAATTAAAACGGCAAAAATTTCTAGTGCTTTTTATCTTTTATTATAAAGTTGGTATACTATGAATAAAATAAGTCATATATCATCAAAATTAATTTTATTCACAATTATAATTATATTTATTTATACTTTAAAATTAAATTTATATTTTCTAATTAAATGAAGACATTCACTATGACCATTATGACCACTTTATTAGGCGGTCACACTAGCTTTAGTCGAGAACGGTTTGTAAATAAAACTCCAACAACCCTGTCAAATAATTATATGTGCAACATTTGTTTCTGGTTATTACATATGTATATCTCCAGGGAGTGATAAAATATTTTTTGGTTTGAAATTTTTTTATTTTTATCTATTTGCAAAGTTTTAGGTTCCTCTTGGCATAAATTTTCATAGAAAATAATTATATGTGCAAATTGTTTTTTTACTTAACGAATGGTTATAAAGTCCGCAGTTTGAACTGTTTAACCTAGTGTCTACATTAGGCAAATTTATATCAAAACAAACGCCAAAATCAGTGCAAATAGTTAAACAGCTGATTATTATTTTGGTTGTTACAGTTGTCAAACTGCATATATAAAAAGCACTAATGAATACGCTTTATTGTTGTTTTTGTGCAACTGTTGCCACCTTCCACAAATTCGCTTTAAGTTTGACGTTTGTCTTGATAAAAAAATCTCTAATGTAGACACTATGTTATAGTTATTGTTTTCATGGGTATTGAAGAATAACAATTAATTTTTTGAAGCAGCTATGTAAGCTAGAAACTTCGTTCTTTCACAGAAAAATCGGAATTTTTTTTTAAATTTTTGTGTTGAAAAAATTAACTAAGTAGAAGTAGTATTAACCGAGTTATAGACCAAAATGCCTTATTAGATTTTTTGAAGCTCCTATATAATCTATGGGTCACATTCTTGTATAAATCTATCACAAATATATTTTTCGAATTCTTAAATCAATCAAATTAGTATATAAATTTTCCACCATTTAATTTAATATTATCTACATTTATAAAATATATGTTCTGCACCGAAGAGATTATATCTTTCTTAAATATGTGGGAACTTTTGTAAAATTCCAAAGTATTAAATTTATTATTTAATATTAACAGTACCTTAGATATGGCATAATGAATATTTGCTTTGTATGAAGGGTACTATATATACACTCTGCTCCGATCTATTTTACTTTTGAGAGTTTTAAAAAAGTAATCGTAAATATGGGCAAAATCTATAACATTCTACAATCTTGCATTATTAGTGCGTCAAATTTCATATAAATAACTTCATTAATAACGTGTAAAATTAAAAAAAAAAAGATTTTTTTTAAATATGTGGTTGTTGTCCAATCGAGATCTAATAAAGCTTATAACCATACATAGATATAGTATATGTAAAAATTACATCCAATAAAATTTCATTTTCATATAACATATCTCAACATGGGTAAAATGTATATAAGATTCAGCACAGCCGAATATAGCACTCTAACTTGTTTTATTTAAATTTTTATTTTATGGCGGCACGTTCTTCTTATTTAGCAGATGTTTCATAGTCTTTCACATTAACCATTCAGCCACAGATTACTGTAGCGTGCGGTGCGCTAACGGCGAATTTAACAAAATACTGGAATTTTATTTTATTGTTTTCTTAAGTTCTTGTCAAAAAAAAGTTGTATGTGTTCAATATGCAATGTATATATTCATTCAACAAATGTTCATCAAATATAACTTTGTTTCACATCGCTAGGGCAGTTGTAGGAATTCAAAACGTTAATACTATATTCGATTTTTTTCGGAATTTTTTATATAAAGTTTTGCTTACTGTAATAATAGTTTAATAGCATCTTCAGGCTGACTTCGGTTGATGTAACCAATACTCCAAACGATTTCGGTAAATTATTTAACATAATAGCTACCATTGAATTGTTTTTAATGTCCTGACCTCAATCAAGCAGTTGAGCTAGGGGTGCTAGATTCTTTTATATAGTATATCCCTTTAGGCCATGAAAAATATTAAGAAATGCGGTATTGGATATTTGCAATTGTTGATTGAAAAAATAAATAAAACAGCTTCTTTATATTGACTCAATACAAATATTTAAATATCCATTAATATTGCTTTTAAACATTTATTCGCGGCATTAAAAAAATTATTTCATCGTATAAACGAATGTTTTGGAAATTATCATATATATATATATATATATATATATATATAAATTTTATTCAGTCATTATACTGTACAAGTTTCACTTTCAAGGTGTAATATGCTTTGGACTTATCACTATCACTATGCTTATGCTTATCACTATGCTTCGGACTTATAACTATCAAAAATATATATATTCAACTTGACAAATTACATTTGAACTTGTAACTTGACAACTTTTAACTTATATTAGCAATCAAGTTCATTCAAGGTCATCTAGCAACTCTAAGTTGAGCTCTTAAATTAAATTTTAAATAGATATATTTGCACATTTTTGAATTTCGGAACGTATATTAACATTCGGACATATAAAAATATAACGTTTTTGTCAAAAATTTACGAATGAAACCAAAAAATCTTTTTTTCTTGAAGAATGTAACAGAAATAATATTAAAGTAGCTTTAAAGTATGGTCGAACCTACTTTAAAATATTTAAAGTCAATAATGGTTTACCAAAGGTATACTAAGCGAATCATCGTTTTTGAGTACAACTTTAAGGAATTTTGCTTAACAATGGTTAGTAAAGTTGTGTTAAGTTTTTGTGAATACGGCTGTTAGATCGCATATTTTTACATTTACATTCTACTATACTTTTATCATACAGCTTCCCCTAAAGATATAACTTCAATGTCATAGTTATCTTCTCGTGTGTTGTTTTTATTTTAACAATGAAATTCAACATTTCTTTCCAAGAACTAGGAATAGTTTCACAAGTTTTTACTATGCATTTCGCTATTCGATTGTAATTCTTCTTTGGTTTATTTTGAAGAAGCTCAGATCAACGTAAGTTAGTTCCCAGCAAAAACTTTTTGGTTTTCGGTAATAACAGCTACTTATTAAAGTAGTTTCTTGGTAATGAGGCGTCATTATTATTTGCCTACTCTGTATTACATTAATAAGTACACAATAGTACAATAGCACAGTAATACTGCAATCACGTGGATGAGTTGGTTAGAGCGCCGGATTAACAACCAGAAGGTTGTTGCTTCAACCCCATTCTGAAGCTGTTATGTGCGAGATGATGTACTGAGTAAGACGTTAGTCAGTAAAAACGAATGGTTAGTGAGTGTCCAAGTTCGAGTTTTTTTTTTTTGTTTTTTTTTTTTTATTTTTGTTTTCGTTTAGGTACATATTTTTGAGTACCCCTAGAGTCAAAAAATAACTACATGAATTTGTGGACAAGTCGAACAAAAATAACTAGTTATTCAGACAAAAAATAAGTAGTTTATTTTTGTTTCCAATTATACCTGCTAGCTTACCAGGAAAGCAAAGTTTTTACTGGGTTATTAGAAAATAGTAAAGCGTATAGAATATTTATGAATAGTTGGTTATAATTTCCTGGGTTCTAATAGGTTATGGGCTCAAATTGACAATAATTTAAAGCGTAAAGTTAGAAATAATTTGTGCATTATGGAACAAAAGTGTGTATTTCCCTTGTTGAGCTCCACTTATTATTTTATGTGGAAATTTAAGATGCAGGTGCATTTTGTTTAATTTTAAACTTATAAGATGTTATGAGAAAGGCTCATCCAAATTCAATAACGAATATCATCAAATGCGATAACTGTCAAGTTCATCTTATTAGAATGGCAACATCAGCAAAATCTATATGGTTAAAAAGAATAAAATTTTCATTCTACTTTCATAACTTAAAATAACTTTTATTTTTAACCAAAACTGGTTATTTTCCAATGTGGAGTTGGTGATATTTTTGCCATTTTGGTTATTTTTTCATTAACCAAAATTTAGTTTTTATGAATTATACGAAAGTACTATTTAAATTACTCTGTAAATCTTGTATATATATGCAAAGAATAAAATAAACTTCAAAACAAGTTTGTGATAAAATGTCGATAATAATTTTAAAGACATCAAGAATACTAATTCATTGTATTGCGATACAGAAAGTACGCATTCCATTGTCTAATTACACTCCACAAACTCAGTTTTGTTCCGACAAACAGACAATTATTAGGTCAGTTTCGGAATGCAATTTATTTAACATGAGTTTGGTTTGGTAGATGAACGATATCTATTAGGGTTGTCAATTATTCGATATTGAAGTTGATCGAATAAAATTTCATATTTTTTTTTTTAATTATTCGTGTGATCGAATTAAAATTTTAATTTTCTTCGATTAATCGAATGAATAAAGAATAAAATATATTGTTCGATTAATTAATTACAACTTAAAAAATGCGAAAACTAGTATTTGGTGAATCAATTTTTGGTTTTATTAATATAAAATAAACCTAAAAATAACAATTAATTAACATAGAATAAAAAAATATCCAAAAATTGAGACCATATTCAAATTACAGGCAATTTATATAATGAAATTAAATTTCTTTTAAAATTATCATTTATAAAAAACATAATTAAGCATTTTTAATAAAAGATGTGTGAAAAAAGTCCTTTCATTTTCTATTGATGGTGGCAATACTTACCATTTATAGCAAATTTAGTTTTTCTGTTTTTTTAGATTTTCTAAATAAAGTCAATGACCATCAATATCACTAAAATCAATTTTTTTAAATTTTTGATATTGTTTGTTGACTGATTGATTGATTTCAGTCATTTACAACAAATCATCATTATATATTTCCGAATATTCGGTTATTTTCACATTACTTGAAATAAATAATAAATGAAATATTCTCAAAAATAAAACATTTGCATATACTTTTGTTTAATTTTTGTTGAATATTAAAAAAAAAAAAAATAATAATAATATGCGCTGGAATTTAATAACTTATACGTCTCTCGTTTGTTCTAATTTTAAAACGTTTGATTAAACTATTTAAAAAAATTATTTTATTTTTTTTCCAATTAATACTGAGACTACAATATCCGTGAAAGGCTTTAACACGAAATCTATTAAAAAAGTAGTTTACACATTTATATATACTAATGAATTTTTCAATCATTTTCCACAATGTTTTCCAACAAAACAATACTTTTTACACTTATAATTTCACAAACGTATAATAATTTAACAAAAATTCGTTTTGAAAAATTATTCGATTAATCGTTAAAAATTGATCGAATAATTTTTTATTCTAAATTTAAAAAATCAAATAATTTCTGTTCGAATGATAACCCTAATATCTATAGAATATATAATCTTTTTACAAAAAAATCCAATTAAATATCTTTAACTTTAAATATCTTTGACAAAAAGAAGAAGTCTTTCCAAAAAAGATAGTTTTTATCACTTCAAAAGTATAACCAAGTGCGTATTTTGTACTTCCAAAAAATTAAACACAAATCATCATCATGAAAGTCATAACTAGATTTTTGAGTTAATGATGTAGAAATATGCTTTATCTTCTGTAAAAATATCATGCACATATCTAATTCTAAACCAATATATATATATATATATATATATATATATATATATATATATATATATTTTTTTTTTTTTTTTTTTTCTTGTAACATTTATAAACATTGCTTTAAGAGAAGAATTTTAAAAGCACTGATCATGAATCATAAAAACAGAATGTCCTACAAGCATGACTATCATGGGTTTAAAAAAGAACAACTGCAGCTCTTTTTTAGCGCTAAGTACTTATTTTTAATTACGACACAATCTTAAAATCAGAACTTTTCATTAATTTTGCTGGGAACCTTTGTTTTCAACAAATAAATTTTTAATGTTTTTCTCTATTAAGCATCTTCGACACATTTAAAAGAAAGTATAGATTAATTTTACTGTACTCATATTACGAGTATACTCCTTCAGGTTAAAAAAATATTTTAAACCTGAATATGAAAAAATATATACACTTCCTGCCACTTGAATAAGGAATCACATTTTTTAACTTTAATTAAGTATATCTCCTAAACTAAAGTTCAGAAAAAAATAATTTTTTGCGCAACCAAATTTCAAAGTGTTGGCCTTAGTTTCCTGAAGAAATAAAAATATACATATTTTGTTATACTAAAATTAATGCATTTATTTAAAGACGTGTATTTCTGTGGTACTTTTTCGTGTGTCACTTGAATAAGGAATATTTTAAAACTAAGCAAACTAATTTATTTTTAAATTTTAGGTTATAAAAATCAAAGTTATTATTTTCTAGCATTCAATTAGTAATGAGTATTGCTACCATTTTTAGAAATAACCTCAAAAATACGATTTGGCATCGACTTGTATAATGACTCTAAATAATTTAGCGAAATTGAACACCATGCTTCCGTTATTGCCTCCCTTAAGGATTCTATCGTCTCAAATTGTTTTTCTCCTTCATAAACTTTTCTTGCAAGCCAACCCCAGACATTTTCCATTGGATTCAGGTCTGGTGAATATGAGTTGAACACCTTGTTGATTAATCCATTGTTTTACACCTCTGGCGGCATGAATTGGAGCGTTGTCGTGTTGGTACGTCCAAGGTATAGGTCCAAAGAAATCATTAAATTTTGGAAATGCTTCCTCCAGAATGTTTTTTTAAGTCGTTGCAGTTATTTTGTTGGATACAGAAACCAATTCTATGATACCATAGTACGAAATGCACCCCAACCATTATTCCGCCCTGTCGGCTGTGTCTGCGGCTCAAAAATAATTCCTCCTTATTTAGGTCATGGAAGTAATAGTTATACCCGTAAGGACCATCAATATTAAACTTTTTTTTCACCGGAAAATAAAACTTTAAACCATTTGTCGGACCATGTCATTGTATTTTTGGCAAACTGTAGACGTTGTGATTTGCGTTTTTTACTATTATTTTTTTGCAGTTTTCGTCGGACTATGTATGGGCAAGACTTTAAAATACGGTGCACTGTTCTTAGACTGGCACTGACTCCACTTTTTTCACGTATTTTTGATACCGATATGGCTGAATTTGATGCAATTCTAAAAATTTTTCGTCTTTCTTTTGGAGTTGTTGCCATTTTCTTCCACCCTTTCTTGTTTTTTCCCATATCTTTCCACGTTATTTAAATAATTGTACACAATTCCTCTATTAAAGTTTTTGGCTGTTTGGACCGGACCCTGATATTTCAAAATCAGAATTTGTTCTTTTTCAGAGTTATTAAGAGCCTTATCACGTCCCATTTTGAATTAAAACTATTTAAAAACTATCAAATTTAAAATTCTCTAGCCGTTTATATTGAAAGAAATTCAAATCATTGCCTTCCTGATTAATATTAAAAGAATTCCTTATTCAAGTGACACACGAAATAGTACCATAGAAATACATGTCTTTAAATAAATGCATAATTTTAGTATAATAAAAATATGTGTATTTTTTATTTCTTCTGGAAACTAAAGCCAACACCTTGAAATTTTGTTGTGCAAAAAATTATTTTTTTCTGAACTTTAGTTTAGGAGATATACTTAATTAAAGTTAAAATAATGTAATTCCTTATTCAAGTGGCAGGCAGTATATATATATATATATATATATATATATATAAATATACATAAATATACATACATACATACATATATATATATATATATATATATATATATATATATATATATATATATATATATATATATATATATATGAATTGAATTTGAATTCATTCAAATGAATTAGAACAGTGAATTGCAATTCAAATGAACAAAATCGAAAATGAGTTGAAATCAATCAAATTCGATAACAGTTCTATTGCAAATTCGATTGAAAAATTTAAAAAAAATCCAAAATATATAAATATGAGATTATTTAAACAAAAAATGATTGTTAAACATACCTTTAATAGTTTTTTCACACTATTTGATAAAAATAAAAATTTAAGTTTCTTTTAGCAAATAAACAAAATTTTCCCATTTTGATAGGATTTTCGCCGATACCTCATTAATTGAATTCCTATTCTGCCGCTAACTGACAATTCATGGGAATTCCAAATTTTCAAATTTTTTTGTCTTTGGACTATACCAGGTTATATACAAAACGAGAGTAATGCTTGCTCTCTTTTACATAAAAATTAGTTGAATAACAAAACGATAGTGATGCTTACTTTACATTTACCTACAAAATCAATTTAAATTTCAATCAATTCAATTCAAATAAGTTGGAAATGAATTGCTAATTTTTTTTCTATTTCTTTTGAACTAATTCAAAATCAATTCAATTCAAATGAATTGGAAATGAATTGCAATACATTTTGACAAATTCATTTGAATTAGAAAGGAATTGCAATTCATTCTACAAATTCATAGGAACTGTAAACGAATTGCAATTAATTTTTACCAAATTCATTTGAATTGACTCAAATTTCATACAATTCAGTTTTTGTGTGAAAAGAATTAATTAAAAATTTTCTAATATATATATATATATATATATATATATATATATATATATATATATACAGCATTTGATCATAAAGTTGAAGAGCACAACAGTATTTATATGGTTTTAAGTACCTGCAGAACTGTATGTGCTTTGAAATTGACTCCCTAATTTAAAGATCGACTGGCTTGTCGGCTGGCTCTTTTTCAGTTTATGTAAACTTTGCGTGCAAACTATAGATGCCACATGTTTATGGTCGGTCCATTAATTCTACCATATAAATTTCAAAATTGTTTTTCATAAACCTTTATTTTATTTTATTAAAATTTTACATATATATGTTATTAAAGCACAAATATGAGTGCAAAATTTTACGAAGATAGTCCCATAATTATTCATAACTCCCTCGTAAGCTTGAGTGGATACATTATGTTTAATTATATATGCTGAATTCAGATCTTAAAATTTGTTTGCGAGATAAACGTTGTCTGATAAAAATACAAAAATCGTATTATCTATATAATAATATATTACATGTCGAAAATTAAAATTGATAATAGTTTAATTATCATAGCGAAATGAAACAGGTGACAGCAGTTCTACAAAAACAACAATACGGAGAATTAATAAATTTTTTTATACATGGAGTTTGACACTTCAGCGAGTAACCAAAAATTGTGCTTATATGGAGTTTGACAGTTCCAACTACTAGAAAAATAATTAGCAGATTAATTGAAGTCACCTGCTTGAATTCGCCTTGTCTAATTGCGTAGTAGGTTCATACAATTTAATTTTAGAAATGCGTATTTCCCTTGAAAATTTAAAAAGGTTTTATTATAAACTAATACGAAATTTGGAAAAATTGTTATGTATAATAGCTCTTTTGTTCAATAAGCCTTTAATAAAACTCTAGAAAATTTTAAAATTTTATTTTTAGACGGAACCTACTTTAACAGTTTGATAAAACAAATTTTTAGAATAATGTTAACCTTTTCTGCAGCTTAAACTCATTTTAAAAATAGTTTTGCAATTTCTTTTATAATTATAACTTATTGCACATTTTAGAGATTTATAGCTCCAGAGGACATATTTAACATAGGCTCATGATATTAAAAACAAACACTTAAGTTTTTATTCTTTATTCGTGTTTTTTGGATTTTGCAGCAATTTTTGACCCACACTTTATTGCAAAACATATGTTTTTAATATTTTTTCCTAATAATATATTTTTTAGGAATACAATGAGCTATCAATTGATAAAATCAGATGAAAATTTTGTTTCCTCCTTCCTTTGTGTTTAAAAATTTTATCATCATAATCTTTTATTTTTTTGTATTTTTTATTTATAATTTTTTAAATTTATAAGCGAAATGTAAAATATAAACAAAACATTTAGATTTTTAAAACGAATATGGTAACTCGATTTGCCATAATTCTAGTAAACATCAAAACGTTAATATGGCGACAAAAAAAGTGAAACTACCTTCTTTTTTATATCATGGTTTAGATGATAAAATTGTATAATGATATTCGATTTTTGACAAATCTAAATATATATATATATATATATATATATATATATACAAGTTTTTATTTAATTTGCAATATATATTTATTTGTATTTGTAATTATTTTAATCATTTAATTACAAATAAAATTAATACAAAAATTGCAGAACAGACTTATTATTGTGGTACATTTTCAACGCATAGTTTCATAGAGTCAGCGTATAAATTTATTAAAAGTCAATGTACTGTTCATTAAAATTATTTATTTTATTGAATGAACATGTTCATTAAAGCAAAATACGAATAAGTTGAATCAAGACAACGAAGTTCTTCGTTAAATTTTTTTTTTCATTTTGGTTTCAGTGTGGAATTTAGTATTATGATTTTCTGAAAAAGAGCTGCGGAAGTAATGATTTTAACCCGTTGCTATCATTGAATATTTCTTTTTTATGATTCCTATTCGTTGCTTCTAAAATTGTGTCCTTAAAGTTATTATTATGTTAATTTTAGAGTGTGAAATTTATTAACATTTTCGAAAGCAATGGCAATTTAAAGTTTATACCTACAAACCCTATATGGAAAGTTTTTAATGGTGAAAAGAAACTACAGATGAAATAATTTCAACATATGATTGTCATTTGATGAACTTAATGTTTTATGAATCATTACTTATGAGTTATTCTTCTAAACTATTTGAATATAATTATATTTAAATACTTTTATAAAAATATAATATAAAATTTAACTTTGTTAGAAGTTTTGGTGGGTATTGTTATCTAAAATGCATTTGATAAATTCCACAAACGTTCAAGAAGAAAATTTAATTCCGTTGAAGTTGTATTTATTTTTTAATATTTTTTTATAATCATTCCGAATAAACGAATTACAAATTTGAACTCATAAGACCTCAAGCCAAAAGAAACTTTAAGAAAATAGGTTTTAATTTATAATTGTGATTGTTGCTTAATATATGAAATTGAAGAGCCTTAAATGATACTCGTAGTAGGTTGCAAAGTATATACAAGTAGTCCGACTCTTTGACAGGAGTACCTGACTCTGAAAGTGTGTTAGTGAAAAGTATCTGACTCTGTGTATGTGTTAGTAAAAAAATTAAATGTGTTGGTGTTTTTTATTTTCCCCATACACACAGAGTTCTATACAAAGTTCTATCAATTTGTTTGAATTTTTAATACAAAAAATTTAAACTCTGTTGTACAATTTAAATTCTAAAAATAATAAAATGAAATTTCAAAAATTAATGGAAAAAAATTATTAAGATTGTGCAAAATTGACCGATTTTTAAACTGGAAGTGTGCTGAAAGTGTCATAAAAAATTTTAAAATTTTGTGTATAAGTGCAACAATTTCCATAAATGTGCATTAATCGGAAAATTTGCGGCTAAAATTTCGAAACTTTTTTCTTCTTTACGGTTTTCTCAGATCATCTGGTATCCGTATATGTGAGAGAGAAATTAGAAAATTGAGGGTCGAGCTACTTTATAAACACACGGTTCACACGATGATTTTTAAGACATCTTTTTACTTTAATTCTCTTTTGAAGTTACTACCAAAAATCATTTGTGTTCACATGATGATTTTTTAGTTTCATGATTTTTTTCATATTTTCTCTTTTTCCTTATACGCAGAGTTGATTTTTCTATCAGTTTAAAAGAGGAAAACGGATAAAACGTAATGAGAAAAATACAAATGAGTGTGAAAAAAAAACATGAAAACAGAAAATGCGACTTTTTCTCAATCCCTCCTTCAACTCTACCCCGCTCATTTCTAAAATAAAACATGATTTAAAATCATGATTTTAAATCATCGTGTGAACGTTGTGTATACAAAACATCTATTATAACCTACTGAGATTAAAATAAGAAACAAAATTTGGGGTTTCGCCAATAAAAAAAGTGACGCACTTCAAAGATAATAGGGTTGGATTAATGGTGTAATAAGGTAAATCTTCGACCACAATCTGATTGAAAATTGATGAACCCTAATTAAAAGATATCTGAATCTTACAACTCCTTCGACCACCGATGTGCTGTAGTATTAGGAAATTATGCTTATTTTGTAAAATAATGATTAAAATTTTTTTAGTGTAATTTTTTTTAGAATAAATGGATTCATTTTTAAGTTTATGAAAAAACTGCTACCTTTTGTACGTTAATTTTTGTATTTTTGTCTTATGTTTTTCTATTAGTGTCTCTAAACAGATATGCAAAAGAATTAAAAAAATAAAATAAATGCGGTTTTTTGATATTCCTGAAAATGTTAGTCGGCAATTTGCACTGCTATTATTTTGCACGGCACTAATTATTGTTAAATTGGCTGAAGAATATAAAGTGTTTTTTTTTTACATTGTTCATATTTCAATCACAAGCGGAAAAAACCAATGCAAAGTCCTACAAGTTTTTCCTTTTTTTTTTTTAAGAAAAAGAGGAATAAATATTTTGAGCGGAGTAGATATTTAAAAAGCGAGAACTCTGGTCACGTTAGGTATTCAAAAGTGATTAATGATCATATAGTTCCAAATGAACATATTAATCTATATTTTATTTTCAAAGTATTTTTATTACTGAAGAAAATATATATTACTATGTATAGATTAGTGTCTAATAACAGATATTTTTTAATATAATCTTACCTATTTTTAATATGATTGAAATATTACAAACATATATATATATATATATATATATATATATATATATATATAGCATGTACAATTTAGTTGTTTTATTTATTTATATATTTCAATAATACAATGAAATGATTAAATATTTATTATTATTTATTATTATAGATGCAGCGTTTTAAAACATTAACACAATTGAAAAACAATTTTCTGTGGTCTTCATTTCGGACATACAGTAAATCACCGAAACTGCCGGAGTTGACACAGGTAAGAGAGTAAGAGAAATTTAAATCAATCTACTCTGTGTATTTTCTTTGAATCGATTTATGATTTTCTTAAAAAAAAAATAAGATAATAATGGATGAAATAATTTGTCTACTGATATTAAATCACTAATAGTATAAATGTATGTACGTAATATTATAAACATATAGCAGACTTTAAGATTTCCTTTAAACTATGAAAACATTGTAAATCCTCTGGCCAAGGAAATATACATAACTAGGAAGGATTAGCAATGTAGTTACATCAAGTCTTTCATTTTCTAATTTATTTTCAGGTACGACACAATGTCAAGCGTGGCAATTATGCTGAATTAAATGACAAAGATGCGACCTTCTTCGAGTCATTAATTGGCAAAACAAATGTTTTAAAAGACGGTGAAGATGATTTACAAGGTTACAATGTGGATTTTTTGCGCAGTGTTCGTGGCAACAGTAAAATGGTACTTAAACCCGGTTCAACACAGGAAATTTCCGAAATTTTAAAATACTGTAATGACAGACGCTTGGCCGTTTGCCCTCAGGGTGGTAATACCGGTTTAGTGGGTGGATCTGTGCCAGTGTGTGATGAAATAGTTCTTTCATTAGCTCGTCTAAATAAAATAATTAATATTGATGATATAACGGGTATAACAGCCTGTGAGTCTGGATGTATATTGGAAAATTTGGAGGCTAAAACTAGAGAATTTGGTCTGGTAATGCCAATTGATTTGGGAGCTAAATCAAGTTGTCATATTGGCGGTAATATATCTACAAATGCAGGTGGTTTACGTGTTATCCGTTATGGCAATTTACATGGTTCAGTGTTGGGAGTTGAAGCGGTAGGTATAACATTTTAATACTACGTAAGATAAATTATTTAATAGAACGTTTATTTCTCGCTCCAAGGTTTTAGCTGATGGTAAAGTGTTAGATCTCATGTCGGATTTTAAAAAAGACAACACTGGTTATCACCTTAAACATTTGTTTATTGGTTCAGAGGGTACACTGGGAGTGGTTACTAAATTGGCTATTTTATGTCCAGCTGTTTCAGATTCCGTTAATTTGTCGTTCTTAGGTAATTGATTATTATAGAAGAAGCCAAATCTTTTAACTAATGTTTTTCATTTAATCTACAGCCTTGAATTCATTTGATAGCGTTTTACAGACATTCAAAAATGCTAAACGTTATTTGGGTGAAATATTGTCTTCTTGTGAAATGATTGACGCCAAATCCTTAGCTGCTAGCTGTGAAAATTTCAATTTAAAGTAGGCATATAAGAAAAATAATTTTTGTATTATACATATATCTTAATATTTTATGTGATCTAATATATATATATATATATAGGTCTCCTATTGAAGGCTTTCCTTTTTACATGCTAATCGAAACATCTGGTAGCAATGCTGATCATGATATGGAAAAGGTTAATAATTTTCTGCAATACATTATGGAAAAAGGCGATGTAATTGATGGTACCTGCACAAGCGAACCGAGTAAAATGCAAGAATTATGGAAAATTCGTGAATTCATTTCAACTGCTTTGACGAAAGATGGTTATTGCTTTAAATATGATGTTTCTTTACCATTACGTTCCTTCTACGAGATTGTTGAGGTTCTAGATAAGCGCGTGGGTCATATGGCGAAACGTGTTTGCGGTTATGGTCATTTGGGTGATTCGAATCTTCATCTTAATGTATCATGTGAGGAGTATTCAAGCGAACTATATAAAATGCTCGAACCATTCGTTTACGAATACACAGCGCAATTGAAGGGCAGTATAAGTGCCGAACATGGTATAGGTTTCCTTAAGCGAAATTATCTAAAATATTCCAAAAATCCTGACGCTATTGATATGATGAGAAAAATGAAACAAGTTTTAGATCCAAATTGTATATTAAATCCTTATAAAGTTTTAAATTAATGCTGATTAAGGTTTAGTTTTGTATGATGTGTAGAAAATATTTGCATTATTATTTTTTTTTTTTATAGAACTAATTACGAAAAATGATGTGGATGTGTCTTTACAATAAAACAATGAAGGCTGTAAATATTATTGTATTATAAGTAACTTTGTTCCCGCACGCGACATAGAATACAACCGGATGTTTATGTGAGAGGCAAAAATTACACATTTATTTTCAAAACACAAAAACAAAATATATGTGACTACATGTATTTTGTTGTTGCATGAATTAGGTTTTTGACAATTGAATTGAGTTTTTTTCTCTCACATAAATATCTAGTTATTAGGCTATGGCACGCGGGATCCCAATGTTACAGATAAGCGTTCCCGTACTCGAAAATTGGGCAAATGAGAGCTATTTGGAGAGAATAATGTTCTTCTTCTTCCTACATGAAGCAACCAGAATATTTCTTCGGGTAGATTATGTAAATTGTCAAATAATTAAAAAATAAAAATATACAATAAAAACATTCAAATATGCTGAAAAATAAAATTACATTCACATACAATTTTTTAAAACAGTTTGATGTTTTGGATTTTTGTGTTCCCGTACTTTTGTACGTTGTTATATATTTCTAGGAGAAAAAATAGCTTTTCTCATTCTACCACACTTTACTTTAAAAGTACAGAAATAAACCTAATATTTTGATACGTAATACCATAAAACTTATTTGTGAGGAAATTTGTATGGAAACCTACATATCGTCAGTACTCTGAATGCTTTATTGATCGTTCATTACTTAATAACCTATTTTTAAACATCTGTTTTAGTTATTGAAATTGCAGTGGAGGCAAAACTAAAGCACGGATAAGCATTTATTAAAATATAGGCGAATAACGATGGGAAACTCGTTTTGATTTTAATTCTTTTTGTTAATTTATTTTCACTAAACCCTAAATTCTTTAAAACAAAGCTAAAAGGATTGAATTTCTTTATTTAAACTCTTCATGCGAGACAAAACTAAAGCACATTTTTGATTTGATAAATGCAAATTTTAAATTCATTAATATTTAGTTCCATAGACCTAAATTTTTTTTTAAACTTTTACATATCTTCGTAGCACAGATACATTTAATTCGAAAAAAATCCTTAGAAATTTCAGTTCTTGCCATTTCATCTTCGTGGGAAACTTTGTCCATGATGTTTTGATTATACACATATTATTTCGCGATCTACAATTCCCCATATGACTCCAAATATATTTTCTGTGGGATTAAGAACTTAACCACTTCAAAACTGGGATTTTTTTCGGTCGGATTTAAAACAGTTTTTTTTTGTTTTGGTTTAAGTACTGTCGGTTTTTTCAAAATGTTAAAAATAAAAATAATATGCGAGTCGCATAAATATGTGCTTAATTTCAAAAATATTTGTAAAAATATTTTATGGTATGGCTCTACATTAGGAAAACTAAAAAATCCTGATATATTCCTATTATGTCAGCTTTTATGACTACTTATATAAAAAAACGCTAAAATTTACATCACAAAAGTAAATATACGGGACATGAGAGACATTTTTAATCGGATATAATTATTGTATAAAGTAATGGATCCAAATGTCATATTATTAAATTATTATTAAACATTCAGAAATTTTCAAATTTTGTATTTATTTTTATTTGTAGGAATTGGTGTTGTTGATAATTCTCGGTAATTTCATTCATATCTTACAGTCTTACAGAGATAAAAAGGCAATAATTCTGGGAAAAATGTTGCTAATTTAAAGTATCCGAATTGTTTTTACATTTTATGAACTCCCTACCTACTACTAATAAATTGTTGAAAGGTCAAGAATATAGTCTTATCCAATCACAATTTATCTTGGTTAAATGTGGAATATCTTCAGTATATTTAAATTATAGATGAAACATTTTCGAATTATAGATAAATTTTGCATTTTTTTACAATTTTACATAAATTTTTAATACACCTTCGAAATGTCTGCAAAACTATGTTTGAAAATATAAAAGTACACTATAAAATTAACCTCAAAGATGTCCGGGAGTTTATTAGCAGATGCACAACGTCATCTGGATATGTGCCTTTCTATCAGTTTTGCATTGTACATTTACTTTTTGGACGATATATCCAAATTATTTTGGGAGTAGTTCGTTATATTTCGAAATATTCATGTCCTTTTAAGTCTCTTAAAGTATCAAAATTTGTCTGTTTGTATATATCAAAAACTTGGTAAGAACTAAAGATTTACTATGGATATATTATGTGGGTACATTTAAAAAATTTTAAGGAAAGGAATTTGGAAGGTGTGTCAAACATTAATATAAAAGTATAGTTAAAAGTCCAAATTTATTCATAAATCGTAAATTGTTTCATCAATAATTTAAAGACACTGCAGATATTCCACATTAAGCCATGGCAAATTATGAATGGATAATACCAGATTCTTGACCTTTTAAACATTTTACCAGGTAAGGAGTCATAAAATGTAAAAACAATTGGAATTCTTTAAATTACCGATATTTTTCCCAAAACTATTGGCGTTTTATATCCCCAAGACTGTCAAATATGAATAAAATTGCCGCAAAGTATCGAAACCCCCATTTCTATAAATAAAAATAAATAAAAAATTTAAAAATCTTTTGATATTTAATATAATAATAATTTAATAACTTTACATGTTTTTTCTAATTAATTTTAATTTGGATGCATTATATTAATTTATACAATAGTTATATCCAATTAAAACAATGTGTCTCATGCCTCGTATACATACTTTTGCGATGTAAACTTTAGTGGCTCTTTTATATACATAAGTGGCCATAAAAGCCCTCATAATAGGAATATCTCAGGATTTGTTGTTTGTTTTCCTAATGTAGGGACATACCATTAACTACAAGACCAACATTTTTACAAATATTTTTAAAATTAAGTACAACCCTATAAACATTTGGAAGATATCTTCCTGGAAGAAATTTAAGCAATATCTCCTTTTTATTATTTAGACGAAAATCATCAAAGCAATATTTTTTTAATATTGTATTTTTATCAGTTTAAAGAAAATTAAGCAATAATCAACAAAAAATTTACAAAATTTTTAATTTTTTAATTATTTTTATCCCTAAAATATCGCCCTTTTTTCAGTAAGGTGATTATCACTTCCGCAATATATTGATAATATCCCGTTAAGATCATCTAGAAGAAATTAATGCAATACTTTTATTTTTCAGTCAAAATTTTTTCAGTTGCCGAAAAATTGTTCAGAAATTAAAAAAAAAAAAAAAAATTATGTGAGCGTTTTAGTTTTCGTACTTTATGATGTTAAGATTTATGTGCATCCATGATTTACAATATGTTTATTTATTCATTTTTTCTATATATTTGTTACATCTTCTAGAAGATTATCTGGCGGTATCTTCCTTATTCACTTAGATGATTATCTGGCAATATTGCATATTTTTCTTCCAGACGTATTGATTTCTTATTCCTTAAATGTATCGCCTGTGACGCACAATCTCTCCCGATGGGAGAAACTTCCCCAATACGATTTCGAATTGCATTCACATTATTTTACTTGTAGGGAAAAATCTAAATCTTTTTTTCTTTTTGGGATTTTAAAAGTTTAAATGGCGTAGCTCTCTGCTAACATATTGCCAGGGTGTACATCCAAAAAAAACCTCCTTTGCAAATCATACACTCGATCTACACCTTTGTGTAGAAAGCTCAAATTCCCGAACTCAGCTCCCTGAGTTTAATGGTCTCCACCAATATCAATCTCAGTTTTGTGTGGTACTTCACTAAATATAATCTTATAAAAGTTAGGTTAACAAAATCGATTGCATGTGGTAAATGTAAGCCTCGAAAAAGCGTAACATGATTCAGTTAGACGACAACAAACTTGCGATGGTGAGACGCAAAATTCCCGAAGGCCCAACAACAAAAACCCACCTGACTGTACTTAAGAAATAATTTCGGTTACGCGAGAGTTGTTCCCCAACCCAGAGCTACTTTGCAAATAAAATCTAAAGCTTAATGCGATTGTATATATAAAATAGAAACGAATAAAATATATTTGTTTTTGCGAAACAATAACGCATATCAGTGATGGAATTTATGGCACAATTGTGCCATTTTAGGCACTATCATATTTCCAACGGCACCGCGTCACTTTGTAAACCATTTGGCACTTTTTTCTACTAATTTAAATTAAATTTATATTTCACTGGATACTTGTTTACTCTGAGTGATTTTAAGACAGTTATTACAACGAAGAAGAATATGACAGAAGTTCAAATTGTTTTATTATAGGACCAAGTTTTACAAACGTACAACACATTAGATGAGAGATATGAATATTAAAAAACAAATTCTGCAACAGAAAATGTTCGCTTGATTTTAAAATCTTATACAGAACACCAAGACGAAATTATATAATTATATAAATAACAACGTGCAAATATAATATATATATATATATATATATATATATATATATATATATATATATGTATTTGATGAGATCGGAAGAGTGTTATCTATTATGAGCTGTTAAAACCTGGTGAAATGATCACAGAAGATCTGTAAAAAAACACAATTAATCCATTTAAAGAGACCGTTAAAATAGACAAATTCACTTTGTTTTTACGATGTTTATTTATATTTATTTCAGTTTCTTAATTTTCAAAATGGTATTTTCGATAACTTTTTGGCAACTGAAAGAGAGTTTCCATTCATAATTTACTTGTATTTTGCGTTGTAGGCAACACAACTAAAGTTCAGTTGCCATACATAATCGAACCATAAGCATATATATTAGGGTGGTCCAAAATTATTAAATTGGACATCCTTTTTAACATCGTGGCCAAATTTCAAGTTTCTACGATCAATGGAACATTATGCTACACGGCCATTTATTTTGTTATCCTTTTTCGTAAATTTTAAATGCGTATTTATGTGTTAAAAAAAAAAAAATATATATTGATTATGTTGTGAACCCTAATTTCAATTTATGTCCTTCATTTCGAGATATACCATTTTTTCGGATAATTTTAATGGGCTTAAATACCTTGTCTTATATTGTTGTACGATTACAAAGAGATTTTATATTTTCTTTTTCTTTTAGTTTGGTTTAATTCTCAAAAAACTATATTTGGCCCTTTTCAACTCTTCTTGGCACATTTTAGATCCCAACTTACCACTAAATACAAATTTTTAAATCCCATCACTGAAGCTTATTGAATGGTTAAGTATTATTTTTCTGTTTTGAACATACTACATTTGTGTAATATATACATGAAATTTATTTGCTGCCCGATAAATTCTCATATTCAAATCAGCTGAAAAGAAAAACGTAATATGACAGAAAGAAACAAATGTGAAATAAAAATGAAAAGTGAAATATAAACATGAAATATTGTGAACTGTTTCATATCTTTCATTTTACTGAATCGTATAATTGAAATACATACATACATATTTCTTTCATGAACGACACAACTCTACAGCCTTGTTCAGACCGACGCGAAATTACGAAATTTCATGCCGAAATTACATTACAATTCATGTAGTTACATATATTTTGTTTTTGTTTTGAAAAAAATGTGTAATTTTTTTTTGAAAATTTCTCTCCAGTGTAATAATAACTAGTGAATAGTTATGCGGAGGTTGCCAATTGGTCATCTTCAGTGACATCCTCATGTTAAATTCGACAGTTTAAAAATTGCGATTGAGTTGAAGAGTAATTAGTGATAGTTCTTACTGGCTAACAAATTCAACGTTTCGGAACTAGTTCGGCAAACCGCTGGGTATTAAAAGGACTCATATATAATAAATAAAGGACTCATGTATAATTTTAAATAAAACAATAAATTATTTGTTCTCCTTAAAGGATTTTAAAAATCACATAGGGCTTTTGTGGTACAATAGTGGGGTTGAAATTATGCATTCCGGCCTAAATTTTTGAAATTCAATAAAGATTGTTAATCAAAAGAATTGTATACAAATTTTGTTTAAATATAAATGGTAAAAATAATTTCAGTTATAATTTGTTTTTTTTTTTTTTTATTTAAATTGAAATGAAATCTGCATCGAGTTTAAGTGCAATTTATCATAAATTTTTCAATAAAAGCATACACAACGATGCAATAATCCTTATATATGTATATTATAAAAATGAGATGAAGTTTGTTTGTTTGTATATCAATCACGTCTAAGCGGCTGAACCGATTTCAATGAAATTTGACACACAAATAGTACCAATGCCGGAGAGTTATAGACTATGTTTAGATCTCGAACGGATGTTACGCCCACATTTTTTGCATATTATTATTGAAGCTATTTATATGAAATTCGACACACAGATAGTCCATGCACTGAAGGATGTCACGCCCACTTTCTTAAAACTTGTTAACGGCTGAACCGATAAAAATTTTTACAGCATCATCCTGTGTGTCCCTAAATTCAAATATAATATTTTATTTTTCGAAAGAAGCAGAGGGAGTGATACCCCGCATAGAGGAGTAGCCCCTATACAAGGTGAATATTAATTTTCGCATATCTAAAGGAGTATTTTAGTGAAAGTCTTAAAAATTTGTAGAAATAATTTTCATATCAAGTTTCGAATAGGGCGAGTAGGTCCAGGGATAGTAGCAGCCCCCATATAAAGTAAATATTAGTTATCGCATCAGAAAGGGTAGCGAAGCGCACAGTGAAAAGCTAGTTTTTGTTATAAATATAACAAGATTAATTTTTCAAATTGGATAAAAACTGTAGCACTTATTCAATTTTATCTCTACTAACTTACATGCTTGAACTTTCCATAAATTTTTTTATTTTTGCCCTAGAAAGTGTACTCCAAATAAAATACAAAATAAGCTTGTGTCTTAAAATATATGAATATTTTTTATAAATTTTAGAAACTGTTTAATAACATTTTGAGTTTTTAACTGATTTGAAACAGAAATGTCTCTTTATATTATAGAATTTAAAACTATATATCGATACTTAAATGCAAAAGGCCGTAACCACGGAAAAATCAAATGTTGTTTTTTTTTACTGCATTATAATGTGCTGACCTAAACTACATCTACACAAAAAAGTTCATATTCATATCTTCAAATGACACCAATATTAACAAAAGTCGAAAGGCCGTAACAAATTTCATAAACGAAATAGTCGTAAAATTTGTTCCATTTAAGAAAAATTTCGTTTGAAGAGTGTTTTATGCTTTATCTATTTTTGAATTAGGTGAACGATTAAAATATTTTTCTTAATTCCTTAATTTCAAATCAATAAATTTAAAATTATTTTACGGCCTATTGCGTTTTCATAACGTTTTTTGTTTCTGCTGTAAAAAATAGTGTGGTTACGGCCTTTTGTATTTTAGGTGACGATATGCAAATGTGTTCAGTTTTAAAAAAATAAATTAAAATTAGATTAAAATTAAAGAAATAAATTAAAAGAATTACATCAAAGTCCAAATTTTCAAAAAGAAAATTAAAATAAATTTAAAATATTTAATAAGTCATAAATTATTTCATTATGGTGGCCCCTATTGCATGAAAATGAAAATTTATTTCATTCTAATACGTATACCGTTTCTCAAAATTTCGTAATTTTTTTGATTTTTTTTTTTTTGGATTTTTTTCATATTTCTGCCAAAGGAACAATATAAAAATTTAGTATCGCAAGAAAGGTCTTAGGAACGCGCATTTAGCGATATAACTAAAATTTGGGAACAGATTTAAATGGGTGCGAAATTTTACAATTTTTCACAAAAAAAAACTAATATTTGAATTTTTTTCTCTAAAACGACGATAATTTGATAATTACCATCATAACTTACTTAATTTTTTAAGAGAGGTGTGATTAAAAGAAAACTATCAGGAAACTAAATTAAAAAAATGAGATATTTTCTATATTAAGCTTACGATGTATAAAAAGTTTTAATATACATGTGTACGTAGTTACAAAACTACATTCCACAGCTTTCTAAATTAACTTGAAAATCCAAAATTTACTTAAAATTTAGAGAGTTAAGAGATCCTAATTTCAGGAACTAATCTGTTGTCCTCAAGAAGATCTGCAACCATTAGTTCGTTTTTCGATATATAAAAGTGTCATTTTGTAGCAGAGTGTAATTATTATCCTCTTAATACTTTATTTTAATATGAAACCTACGTTACTAAACTAAAATAAAAAATAAAGCAGCAGTAAACATTCTAAACGATCAAAAGCTGGGATGGAAAATGAAGGTATTTTCAAGTATCAAAATAAATTTCTAATAGTACTTTTTACCCTCAGAGTACTAACAATTTTGATTTTTTTATGTTTTACTTAGTGTAAAACTCAAATAATCTAATTTGAATCTAAAACGGAGATTGAATATGATAATAAATCATTAAATGATTTTATTCAGGTTAATATAGAAATAAACTTATGGACAAAAATTCGTTCAAATTCAGTTCCCTAAAATCGATCACTTCAGCTTTAGTTTTATTCAAATATAATTCATTATCTGATATCTTTGAAATTCGCAACATTTTCACTTCGATTTGATACAAAGCACTTCAATTTGATACAGAGCATAGAAACTTGTAGTTTTTTAGTAATGATTGCACATATATTTAAGTGTTTACAATTTTATAAATTAAACATACAGCTCAAAACTCGACTACCCTGTATTTAACAATTGAAGGTCTGCATAGTAACAAATATGGTCCACAATATATCTTCAAAGTCCGATTAGTTTGTATAAAATCAAATGATTTCTAAAATAATAAACACGCGAACAAAAAGTGTAGAAGAATGGGAAGTAATTTTTTGATAATGGCCCATATGTATATCTCCCAAATACATTTTCATTTAAAAATTTTTAATTCGAAATGGAATATCAAGCTAATTGTTGAGAGTATCAAATGACTCGAGGGAGTACTTCTGTACTTTTGAATGTTAAATAGTATCAAAAAAAGTACTACAGTATCAACTTTTCCATCCCTGATCAAATTTTATCCCATGTTAAAGCTTTTATGAGAAAAGCTTAATTAAAAACTTTACTGGAAGAGAACGTGTTTCAGTTTTGCAAACCAAAAATAATTAGTAATCGCGCGATCGCGAAAATAAACGGACCATAGTCGCAAAAAAATTAAGGGGAGGTTTTAAAATATAAAGCAAAAAAAAAAGACCTTTTTAATTGGTAAAACTTACAAATAATTTTGTATAAATTAGTTAATATTTAACAACAAAATATTAAAAAATGTCACCGTAAGTAATAACAAAATTTAATATACATATTTAATTATGAATGTAAGCAAAAACACAAAAACTGAAGGTTAATAACTTAGAATCTATGTGTACTAAATAAAAATATTGTAATAATAGTTTCAATTGGAATTTAGTTACATTAATTTGTTACTCATTTTGTTTTTAACAGAAAAGCCGATATAGCCTTGATTGGTTTGGCCGTTATGGGTCAAAATTTGATATTGAATATGGACTCGAAAGGTTTCGTTGTCTGTGCCTACAATCGCACGGTTGATAAGGTAATATCTAATTTTTAATTTATTGTATTTAGAAACAAAATATAATTCTTTTTCATTTTTAATAGGTAGAACATTTTTTGAAGAATGAAGCCAAGGGTACGAAAGTTATTGGTGCCACGTCTTTGACCGATATGGTCAAAAAATTGAAATCTCCACGTAAAATCATGTTATTGGTAAAGGGTAAGTGTCAATACAATGTCATTATTATTATTATTTTTTTTTTAAGTTCAAAACAGAAAGAAAGGATGAGAAATGAAAAAATAATTAACAAGCATATTTTGTTATTATAACGCATACATTCACTAAATAAATAATTTCATTATCTATGGCATTACCTTTTGCTAAGTTTTCTCTTCATACTCCCTTTACACCATCAAATAATTTATAATTTCACAAACACACATATGTAGTTACTAAGTAAACGTACACTTTTCGAAATAATTATAAGGCTGATATTAATTTCAGCAGATATGAAACATACATAATGTCTTGTTTGCAATAAATAAGTAAATAGCTATTTATATTGAGATACATATGTATTTACATCTGATAATTTTAAATTATTCTACAAGCCAAACATTTACAAGTTATATACATACGTACGAATTGTGGCAAGTTTGGAATGAATTAATATTCCTATTCTTACTTAATAATTATTTCCTTTAATGTATTTCAATACAAGTATTGTAATTTTTTTTAAAGTCGATTCGTTTGTTTGTATCGCAGAGTGAAGTGTAATAGACTGTTCACTCTGCTAATAATCGTTAGATTTTTCCAAAGTTACATTGCGATTAATTGAGTGCTGTTAATATTTCCAATTGTTATTTGAAAGTTTTTAAGTTTATCAATTTGAAATATGTACAATGCAATTTCGAATTTAAATGCATAGAAAACAGCTACAAGTCCAACCTGCTGC
Source organism: Protocalliphora azurea (assembly GCA_932274085.1). Classification (NCBI taxonomy): domain Eukaryota; kingdom Metazoa; phylum Arthropoda; class Insecta; order Diptera; family Calliphoridae; genus Protocalliphora; species Protocalliphora azurea. Next base: position 47,076,687 of record OW026523.1, read on the forward strand.
CATAAAACCTAACTCAGCTGTCAAAAAATTCTAACTGTGTAATTTTACTAATTATTTACAGAACTAATTTATATGTGTGAAGACAGTATTTTATTTATTTATTTATTTTTTTTTTTTTTTGCTGAGCGAATTAAAAGAGTTAGACTTCTAGTTGTTTGCCATGTTTAAATGTTGATAATTGTAAGCAGTGTTACTAAATTCCCAAAAATAATATGCTAAAATCTGCTAAATTCAAAGTTTTACCCACGTTTCACTTTTTTTTGCTGTGGTAAATTGAATTTAAAATTTATTATAATAAAATAAGAGAATTGCACTGTTTATATTTAATAGTAATATACATACATACATATGTATATCTTTTATTAATACAAAATATATATATTTTATAAAAGGAAAGAAATATAAAATATAAATATATATGTATTTAAATGTTCTTATTAAAATAATCATATATTGCAAGCAATATTTTTCATTTTATTTTAGTTTTCATGTTATTTTACAAGATTTACAATAAATATTGTTTTGGCAAGAACCTCTTTTCAAAATTGAAACTATTTAAGTTTTTATATAAAACTAAAATTATAAGAAAATACTTAGTATTGTTCTCATATGACATATTTCATTTCAAGCATTTTATAAGTTATATTTGATTTTTGTTAAATATTTGCGATATTTTTACATTTTGTTTAAAAAGAATTATAACGTTGTTTATCAGATCTATAAATACTAAGGCGACTTAGTCAAGAAAATGTTTTTGTTAAAAAAAAAATAATACTAATAAACAATAAAAAATAAATAAAAAAATATCAAAGTAGTATTAGTTGCTATATTTTTCAACCTTCAATCGTTAATTTATTGGACTTGTAATGTATATCTAGATACTGTAACACAAAATTTGTAACAATTCAAACTTATTTTTCAATGAAAAATTAAAATATTGAAAAAGTATTTGATTATTGCAAAAATTTACTTATTACATATACATACATATTAATAATATAAACATAATACATTCAAAATTCGTCGAAGCAGTTCGAAATATTTTCTACTTCCTCATTTTCCTCACTTGTGACAAGCTTCGGATGATTTTGCTTTCGACTAATATTACTTTTAATATCAAAAGAATGGCAACATAAACCTAATTTTACCCATTTTTTAATATATAAAGTATTACATGAAATTTCCGTTCTCATATTGTTTCGCCTCTTGTTATTAACAAGAATCATAACGCTGAATAAAAGCTCCACTTCAGCATTAAAGAAGGGTAAAACTAATGTATTTGTATTGTTAATACAACATCTTTATCATATATTTTAATTTCTCTTAATACCCATTTATATTTGTACGAAATCTAGTTTAAATGAGATTTCGATCAAAATCAACATTATTTTATTAGATTTTAATTAGATTTCCCATACAAATCGAAATCTTGTTTATAATGAGATTTTACCAAAATCTCATAAAATTTAACTAGATTTTGAAAAATATCGTTATTCAACAGTGTTTTATTTTTCAGTGTGTTTGTAAAATACAACGAATAAAAATGACTTCGTTGTACACAAATATTTTTAAAATTTAAATAAATAAATAAATAAAATTTATTGCAAAACTTCACCATAAATTAAAGTAAAACAGAAATAAACAAGATCATGTAAAACATGGAGCTATTTAACCACTAAGATTTCGTTCATATTTTTAATTCAATTGCCAAACGAAATCAACAAGACTGTCGGAATTTCTTATGTAAACGGGCGCAGTGTACGATTCAAAAAAATGAAATGAAATAATTATGGAATTTCGAAACGGCTGTACCGATTTCAATGAAATTTCATAGTAATAGAAGAGTTATAGGCGAGCTTAAATTTTGAGCTTAAACCATATAGACCTACAGGGAGCTGGTGCACAGGGTCCCAAATAGGGTTTGGGGTTTCTCGCAGTATTTCTTTTTCCGGGAAACGGGAACGAAAAAATAAATTTTCCGGGAATTCCCGGGAATTTTTAAACTCTAGTTATAAGGAAAAAGACAATGATTTCTTATAAAGAAAATTATGATTTTTTTATTAAAACAAAGCGAAACATAAATCATACGGAATTAACGTAAAATGAAATAATATAAAAGTATAACGCCATTTCTATGTTTATAAAAATTTTAAATATTTTATACGAATAAAATTAGTACCTTTCGTAATTTATGTTAAAAACTGTGTCTCAGATTTTTACGTTATTGTGTTTGATGCTAAAGCTTTTTAAAAATATACAGTAATCTGTTGGATAAATTTCATTATAAATAACTTGCCGTTTATTTCCACTTTTTTTATTTAACTCAAATTAATTTTTTACTAATTCTTACCAAATTAAACATAAATCTGGAAAATACTCAAAATATGCGTATGTATACATGAGATTAGTTTTTTTTCTAACATTTACATATCCATTGCTTGGATACGAGATGCATTTTCAAAATAAAATGCTGTATTAGAATGAAAAATCTCACAACGAAGTATTTTTTTATAATTGTGAGTATTTTCGAAGTTCAACTTATTAAATATCTTTAATAAAACTTAGGTATCTAAAATTTGAACATGACAAAAATAAAGTTGATATAAAATTTCATGTGAAACAACTTGTAAGTAAATTTGTTAAACCATAGATAAACGAGTAAGAAAAATATAGTCGGTCAAGGCCATTAATTGTATATGAATTTATGCACTTCAGGGTGACTACCGAAAGCGGGCTTATATGGGAGCTATGGTAAATTATGGAACGATCCACATAAAATTTGTCACTGTTATTTCTACTTATATAAAACTTATTTGTGTCGAATATAAACTTGATCGTATGGGATTTATGCACGTTAAAGTGATTTTCGGAAGAGGGTTTTATATGGGAGCTATGGTCAATTATGGATCGATCTTCATGAAATTTGGCACAAAGATTGATACTTATACAAATCTTCCTTGCATCATTAAAATATTTCTATATTTAATGCATTTATGATCGTTAAACCCCTATTCCAATAGGCTTCGTCCTTGTGTCATGAAAGTCTTACGTGCCAAATTTCATTGAATTATCTTCAAAGCTGCGACCTGTAATTTGTGCAAAAGGTTTACATAGACAGCCAGCCAGACGGACGGACGGACATCGTTAGATCGACTCAAAAAGTGATTATGAGTTGATTGGTATACTTTAAGGTGGATGTTGGAAGATTTTTTCTGTGCGTTACAAACATCAGCACAATCGTATAATACCTATGATAGCGTGGGGTTTAAAAAATACATAGATATCTGATAGAAAAAAAATCCTAATTCAGTAGTAAAAAACCTAACGTTTGCTATAAATTTTAATACTACGAGAATATTCCCTAGAGAATTGACGGAAATCCCGGGATTTCCCGAAAATTAGACACCTCGGTTATACAAATTTTTAAAAAGGATCCTGATTCCTTATATCTGAACTGATTTAAAAGATTTTCATATAGGAGGATTCTGTTGGTCGAGATCTACAAAAAAAAAAAAAAAAATATGTATTATAACATATCACTTTCAGTTTAAGTGATATTAGGCTTCAAGGATTAAAATTTTATTTCATAAACAATAAATAGTAAAATTGTATAAAGAAAGAATTTTGAAAAAAAAAAAAAAATATTTACGGAGTCAAAAGTTATAAGCATATAAATTTAAACTTTAAAAAAAAGTCGATTTTTTCCCAAAAAGTGGTCACATTCTTTTTTCGTTATACAAAAATTTTCTTAAGTAACATATATATAATATTTATGTATTTCTTAAAGATAACTAAACACAAAATATTTTAAAGGGAAACAAATTTTTAAGAATTGATTTTTGCTGGAATAAAAAAGGTTATACTTTTTATATAGTCTAATGTGTTTTTAATTCTTTTGTAATAGAAATTTTTGCTTCCCCTCATCGGAAATATATAGCAAAAAAAAAAATAATAAAAAATACCATTTTTTTGGGAATTGCGGGATTCCTGTTGATAAATGTAAAAATAAAATTAAGCATCAAAAAATCTATTCAGGTGTAAAATTTTATTTAAAAATATCCATAAACAAAAAAAAAAAAAAAAAAAAATTATTGCATAATTAACCTATTTCGAATTTTGGCGCAAATTTCTCAAATTGCAAAGCTGGAATCAATAAAGGTTATACTTTTTATATAGTCTAATAATATTCAGGCGTAAAATTTTATTCGAAAATATCCATAAATAAAAATTTTATTACATAATTAAACATCGCATATTTTCGCGAAAAGTCTTCAACAAATATTTTTATTATAAATTTTATAATACTTTTTTGAAAATAAGACAGTATCTCCTACACAATGATATATAATATGCTCACCTTTACCTTTCCACGTGTCAAAATCAATAGAAAAAGTACTTATATAGTTATCTTCTACGCAATTAGTAGGTAATGTTTTTCATTAACAAATATTGTGGAACAGATACTATATTTTTAATACAGGTACATGACAGGTAAATATTCAACGACTTTTAGAATAGGTAAAGATTTGTAGAATAAGTTGCGATGAATATACAAACGTGGTTAATCCATATTAGATCTCAGCTTTAAATAGACAATCATGGAAATCTTATTGAAAAATTGATCTCTGTTTTCCATCTTATTTAAAAACGCATCACTTCTTTTTCAAGAAAAGGTGAACCTTATAACACAATACGCAGAAACTAATCATAAAAATAAGCTAGAAAAAGTGGAATTATCGAAAATTGAAAGCTATGTTAAGTTATTCGATGTAAGATGGATGGGTAAGGCGGTCTGCAAAGAAGTTTGAAGTTTAAATTGGATTTTCATCCAACAACATACCAATATTAGTATATGTATGGTATGTTGTTGTAAATATTTGTGCAATTAATTTGGTGTTAAATGTTTATTATTCGTCCCGTTCACTGAAAATTTTTGTTGAAATTATATATAACATAACAATAAAAATAAGCTTCATTATTTTTAAAAATAAAAAAAGATTTTTCATCAAATATTCTTTTCTATATATTAAAAATTCACTAAAATAATAATATCTATTTCTTTAAAAATAAAACTATAATTATAAGTATATATAAGCCTAATTTTATATAAAAATGAAAATTTTTACAAAAAAATCCATATTTTACAAAAATTCCATCTTTTACAAATAAATTATAATTTTCTAAAAAAAAAAAAAAAATAAAATATTCAGTTTTTCATTAAAAATTAAAATTTTTGTTGAAATTAATTCATAAAATTTTGTTATCATCAACACAAAATTTTATATTTTCACTAAAGTTAAATATTTTCGCCAAAAAAATCTAACAATATTCACTAAGAATTTTATATAATAGTAATAATAATAATAATAATAATAATAATAATAATAATAATAATAATAATAATAATAATAATAATAATAATAATAGTAATAATAATAATAATAATAATAATAATAATAATAATAATAATAATAATAGTAATAATAATAATAATAATAATAATAGTAATAATAATAATAATAATAATAATAATAATAGTAATAATAATAATAATAATAATAATAATAATAGTAATAATAATAATAATAATAATAATAATAATAATAATAATAATAATAATAATAATATGTTTCAAAATTGTAAATATTGTAGTTTTATAATACATTTTCAAAAATTTAACAACATTACGAGTATCATTATCGTTATGGTTTTACAATAACTTTTTTTGTAGTTAGCTTACCGAAACTTACATAGTGCCTACATTAGAAAATTTTTTATCAAGACAAACGTCAAACTTAACACGAAATTGTGGAAGGTGGTAACAGTTGCACAAAAACACCAATATGGTGTCTTCATTATTGTTTTTTTATATATGCACTTTGACAACTGTAACAACCAAAATAATAGTCAGCTGTTTAAGTAAGGTTATCTTGTATATATTCGGACTGATTTTGACGTTTGTTTTGATAAAAATTTGCCTAATGTAGACACTAGGTTATAGTTATCTACCGATGTCTTAACAGCTCATCTACACGTTACAGAATATGAGAGAGGCAAATTCGCTCTCTGAGAGAATTATCTTACTTATAGATTCAAATATTAGTATTATAAGAAGTATTACGAAACTGTTGTGATGGGTTTTCTGTACACAACTATATTATAAGATGATCTGTGAAAAAAATACACATATAAGAAAGTCTGTTTGTGTGTGCATGTGTATTACTAAAAAAACAATGTTTCTTGTAAAATGGTTTGCTTTTAATAATTGTTTTACATTAAAAAAGACATTTTTATAAAAATAGTGCAAAAAAAGTGCGAATTTCTTAGATAAGAGGACTCTGTCACTGATTGAAAATGATATATTATAGGATTTACTAGAAAACGTAAGATTAATAAAGATTTAACCCCAGGTCTACAACTGAGATTAACGCTGATATAATATGTGAGATAACGCCGGCAGAGGAGAGTAAACATTTTGTTTATATTATGTTAAATCTTACACGTATTCTAATAAATTCTATAAGATATTATTATTTTCAATCAGTTACAGAGTAAACATGTCGTTTTTATTTAAGCAATTCGCACTTTTTTAACACAATTTTTATAAAAATGATTTTTAACATGTAAAACAAACACTAAAAGAAAAAATTTTTACAAAATAACATTGTTTTTCAATAATTTCCAAAATACACATGTACACACACAAGCAAACTTTCGTGTATGTGTAGTTTTTTGACAGTTCATCTTATAAGATGGTTGTGTAGAGAAATCTCATCACAACAGTCTCATAATACATCTTATAATACTAATATTTGAATCTACACGTGAAATAATTCTCTCAGAGAGCGAATTTTACAATCTCTGACATAAAAATCTTACATATTATGTTACGTCTAGACGGGCTGTAACATAATATAAACAAAATGGTTACTCTCTTCTGCCGGTGTCACCTCACTACAAAAATCGGCAAAATTTTACTACAAAATAGCCTTTAACGACAAAATTTTTTAACTAATGATTTTTTCGATACTTAATTTTTGTCATTAGAAAGTTACGGAATTGGGTACTACTAGAGGATTATATTATATAATTTTGGTCTTATTTTTTTTAAACATTTATGTGTAAAAAATTTAAATGTCCAAATACATAATTAAATGCGCGTCCTAACGTCGAGTCTAATTAGACAATTTTTTATTAAGACAAATGTCAAATTTTTGTCTGAATTACAGATAATTCTTGTTGTTTATCATTTATAGCAGAAAACGTATGTCATAATAAACCATGTATAAAGTACCAACAAAAACCAAAATGGTGTCTTTTATCAAGCAATGTCAAGACAAAGTTGCTAGTGCTCGAGCGCTGAAAATTTTGTTTTAACGCTGTAATAATACTGAAAAATTCAGTCTACATCTGACAAATTTTTACCTGATAAAATTTTGACTTTTGTCTTGATAAAAATTTCTCTAGTACAGACTCGACGTAAAGGCCTTTCTTGCCAAATTTTTATATTATTCCTTTGGCAGAAATAGGAAAAAAAAAATTAAAAATGCGAAAACAGGACCTTTTTTCACTTTGATTGTCAGAACGAAAATTTTGAGAAACAGTATCTTAGAATGAAGTAAATATGTATTTGTCTATCTTTAAGATAACACAAATACATACATACATATATACATTTTTGAATTAATTCAGTTTTTCATTAAATAGCTTTTATCCAAATCTGGTACACACTGATATAATTTTTCAATAAATTAATGGTTATCACATAATATAGATCATACTTTTCTATTATTAAAATCACATTTAAAACAAACAAAAGTTATCATTTAACATACTTTCTAATTATGTATATATATTAAAATTTTAAAAGCAGACAAGATCAAACAATCAAGTTCATGATCAACACGCACGCAATATTTCAAGTTAATTATTTAATATGAAAAAAGTAAGAAAACCTTGTTACACATGTTTATAAATATCAGTTTATTTATACTCACATTCTAATTTACATTCACTGAGTGTATGTCTCATAAAATTGTACTTTACATTCTGTTAATAAATGTGTATGTACTTCTATTTATAGCTGGTCAAGCTGTGGATAGTTTCATACACCAACTTGTGCCCTTGCTGTCTGCCGGTGATGTTATTATTGATGGAGGCAACTCAGAGTACTTGGATACCGCCCGACGTTGCGTCGAATTGAAAGAAAAAGGTATATTGTTTGTTGGTTCCGGTGTCAGCGGTGGAGAAGAGGGAGCACGTTACGGCCCCTCCTTGATGCCAGGTGGTCACCCAGAAGCTTGGCCTTTGATCAAACCCATTTTCCAAACTATTTCTGCCAAGAGTGATGGCCAGCCATGTTGTGATTGGGTTGGTGAAGGTGGCGCTGGACATTTTGTAAAAATGGTCCATAATGGAATTGAATATGGTGATATGCAATTGATCTGTGAAGCCTATCATATAATGACTAGCTTGGGCATGAAACCAGATGAAATTGCTCAAGAATTCGACAAGTGGAATAGCGAAGAATTAGATTCATTCCTCATCGAAATCACTGCCGATATTTTGAAATATAAAGATGCCAAGGGTCATTTGTTGGAGCGCATACGTGATACTGCTGGTCAAAAAGGTACAGGAAAATGGACTGCTATAGCTGCTCTGCAATATGGTATTCCAGTGACACTGATTGGTGAGGCTGTATTTTCCCGCTGTCTGTCTGCTCTTAAAGATGAGCGTGTAGCTGCTAGTAAACAATTGCATGGTCCTAAAACATCTATTAAAGTAGATAACCTAAAGGAGTTCTTAAATCACATTAAGCATGCACTATACTGTTCGAAAATCGTATCTTATGCACAGGGCTTCATGCTGATGCGAGAAGCGGCCAAAGTTAACAAATGGAATTTAAATTATGGTGGCATTGCTTTAATGTGGAGAGGAGGCTGTATTATTAGAAGGTAGGTGTCGTTGTCTTATTTGATTTTAACAATGGTTTGAAAAAAATTGTATGAAAAACAGTGTTTTTAAATTGTATCCACACAAATTTTTTCGACTTACTTTCGTTCGACATCGTTGGACACGCAGTAAATAACTTTTGTTTTTCATAAATTAAATAAGGAAACTCTAATGTACTAAATTTTGAAGAAATTTTAAATTTATGAATCTATTCCTATTGTATTTTTCAGTGTTTTCTTAGGAAACATAAAGGATGCTTATGATAGCAATCCCAGCTTATCAAATTTATTATTGGATCCCTTCTTCAAAAAAGCCATAGAAACTGGACAAGCCTCATGGCGTGAAGTGGTATCTAAAGCCTTTTTGTGGGGTGTACCAGTGCCCGCATTATCAACAGCTTTATCATTCTATGATGGTTACCGTTCAGAAAGATTGCCAGCTAATCTTCTGCAAGCTCAAAGAGATTATTTCGGTGCACATACTTATGAACTTTTGGAGCAAGAGGGTAAATTTGTGCACACCAATTGGACTGGAACCGGTGGTAATGTCTCAGCCAGTACTTATGATGCTTAAAATGCCTAATATATGTACATATATGAGATATTACATTTGCCTAAAAAATTAATTATAACATATATTTTCATTTCAATTTATTTACTTATTGTAAATTATGTACATATATCACTTTTAGTTTATCTCATATTATTTAATATGTTTTTGGGTCTAACAATTGTTATCAGATATTTTTATAATATATTAAAGCATACAATTTGGTTACAATTTAAACATTTTTAATTTTTGTTTTTATTCTTATTTATTGGTATCTTATCTTTAGTTTAAAAGAGTTTTTCGTTTTTTAAATTAATTTTTTCTATTAATTTTAAAGCCTAAAATGCAAGAAAATAACAAACTGAAATAGTTCATTTTAACTATTTCTGGGTGTTGAATGAAGTAACAACTATTAGTCCGTAGATTATTTCTTATTTTCTAATCATCTGAAGGGCGTAAAGTTGGTTTCTTTTCAATTACCAGTTTCTCGGCAGTATACATATGACCAATTATAGCCTGAAAGGAATTAAAAATACATATAATGGTTTAGTCAATTTAATGTATAAATTAATATTATAATGTATACGTATCGTCCCAAAAATGAAAAAAATACCGTAACTACTGAAAAATCAAATGCTGATTTCTTACTGAATTATAATGTACATCTACAAAAAAAAAAAAAAAAAAAACAAGTAAATAAGATATAGTCCGTCAAGCCCGACCATGTCCATTAAAATTCGTGGATGGATCTTATATTATACATGTGGACAATTGTGGACTGATGCTTTTAGTAAGTGTAAAATAAAATATACGAATACAGAATATTAAGTTAATATTAACATTTATATGAATTTATGCGCTTTAGGATGAGTGGGCTTATATGGGAGCTTTGGCAAATTATGGAGCGAACCTCATAAAATTTGTCACTATGACTTCTACTTATGTGTGGAATATAAACCTTATATTGACAAGCGTATGTGAATTATGCACGTTAAAATTATTTTCGGTAGAGGGTTTTATATGGGAGCTATGGTCAATTATGCACGATATTCATGAAATTTGGCACAAAGATTGACACTTATACAAAACTTCCTTACACCGAATATTGCTATATTTAAGGAATTTATGATCATTAAACCTCTATTTCGGGAGAACATTTGTATGGTGGCTAGGTGAAATAATGGTCCGATCATAACCAATTTCAATTGGCTTTCATCCTTGTGTCATGAAAGACCTACGTAGCAAATTTCATTGAATTGTCTTCAAAATAGCGTACTTTGCGCACAAGGTTTACATGGACAGCCAGCCAGACGAATAGACGGATGGACATCGTTAGATCGACTCAAAAAGTGATTCTGAGTCGATTGGTATAACTTTAAGGTGGGTGTTGGATGATTTTTTTCTGTGCATTACAAATATCAGCACAAACGCATAATATCCCAACCAGCTATGGTGGTGTGGGGTATAAAAAGCATATTCGTATCTTCAAAAATGACATCAATATTGACAAAAGTCAAAAGGAGGTAACATCAACTTCATAAATGAAACAGTTGTAAAATTTATTTCATTTAAGAAACATTTTGGTTTGAAGAATGTATTATGCTTTATCTATTTTTGCTTAAAGTGAACGATTAAACATTGCTTAATTTTAAAGCAAGAAACTTTCAAACCAAATTATAAATTTTTAAGTGTACTTCAAACTCGTTAATTAAAACAGTTAAAAATGCATGCAACATGAAATGCTCAGAAAATCTGCAAACATATCTATGCAAAATATTAGTTGGAAACACTTTATCAGTCATAAATTGTTACGTGGTCCAAATAGAATCAGGGGATTATTTCGTAATTTGATTCGAAAACGCTTTTGGAAATCAATTGTATGTATTTTATATACCACTTCCAATGAATTTGTTTTCGAGTTGAAACATATGAACAACTCAATATTACTGGCATAGTTGAAATTAATAAAATATTTTTTTTTTTTAATCTTAATAAGGGTTTTCTCTGAATCCGGTCTTCGGCCGGGCTAAAAAACCTTTTCTATATATGTCGAACACTGGAATCGTTGAATTTTTTTTTTTTTTTTGAAATCCAAGAATTTTGTAACTATATATCAACAAAGGACGCAATTTTTCTTCACAAGGAATTATCATTAGAAAGTTATTTGAACGTACTTTTAACGGCAAATCGCAAATGTATTAATATATTCAGAAAACTTCAAAGGCTCATAACTCGTAAACTAAGGGCGAGCGGGAAAAATTTTTTTTATATTACTTTAACTACAATCTGCCAAATCATTATCAAAATAGTTTTAAAAATCAAGTTTGTGTAGGTGATTTTGATTTATGCCGAATATTTTATATTTCGGAATAAACCCCAAGTACTTTTCCTAGTAAATTAAGTATTCATTATAACAACATAAAAATATATCATTTCAAATTTGGTAGAATTATGTTAACGAAAAAGGGTTAGAAGTTTGAAAAATATATTTTCAATCCGTAATCCAAGCACAGATCGCTCATTTGCTGCAACAACATCATAACTCAAAAAAAAGAGGAATTTTTCAGGAGACACATTTTCAGTTCTTATATATATAAGTTCTATATTTTTTAAAAATTTTGAATGAAAATTACATTATGGTCGAATTTAACCACTTTTCTAGACAACTTTACGATGCTGACTACACAATAGCTGACACATAAATAATACATTGTTGCAAGTAATAAACAATAGAATATGCAAACAGGACAAAATGTTTTTTCGTAATCCTGCGTGAAATATAAAAAAAACTCGTACACGGGATTTTTTTTCAGTTAATAAAACACATTATTTAGAATATATTTGCGTTGTTAACTCGAAATTTGCGTTTTTTTATGACGTTGATGCAGAAAATGAGCGATATGTACATGATAGTTTTGCTAAAATTTCCCAGGTCTAGTGTTGTTAAAATGCCTCCGCGGCCTCAATAAGTCACATGTAAATAAAACTATTATCAGAAACATAGAAACTAATAGAATCTATAATATAGGTGCATTAACCGTTATAATTTCTGATATTCTTTTTTGGATTTTATACATTTCACATTTTTCACATACATACATATATATATATTAACCTACCTGTCGGCGTATTAATTCCAAACTTTGTCTTCCATGCATGATTTCCTGATCAATTTTATCAAAATCATTTATTGTTCTATTCGCACGGAATGTGTCACGAATTTTGCGTAAAGCGTACATCCTAGAATAAAATTAATTAAAATACAATTTTACCGACATGGTCGTACTTGCAATGGCCTGAGATCATATTACCTGAAGTTATATGATGGCAATTTTTCCGCTTCACGGATTAATTGACGGTACAAGAAAACGGCTTGGCGACGTGAAGACATTTTTGTATTTTTTTAAATGTTTCTTTTATATTTCCGATAAAAACTTTAAATAATCTCCAATTCAAGATTTATTTACGGCATTGGCTAAGTGATGAAACAGAAAGCAAAAAGAAGAAATAGAAAAATAACTGAATAACAAAAATACAATCAGCTGTGTGCGATAGTGCCAATTGAGCGATTTCCTTGTGAAATGTGGTGTGAGTCTAGCTCAAAAAATGTTGATCCCTTGCAGACTGTCTACACCTAACATTAACATCATGTTAAAAGTAAATGTGGCTAATATATGGTAAATGAGACGTTTAGCTTTCATTACAGATGAGACGAAGTTAAAATTTAAAAATTTCTACTCAAATTTTAATGTTTTCATAGTGGCATACATGCATTCATGTTAATTTTTATTTCTCATTGTTTTGTTGCTGTCTTTCACCTCAGGTCTACAACTGAGATTAACATTCATATAATATGTGAGATAACGCAAGCAGAAGAGAGTAACCATTTCGTTTATATTATGTTTAATCTTAAATAAGGGGTACACGTACTCTAATAAATCCTATAAGATATCATTATTTTCAATCAGTTACAGAATAAACATGTGTTTTTTATTTTAAAAAACCCACGTTTTTAACACAATTTTTATAAAAATATTTTTTTTTAATGTAAAACAATAATTTAAAGAAAATAATTTTACAAAAAACATTGTTTTTTTTAGTAATTTTCAAAATATATAAGCACACACACGTACAAACTTCCGTGTGTGTGTATTTTTTTGACAGTTCATCTTATAAGATGGTTGTGTAGAGAAATCTCATCACAACAGTCTCATAATACTTCTTATAATACTAATTATACACACACAAAGAAATTATTACATATTACATATACCTTATAGCCCGTCTAGACTTAACATAATATGTAAGATTTTTCTGTCAGAGAGTGTCAAATTCGCTCTCTGCGAGAATTATTTCACGTTTAGATTCAAATATTAGTATTATAAGATGTATTATCAGACTGTTGTGATGAGATTTCTCGACACAACCATCTTATAAGATGAACTGTTAAAAGAATATACACACACGAAAGTTTGTATGTGTGTGTGCTTATATATTTTGGAAATTACTAAAGAAACAATGTTTTTTGTAAAATTATTTTCTTTTAACGATTGTTTTACATTCAAAAAAAATATTTTTATAAAAATAGTGTTAAAAACGTGCGATTTTTTTTAAATAAAAAGTACATGTTTATTCTGTGACTGATTGAAAATAATGATATGTTATAGGATTTATTAGAGTATGTGTACCCCTTATTTAAACGTAATATAAACAAAATGGTTACTCTCTTCTGCTTGCGTTGTCTCACATATTATATCAATGTTAATCTCAGTTGTAGACCTGAGGAAAGGTACCAAATTAGAAAGTTTATTTACTAATTCCTTACCTAGTGTCTACATTAGGAAAATTTATGTCAAAACAAACGTCAAAATCAGTGCGAATATATACAAGGTAACCTTAGTTAGACAGTTGATTATTATTTTGGTTGGTACAGTTGTCAAACTGCATAAATAAAAAACAAAAATGAATAAGCCATATTGTTGTTTTTTGCAACTGTTGCCAACTCACACAAATTCGCGTTAAGTTTGACGTTTGTCATGATAAAAAAAATCTCTAATGTAGACACTATGTTATACTAAGGTATTAATAGTGAGTGTCATGTACATGCCGCATGAAACTGTCAAATTGTTTTTGTATGTCTATGTAATATTTTTTGCGCGTTTATTTACTCCTCTTCTTCTTCATTTTTCAGTTTTTGTTCATAGCATTTTGACATTATGTGCAGTAGTTTCACACTAATAAAATACAAGCAATTGTTGTTTTTGTTGATGTGCGGTCACTTTATAATTACATTACCACTAGTCTACATGTAGACATTTTTATGTTGGCAATTGCCAAATTCTATCTCTTTCTTTAATAAGTTATTTATTTCACAATAAATATTTAAGCACAAAGTTGAGCAATAATGTTTAACATAAGCTGTCAAATTTATTGTTCTCATTTTTAAATTTTACTCTTTTTAATAGAAAAAACGTGAAAAATGAATTAATTTTGCATTAAAAAGAAAAAATAAAAACTAAAAATGCAAAAAATAAAGTAATAATAAAATTTTCAATAAAGAAGGAAATTAAACATCTAAATTTCTTATGTAAGTTTTCTCCACAGCTCAACATAAAGTTGAAAATAAAAATTTGTTCCCATTATTCTGCCGGCGTTATTTCTTATGTTAGGAAATAAAAATTTCTTCGTGGAGACATAGAGTTATGAGTGAACCCATAGTATAGGTAATTTAGCCCTTTAGGGCGTCATGATGCACATATGAATTAACCACTTCTCACAGTTATTATATTTTAATCGAACAATATACAGTTATTATATTTTAATCGAACAAATTAACTGTTCCTAAAATATTAGAATTATTTTTGTTATAGGGTAATATTTAATTTATAAATGAATATTTTGACAAATATGTTCATAATTGTTATTTCGATTTTCAAATAGGTACAATTGATCAAGGCAAGTTTTAAAATTATTGATTACATTGTGTGATGCATGTGTGTTTAATTAGGGAAAGAAAATATATAAAATTTCTCCAATTACGAATTCTCTATAAAAGAAAAATTTATTGATTCATATATGAATCATTACGCATTTGTATAATATAAAACTAAAAATATTAAACTTAATGTAAAAATGCAGCTATTTTAAAAAATTATGTACTTATATATTTTTAAAAAATTTTGTGTATTATATATAACACAATATCTGATTTGATTATATTAGAAGTTATAAATGCGGATAAAGTTTTCAATTTAAATGAGTAAATGTTTGGTACAGACCATTTCAAAAGAAATGGTGTAAAAATGCTAATGTACCTTATCGATTCAGTGTATCAACAGTAATATCTAAAATATTTCCAAATAGTTGGATACTTAATACTGAGTATATGTTGGATTAGTGTGATTGATAATAATATTAGTAAAAGTGCTATGTTCCATAACCTAGTGTCTACATTAGGCAAATTTTGATCAAAACAAACGTCAAAATCAATGCGAATATATACAAGGTAACCTTAGTTAAACATCTGATTATTATTTTGGTTGTTACAGTTGTTACAATACCTTGAAGCATTTAGTTTCAATATTTTATTGAGAAAAGCTGAATATGTATTGCGATATCAATATTTTGTGTATAGTTGCCAGTTAAGTAGTAAACTTTTGTTGTAACAATATGGAGCTTGACATCTATTTCGAGAGAGAAAAATTAATTTGTTTTTATATTAAATTTAACAGCAACAGCCTCCGAAAAGCAATCATATGTGCGTTTAACAGCATCAGGGACAGTAACGATTATGAGCAATATCATAAAAATCACAATTTAATTTTTATTTTTTGATTAAAAATTAACGATTATTTTTGATTTTTATTTTATGCTCAAAATATAGCGATTATTTTTTTTATTAACAAATAACTATTATTTTTGATTTTTATTTTTCAATTAAGAAACAGCGATTAATTTTTATTTTATTTATATTTTTTCCTTGAAAACGATATACTTCTTAGCATAATTTTTGTGGATATTTCACTTAAACTTAATTTATTTCGTTGTTTTTTAATAGAAGTATAAAATGTTATATATCATTAGAAAAATATGCGTATTTTGATGCTAAATTCATTTAATTTAGAATATAATTAGTATGAAAATTTGTATATGAAGGAAAATTTGATTCGAAATTCGAACAAGATCGAATTTGAAAACGGAAAAAACCATTTCGGTATAACTTCCAGAGGGTTATGTTGTGTTATTTTGGTCTTATTTTTTTAAATATTTATGTGTAAAAAATTCAGATATCCAAATTTTTTGTGAAAAAATGCACAATTTCAGACTCATTTGTATCTGATCCACAATTTGTGTTATGTCATTAAATGCGCGTCCTGCGATACCAAATTATCATATTGTTCCTTTGGTAGAAGTATGAAAAAAAAAACCAAAAAAGGAACTTTTTCATTTTGATTCAGCTCACGAAAGAATATGTAAGGACGAAAATTTTGAGAAACGGTACTTCAGAATGAAGTAAATTTTCATTTTATCTGGGAACTTCGATACTTTTTCCTTAGGGGGACACCTTAGCGTACATATATATATTCGCCTTGATAAAAACAAACAATGTTTTCCGAAACCGCCGAATTTAACCATAAACTGATACATAGTTTTCCAATATTTTTAATGTTGAAATAAAAATTTCTAGTTTTTTTTTTAATTTTTTACAAATTCTTGTGTGTATTTATCGAAAGCATCCCTGCAAGCAATTGGAAGATATCTTCTTGGACCATATACGGCTTTTCATTCATATGCTGTGCTAAGATATTTTAAAAATAATCAATATTACATATTTATAATATTCAAAAAGAAAAATAAAAATAGATTATTGAAAACATACATTACTTTCATTTAATTTTCAAATTAAAATATTAAAACTAATAAAGCAGCGGTGGGATAAAAAAATATGGAACATATATGCCTAGAGGAAATGGAAAGCGTAGTGTCGAACCAGAATCCAAAAATATAACATTCAGAAGTAAGGGAATTTCCACAAATTTCTCCATTAACTTTGGGTGTATCTAATATGGGAACTCAAGAAAATTTGAAAAAAAAACTGATTTAACGACACGTATCAAGGCTTGGGAAGTTTGGCTAAATCTCTGAGCGATAAACAACATGTATTTATCGGGGGCAACAACAATTTTAAAATTGATTGCATTCCAGAATTTGAGCCTGGAATAGTAAGTATGCCTGCATCATTGTGGTTGAGAAAAATTGACCAAATAGGTAAAATCCATAATTGGGATGATAGATACAAGATATTTGCTATGCAGAATATATTAAAAGGTTTAGCTCGTGTATGGTAACTACGTGTGAAGATTTTAAAGCTTTATTACTTTAATCGTTTCCGGATCATTGTGATTTTGCTGAAAATATGAAACGTTTAATAAATCGTGTTAAACATCCCTTGGAGTCAATGACTCAATATTATATTGAGAAAAATATGTTAGCTGATGTGTGCAGAATAACAGGTGTGGATGCCGTGTCTTGTATTATAGATGGATTGTCTAGTGGAAGTGTTCAAATTGGTGCTAGAGCTGGAAGATTTCAAAGATCAGAAGATTTATTTGGACATTATTTATCAACATTTCCAGATGAAAAGGAATATTTGACTAAAACTAGGAAAATTGAAAGGAGAAACATCACGTTGTTACACTGAAGATAAGATGAAGAAAATAATATGTTTCAACTAAAAAAAGACCGGACATTATACCAGTAAATGTCAAAACCCTATAAAAATGTGAGAATTTTAAAAAGTGGGAACATAATACTCGTGTGTTTAAAGAAGAAAGGTAAGTCCTCAATAATATTAATTGAAAACAAAAAAGTTCGAATAGATTGCTATTTAGTAAATTGTATGATATTAGTATGAAAGGTTTTGTAGACACTGGTTGCTCAGTAATATTGATAAAAAAAATCGAGTGCAAATATTTATTTGAAGCTTTTAATATACAAGAAATTGGGTATGGAGGATCAGTTATATCAGTAAACTTCAAAATAGTTGCAAATTTGGAAGTATATACAGCTTCTGAAATGGTTGAATTATTAGTTGTACCAAATATGCCCAAGAAATTGATATTCTCATAGGACAATCATTTATTAATAGTTCTATTCTTTTAGTTAAAAAAATGGGGGAATATAGAATTTGCATTAATTTCAGAGCTCTGAATCGGAAAACAGTTAAAGAAGATAAAGATTCTTTTCAGAAGACAGCTTTTATAACTCCTGATGGGCATTATGAATTCTTAAGAATGCCATTTGGATTAGTAAATGCTCCGGTTGTTTTTCAAAGAACCATGAATAAAATTGTGGGAAATTTAAAATTTACAGCAGCTTTGGTTTATATGGATGATATATTAATACCATCTGATTCCATTGATAAAGGTTTTCACAATTTAGAATTAATTTTAGAAAAATTAATGGAAAATGGCGCAACTTTAAAATGAAAAAAAATGTTTTTTCCTACAAAATACCATACAATATTTAGGATTTGAAATAAATGCAGATGGTGTTAGACTAGGAAAGGAAAAAATTGTTGCTGTAATTATTTTCCCTGTACCAAAAAATATCCATGAAATTCGTCAATTTTTAGGATTGACTAGTTATTTTAGGAAATTTGTGAATCAATATTCTTTAATAGCAAGGCCAATTCAAAATTTATTAAAAAAAGATGTTTCCTTTAGATGAGGAGAGGAACAGGACAAAGCATTTAATGAATTAAGAAATAAATTTACTAATTGCCCTGTGTTAGTTTTGTATAATAGAAAGGCTCGTACCGAATTGCAGATGCTTATAAATGGGGTGTGGGTGCTGTTTTATTACAGGAAAAATATGATTTAACTTTGAGACCAGTGGCTTATTTCAGCCACATAACATCGAAAAAATAGCAACGATATCATTCTTTTGAGTTAGAAACTTTAGCTATTGTTTACGCATTAAAACGTTTTAGGGTATATTTATTAGGAATAGAATTTAAGGTAGTAGCTGATTGCGCTTCTTTAAGAACTGCTTTACAATGTAGACAAGGATTTCAAATGGCTCATGCAGATGCATTAAGTAGAAATTCGGTAAAAGTTTTACGAGTAGATATTTCAAAAATGGATTGGATATTAGCATTGCAACTTAATGATAATAGATGTAAATTTTTAATGGAAACTCTAAAGACTGCTCCAAAAGATAGAGAGGAAATGTAAATACATAAAGATTATGAAATAAAGAATGGTAGATTGCATAGAAAAACATTAAATGGTAGTAAGTGGTTTGTACCGAAAAATTCAAGAAGGGAAATATGTAGTATTTAACCATCATGATAAAATTGGACATTTCTCAGTTGATAAAACAGTTTCTTGCATACAGGAAAAGTATTGGTTTTCAGATATGAAGAATTATATCAAACGTTATATATCTTACATCCTATTGGCAAAAATAACATACCATTTGATACAGTGCATGTTGATCATATCGGACCATTTACGAAAAGTGTTCATAAAAAAACGTATTTAATTGTTTTAGTTGATGGATTTACCAAATACGTCTTTTTAAAAGCAGTTCAGAGTACAAAAGTAGAACCTTTTATTAAATTTTTAGACAAGTTTATTAAAATTTTTGGAGTACCTAGAAGAACAGTTTCTGATAGAGCGAGTACTTGTCGTAAATTTATGAAGTGTGTGCGGGATTATGAAATTAAAGTTATTCATAATGCTACTGCAACACCACGAGCGAATGGGCAAGCAGAAAGATATAACCAAACAATTTTGTCAGCATTGAGTTCATCTGTTGGAAAGGAAATGGAATGAATCAATTAGTGATATTCAATGGGGTTTAAATTCCACGCTTAATAAAGCAACGGGAAAAATACCTAATGAACTGTTATTTGGGGTTTTACCTAGGGGCAAACATGATTCATATTTAAGTAATGAAGTATATGAAAGCAATTATAAGAACGCTTCAAATAAGTTGTCAATCGATCTCACTTTGTTGAAATCTAGAACACAACTAAATATTTTTTTGTTTTATATTCATACTTAATTGTTTAGCTTCATTAACATTCATTCGTGTTGTATTTATATGTAAAAATGCCAAAATCACTAGGCTCTGGAATGCTATGGGCGACATTGCATGATTTAGGTAATACGTTTGGCGACAATAACAGTTATCAATGTTATTGTCGTCAAAAAATGTTTTTTGTTGCTCAATAACTTTTATATTTAAAAATTAATTTTTTATGTTGCTTGATAACAGTTATTATTAAAATAATTTTTTTTTATTTTTTCAATAATATTTATTTCTGTTGCTAATAACTTTTATTTTTCAATATACATATATTGTTTACGTTGCTTGATAATAGTTATTGTTGAAATATATTTTTTTTACGTTGTTTATAATTTTAAATTTACAAGCAAAAGATGTTTCTTCGGAGCTGCAGCAGATTCTTGTCACATTGCTCTTACGCACTTACTTACTTACTTCTATAAATATATGAATAGTTTTTTTTCAGCACATTAAATTCATCCTATCCTACCCATTTTTGTTAAAAGGAGAAAAATAGTTTTTTTTTCAAACGATTTTACTCATATATACCAATTCGGAGGGATCTAAAAGAAAGTCTGTAACAATTTCTGTGAAAAATTCCAAAATTCTTATAAATCGATATATAAATGTTTAAATTATAATGGAATTATCTTTTTTTAGCATTTATAAGCAATGTCTTAATTAATATCTGCTATAAAGCAACGCAAAAAATTAGTTACAAAAAATAAAAATTATTAACAACATAAAAAAATATACTTGTTAAAAATAACTCTTACTTAAAGACGTTTTTTTTTTAATTTTCAACATGTAATGACTCAACGTTTTTACATAAATCTTATAACAGTTATGTCTCCATGTTTGAAGCCACTGCTATTAGAACACAAAACCAATTTTAGATTAATGTACAACACAGTTTTGTAAGATTTTTTATTTTGAACTTTCACTTTCCACAATTTTTACACATTACGAATAATTTTCTATATTAAATTTCTATATTTAAGGCTAAAAAAATTATTATTTTTATGTTTTGGAGAAATCGATAGGGGTCCAAGTGAGATTTTAGTGAGTGATGAATAACCCGATACTTAAATAGTAAAACATTTTTAGTTTTTTTATATATATGTGTATGTAGGTATGAATATATCTTTAATATAACAATGAATTTACAAATAAGCACACAAACTTTTAAAATTAAAATGCCCTTTAAATTAAATTTTTATACAAATTTTGTCTCTAATATTATGTTCATACACATTAGATTTTAACTCGTTTTTTTTTTAACACAATGAGTTTAAACATCAATGTTCACACATAATTTTATTGCGTTTTTTCTTCTGGCCTGTTTTTCGTTTGTCAAAATATTTTCACAATTTAAATAAAAAGTTCACACAAAAACACTTTCTAATTCAAAAAATAAAATTTTTAAACAAATAAAATTTATGAACATATATAAATTTCATAATTTTAAATTTTTTGTTTTTAAACTGTTTGACAATTTTTACAAATTCTTTTTCCAACAAATTTCTATTAATAAAATACTAATGGAATGGAAATTTAGTATGTTTTTTGAATGTTTAATAAATAATTTGAATCGAGATGTTTTTTGCTTTAAAATATATGAAAAAACAAATTTGTTTTCGTTTTTTGAGAAAACAACTCGTTTTGAAAAAATCTCTATATGCGAACGTAGAATAAAATGTATTTTGAATTTAAAATTTGTTTGTAAATTCGGGTATAAATGTATATTTTGCTTGTAACCTAACATAAACATTTATTAAAAACTATTTATTACATTAAAAAAGTCATCTTCAAACATTTATTTTTATTTGTAAACAAATATATTTATATTTGCGTACAAATTTATGTTAAATACGTATAGCTTTTTTTGTTTAGTTTTCATGCTAATTAAATAATATTGTATTTTACCCGTATACTCGGGAATTCCCGAGAATACATTAATAAAATCTCGATTACCGGGAGTTGAAAAATGTTGGGAAATTAAAATTCCAGTTATTCGTTTTACATCAGTGCCAGATGGAGGGAATATTCCCTTTTTGAGGGAATTTTTAACGAAAATTTAAAGCAAAGGGAAAAAGGAGGGAATTTTAATTTTTGACAAAATGAAGGGTATTTTTAATATGTTAATTTTTTGTTCTAAAAAACGATTGAAAGTAAGTATAGAAAAGGAAGAATTCAATATTAGATTATATGGTAACTCTGATTTGCTGAATGAATTTTGAAAATAATTACAGACCTTCGAAATTTTTTACCGTTTATATGTTTAAATATATATATATATATATATATATATATATATATATATATATATATATATATATATATATATATATATATGTAGATGTTTAAAATATTTTGTTGTAGTTTTTTATTGAATTAGAAACAAAAGCTATCTTTTGTTAACTTTTTAATAATAATCGCCATTTTAAGGAAGAGGGAAAAATTGGAGGGAAATTATTTTAGAAAATAGGGAAAAAGGTAATGTTCTTACAACAGAGGGATTTTACATAAATTGTGTCTGGCATCACTGTTTACATCAACATTAGATTGATGTCTTCGCTGTAAATGTACAACAGTAGTGCCAAGTTATCTTCAGTTATGCTTATTTTTATTCTTGTAATACATATTTTCTCTAATCTATTACAATTACCGTTATATTAGTATTGTCATTATTAACTACCATATGTTTCATTGTTACGTTTTACTATTACACAAAGTCTGACAGTCAGGCACTAATTGAATAAATGAATAATATGAAAGGAGAAAAACATACACACACGTACACGCACCAAAATGTACTTGAAAAATTGATTTTTACTCAAAGTGAAAGAAAAGGTGAAAAGTTTACATTAAATTGATAAAAATATATAGTGCAATTTAAGAAAATTAAGAAAATATAATATAATGCAATTATTTAAAACAATTTAACAAGTATGAATACAACAGACTGCGAAAAGATTGAATGTAAACTGGGAAAGGAGTTTAATTTTCAAGGAAAATTCGAGGCAAACTTTGATGAATTAACAAAAGATGATGAAAAGTCAGAGACGTCAATTAACAAGGTTGACACATTTAATGCAAGTGAAGAACAAAGTAAAGAAAATCAAAATGTAAGAGACGAATTCGCATTGCAAACTTTTAACAGCTGCGAAGAAAAAATCAAGGAAAATGTATTTGGAAGTCTCGGCAATATCAATACAGTCGCAACAGACGCCCCCACAAATTTCACACATATAGAGACATTAAAAACTACACAACCCACATGCACAGCTTTGGTGTTTACACCAGCTGAAGAGCTACAACAACCACTATCATCACATTTAAACGTATTGACAGATATTGATTGTGATGGTGCTCAAGTAAATTTTGATGATGGTTTACACCCTTTAAGTGAACGTTGGTCACCTTTGGGTGCTAATTATGACGATGCTGTAACTCCCTCTTCGGAACTATTAAGTCCAGAGTCTGAACTAGAATTGTTGAGTTCAGATAGTCAAGATAAACATGATTTTCATCAACATACGGATGAGGCCGCTGAAATGGCACGTTTAAAGGGTTTAGAGGAAGAGCAAGAAATGCTTACTTCATCTCTTATGGCACTCACCTCCCACTTTGCTCATGTCCAGCTAAGAGTGCGGCAGATTGTTGAGGCACCAGCCAATGAACGTGACCAATTGTTAAAAGATCTTGAAGAATTTGCTTTCCAAGGTATACCCGAACCTCCTTCAGCCAAAACAACTGCCACATTCCGAAGTGGTTCATCTTCGGCTCAAAATCATAATGGTGAAAATAATGCTGGCAGAACGGCCAATGATCAACAACAGTGTGAACTTATCGATCATTTAAAAAAGCAACTAATAGAATTGGAAAAAATTGCTTATGAATCTGGAGCTCCCGTACTGCCTCAACATATTTTACTGGAAAAACAAAAAATCATAATAGATGAATTGAAACAAAAGCTTAATTTTAAAGTTGATGAGCGCAAGTTGCCTGAACTTACTGCTGAAGAATTAAAATTTCAAGTCGATAATGCTATCGGAGAATTTGTTGGTCCGCTGAAAATGAAAGAACAATTGGTTGCACAATTGAAAACCCAAATTACAGATCTCGAACGTTTTATTGCTTTCCTGCAGTGTGATACCGAAGAAAGTAAAATGAAAACTCTTAATGGCAGCGAAAAGTTTTCCGAAGCTTATAATAGTTATGCTGCCAAAAAGAAAAAGGAATCGAAAAGATCTAAAGTCGATGCGGTGAAAATTGCTGATGGGACCGATGTAGATTCACTTCGGACATCAACTGATTCTAATACGCAAGTAGAGTTGAATAGGAATTCAAATTCGGTTGATTCCCTAAGGGTAAGAGAAAGTCTTCATAGTAAAGCTCACGGTTTGATGGATAAGGCTTCATTATTAATGCAGATGTTTGCCACCACCCACTTTGGCTCGAAACAAGAACAGTTTCAAAAGAATACATTAAAGAAAACACAAAAAGGAAACCATTGGGGGTAAGACATATTTCCAAACTAATAATGGGAAACTTTATTAATTTTAACTTGTCTTTAGTACCAATTTTTATTAGCATTTTAGTATATTAGTAAAAAACAAATGAAGTTTTAAATAGTAAACAAAAATAAATAATGGAATAAATACCATTATATATATTGTATACGTGTAGGAGCTACTTAAGTCGAAAGTTATATAAGTATGTATGTTTCAATGTCATGGAAATCGGGTATCAAAGTCAATAATTACTATAGAAATACATACCAGTGAGTAGGCATCTCTTTTAAATATACAAGTATACACGGTTTTGGAACTGTGTAACCAAAAGTGATTTCTAAGGTAATTTGAGGTGCTATATTCAAATTTGTACACCTTTTTCTGGTTCTAGTTTTCGAGATATTATTTCATTAATATTTTATTCAATAAAAAGTGATAAATCGGAAATGAAGAGTTGATGAACTGAGTCGTTTATATTGTTTGAGTTCAACGGTATTAACTCCTCATGCACTTGTTCCAGTATCGTTGGAATTATTTTAATATTTTCGCCAAATTTTGTATTTGCTTTCCTTTCTCGTCATTCGTACTACCAAACTGTAAAGAAAATTGAGTTTGGGAGACATTCGAGCTCCAATCTTATGATATAAAACTCTATAATATTTGCTTGAAATCACGGTATTTACGTTTACCAAGAATGATGGAAACAAAATTATCCCCTCCGCTGCCGGTATATTTAGTATTAACTATTTTTTAAAGATTCCATTGGTTATAAGTTTTCGAATATCATGTTTGGCAATTATTACATTATTCACGGTTAAGCACTTTGAATAAGTTTTTGGTAAGGTTAATTGTGAAAAACTGTTTACAAATATTATGTGATTTTAAAAGTGGTGAAAATTAAACTTTTTTTATAAATTACATCAGGGATATCCACAATAATTCACTTCGCATACCCTTTCAGGAATTTTTAATTTTCTCGCGGACCCAAATGCAAAATGAGTAAAAAAAAGAAAATGTTTGTAGGATCGCCAAGAGAGTATATAAAAATGAATGTTTATTACAAACCAACCATACATTATATTTTGTTCAATGTATTGGCCGTTGGAAATTATGACTTTTCACATCTTTTTTCTGGATTTATGGATTCCTTCTAGGGTTTGGGGTTTCCGCAATATTTTTTCCATGGAAATGGCAACAAAAAAATCCATTTCCTGGGAAAATTGATTTAAAAATATACAGTAATATATTGGATAACTTTCATTATAAATTGCTTCCCGTTTATTTCCACTTTATTTCTCCAATTTATATTGTTTTATTATACCCCATACCACCATAGGTCTAACGATGCCCGTCCGTCTGGCTGGCTAGTCGGCTGGCTGTCCATGTAAACCTTGTGCACAGTACTGGTCGCAATTTTGAAGATAATTCAATGAAATTTGGCCCGTAGGACTTTTATGATACAAGGAAATTGGTTAGTATTCGACACAAATAAGTTTTATGTAAGTAGAAACAACATTTCCAAATTTTATGAGAATCGGTCCTTAATTTACCATAGCTCCCATATAAACCCACTAAAGTGCATAGAATCATCTAGATGTTAGTATTAACGCTTTAATCTGTATTTGTATATTTTATTTTACATTTAGTAAAATTGGCCACAGGTGTAATATAAGTCCTTCTCGTTTTTTTTTTTTTTTTACTTCACTAAATCTTACTAAATTAAGCATAAATCAGGAAAATACTAAAAATTGGTTCACAACAACGTTTTTTAATCAGAAATAATCTCATATACGTGTGAATACAACATGAGATTAGCCTTTTTATAAGTATTTTGAAGTTATAACATTTAGATCTATCATTTACAGATGCATTATTTTATAATAGTGTGTATTTTCGAAGTTCAACTTATTTAATATTCATAATATTCTTATTTACTTGTGAATAAAATAAAAAATGAAAATACTTTTAATTTTATTATGGGAGCTATGATCAATTATGGATCGATCTTCATAAAATTTGGCACAAAGATTTATACTTATACAAAACTTCCTTATACCGAATTTCTTTAAAATATTGCTATATTTAAGGCATTTATGATCGTTAAACCCCTATTCAGGGAGGATATTTGTTTGGGGGCTAGGTGAAATAATAAAACCGGTCATAACCAATTTCAATAGGCTTCGTCCTTGTGTCATAAAAGTCCCAATTTCATTGAATTATCTTCAAAATTGCGATCTGTAATTAGTGCACAAGCTTTACATAGACAGCCAGTCAACCATCCAGCCAGCCAGACGAACGGATAGACAGACATCGTTATATCGACTAAGACAAAAATTTACTTCAGCAATTCTTTCTTTAATTACTTTGATTTGTTTTTGTTTTCAAGTACGAAATTGAAAAACAAAACGTATTCCAATGTACAGGCAAGTTTGTTCCCTCCCATTTCTCCCATTCTCTCTTACACAAAATCAGAATTTCAGCAAGAAAAATTACCTTTTGTGAATTCAGACTTCCTTGTGATTTCTCCGACTGTTAAAAAGAATCTGTACAGAACAATCTAATGACTAGTAAAGTAAATTCAAATAAATAACGCGACCAATAGTCATCGAAATATACTTATTTAAATGTATTAAATAATTGCAGTAGTAAAAAGAATATTACTTATTTTTCTTTTCCAAACAAATTTAAAATTATTCAAACAAATTTAAAATTATTCAAACAAATTTATGTATGTATGTTGAATAGAAATAATCAAAAATTTTCCATGACCAAAAAATTAAATATTTCAAATCAAATTTTATTTCATTTTCAAAATAGGAAATACAATAAAGAATAATTGTATTCAAGCTAAAGAAATTAAATTTATTTTCAAATTAGTTGAAGACTTGGAATTTGACTTAATTTTTATAAAAATATATTCGAATACTTCTGTTGAAATATTTTCTTATCTGACTTTTCAACAAATGGAATAATATTTAAATAATTTTATTCCAAATTAATTTCAAGTAACTGAAAATTGCATTATAAAAAGCCTGTGTGAAACGATAGAAAAGTATGTTTATTAGTAAATTTTTGATTGGTATGAGGTGAATAAAATTTTACTATCTCATAAGGTTAGTAGAATTTTTGACAAACATATATAAATTTTCGACGTTTATAAAATATTATAAAATATTAAAAAAAAAAAAATATTTCGAAAATTTACATTTAGTTTTATAATTTCAAACACAATACATTATTTAAGATGCTTAATATTAATTACTAAATGTCCATTTGAATACAAAACGTGACCAAAGTGAAGTGTTTCTTTCATAAAGGATTTTAAATAAAGCATTTTTAATTTTTTCAATCTCATTTTTTTTATGTTTACACAATTATTTAAATTTTACAGCTTTAATTTCACACAGTAGAATGAACAATTTTTTTTTTTTTTTGATCATAGAAAAAATATTCTTTACCATAGCACTTTTTTACCGTTCCTAAAAATATAAATTGAATATATAAATAATTTATTTTTAACAAATATTTTAAACTAAAATATTCACAAAGAACA
Source organism: Protocalliphora azurea (assembly GCA_932274085.1). Taxonomy (NCBI): domain Eukaryota; kingdom Metazoa; phylum Arthropoda; class Insecta; order Diptera; family Calliphoridae; genus Protocalliphora; species Protocalliphora azurea. The sequence goes on from OW026523.1 coordinate 47,105,331, forward strand.
GCTACAAAATCTATAATAAAACTATAGTATCTACAATTTTAACAACAAATAACTTGTAATTAAATTATTTAGACCATAAATAAACAAATAAGTACATAAATATCTGAGAGAAAAAACCTAATTCAATAGTCAAAAACCTAATTCATGCAACATTAACGTTCCTCTCAGATAACGTTTTAGTTATATTATATGCAAGTACCATGTTTAGAGTAACGTCAATCTTTCAGTGATATAAGATGTTAAAAATAGCAAAATGTTTGCTATAAAATTTTAAAAGTTCGAGAATATTTAATTTCCCGTTTTCTTGGGAAATTAAAAAAATACCAAGTATTCACTAGAGTATTTTGACGGGAAATCCCGGGATTTCTGAGTCGAGAATTCCCGGACCCCAAACCCTAATTCCATCTCAAAACCGTTTTCTAACTTTTGAGTCAATTACGGCATTCTGAATCGAACGAAATAGTAGTCAGAAGGGGCAATATCTGTGCTATACGGCGGGTGAGATGGAATATTATGGTCTCGTGCTTGGTCGCATATTCTGGTAATTTTTCGTTCAATGATCTTTTCGTACGGAGTATTATCTGGGTGCGATGGTTATTTGGCTTTGATGTCGATTTTCCTTGTGGGCCAGGATTTGGATTATAATAGTGCCTCAGTTCATGTTGCCCGCATTTTTCTTTTGGATGAATTCAAGTGCTTTAAAAACCCGAAAATTGTTGCTTGATTTACTCCCAATGATTATGTAAGCATTCCTTGTTATTGGTACGAGTCTTGATCGAGCAAAGACTACAATTTCTCATCTTCAAATTTTTTCGCATATTGTCTCAGCTAAAGCACCAAAATACGATGACTTTCCGCATTGGTTAAAAAAAAAATAACAAAGTAAATAATAACCAATTCCACGAGAAACACTCACGAGTACTAGATAATAGAAATTAGACTTAGTGATTAAATATTTCAATACCACAAATGGGAACGCTTAAATTAACCCTTAAATTACATCATCACATAAAATAATTGTTCACTCTTACAACTATGATACGATCAACTCTTTAATGTTTTAATAAATTCAGATCATAAATTACATCCTTCTGTTATGTTTGTAAAAAAGAGCTGCTAAGGTAACAAAAATACTCACTTCTGAGCACTTGCCATTGGTTTGACAATTTTTCTACCAAATAACATCCACAAACGTAATAAAAACGCTTGAATTCGACTCTTTAATTCCATTTGTTTGTACCTTTAGACAATTGAAGTGAACTTTTTAGCGATTCCAAAATCTGACATTTTTTATGACAGCGCATTGCTGTCAAAACGCGAGAACTAGGAAACTAGAACCAATATTGAGAAACGAATGCCATATTTGAATTCAACACCCCAAATTACATTAAAATTCAGGTCCAAAATTTTTTAACTTGTAATTTTAACGAAAAGAATATTTGGAATTGAATTATTTTATGGTCCTACACCTACAATAGATTTGTTAAAATTTATACTTCCAGTAAAATTTTTTACTGAATTTGCGTTCCTATACCCAAAATCCAGTAAAAAGAGAAAAAATTAAAAGTGAAAAATTAGTATTTACAAATTTTGCAAGTTTTATTTTTGTATAAAGTAAACAAAACAAAAAGTAAACAAATGTAAACAATTAAAGAAAAATGTTGGAAAAATTAATTTAAATTTTATTAAAAGTGCATTAAAAAACTAGAAAGAAATATACCGACTATATAATACTCTGTACCATTGTGCATAAGTATAAAAATTCGGTAAGGGAACTTATATTATCAATTTTACTAAACGTAAAATAAAATATACAAATACAGAATAATGCGTTGATACTAACATCTAGATGAATTAATGCACTTAGGGCGATTTCTAGAAGTGAGTTTATATGAGAGCTATGGTAAATTATGAACTGATTCTCATAAAATTTGTCAATGTTGTTTTTACTTACATAAAACTTATTTGTGTAGAATATTAACTTGATACTAACATTCGTATGGGATTTATGCAGGTTAAAGTGATTTTCGGAAGAGGAGTTTATATGGGAGCTATGATCAATTGTGGACTGATCTTCATAAAATTTGGTACAAAGATGATAATTGTACAGAACTTCTTTGCACCGAATTTCATTAAAACATCGTTACGGACATAGTTAGATCGATTTAAAAAGTGATTATGAGTCGATTGGTATACTTTAAGGTGGGCGTTGGATAACCTTTTCTGTACATTACAAACATCAGCATAAACGTCACAACCTATGGTGGTGTAGGGTGTAAATATATATTTATAACAAAAGAAATAATGTAGTTGTTATTCACTAAAATGTATAAATTTTGATAAAAACTCTGATGATTTTTGTTTGAGTTTTATGTTTATATGTTTGCAACTAACTGTGGTGGTTGTTCTACTGGATTTTACAAATTTTCGGTTAGCGTACTTTTTTGTGGGTAAAATTTTAAATTTACTGTAAAAGTAAATACTCAGTTTACTGGAATTTACTATAAAAGTAAAAGAACGGACCTAATTATTTTTATTAATTATTAATTAATATTTAGTAACATATGTTGAAAAAATGAAACCTTGATTGTGCGTCACGGAATTTCTCAGTAAATTTGGATGCACGTGTTCATGGATCAATATAAATCATTTTTTTATTGACTTTAGTCTTCGAGATAAACCGTTATATAGAAAATTAATGAGGCTGCACCACATAGTGCAACATTAGGGGTTTTCGCGGGAAATCCTGTGACGGGAATTCCGCAAAATTTTAAGTCCCATATCGTGCGGGAATTCCCGGAATTTCTTGTGTATGCAAAATGTTTATATTTGCTAACTAATGTATGGTTATTTTATTATATAATGTGTTTTTACATTTGTTTTTAGTTATAGGTATTATTTGACTTTGTTACGAGTTTAAATATCTTTAACGAAATATCTAATTATGTACAATGTATATGGATTTTTTATGAGATGAATTACAAAAAATTCCAAGAACTGAACATGATGCAAATTAATTTTTTATCTCAGGTTTTCCTTAGTTGTAGATTAATAATGCAGGATAAAAATTAATAGAAAATGTCAGTATTTCAAAAAAAAACTGAATTAGTTTATCGTTTTATGATTAAAGTTTATTTTAAATTTTTTTTATTCTTCATTTAACTGAATTATCTTATAGATATTTTTAAATATTTAAATAGATATTTTTAAATATCTATAAGATAATTCAGTTAAATGAAGAATAAAAAATGTTAATTATTTATGTTTGGGATTTCCCGCCAAACTTAAATAATATCCCGATTTTCCGCGATCAGAAAAGGACCTGGAAAAAACTCTATGTAGCATATCTCGAGAACGATTTTTCTGATTTGGATCAATAAAAATGCAAAAAATTATAATTTAAATTATTTGTAAGTTATGTCTACATCATTTTTTAAATCGCTCAATAGCTTTGAAGATATTAAAAAAAATTGTGCGGAAAAATCAAACTTCTTAGAAAAATTTTACGAAAAACCCGTAAAAAATATCAAAGTACCAAAAATGCCATGTTGATTTTATTCAAAATGAAAGAAAAATGATACAAAGAGCAATAAAATTATTTACAGAAGCAACAATAATATTTCAATAGAAGATAGGAAAATCGATTTTTTCAATGAGATGCCATCACTAAATTGTGAATAATTTATGAATATATTTTAATAAAATTTTGATCGTTTTAATTGTAACATATACAGCTTTATGATAAAATAGAAACAATAGTATAGTAACTTTCGAAAACACGTTCAGAAAAAGATCGGAAAAAGCTTTACTTGGCGTTCAGATTGTGACAATAGAACGTTTATACTCGAACAAATGTAAATTTTTTGCGATATAGACAGAGCACTCTCAACAGAAGTATCACAAAAAGTAACACTTGCAATTCGATATCTATAAGATAAATTGGTCCAAAAATGTTCGTAAATTGTATCGTAAAATGTTCGATAAAGAAAATTCTGCAATATAGAAAAATATCTGAACTTTTAATTATTCTCTGTTCACTTTCTACTTCGATAAAGATAATATTTCGAGTGATACGAAGTCATTAGCAAACCTTTTAAACTTGTTTCAATTGTATTTTGTTTCAAAATTTTTGACAGGGGTTTTCATTACCTGAAATATTTTGCCTAAAAATAAAAGTGTATGCATTTATAATAAAGTAAGGGCATTGAATATTAAATTATTTAGTTAAACTAAAATTTAAAATAGTAACACATTAGATGAAAAACTTATAGTGATGTCACAAAAAATATTTTTTTAAATTTAGTTTATATTTGATTATTTTTATTAAATATTGTTATTTTATTTCGTGTTTTTATCAGTACATGGAAGTTTTGAAAAGCCTTTTTACTCAAATTCTCACATTTATCATCAGATATGGAAGTAGATGGCAGAACTTTCTATGGGAAATTACTTGCGTTAAGTTAGTCGCTGTATTTTTAATGTCAGAGAATTATTCAATAAATTGGAAATTCACTTTTTTTAATTTGCTCGTATCGTAATTTACTCGCTAGTATCGTAAATATTTCTAATATTTTTATTTGGAGAAATTATCGCTAATTGTTCATCATTTCAAATGTTTATAAATTTAAAATTTTTCGAATTTTTATCAAACATTAGTTTTGGCGGAGAATAGAATAGAGAATAGAAAAGAATAGCGTTTTTATTTACGCTTCCATCCAGGTCCATTATGAGTCCCTTTAGTATGCCCGAAAAGAAGCTATAGAAAAAATAGAGGAAATAAATAGAGAAAGAGAGAGAAATCCATTAAATAAATCTACTGAAACATTGTGTGCAACCATCCTACAGTCTATAAAACCGTACGATGGTTGCAGAGCACATCTCTGAACTTTAGAAAGAAGGTACTGTTTTCTTTTCCGTCCCAAACCCAAAATTGACAACTCTCCCCAGTGACTTCAGGGTGATCTCCTCAATGAGTTTGTGCTCAATCTCAACGCTGATCTTTCCTTCTGGATCAGCCTTGCCAATGACAGCAGTTTGAATACAGTTCGCTTCCTGACCCAGCTCCTTTAATAAACTCCTCGGAAGGCGTGTAAATAAACTCCTCAGCCATCTGCTGGTCGTTTCCAGACCTGGTCCTCTTAATGACCCCCTTATGGGGACTCATAAAAGAGCTGGTTGGGGTTTGACCAGAGTCCTTCGATGAAGAAGACCTCATGCCAGAAGTTTTTAGAACCCCAGTAGTGGTGTCCTTGTGGGTTCCACCAGTGGAGCTGCCAGGCTTCTGACATGCTGCCTTTTTGCTGTTGATGGATGATCATCTCCAGGCCTAGTACCTATGACAACCTTTCCGGGTTACCAGATTTGCTGGATGGCTTATGATCAGCTCCACCAGTGGTAGTTGTTGGCATACCAATCGCTGCCGGCTGTTCCAAAAGGGCGGCAGGCTTTGTTGGTTTGCCTTTACCACTGTGCTTCCTCATGGATCGCTGAGGAGAAGTCATATGCAGCAGAATCAGTATTGCCCTGTGTAATTTATCAGAGTGCTCCAATTTATAATAAATATGTATGTGTAAGAAAATATTCAAATAACTTATAAGTACATATTTACATATTTGCTAATTTACTTTTTTAGATTGAATGAAGTTTTAATAATTACTTATTTTTTCAGTGACTTACGCGCTCAATTAGAAGTGGATATACAAGAGGTTGCTTCATTGGCGGCTACCTTAAGTTTTGATCGTGAAAAACTTTCAAAATTACGCAAAGCCATGAAAAAGTCAAAAACTTTTAAAGACACTGAAGAAGCTGCATTGAAAAATGGTATTATAACGACAATCCCTCAATCATACAGTCGAAATCGTCCTAAAATATCGACTTCAAATCAACAAAAACAGCTAAAATCCTATAATGTTTCCTCCGGTTCAGATGACGAGGATTTGGATGCGTACGACTATTACGATTGGCAACAGCAGAATAACAGACGTATTGTACAATGTGCCCGAATTCGTGGTGATACCATTAATACTCTCAGCAAAGAATTAACAACGGCTGTAAGGAAAAATTTTGCCATGACTTTATTGAAGCTAATGCAACATGGTCTAAGAGTTGAATCAATACCTCCTGTCACTTCGAGTCTAATAGTTCCCTTTATGCGCTGCCTTAATCCGTCCCCAGTTTTTGTGGCCGAACACAGTTATCGTGCTCGCGATTTTGACGCTTCCTCATTTATGCCATCTTCAGCATCTTTCGGCTATGAAGATACCGAAGGAACCAGTAATAAATGGTCTTCAGATGGAAATGGTGGTAGAGGTGGATTCTTCAGCAGTGGAAGCACACGAGCTATGCATGCCTGGGAATTGATATTGGAGTATTATTACCTTAAACATGGCGATGAATATAATAACACTCCGGCTCGTAAACTGTCACAAAGTTTCAATCTGGATATTGTCAATTCACAGGTGGTAACAGCAAAGCAGAATTTGCTAAGTGTTGTAGGCAGCATTATTGCCATGCATCGTCCTTATAAACGAAGTTATAATGCCCACTTTAAAGCCTTTGTTTGTGCTGGACTAAAGTATGTTGATTTTTTTTAGTCGCTTTGAATTTTTTATTTAATTATTTTCATATTCACTTTTTCAGTTGTCATCAACTAGTGGAATGGTTGAATTTAATATTCAGCTGCACCGATCTAATCGAAAATTACTATACAAATTCCAGTTATGTTGCCTGCACTGGTTTTCGCGATGCTTTGCGTTCCATTGATACATTGTCGAAATATGATTTTGACTTACCCGTCGATTTGGCCATACGACATTTTCGTAATTTATAAAGGATTTTATGAAGACATATACATACATGTTAAGGATGATTGGAGAAATGTTAAATGATTATATAGTCTAATTAGTCATATTAATTTTAATGATAATATTTCAAACATATATATCTACCAATATGTGGTACTATATTTAGTAGTATTGTGTGTGTATGTCTGTCTATATTTATTAACAATATATAAAACAAAAAACTAGACATATTTCAAATTATTTTTATGTAAATTTTAATCTTTCTTATATCTTATATAAATTGTACACATACCTTATCTTAATGACATTGAATAATTTTTCTATCCATTTATGTATTTATTTAATTAATCGTATGTATAGTATTAGTAGCTAATTTATGCTCCCCCCCTTTTTCCCTTTAATATTTATAAATATATTTATTATACATAAAAATACAAGAAATATTTAAAAGAAATAATATAAATAAATGCATATATACGTATGTATATCATTATTGAAATATTAGACTGATAAGAGATATAGCGATCTTTAAGATCAGTTTTTGTGTAGATATTTGCTGAAGGAAAAAAATCAAATACCGATCTATTTGTTCTATGTTTCTTGACATATAATGTACATACATATTTTCAACGATTATAAAATTATTCCTTTGAGTATATTTCGCTCATTTACTTCAAGAGCGCCATAACTCAAAAAACGAGATTTTTGAGTTAATGACGTAGAAATACGTGTTATATCAAACTTTATCTTTTGTAAAAATATCATGTATATATCTTTAAGTTCACCGTTTGTGAAAATAATTTTACGTTAATTTTTCTATTGAGGTAAATTTTATATACTATTTTTTATTAAATTATTGTATCTGCCTTTACTTCTTATTAAAATCTTATATCTAAAAATAAGAAATATTTGCTCTCAACTGAGAACCAAGATTGGCAAACAGTCATTAGCGGAGTGGTCAATCGCTTTTACGATGGATACTATATGTCCAAATTGATCTTATACATACCTACATTAAGGCGATCCATTCCCTATGAGAGGAAAAAAGTGTTTTTGTTACCCCCTGAAAATAATTCTTGGTATGTTTTATAATGTTTCCCAAAATATTTAAGTTCTACTGAAGGCCGTTTGTACAATGAACCATTTTTATAAATTATTTTTTTAGTCCTTGAAAATTATGTATTTTCTCCCAAAAAATGCCTACCAAATGTGGTATTATTTGAAAGGTATTTGTTGTATCAACATATCAATGCTTTTATATTCCATAAAATATTATATTTTAAGGCTTTTTCACAATACTGTTTGTTATTTTTAATGAAAATTCAAATGTATTAATTTTTTACTTGCTTTAAGATTACTTTCTGGTGTCTGTTTAATTTTTATTTCAATATTCCTATAGTTTCGCGGTTTATCAGAGAGTCAATCTGATTTAAAATTTTATATTAACAGAGTCGATATGGGTATCAAAATTCTTCTTTTGATAAGAACTAACCGTATGAATTATAATATTTACGAAAATTAAAACATTTTCCATTAATACTTTTTGTCATTATATCAATATTTTTGTAATTTTTGTAAATATTTTAATTCAACGGTCAGTTTATTTTATATAAAACATGTTTATTGGTGTTTGTGTTTGAAGTATCCCAGTAAAAAAAGTTCTCTAATTTAGGATTTAGTAAGTACTTATTTAAAAGTTTAACGTTGTATATTTGTTTTCATCCCCTATGTGTTTTGATCTTTATAAAGCTGAAATTATGTTTAAATTATGTTTAAGTCAGTTTAAATTTAGTTTCTTACATTTGTTGGAACATACATTCATACACATTTGAATGTGCTATTGACTTCTTGTAAAATATTTTTGGTCATTTATATTTATGCAATGTAATGATCATTTGCAACATGAAAAAGTGAAATTATATTAGTAGATTATTACATACAGAGATGACTTGTAGAAATAATTTTTTTTCCTTAGCTTTACCATATTCAACACAATAATATTTATATACAATACAACCATTTGCAGGTACATATATACTACATATAATTTTTCCAAACCTTGACATTGGAAATTTCGATTTGAGTATAAATAGTAAGTAGTGAAAACAAAGATTTCGTAGTTTATTTTGTGTATTGGGAGTGAATAGAACTTGTATTGTTTTGTTTAAAGAAATAAAATGTTGCTAAATTTTGAAAGTGGTTTATTTGTTGGAGTAAGTCCAAGCAAATATATAAAATAGGACATATTTTAAGAAATTGTTTTAAGTTGCAGGTGATCTATTTAATTTTTAAATTAAGTGAATGCAGCTCAGAGACTCATGAAAATAAAACAATAGTTCGCAGAAGTATAATTGATCCTTATGGACCGCCTCCGTTTGCACCATTTGGTGCTGTGCCTCCATTTGGAGCAGTACCTCCGTTTGGTGTCCCACCACCTTTCGGTGGATTCTTTCCACCTTTTCCACCACCATTTCCCCCACCGCCATTCGGAGGAGTATTTCCTCCACCATTAGGACCAGCTTTAGCTTTGCCACCACCGCCTGTTTTACCTTCACCTTTTCCATCACCATTCCCTTTGCCATTTTTTCCGCCAGGACCGCCGTTTGGTTATCCATTCCCTGCACCGGCTTATCCTTATCCCGCACCACCGCCTCCACCAGCTCCTGCTCCACCACCGCCGCCACCATTAGCTCCCGCTCCAACACCGATTATATTACCTGCTCATACTGCAGCAACATTAAGTGTTGCGTCATTGTTACACGCTTTGATTGCTAAGAAATTTTATCCACCGGTTGTACCGTTTCCTGTACCGAGACCAGTACCGTTTCCTGTTACAGTTAAGGTAAGAAACATAAGTGTTCTGTATTACATATACAGAATCTAGAATAAAAAAAAGGAACCTTGAGCAAATGTTTGCATTAGTAACCTTATATAATGAAGGATGATTTTACTCCCGACGTAAAGAATAGTAACAAAAAATGTTTTTCAATTGCTCAGAATATCTGTTAAGGTATTTTAAGGCGGTAATATTGAGTGTTAAGATTTGCCAAAAATATAAATATCATGTGTTTGTACAATGTTATCGTTTGCTCAATTTTTAAGTTATCCTTTCAATTCACCATTAAAGAGGAATCATTTAGACACGGAATAATTCATAACTTTATTACTAATTCCGTCAAAACGCCTCATTCGAAAACTGCCTTCGACCCACGCCTTTGCGTAGGAAGCCGGAAACCAAGAATTCGATTCCCATTCACTATTTAAATTGAGTTTTGTTTGGAACTCCAACTGATATCTACATAGAAGTTTCCACATTTCAAATTAAAAGCATGAGACTAATGCAAAGCCTCGAAGAGCCTTAACGCGGTACAGTTATGGGACGGCTATAACATTAATCCAATGCAAGACCCAAAACTCTCGAACGCAAAAAACAAAGATGTTTATCTACCCAGAGCTGCTTTGTGACTCACACATATTGTTTGATTATAAAAATATAACTGATATGCCAATTGTATTAAGTTTTTAAAATTTTTTTAAAAATATTTGAGGAGCTTTTAGAAATAATGTTGTCATTTAATTTATTATGAACAACTGATTAATAAAACAAACAATTAAATATAAATCTTAAAAGCTTTTCACAAAACTTTTTATTAATTCAAAACGATATGTCTAACGACAACTACGTGTGCTTTTGTTTTTCCGATAATATAAAAATATAATGATCTTTTTCTTACTTAAGATAAAAGGTAAAACATAAAAAAACATCTATAGTATACATAAATACTAAAAGTTCTAACAATCAAAAATTCCGGATTGTGAAATAATTTAACCAGGGTACTAGTTAATAACTTATTAATAATGACGTTAACGTTTAAAAACTATCAATTACAGATATATGAAAAATATTTTCAACAGGAGTCGCACTTTTTCCATTATTTTTTATTTTTGAGATATATTTTTTTAAGATTTTTTAGTTATTTCGGACCATGATTTTTTTAAACAGTACTTTTGGATGACTTAATACACTCTGACAAAATATAAAATTATATTCTTCTAGACTTTCCTTTCTTTTTATAAAACGTACTTTTTCACATTTAAAAGTCCTGTGATGTCATACATTCTTAAGCTTTTTTGTGTTGAATAGAAATTTATGTGAAAGGCACTTCGAAGTAAATTTTCAAAAAAAAAAAAAAAAAAAAAACTCATATTTTTCAAAACATAAAAACAAAATATATGTATTCTGTGTTGCATGAATTAGGTTTTCACAATTGTATCATATTTTTTTCTCTCACATAAATATCTACTTATTAATCTATGCAATGTATTTTTGAAACATGTTTAGTTTGGATTTTTGTATGAAATTATTTATTTTAATTTCCTTTTTCTAGAAAATTTTCTAGAGAATATTTTACAATATACGAGTACATTCAAATATAGGAGCAATTTTTGTTTTGATATATGCAATAGCGAATGCATTTTTCACTTAACTTAGATATAATGAAATGTGTGGTTATAAATTCATCCTACACAAGTGTTATTTATTAACAAATGAATAAAACTACTAAAGCATTAAAATGTATGGTTTATAATAAAATATATGTATGCGACCGTTTTTTAGATTTTCTTATTATTGATAAGCTTTTAAATGATGTGAATAATATTGTTACGTTTTTACCTTTTAAAAACGGTGGTTTATTTCTTTAAATAAACCGGTAATTTGATTGCAAATAACAGCAGTTTAGTAGTTTTAAAGTTATAACGACTCTTTATTTTATTTAAAAATGTACAACAATAACAGTTTAAATAGTCACTTGTGTTCTAATATAAACACACACTTAAATTACACACTTTATGCAACACACTTTAATAATGTTCAAGATTATACAGCCAAGCCAGTTAATTTGTCTTTACTTAACGACGCTTTCAATTAGACTGACTCAATGGTGTTCTCACGGCCAATTTATATACACTGTATTACCTACTAGATGCTTCTTGAAAGCTCTATTTCTTTCTACAATGTTCTTAACGGACAAACTAGAGCTTTCGATGTTAATGTTAGCAGCTTAAACATTAAGTGTTGCCATACTTACAAACAATGGTGAAAGCTTATTATTCAATGTTGTATGTTTACAACTATATTAATAATTTTTACAGATATGCTAACTGCTGTTAACATAAACGGAAATGTCTAGAAGCATTGAGAAAGATTTAAACCAGCCGTTAAAACGGTTATATTTGAATTCAAGTACAATTTCGTAACAATATGTATTACAGCATTTAACAATCAGATTAATTCTTTTTTTTGCTATATTCTATTCAACAAAATAAAAACGTTTTCTACGTAATATAATATAGTAAAAGGAACTTAGGAACCAAAGGTCAACCGTCAGGAAGTTGTTTAATAGGGCGAAACTGACACGCAAGTGTGAGGATTGGAACAGCTACAGGGAAAGTTTTAATAGGTATAAGGTAGACATTAAAAAGGCAAAAAGGGACTCATGGAGGAACTACTGTGAGTCCATCGACTCTGTTAAAGAGTTATCCAGATTCAGGCGAATCTTATCCAAGGATCCTAGTGCTCCTGGATATATTCAGCGTGCGGATAACTCATGGACGGAGTCTTGCTCTGAGTCTCTGAGTGTACTTATGGAAACTCATTTTCCGGGCTGTAGGAACTTAGAGGCAGATGCACAGGCAGGACGAATCTTGGGATTCTCAGAATGTGTATCTGATAGGGAACTTAGTGGAGTAGTCGGTGACATAGTCTCGATGGATAAGGTAGCTTGGGCGGTGAACACCTTTGAACCTTACAAGTCACCTGGTCCAGATGGTGTTTTTCCAGCCATGCTGCAGAACATCAGTGACACGGCACTAACACTTCTCACTGAGCTTTTTAGTGTATGTCTGATTAGGAGATATATTCCAAGGAGGTGGAGAGAGGTTAAGGTAATCTTCATACATAAGGCGGGTAAGGCTAGCCACTCGAAACCTAAAGATTTTAGACCGGTCAGCCTATCGTCTTTTCTTTTGAAGACATTAGAGAGATTGATCGATCTTTATCTGAGGACGACAATTGACAACCATATCATCAGTGGGGCTCAACACGCTTATCTAAAGGGTAAATCTGTTGAGAGCATGCTACATGATGTGGTGAGTTACATTGAACGCGGTCTGCAGTATAGGGAGTATACATTGGCAGCGTTCCTTGATATAGAAGGAGTTTTTAATAACATTAAAATTGAGGCTATTAGAGAATCACTAGAATCATTATGCATTCAAAACTTCCTAATCGAATGGATTATTTTGATGCTGAATAGCCGAATAATTAATTCGAACTTGGGAGATGCATGCATAAGGAAGATAGTGACTAGAGGAACTCCGCAAGGAGGAATTCTCTCGCCCTTGCTATGGCTCTTAGCCGTCAATGTCATTTTAAGACAATTTGACGCAAGAGGGCGGAAAATCGTTGCCTATGCTGATGACGTAGTTATACTGATCACAGGTAAATTTCTTTACACGATCAGCGACATCATGCAGTATGAACTTAACGAACTGAGCAGTTTAGGCTACCGGTACTAATGGGGACTGAACTGAGACTGACAAAAGAGGCAAAATATCTTGGTGTGTTCCTTGATAGTAAATTATCTTGGAAGAGGAACACTCAGGAGAGGCTTAAGAGAGGTCTCAACGCCTACTACACATGCAGGAACTTCATAGGTAAGAGTTGGGGACTCAAACCGATGGTAGTAAATTGGATTTACACTTCGGTGGTGAGGCCAATTCTGACTTATGAATGTCTGGTATGGTGGGAGGCAATGAGAATAGGAAGTCGTAGGAATCTTCTGTCTAAAGCCCAAAGATGTGCTTCGATTGGCATAACAGGTGAAGTAAGAAGCACACCTCAAGCGGCACTTTACGTCATTCTGCATCTCCTACCCATTGAGGAATTCGTGATGGGAATGGCTGCAAGGAGCCTGCTTAGACTTAGTGAACTAGGACTTAAAGGATCAATCAGAATAGGACATTCCAAACTTTTAAACGAGGTTAATCTCGGTTGACATACCCTGGTTCCCTCTGGATCCACGGACTATATGTGCACGGAGGTCGATTTCGGGGAAAATCCTATACTGATTATTCCGAGTAGGAACCAATGATCAGATAAGGAGAAACTATTCGGTGGTGTATCGGTATTCACTGATGGATCCAAAATGGATACAGGCACTGGTGCAGGTGTGTATCTAGTTGAGGGAAACATCAGGAAGACGTATAGACTACCGGATAGTTGTAGCGTGTTCCAGGCGGAAATTCTGGGTATTCTTAGGGCCACAGAATTGATTGCTGGGAACATAGAAGTGAATACAGAGGTAACTCTGTATGTGGATAGCCAGGCAGCGCTGAAAGCCTTGAGAGGACACTTTGTCAAGTCTAGGCTAGTTAGTGACTGTAAGAAGGCTCTTAGGAGATTGATGAGAGATTACCATATCAGACTCTGCTGGGTACCGGGTCATTGCGAGATAAATGGCAATGAGGTAGCTGACGAATTAGCTAGGAACGGCTCAGCTTTGGATAGGACTGTAAGTGAAAGCGGTGTGAGACCATCTCTAGGCTTTTACTTCAGGTTAATTAGGGAGTGGATTCGGGATAGAACCAATCATGCATGGGAAAGTAGAACGGGCTGCAGATTATCAAGGGTCCTATGGCCCAAACTTGATAGAGCAGATACAAATCTACTTTTGGGCATGAAAAGGGAAAACCTGAAGACTATGATAGGTATTCTGACAGGTCATTGTCCCATAGGGGGAATGATAGGGTATTGGGATAGAGGTTCCTCCGGTCTTTGCAGAATGTGCGAAGAAAATGAGGAGCTAGAGACGGTGGAACATATCATATGTCACTGTCCACGTTTACAACTAAGTAGGCAGAAATGGTTAGGCAGTCGATTCCTTGACGAATTGGACAGTATATCGACAATAGAGCTCGATAGACTAATAGGATTCGTCATGGGAATAGGCTGGCTAAGAGTGTGCCGTTGGCTTAGAGCGAGCGACCTGGGGCGGTAGTACGTTTCCTTTTCTGATTCTTTCTATTCTCTTCTATACTTTTATTGGTCTCAGCTTTTTTCTCTATCATTTTCCTTCCTGCTCTTTTCTATATCTCATCTCTCTGTAGTTTCTTTCTAGTTTCTTTCTATATTCTTTATGAAGGGACTCACAATGGACCTTTAGGTCTCCGAGTGGATGCACAAGCACTCTTATGAGTGCTGGGCAACCCTTCCCTACCTACCTACCTACCTAATATAGTAATATAATATCTAGCATTAACACTTTACTCTTATTGTAATAATTTGTATGTTCTTGTTATTTAACGTTTCAACGTTTTATATAACATTTTCGTTTGTCAAATATATTATGCGTATCTGATCACGAATAATGAAAATATTATATATTATATATCGTAGCTTTAAAGCTATACAATTCCTAAGTTAAAAATAATCGTATACATTACTTTAAATAAATTTTTAAAAACGAAACATAAATATCCTCCATGAAATTTGTTTGTTTAAATAAAAAAAAATATAATAAAATATATGTAAACATTGAAGAAATTTTATAATTTCCATAAAAGAATATGCTGAACATTCTTTTGTTATTTTGTTCATTCAGATTAAAAGTTTTCGAAATATACGCATGTTTTTCCAGCTTCCTTAACTTTTTCATGAATTACCAAACAAATAAATTTATTTACAAATAAAATGCTAATAAAAATGATAGACATATATTTTTTATATATTTATCTCACTTTTATAATTACCCTAATTTGATAAAATTTTTTAAAAATGTTTGTGTCCTGTTATAAAAAGCAGCTGATTCCTGTCTGTGTAATCTTTGGTTCTTATCATAGACTAAATACTTACCAAATTTCCAACTTCGTTATTGTTTTATTCGTTAAAGTATTATATAATAGAATACAACTAGAATTTTATGTGAGAGTCACTTCGAACTAAATTTTCAAAAAATTACTAATTTTTTTTTCAAAACATAAAAACAAAATATATTACTACATGTATTTTGTTGTTGCATGAATTAGGTTTTTGGCAATTGAATAAGGTTTTTTTTTCTGCCACATAAATATCTAGTTATTAATCTATGTATTTATTATATGATGAAAAATAAAATTTTTAGATTTGTGAATATGTGTGTTACTTTCAATTGAATTAAATTATTATTTTATTTTCGAAAAAAATATAAAAATTGTTATTATTTAATTATTATTTTTTATTTATTTATTTTTAATGAAGAATATTGGAGATATTCTTATTTTTGAAAATCCGCATTTTTATATATTGTAACATTCACCTTAAAGTATACCAATCAACTCAGAATAACATTCTGAGTCGTCTTTTTAAATTTGATGAAATTTGGAACATATGATTATTTTGGTATAAAGACGGAGTTTATTGAAATTGGTTAGGATCGGTCCATTATTTCACCTAGCCTCCATGCAAATGTTCTCCCGGAATAAAGTTCTAATACTAATAAATACCTTATTTATGTCACTATTTCAATAAAATTTGATACAAAAAATAATACCAAATTTCATCGGTCCATAATTAAGCATAACTCCCATATAAGTCCCGAAACTTACTTTAACTCGCATAATTTTACCACATAAATGACAGTATCAAGATAATATTTGACATAAATAAGTTTTATATAAACAAAACTCATAATAACAAGGATTCATAAAGATCGGTCCTAAATAAGGCCATTTCCGAAAAACTCGAAAATTCTTTTGAGGTTTAAACGAAATGGTGTATTTATGTCATTTTGTCGGCTTGACCGACTATAACTTTTTTACTTGTTTTTATTGATAAATCGCTTTTCTAATTTTTGAAGAAAAATTGGATTTTTAATGAAAAATTAGATTTCTAGTGAGAAAAATCAGATTTTTACTAAAAGGTTAGATTTTTAGTGAAAAATCGATTTTTTTTTAGTAAGAAATCAAATTTTTAGTAAAAAATCGAATATTGGATTTTTGATGAAAAATCAGATTTTTTGTGTAAATTTGGTTTTTTTTGTGAAAATTAAAAATAAAATTGAATGAAGAATTCAAGTTTTTGTAAGAAATCAAAAAATTTTTAAATAAAATAATTTTTAACAGAATTCATAACACTATGATACAAATATTGGATCATCAAATATTGCCTCAATGATTCCAACACGCAATGAAAGTATAGCATCAGGTTAGTAAATCAACCAAAGGATTTCTCAACGTTAGTTCAAATTTCGCTGTTATGGCCTCCTAAAGTTTGGATATTTTCGAGCATTTTTTCTATAAAGAGAGAAAATTAAAAATATTTAAATCAAATAATTTCAATGCATTATTTGGAAGCCACGTCCAGTTATAAACCCAAATTTTGTAAAAATTTATATTTTTAAAGGGATTCTTATAAAATTTGATAGACATTTTACTTCACAATGTTGCAAATTAATATCAAAATTACTTTGTTTTTTACTTAAATGTGTATTTAGAAAAAATCTAAGAATGCAATGAAATATTACGCATTTTTTTCAGCTGAATGCATCAGGAATTTTGTTTTATTAAATTTTTTAAGTAATAAATTTTAAAGCTGAGAGGAGTTGTAATTTGAAAAATGTTTGTTACGTTTGCGACTATTTCACTCCTCAATTGCAAAAACATGCCTATTTTACAAAAGAATTTATTTGTGCTTATGATAATATTTTAACCAAGCAGTTACTACTAATTTTTCATGGCCCTTAATGTAGTTTGCAAAAAATGTTATACAAATCTTTTGATTTGGTTGCATAACATATTTAAGAGTTTGCCATTTGGCTTACCTATGATCTGAATAGATCCAATAGAGCATAAAAATAAAATTGTTATGCCTGCGTAAACTCTATTAAAGGTATGAAGAAAGGAAAAACTAAGAGAAAAGTGTTTTTAAGTGTTCCATGAGCCCAAACTCCGTTACCAGATAGCGAAGATAATACAGTATCAAAACCTCCAAGCCCGGAAATATACAAAACCATTCTTTTTTAAAAGTAGCAATAAATAAATACCATTGGATCCCAATAGGTTAATTAAAATATAATGTATGTGCTCAAAACATTCAAACTTTAGGAGACCATTACAGCGAAATTCGAACTAACTTTGTAAAATCCTTTAGGAAATCGTTTCCTTGTTGCACTGTGTAAACATATGTTACAAAATGCAATAAAGCTGTGTTTTTTTTTTCAAAATTTATATAAAGTTTTGGTACAAATTTAAGTATGTATAAATTTCATAAGTAGTTATAGCTATAGCTGCTTAAAAATTAAGTAGGAATAAAAAAGTTATCAACTCTAAGTAATATATGGTTTGTGAATTTGATAACTAATATTCATTTACCAGATTTTCAATTTTAAAATTTTATGAATTAAAAAACAAAAACTTGTCCCAAATTTTCAAAAATTTTTAGATTTCATCATAATTTCAATTTTATTTGAAATCATAGTATAATAAAAAAATATGTAACTTAAACGCGCATTTTGGATTGCTGATAAATCCTTTATTTGATAAGATTGGGAAAACGGATAGACACCTCAAATGACCACTTTAAACAAAATAATTCTGAAGGTATATTTTGGATTTTGTAAGTGAAATGAGAAAATCGTTTTAGTTTTTGGTAAACTCGAAAACATAAGAATTTTTCTCCGGTGAAAAAATTCGTATTTCTTTTGTGTGAAATGAAAACTTTATAAAATATTGACAAATTCAAATTTAATAATTAAAAAATTAAAAATGTGTAAACGCAAAAAACAAGAGATATGAATGAACAAATTTAAATGTTTTGCTTGCATATTAAATCTATTCTGAAAGCCGCACTCTATTTTGGAAATGGACACTAAATAATGAATACAAAGTATGTTAAAGAATGTAATGTGAGGAAATCATAAGACATATACAATTTAATGTTAATATATAATATGTTAATGTTTTACAACATTGAATTTTTTATAAATTTTAAAATGTTGAAAAGTTATGAACTTTTATCAAAAATTCTACTAGACTTATAAGCTAGTTAAATTTTGTTCAGCTCATTGCTCTCTAAAATTTACTAAAAAGAATAATTTTCTACCGTTTCATACAGACAATGAGCTACAATTTTTTATTAGTTAATAGGGATGTAAAAGCATGTTCCTAATCGACATATCATTAAAGTAAAACAAGCCAACGCAAAAAAAATGCAACTTTTGTGTTATTAAAATGCGCTAAATCTATCGCGAAAAGGGCTGAATTGGCCACGATGCATCTAATACAGGTACCAGTGTTGCCAGGGGTTGCTTGGAAAAAGTTACAGGTTTTTGTCAAAAAAGTTAAAATTTTTCCTAAAAAGTAACGTTTTCCGAATTTGAAAAATAATTAACCGATTACTTTATTTTCTATTAAAAATTTTGAAGAAAATAATACAAAAATTTGCTATAGAAGGTTCATTTTATTGTATTCAACCGGTTTCGATGGTCTAATTTTATAAGTTTTGTTGACTAAACATATGCATTTGAAAATACATAATGCTTTTTTTTAGATAGTTGTACAATAACAATATTGAGAAGAATATGCTGCCAAAAATTCCCCGTGAATAAAACTTTTAAATTAGGAAATTCATTTAATACCTTCAGACCAAATATCGGGCCTTGTAAAGGTTAACTATTGTTTAAAAATATTATTGTTAAAATCAAATGTAATATTTTAATTTATATAAGAAAGACACTGTTTTCTTAAGTGTGATCATTCATTTAGATATTTTTTTATATGACTAAAACTTCACGAAATTTTTAATTTTCACAAATTTAGTTTTTAATCAATTCAAGAGCACATTTCTTAAAGCTTCTACACTGAGCCTTTATCAAAAAAACGAAGAAAATACTCTTTTATATTTTAGATTCTAATACTGTTTTTAATGAAAACATAGCTAAAGTTACTTTTCGTGTCATTTTTAAGACCGAAAATGTATTAGAAAAAAACGAAATATGTTCTTTCATCTGCCACGAAAATAAGAAGATTGCCAAGTACATATTTCATATTTTGTTCTCTTCAACAGAAGTGACGTGCTAGGAGGTAAATTTTTGGAGAAAGTAGCAAAAAACTTCCAAATATTGGTAAATATTTGCATGAACTATGTACGTCAATGATATCATTTTTATACATAGTATTTAATTTTATTGAAGGGATCGAAAGTCACGAAAATCAGGTTAAAAACAAACAAATTATACATGTTACTTGGAGAGTTGAAAAGTTACGAAAAATGTAGCAAATGTAACCAAATGGCAACACTGGTGTATATGTATTGAAAAATCAAGAGAAACAAAACAAATTAAGGGCCTGATTCAATATGACAATCAAATTATTTGAAAATAAAATTTGTATAAAAACTACTCAAAAAACATTTGAAAAAATGAGTAATTTTCATACAAATTTTATCTTCAAACAATTTGATTGTCGTACTGAATCAGGCCCTAAGTTGTGCAGAAAATCATCAATACATTTTAGCAATATATTTTGAATTGTACTAAACTGAATTACACTGTCGGACAAAAGAAATGCGGTTTCCTCCTCTTGCTATTTACTTCATTATAATTGTCTTTTAGGTGCATCATAGGCTACTTTTTTGGTTTCCACGTATTTTTTATTTTATATTATTTAATTTAATAAACAAAACGAAGTTTTTAACTTATTTGCATTTTGAGTTTGGGATAAAATTTTTGTGTTAGTTGTGGATTTTGTGCTACAAAATAAAGTGCTACTTTACTAAATTCTTTAATTTGGCTATCAATTCTCCGATTTATTGTAACAAAATGGAAGGTAGATACTTAAAACATGCTTAATTTTAATATTCTATTCATTAAATTCTATTAAAATTATTATTACATTTGGATAGATCCACCCATATTATTGTGAAATATAATTAAGATATTTGTCTTTAAAATGCAAAATATCTGAATCTGAGGCTAAAGAACTTTTTACTTATGCAAAATAACAAATTTGAATGAAAATTATAAGAAATTGAGGGGACAGAATCCTTAAGACTACAAAGTAAAATCATAACGATATTGGAATTCTCTCGGAAAGGGAAAGGAAGAAGTAATTTTATTTATTACTACCCTAACTGTCCATATAATGTTTGAAGAAATGTGTTTCATAAGTACCAATGCTAAAAAAAATGTTACTTATACGATCTGCTATTACAAAAAGTTAAAATTTTATCATTTTCCATGGCTATTTTCAAACTCTTCGGTTTTTAGTATTCTTTTAAACAAAATTTTGATTCATTCATACAAATAATGATTCTATGACTTTAACGATCATTTCTCCATTACAAGTCGTTTTATTATATTAGCGGCATGTAGAATTCATATGTTTGACCTTTCTGTTGACAGTAAAGCTAGTAAGTAAAAGTAGGTATATCACTTCTATCTTTATCTCTTTGGATGATGAAACTAATTCTCTTTTAGCGAGAACCACAATATCGTTATCATTTTACTTCGTGGTAATACGCTTTCTGGCACTCAGTTTCTTCTAACTTTCATTCAAATTTGTTATTTCGTATAACGAAATGGTTCTTTTGACCTCAGATTCTTAATCTTAATTTCACTTCATTATTGCAATCTGGAATCAAGAAACCTTCCTGGATTGTTGTCGAAGACTTCACAATAATATGAGCGAATCTAGTATTATTTTTAAAATGTAATAATAATTTAATTTAATGAATAGAATATTAAAATTGAGTATTTTTAAGCATTTACCTTTCATATTGAAATAATAAATTGAAAAATTAGAAAACAAGTTAAAGAATTTAGTGAAGTGTCACTATTTTGTCACACAAAATCCACGACCAACAGAACACTTTTTCCGCAATCAATATAAAACGACAAATACAAAAAAGTAGCCCATGATGCACCTTAAAGACAATTATTATGAAGTTAATAGCAAGAGTAGGAAACCGCATTTATTTTGTCTGAAAGTGTATATGAAGAAAAGCAAAAAATGCCAAGTTTTTATTTGTACATGTGTGTTGAGTACAAAATATAAAAATGACAGTGAATATTAAAATTTTGAAATAATAGAAAAATAAATAAAACAAAAACGAATAAAATAAAAATATAATAAATAAAAGTAAGCTACTTTATTTAAAATATTTTTTTTATTTTTTGTTTGATTTATGTTGGTTTAAGAATTTTTTATTTATGGATATTATTTATTAGATTAGGTTTGATGTTTACTTGTATGTATGTATGTATGTATGTATGTATGTATATACGTATGTATGTATGTATGTATGTATGTATGTATGTATGTATATATGTATGTATGTATGTATGTATGTATATATGTATGTATGTATGTATGTAGATATGTATGTATGTATGTATGTATGTATGTATGTATGTATGTATATATGTATGTATGTATGTATGTTTATTGGATTTTGCTTTATTTTTCATTATACTGAAAAGGGAATGACAGTAAATCAAAATTTTCATTTAATGTCTTTTTGTTGGCATTATAATAATTATAATAAATAATAAACAGGTGGCAGCAATTCTACAAAAACAACATTACGGCGAATTCATAATTTTTTTATACATGGAGTTTGACACTTCAGCGGGTAAGCAAAAATTGTGCTTATCTGGAATTTGACAGTTCTAAATACTAAAACCAAAAAACTAAAAAAATGAGGTCATTTGTTTGAATTCGCCTTGAATAATAAATAAGAGAGAGAACAAGTAATGCTTTGTTTTGAACGAGCGTTATCAACCTTTTTGGACCAAAACGAGCCGGTTATCATTAAAAAAGGCTCTAAATTATAATTGAAAAAATTTGCTTTCATTTTTAGTTAAATACATATGTATTTTTTTTATTGCAAACAAAACAACTTATTAATACTTATTTGTTATTTTAAAGTCATGTGCAAGTATGCAGTAGTTTTATGTTATATTGAACATTAACGCTTTTATAAAAACAATACTTAAGGTACAAAGAAAGATTAAGTATTTTATAACTTTCATTTCAAAGCTTTTAAATTAATAAATATGTTAAATATAAATATAAAGGGGTAAGGCCCGGTATTAAACTGCTCACTTAGTGGTGAAATCCTACTGGTTTTAAAAATAGTTTTATGTTTTAAAACTTAAGTATATTTTTCATTCCTTAAGTTTTTCCTAAATATGAAAATTGTCTGATGTCTTAAAAATATTTATTGGAAATAAACAAAAATAAATAGAAACTCTAAATATAATAAAGTTGTTTAAACATTTTAACAAATTCTAAAAATGCTTAAAATCTGTATTTTCTTTGTTTTTTTTTTATATTTCGTACAAAAAAAAAAAAAAAAAATAATTTCATCGTCCATAATACGCAAATTTCTTTATATCTTCGAAACTATTTAAAATTTTTCAAAATTGACATAACCAAAAACAAAAAGTAATGTAATTTAAAAGATATTTAATAAAATATTAACACAATTATGAGAAAACATTTGAGAATAAATAAAATATGACTACAATTTTTAATTGAAAAAATGCTTCGAAAGTTGTGATGACCTTATTGTGAATACATAAAAGCTTAAAGCTTTTTCTTTCTTGAAAACTTTTATTAAAATTTTGGACATAAGTATACTCTAAGGCAACAATATAAATTAATTTTTGAATTGAAAATTAAGTTTTAGCTGTAATCAATCCAACAAAGCTTCCACATATTTGTCTTTTAAACTCAGATTAAATTCAGAAAAATTTAACAATAATTACTTTGTCGTAGATAAAAAAGTAAGAAAGAATGATTAAAATCTGCAATTAAAACTAACCGAGTACAAAACGCGCCAATTTAGCGCCTTTTCAAGAAAAAGCGCTGATGTGAAAAAATGCGAATTTTGGGTTGTTGAAAAGCGCTAATTAGCTGAATTAGTAACGCTGTTTTGAACTCATCGTTTCAATTAAACTCAATTCAATTCAACTCTTTTTTTTATCACATACACTGTCAGACAAAGGAAATGTGGCTTTCTCCTCTTGCTATTTACTTCATAATAATTGTCTTCTAGGTGCACTATGGGTTACTTATTTGCTGTCCAGGTATTTGTCATTTTATATTGTTTAATTTAGTAAACAAAAGAAGTTTTTGAATTATTTGTATTTCGTGTTTGGGGTAAAACTGTTCTGTTGGTCATGAATTTTGTGCGACAAAATAATTTAAAAATAAAGCAACACTTAACGAAATTCTTTAATTTGGCTCTAATTTCCTAATTCATTGTTCCAAAATGGAAGGCAGATACTTAAAAAATGCTCAATTTTAATATTCTATTCATTAAATTAAATTATTATTACATTTGAAAAATAAGGATAGATCCGCCTACATTATTGTGAAGTGTTCGACAACAAACCAGGAAGATTTCTTGATTCCAGATTGGTATAATGAAGTGGAATTAAGATATTTGTCTTTAAAATGCAAAATATCTGAATTTTCCTCGCAGTAATGTGAGAGCATGTACCACAAATCATTACTGTGAATTGAAAAACAAATATTTTGTTACAGATGCCTACTAGTACGAGTATTTAAACCAATATTTAGAAGCGATATTCGACATAAGCGATGCTAATTTAATTTTTTAATAATACAATTTTCTCAGAAATTAAATAAAAAAATGGTTTAAAGTTTATTAAAAGATAAAGATTTCAATTCTGCATGAATTTTAAAGTTAATACAAATAAAAATTAATCAAAAAGCCAATTTTATAATGAAATTAAAAATCAAGGCAAAAAAAAAAAAAATTATCCAGATTTATGCTTCGAAAAATCATGAAAAATAAATCTTTTAATAACATGTAGCTTTTTATTTTCAATTTCAATTTATAACCTCTTTTAAGCGTTTTGATATAGGTTTGACAAGGATTTTGTTATATTTAGGGCCAATTTTTTTTATAATACGCAAATTTGTTTCATCGCATTTACAATATCCATTTAATAATATTTTTATTCGTGAAATTCAAATATTTTTATATTATTATTATCATTTTTTTTTTAAATAAAAACTTCAAAAATGTTCATTTAGATTGATATCTGGTGACTATAATGGATTTTTTTATTGTTTTCGTGTAGTTACAGAGAAAACTAAACTTTATATTTGTGACAGAATACTTTGGGTTAATATTCCGGTAAACATAAATCTGTCGGAAATTCCTAATTTCTCAGCACTTTCATGTAAATATTATTTTAAAATGTCTATATAATACCGATGATCCATTATTCCATCTATAAATACTTAAATACTATTCTAGACCTTATCACATACCCCTTAACCATAACGTTTCAACCACCGTATTTTATGGTAACTACCTAATTTCTCTCTTCTAGCTCGGTATATGGCTTTCGATTGACTAGGACATTCATATTATAATATAGCTTGATCCCAATTGCAAAACTTTTTTCGAGATCTTGCCATATCCTCTTACAAATTCTAATCTCAATTTATATCCTTTTTGAGATGTGGGGGCTTCTTTATGCCAGAAATGGCTCTAAAATTATGTATTTTTTAATACCTCTAAATTTCTACAATGCAACATCTGCTGATTTAGATTTATTTTCCAGTTAATTTTCGTTTTTGTATTTTTTATAATGGCCTTAGACGTTTTTCTTAGCTTTTACGCCATTTCAACAATTTAATTTTCCGATTTTCCTTGCTAAAAATTATTAATTATGAAGTGTTTGGCTTCAATTGAATTTTATTTTGTGTTTTGCGTTCTTTATTTACACAAATTCACAATAAAATGATTTAAAATTATTGAAAATAATTGTAATTGTTGTCCTAGTTGTAAAGCAAAAAAAAAATAATAATAAAAATAAGAAATAATATAATTATCGAAATGGACAAATGAACAAATGTCGAATAATTTTTTTGCATTTGAATTCGTATACTGTTGAAAAAATGTCAGTGCTCATTGAAGTTGTGTGCATTTGGGAATAAATATTACTCAAAATAGAAGGAAACACATATTTCAAATAAATACTTGTCATTTTATTAGAAATAATTTAATAAGTATATAAATTATAAGGAATTTATAAGAAATGAAATGGTATTTGGAATACTTATTTTGGCCACTGTAGATATAAATTTCGAAAAAAAAACAGCTAAAGTCATTTCAAATTTTTAAAAAATTTAAATAACTAACTTTGAAAACCCCATCTTTTTGCTACACATTTGGGTTATTTTTTCCTTGCTGCGTTGTGTAATCGAAATAAGATCATCAAAAAGAACTTCTAAATAGACATCAGAACATGAACATGCAGGATTCCTTAACGGAATTCCAAAAGGACATTGGCAACCTAGGGTCCATAGCACGGTAGCACGGAGGACTTCAATTCCACGAATATCAATTGAAAAACCTCATCTAAAATCTGTTTTTAGTGAAATGCTCTTAATCAATCAAAGAAATGTAGGAAAAGCTGGGTCGGTTAAAAAAATTATGAACAACCAAAGAGATTAAATAATTCGTGGAATAATTCTGACCAATAGAAAATTTTCTTCTCCACTTTATTAGCCACAGGGCCATTGACACATACACCCAGTTGTAGCGCATCTTATGTTCGATTTAATGTTTCAGGATGACATTTTGAAATACCATACATCTATTGATATATATCAATCTTTTGTTATACAATTTGTCGAGATAGAATTTTCTGCTCCATGTTAGGGATTCCGCAAGTGTAAATATTATAATTAAGTTACAGACTAAAATTACAATCGCAAAGTGAAAAAACTTTGAGCACATAACTAATTTTCCAAGTAAGAGGACGGGCTCTATAAATCTTTATTAAAATTTCCTCCATCAAATTCCGAGCTTGAATCCTTTTTCCTGGGCTATATTGAATGCAATTCTGTTTCTAGCATTTTTCGATATTATCTTCAGCTGTGTTTTTTTCGAAATTTATATAAATTTTCAGTAAGAATTAAATTAAGTATAAATTTCATAAGCAGTTATAGCAATTTCCATGGTATAAATCCTTTCGTAAAATGACCTGAAAAACAAATACATTTACTTTTTAAGTGTGTTCTTCATAGCCAACATGTATAATACTCGTAACAACAATAAATACTATTTGTACTGCAAAGCGAATGCATTCAAGGCACACACGCACTCTCATGTCTTATTGGCTCGCTATCAAAATCAATGTTTGGTTATTTTCAACAAAAAAAAAAAAAAACAATAAAGAGAGATTGTGCTAAAAATTCATTTCACATTTAAAAACTAAAGGTTCATATAACTTCCCATTACAATTTTAAGTGACAAATGAAGAAAACAATTTAAATGAATATTAGAACAATTTTCTAATATTTAACCAAAATTGTGAAATGGATTGGGAGATTTTTGTGAGAAAGTTCTAACGATATAACAAACAACCTAAATGCTTGTAATTACAAAATAAATTACTATTACTATTATATATTCTATACTATTATATATTCGGTAAATATAACCCACACTATTGTGTATGTTCCTTAAAGTAATACATACTTGAGAGAGGGCATTAAATGGGTGCTATGGTTAATTTTATTTGAGCAAAATTTTATTAACATACGAACATTTATATAGGATTTAAGTACTTTTAACTGATTTTCGGAAGAGGATCCTATACAGAAGCTACAATTAATTTTAAAGAGATAATTTTTTAAAGAATATTTTAGGATTAAAAATGTTTTATTTGTGCAAAATTCAGCAGAAATATGCTTATATTTATTTAAGATATTTGTGCTTCAAAATATTATTCCAAAGGAACATTTATTTGGGGACTTGGTGAAATAATGAACCAATTTCGACCAATATCCCCAATATCGTGCTGTAGCGATATTGCTGTAACAAAATAAAGCTGTACAAGACAACATAATTAAACAATAAAAATTTAAAAAGGGCACCACCACATTATTTTCCAAATAAAAGTATTTTATCAATCCCGATATATTTTCAATTGGACCACAATTTTGCACTCAATTTTTAAATTAACTTATTAAAATTTAATAAGTGAGTGCTATGGTATATGAACGATTGATATTGAATCCTTTCGCCAAACCTCCTATTTAAATATCTTTTACTTTAAATATTTAGATTTTGGAATTCATATTATCATATAAAAAATAACTCTCGTTTGCATTCTTTTTCTGTGAAAACATAATTGCGAGAATCAACCTTATTTTCTATTACTGCTCGACCCAGTTGTTTTGCAATTTTAAATTAATTATAATCTCGATATCATATCATAAGGATTATTAAACTTTATATCCCGACCCCCTACAAAATTGGATCAGAGACCACATTTTGATAAAGACTGTTCTAAACAGTTAAATTTTAAATCCTTTTTTTCTCCTATAGACTAACTAAAGTTTATGATTATTATGCAAAGAATTTAAAATACATATATTAAGATTATTTATTTCCTGGTTTGGTAATTTTTTCCAAAATTTTGGTTAGAAAAAAATTTTGCCGTGGCAACACAGATCACAATACACACAGCATTTGCTCATAAAGTTGAACAGCACATGCAGTATGTATATGGTTTTAAGTACCTGCAGAACAGTATTTATTTCTTCGCAAACTCAATGATTTAAAGCACTAGAAAATAACAAGTGGCTTGCAATGTTTTATAAGATATATTTTGCAGGTCTTTACCATGGTGATACCGTTTAACAAGGTGTATGCATAAAGGCAACAAATACAACAATGCAATAGTAGCTGTGTTCGCGTACCTGATATTTTGTAATAATTATCGCAAAATGTTGCTGGAATATATTATATTAATAACATTTTGCTTTCATTCCCTTATTAAGAAAAATGTCTGCTTTTTTTTTTGTTAAAATATGTTTTAATATTCAAACTATGTATTCTCTGATCGAAGAAATAGCAAATAGAGCGGATATAAAAAATATCCAAGAAATGTGAATGTCTACAAAAACTACATTGGGAAGAAATAAGGTATGTAAAAGATGGTTTTTGAAATTAGTTTTTGTTTTGGTATAAATGACATATAAGAATAAATTGTAAGAAACTTGTTTTTAATACTTTTATAATTTGAAATAAAGTAAATATTTTTATAAATTTTTTCTTTATTAAAAATACAAATTTCACCACCAAAATTATTTATTTTTGTTTATGAACGAACCAATAACATGCAAAGGTAAAAAAAAATTGACATTTCAATCTTACACTAAAAAATTAAGAAAAAAATAATCAGCTGAGCTTAAAATGTCACCTTGTTAAATGATTACACCATGGCCATTGTCATAGTATAATAAACTAGAAGGGCTGCAAGACATCTTTATTGGCCAACCCCAAAATTTTAAAAAGATTTCGCAAAAAATTCCCACTCAACAAAAAACAGCTATGCCAATTTAATTGAGCGCGCGAGTATTAATACAGTTAGAAAAATAATTGAAATCATTTTTAATTTCTGATGCATCAGTTTGTTGAAAATATTTAGAAAACATTGTTTTCATAAAATCACATAATAATAGTAAACATGTTAGAGAATTTTATTCTTGAACATCCGAGTACATAGAAAGAATTATTTTCTGAAATTAGTCAATTAAAATACATATTAATAAGAAATTAAAAATTACTTCAATTATTTTGATCTAATATGTTAAATTCAAATTCTATACAAAAACAAATCTAAAAGCCTATTTAAATAACGTAAAATTCATATTCAAAATTCATATCACTTATGCAGCAGAAAGAAATTAAAAACTCTACATACATACAGTGTCGGACAATAATAAAGCACATATTAGCACTTATTAAAATATAGCTGTATAACATTGGGAAGCTATGATGGATAAGGGTAGTATATTGACCAAACGGAAAAATTTCTTAATTATCTCTACGCCATGCAGATAACGTGTTAAAAAAATAGGTCTATTATATTAAATATTAATGAAGTTAACATTTGTATTTAACTAATTGAAAATGTGCTTTAGCTTTGTCTCGCAGGAAAAATGTATATTTAATATTTCATTGATATTTTTAAATTTAAATAAAGAAACTCAATTATTTATGCCTTGTTTTAGAGAATATAGGTATATTCTACCATATACTAGAATATAAATTCGCAACATTTGGTTGTTTAGTTTTCTTCTCAATTTATATAAAATTTTTCTTCTGAAAGTAGGAAAATTTAATAGTTATGCGATTTTTCATTTCAGCTAAACTCAAATTATTTATGCCTTGTTTTAGAGAATATAGGTTTTAGTTCAAACAAATTAACAAAAAGAATTGAAATAAAAGTGAGCTATATTTTAATAAGTGCTAATCCGTGCGTTACTTTTATCCGCCACTGTATATTCTACCTTATAGAGTAAATTCGCAACATTTGGTTATTTAGTTTTCTTCTCAATTTATATAAAATTTTTCTTCTGAAAGTAGGTAGTTATGCGATTTTGCATTTCAGCTAATGAGATCCTCTTTTCTGATGATAATAAAATAGGTTTTAAAGCAATTTTCAAACTAAATTTTTATTTCAGGTACCTGTTCCTATTCCAGTGGAACAGCCTCATCGTGTTACCATATTAAAGCCGGCTGGTCATATTAATGAGCCCATAATACATGAAGAACATTATCACGACGAGAATAATGAATGGCATTCTTCACCACCAAATGAATGGGGTTCTCCGCCGTCAAATGAGTGGCATCCATCTCCACCCGATGATATAAGTTCTCATTAAATTTAAACTATTAAAATTGATGTTAACATAAGCCGTATTTATAACCAAAACACAAATTTTTGTTAACAAGTTTCTAATTTTTTTTTTTTAGTGTTAGCATTTTCGTTACAAATACGACTCTGAATATACTATGTACGTAAATATGTATGTACCTATTAATAATATTTACACTAAATAGAATTTTAAAATTAATTTATTTGTATTTATTAATAATAAACGTAAATTTGTTTATTTAATTAGAACTCAATTAATACAATAATTTTTAGAAGCTCTTGAGTTTCTTAACAAGGACACATGGCATGTTTTCCTCTATCAATTAAAACACAAGCTAAAAATACAATATATTCAGCTACTTCATACACCTTACCCATTCTATCCATCACGTGTGTGCCTTTGCAACGCTCCAAATTTTGGTTCGATCTCAGTTATAACTACGCCCGGATTAACAGAATTAACACGCACATTTTTGGCAGCCATCTACAAGACAACACTTTTTGTAAATTGATCTAGAACTGCATTCGAAACACCATAACTTAAAGTCCTTTAAAATGAACGTAAACCAGCCACACTTGATACATTTATCACGGTGCCTTGACTATTGATCAAATGGAGTCCAGCCAATTTAGTACAGCTCGCAAGTTTGTATTCAAAATACAACCAAATTGATCCACACTAATGTCAAGCAGGTCACCCGCAGTTAATATACCAGCATTATTAACTAAAACGTCTAAACGTTGATATTTGTAACATCGGCAACAATGGGTAAACAATTGAATTGTTGGCTTCTTTGAAATACAATTCGGTAGCCTTAAGATTGTCAACATTACGACACACTATAATTACATTGGCATCATTTTTAACAAACATTTGAGCAGTTGCAGCTCCAATTCCAGAACTAGCACCTGTTATTAAATTAACTTTATTATGGAGTCGTTTTCTTTTTAAATCCTCATTAATCGCTCTAATAAGTTGGCATAATATTCGCCGTTTATTGTTTTTTCTCTTTTGAAGGTAATCGATATGGATTATCCTGCGTGAATCCCAAAAAACTGTTGCCATCACCTTATTGGCCGACAAACTTACCTTCTTCGGAGCAGGTTCACCCGGATAAATCCATTATTTAGACTGCTGATTGGTCTCCGGAGTACAGTAATGGATCCATATTTCATCCACAGTTACAAATCGTTTGATATATCGACATTATTTCTTATAATGAAAATTGTGGAAATTACAAACGGAGTATATAAGTTTGTATATATATTTACATATGTGGTGAAAGGAATAAAAAGGATATTTTATGGAGTAATCAGATTCATTTAAGAACTCAAAATTCAAGAAAAATATTTATAACAGACTTGCGCAAGAACAAAGTTCGTAGATTACATAGTCCGGTTATGGCCGATATCTCAGATACTAATGGACTGATTGAGTTCAAAATTTGTATTTCGTTGAGGGGTGCACAAAACCCGTTCAAAAGACCAAAAATTTTGAAAATTAAAAAATTTTGTCATTAAAATTTCACAACCCTTAGTGACTTTTTTCTGTGCATATTCCAGCAAAATGTATAAAAGTCATTTTTAGGGAAGTACATTTTCATCACTTTTAAAGGATCAGTAAGTCTATTCTACATTTTATTGTCCTCAAGAAGTAATACAAATAATATCCAAATCTATAGATCGCTCATTTACTTTAATAACGTCATAACTCAAAAATCGAGTTTTTTTAGTTATGGTACCTTCCCCCTACAAAGAAAATATTTATTTATATTTATATTTATATTTATATTTATATTTATATTTATATTTATATTTGAGATAATATCTTCCTTTCTAATTGAGATGAAAATGGAAAGGATAGGACCAGGGGGAATAGTATCCCCCATACAAAGAAAATACTTATTATGAGATAACATAAATATTGTTACAGCAAAAGTCTTAAAAATTTACAAGAATATTTTTGTCATCAAGCTCTAAATTTACAATGTAGTAGACCCTATATAAAGTAAATATTATTCATAGCATGTAATTTCTCTTTATAGATGATGAAGGTGAGGAGGTTGTTGAAGATAAAAAGGGGGTTATCAATCTATAATTGATAAAAGTAATTATAATTTAGTTAATTTTAGGGGTTTTGGGAATAAAGAAAATAGGGGTTTCAGAATAGTGGTGTAGCTGGTTCTAGTTACAACAATATTCCACCTTTTCTTTCAGGGAAATACAGGATTGAGGTAAGTCTTCCTTTATTTTCAGTTAGACTTCAGTTCTTTATTTCACAAGATTTCTTAGATTTAGGTAACTTAGATTATGACAAATAATTATTGTAAGGTAAGTATTATTTAGGTTGATCGTGACGGCTCGATTGTAAGATGGTACGTTGCTAATTTTAAGATGGTAAGTTGTTAAGTGTACAACTGCCAGATGTCAAGTGACTTTTAGAATTTGAAGGCCTTTTTAGGAAAACCGATAACATTACTTTTTGTTGGAGAAAATTAACTTGTGGTATTACCAGATTATTTTGCTCTTAGTATCATACACTGAGAACAATTATCTTATATTAACATTTTTAAATTAATATAAAAATTATAATTTAATTATAATGTAAGTGTCCAACTTGATTGACTTGATTGGTTAATATAAAAATTAAAACTAATTTCTTTGCGCTGATATAAAATAATTGCGATATTAATTGCAGTTGTGTATGAAATTGCAAACATGTCTTCGTTATTAGGGAAGAGATACAAAAAAGGGGTAATATTCCAATGATAAGCGTACGTTAAATTCATTGGAAATGATCCGAATTTGCTCTACTTCTGGATCATAAGTTCAGGATATTATTGTGCTCTTTGGATGTTCTTTTTTTTGGGAACAGATTATAATATCATAACTTCATAAATATTTAAAATTGTGACAACAGAAATTCCAAAAATATAGTTTTTACCAAGAACCCGAAAAATTTTTATTTTGATTTTTTAATCAATATAAATTTCTTTACTGTTAAAAATGTTTTTTCATTTATTGAAAAAAAGTATGTGAGGAGTTTTTTCTTTGAAAAAAATAAATGATGAAAAAAATAAATAACTTTAAAAATGTATATCAGTGTGAAAAATTTTCAAATATTCATTTTCTTTATTCAAACTTTTGTTTTTGTTTCAAAAAATATTTTCTACTATTTTACTTATTTGAATTTTGTGTGTGTGTGTGTATTATTTGAATACATTTTAAATATTTTTTATTCAATTAACTTGTTTAGAATTTCTTTTTATCCGATAAAATTCGTTGAAAATAATTTTCAACTTTTATGATGAATATCACAAATGATATTTATATTTTTTATTTGGATCAAAATGAAAAAAAAACTATTGATGAAAATAAAAAAATTATGATGGATTTTTATAATTTTAAAATAATAAAAAAGTTGTTTTTTTAGTTTTAAAATCCCGTCTCTATTTGGAGTAAAATAAATTAAAAAGTTATAGGTATAAGTCAGGAAAATTTTAATTTTCATCAACAAAATGTACGTAAAAATACTGATAAAATGGACCAATTATGAAAGAATTCGATTTACATTACGTTTCTAAACAACTGTGTCAATAGATTAAATAATATAATAAGTGTTATTTATACGATTTATGTGTATTAATATATGTATTAATAAGACTATATTAACTTGGAATAATTATTTGTCTAATAATGACCCATATATCTCTATAAACATTTGGAAGATATCCTCCTGGAAGAAATGTACGCAATATCTTCTTTTTATTATTTGGACGAAAATCATCAAAGCAATATTTTAGTAATATTGCATTTTTATTATTTTTATGTTCAAAATATCGGGTCTAGCGTATATAGGGGCTTATATTTGCAAATAACTCTGTTATTTATAGACCGATTTGGTTTATTCAAGTAACCGAAATTTTAGAAGAAGAAAGAATTAAAAAAATATTTCGAATTTTAGGTGCAAGAACGAAGTCGCTACCTTATAAACGGGGTTTGGAAAATTCGAAAACAAAAACGTTTTTTAGAGGTATCTTCGGTTTTTTTTGGCGATAACTCGGCTATTTATGGATCGATTTTGCTCGTTTTATTATTAGCATTCATCTAAGGGAAATTCTGTGTAAATTGATGTAAAAACGTGTATATATATCCGATATCTGGGACTCTCTAAAAACTAATTTCAACAGACATACGGATACCGTTATATCAACTCCAGAATATATATTATACCTTTTGGGGTTCTAGATGAATATTGTAGAAATTACAAACGGAATGACGGACTTATATATAAACTTTATACCTGTGGTGAAGGGTATAATAATTAAAGTTTTTTGAAGCGAGTGGAAAGCAAACACAAAGTATTGACATTTTATACATTGCCCCATCTGTGCAAAGCGAAAGGGTTTTTTCACCAAAGGATATTTTTTCACAAAAGCAGGTAGATATTACACCTTTCTGTATGTTTTTTTTATAAAACTTTTTTAAAGCATGAATTATGCATTTATTTTTATTTTTATTAGAAAAATATTATTTTTACAATGAACAAAATATGATTATTTAAACTTTATTTTACAAAATTCGCAAATGTTTTATAACATCACAATTTGTTTTTGTTACATTTTGTTTTATGTATATTTCTTTAACGGATTTTATACTATGTTCACGTATACGTGTTTTTTGAAAACCATTATAGTTTTTCATTAAGCAGAAAAAATTTGAATTGTTTTTCATATATGTATCAATGCCTATAAACATCCCATGTATAATTATTTAAAACATAAAAAAAGATAATTTTCCATACAAAAAAAAAAAAAAAATCATATTTTTAGTACATATTGAAATATGCTGAACATAAATTATATATATATATATATATATATATATATATAAATATATATATATATATATATATATGAACATAAATTATATATATATGTATATATATATATACATATATATATATATATATATATATATATATATATATATATATATATATATATATATATATATATATATATATATATATATATACATATTATTGTAGGCTTTATTAGATCTCAATTAGACATCACATTCACATTTTACGCTTAATTAAAAATCTATTTTTTTCAATTTTAGACGTTATTAAAGAAGCTATTTACATGAAATTTGACGCACAGATACTGCTTGCACTGTAGAATGTTATAGGTTGTGTTGGAACTTCATATTTTACTCCACTTTTTAAAACTCTCAAACGGCTAAAACGATTTTCTTTAAAATTTTACAGCATCATCCTGTGTGCCTCCAAATTCAAATATGATGTTTTTTTCGATCGGAGCAGAGGGAATAATACACTCCATATAAAGCAAATATTCATTATGGCATATCTAATGAACTATACAGTGAGAGCGCTCAAATTTCGTGGGAATTTTATCTTATCATATCGCATTGATGAAATGAAAACAGGAAGGATAGATTCGGGGGGAGAGGTAGCCTTCATACAAAGAAATTATAAATTTTCTCATCTAAAAGACTATTATAGTGAAAGTCTTAAAAAGTTTCAGAAGTAATTTTCTTATCAAATTTCGAATCGGGTGGATAGGTCAAGGTAAATAATAGAAATATTAGTTATCGCATCATATAGGAAGCGAAACGCACTGATAAAAGCTAGAAAATAACAAATTTAATACTTTGGAATTTTACAAAAGTTCGTATATCTTCGTTGCAGAACAAATATTTTATAAATATAATTCAATATTAAATTAAACAAATTTGAGTGGTATATTCAGCTGTGCCGAATCTTTTATAAATTTACGTCTTAAAGTATGCTTTCATATTTTCCCATTTATACTTAAAAAATAATCTGATTTCATTTCCAAACTACAAAAACGTAAACATGAAATTAAACTATCGTAGAAAGCGTTGATTCCTTAAAAAAAACAACAACACTGATAGCTTCTGATGACTACTAAATTTATATATATATATATATATATATATATATGTTTGTATGTAGTTGTACATGCTTATACAAAAAACAACAACACTGTGTCATGGCAAAGCTTCTATTTCCAACTAAAAAACGTCCAAACATACATAAAGAATTATTGTATATATGTATGTATATACAATCAACAACTACTGCTTGCTTATACTTATATATACTAAATATGGACCGATATGGTTAACTCAAAAAATCGAAATTTTAGAAAAGTATTTATAACCGATCTATAAAAAACGAAATCCTTATCTTAAAGAAGGGATACAAAAGGTCAAAAATGCATTGTGCACAATATCTCGGTTATTATTGACCGATTTAGTCATATCTTCAGCATAAAAATTCAAAAAAAATCTAAATCTTCTTTACAAAAACGAAGTCACTAGCTTATATAAAGGCTTCAGAAAATCGAAAACCGGTTTAAAAACCTTGTTTTTTGACATATCTCTTCTGAATTTCAGTAGCAAAAATTCTTGAAAGGATTTCCGACCTTTTGATATATATAGTATACATGGGCTTCATAAACGTCATTTCAACCGACTAACAGACGGACATCGTCCTATTGACATCATTTCTTAGAAGGATCCAGAAAATATAAACTTTGTTGCGCTCCGATGAAAATTGTGGAAATTACAAACGGAATGACAAACTTTTATATAAATTTTACACCTGTGGTGAAGGGTATAGAAAGGGTATGGGGAAATTTATGGACCGATTTGATTAATTTTTTCTTTCTTTAAATAACAGTGTCAAAATATGTATAATTTTTAATTGTATTTCCTTGTGTTAGAATTTGTTTTGGAACCAATATAAAGAGATTTTTAAACATTATTGCGTTATTGGACGTTAAATAATGTCGTATTATTGTGAAAAAATTCCACCACAATAACGATCGAAACTGGTCACGTTTTTTTGACCGAATGCTCTTATACAATTATAAATTATCAAGTTAAGCCAAGCTATCATCATCGCTTCTTCATATAGAATTTTTGTAAGATTTCAAATTAGTAAAAATAAACAATAGTTCCAAAAATATCAATTTTTATAGAAAAGTTTTCAAAATAGTTTAGAAAAATAGAAAAATTTTATAGAATGAGGAATTATTTGCTAATATTTATATTATCTGTAGATTTCATGTATTTTAGTCTATATGTAAGAATTGAAAATCATGGTATTTAACAATTCTATAGTTTCAAACCTTTTCCAATGACGATTTTTATCAAAATCATGTTGATTTTTTTAGAGTTGCACTTTTCTTTTTGCTCGCTCAAATTTACAACTGCTTTTACTAAATGTTTAATAATTTTCTTTACGTACAAAAATATTCGACAAAATTACATAAAACAGAAGTCTATAGTCTTAACGTTAATCTTTGCAATGTAGCAGACTAAGTAATAGAAGATAGACATAGGGCAAACTTAGGCGACCTTGATAGAATACCGGACGTAGTGAAATGTCTCAAGGACATTTCAGGTCAACCAGGGGAATTCAATCCCTGGAAGAAAAGTATTAATGTATACTTAGCGTAATTAGAAACAAAATAGTAGGTAACGCAGACGTGGCATAAGAATCGTACAATACACCACTCGACTGGCCATCAATAGCCAGATGCCTGACAACACACTACGCCGACAAATTAGACTTATCAACCCCAGAATATTAAATTACCACCATAGTGTAAGGAAACAGGTCAATCCAAGAATACTATCAACAAGTGTACACTCATTTGTAACTTATATTGAATAAAATAGAATGCTCCATGTATATCGGTAATGAATATTTGTACATGTTGACCCAACCCTATAGAAACAATATATGGAAACAATACAACACGTTTATTAGAGGATTAAACGGTGACCTACCTAAACTTTTAGGTATAAAGGAACCTATTCCGCAAGTAAACCAACTAAAACAATAATTTTCCAACTAATGGCACCAAAATAATGCAAAGCCATCTCGGCCACCCAAGCCACAACCACGCACAGAGCCAATGGATGTGAAACCAAGCATACATTCTCGTAGAACAAACTACATGAACACGGCGAAACCAGATCAGCACTTTGGGAAAAGACCACAACAGCACCAACAGCAAAATAAAAACCAAAGGACGTTTCACATCAAAACATCTTCAACAAAGAAGAAACAAGGTAGGGTGAAGATAAGCAATTCGGTGAACCAACCGACATACATTTTTTAGTATGATTAGCGCTTCGTTGCCATATTTCGAAGTTAAGAAGGAGAGCGGAAGCATTTTAAAATTTTTAGTAGACACGGGTTCAGGTAAAAATTATGTTAAACCCGAATTAGACACCCTTAGGGAAATAGAAGCAGTTATTTTTACAAGCAAAAATATTATGATACTAAAAAATGGCTTCAAAGTAAGTCTAAAGCAATTACCGACACAGTGCGTAAATGCAATAAAAATTTATTAAGAGAATTTGTCAACTGAGCAAAAGAAAGGAATGAAAAAAAAAAATAGTAAATATGTACTCTAAGCTTTTTGCCGAACCTGATGAAAAGATTACGTATACAACTAAAGTAGTGGGCGAAATTAGAACCTCGGCAAACCCTCCTGTGTATACCAAGTTTTACCCTTACTCCGCTTCACTTAAAGCCGAAGTGGAGAGTCAAGTAGAAAAACTTCTGGAAGATGGTATAACAAAACCATCTCGCCATTTAATTCTCCTGTATGGAAGAAGCTGGACTCAGCTGGAAACAAGCAATACAGGATGGATATATATTACAGGAAGTTGAATACAATAGCAATTCCTGATAAATATAAAATCCCAGAGATTTCAGAGGTTATCTCTCAACTAGGCAGCAGTAATTTTTTTTCTGTGCTCGACTTAAAAAGTGGGTTTCATTAGATCCCATTAAAAAAATCAGATACCGAAAAAACTGCATTTAGTATAAAAAACGGTAAACACAAGTTTAAGCTTTTACCCTTCGGGTTAAAGAATGCGCCATCAATTTTTCAACGAGCACTTGATGATATCCTACGACAATATATAGGAAGATCTTGCTATGTCTACATAGACGATATCATCATTTTTAGTAAAACGGAAAAGGAGCACTTCGAGCATTTAAGCCACATCTTTAAAGTATTAGAAGAATCCAATACGAAGGTGCAACTAGATAAATACAACTTTTTCAAAAAAGAAGTTGAGTTTTTAGGGTACACCACTACACCTCATGGTATAAAAACTAATTCAGTAAAAGTTAAAGCTATAGCAAATTTTCCAGAGCCACAAAATCTTAACGAACTACATAGTTTTCTCGGCATATCAGGGTACTATCGACGATTTATTAAAGACTACTCCGAGCTTGCAAAGCCCTTGACATTCTAAGAGGGGAAGGAGGACGAACTTCCAAAACTAAATTTACGAAACTAGAGATAAGTTTAAACGAAGAAGCGAAATAATCCTATTATTCGGATTTGAGTAAAGATTTCGATCTGATAACAGACGTATCGAACTTTGC
The DNA here is from genome assembly GCA_932274085.1 of Protocalliphora azurea. Lineage (NCBI taxonomy): Eukaryota > Metazoa > Arthropoda > Insecta > Diptera > Calliphoridae > Protocalliphora > Protocalliphora azurea. The sequence continues at coordinate 47,145,350 of OW026523.1, forward strand.
TATTGGTGTGGTTTTATCACAAGATGAAAGACCCATCTCTTTTATTTCCAGAACGTTAAGAAGAGCGGAAGAGCACTAAGCCGCTAACGAAAAGGAAATGTTAGCCATAGTATGGGCCTTGAACGCATTAAGAAACTATTTATATGGATCAGCCACGGTTAAAATATTTACGGACGACCAACCTTTAACCTATGCATTGAACAACAAAAATAATAATAGTAAAATGAAGAGGTGGAAAGCTATACTCGAAGAATATAATCACGTAGCTGATGCTTTATTTAGGAAAGAGAAACCAAAGCTATACGCATTATCGGTAGCCACGCATTCGTATGAAACTTCATCACATAATCTAATATATAGCGTGGAGTCACCTATAGATGCCTTTAAAACCCAAATATTTTTAAACAAAGACGTAATGTCATCATAACATTTTACCACGTACCACCGTCATATTATTACGGTACAAGATTATAGCGAACAAAAATTGATATCGATTTTGAAGAGATACTTTAACCCGTCGGTAATCAATTGTATTAAAGCAAAAGAACATATTATGGAAAAATACAGCAACTCTACCCACTACATTTTGACAAATATTAAATAAGATTCACTCAAATTTAGGTGAACGATATAACTAGTGACGAAGAGCAGGAAAATATCATAGTGAATATTTATAACAGAGCTATAGGAATTGTAAGGAGAATAGAACTCAAATTCTAGAAAGATATTACTTTCCTTCCATGGCAAAAAAGATAAAGAATATGATAAAGAGGTGCATAATTTGCAAGGAAAGAAAATATGATCGGCACCCAATGAAGCCTCAAATTCAACCCACCCCCATACCATGACCAAGATGGTCATCTAGTACATCTAGACATTCTGATTATCGGAGAAGAATTGATATTCACAGCTATTGATAAGTTTTCTAAATACGCTATGGCGAAACCCATTAAATCGAGAGCTGCAGAAAATATACGACAGTCATTAAGAGACATTATTTTTTCATTTTTCCCTGAAACATTAGCAATGGGCGACTTTTCGTTGCCTCAGAATCTATTAAGTTCATGATTGAGAGTGAATTTGGTATAGAAATTTTCTGAACAGCACCGTATACAAGCTGCTCTTACGGACAAGTTGAGCGCTTCCATTCAACGTTACGGGAAATTATGCGTTGCATCAAAAAGGAACTAAGTTTGATTAGCGATTTTGATAGTTATACAAATACAAAGGTGGCAGCATTTTTCCAACATAATAAAATAATCCTTACCCTATTCTTACCGAAATTTTCTTTAAACAGGATAAAATTGGAATCTTTGCCAGATGTTTTAAACAAATCAGTAATTTTAAATCCATGGGAAATAGTAGCAGATAGTTCTGATAAAATTTATAATATAAATATGAAAGACAATTTAGAGAAAAATTGATTCCATTAGATAATAAGTGTATTGAAAACATTTTACGATTTAAAGAAGTTCAATGTAATTTGAAAATTTCAGAAAAATACGAAGTAGTAGAAATGGTTCAAGGAGTACTCACATTTATAAATTTTAAAGGGAATATAACCCACGATTGCAGAAAATTGAAAGTAATGCAAGAAGAAACATTCCCTATTAAATTTGAAAATTGTAAAATTAATGTCTCAAATAAAACCTATACAAATGTTAACTCAAAAAATATATGAAACAATTGTTTTGCCAAATATAATTACAAAAATTAAAGAAAATAAAAATGTAACAGAATTAGACTTGAAAATTGAAAACTTACACTTAAAACAGATAAAATATGAAGACAACATTAGAATATTAGTTGATAAGAATAAAGAAATGCATGTATTAAGTCTAAGTTCGGATATATCAGTTATAATTTCTATTATTACCATAACAATAATTTTCGCTTGTATCATTAAGTATAGACAAAGATTATACATAGTATCCGAACCAAAAACTAAATCTGGCCTATTTCTTCAAATTGCAACAACCGAATTAAACACTCGATTAAGGACAATCGATTTAAGAGGGGAAGAGTTAACACCATGTTACGATTTCTTTTAACGTTGGAAAAAATTTTCTACATCAAAAGTAAATTTTATTATGCTAGTATTTAACACCAACTTTTAAAACTGATGAATCAAACATTATTTATTGCATGCTAGAAATTCTTTTTAACATTAGCTGCTCAGTCGGCTTATCTGCATTCTCGCTGCAATAATGCGTGTACTTACGCAAGTAAATGACAATGTATGTGTGTCCACTTGCACTCTCACCTATTTCCAATTTTATGACCATATATGGTCATGATTTAAAAAATTACAAAATTTGATAATTGCACTCTTTTTTTTATGACCCTCCACGGTACATATTATTTTTGTCTTTTTTCACTACAGATTGTATAATGAGAAAATTCTATTTTTTTTTTTTGTCAAAGGCAATAAACAAGTTTTAGTTACGCATTTTTTTTCTGTTTGGTACCTAAACCACATTTCTTAAAACAAAAGGTCATTATCTATTCAATATAGGTGACAATCACATCAACTTTATTAACAACCAGTGTAAAATTAATTAAATTTTAAAATCAAGTTAAAAATTTCTTAAAAAAAAAGGATCTATTAAACTATAAATGTGTCCTAATTGATATTAGAAAGATATTTCTAAAGTTATTGGAACCCGAAAAGAAAGTGATTCAACACACAAAATTCTGTTTTAACTATCCTATCCACTCATTTGGATAATTTAAAAAGGATCCCAATAAGGATTTTCCATTCCAGAAAATATTCCAAACTTTTTGCACTACATGTGATTCTCTCTGCCTATATAAGCAGTTATCGATTTTGTTAACAAAACTAGTGACTTGAAGAATATTCAAAAACTTTTAATTTTCAAAAAGAAAAAAAAATGCATTCATAAATTGCTTTAAATGGGAAGGATAGCTAAGGTACAATGTAACAAAGCGTAAGTCAGTAAAACAGTTTTTTTTTATTAGGGGCAGATTTATAAATAATTCAGGGTAAGCAATCTGCCATGGTGTCTGACCTTTTGTCGGTTGGGTGGGAACAAAATTACCCTAGGTGACTTAACATCTGGTCAACTCAATATATTACTATAATATATAAAATAGTTTTCTTTATACTCTTTGGTATTTATAGGCATATAGAGTATTTATATGTTTATGCGCTTAAGTACGGGTTAAAAACATATCTACCAAATATAAGCTAGTCGGAAGATCTTGTAAAGGCCTATTTAACTCAGTATTTTATCTTGCGAAATTTTTAAATTTTGTTATTCATTGAATAGACATCCAGCGCGTAACAACCAACAAAGTTAACAAACCTTTTTCTCTCTCGCTTCCGGCCTGGAAATAAACAAATGTAAAGGTGGCATGATCCAATTCCTATTAATTTAGTCGCAGACGCTTGCATTTCATTTTTTGTCATATACTTACTGCAAACACACGTTTTAGTTATTGCAATTATTTATTGAGAATTGAATCACACCACTTGTAAATATAGATCATTTATTTTAATATAAATAAAATGTATTGAAAAATTAGTTTTTAGTTCTTCTTTGATCAAAAAAATAAAAACAATTTTTTTAAAGGTTTTAATTTAATAAACCTTAATTTATATAACTCTTGGAGAAGCTTTTTCACTATAGCGGATCCAAATTTCACCTGATTTTTTGGGATTTTTTTTTTATTTCATTAACAACAAATAACAAAATTGTGTAAAGGAATAATTTAAAAAAAATATTTACAGAATTAAAAATCTTTTTGGCAGTTAAAATACCGTGCTTTTAGTTATGGTAAAAACCAATAAAATTACAAACAATTAACCTAACTATCAGTTTTTTTAAATCTAAAAAAATAATAAGGATAATAAAATAAATGTGGTAAACGAAACTGAATTGTTGTCGTAAATTAAAATAATATCAACATATCATATAATTCGTCAAAATGTTAAACAATAATTCAGATAGCACATATTTTGATTACGATTGATAACATTAAAATTTTGAAAAATCTACTCATAAATTTGTTTAAAAAGTACTAGAATTAATACATTTTAATTTTTTAAGAATCAATTTTTGAATTAAAATAAAAAATATATCTCTTTTTAAAGAAATATAAAGCAATTTTGTTTTTAATGAATCGTAATGTACACATAATTATCTATCAAACAAGATAATAAAATAAAATAATGCTTAAGAAATTTTAAAGTTATTACGGACCACTTGTGTAAGGAGTGTACAAACAAATTTGCAATTTCTTGAGAAATGTATAAATAGAATTATATTTTTAATTAAATTTGAACCATAATTACTATGCGTTTGTGCTGATGTTTGCAACCAACAGAAAAAAATCATCCAACACCCACCTTAAAGTATACCAATCGACTCAGAATCACTTTCTAAGGCGATTTAACGATATCCGTCCGTCTGGTTGGCTGGACGGCTGGCTGGCTGTCCATGTAAACCTTTTGCACAAAGTACAGGTCGCAATTGTGAAGATAATGAAATTTGAATAGGACTCTCATGGCACAATGACGAAATCTGTTAAAATTGGTTTTGATCGGTCCATTATTTTACCTAGCCCCTATACAAATGCCTTAATTATAGCAATATTTTAATGATCGGTCCATTATTTCACCTAGCCCCTATACAAATGCCTTAAATATAGCAATATTTTAATGAAGTTCGGTGTAAAGTATCAACCTTTGTGCCAAATTTCATAAAGATCAGTCCATAATTGACCATAGCTTCCATATAAAACCCTCTTCCGAAAATCACTTTAACGTGCATAAATCACATGCAGATGTTAGTATCAAGTTTATATTCGACACAAATAAGTTTTATATAAGTAGAAATCACAGTGACAAATTTTATTTTACACTTGGTAAAAGTATCGGTCCACAATTTTCCACATATTTAATATAAGACCACTCCACGAATTTTGATGGACATACACAATGGTGTATGTCCATTTATTATTTAATAAATAATCAGTTTATAATGAATTCGAATTTTTGGTAAATAATCGGATTTTTAGTGAAAAATCTAATTGGTTTTTTGTGAAAATTTAAATTTGTAGTGAAAATTTGATTTTTTGGTGAAAATCTTAAAAATTTTGTGAAAAACAACAAAAAAAAAAAAACAATTAAAAAAAAATTAAACAAAATAACTTTTAACAAAATTAATAAATATAGGTTTCACAATGCATTGTTATATTGTTATTTTAAATTTCCATATAAATTTTCAAAAATGTTAAATAATGTGTTATTTAAATAACACAATTACTCTAATAACATATTTTGTGAATTGGGTAAATATTTTTAAAAACAATCTAAATTAAGAAATTAAATTTTGTAAAATAAACTCTTTTTATTTAAGTTCAATTTTCTTTGTACTAGGTAGTAAAGCGGACAATATAGCTCCAACTGAAATTAGAACAAATTTAAGAGTATTAATGATTTGCACAACTTTACTAATTTATTCTGTAACTTACTATACATAACAGCACCAACCATTATGAATGGTGGAACACAACCAAAAGACATAAAAACGGGAAATAACACATTACCCGTAATAGATCCCATACGACCGAACATCATTGATAATGAGACAATCATGGTTCTGAAAAGAAAAAAAAAAAATTTATATTGATGCAGATAATAAATGGAGGTAGATATATTTATATTGAGAGCTTATAAACCATGATTTTTGAATATATAGGATATGTGATCGGATAATAAGGATTTAATTTTGTAACGATAACATTTTTGGTATCCTCATAAAATTATAAAATTTTGTTTTTAGAAGCCACCATTTTTTCAAATTGCTCTATAATATGTGTTATGGGATAAGTATTACCTTAATGATGTTGGGAATAAATTAACTGATGTTCCTATGACCGAAGTTGATGAAATACTTCCCATGCAAACGTACAATGAGGATATAATAAGTGTTGTTAAAGACGATGAAGACCAATACAGAGCAACGCCACTTGTACCAGCAATTATAAGACCAAAAACTGCAAAAAATATTAAATATTTGTATTATTTAATATCTGGTAAAATTGTAAGAATACAAGTAGTCGAACGAATCGTAAATAAATTATATGAGTTACCAGTTCTTGCAGTAATAATTTGTATATGACTAAATATCCGATATTATATTGCTCACGTAGTGTTAAAATCGTACTTAAGTACTTAAAATTATTTTATAATTGAAAACTTAAGTATTCTTATTGCATTCTTTAAGTTTTTCCTAAATATGAGAATTGTTTGACGTCTTAAAAAATATTTATTGAAAATAAGCAAAAATAAATATAAAAACGAAATCTAATAAAATTATTTTAAATTTTAAAAAGATTTCAAAATACGTTCTAAATTTATATTTTCTTTATGGTTATATATTTTGCACCAACGCTTTTTTAATTTTACAGCCCATAAGCTTAACATTCCTTTACAAAAAAAAAAAAAAAAAAAAGAAGTTTGATATTTACAATGATTTTTTGCATTACCATAAGCAAATAGTAATCTAAATTATTAATAATATAAAACATTTTAGTATAAATGAAATATATCTATGATTTTTAGTTAAAAAAAATATACTACCCTATTGTAATTACATAAAAACTTAAAGAGCTTTAAGTTTATTTTCTTGTCAACTTAAGTTTTAAACTGTAAAACGAAACATACTTAAGTGTGAGCTTTAACTTAAATGTTTCTTAACTAAGTTTGCACTTAAGTATAAACTAAGGGAACAGTATAAAAGCGGGACCAAGTACTTCAATATAGTAACTTTACGATACGTTTGAGTAGTTCTGGCATAAATGAACTACTTATATATATATTTACCTTGTATACGTTTATTACCCAAAGCATTTATTAGAGAACCGGCCACTAAATAAGCAACAAATCCGGTAACAGCCACAATAATGTTATTAGTGTAAGTCGCTGAAGTAATAACCTAAATATTTAATTAGAAAATAGAAATTCATGTAAAGAATAGTTTTGTCACTGTTATCACGAACACCGGTTATAACGAACTATGGCTATAGCGAGCACTTTTCTTCGGTCCCATTGATTTCAACGACATTTTCTATGCAAATACATATATTTACAACAAACACGATTATAGCGAACTTTTTTTTCATAACTAATACATTTGTCATTGCTGGTCATTCCGTGTGTAACATGACGATATAATAATTTAAGACCACATAAATATATATATACATATATATATATATATATATTCTAGCTAGTCGTGAAAATCTAAGACATCTAACGATATTCGTCCGTCTATCTGTCTGTTAAAAGCAGTATAGTGCTCGGGGCGGACACCTTAGGGGGATGAAATTTAGCTGAAATATTTGTCTTACATAAGGTTTGGTATTGAAAATGAGCAAAATCGGTTCATAAAGAAAAAAGTTGGACCAAATACAAGAAAAACAGGGTGTTTGTCGTAACTCTAGTTTATACTTTTCGGCTGATATCTTTTACAAAAAAGCATGTATATCAACAAAATTTTGCACAAATAATTCGTGGACTAATTTAAACTCGGAAACAAAAAAATGGCCGTCCGCATATAAGGTGAAATTTTAAAAAGTTGCAGATTGTGGGTATAGAGTCGGCCAATCCTAATATAACGTTCTCACTTGTTATAGTCCTAATAATAATAGTTCATACAAAATATTACGTTTATAACACACTCCCAGAAATACCAGTTTTAGGTAAATAAAATTCCACATTTCAAAATCTTTCAAAAATGTAAAAACCAACTGAAATAACTTTTATTTATTTTAATTTAAATTATTGAACAAATAAAAAGTTTAAGGCTGATTACCTTTTTAACATAGTGCATACATATTTGTCGAAAATTGCTAAAAATGAAACTAAAATTATAAGAGAAATACAAATTTAATATTAGAAAATCGCTATTCCTGAGAGAGCAAAGATCTCAAAAGATACCAATTTCAAAACCTCGGTAATAAATGAAAACTATGAATTAGTATAAAAAAAAAAATATTCTGTCTGATGTATTGAAATCATTAATACATAATTAAGAGTCATAAATACAGCCCATTTTTAAAGGAGAAATACGCTTTAATTACAAATACTACTATCGTAAAGAAATAGGTATATTTTGTTAACAAATGAAATTTTTTGGTATTTAACGGAATAACGAATTACGTTTATAAGGAACTAAATTTGTCAGTCGCATCGAGTTCGTTATGACCGTGTTTGACTGTACATAAATGCAATCAAATCTTACCACAACACATTCTTTTTCTGGACTTTGTTGTACCATTTCAGTCTTATTGACACTATATTCTAAGATTGAACACATACTGGTAGCTTCAATTGAAATTTTTTCGTATTCATGTAAAGATGCAAACAGCTGAGGCAACCATAAACGTATTGTATTTTGTCTGAAATTAATAAAATTTAGTTAATTTTAAATAGACTCTAATACTAGTTAATAAAAGTGTATAAATATCGAATAACAAAAATAACCATTTGTACATATATTAAAGGGTATAAATTTTTATATAGAACAATTGGAAATTATTTGTTTTATTATTTATTTTATTGTCTTCATTTGAAGCATGGACTTCAATCTACTTATACAAAAAGAATTTTAAAAATCCATATATATATATGGATGAATAAGGATTATATTCCATTTTAAACTATTTTTCACATGCAAACTTTAGCATGTTCTGATCCGAATTTTTAAGTTATACTTTGCAAACAGTTAGGTGGATAATAAATCTTGCCAAATGTCGAAAAATGGTAAGAAAAGGATTAAGTTTTATCATTTTATGAAGTTTTTATCATCTACTCTAAAATTTTTCTTATGGTTTATGCGCCCTATACAAGTTATACGCGTTCATGCTTCATTTATAAAGTTTGTTTTGGAATTAAACTAGACTTTCTCTATATCTTTATAATGTGTTTTTTCTAAAATTGAAAATGATATTTGGAATATCGAAAGTAATCCTTTTTTGTTAGGAAAAAAAATTTACACATGTGTAGACCTTTGATAAAAACAACTTAATTCGAATTTTAACATTTTTCAGAAGAGCTTACCCAATAAACCATAGAACGATATGATGAAAAAAAAAAATAATAAAAATATTAAAATTAAAAAACTTTCAACAAAATTGTATTTTAAAATACAAAAGCTAAGAATAAATAAATATAAATCATTAATTAAAAGATTTTTAATGGTTCAACCAAAAATTTTATGTATGCTTATCTGCAAATCTGGGGCCAAAAGGAAAAACTACATAACTTAAGTTATGTCTTAACTTTTAGTATTGTTGTATTTCATTACATATTGTGTAATTCTTTTACAAAAATTTGTCCATTACTTTAGGACAACGGTTCTTGCAAATATTAAACACAAAATTTAAAGCACTTTTATTTAAGGGCCAATAATACAAATTTACTTCATAAAATATCTTGAAATTTACTAAAGATTTAATCGAATTGATTAATTCATACATAGTGTCGAAAGTAAACAGAATAATAATTATATAAGAGTGATGAATTTTGAAAAAATATATAACTTGAGATATTATTTAAACAAAACATTAATTTTATAACAGTGAAAAAACAACATTACTTTCTTGCTATATTTTTCGATAGTCAATATACATATCAGTTTGAAAAATACATTAAATAATTTTCGTACGAAAATGCGAATATATTTACACGGTAGATAATTCAAAATTGTATACCTATGACCTTTAACTTCAATTTAAAACCTAAAAAACGGTCTCCTAAAAAGTAATAAAATGCAATTATGTAGTTTTTCCTTTTTGCCTCAGAAATATTCATTATGTATTATGATTTTTATATGTTTTATATTTATTTAGGATTTCTTCTCATTTTAGCAGATTAGGTTTCTTGAGTATAATATCATGTTTACATCAAAATAAAACTAACTGGTTTTAGCGAAAACTAAATTTCAAAAACCAATTCGTTTACATATCTGTTTTCTTCCCTATGCAGATTTTGTTAACGTATAGATTTTTTTCGTTCGTTTTTATTTAATTAATAATTGACTTTGTTTCGATGTTAAAATGTTTTTACGAGTAACAATATTTTATACATAATTTAAAAATCAAAATGATGAAATGAAGTCTTTCAAAAAAACAATAAAATTTATATATTTTCCTTCTATATTAAAGCTCACTGTTATTAAAACCATTGAACCGGATGTTTCATAAATGGGTACTTTAGTAGTTTTTAATTGGATTTTCGTAAAAACTAGTTAAAAATGGTTTTTGATTTGTATTGCAAAACTATAGAAATTTATGTAGTTTGTCAATCTAAAATCAAATGGGGTCAAAAACAAGTAGTTTGTTTGGTGTAAACGGCATATAAGTATTTAATTGCAAAAAACAAAATAAAATGTGGTCCATTGCGATTTTACTACCATTATTTTTGGAAATTAAGATACCGAAAACGATATCATAATTTCATTAAAAAACGTAAAAACTATCGTTTTAAATTCAGAGACGATTATCATATGTAATAATTTTTATAACATATCGCTATAATATTGTTATTTTGTTGTGTAAAAACTGTTTAAAAAAATCAACAAATAACTAAGGAAACCTAAACTTTAGGTGAGTTATATTTTCAAAGCTATGAATAGTACAAATACGCCGATTAGTGTAAACGATGCGCCTTTAAAATGTACCTTTTACAATTAAAAACTCTTCAAATTGCCTTGTCTCGATTTAATATGTTTTGTTAAAAGTCCACAGATATGTATATATGCTTAAGCTAGAACTTAGAGCTATGTTCTAAAGGTTTATCATTTACTTTTATACCCTTTACATGAGTAAAGGGGTACATATGTATATTAGTTTGTTATTCCATTTTTAATTTCCACAATTTTCGTCTTAGAGCAAAAAAGTTTATATTTTCTGGATCCTTATAAGAAACGATGTGGAAATAACGATGTTCGTACACCCGTCCTATTGAAGTTCAGCAAAATCGATTTATAAATGGCGAAAACATGTCCAAATAAATGGTTTTTTAAAGGATTTTTCGACTTAAAAATGGTTTAAATGGTTTTTATTAAGTGTACCGATAACTCAGTTCTACGATATATACATTAAAAGATCAGTAACTTTTTTGAGAACTTTTCTAATAAAATTCGGCAAAAACCCATTTCAAAAATGACTATATATTAAAAAATAAAAATAAAACGATTTTTTAAAGCGGAGTTTTCATTTTCTATGGCCACTGTACAATTCAAAGACTTAGTTATTGCACAGAAAATTTTTTCTGAATTGTTTTGCTGAAAAAAAAAACTCAATCGGTTCATTAGTATCCGAGATATCAGCCAAAATGCATTTTCGGACTTTTTATAGCCCCCATGTGAGCTAAATATTTCGTTCTAATATTTTTCTAAAATTTCGATTTTTTGAATCAACCAAATCGATTAAACAACCGAGCTATTGACATGTTTTTTCATTTATTAAATGTCTGCTTTTCTTATAGTTGTTGTTTTTATGATTACTAAAAAACAACAACAACTATAAACTAAACCTCCTCATGCTGCACGGACATTTTCAGAAATTTGTGTTTTTTCACTGACTCCTTGCCACATTTTGATTTTTAGTATAGCAGAAATGAAAAATAGTAAAAACTCAAAAGGTATTTATTTTATTTTTTAAATAAAATTGCGTTACAAATATTCGTTTATTTATTAAATATGAAAACTATGAACCTTTTAAAGCTCATAAACAATTAAAAACTATTAAATGTTTTTAACTTTTTAATATTGGGAGAAATTTCCGATAAATCACATCTTACTTCATTTTCCACATCCAGACGTAATATAAATTTGAATTTTATGAACTATAGGGCAGAAAAATTAGTTTCGCACAAATATACAAAGATACAAACTGTGGCAAAAGTTTCAACGCTTCATTCTCAACGAACGTGTAAACTTTGAACTTTAACCAAATATACTTTAACCAAAAATATTCAACCAGCATATTTTCAAAGGCAGCTTCGCCTTATTCTTAAAAAATTATTGGGTATGTGATCAATGGCAATGTGGAATTTCTAACAAAGTAAACTGGTTTGGCAAGAATTGGTTTTAAGCTCCGGATAATATCGGAAAAATTTATCGTGAAGTTGTAACGTCACTGATTTTCTAAACAACTCAATTTTGGGTTCTAATCAATGAGTACAACTTTACCATTGATTTGAATACTTTTAGGATAGAGATATTAGATACCCTTAGCCATAACCCACCCCTTGGTATTAGTATACCACCATGATTATAATTTGGCAAACTTTAAATATAATCCCTAAGAGCACAATCATTTTGCCATAACTTATCACATTTATCCCCTTCTATTCCACAACTGAAAATAAAGATTTAATGCAACATATTTTCTTTTAAATATTATTCAAAGCAAAACATTTTTTGTTTTTTTATTGAATGTTATTTTAAATTAAATTATAGGAAAAACTATCAAAATTTTTAATGTTATTATCATTTAAAATCTTTAACAAAAAATATAATAAATTTAAATTTGTATATAATAGTTCAATTTGTTATATAATAAAACTTACAATATTGACTAGAAATCCAACGATGACATGTACATATCAGTATCTGGGAAATCTTAAAGTTATTGTATTTTTTTTTTAATTAATAAAATAATAAATTAATTTATTCAGCTTGAATTTTTTTTCTTCTTTCTCTGTTTACAAATGAAATCCTGTATTAATCAATAAATTAATCAGCTCAGATTAATAAAAGCGACACTCCATATGACTAAGCATTAAATTTTCCAAAATAGTTACATTTATTTCAGTAATTAAAAAAAAAAAATCGTTTCTTTTTTTTAAATTAATTTTTTTTTCATCATGTTTTAATTTGTTCAATGAATCTTGTTTATTTTCCCTTATACTTTGAATTATTTTTATTTTGTAGTTTCTTTTTGTTTTTTTTTTTTTTTCATTGACGGTATTTAAAGTTAAATTTTATACATAATATATTTAGAAATATAAGTATACTTTATGCGCACATTATTGTTATTATTTATTTTTATAATTTCTTATTCAAATTATATTTTTATTTAAAACATTGTTTTTATATTCCATTATTTTCTTTTTATATCTTTGTTGTGTTCTTTTAATTCACACTATTATATTTTTTTTCCCTATAGATAACAAGGATTTTTATTCTTTCTTATTTAAATTTTTTATTTCGCGCACAATCACAATTGTTTATATCATTTTCCTTATTTTTTTTCCGTTCCTCTGAAGTACTTCGACTTTCAAAAATTGAATGCCTCCCTCTTTTTTTATTTTCCAAAATCATTAAAAAAAAAAAATCTAATAAATTCCAATTCCATAACCTACATGATAAAATAAAAATTTTAACATAAGTATGTCTAATATTCTTTCCCATATTTTCGAATTTCTAAAAAAAAAAAAAACAATTTACCTACATAAAAATATTCCAAAAATTTTTCCAAAAACTAAGGCAACTAAGCAAATTTAAAAAACAAAAAAATCAACCCAATGAAACATTAAATTTTTCCGAAATTTTAAAATTTAAATCAATAAAATTTTTTTTATAAAATTTTTGAAACAAAAGATAACTCAATTAAAAATTTTGCATCTGAAAAATTTAAATTTGAAAATGAAATTTTAAATTAAAAGTACACCCCAACAAAGTGAAGTATGTATAACAGTGGAAATGAGGAATATTTAGGTAGAAGAAATCAACATTTTTACCATAAAGAAATTTTACACATAAAAGCACTTATTGAATCAAATTCACTTAATATATTTACTTATCTGCCTTGAAGTTTAATGTTAAGATTTTTAACGTCTCGAAAAAAAAAATTTAGAGATATAAGCAAAGTAGTTTCTGTAAATTTTTTATAAAGATCTTCATTTTTGTGTAAAAATAATAAGTCTACTTGTCTTTAATTCGTATAATCTCTTCAGCATATTTCCCTTCGAAATCCAACGGACATATGAAGTAGTAATTTCTTATGTTTTGCATTTAAATCGACACATAGGGCTTTAAGAATTCTATTTCTTAAGGCACTAGTTTTTATAAAATTTAAATATCATTTTTAAATATATCTGATAAGTTTTCGCAGCAAAAACTTCTCGGTAGATCACGCACTGAGATTTAAGTGATTTAAGAAAAACTGATCGCGTTCGTTCCATTGATGCGTCTCCATCTGTACACCTATTGAAGTCGTAGACAAAGGTTTAATAAACAGTAATTATTTATTTATTTCACTTTCTGCAATAAAATGAAAATTGGCTTAAATTAGAAACATCAGTCGTTTCAGGCCATCAATTTTTTTCAAAGTTATCTGATAGAAGGATCTGATTACATTTTCTTATTATTTTAAAGTAATAAAATTTCGGTTTTTTAAATCGGTCAAGTTTTCAAAATACCCTTTTTTAATTAATGTTGTCTTCATTTGGTATTGTTGTTGTTTCATTAACTTTAAAATATATAAATTTGTCATATAATATCCCAACAACACTCTAATTTGTTTTTTCTTTTTATGTTTGGAGCACTAACTTAAGCGAAAACATCAGTAATTCCCGTAATTTTTAAAGCTTAGTCGAAAAAATCTTAAAATTATGTTTGCATTTATAGATTATATATATTTAACGAGACCAGAGGGTTTTTGTCCAAAAGCGGGACCCGAACGATTAAAAAGCGGGTTTCTGAAATTTTGACAAGTTTTGTAAAAAAAGAGGGATTTGCTTTTTATATCTCAATTCTAAATCATCTCATAAGCTCGTGCTTCACGATCCACTCGAGTTGTTACAACTAAAAAACGAACCGCCAACATTTTTTGGAGCAGCAAACTAAAGCGTTTAAAATATGATAATTTTAACGTGTTTCTTAAAATATTTTCGAAAATTCCAAGTTAAAATTAAAGTTTAAATTCAAATTGAGATTCATTAAAAAACGTGATACTTTCTCAATTGGTTATCAAAAGTTGATCTTAAATACATATTTCTTAAACCTGAAATTAATTATTATGCACTAAAAAGAAAAAATAAAAATGGAAAGTCAAATGTTGGTTTTTTACTGTATTATATTGTACTGACACAAACTACATCTACACAAAAAAAAGACTTCATTTATATCTTCAAAAATTACATCAATATTAACAAAAGTCAAAAGGCCGTAACACCAACTCTCTTCCACTTAAGAAAAAATATTATCAAAATTCTTTTTGCAGAAAGTTGGGTCCAAAAGTGGACTTCGTGGCAACCACATTTCGGTATTTTTTTCCAAAAGTACAAAAATAAATAACAAAATAAAATGCTAAAGAAATATGTTTACAATTAGTCCATCTTAGTAAGATTCAAAATCTCCTCAAAATCTTTCATAAGGAACAAGATTTCTTCAACCAAAAATTTATATTTCTTTCCAACATTCTTAAAATAACGAAAATTTCAAATATATTTTGAAAATAAACTAAACGTTCTTTTATTTATTTATTTATTACTTATTTTTTATTTTTATTTAATAATTCATTTTAATATTATTATTATTTTTTTCACTTTATGTATAATATAGCATATAATACAATACAAAATAAATATATTAGCAGGTCTGCCAAATTTGGGGTTTTGACCCCAAATTTTGGGGATTTTTTCGGGGAAATTTTATTATAATTCCAACTTTTATTTATTTAATCAAATTGGAATTTTGGACAAAAGTATATAATTTAAAATTTAACTTACATGTCATACTCGTTCAAGCAGTATTTAATATGCTAATGATCCCTATAAGCAACGCATGTGTTTAATGCGTGTTTACGATTAAGAGTTTAGCAAAAACCAAACTTCGAGATAGCATGTAGTATGAACTTCAGGAGGCATCTTAACTCATTATTAATAAGGATCCGAAGTTCTTGCAAATGTATGTTTTTTGCCTTTACTCCTAGAACAGAGTAAACTAAATAATTATCTTTGCAAATTAGAGAATTTTCTTTAAAATTCCATCGATTTGTTAATGCATATTTATGCATATTTTGTTTAAAATTCATGTTTTTGCATATTTTGCCACAAATGCATTTTTTTGTATCATATTTAGTGCAATATTCCAATTTAAAATTATTTTTTTTTTTGTAGAAAAAATTAATTCTGTGGACTTTTGATAAAACCATTTACGTCTACATTTAAAATTTTTCAGAAGAGCTACAAATGTTTTAAAATATTAAAAATATCATGGACAAATTAATATATGGTAAGCTATTTCTTCGAAACTAAAAATCACAGAAGGAGTTTGATTATTGTAAAAGGTGCGTCATCAGAAGGTTCCTTATTAATATCGTATTAAGATGCGAAATTACACAGAATAAATAATTTCGTTTCGGAGAAGTTCTTATCTTAAAATATTTGACAAATATATAGTCTAAAACATAGAGGTAAATACAAACTTTCAGGATCAAATTTCCAGCCATTTATCTAAGAGCACAATAAGCTGTATAGAGCTACCAATATCATTTTAGAAAAATCGATTTATCATTAAGACTACATTCATCGAAAGAAGTGTTACAATTTTAAATTCAAATGAAGAAACAATAAAACTTTTCCACATCATTTAAAAATGCATCCATCACACCTGTTAATGTCGAAGGATAATTTTCTATGTAAAAAAGCTGCCTAAAGTCTTTACTGTATATTTAGATTCTGTGTGAAATAGTAGGAAAATATGCTCGTTAGTAAATTTTTGATAGTTATAAGGTAAATAAAATTTTTCTAGCTCATAAGGCTAGTAAAAATTTTGACAAATGAATATACATTTTTTAAGTTTTAAAATTTATGGAAAAATTTCAATTGAACAAAATATTTAGAAAAATAACATATATTTTAAAATCTTCTTTAAAATTCTTCATATTCAATATTCTCACATTTCTTTCTGATTTTTTAATAATAAAATTTTAATTTGTCATTATTTTTCGGTTTTTATTTCACACAGCAGAAATCAAAATTCATCATTCAAAATCATCCGAGAAAATATATATTTTTTATCGTATAACTTTTCTACCGTTTTACACACGACCTTAATATGATACTGAATTAAAATTGTATGTTTTTTTTAATAAAAGTCAAGAAATAAGTACATATTTTATTTGTTTTTAGGGCATATTTTAATATTTTTAGTGCATTTTTATGTGCCTAAAACACACTTTTAAATACATAAGCTTCCCGTATCTGCTCATTAATATCTACTGTAACTGATTGAGTACAGTTGAATTATCGGCTGTTATTTTTGAAGTTTAAAGAATTGCACTTTTCTTTTTCTCATTTTGAGAAAAAGAATGATTTGTTCTTTGGTCATTTTGCAATTTCTTAAGTTTTTATATTTTTAGTAATATGACGCTTTATTTCTAAAATATATTGTGTATAAGTGTTTCCTTACTTATTTATGTAAAGAAATGTTTTGCACAAATGTCTTCCAGGTATTACCTTGGCTATTAATGTATTAATATTATTAAAATCTGTTGCCAAGAATTTAATCAGACATGTCGAATAATTTTGATTCTAATGATATGTATAGTACAAATTTCTTTTATATATATACATATATCCACATATATATATATATATATATATATATATATATATATAATAAAGATTCAACCATATATATTTTTTTCAATACATATGTATATAGTTCTGTAAAAATATTCATAAAAA
This sequence comes from Protocalliphora azurea, assembly GCA_932274085.1. Lineage (NCBI taxonomy): Eukaryota > Metazoa > Arthropoda > Insecta > Diptera > Calliphoridae > Protocalliphora > Protocalliphora azurea. Next base: position 47,163,081 of record OW026523.1, read on the forward strand.
AAGAACGCCTTTCTTATTGGGTGAGGATTTTTTGGGGAAATATTTTTAAAATTTTGGCGTTGGCCAAAAAAAGTATCTGGTAGCCCTGGTACCTAATTATTTTCCAAGTTTCTACTTTATTCCGGAAGGGAAACTGAACGATTATAAATTTAGCCGGAGTTAGAGCTTCTTCTAAGGCTATGTTTTCCGCGTTTCAGAACACAACTAATGCACATAGCATATTTTTGGTTTTCCTGCATAATAAATTTGTCACTTAACAAAGTTATAAATTTTTCTATGTAAATTTAATTCTTTCAGGTGAGCCAAAAATTTTGTTTCTTTGTATGTAATGTTTTCCTTTTAGATAGGTTGTTTTACTTGTACTCACCCCAATAAAATAAAAAAATTTAATGTATTCACAATTATGCACATTCCTAAATATGGCTTAAAGAAGAGTGGTTTAAAACCAGTTGGCTGTTTGTTACGACTTGTCTCAATATGATTGTTATTGTTGATATTTTTAGCAGCATTAATGGCAGCTTCAATTGTGGCTATACTAATATTATCTGGTGGGTCTGAGTCTTTATGATTAGGGTTTTCATTTACAAGATGTTTGATCTGAAATTATTTTTTGGTAGAATATACGAGTGTAATAAAACAAGTAAAAATTATTTATGTTAAAAATTTACTTACAGGATAATTTTCTGGTGGTTGTCCTTTATTAATGGCATATATTTTTTTAAATACCTTTAAAGCTTCTGCATTTCTACCTTGTGACATTAAAAATCGTGGACTTTCTGGAAGTAATCCCAAAAGAACACCGCTCAAAAGACTAGGAATACAGCATATAGCAAAATAAATCTGCCAGGAATGAACTATAAACGCAATTATATACATATGCATTACGAAAAATTTATTTAATGATTGTAAAATATTCAATACTTACAGTTCATATTAAATATTTGAAAATTCCAATCATTTGGCAAAATAAATAGAGCCAACACTGGTAACATTATGGATGCTAAAGAAAACATTATACCAATTAACATCATAATACGAGGTCTATGTTGAGTTCCATGAAATTCAGTCAAGTAGGACATCAGAATGGCAAATGGACCACACATGCTAATTTAATTAGAACAAATATTTAATTCGATTATAATCAAAGAATAAAAAGCTAATTAATGAAAACTTACACAAGACCGCCAAAAAACTTTGAAACCATTAATTGTATAACATTTTGACTCATAGCTCCACAAAGAACACAAATGACATCCATCAAGTAACCAAATACCAATAGTTTCTTTCGCCCTTTCTTGTCAGATAAATAACCCCAACCGATTGCCGAAATAATCATGCCTAAGAAAATCGAATATGAAATATTTTTTTGTCAGTTTTATGAGCTACATAAAGTATTTACTATCTCGGCGATGGGATTAATTGCGAATATTTTATTCCCTCGGAATAAAGATTTTGAAGAATTTTTAAGTAAAATATTTCTTGAGATCTAAATATACTCTAAAATAATTGCCGATCATAACCAATTTCAATATCAAACAAGTAAGAAAGAAATAGTCGGTCAAGTCTGACCATATAATATCTTACACTATGATATATGTACATCGAAATTCGGGGAGGGATCTTATATGAGATCTGTGCCCAATTGTGAACGTGTGGATATACAATATGCCTTTATTAAGCATAGTGTATATTTCTATGAAACATATGCATGCATTATATTATGTTATTTATGCACTTTAGGGTTATTTACGAAAGTGAACCTTATTTTGAAGGGATGATGAAGTGATCCCCATAAAAAATGACACTGTCGTTACTTATAAAACAGATTTTTGTCAAATATTAACTTGATACAGTTGTATGAAATTTATGCTCGTTAAAGCAATTTTTTTAGGCGCATTTTATGCAGGAGATATGACCAATTATGGACCGATACCTATATAAAACTTATGTGTACCAAATTTTATTAAAATATTGTTATATTTAAAAAATTTATGATTAATAAACCCCTATTCCGGGAAGACATTTCTATGGGCGCTAAATGCAAAAATTTCAATAGGCCTTTTGCATCAACTCTCACTGAATCATTTTTAAAATTACGACCTGTAGTTTGATTACAAGGTTTACATGGACGGACAGACGGACGATTCTAATTGATTCTAAGCCCATTGGTATACATTAACAGCAGAAACACACATTACCCTCCCCACCAATGGTGGTGTAGGGTATAAAAAAAACTTCATTTGTAAATTGTATTCTGCCGGTACTTTGTTCACAAGGTTTACAGAGTAATTCGTTTAAAGGGACAGACATCATTAAATCGACTAAACACTAATTCGGAATCGATTGGTGTACTTCAAATCTATTTATTTATTTGCTTAATAGCCAATAACATTACAATTTCTTACAGACTAGCATATATATTATTCTTAAAGCTATTTACAATAAAATATTTTTCATAATCATTCAATAAGAAAAACTTATTATTTAACTTAAGTTAAAAATAGTCCTCTTAATGCAGATTGGATTTACTGGGAAGTCAATATATGGATAAAAACTGTTGAATTGATTGCATATACGTCTCATGGGATCAAAATTTGTATAATTGGTTCGAAAATATTTTATTTTTAAAGGATATAATTTCTAGTTGGACGATTTGGGATTACAAATTCGATCTTACGAAGCAGGAACTCAGAATTAATTGAACCGTTTACTAAATGAATTATAAATGAAATATTCATATATTATCGAATAATTGTATTTTTTTTTTTTTTTTTTTGCCAAAATTGTGGATTAACAAGACGATTAAAAATACATTCTGGTACAATTATTTTAAATGAAGCTCTATTGCGCGCATTTACCATGTAAATTTGGACATCATTATAATCTTCGATGCCAAGGTTCGTTTTAATATAGAATTCAATATTATTTATTGTTGTATCTACTGAAAAACGGCTAGCAAATATGGTTTTCTTTGGAGCAATAATTTTTAAAGGCTTTGGAGTTACTATTGTGGACGGATTTACAAGAGGGTTGTTGACGACATCTAAGTAGGTTGGGATGTTTGACGATGAGGGAGTTAATAAAATAAGTTCTGGAGGCTTACTGGTAGCAAGATTTGGAATCATGGGTAAGTTCGACGAATTAGATACCGTAGGAGTAACTAAAGTCGACTCTGACGGAATTGTATTATAATTGGAAGCATTTGAAGAATGATGAGGTAGAATAAAATTATTTGAATTAGGAGTTTCAACAGCAACAAGACAACTACTTGTGTTTGCGATTGGTAACGGGATAGATTCATTATTAGTAGTAATAACCCCTGTATTTTTAGGAATACAAGGGGGTGTTGATGATGACTTAGCAGTTCTTTTACGTTTTGGTCTCAAGGAAGCAGCAAAACTATCTAAGTTTGTGAATTTAGAAAAAAGTTCACCATATTTAGTTAGTTTTCCGATGGAATTAAAAAAGACTTTTCTTCTCTACAGTCTTTTTTAATTCCATCGAAATCAGCTTTATAGCTTTTGAAAAAATTGTAAAATTCAGTGCCAATTACTCTGCAATTTGGACAAGTCCACTGCAAGTTTTTGGCATTGTCGGAAAATGCATCAGCTTCACGAACTTTGAGGCCACTACATTTTAAGTGGTAATTTCCCTAACACAACCAACAAGAAACCATACGTTCTTCTCCGGAAATACTGCAGCTTTTACTCGTACAGTCCATCTCAAAATTTATTAAGGACACACACCAATACAAATATTATCTAGGATTAAAACCAGTACTATATAATTGAATGGCAACACAGCAGATAATTAGCAAGGACACTAATTATAATATTGATCTTAATAATGGAAAATGGAGTGGTAATATTAAGGAAAATATAAAACGGAGATCTTTTATCTGACAGTTGTTTTATTTGACAAATAGAACTATACCAAATGTATGTCAATGAACATACACCAACAAATTCATGCAAAAATAAGTCTTAAGACATATATTTTATTATTGTTTTATTGAATATTCAATAAATAAAACAAATTTAATTAAGATTTAATTGCAAATCCAATTCAATGAACTTCAATATTCTCTAATTAAGATATATATGTGGAATACTTATCTTAAATAAAATAACCAGAAAAGGTTAGAAGATGGTGTTTTAAATTGAAAAAGTTTATAAAATCGCGACACAAGAATTTTCACAGCCGAAACTTTACAATGGTCAATATATGGTGAAGCAATAAAAAATTTAGGCACAAAATGTGTTCAAATTTATATAATATGTATTAAATGATAATCATTTTTTAATCTGCTAAATTTAAATTGTAGGCTCTTCTAGATTAAAAAAGAATTTTGTCAAGCAACCTTTTGATTCTTATTTTCTTAGATATTATCTCATAATAGATTTATTTTTAATTTAGAAATCAACAATCTAATTTACTTCTTTCCTTATACTTATAAATTATTAAAATATATTCTACTTTCTTCAATTGAATCATAAAGGGCTCGAAAGCAAATTCAATTGTTATAAATGTGGGACGTTCACAGGTTATAATGCCCCAAGTAGTAAACTCTTGTGAGAGCCTTACACTGTCTGATTTTGCATCTAGGTTGAACAACTGCTATATAGAAGTTTTAAAACGGTTATTAAAAATTAAAAACGCTTATCATGCATATGTATATCATTTTAAAAATATATTTCGTTACGATGTCATTCAAAATGATCAAAGAAATATTTTTGTAAATTTGGTTGTTCTCCGTCTAATTTATTGGGTTATGTAAATATTTAACATGAAAAACATTTTAATACATTATAAAATTAATTAAAAACTGTTATTTTAACTCGGAAAAATGAAACATATAAACATATAAAATTGCTTACCACAATAAGTTATAGCATTTAGGATGCCTTTATCAAGAAGATTTAAATTTAAATCGCATTCTGCACTGGGAAGTATGTATGAGATAACAGCAGTTTCAACAATCGATGCCATTACTGCTGGACACGCTACCAATAATAAAAATACATTAAACCGTCCAAATCCAGCAGCTGTTATAGCTTTTTCAAAATCAGCTGGCGCTTTATCATTTTCGAGTGATTCAACGTTAAGATCGCTCTTATCTATAAAGAAAAGAAAGAAAAATGTTTTCATATTAAATGATGGTAATTAAACACATTAAAAGACTATCCATCTTTTGATATAATATTTTATAATTTTTTTAACTTTTTGATATTGATTACATTTTTATGTTTACCTTTCTCAGTTGCATTTTTTGTTATTACAACCATTTTTATTATGATTCCCTTTTTTTCATAAATATTTTAACACCACATTTTAAAATCAAATTTAAAATCAACAATTCACACTGTTTAAGCAAACTTCTTATTCCATTCTGAGAAAAATACTTTTCCATTTGCTGCCTAAAATCTTACTAACTTTAGTCCGAGGTTGTAGTATCTATTCTTAAAATGTTTTGTGTAGTAAAATTATCTTTAATATTGTAAATTGTCTCAAGAGAATTAACAATAAAAAAAAAACGGTGAATTGTTGATACCCTATAAATACTAAACAAATGTTACATTATTTTTTGTAATCCTTATATATATATATATATATATATATATATATGAAATTGAAGTGTACGTTTGTTTATTTATTTGTTTGTGTATCAATGACGTCTAAACGGTCGATTGGATGTCACGCCCACATTTTCAACCCACTTCTTAAAACTCTCAAACTACTAAACTGATTTTTCATAAAATTTTAACAGCATCAGGGATACGCAGGATCCCTAAACTAAAATATTATATTTCACTTTTCGATTGGAGCGGGGGAAGCGGTACCATCCACACAAACCAAATATTCATTATGGCATATCTAAGGAACTATTGAAGTGACAGTCCTAAAACTTCGTGAGAACCACGATCTTATCATTTCGAATTGATAAAATGAAAATAGGTTGTATAGATTCAGGGGGAGCGGTAGTCCTAGGGTTATCGACTCGAATTCCCAACAGGTTTTTTCGACTTAAGTACTGTTGATTTTTTTCAAAAATATTAATTTTTCGAATATCGAATAAACCTGTTTTTTATACACAAAAAACCGGTTTTAAAAATAACATTTTATTTAAAAAAATATGTGCACTAAATCTAATATTTGAATGGAAAATTGGAAAAAATTTATTAAATGATTAATGTTCATAAATAATAATTTCTTGTTATGTTGAAATATCGACGAAAAAATTAAAATGTGCGCTTGATTAATTTATGTGTTTTATAATATAAATACGAATTTGTCTAACTGAAATTCTTATAACTAGTTTTCGATTCTTTGCAAAAACCTAAAAATATATTAAAAATCTACGTAAATAGACTTTCAAAGTCATACTAATGACTTCTGAATTTTTTTCTTTACAATTATGTTTGAGGTATTAAAATAACTTACAAAATAATTTATATACACTAGTTAATCAAGCACCAAAAAAACACTTGCAAATTGCGTTTTTGTTGAGAAAACTAATTTTTGTATTCATTATAAGCAAATTTATGAAAAAATTTAAAAAAATAATTTTTTGTAAAATATTTGTGAAATATATATGAAATATATATTTATAAGATTAAACAAATATTAAAGTAATAATTATTTTAAATGAAATACGGATATCAATGGAATTAGTTTTTTCTCTTGTAATACCTTACAAACAATTTAAATATTTAAAGGTTTTTTAATTCAATATTTTTAATTTTTTTAATCCTTTAATTTATTTAATCCTTTAAAATGGGACATACTTTTTTATATTAAGACATACTTTTACATTACGTATACCATTCTGCTGGTGTCTAATTATAGTCCACAAACTCTGCTTTGGTACTGCCAAACAGAAACAACAAGGCAATTTACGATTGCAAACTTGTTTATGGTCCTGCAAGCCGGATGTCGGCTTAGGGCACTACTGCAACCACATCTATAACGTCTTTTACGATGCTACGTTCAATCTCTCTTTTATTTGTCCCAAACGCCTGGCGATGCTGATTGAGCTTCTCAAAATTGCTCCCAGTGCAGAGCGGGCGTCATGTTTAGGTTTCAACGAAACCTATATAGATAAGATACCACAAATGCTGATGAAATATATTGCGACACAGAAAACACTTATTCTATTCTGCTGGTGTCTAATTATAGTCCACAAAATCTGCTTTGGTGCTGCCAAACAGAGACAACAAGGCAATTTACGATTGCAAACTTGTTCATAATATTTGTTGAATTTTTTTAAGAAATGCATTATTTTAATGAAAATATTTCCTTCTGCAAAAAAAATTGGTTAACCTTTTTTTGGAATTTCAAAAAATGTTTTTTCAAAATTCCAACAATATCAAAGAAATTTTCATAAAAAATTTTGTAGACGAATTTCGAAAAAAATAATAGTTCAGGAATACAATTTAACAAAATACCAAATCAAATGACAAACTTATAATTCGTCACAAGTTGTATAGTTATTTGTGAATAAAGACAACATGCTGAGATAATTTCGCAATGTTTTTTTACTGCCCGTTGTATCGCTATAAACAAATAAGAATAGGTGCATGATTTATGAATGAGAATATATCATGTTATTTGTACAATTTTATGATGATCCCCCAACAACAGAAAATACTCTCTGAAATTATGAATAAAGGAATCTTATTTTATATGTTTTCGTTTATTTCCTAAAAATAATAACATTTTTCATTAATAATTATTTTCACAGAGTCATGACGGATGAATTAATATTTTTATCAAAATTGTTTACACTTTAAAGTCTTTGGATAATTATCATCATAACAATAGCTGTACGTATATTTCATTTGGTATATTTGATACATCAAACACTTAAAGACATAATGTATTATATGAAATGACGAAATATTTTTAACTGAAAATAATATCGGGAAGGATATTGAAAATGAAAAAAGCGATATTAAATTTTAATTGTAAAACCGTAGGAGAAATTTGACATATTTTTACATATCTGAAAAACAAAATAATTTATGATTACACTTTTAAAATTGCAATTATTATTAAACAACCTTTTTGATAATCTTTGTGGCCTTATTGATATGTTCATATCTTTTTTTACACCATTATATTAGAACTGATATATTCAGTTATACATTTTTATAACACATTTTTATGGGATGAACCTTGGACCACTTTTACATATAATACAAATTGAATAAATATACATAGGCATGTAATTAAAAAACTTCTGTAAATATCATTTTATAATGCTCAAAACAATACATATTGGACATACATAGATATTTATTTGATATATGTAGAGTGATGCAGGACCACTGTTATGTTTAAAATTATTCGATCTTGTAAGTTAAATTCGTACATGCATATACGTCAAAATAATGCATGATTTAAAAAAATATATACATATTTATGTAATCATTTTTTAATATCTGATAAGTCGCTTTGTGACATTTTAAGAAACATGTGCGTACAAACTTTTATACGCTCATATTTATATAAAATTTATCTCTATGACATTGTAACTAGGGTATGGTGTCCGGGAATTCTCGGCAAAATGTCGTCGGTAATTCCCCGGAATTCTTTTTTTAATTCTTTTTAAAACGGGAAATTTAATATTAATTTAATATGTATGTATTTGTAAAATCCTATAGCAAAAATATTACTGTTTTTATCGCTTTAATGAAAAATTTACATTATTGTACACACACTACTTACTAAAGACATTTTTAGAAGATAATACTGAATATTAAGATTTGTCAAAAAATCGATACAAAAGTGATATTTTTAATTCAAAAAAATTTGATTTTCATATGTATTAATAAGGTATTTTTTCCACATTACCCCAGGTCTTCAGATGAGAATAACGCCGATATAAAATGTGAGATAATACCAGCAGAAGAAGAGTAACAATTTTATTTATATTATGTTAAATCTTAAATAAGGGTAAACACGTATCATAATAAATCCTATAAGATATCATTATTTTCAATCAGCGACAGAGTAAACACATCCTTTTTATTTAAGAAATTCGCACTTTTTTAGCACAATTTTTATAAAAATTATTTTTAAAATTAAACAATCATTAAAAGAAAATAATTTTGTAAAAAACTTAGTTTTTTCAGTTTCGTATATATGTATTTTTTTGACAGTTCATCTTATAAAACTGTTATGTAGAGAAATCTCATTGCAACAGTCTCATAATACTTCTTATAATACTAATATTTGAATCTACATGTGAGATAATTCTCTCTGACAGCGAATTTGACACTCTCTGACAGAAAAATCTTACATATTCCGTTACGTGTAGATGGGTTGGGCAAGGTACAATTTTATCAATTTTTTTTTTTTTTTTTTGGGAAGTGAGTCAAAAGAACATGTGAAAAAATTAAAACAAACCTCAAATAATAATAATAATAATAATAATAATAATAATAATAATAATAATAATAATAATAATAACAATAATGGCAAAAATGGCGAAAAAGAATTGCTGCCTTTCAAGAAATATTTATTCCACATTTGAAATGTAAACTAAATATTTTTATCTTTTTTAGTTGTATTTTTTTTATTTTTTTTTTTTTTATTTTTTTTTTGAAAAAATCAACTCTCCCCAATAATTCTACCTGTTTCAATTGTATCAGGAGATTATGCAAATCTTTTGCAAAAAAATAATGAAAGAAAAATAGAAACTAAATTAAATGTAAAATATAAAATAGTTTCTATCGAATCTTTTGAAATTTTGATAAAATTATAAATATTTTATTTTTCAAAAGTATTAATAGTTAAGAATTTAATTAAATTTCAAAACAATATTGCCTTTGGCAAGTAAATTTTTTGATTTTTTAATTGTGTTATTGGTTTTTGAAAATGAATATTAATTAAGTTGCGCTTCGAAAATATTCACTATTATAAAAAAAGATTATTAAGTGAGAATTTTTGCTCTGAAAACATAACATGTTTCAGTTCTTTTAAGACACACATGTCTTATACAAGCAATGAAAATGTAAGGAAACATATATAAATGTTAAAGCTTCAAAACTTAGTTGAGGATTTTAAAAGGATTAATATACCCAATTTTAAATATTTCCCAGAATTGTGTTTTACATCTCTAAATTAGAAAGAGTTAATTAATAATGTAAGACGAGTATAAAATAGAAATAAAACGACAAGAAAAACTATTTGTATTAAAACTTAAATATAGTACTATAGATTAGGGTTTATTATTATTATTATTATTATTATTATTATTATTATTATTATTATTATTTGGCATTAAAAACTAATTAACCTAAAAGTCTGAGATATAGATTTTTTAATATAACTTACAATAGGTACTTATTTTATTTGTATGAAATATTTAAAATTGTTCGAATCTTGAAAGACGCATCATACTTTAGTATTATTTTATTTTTTGAATCGGATGAAAAACCATTTGTGTAAGGAGTGTACAAATAAATTTTTTTGTTAAATATTTAAATGAAATACTATTTTTTTTATTAAATTTAAATCATATTTACCGAAAAATATGTTTTTGTTTTTCTAGGATAATTCTTCAAACCCCTTTCGATGCATGGTTCAAAAATGTTGATTTTTTAAACTAAAATTTCAAACTTTTAAAAATTTTTTCAAAAAAATTTCATAAAACTTAAAAAAAAAACTATGCATGTTTATAGACAACACAACAGGAAATAAAATTAAAAAGGAATTAGGTAAATTCTGGTATGACTAAGCCGTACCTGCCCATCAGTATATTTAGCGATACGTTATATTCGAAATATTGATAAACATAAATATAATATAATTTTAGAATACTATTTTACCAGACTTTCAATTTAAAAATTTTTTGAATAAAAAAACGAAAAATTGTCACAAATTTTCAAAAAATTTTCTGATAGCATCATAATTTCAGTTTTATTTGAAATGGTAATAATAATTATGTCTAAACAAACAGTTGTGAGCGATAATTTTTATTCTAAGTGTTGATAAAATTGTAAACTCAAAAATAACGTTTTTGTCAAAAATACATATTAAAAATTTTCTACCCTTTTGATATTAAATATTTTTGCTTAATATTGAAATTTTCTTCGCACTAAATTATTAAATATTTTGGGACAAAAAAGTACTATACCACAAATAATAAATTAAGAAATGTGATAACTAAAATTAATTATAAAATAAATTAAAAAAAATAATAAAATAAAAAACACAATTATTAGCTGTTTTTTTTTTTAATCTATATCTATCGATACTTCGAATAAAAGGTATAGCTCCTAAATATTCCCAATAAGCAAAAACCTTTGAAATTGAATATTTATTCATTTGGAAACTATTTAAAACTTCAAGTAGAAGCTGTAAGAGTAGGCTTGAGTTTCCTTTCTTTTCAAAAAAGTACTTTTATAATTTAAAACTAAGCTGAATGTTTCTTTTAAGTTTCGTGTTAAAAAATGCGTCCTTAAAAATTAAATAAAATGTTACGATCTCTAAGAAATGAATGGTTTGTGAATTTGCTAAGTAATTAGATTTTTTCTTTTCCCGGTCTTTTATCGCTCCCGGGGAATCGGAATTGATTTTTAAATTTCCCGGGATCCCGGGAATTCCTCATCAATAACAAATATATTACGATTTTAAAAATAATTATAAAATAATTCAGTTAAATGTTTTTAAATAAACAAATTAATAATAAAACAACAAAATAATTCAGTTCTTTTTAAAATATTTACATTTTGAAAATAAAATTAAAACATTTAATTATGTAACGACTCATCTGAAAGTTGAATCATTACTTTGGTTTTCATAATGTTCTGTGAGTAAAACTTCTCTTAATACCTCGATATTTTTACTGAAGTAAGCTTTGTTGTTAAGAAAGCCCACAAAAGTTTACAGATTTCAGAATCACTATTCTTTCCAAGTTTATATAACCGATTTCTATGAATAATGGTTTTTCTCGCACAGAAATATAATTAAATCCCTTCCATTTCCATGCTATACTATTAATCCACGAGCTCAAAAATTAATTTACATCATATTCATATTCTTGGATAATTGGATCCTTTAAATTGCACGGTCTTATAAGTGAACTTTTAACAATTTATCTCAAAAAAATCCATGTACAGTTACTATTTTGGATACTTTTAGGTCCACGCTCGCACTGGTGCTTTATTTTACGTCTATACGAAGACATTTATATTTCTTAATATTAGAAACAAAACAAAATTAATTATTTTGCATTTTTGTTCTTGTTAAAAAGGGCAAAATTTTAAAAGATAACAATAAATTTGACAGCTTATGTTAAACAGTATTGCTCAGCTTTATGTTAAAAAGAAAAAAATGTTGTGATGGCAGATAATTTCAATTTTATTTGAAATGGTAACCAGAATTATGTGTCTAAACTAATTCAATAAACATCGATTTAAATTAAAAAAATTTTTAGGAAATTTGCTTAATAAATAGTAAATTTCGCAAATTGTATTCGAAGCTATAAAATACTTGTTATGAAATAAACAAGAAATATATAAAAAATTCATATAAAATTATAATGTTAGGTTTTTACAGTAGTTTCAAGTGATTATAAAGTATAAAGTTAAGATTTTTATATTCAGTTTCTTTTGTAGTTTTCTCCACTGTTAAGACAAAATCAGTGTTGCCAATTCAGCGCTTTTCGTGCTAGATTTAACTCTTTTTAATAACCCATAAGTAGCATTTTCTTACGTTAACGCTTTTTACAAAAAAGCGCTGAATTGGCGCGTTTTGCTTTTAGTGATATGTTGATTAACAATTTTACGTTTCTATCAAATAATAGAATAAAATCTTATCATTAAATTTTGAGTTCACCAAACACTAAAACAAGTTGCATTCAATTTAAAAACATTTAAATACATCGTTAGAATTCTTTTATTTAAATTAGACATATGAGGAGTCTATCCGTTTCGCTAAGCCCATCGTATAAAGAATTTATTAGAACACGTTTTTATTTTTTGAAGAGCTACTTTTATTTTTGGAAAAATTTGGACTGATTAAATTAAATTTTAAAGTGCCAATTTTTTAGATAATTAAACTAAATTTGCTATCAAAATTAGGCAAAAAATACCTTGATAGTAGAATGACGTAAGCTTATACTTATTATAATTTGCCCTTAGTATTCTATATAATATAGTATTCAAAATCGCTCTCTGAGAGAATTATTTCACGTGTAGAACTTCAGGAGTCATCTTAACTCATTAATATTCACTGTACCTGATTGAGTACACTTGAATTACACTATGTGACAAAATGGAAAAAGTTGGATATACTTTTGAAATGACCTAGTCTAGTTGAGAAGATAATTCTGTTATTTTTAAATTTTTCGATACACTCTCAAAATCTGAAGTTATCGATAAAAAGCGATTTTTTACGACTTGACTGAATAAACAAATTTTTAAGAATTGATTTTTTTACCAATTTTGAATTTTTTAACGGTTTTAGATAGACAATAGGATTTCATATCAAATAAAAAAAAAAAACGCTGCACGCAGAGAAAAAATATAGTTGTAGTAACCATAATCTAAGAGTAACATATTATGATTGAAATATATGGTCACAGCTAAAAATAGATTTACATAATTATAAATAATAATTGTTATGATTCCATTTTATCATATTATGTCCGATTTTATTGTTCGTTTTTCATACATTATACATTATTATACATTATTAACCTACTCTATCAAATTATGATTTCATTTAATAATATTATTATCTCATTCTGTCATATTAGAGTTTCTTTTTATCATATTATTATCCCATCTTATCATATTATTATCAAATCTTATCACATTATGGTTTCATTTCATTATATTCTTCCATCTTCTCTGCTCTTGTCTACTTATATTAATTCATGTGTAAACTAGATGAGAATTATAGTGAAGAGAGAAAACAAACCTTAAAAACCAAATATATTCCAAAACAAACAAGTTATGGATTTTTTAATTATTTTTTATATGATGCTTACAATCAATTTATCGTTGTACTGCAAAATTTCAAAATGGGATCTCAATATGATTAGAAGTTATAACAGTTTGTCTATAGCAGTTATTACAATTTTACTTACAAATTAATATATTTTTACGTGTTCTGATACTTTTATTTTAAACTTAGTATTAAAGCAAATAGGAAAAAACAGTGTTGGTCAATAAGGACCATATATAGGCACTAAAGTATATATATATATATATATATATATATATATATATATATATTACAATTATATTACAATTATATTATATAAGCTATAAAAAAAATGTTGGGGAGAAGGAATTATACCTTATATGGGACATAATCACTTTAGTGCCTATAAACAAGATTCTTATTGACCTATTTGTTTTTATACTAAGTTTAAAATAAAAGTATCAGGCGTCCGTAAGGGCGAATTTAACTACACCATCGAATTATTTAAAAAATAAAAAATTAATAAAATATCAAATTACAATTATGACACTACTTATCGCAGTGCTCTTGCGTTACAAACTGATTTAACTTACACATTTCAACCAACTTAATGAAAAAAAGTTTTGCAGTAAGATCACTGTAAAAATGAACATCACATAAGAATCATAAATAAACTAAATGTTTACTAAGACAACTTAAGTAAACATTAAGTAGTTCACAAAACAAAATAAATTGAGAATAAAATAATAATTCAAACAAATAAAATATATAAATAAACAAATCATTGCTCAATATATATCAATATATCCCCACCCCCCATCTTTACCCTTGAACACCTCTTCAACTCGGCCTCGTCTACAATATCTACGGGACACGGTTGGATCACGAATTACAACCAAATCACCAACGGCTATGGGCTTCGTTCGTTGACATCATTTGGAACGTCTGGTCAATGTTGACAAATATTCTTTAATCTAGCGATTTCAAAAATTATCCCCTAGCTGACGGGATCTGCTATTTTTCCGGCAGGAGTCTGTGTCGTATAGGGCAACCTACAAGAAAATGATTGAGCGTTATGACTTACCGGCAAGTGGGTTAATGGGTGAGAATTCACAATATTTCCCGCTTCAATCAGGAAACTTCGCGGGGTGTGTTCTCGTGGGCAAGTTTCTTCCAAACCAACAAAATATTTGTTATTGTCGCTGCTAAGTCTTGTGAGTAGACCACGTCGATTTATAAAATTGCATATAGCAAGAATACACGCATCTGTGGACAAATCAAAGGCGACTTCCAAATGTATGGCGCTTATGGTGAGGCAAGTAAATAGAGGTACCCAGCGTTTCTTATGGCGATGACCAATAGTAATCGTAATTGGGCCAAAATAATCCACTCCAGTGTAGGAAAAGGGCCGGATATAAGGCGTCAATATGTCCTTTGGCACAATCCACAAATAATACAATTAGGAATATATTTACCTAAAATTAAAGGCATGGAATTCATATAGCGTGGATTAAATATTTTGATGCTTCATTTTTTCGTGCACATGGGCTACAAACAACTCGGTAATAGAACGAAACGACGGCAAAATATTCGGCCTAATGTCCATATATGGAGACGAGGAATACAATTTCTTCTTTTCTGCAGAAAACCTTCTTTTTTAATTAGTTCCATTTCAGCACCAAAGTTATCAAGTTGGGCATGGCGACAAAGGTGCAGCTCAACAGATTTTAACTCGGCAGCTGTTAACCGATTTCCTTCTGGGTTAGATTTCTTTTGAAATCGTTTAATAAAACGTATTATCCATACAATCATACGTTTTAGTTTTAATTTATTAAATAATACTAGGGGCGATTACCAACAATACATAATTTGGGCAAAGTTCTTCATCATCTGGACCATTTGTAGCTGTATTAATCTTTTTATGCCACTGGACCTTTGAACTAACGGCAATCATCAGAAAAACTTTTCTGGCTCTTCATTCTGGTAGGTTCATCAGCAACATTAACATTAGTTGCTAGACGCCTCCAATCTGTTGGACTACAAGACTTAAGAATTTTAGTGATTCTATGGGCAACAAAGAGCTCGTATCTATGGCTTTCAGAATCAATCCAATAAATCACGGTTGCAGAATCACTCCAGCAAATAGTTCTTGACACTTTTATAGAATGCTCTTTCAAAATTGTAGCCATCAACCGAGTTGCTAAAAAAGCTGCTTGTAACTCGATCCGAGGAATACTCATCACTTTCAAGGGTGCACATCTAGTTTTGCAGACACAAACGAAACTCCAATTTTTCTATCAGCATTTATGGACCTCCAGTAAGACACGGCACTAAAGGCATCTTCACTAGCGTCAACAAAAACATTTAGTTCCAGGCGATAAGAAGTTCTTGGCGCCAATTATTCCACACATCGCTTATTTCACCAGGCAGTACTTCACCCCATCGAATATTGTGTCTCCATACCTCACTCATCAACAATTTTGCCGTTATGATAAAGTGACTCAAGAAACCCAGTGGTTCAAAAATGGACATAACCACATTTAACAACTCGCGTTTTGTTGAAGATCTCACTCTTTCTATTACATTAGCTGGTATATTATGTAACTTCAAATTGAAATTGAAAGTATCGTCTTTTGGTTGTCAATACATACCTAGAATCTTTTCTGACTGTAGCTCATTGCTATCTCTAGAGAAATTCAAAGGAACCTTTGAGAACATCTATCTTCAGGAGCCACAAGCACCTGGTGAAGCATTTTTTTGATGTCCCCACATACTGCTACTGCACCAACACGAAAATTAAACAAAACTGAAGGAAATGGCTCATATTGTTTGGGGCTTTTACGCAGTTTGGAAATTAGCAAGACACCTTCTACGCTTGCAGCAGCATCAAACACTAAACGAAGGCTGATTCGGATTAACAACTCCAAAGTGCCGAAGATACCATGACGCTTCATTCAGAACGCCACAAGAGTCGACTTTGGAATCTCCCATCTACCATCACTGCAGTTTCTTTCACTATTTGACAAGTACGTAAGTCATCCTTAGATTCTATTAACGGCATTACCTTCATACCTGCAATGATAATAGTAACTGTAACTTATTTGTATTTGTTATTTAAAATAATTTTAGAAATAGTTTAATTTGTAAAGAAATAGTTTTTGAGTTTAAGCTTTGATTAAAGCAAAGAAGTATTAAAGATATTTAGTAAAAATATATATAAAAATTCAGGTGCGGGTTATTCAAAATGGATCTAAGACCAACTCGACAAATGCTTATTGATGCACTTAATTTAGCTGGTATATCGTTAATTAATTAAGAAGTTTATATAAAACTTTGCTTCAAACTCAAATTGATAACTGCTACTAATGTATTTCCTGCTGAAAACCATTGTGCTTTATCCGCTGTTGATGTAAATAATTCTGCTGTAAATAATGAATTTTGTAAGATTTTTCCCACATTACCAATTCCTAGTGGTATAGTATCTGATGTTAACCCTGTGACCTAAAATACAATTTCTGGTGTAAATAATCAGGATGAAGAGTTACGATTAGAAAAAGAATTAAAAATTCTTCGTATGCGTTGCGAAATAAAAAATTTTCAAAAAGAACTTCAATCATTAGAAGTTAATTCAATTCAGTCTTCAAATGGTAGTCGTATAAACTATGAAGAACTTATAGTTGTACAAAAAATTACTGGCGATGATCATCAAGAGATTGAGAAATGGTTTAACTCTTTTGAAGATTACACTAAGATGGAAGGATTCAATAATAATGAGATGTTTTTGGCGTTAAAATGGTTATTACGCGGAAGTGCTCATCAATATATACAAAATTTTAATGCAACTAGCTACTATGGGATGAAACAATCATTAATTAAAATTTTTAAGAGAACTTTAACCTGCGAAGAGGTATACTGTAAGTTACGTTTGTGTACAATAAATCCAAATGACTCATGTATAAGCTATGTTATCGCAATGCAAACAATTGCCTCCCAAGCAAACATTGATGAAAAAGAGCTAGTTGATATTATAATTGACGGGTTACAAGATAATTCGACTAATATTTCTTTACTATATGGTATCAATTACCACATTAATTGAATGCTTGGACCGATATGAACAACATAGAGTTCGTAAAGTTAATGTGATGACAAAGGTAAATGGATGTAAGGTGTTTTAATTGCTCAAAGTTTGGACACTTCCAAAGAGCTTGTCCTGAACCTCTTCGACCACCAGGTTCATATTTTAGATGTCATCAAATGGGTCATTGTAATGAAGACTGTCCAAATCGTAAAAAGCCTCAGATAGTTGCATCTGTTTTTCCTGAGTCAAGAAACAACATAGAAGATGTTGTAATAAATCTAGTACAGCTGGTGAGTGTGCCATTTTATTTATATAACGAATACGAATGCACTGATTATTATAATTAATTTTATAAAAAGATCTTTAGTAGTAAAATATCAAATAAGTTGAAGGAAACTATTTTTTTTTTTTTTGGCTTTGGAAATGTTAAATTACAAATTTATGGCAATATACGAAGTTTCATTAAGTTTCGTAATTTAATTTAATGTAAATAATTTATGGTAGTTCCAGATAATTATATGCCATGCACAATGATTTTGGGTAGAACATTCATGAATAATTTTAATATACATTTGTTACAAATAAATTCAAATAAATCACGAGCGTTCAGTTTAATTAAAAATCAATTTGGGAGGATTAATGGTGACTATCTTGATTCATTAAACCATAATTTATCGGATTCAGACTTAACAATTAGTAATGTTGAATTACATCAAAATTGTTTATATATAAATCCATTGTTAAAAGATAATGAAGTCAATTATATTAAGTTCCTTATTATAAATTCTTATCTTTATCCAAAAAATCTTAAAAAGAGTCCATATGACTATAAAATGAAATTACATTTATTAGACGATATTCCAGTTTATAGTTGTCCACGTCGCCTATCTTATCATGATAAAGTAAAGGTTCAAAAAATTATAGACGATTTGTTAGCTCGAAAAGTTATTCGACCTAGTAATTCCACATGTGCTTCAGCTATTGTTTTGTAAAGAAAAAATCCGGAGAAATTAGAATGTGTATCGATTATCGTAGTTTATATAAGAAAACAATTCGTGATAATTTTCCATTACCATTAATAGATGATTATATTGAGTACATGCCAGGTAAGAAAATATTTAGTTTATTAGACCTAAAAGATGGATTTAATCATATCGAAATGGATAAGAAGTCAATTCCTTTAACATCCTTCGTTACACCACATGGCCAGTTTTAAAATATACGAATGCGTTTCGATTTAAAAAATGCTACTGCAAATTTCGGGAAATTTGTTTATAATATCTTTCGTGACTTAATTGATTCTCACGAAATACTTGTTTATTTAGATTATATTTTAATAGCACCAAAAGATATAAACTCTCATTTGAGGACATTAGAAAAAGTACTTCGTAGATCATATGAAAAAGGATTAGAACTCAAACTGAAAAAATGTAAATTTGGATATAATGATATAGAATATTTAGGATATTTGGTGAATTCATACGGACGGAATACGGCCTACTATTAGACATTTATCTGCAATTGAAAACTTACCAGTACCAAAGAATAGAAAAGAGTTTCAATCATGTATTGGACTTTTTTTCTTATTTTAGACTTTTATTCCATCTTTTTCTAAAATTGCAAAACCATTGTTAGATTTATTAAAGAAGAAAAAAGATAAAATATTTGATTTTTCAGATGAATGTTTAAGAGTTTTTAATGAATTAAGGTAGCGACTAATGAAAGCACCAATTTTATCCATATATAATCCAAATTTTGGAACAGAATTACATTGTGATGCCAGTACACTAGGATTTGGGGCAGTTTTATTGTAAAGTCAAAAAGATGGTATGTTCCATCCTATTGCATTCTTTTCAAAGTCAACTTCTGAAGCAGAGTCAAAATATCATAGCTTTGAATTAGAAACAGTATCCATTATATACGCCCTACGTCGTAGGTATTTTTATATAATAAAAATATGTATAAAAATACCTAAATTTTCTGTCTCAAAATAATTTGCCACCAAGTGATATAACTTCTGATCTGGCTGAACCGACAATAAACATAAATGAGAATTCGATGACTTACCCATAATTTTACCAAATACGACTCATCCTAATGCGGTGTTAGCAGCGTAAGGACCATTTTCTTCCAGCAGCACAATTTCATCGGAAAGACCAAGATGGCAATGATCCAATCAAAACTTTAGGAACAACACCATTATATAATTTTATAGGCAAACCAGGAATACCACTTAAATACATATTAAAACTCTAAGTCGGCAATTTTAAATTCAAAACACCATAAATATTTTTCAAAGCATATTTTCTACGACTATCTACTCCACTTATATGCATACCAATTTAAATTTAATTTACATTGTTGCTCTGTAGACTAAGTTGCTTCACCAAAATGCTGTCCACCATTGTAACTGAAGAGACTTCATCCAACAACGTATAGGTTTTTAATTTGCTACTAGGACCATAAAGCATCACTGGCACCACACGGAACAACAACACACCTTTGCCTGCAGTTTTAGACACACACTCAAGTTACTTTCACCATTATTAACTTTCACATCATGTAATAATTTGTTATGATTTCTTAGGCAACCGTCAAATACACAGGGCTTTCGCAAAAGACAATTTCTGCTTGAATGGTCACCACCGAGGAAGGAAAAACATAAATTAAATTTTTTAACTTCATTCCAACGATCAGGCACACTTAATGAACCAAATTTTCTGCACTCAAATAATTTATGATTAGCCTGGCACATAGGGCATTCTAGTTTTCGTTAACCCTCAGCGGCATGTAGAAGAGTTGTAAGATCGCCAAGTAAAAGTTTTGTATAATCGCCATTAAAAATACTCTAGAAGAGTTGCAGGTTTTGGTATTTTCTTTTTTATTTACTTCTGACGTTAATTGTTAGA
Source organism: Protocalliphora azurea (assembly GCA_932274085.1). Taxonomy (NCBI): domain Eukaryota; kingdom Metazoa; phylum Arthropoda; class Insecta; order Diptera; family Calliphoridae; genus Protocalliphora; species Protocalliphora azurea. Next base: position 47,184,006 of record OW026523.1, read on the forward strand.
TTTAGGTAGATTTTAAAATATCTTTCATTTTTTTTTATTATTATTGCGTTTGACACCTTACCGCAGCAAATGAAAGCACTGTCGTCACCGTAAAAAGCTACTTCTTAATTCTTGCGAACAGTAAAATCGGAAATATATATTGAATAAAGAGTAGGTGATATGATTGCTCTATAGCCAGACGGTAATTTAGGATCCTTTTCTGGCTTAGAAATTGGAATGACTTTTGCCCTCTTAAAAATAGTTGAAAAACAGCCTTCTTTTAAACAAGAGTTGAAAAGTTTACATAGAGTTTCAAAAAGGCAATCGGGCATCTTTTTAAGGATAATGCTATTAATGCCACCTAAATAGGGGGCTTTATTATTTTTCAATAAAAGTACAAACGATTTAACTTCATCTAAATTGGTAAGCTCTACGGTAGATCTATCAAGAATTGTATCGTTAAAATATTGAATGAATCTTGAGACAGCTGTGTCCATAGGTGAACAATTATTTAAAGTAATGGTGCATGAATTACCAAATACGTCAACTATTGAATTAACCTTTTCATTGCCAGTTTTTTAAACTTCTCCGTTTACATGAAGATCAGTAAAAGACATTTTGTTTCCTTTAAGGCCTTTTTTTACTTTCCAAAATTTTTTAGAGCCCGAGGGCAAATTTGAAATAAATTTTGACCAGGATTCATTTCGGTCTTTATTAAGGTGGAAATCAATACGTTTATTTAATACCTTCAAAATACTTTTCAAATGATTTTTATAATCAAAATCGCTACATCTTTGAAATTTACGTTTGTATTTATTTTTCTGACAAATTAACATTTTACTAATATTAGAGATTTCTCTTTGCCAAGAATTTTTATGACCGACAGGTATTTTATTAAACGCTTCTTTAACTATAGATATTAATTTGTTAAAATAAAAATCTAGATTACCTGAATTAGTAACAGGTTGGTCAATGTTCTGACACCTAATTTCATTTTTCACCCAGTTTCTCAGTACTGACTAGTCTGCACGATAATACAAGGGAACTGAATATATCATGTTTTGAACTTATCCAGAAATAACGCAAGATATAGGTACATTGTCCAATACACAGAAATATTACATATTATTTTGACACCTTGAATTTAGGGATATTACCCCAAGGCTTTCTTCGTTTTTGAACAAACATTGCCAAACAAAAGAACGTTACATTAAATTTAAGTAGTTTTTTACACTTTTTAATTTAAAAATTCAATGAATTTTTTCTAGCAAGAATTAACACGATACTCGTATTTTTATCTTGAGGTAGAGATGCCAGAACCAGTTTTTGTTTGGTGAAAACTTTGTATAAGAAAAAACTAAGCTCACAAATTGCTAGCGCAATTGAATATTATTGAATTATTAAAGTTATATATTTGTAAGATTTACATATTCTAGATGAATGCTGGAGAAAACTTAGGATATATAACAAGTAATAATAATTATACTTGTAGACATTTCTATAATAAGGAACAATATTGTTCAGGGTGGATAGAAAAGATGGCATTGCTTCTGGTGGAGTAGCATTTTATGTGAGTGAAAGGGTGATATTTGAATTTTCTGATCCTAATTGTGTTGAATGTTTATTTCTGAAGGTAATGGGTGTCGATACTAATATTCTTCTGGGTATTATGTATTTGCCTAAAGGCAATATGCCTGATATAAGACGTTTAGATTTTATTTTAGGCGATATTACTTGTAGATATGAGCACGTCATTTTGATGAGGGATTTCAATCATAATTTATTTGATTCTCATAAGTAAATGATAATAAGGGAGCTTTGTGACCGGAATAATTTAAAGTGCAAGCATAATATTTTGCCTACACATTTCGGTATGAAAGAAAATTCTGTTTTATTTATTGCTTACTTTACTTTAAGTGATAATTTATCGTTAATTTTTTCGGGACAATTCCAATCGCCGAGTTTATCTAGACAAGCTTTTATTACTATGATTCTCGAATTTCCCACAAGAATTGATAATAACTTCGTTGAATTATATTGATTGATTGATTATAATTTGTTTGAACATATAGTTCTTGGCTCTGATTTCAGTGTTATTTGTCAAACAAATAACGCAAATATTCAAATCCAACATTTTAATTTCATTTTACTAAATATTTTTTCTTGTGCTCCTGTTAAAAACATAGTAAAAGGTAGGCGTATTAATAATATTATTCTTAATGATGATGAGGTAAGAAGAGTTCCTTACTTTTATTTTAAAGTTGCAAAGGCAATCTTTGAAGGATTTATTTTAATTAACGGTCCGATGGCCAAATTGCTCACTGTTATGGGAACGGAGTATATGAACAAAGTGAATGAATTATGCACCCTTATGAAAGTTGAAAAATTAAACTATACTCCGTACCATCACGAGACTCTGGGTGCCATCAAAAGATCTCATAGGACATTAAATGAGTATTTGACGACGTACATTTTATCCAACAAATCTGATTAGGACATATGGGTAATTTTTTTTAACATATGGTTAAAACACCACACCATCAACAGCACATAATTAATGTCCATTCGAACTTGTATTTAGGAAAATCCCACCTGTCTTGAATTTTATTAGGGAGAATTCCGTATAATCATTGTACAACACAGAATTATACCAAAAAGAGGTAAAGTTTAGCTTGCAGACGTGCTGCGCATCTCCTTGAAAACTTTTAATTGCTTAGAAAAAAAAAAAAAAACAATAGGAAATGAAATCCAACTTTTCAAAAATTAAAACTTACGATAATAATAAAATTAGATAATAGAAATAATGCATTAGTATCAGACAATAATAATAAATCGTCATGGATACATAAAAATAGACTTAAAGTTTAAAACACTTAATAAAATTGTACAAATAACATTTAAATCAACAAAGAAAAAAAATAAATTTTTTACACTAAGAATTACACATGAATGAATAAGCAAATAAATATATAATCATAATTAGAAATAGATACAGAGTAATAAATACTGTTAAATTGATTATTCTTTTTGTGAAAAAGGAGGTGTGACGTAGACTCATGTCTAAGTGTCATAATACCAACGGTTGGTCAGTGGGATGTATTATCTCATAATACACCTGGTGCATATTTCTTCAGTTCACATGATGAAACAGGACTACACCCATTATAATTTCCCACATATTTCTATTTTTAGCCATAAGTTAGTTTTAATAATTATAATAAGATCAGTAATAAAGAAGCCTAAAAATTAAACTATATTAGAAGAAGCAAATATTTGTTAAAAACAAAAAAGTAATTATTTTGAACGATAAAACGTCTTTTTAATTGGCTGGCGATTTTTTGAGGAAATATTTTTAAAATATTGGCGTTGAGCAAAAAAAAAAAAATATCTGGCAGACCTGCTGAAGTTCCTTTCTGAATAAATATACATTTTAACAAAGTAATATACCTTTTTAATTATAAACAATTGATAAAAATTGACACCTTATGCTCGTATATCGATCGAGCTCTCTTAAAATAGAACATAGGCCAAATTTCAAAATAAAAAATTTAATAGTTCTGTTAACTGATGAATTTTCATTTCTGAAAATCTCTGTAATTTTTTACAATAAAGAAAAAAAATTAAATTAGCATAAAATTATTAAGTAAAAATATATCAATACTCTATTTATTGGAAAATTAACTTAAATCACTTTCAAAATATAAATTATATAATATTTATTTAATTACGTTATTGTACCCTAATAAAATGAACAAAAACAGCTATTACGGTCAATGAAATATGAAGAACAATATGTTTAAAATGACGAATGAAAAATTTTCTTTTCAGCTAATTACATTAATGTAAAAAATATATCAATTGCAAAATATATATATCATGCATGTATAATTTTTAGTTTTAAAAATAATTTATTGTGTCATTTTGTAAAATGAAACGAATATATATTGATCGTTTGCGTTAACACGATACGTTACTTGCGTCATCAAATTTTACATTTGCTATCAAGTTGTAGAATTCCGTGATAGTTGTTATTTATGTGTTAAAAATATTTTATTTTATATTTTTGAAAATATTACATTTGAATATGAGTTTTATAATATTAACAAATATTATCCTACAAAGAAAGCGAATTAAGACACAGCGACGTTACTTAACAAAATGCTAGTAATTTTTTAGATATCACAGACCAACAGTATGTATTATTTGTAGTAAGAAAAGCTTAATGTATTTGAAATATATTTCAAGTGTTTATTTTATTTGCGAGTAAACAAGGAAAATATTGTGCAAATCTATGAAGATATCGCACCACATTTCGTTAAACGATATAGGGGTACAGCCATTCACCCTTAATTTAAATTTATCTCTTTTCTGGGCAGTGGCAAGTAACAGAATAGTATGGGTAATGACTTTTTAACCTATTTGTCACAGTCAGAGGTTTTGTATGTTATGAAAAATGCTTAGATATTTTTGAAAAGTATTTTTGTAAAAATGGATAGCATTCAAGAAAACTCCAGATGAAGAAATGAAAACCAAACGTCATTTCCATGAAAAATATTGAATCCCTGGAATAACTAGGGTTGTAGATGGAACACATGTGTGCATAAAATCACAGAATTTAGAAAAAAACACCTATATTACAACAGGAAAGGCTTTACAGTTTGAACGTTATGATTCTAAGTAAACTGTTATAATAAATACTATGTTAATAATATTTTACTTTGAGGTATGTGACCAAAATATGGTAATAAATTTTGTCGATGGAAAACATTCAGAAGCCAATCACGACTAGGGTGATCGATTATTCGACTTTTTGTAGAAACTGGTTTTCGAATAATTCGAATAAGAGGAAATTTGAAAAAACCTGTTGCATTTTTTGAAATTCCGAAAAACCCGGATAAACGGGTTTTATGTAGAAGTTAATACAATCAAGTTGGGAAACAGGTTGTAATTATGGTAAACTTATTTGGGGGCTATTACTTTGATATAAAAATTGTTGCTACAACTTTCGAAGACTTGAACTGAAATACTCCTTTACACATGCGAAAATTAACATTTGCTTTTTATGGGAGCTATCCAATCGCCTGGATCTACCCGTTCATTTTCATTTCATCAATGTAATATGATAAGAAAGCAATTTCCATAAAGTTTGAGGGCTCTAAGTGTAATAGTTTTTTAGATAAACCATTATGAATATCTGTACCACTAAATGTCACTGACGTGCAAAATAAATACACTTTTTATGTATTTATTTTATTCGCATTTTTAAGGATGAAATTAATACGTGAAACTAATCTAGGTGTTTATTATAAATAAAACATTCGTTTCTTTTTCAGCAATTATGTTGAAAATGTATTGTTTCCAACTGGTAACTCGCTATAAAAAATTCATCCATTCCTAAAGGAATGTGAAAGCGATATTTTAATTTTCTTCCTTACAAACTGCGAAGCTCGATTTTTTATTGGGAACTTACAGAATTAATTTCAATTTAACCTTAAGCTATATTCATAAAACATAACAAGGAATTAAGTATTCCTAAATTTCCATTTAAATATTAGTATATAGTTTACATATATTTTTTTAATAAATTGTTATTTTAAAAACTGGTTTTTTGTATTTAAAAAAAACCGGTCTATTCAAAAGCGAAAAATGGACAGTTTGAAAAAACTGAAAAAACCGGTTGGAAAACCTAGTTGATGATCACCCTAATCACGACTCTTTTATTTGGAGAAACAGTTTGGAAGAGCAATATCTCAGGGATGAGTATAGTAGAGGCAAAGTTAACTCAAGGAAAGTATATACGAGTATTTAATTTCTTCACATGCTTTTAATTATTAATTTTCTCTAAAAGTTCTTTAAAGAAGATTCTATTTGATTTTTTATAAAAATAACAAAAAAGAGGAAAATTTTAACAATAAATTCTGTAAAGACAGAAATATAATAGAAATATGTAATGGAGTTTTAAAAGGACTTAGAAATATAATTGGTGGTAGAGGAACTTAAAAAACATTTGTTTTCAGATTAAGGGAACTATTTAATACATTATTTGTTTTAGGTTTGTTATATACTCCAAAAAAGCATCACAAATTGTAAGTGCAAGCTGTGCATTACATAATGCTTGCATTTTTTTATAAACATGATTAAATATCCACATGAAGTTCCTAATCTTGAAATGGATGTTGTTGCAGATGAAGATGTTGCTGCCGCTGAAATACAAAAAAGCTTTTTTGTAGTTGTCATTAAAAATGTCCTTAATAAAACATGTATTATACTAACTTATATCACTTTTGTTATATTAAAAAAAAAAAAATATTTATTAGATAAAATTATTATTTTTTACAAAACAAAAAATAAATAAATTATTTTGTTCAATTAGCTAGAACGTTAAAGAATCAGCAATTTTTTGAAGATTTCAATCAGATCTTGACTTGCAGTAACTGCTTGTTGTGTATATTAGTTTGCTCTCATGCTCGAATCTTTTAAAATGTTTAGTTTTTGTGTTTCTTTATTTTTGGTGTAGTTCGTTTTTTTTTTTGCCTTCAAAATTCATGACATATGAAAAATTATTTTTAAACTATTTTACAACAAATACTTAATACTTTTCAAATATTAAAAAATTATCTACAGTCTTAATTAATTCAAATATAACAAACGAATATTATTTCAACGTTTGAATTTGACTTTAAAACGTTTACAAAGGCTTGCTTTTATTTAAAAAAATACATTTTCATTACGTAAAACGAAAATTCTGGAATTATTATGGAATTTAAAAGTTTCAAAAAGTAAAACTTTTCATTAACGTTAGCAAACGTCTCGTTTTACAAAATGATACCATTAGAAAACATATTTTTCATGTTTAAACATTAGAATTTTGTATGAAGAATACTGGGATTTTTTTTTTTTTTTTTAATTTTAAGGCCTCATTTTGTACAACGAAGCGTTTTTATACATTAGAATTTTGTATGAAGATTACTGGGAATTTTTTTTATTTGAAGTTTTTCCATACAAAATAATTTCGTTTGAAAACGTTTCGTTTTACAAAATGTAAGCCAAGTATATTTTATGGCCTGATTTTTTAAAACGAAACCAAAATTCGTTTCGACAATTTATATGGAAAACAACAAATAAATTTGAATTCTTTTTTGCTTTCAGTATAAAATACGAATTTTCGTTTCGTTTTACAAAATCAGGCCTTTAATATTTTTGAAAGCCTCATTTTGTAAAACGAAACGTTTTCAAACGTTTGAAATTTGTATGAAGAATACTGGTAAAATTTTCTAAATTTTAATTTTTTTCCATTACATTACAAAAAAAGCATTAAAAAAATTTATATAAAGTTCTCATTTTGTAAATCGAAACGTTTTCAAACGGCAGAAATTTATATGGAAAAAAATTAAAATAAAAAAATCCAGTATTCTTCATACAAATTTCAAGAGTTTGAAAACGTTCCCTTTTACGAAATGAATCCTTAAATTTATACGAACCTCTAACGAACATTTTTTCGTTACGCTATTGATATCGATAAAAATTTGATATTGATATCGTAAACTAACATTCGATACCGATCGTCTTGCTGCCACAAACAAAGCGGCAGGTGAGCTATAAGAGTTCATTCTCGAAACGACTTCAATGGCCGATCTTGATGGATGCAGATCTCTAATATTAATGATTTAAGATAAAGTTGGAGGTATGTGAATTATATATTTTTTAATAAATATTAATAAATTTAAGTAAAAAGAAAGCAAAAAAATATATTTTATATAATAATAAATCATCATATGTAACTAACGTTTTTCATTTACTAAACCCAGCATTTTTTTACTCTCACTAACTTAGTGGTCGCCATATTGGATCCATCATTTTGAATTCTTTTTTAATTTCAGATTCGTAATCAGCATTGCACATTGTGACAAAAATATGTTTTACGGCATTAACTAAAACGTAAGTTTTTATAGCAAGTTATCGGTATCGTTGATAATAGGAAGATTTCAGCATCTTAAAAATGTTAAAAAATTATTAATAACAATCGCACAATAACAATCTTTGTTATTGTTCATTAGACCAGTCCCGTGACCGGTTCAACAATACCTAAACGGCGTTAATTAGCCGTCATCAAAAACCCATATCGATAGATAGACTCAATTTGGAATATCGAAGTCACAAGTTGCTCCCTATATGAAGATCCGGAACTAGAACCGGTCACTAACCCCGAAGAAGCTATGACGTAACTAGTTTTAGACCGGTCCCCTTTCTCTGAGGTCATTTTAAATTTTTTTGGAAATTACGATACCGAAAATGATATAGCAATTTTATGGAAAAACGATATCATACCAAACCTTAAATATAGCGCTTAAACAAGGAAACTCATGTTAAACCCAACAATTATAAAAAAATAACTATATATAATTTTATTGGTTTTTTATTTAAATTTTAAATAACTTGGTTAATACATAATATATTTTTAATATATCATTTCTTTTTTTCTTATTTTCTGATTCATTTTCTCATTTGTATCATCTTAAAAACTACCAAAATAAAAATATTGATTTAGTACTTATTTTTTTAATTCTATTTTGTTTCATTATTTGAAATTAATATTCGCTAATCGCTTTTATGATTTCTTAAAAATTTGTGATTTTCATTATTAATTTTTTATTCTCATATTTTATTTTATAAATTGCGTAACGCAATGTTCTTTTTAAGGGTTTCATTATATCTCACTTCACGTTTTCTTAAAATAAAATGCACATCGAATTAATTGCAATTTAAGAGTTTCGAACAAGGATACATAGAATAAAGGTGTAAAAACAATTTTAAACTATTTAAATAGAAAATGTAAATACAATAATTTAGTACCTACTTCAATACATAGATATGTATTCATGCACGTACTATGTGTTCTGTTGTTTGTATGTTTGCAATGCAAAATTTATAAAATAATAATAATATAATACAAAAAAAAAAAAAAAAAAAAAAACAAAGAAAAAAAAAACGGAATGAGGGAAATTTATTTCGAAAACAAAGAGGCAAACTTTTACAAGATAAAAATAATAATAAAAAATTGATCTAGACAAACAAGTGCGACAAAAATAAAATGATCATATTAGGGGTTTCTCTCTTTTTTTACTATGTACATATATGTACTGGTAATTACTATTAATTATTTGGGAGCTAACGAGAAGGAGAAAGGACTGTAGTTGTTAAGTTATACTAAAGGGCTTAAACTTTTGTTAGTCTTTATGTATTTTTATGATTTTATTGTTTTGTCTAAATAATAACAACAATCGTTTTAATACTTTTTACAATCTATGGACTTTTTAAATTAAATAGTGTTTCGTTTGTTAGTCAAAGATTATTTTTTCTTCTCTATACTTTGGGCTGACACCTTCAAAAGTTTGCTCTTAAATGAATAAATTTCGTTTAAAATTCAGTTTGTTAAGTAATTTTCCTTCCTTCTTTTATCCAAAATAGAAATATTGTTACATAAGTAATGTTTTTTATTTTTTCTTTCGGTTTGTTTAAAGAGGCCCTTAATAATATAGTGTTAGGATGTGTGAATTTGGAGATGTGTTAAGTGTCTGTGTCTACTTCTCTGTATAAAGGTCAGTTTTCGTTTTATCTTCACTTTTTAAGTTAAGCACTTAATACAATATTTATACGACTCTGGTTGTTTTGGTCGTATATATAGATAGACTCAATTGGGACCATAACATCAAGCTCCACTTGTAACAGCATCATCACTATCTAAAAAATCACTTGAAGCTACTGGTACCACTTGAGGCTTATCATCTGTATCATTATTGACATCATCGTCATCATCATTGAGTGGAACCTCTGTAGTTGGCTCTAGGAAAGCAACGGCAACTTCTTTATTTTCAATTGTTGCAGAATTTGCAGCTGTCGATGGCAGAGGAGGTGGCGTTGTCGAAAGCATAACTGGCGAAGTGCTGATTGCTGCTGCACCATCTCCCATACCGCGCTCGATAGGCATTGCAGTTGGTGTTATGGGAGATGTAGGTAATGAGTCCTGAGACTGCTGACTGAACTCCTGGTTGGGACTCTCTCGTGTAAAGAGACCCATTTTGCCTTCAGATGCTAACGAGGCTGCTGTTGCAGCCGTCGCTCCAGCTGCTCCATTCGGATCGCTGTTAGTTAAATGAGGCGCTGCAACAGGAGCTGGAGGCCCACTAACCAAATGTGGGGGAGCATGCTGAGGATGAGTATTATGACCCGCCACAGCAGACTGTTGGGGCTGGTTGTGGGCATGATAACGTGGTATATCTGCTTTACGCCACAGCGTTATTTCCTGTTGCTTAAAGTAGCGACGATCTTCCGTGTCCATCAACACCAAATTGAGAAAGTATTTAACGGAGAATTTCTTATTGATGTCACGCATTGTGGGTGTAAGGTTATAGCCGGCCAAGAATACACGTATTGGTATACTTTCACCCTTAACAGGTGCTCCATCCATTATTTCAAACTTGGCAATTGTTTCATTTTCCGTAAACACATTCGGTCCACTTCCAGTTGATTCCCGTTTAATAATGGCGATCTCCATGTGTTTAATTTTAATACGCACCAATAGAAAGTATATTTTGCCAATTATAGTGTCCTTTAAATGATATTTACTCTTGTTGTACTCAAATTCAATATGCAGGCAATCTTCAATGCCCACTTCCATTTTGATGGGATTATTTACATCTGGATAACTGCAGAGCGTATGAACAGCAATATCAACTTCCTTCGTAATATCGCTTATGCGACGTACTATGGTGACACGTAGAAAGTAGCGTAAGCGCACATTCGATCCATTGTATATTTCAAACTGTTTCTCTACGTTGGGAAATTCAAAAGGATAACTACTATACTGTATGAGATCTCCAGGGCGTGCTAACGCTTTGGCTAAACATTTGAATTCATGATGATTACCACGATCGTAGAAGAGTTCAATCTGGCCAATGAATTCGATTTTAATACCTTGATGTTCCAATTTGCTACCAGGTTTTTTAAGTGTTACATTCACCTAAAAAAAAAAAAAAAAATAATAAAGAAATATAAGTAGAAATATTTTTATATTTATTTAGTAGCATATAAGCTTGCCAACACTTGCAAAAATTGCAATAATAATAATAATAATAATAGTAATAATAATGATAATAATAATAATAATAATAAAATAATAATAATAATAATAATAATAATAATAATAATAATAATAATACACAAACAAAACTAAAAATCTTTATTAATTTTTTTACATGAGGAATATTAGATTGATATATTGCATAATGCTAGCATTAGCTACTATGGCTATCAGCTACTATAAAATATTGAATTAAATTTTTATATTTAAATGAGAAATAAAGTTAAAAATGGCATTTATATTACTGATAGACAGTTCCTTGAGTAGATTGAGACCATTAAGGTATTCAATTTGAGAACTTGTTAAATTAGGGAAAGTTAATAAAAGATGTTTTCGTTTGATCCACAGAATATACATACAGTTGCTTTTTAAATTAGGGTTTATTAAATGTTGGTGAGCGCTAATAGTGTGACCCATTCGTAAACGTGAAAATATTTTTAATTTGTTTTTGTCAATACCATTTGGATATATGGGAAATTTTATGTTTGGATTAATTTGTGAATAGTGAGGGTGATGGTAGCTTTTTAAATTTGTGATCCTCAGATTTTCTAATTTTTTTATTTGTATATTGCGAATGTCAAGAATTTCAGTTAAGGGATCTTTAATTAATGAAGAGGAACATGCTTCTTCCGCTGCTGAGTCAGCAAATGAGTTGCCTTATGTCCCTGCTTGTCCCGCTATCCAAAATATTTTATTTTTGGAAGTAATTAATGAGTCACGTATTTTGTTAACAGAGAAGATAATAGAGTTTTTCTGAGCTTTAGTAGCTATAAAGATAGCTCGTAAAATACCCGCTGCTTCCGCAGTAAATATTGAACAGTTTTGTTGATAAGATGTTACCGTTACTACTGCGTAGGCTACATTGTCTTTGTCTTTTGACGCATCAGTAAAGAGATACTGCCAGTCGGAATTTGAGTAAGGTGTTATTTTTTTGTAAAATAATTGTTTATATATTTCATTTGAGGTATTTTGTTTTTTGTAGGACGAAAGGGTTGTATCACAAGTTTCTATTAAATGTCCATATAGGATGTTTTGTGCTTTTTGGAGTTTTGTTGTATGATAGGACCTTAGTAATATCGTCATTTGTAATAGAATTATCGTATGATAGTAGCTTAGGTTGTAGTCGGCTAATTGATTCGGAAATTTTTTGTTCCAGATTTTATTAATAGTATTTGTATTGGTGTTGATCGGTATGCATATGTGCTGGCTCTGAGTGTTTGGTGATATAACGTTTTTAATTGAGATGGATTGGATTTTACGGCATTACCATAAAGAAAAATACCGTATTCAATTTAACTTATAATTAGAGTTTTACAAGGTATTTAATTGTATCTATGTGTACGTAAGTTCTACTAGATAATTATATCTAATTAAGTTTGTTTTATTGATATGATATTTTTTGAGGTTGAAAACGTGATTTTTCCAGCGGTAGCTTTTTTCAAAACTATTATTAATTATTAGGTTTGACGGGTTGTAACTATGCTTTCTACATATATGGAAGTATGGAAGATTTATCTTATGAAATTTTTGCACCTGATGTCTTCGATCAATTTTCAGTATCAAAAACTACTGCTTTAAATACTTCGTTGAAAGGAAAGGACTTATAGATCGTCGTAGTAGTTCGCATATTGTTAATTGGGTTACAATTCTTTGTGCATTAGCATTGTTAACTCGTATATTTAAAAATTTTAGAGAGGTTCTTTATCAAGGGAGTCATTTGACCATATACTTTCGAAGTAGTTTGCGATTTTTATAGGGTCTGTTATAATTCCGGTATTTGTTTCTATGGCAGTTATGAGTTTTATTTTGTTGTGGCTGGAGAACATATTAATTTTTTCATTTTTTTTTTTTTTTTTTTTTTGAAACTGTGATATTTTGATTTTTTTTCACTCTGCACGGAATTTTGCATTAGATTTTTTATATAAAATTAAATTATCGCGGTGGGGATGTTTTTTTTTTCAATTTTCCATTTTTCTTTTTTTACTGCATGAAGTTTTGAGAGCAATTGGTTTCACCAAGGAACAGCTGTTCTTTTTTGAGTAGGTGTTGTTTGTGGTATATGGAAATTAGCAGCGGTTCTTATAGCTTTTTTTCAATAATTAAACCGCCTGAATTGCTACAACGTGATCCCCATAGTACATAGGTACATAGTAGATAGGTGTTTGTAAATTGTTAAAAAGTTCGTTAAAATCATTTGTAGTAAAAGATTCGGAGGGTGGAATATAAATCGATATTATTGTAAACTTAATATTAGTAGTAATTTCATTGAAATGTTTAGTAATTTTGATGAGTTAAAAATGCGTTTATGGGGGATTTCGTTCTTGATAAATATACCAATTCCACTCTTAGCTAAAATATTTGCCGGATCATTCTCAAAGTACTAGCAGTAATTATTTGGAGGAGTTGGTATAAAATTTTATGAGCAGTGTGTTTCTTGTAAAGAAATAAATTGAGGGTCTTGTTCCTTTAGGATAATTTGGAAATCGATGAAATTATTAAAAAATCCTTTTATGTTCCATTGCAAGATATTAAATGTTGTCATGAATAGTATAAACATTTTAAGAGTAGTGTATATTTTTTCTTTTTCGTTTATTTACATTTTCATTTGATCTTTTCTATCAATTGCTAATCGTCTATTTGTAATTTTGTCAGAATTTAATTTGTTTTTTTTTCATTCCATCATAAGATGGTTCTCTTGAGTTTGGTTTTTGGTTATTTTTTAAATTTTTTGTGTTAGTTGTTTGAGTGTTTTATACACTGTCTATTTTACATTTGTTTTGTGTAGCATTTTTGAGAGTTTTGTTTTTGTTTAAAATCCCTTCTAGAGATTTAAATGTTGAAGAGTTAGATGATGTAGAATTTATTGTTGTTAAATTTGTTTCAGTTGATGTTGCTGGGTTTATTACTGTGTTATTTGTATTCGATTGCTTTTTTTTTTTGTATGCATATTCTTTTCTTTTTTTTCTTCAATTTTGTCTTAAAATTTCTTAACGATGTTTAATAACGGGACATTTTTTATTGTTGGATCTGTGAGGGTGTTTGCAATTTGCACATTAAATTTTTGTGCATGGTATGGGATCGTGAGTTGTTGATGAACAGATTTCACAGGTTTCATTTCCATTCCAGTATTTTTTAGTGTGCGTTTACTTGAAGCAGTTTTTGCATTGTATGGGGCTAGGAATGAAAGGCTCTACTTTACAATTGAGGAATTCAATTTTTATTTCCTTCGGGAGTATATATTGGTTAAAATGTAAAATGTGTAATGAAGTGTTGGTTATTTTCGCGTCATTAAATTTGGTCATTTTTATACATTCTACTACTCCTTGTTCATTAAGTCCATCGGTTATATCCTTTTCGGAAAGTTCTTTTAAAGATGCTTAGAAGATTACTCCTTTAATAATGTTTAATGTAGGATGTAGTGTAAATTCTACTGTACCAAGGCCGGGGAGTATAGTAGTTTTTAAGAATTTGTTACTTCAATTTCATTTTTTGTCAAAATTAGCAGATTACCATCTCTAGTGAATGTGATTTTTTGCTTTGGTTCGCTTGATATAGATTCTAATGCTTTTGATAATAAGAAAATATTAAAGTTTTGTAGAGGTTCGTCACATATTTTACTTTTTTTACAATGTATTTAGGGAATTGTTGTATTAGTTTTTTTTTTTTTTTTTTTTTTGTAAATTTTGGAAAATCAAACGTATTATTTATCTTGTAGTTATAATTAGTTTTTTCCACTTAGGTGATGGATCTGGATCCAATATTTGGAAATAATTGCCTCCTGAGGAGGATGCCATTATTTACAATATTAAAACGAAATAATTAGTTTATTTTTATTAAGTAACCGCATGAAAGAAAAAAATTATTGTTTTTTTTTAATTTAAAAAGAAAACAATGAAAACACTAAAGAACTTTATGATATATACAACGCGGTAAAACACGACGGTATTCAACGAGAACTTTTTTTGCAACTGCAAAATATTTAAAACATAATATATTAAACTTTTTGATGCTTTTTTTCTCCCTAATCGAAATTATAAAATGTAATCCATTTAAATTTGATGGGTGAATAATACATAAAAGAATAATACATAAAAGCATTCAATTGTATTAAATTGGAAGATTAAAAGAATTGGTCGTGGTAAATCTGCTCCCAGATCGAAATACAAAATCAATTTATGAGCCAAAAACCAACAATAAATATATATTTCATAAAATAAAAAATAAATCCGCGTATCTTCGCTCCCTGATCGAAAATTGGTTTCGTTAGGATTTGTAAACCGAATTTTAATTTTCTACGTAATCTGGGAAAATTCTTACAAATTTATTCATATAGATACTTTTTCATCGAAAATAGATTATATTGTCAGTCGAAAAGCAACCGGCACTTACTAACATAGAAAAACGTTTGCATAAGTCAAAAAAACAAAAAGTAAATGATACACACATGTACATTATGAAAAGTATCGATGTTCAGAGCTCATTTGAAAATTTACTTCATTTTAAGATACGATTTTCAACCTGACATTATCCTCTCGTGAACTGGATATTAATGAAAAAAAGGTTTTTTTCTGATTTTTTACGCGAAGTAAATGACGACACTTCCACAAAATTTGACAGTAATCTATTCACAGGTGGTACTTGATAGGAATATTGTTGCATTTCGTATAACTACGAGAGAAGTTCGAAAAGTTCGGACTTATTGATCCGCCCTCGTAGTACATGGAGTACAATTCCATATTCCTGTTTATGAGAAAAACATTTCCTTTAAATTTCCAGATCACTGCAGCATTCTTCAAGCAGAGATCTTGGCCATAAAGAGGGCCGTGAACCGGTTAATGTACTATAGGGTATTCGGAGCGGATATCCAAATTTGTACAAACAGTCAAGCCGCGATCAAAACGCTCTCGGGTGTCTTTTCGACATCCAGATTGGTACATAAATGCCAGACATCTCTGAAAAAGATGGCGAGACATTCATCCTGCTGCTGGTCTGGGTTAGGGGTCATTCAAGCACCCCTGGTAATTTTATTGCGAATGCACTAGCCAGAGATGAAGGGATCCATCTCTGGCTAGTTCGAGGTGAAGATACGGACCAACTGGTTGGAGTACCGCTTTCGGCCTGCAGATAAATAATTCTGCGGAACTTATCGAGGATTGAACAAGATAGATGGACAAATGAATCCACATGTTCAACCTCAAAAATGGCCCCATTATGATGGTAGCCGTGGTCACAGGGCATTGCTAGGAGACTAGGGCTCTCTTTTAACGACTTTTGTAGAAGTTGTCGGGATGAGGAAATGGAGGAAACGGTGGAGCATTTTTTATGCCACTGTCCCACTCTTTCCGAGATGTATTATCAGATCTCTCTGATATTGACATCAGATGGATCAATTCATACTTCTTTCATATATGCATCGGCTTGGTTCGTTTCGAACGCTGTTATGGAAATGTGAGTTAGCAACATATGATCCCTCAGGGTTTCACAACGGGACCAAATTGGACCCAAGTGAGCTGTCTCTTATTGACTAGACAGCTGCCCTAAGAACCTAACCTAGCATCAGACTATTAACTAATGGCGAAGTAAATTAAATTTAAGTGAAATACCCACGAAAATTATGCTAAATATCGCTAGAGGCGGATTTCTGCGCATTTAAAATTAAAAATAAATAATACATCCTAAAAATTAAAAAAAAAACATGGATTTATTTTTTTTAATATTTATTAAAGAAAACACAAAAACCAGTCCGTAATAAGCTAAGCAGTGCATTACATTTTGTATTTTTAAAAGTCCTTTTAAAGTCTTATGTGTTTTTTTTTACTACTTTTCAATTCGCAACCTTTTTTAATTTTCGATTTTTGTATTAGCATATTTACTAATTTCATATTTTGAAATAATTTCGATATCTTTTGGCGTCCACGAATAGCAAAAAAAAATGTAAAAAATCTTCACATAGGATTTTTCGTTTAAGAAACTTTTAATTATTTTTTTAATATTTATATTTTTTTGCTTTTAAAAAAGTTATTTTTTTCTCAAGGAAATCTGCACATAGGACCTTTTCTAACTTCGAAACCCTTTGAAATAATGAAATACGCTTTAGTGGGTGAACGCATGACTAATAGCGATCCATATACCCACCAACTGCAACTTTTTGTTCCACCATAATAAAAAAATTTCACCTTATATGGAGGTGGGCGGATCACGCCCATTTTCGGATTACTTGTTTAACTTTTTTGTTTACGAATCAATTTTTTCCATTTTCAATACCAAACATACCTTATATATAACAAATACTTGAGCAAAATTTCCTCAAGCAGACACACAAAAATGGACGGACATTGTTAGATCGACTCAGAATCTTACGAGGATCTAGAATATATATATATATATATATATATATATATATATATATATATATATATATATATACCCCACATCTTTTTTGACGGTGGGTATAAAAAATTACACATAGGACACTTCGTCAGCGCAGCTGTTTTAAAATACCAATGTTCATTTTTGTTCTTTTTTAAATTTGTACTCTTTCAGATAAACTTTTTTAATTTATATTCGTGACATTGAGTTTAATACAACCTTAGCTAGATAGGCTTTTATTTATATAAACAAACACTTTTTTTACTAAGTTGTCAAACTTTGGCGTAAAATTTTATATACATATAAAGTGCTCTTTCTACGTCAGCATATGTAATAGGAGCGTATTTGAATAATTGTAGTTCAGAAAGAGAATAATCTTTTAAACACAAGATTTTTCAATTTTCTCAAATCCTTTATTTTTGTAAGTAACAGCTTGCTATATTCATATTATTTTTTCTCAATAGCACTATCAAATGAACTGATTCGAGTACTTAATAAATCGAAACCCTGTAATTTAGAAAGTTTCAGAAGGAAATCCATAGTTGAAACGAATAAATGAGAGATTAGTTTTAATATTTCTTTATGTTAACACTCGTTTAATTTTTATAGCTTTAAAGTCGTTATCATTTAACTCATGCACAGCTTTTTTGAAATTGTGAAAATATTATTCATAACATTTTACAGCATCAAACCAAAATGTCCATCTCGCAATAACTGTTTGAGGAGGAAGTGGCAAATTGGGAAAATTTTCTTTAATTTTGCATTATAAGAGAATTTGATTTTTATTAAAATCATTTCCACTTAATAACTTTTTTGAGAATAACCTCTAAATGAAAGTTAAAAATCGCTAGAACACCTGTTATAAGCGCTAAAAAAATAAAATTTTAACAAAAAGTTTAAAAAAAGTGAAAAAAATTAAAAATTTGCAAATAACTATTTTTAGTAAAAAAAATTAAAATTAAATTTAAATACTCCAGAAAAAAACGAGAAAGATATAGTCGGTCAAGACCGACGACTATATGATACCCTAGACCATTGTGTACGAGCATAAAAGTTCGGGAAGGAAGGGTGTAATATAACACCTGTAACCAATTTCACTAAATGTGAAATGAAATATACAAATACAGAATAATGTGTTGATACTAGATGATTTTATGTAGTGGGTTTATATGGGAGCTATAGTAAATTATGGACCGATTCATAAAATTCATAAAATTTGGCAATGTTGTTTTTGCTTACATAAAACTTATTTGTGTCGAATATTAACTTGGGATTTATGCACGTTAAAGTGATTCTGAGTGTGTGTTGGATAACTTTTTAAATGCCTTATAAACATCAGCACAAACGCATAATACCCCAACCACCTATAGTTGTGTAGGGTATAAACATGCATTTACATTAAATGTACCCCCTAATATGCTCCCGAATATGCAATTATTAAATTTATTTTTAATTTATTCGGAAGTCTTAAATCTAAAAATGTAGATAATTTCAAATAAATTGGGAATTTTTTAAATGATTCATTCATGTTCATTTTAAAATAACAAAAATATTTTTATTCAATCATACCATTGAATTGAACGTATTTTATCTTTCTTAGAATTTTGTTTGATTTGTATAGTAACATTTATTAAAAATGGTTAACCGTTTATATTTACATTTTACATAATGCATACGATCAATAACTAAGTATTTTTCAAAAACTACAAAACCACGTAGGTATGTATAATGAATTTTTATTTCCGAGCATTACATTACTCATAGGTTCATTTATTTAGATTTATGTTTGTATAAGTATATAATTTTAAAAATAGAACATGGAACTTTGTGAAATTTTGGTTAAACATTCGTATTTATAGAATTATCAAAGTGTTACATACATATTATCGAGAACGATTTAGAATGTGAAAATTTACATATAATTATTTTATGTTCAATGTGATTTAAATCTTAGATTTGGATGAACGAAATGATTAAAAAAATTAACTTAGGAATAATACGAATGTTCTGATGCCACATTTTTTAACTGATCGTTGTACTTAAGATTTTTAAAGAGTATTTTGTACATATTTATAATAAAAGCAAAACTGTGTAAGATATTA
This sequence comes from Protocalliphora azurea, assembly GCA_932274085.1. Classification (NCBI taxonomy): domain Eukaryota; kingdom Metazoa; phylum Arthropoda; class Insecta; order Diptera; family Calliphoridae; genus Protocalliphora; species Protocalliphora azurea. The sequence continues at coordinate 47,203,596 of OW026523.1, forward strand.
AAGACAAAATCTTCTTCGTTTTTTTATAATATTTATTAGAAAACATTTATTACAAATCTATTTCTAATATATCATTTTATTGTTAAAATTGGGTTTAAATTGTAGAACATGTGTTTTTTCGGCCAGAACTAACTCAACAAAACCTATATTTTTAAAAGATTTTTGCGATTTACAAAATATAATTTTTTACAAAACATTTGCTCCCATATGATGTTTGCTTTCCGCTCTTAATAAAATCATATAAATAGTTAGAACAGTCAATAAAATTACTAATTTCTACATAAACATTTTATTCAGTAATATTTTTATAGAACGATAAAATCCACATTGATCATCCAATGTTTTGGTGATCTATGTTGAAAGGGATGTGAGAGATACTGAGGGCTGGTGAAATTCAGCTGAGGGTAACGAGGAAGTCGTGAATAAATTCAAGGATGTAATTAAGAGTAGCTTTGAGCTCACTTGCCCGGTGATTTATACCGGTAGGTATAAAAAGTTAACTTAGGATCCAACGGTCTACAGTTAGAAGGCTGTTTAATATAGCCAAGCTAATGAGGAGTGAAGTTGATTGGGACAGCTATAGGGAGAGCTTCATTAAGTATAAGAGGAACATAAGACGGGCGAAACGGACATCATGGATGAATTTCTGTGAATACCTGGATTCTGTTAACGAGTTGTCTAGAGTTAGACGGGTATTATACAAGGCACCTGGATATATGCAACGTGCGGACAACTCGTGGACGGAGTCTGGCTTGGAGTTCCTCAGCTTATTGATGGAGACTCACTTCCCTGCCTATAAGGATATAGAATCTGATGGGAGGTCAGCTAGTGTCAGTGATAACCTACAGTTCAGACCAGAGGAGGAGATGAACACTATAGACAAGGTAAGATGGGCAGTAAACTCATTTGGGATATATAAGTCACCAACATGGCATTTTTCCTGAAGAGAGTTAAGGGTCATTTTCATACCCAAGGCGGGTAAGACGACTCACCCGACCGATTAGCCTATCGTCTTTTCTACTCAAGACAATAGAAAGACTGATCGATCTGTATCTAAGGAGAAGTATGGGAACAAAGGTCATCAGCGACGCTCAACACGCCTATCTTAAGGGTAAGTTTGTTGAGAGTGCTCTACCTGATGTGGGGAGTTTTATTGAACGGAGTCTGTTGCATAAGGAATACACCTTGGCAGCGTTCCTCGATATAGAAAGGGACTTTAATAACATTAGGGTAGAGGCGATTGGGGAATCACTCGCTTCGATAGGTATTAGTATATTCCTAATTGAGTGGATCACCCTGATGCTAAGCAGCAGGAATATTAACTTGAGCATGGGAGATACTTGCATAAGGAAGCTTGTGACAGGGGACACACCGTAAGGGGGGTTCTTTTTCCATTATTGTGGCTTTGGCAATGAACGTCATACTGAAACAGTTCAATGCCATGGAGAAGATCGTAGCCTACGCTGACGATGTGGTAATGTTGGTCTCGGGTAAATTTCTACCCACGATCAGCGAGGTCATGCAATCTGGGCTACGAGAACTTTCCCAATGGGCAAGCAGTAATGGACTGAGGGTCAACCCTGAAAAGACTGAACTAGTTCCGTTTACCAGAAGATATAAGGTTGAGACATTTAGTCTACCAGTATTGAATAGGACAGAACTCAGATAGTCAAGGGAGGCCAAGTACTTGGACAGCAAATTGTCTTGGAGGAGAAATTCTCAGGACGAAATTGCGGTAGCTGTATCTGGAAAATATTTTGATACTATGTCTCACCGCCTGCAAACTGTTATATGACTAATTAGTACATGGAGTAAAATTAGTGGCCTTAGCGTAAATCCAGAAAAAAAGGAACGTGCTCTTCGGCACGGTGATTAAGCCCATAGAGCGATAGTATGGTGGAAGGCTATGGAGAAATCCACCTATATCGGAATATTTGATAGGATTCTGCGTAGTTCAGCGCTAATCATAACAGGAGCGCTTCGTACAACTCCATCGAATGCCTTATTTGTTTTAATGAACTGGTTACCGGTGGATTTTATAACCAAACAGGTCGCCATTATGGCGGTGACAGGACTATAGGTGCATGGAATGATAGCAGATTCGGCCATGCGACCATTCTGCAATTCAAGCAGAGATCTCGGCTATAAAGAGGGCGGTGAGCTGGTTAATATACTATGGGGTATTCAGAGCGGATATCCAAATCTATACAGTCAATCCGCGATCAAATGTCTCTCGGGTGTCTGTTTGACATCCAGATTGGTACGTGAAAGCCGGACATCTCTGAATAAGATGACGAGACATTCAAACATGGAGCTAGTCTGGGTTAGGGGTCATTCAAGCAACCCTGGTAATTTTATTGCGCATGAACTAGCCAGAGATGGATCCCCTCTTCGAGAACTGGTTGGACCACTTTCGACCTGCAGATCAATAATTCTGCGGAACTTGTCGAGGATTGAACAAGATAGATGGACAAATGAATCCACATGTTCAACCTCATGGCAAATATGGCCCCATTATTATGAATATCGATCTAACTCCGTGCCAATTGTTGTAGAGCGAGTTTCAAATTTCACGGATGGCTTCTTTCGGGGTGAGATCAGTATCAAGATTAGCCCCTTTTGCTATCTTATCAACAGTCTCATTGAAAGAACTTGACTCGGTACCCACACCAAGTGACACTTCATAAAATTAAATTCAGCCAATTTGTTATGGAAGAGAGCAACACAAAAATTGTCTGTAGTGTCAGCACCCAAAGCCCTTCAGGCTAGCATACTATCAGTAAAAATAACAATCTTGAAGGCTCGACATCGTGCAGCAATTTCAACTGATTTCAGTATGGTTACCAATTCGCCAAAGAAGATGGATGAGCAGCGAGTTATTTTGAAGAGAGACTTACAACCGGAGCCATTATTCAAAATTTCACAACCAGTAGCACTTGTAGTGACAGACGCATCCGTCACAAAAATTCTGAAACCTTTCTTAAGATAGTCATCACATTCACTGTATATTAAGGCTTTAAGTTGTTCAGTTGAAACAACTAATTTCTTTTCTTAGAGTAGATTGATCAGAGATACAAAGGAACTATGGCTCTTAAAATTCACAGCTTAGGTTAATGTTGTCGAAGAAGGCTTTGAATTCATGATATACAAGACTGTAACTTGATTTCACAAGGGGCTGTTTAGCAACATTGTCATACTTTTCAGGATTCATAGCTTTATCAATTCCTTAGCAGTGAGCAGTTTGCTTCTATTACAAGGATGTAGTCATTCGCTAAGGCATCTCCTTAATATTTTGTTCTGAAAGTTGGTTATTTTCTTGTTTATGGTCCGTGAGTATTCGATTTTAGAACGGATTAGACTTCTATACAGATTTATTGACATTTTGTGGGTTTAAACCTCCTTTAATAGTAGTCAGCTTATTCATCAACATCAAACCATTCCTAGACTCAGACAGTTCACGTTCATAATGTTCACCAACTGTTAGAGAAGAGTTTATCGTTCTACCAAGTAGTTTCATTTTGTCAACTTGAGCAATATTGGTATCATCAAATCATCAATTTTAATGAAAAATTTTTTCCTATTCCTTTTAGCCAGATACATGACATTAGTTTTATCTGGATTGAAAGATAGATTTACAGATTGTATTGAAGTCAGCTGTTTGAAAGTTCATACTCGCTAGTGCCATATAAAAAAAAAAAAAAAAAAACAGAATCATAAACTCATCGGCAAACTGATAAACTCTCGTGTGGTCATCCTCAATTTCATATAGAATTTTGGTATATATATTAAACAAAATGGGGGACAAACAACTCCCCTGAGACAGACCATCATTCACTGTTATAGTTTCATTGCGGTTGCTCAGAAAATTCTCAAGCCATGGTATTTTGCGGAAATTGAAACTGATTCAAAATCTCTAGAATATTTCCATAGAAGCAATTACATGCATTATTGACATCGAGAACAAGCATGATGACTTTAAACCCCTTTGACTTTAAAAGAGCTACGTTATGCATGAGATCATTCAGACATGTGGATTTGCCTTTCCTGTACACAAAGAATCCTTTTAGTAGAAGAAAATTATTTTCCAGAAAGTTGTTGATTCTGTCCTTAATCATCAGATTGATCATCTGTTGATGGATAGATATGTGTTTCTTTTAGAAATGGAGACTATTTTTATTACTCTCTATGATTTAAGTATAATAGACTGTAGAAAGGCGTTGTTTAAAGCTATGAGAAGTGAACATTGAGTGATTTCAGGTATAGCGCCTAACATATCATACGTTATTTCATCCTCACCACCTGCCGAATGGGTTGACTTTTTGTGTAAAACCTTTTTAAATTCATCAAAAGTAAAAGCCTGATCGGCATCTTCCCAGTTGAGGTTATTAATAGTGATTGTTGTAAGTTGTGGTGTATAATTCGAGTTATTCACAGTAATTTGATTTTTTTTTTAAATTTTAAATATTTGTTGTCATCATTCTAAATGATTGTTGTCATCATTCCAAGAACTGACAGTAATTGCCTTTGACATTGCATAATCTTCACACATAAATCTCCATGCAGCTCTTGTGTTTAGTTGATTATTCAGCAGTTTGATCTGATCTTCATAACTTTCCTTCTTCGCAATTCTAACAGTCTCCTTCCACTTCTCAGTTGCCGTGATTGCCATTTCAATATTTATTTCAAGATTTAACTCTGAACAATTTTTTAAGTCTATCATTCCATGCTTTAGGGATTCTGTTGTTGCCTAATTCATATGTAGCATGCTTGATTTCACTTAAAAGGGTCTGATATATGTCCTTAAAATTCGACTCAGGTTCGATGTTACTAAGCGCTTTAAACAATTTCTTTTTGGCTAGAAATTTTATTGCCTTCACTTTCGATTCTGAAATGTCTATTATAATTGGATAATGGTGGCTACCACCAGCGAACAACGGGATCTCCTTCCAATTTGCCATACACCTATTATTAGTACACTTCCTAGGTTTCTATTTAGGTCACTTCTAAAAGTAGGTCTCCTGTCAAACATTTGAAATTAGACATGTTAATGATTGTAGATAGTTTTAAACCTCTAGGAAAGTCAACATAATTTCCCTATTTTCTCACTCATTCATTAAAATCACCACCTAGAATAACATTCTCATGGGTGTCCAATAATCTTTGCATTGTTCAAAATATACAGAACAGATGACAAAGCTGGTTAAATAATTGCTGATCATAACGATTAACATATCGAGAGGAGTATCAAATTTGATCACTTTATAGCAAATAGCTTTCCTCAAAGCAATTGCGACTCCACCATATCCATCTAATCTCTCAGTTTTTTTTTTTTCAATTATATTATAGTTCAAAAGTTTATGCGACTGATTTCGAGTTTATGCCCTGATTATTCATAAAATATTTAACAGTGTTACAATTTGCTCTAAGCGACAGTTGTACTGCAGCTGTCTCATCATTCAGTTCCCGAGTACTCTGCGAGATGAGATCACAATCAAGATCCTTGTAAATCTTATTAAATCTCTCTTCAAAATGGGCAAAGGCACTTAAGCCATTAGCACTATGTTCCTTCATGAAGATATCTCTTATGAATTTCAATACCTCCGATGTCGTCTTTTGTAGAAGCTTTACTTGGTGTATATTTGGGTGTTTGAGTACATTTCCTTGAAAGTCAGATTCCCACAAATACGGTGGATCAAAATATTTTTTCGGTGGTATTTTAATTACTAGTTTGGCAGGATTTGTCATTATTTTTCAAATTTGTTCTGCCTTGTCTAGACAGTATTGGTAAACTTTGATCATAATCTTCGAGAATGTTACATTTGTTTACATTCGGCGCAACATATGTATCAACAACTTCCTTCGTAGACAATTTTTTAATTGTCATAACTTTTCTGATTTCTTCCTCTCGTGTCCACCTTAGACATTTATCTGGCTGGCGTGGTGATCATCAGCATTGCATAGTATGCATTTCATTATGTTACAGCTTGGCTCGCACCCATCTTTTTTTCCGCATCTCAAACACCTTTTTCCCGAACCTGCTGAGTATGACCAAAGCGTCCACAGTTCCTGCATTGTCTGACTGGCGAATTTTTCCTTTTCAAAAACTCACTGTTCTCAATTTCTCTGTTGGCATTACTCACCGAATTATAAATAACTCCAACGGCCTTTATCGATTTGATGCCCTCAATTTTGAGATCTCAAATCTTTTCCCAAAAATACAGCCCATTCTTAACCCTTTTATTGCCAATTGTCTCAGCACCTGAAGTGTCAAAAAGGATTATTATGTCGCCCACGTGATCCATTGGATATTTAGAGACTTATTAAAATTATCACATTGCATATTTACAGTATAGGGAGTATACCTTGGCAGCATTCCTTGATATAGAAGGAGCTTTTAATAATATTAAGATTGAGGCTATTAGTGAATCACTATTCATTCAAAACTTCCTAATCGAATGGATTGTCTTGATGCTGAATAGCAGAATAATTAATTCGAACATGGGAGATACATGCATAAGGAAGGTAGTGACTTGAGGGACTCGCCCTTACTATGGCTCTTAGCCGTCAATGTCATTCTAAGACAAGTTGGCGCAAGAGGGCGAAAAATCGTTGCTTATACTGATGACGATGTTATATTGATCACAGGGAAGTTTCTTTCCACGATCAGCGCCGTCATGCAGTCTGAACTTAACGTAAGTAAGGGTTTAGGGGTTAACCCGGAGAAAACGGAGCTAGTTATTTTCACCAGAAGGTACAAGATTGAGAAGTTAAGGCTACCGGTACTATGGGGAATTGAACTTAAACTGGCAAACGAAGAAAAAAATCTTGGAGTGTTTCTTGATCTTGGAACAGGAAGACACAGGAAAGGCTTAAAAGAGGTCTCAACGCCTACTACACATGCAGGAAATCCATAGGTAAGAATTGGGGCCTCAAACCGATGGTAGTGAATTGGATTTACACATCGGTATTGATACCAATTCTGACGAATGGATGTCTAGTCTGGTGGGAGGCAATGAGAATAGGAAGTCGTAGGAATCTTTTGTCTAAGACCCAGAGAGCCTGCTTAGACTTAGTGAACTAGGACTTATAGGATCAATCAGAATAGGACATTCCAAACTTCTAAACGAAATAAACCTCGGTGGACATGCCCTGGCTCCCTCTGGGTCCACGGATAACATGTGCACGGAGTTTGATTTCGGGAAAAATCCTATACTGATTATCCCAAATAGGGACCAATGGCCAGGTAAGGAGAAACTATTTAGTGGAGCATCGATATTCACTGACGGGTCCAAAATGGATATAGACACTGATGCAGGTGTTTATCTGTTTGAGGAGAACGTCGTATAGGCTCTCGGATAGTTGCAGTGTGTGTAATACAGAGGTAACACTGTATGTAGATAGCCAGGTGGCTCTAAAGGCCCTGAAAGGACATTTTGTCAAGTCTAGGTTAGTTAGCGACTGCAAGAAGGCTCTGAGGAGATTGAAGAGTAATAGTTATATTAGACTCTGCTGGATACCGGGTCATTGCGAGATAACTGGCAATGAGGTAGCTGATGAATTAGCTAGGAACGGCTCAGCTTTGGATAGTGCTGTAAGTGAAAGTGGCTTTTACTTCAGGTTGATTAGAGAGTGGATTCGGAATAGAACCAATTATGCATGGAATCGTAGAACGGACTGTAGATTATCAAGGTTTCTATGGCCTAAACTTGATACAGCAGATACAAATTTACCTTCATCACAGCCTTCATAATTATATTAATTTTCGTCAGTGGGTTGTTTTCACATTCTTTCCTACCTAACTTGTGAGCCTTTGATACTTTGCCGTTATCCAAAATGAGAAGTTTGCCATATTTTGCAGAAGTGTCTTCGCTTTTTGACGAGACGGATAGTGGTGATGTCATAACGTCACTTCTACATTTTTTTATTTAAAAATTTAATAGTATTTAAAATACTTTACAATATTCTTCTTAATATAATTTAAATATAGTATTCAATGTATTCAAAACCTTTCGAAGTTATTATTTTTAAAAGCGATATAATTTTTCTTCTAAATATATTGTTTTTTTCTTCTACTTTTATATAAGTTGGAAGCATATTGTACATATGTAGTCCTTTTATTGAAAAGTGACCGTTGTGTTTCACAAAAGAAGGCACTATATAACATCAAAAACGATCCCACCCACTTGGAAACAAAAACTTTGTAGCAGGCCTTATATATAAAAACAATTAGAAAAAAATGCAGAGTCAACACTCAGAATTTTCCAGAAGAAACTCTCTCTCAAATTCCAATAATAACGCGCACAAAAAAAAAAACGTTCGCTTACTATGAAGTCTACTTGACAACTGTTTGTTTTTTTATTACTGAGACATATTATCCCAATAAGATTTTCAAGAATATATAATCCCAATATAGCGGTTCAAACACGTTTTAATTTTTGCTTCTTCAGATGTCAAGGAAGAGACTGACGAATAACCTTATGCTCGAAATGTTGTATGAAATAATTTCTTTCATAGGAGTGTCGTTAATTATGCACTACAACCATTTTCCGGCTATAGTTGATTATTGGAGCCAAAACCTTTCCTTGAATAATGAGTCTATTTTAAAAAGCATGTCTCGCGATCTCACCTCTCGTCCACGGTATATTTCAATGACATAGAGAAGTCAAGTAGGCTCCGAAAATTTTTTTACGTGTCTGAAGTTCTAGTTTGTGTAAAGAAAATGTTTTCCGAGGCACGAAGTGAAAGCGCTTTTCAATCAGTGGATGAGTGCGTGACGAACTTCAAGAGCCATTCCATGCTAAAACAGTACATGGCAATGAAGCCCATAAAACGTGGCGTAAAAATGTGGATACGGTGTGATGCCAAAAATGGTATACATGACTTAAATATTTATACTGGGAATGAAACCAACTCTGTGATCACCAGAACTCTTGACGAAAGTCATATTCAATCTGACATCTACTATTCGCAGTATTTTAAAATAATTTTTTGTTCATTACCTCATATCCAAATTGAATTTCAATACATAACATTTCACACTTCCAAATCTGTTTTAGATATAAATAAGGCAGTTATAGTTCGTTAAACCAGTTTGGTTTTGTTTTTGTAAAATATTAAGCAAAAAATATTACAATTAGCTTATGTATTATCACAGCGTAAATTGCTTTTGCAAAAGATTTAAAGCAAACAATTTTAACTTATCACATCTAAGAACAAAAAAGAGGTCAGTCATATCAGAGAAATATAGAAGTACATCCGTTTAAAGTATTTTTCAATTGCTCTACATTTTTGTTTGTTCAGTCCACAGCATCTCAGTTAAATTTGTTAAAGATTCTTAATAGAAATGTTTTCTAACGTTACGATCGGAAAAAGTAATAAACACAGAAAGTGAATGCACACAAATTAATTAATAAACAAGTGGTGGTGATAATAATAGCAGCCGATACCCGCTCCCTTTGCGAGGCGATGCGGTGGCAATCTGTGACATTTTACAATAATGCAAACACAGCAGCAACAACACCAATTGAACATACAAACAAAACACACACAATATGTACAAAATACGGTGAAAACGCACAATTGTTAAATTTACATAATCTCGATTACTAGTTAAATGTAAAAATATGAAAGATCCTTTTTAGTTTACCTTGCCGGATACGGTTTCACCATCATAATAAAGTAACATTTTTTCAATTTTACCATCCTCTCCCTTGACCTCTGTCATTTTTTTGTTTTCAGCACCATCGAAAACAATATCGATTTCGGCCGATTGTCCAAAACCCAAAAAGTTCATATTCGTTTTAATTTGTTGATGATTCGCTGTAGAATTATCTGAATAATTGGAATGTTTGTAACGTTTAAATATTTCCGTAAATAAAATTTTATTAACAAAAGTATAATTTTTTGGGCGTTTTGTTGAAAAAAAATTCTTTTGCTTCGTTTGACTAGCAGAGACCTGCGCCGAACAATTTCAACGGCGGCGGCATATGTAAAATTTGTCGTCGGCGGCGCAAAAATGGCTATCAGCCGGTGGAAATTCAAACATCAGAAAAACAAGGTTTGAAACGGTAACGGTATCGGTATTAAATTTATTTTTATTTCGTAACGGTAGTTTAAATTATATCGGTATCTGTATACCAACACCTAAACTAAAATACCGGTATATTATCAAAAACATAGCAGAAACAGTAAAAAGTTACATCCTTTATTTATTTTTAATTAAAATTCATAAAAAAATTATAATTAAATTTTTTAGATTTTGTCACCTTAAAACATAACATATAAAAATATTTTATTTTATGTTTAAAACCGCAATTTAGTTTTTGTGTCGGTTCAAGTTCACTTTTTTCTGATTTTTTAAATACATGAAATTAAAACCATACACTTTCGGACCTAGTTTCAATTCATATAAATTCAATAAAACTATAATTTTTCTCTAAAATGCGCACCAAAGGTTGGGTACCAACTCCTCATGGATTGGGACTAAATCGACGTTTTGCAAATATATCAATTTAAATATTTCATAAACATCACAGGTTAAGACTAAAAAAATATAATGGAAAGTGCGTTGCGAATGATTTTTTAGGGGAATATTCATTCCAATTGATAGATAAAGTCACTCATTCCAATCAGCGAAAAACATCTCTGTTTAGGTAAGAGCTAGAAGAAATATGTCAATCACATCTTGAAAATTATCTAGAATTTCGGATTTCGGAAAAAAATTTCATGTGAAACGGCAGTAAATTACGCACGCCTTAAATAGATGGAAAAGTAACGACAGAAATAAAAAATAATGGCAATTTTTCTCGATTTTAAAAGAGCGTTTAAAACAATAGACAGGAAAATGTTATTACTAAAGTGAATTATAAAAAATCAGAGTCAATTAATAATGAATATGGAGTACCACAAGGATGAATTCTTGGAGCTTTACTATTTATAATTTCTATAAATATGACAACTCTAATAGATAGAAATGAAATAGTAGATAGTAGTAGATAGAAATAATGCGGTCGATGCCCTAATATTTAATATAGCGGATACAGATGAACAGTGCCTGGAAAACTTAGTATATGATATGCGAAATATAAACAACTGGTTGAAGGTGAATAAATTAAAACTGAACGAAAATAAGACAAAAATTATGGAAATGAATATGAATAACAATACAGAATTTAAAATTAATATCAAAATAATAGAAAAAGTAGATGAAGTAAAATATTTAGGGTTTATAATCGACAAAAACATGAATTTTAATGATCATATAGAATACATATGTAAAAAAATTGGAAAAAAGAAAGGCTTTTTTAGAAGGATTAGAGACAAAGTATCAATAATCACTGCAATAAATATATATATAATACAATAATTAAACCACATTTTGAATTCGGGTCAACCGTACATACACTTGCTGCACAAATATACAATTAGAAAGGTTATAAAAACTACAAAATAAAGCTATGTGATCGATTTTAAAGTGTTGTATATATACTTCGATACATTATATGCTTGACACTTTGAAATGGATAAGTATCAGACAAAGACTCCCAAATTATGTTAAAAATGAAACAAATATTAATGATTTTAAAAGAAATTGTGTAATGCAAAAAAATAATGTTTATCAGAGCATTTAAAAATATAAAATTGGATAAGAAATTTAATGTATTATAGTCGTAAGAAAGTATTTAAAATACTACTAAATAAATAAAAAATAAAATAAAATGAAAAAAATAAATAAATAAAAGAAAATTTTGTAGAGAAGAAATAATGCTCCAAAAATTTAGTACCAATTAGGTTCCTAACTTGCCCCATTTACTCACTAGCAGTTTTGAATAGATTAAAATATTCACGTTTAACGCTCTGCAACCAATGAAAAAGAGAGCATGAATGTATAATGAATTTCTTTTTTTGGGGTAGGGGTTTTAAAAGTTTAAATGGCGTAGCTATCTGCTAACATATTCCCAGGTTGTTCACTTGGTCAGAAGCAAATTATCCATTCGATATATACCTTCGTATAGAAAACTATCGTTTCCGAATTCAGCTCACTGAATTTTATTGTCCCCACCAATATCAATGCTTTGAGTTTTATATGATATTCCACAAACAATCCAAATAAAAAGTTAAAACTATTGCATTTGACAAATGCAAAAGTCTCGAAAAGCCGAACAACAAAAACCGCTTGTCTGTACTTACGATATAATTACAATGACGTTACAGTTATCCTCAATCAAGAGCTACTTTACGACTCGTATGATCAATGTATGATCGTAGATCATGAAAATTACAAAACAATTATAATTCCAATGTGAAAAATGTGTGGATAATAATATATTGTTACGAAATTTTACTTGAATTCAAAAATAACGTTAAATATAAAGTTAAATCTTTCCGGACGTTCCTACTTATGTTAACAGCAGTTAACATATCTGTAGAAATTATTAATATTGTTGTAAACATACAACATTGCATAAAAAGCTTTCACCATTGTTTGTAAGTATGACAACACTACATGTTGAAACATTAACATCGAAAGCTCTAGGTTGTCCGTTAAGAACATTGTAGAAATAGAGAAACATCTAATAGATGTCAGTGCAGTGTATATAAATTGGCCGTGAGAACCCCATAGAGTCAGTCTAATTGGAAGCGTTGTTAACCCCAGGTCTACAACTGAGATTAATGCTGATATAATATCTGAGATAACGCCGGCAGAGGAGAATAACCATTTTTTTATATTATGTTAAATCTTAAATAAGGTGTACACGTATTTTCATAAGTGCTATAAGAAATCATTATTTTTAATCAGTCGCAAAGTAAACATGTCCTTTTTATTTAAGCAATTACCACTTTTTAGCACAATTTATATAAAAATGTTTTTTTACATGTAAAATAAACACTGAAAGGAAACAATTTTACAAAAAAACATTGTCTTTAAGTAATTTCCAAAATACACATGCACGTACACAAACAAAATTTCGTATATATGTATTTTTTTGACAGTTCATCTTATTAGATGGTTGTGTAGAGAAATCTCATCACATCTTATAGTACATCTTATAATACTACTATTTGAATCTACACGTGAAATAATTCTCTCAGCGAGTGAATTTGATATTCTCTGACACAAAAATCTTACAGATTATGTTACGTCTAAACTGGCTGGACCCCAGGTCTACAACTGAGATTTACGCTGATATAATATATGAGATAACGCCGGCAGAGGAGAGTAAATATTTTGTTTATATTATGTTAAATCTTAAATAAGGGGTACACGTATTCTAATAAATCCTATAAGATATTATTATTTTCAATCAGTTACAGAGTAAACATGTCCTTTTTATTTAAGCAATTCGCACTTTTTTAACACAATTTTTATAAAAATGATTTTTAACATTTAAAACAAACACTATAAAGAAACAATTTTACAAAATAACATTGTTTTTCAATAATTTCCAAAATACACATGCACACACACAAGCAAACTTTCGTGTATGTGTATTTTTTGACAGTTCTTCTTATAAGATGGTTGTGTAGAGAAATCCCATCACAACAGTCTCATAATACATCTTATAATACTACTATTTGAATCTACACGTGAAATAATTCTCTCAGAGAGCGAATTTGACACTCTCTGACACAAAAATCTTACATATTATGTTACGTCTAGACGGGCTGGTAAGTAAAGACAAATTAAGTGCCTTGGCTGTATAATCTTGTACATTATTAAAGTGTGCTGTATAAAGTGTGTAATATATGAGTGTGTGTGTATTAAAACACAAAGTGACTATTTTAAGTGTTAATGTTGTACATTTTTAAATAAAATAAAGAGTCGTTACAACTTTTAAACTACTAAACTGCTGTTATTTGCAATCAAAGTATACGGGTTATTTAAAGGAAATAATCCACCTTTTTTTTAAAAGGTTAAAACGTAACAATATGTTTACCCACAATTTTATTTCGGTAAAAACTGATGATGTGACCAGCTCCCCAGTAGCTGTGCGCAGACTTAACCCACATAATTGTTCAATTGTTTTCTTGACTAAATCGGGCCTGACGATAGACTGTGACGCCCCGGTGTCTATAGTAAAAACATGGTTCTTGATGTACCTAGAAACAGTAAGATTGCTATTTTTCTGCTGCATTACGGATATGGAGATTGTGGGGCCCTCAGATATGGAAGCTAGCTCTTGTCCTGTAGTGCTAGCTCCTTTTAGTTTAAAGGTGATTCTTATGATGATTAATGATTTGTTGTTTCTTTGAAGCGAGGCAGATCTGGTTCGTTTTCTTGGTGCTTTGCACTTTCGCTGAATATGACCAGATTTACCGCAGTTATAACATTTTACTCTGACTTTACTTTGTTTCTCATTAAACGCCTCCAAAACCTTTTTGAATTCGTCGACTATTTTTCTTCCATTATCAGGAACAACTTCGACATTTCGCATATTGCATATTTGCGGCTTTGAAATTATTTTCGCCGTTTCTTGTGCCAGTGCGAGTGGGACGGTTTCAGTAAATGATGTTTTAGGTGTGGCACAAATCGCGTGTTTTATTTCAGGATCAGGAATGCCATTAACAAATGCCTCTATTTTGATATGGTCCAAAAACGGGATGTTTTCCCTTGGATAAATAAGCTGCAGCAAACGCTCGATTTCCAAGGCAAAATCCTGTAGTGTCTCATTGGGCTTTTGCACTCTACCATGCAATTCCATTCGGTATAATTCCTTTTTATGTTCACCACTATTTGCAGTATGGTTTAACTCTATAGCTTTTTCTTCGTCGTTCCACATGTTTCTAATAGCAACTATATCAAACTGGAACTTGAACACATTAAATGGTGTGGGGCCTTTATTCTACTAGACGATTCTGGAATAATTCGCACCTGTCCATTTTGAAGATTATTCATCTTTATTTCTTTGGCTATTTCATTCTCTAAATTGGACAGCTTTTTATCATCCTTATCAACGATTTTGGCTTGTATATCTTGACAGCTCTCTGAGTTGGATACCTATGTATCAATACCATCCACTCTGCTGTTTATAACTTCCGAAATTTAATGAAGTTTCTCGTCTGTCGCTCTAGAAGTTTCTTGAAATTTCATTTCCATTATTTTATTTTCTTATTTAACTTCAGCAAAAAATTTCTCGTTATTTACTTTAAAAGTTTCTTGAACTGCAGCAAGAAGTTTTTCGTTATTTACTTTAGAAGTTTCTTGAACTCGAGCAAGAAGTTTCTCGTTATTTACTTTAGAAGTTTCTTGAACTTCAGTAAATTTCTCGTTATTAACTTTAAATTGCTCCATTATAGCAGCAAAAATTATGGATCAATCCATTCTGTTTGTTGTTGCATGGGTAAAAACTTCCATTTTTTCTTTATACTCTAATTCGTAAGTTCCTTTTAAAAAATGTGGTTTATTTCCTTTTAAATAAACCGGTACTTTGATTGCAAATAAAAGCAATTTAGTAGTTTAAAAGTTGTAAAGACTTTATTTATTCAAAAATGTACAACAATTACAGTTTAAATAGTTACTTGGTTTTTTAATACACACACACAATTAAATTACACACTTTATATAGCACAGTTTAATAATGTACAAGAATATACAGCCAAGGCAGTTAATTTGTCTTTACTTAACGATGCTTCCAATTAGATTGATTCAATGGTGTTCTCACGGCCAATTTATATACATTTCTATTCTATTTCTTTCTACAATCGAGAAATTCTCAATTTCTGGCTTAGTGATTTTTTAACGATTGAGTAGTTTGCAGTATGGTTTCCTCTACAGTTACATTTTTTCAATTTAGAGTCATCTTTACATTTATTACATTGCGATGAATTGTGTAACTCTCCACAAACAACACATATGGGTGGCAATCTGCAATTATGGAGATCACATAAAAGGAGTTTTCACCAATCAATGAGATCAAATATCGAACCAAAGTGTTCGAGTTAATTTATCTCAGATAAATAGGTGGTGGTTTGGCTTTTTTGCAAAATAGAAAAACGATTTTTAGTGTTCGGTCTGTCAGAGTTACTATCCTTAGATAATTTTGCCAAAGGTGCTATTTTCGAGGACTTAGGGCTTAGTCCTCGTTTTAAAACTGTAATGTATCGATCCATTCCAACTTGAATTTGGGATTTATTGTCATTACTTAAAGGGTGCCCAATCTTGGGTATAGCACCAGTTGAAGGTTAATTGTATCTGTACTTACTGTGAATGATTTCTTTTCTGAAGTTGATTTACCTAGCATAACTTCAGCCGCAAATAAAAGATTGTTGTTTTCTGGTAACTTTCTATCAACAGCTGGTTTGCTTTCTTTTGTTGAACAATCATTAATTGTCAACAAAGCGGGGAGCGGGAGCGAGCACGAGTGACTGGCTTGGCGGTTAAATACAAGCTGTCATCAATTCTTTTATTTGTTTTATTTTTAAAATTATCATAAACATTCACAGTCTCATATGCATTTCAGCCATTAACAATAAGCCTTCGCGTTTAACAGACCGTGTCAACAAAGAGTGTCAAATTCGCTCTCTGAGAGAATTATTTCATATGTAGATTCAAATATTAGTATTATAAGATGTATTATGAGACTGTTGTGATGAGATTTCTCTACACAACCATCTTATAAGATGAACTGTCAAAAAATACACATATACGAAAGTTTGTTTGTGTGTGTGCATGTGTATTTTGTAAATTACTAAAAAACAATGTTTTTTTTGTAAATTTATTTCCTTTTAGTGTTTGTTTTACAAGTTAAAAAACATTTTTATAAAAAGTGTGCTAAAAAAGTGCGAATTGCTTAAATAAAAAGGATATGTTTATTCTGTGACTGATTGAAAACAATGATATCTTATAGGAATTATTAGAATAAGTGTATTATTTAAGAATTAACATAATATAAACAAAATGGTTACTCTCCTCTGCCGGCGTTATCTCACATATTATATCAACGTTACCTCACCTAGTGTCTACATTAGGCGAATTTTTATCAAAACAAACGTCAAAATCAGTGCGAATATATACAAGGTAACCTTAGTTAAACAGCCAATTATTATTTTGGTTGTTACAGTTGTCAAACTGCATATATAAAAAACAATAAGGAATACGCCATATTGTTGTTTTTGTGCAACTGTTGCCAGCTTCCATAAATTCGCGTTAAGTTTGACGTTTGTCTTGATAAAAAGATTTCTAATGTAGACACTATGTCAGGTCTACAACTAAGATTAACATTGATATTATATATGAGATAACGCAAGCAGAAGAGAGTAACCATTTTGTTTATATTATGTTTAATCTTAAATAAGGGGTACACGTACTCTAATAAATCCTATAAGACATCATTATTTTCAATCAATTACAGAATAAATATGTGCTTTTTATTAAAAAAAACGCACGTTTTTAACACAATTTTTATAAAAATATATTTTTTAAATGTAAAACAATCATTTAAAGAAAATAATTTTACAAAATCATTGTTTTTTTAGTAATTTCCAAAATATATAAGCACACACACATAAAAAACTTCCGTGTGTGTGTATTTATTTGACAGTTCATCTTATAAGATGGTTGTGTAGAGAAATCTCATCACAACAGTCTCATAATACTTCTTATAATACTAATATTTGAATCTACACGTGAAATAATTCTCTCAGAGAGCGAATTTGACACTCTCTGACAGAAAAATCTTACATATTATGTTACGTCTAGACGGGTTGTTAATCTCAGTTGTAGATCTAGAGACTCATAAAGAGTGTATGCAAATATTTTTAATAACACTTGTGCTCTTTATTTTGATTGAGATTACACAATTAATCACACAAAGAAATATGAAATAAATGGCACGGATAATAATATTATATTAATGACTTTATTTTATTTTTTATTTAAATTATATTATAAAAATAATCGCGTCCATTCGCGTATTATGTATTGAACGGGTGTAATTTATATTTTTGACCGATGTCATTAAAAAAACGATTTAATTCGGAGTAAAAATAAAGTACGTCTGTTTAGCTCAAATGTTACTTAATGAATTAAAATATAACGGGTTTAACGGCTTGTTTAAAGTTAAATAATGCTTCTCAACCTTTTTACTTATGTCAACAGCAGTTAACATATCTGTAGAAATTATTAACATAGCTGTAAATATGCAACATTGAATGAAAAGCTATCACCATTGTTTGTAAGTATGGCAACAGTAAATGTTTAAGCTGCTAACATTAACATCGAAAGCTCTAGAATTCGAATATTCTAGTTTGTCCGTTAAGAACATTGTAGAAAGAAATAGAATAGAAATGTATATAAATTGACCGTGAGAATACCATTGAGTCAGTTTAATTGGAAGCATCGTTAAGTAAAGACAAATTAACTGCATTTCTTGTACATTATTAAAGTGTGCTGTATAAAGTGTATAATTTAAGTGTGTGTGTGTTAGAACACAAAGTAACTATTTAAACTGTTATTGTTGTACATTCTTAAATAAAATAAAGAGTCGTTACAACTTTTAAACTACTAAACTGCTTTTATTTGCAATAAAAGTACCGGTTTATTTAAAAGGAATAAACCACATTTTTTAAAAGGTAAACACGTAACAATTGGTGTCTGAAGTGGGATTGCAAAATAATAAGCAGTCATGAAGTTAAAGAACTAAAAGTGGAGCAAGAGAGAATTGAATAAGTTGGAGTTACCTACAGCTGGTAATAAAGCAGATTAACAAAAGAGGCTAATAGGTGAATTCAAGCGGTGTAATGTTGACATAGCAGCTTACGAATTAAACATCTTCAAGGTCAATTACCCCCAGTTACAACAGCCCTCTGACAACAAAGCCTCGTACGCAAACATCGTTAAGAACAACCAATCCTTATTGCAGGACTATCAACATCAAAATAAATTTAATCGCAATATGAACCCAGCAAATGCCCGCTTTCAATTTTACACAAATTTAATGATCAATATGATGCAAGAAATGCTTAAAATGCAATCTATGTTATTGCAAGCAATGCTGAACAAATCGTGAACTGCCTAAAAATAAGTTTTCGGAACGACAATGGTATTCGTCAACATAAAAATGAACTCGAATACTTTCTTAAAAGTCATGATCTAGATATAATGTTAGTCTCGAAACCCATTTGATATCAAGAAGCTTATTTAGGATAAATGGATATGCTTTTTATGACACTAAAGATCCAAGAGATAGCGCATATGGAGGCTCTGGCATTTTAATAAAAACCCGTATCAAGCACTACTTAATGTGTGATCTTCGTGAAGATTATTTTAAGCTACAACAATCTGTAATGATGATTGTTACAGAAACTTAGTGATTTCGTGGACATATTCACCCCGCAGGTTTTCAATTTCAGAAAATCAATATGAAAATTTTTATAAATTACTAGGACCCCGTTTCCTAGCAGCTGGATTATAACGTTAAGCATACATTCTGGGGATCACGACTTATAGTCCCTAAAGGTCGTATTTCGTTTAATACGAGAACAATTTCTAAAATGAGTTTGAATGTTATTTCGAGCGGAGAACCAACATATTGGCCAACTGACCCAAATAAAATACCGGATATCATCGATTTCGCTGTTACGAGGAATTTACCAAGGGAATTAATTCATGTTAAATCTTAATTAGAATTATCTTCAGATCACTCACCCAATTTTGTTACTATATTGTGTACCCCACTGGTATCTCAGTGAATAAACTAGTTGAAATATAGAAAATATATTAGCACTCATTGCACGGAAAATATATTGCTGAGAACACCAGAAGATACCGATCTCTCTCTTAATAATTTTGAAAAAACTTGCTGCTCAACACGCTACCATAACCCCCGACAAAACAGATATAATAGAATTTGTTCTATGGATGTCGAACGGCTCTTGTCTGAAAAAAGAAGAGTTCAAAGAGAGTGGCAACTCCACAGATCGCCTCAACTCAGATCGTAGCTAAGAGAATGCCAAATGCGTCTTAATAAGCTACTAGAGTATAAAAAATTGAATAAATATTTGGAGAACCTAGATGCTACCCCGTATTCGAATTACTCACTATGGGGAGCTACGAAAAAGTTGAAAAGACCAGTTACAAGTAGACATCTTCTACGTAATGCAAAAGGAGGCTGGGCAAGAAATGATAGCGAAAAGGGGAATATGTTTGTTAGTCATTTAAAGAACGTGTTTTCAACAAATTTATAAGATGACATAATGGAGTTGCTACCTGTCGTACCCCTTTTTAAAGCAGTTGAACCCCTTTGTTTTGAGATTCGAGAGATCGACAAGGTTATTGTTGATTTAAACTTCAAAAAAGCAACTGGTATTGACAAAATAAGTAACAAGATGCTTTTGGAGCAACCCGGGACAGTAATAAGAATAATACTTTTTATTTTTAATACTATATTACGCCTTGAATATTATCCACCAGAATGGAAGGTCTCATTGGTTACAATGATACCTAAGCCCGGAAAAGATCACACTAAAGTAGAATCGTATAGGCCTATTAGCTTGTTGTCTAATACATCAAAGCCGTTTGAGAAGCTATTGATGAAAAAGTTGAAACCAATAGTGAATCGTTTTGATTGTACTCCAACACATCAATTTGGTTTTAGAGAAAAACATAGCACATTTGAGATTTTTATATATATTTAATACAGAATGTTGTCACATTGAAATTATCTGTTATTGGACATTGTTATCATTATTATATATTTAAATAAATATTTTGTAATAATTCACTTAATTTTGTGAAAATTCAATAAATAAATTTAGATGAAAAAAAAATTAATTCAAATACAATTTCGTAACAATATTAAAATTTATGCACTTTAGGATCACTCCCGGAAATGGGACTTATATGGGAGCTATAACAAATTATGGAGAAGTTGTTTGCATCAAATATGTTTATATGGGATTTATTCACGTTAAAGTGATTTTCGGAAGAGGGGCTTATATGGGAGCTATGGTCAATTATTAACTGATCTTTATAAAATTTGGGATACAGGTTTTTACTTATATAAAACATATTTGTGCTGACGTCGTTAAATCGACTCAGGAAGTGATTGAGTCGAATGGTATACTTTAAGGTGCGGGTCCGAACAACCAGCATAAACGCATAGTACCCCAACCACCTATGGTGTTGTAGAATATAAAAATGTTGTTTCTGAAGAAAAATTTTAGAACTTGTTCTAAAATCATTACTTCTAGAATTGCTGTAATCAGATCCACTTCAGATTCTTTAGTAACATCCTTGGAACTTGTACTACTCGAAACCAATTCTGGTACTCATGGTGTAAAATCCTATCGTATTCATTAGTCCCAGAATCCCTCCCTAAAGCTTCAATAGAACTAGTTCCGAATGTGACATCGAATAAAAATCATTGATTAAAGAACTAGTTCTAGAACCATTGCACAGAATGGGTACTGACTAGGTAACACTTCCACAGAACAAGTTCTGGGGCAACAATTTCAAACAAATATAATTATTCGTAACTCCAAAGTAAAACGAGTACAGGCTATTTTCTTGCATTCTGAAACTAGTTGTAGAACTACTACAGTTTTCTCTGGATTTGGTTTTATAGCAAATAATATTTATTAACAATTTATATTTAAAATTTGTAGAAAAAAGCAACATACACTACATAAATAACGTATTAATGGTACAAAGCTACAATAATAAAATTAATTAATAATTATTAATACAAATACACATTTAAATGTCAATTTAGATATAAATGTTCAAAAACACTTGACTGGTTTCTTAAGAAGTTCTGTCCAACCATTTGGATCATTTGGATTTTCTATATCTGAACGATACAACTTTCTGCCTTGACTTTGTAATTCCGCAAATTGTGCCACAATAGGATCATGACTACATGATGCAGCAGCCACCACTCTATCTTGTTCGTCAATAAAATAGGCAACGAATTTTAAATTTTCCAAATCGCCTTTAATAACTACATCATTATAGGAGCCATAGCCAGAATAACGAAAGCCTTTGCCAAACAACATGGTAAAGAAGAATGGCACTGCCTGCAATTCCTGAACAGTATTTCCGGCCATATTAATGGCAGCAATACGACCATGATATTGAGCCAACTGGTAATGACCAATAGTGGCACGATGGTTATTATTAGCATATACTGGAGCATTAACTATGTCGCCGCCAACATAGACATCATCGACCAGCGATTTCAAATATATATCAGAATCAATGGAACCATTAGCGTTGATGGGTAAACCTGAGCCAATTAAGAATTTAGTATTGAATTTGGATCCAGTTCCCATAATGAGTATATCACAAGGTAGTTTAGTGCCATCAGCTAATACGACTTCGGTTAGTTTGTTGTTACAATCTCCAATAGCTTCGACAATGCCGCTGCTCATAACCATATTGACGCCTTGGTCACGAAATAAGCGTAATACCCGTTCACCAATCACCGAACCAAAACTCGCCATAAGAGGGAATTCGGTACGTGACACAACTGTGACCTAAAAGGATATAAAAATAAGGATTTAAATAATTTTGCATCATAATTGGTAGCAAATTGAGTTCTCCATCATTTTATAATATTTAATGAAAATATTTTGAATCTTTTTAAACGTTTAACGTTTTGTTTTCAAAAATGAGTTCCTTAAAAATTATATTTCTATATGTGCATCATATAATTTTTAATTCTACTTACACTCTTTACTTTCTTCACCCAATTTTGTGCTGATTCCAAAGCGATGAAACTGGAACCTAAACATACCACATTTGTTTCGGGTTTTATCATTTTACTTATCTCTTGAACATCTTCGAATTCACGAACCACAACTACGCCTCTAAGATCTACTCCCTTAATTGGTGGTTTACTAGCACTGCAACCAGTTGCTATGAACATTTTGTCATATTTTAGTGTTGTATTATTGGACAAATAGACAGTTTTGTTTTCACAATCAACCTTGGTAGCTTCAACTGATATCAAAGTTTCGATGCCATACTCATCATAAAATTCGTGCTTACGGAATTGAATTGTTTCAATTTTTATATCACTTGCTTTGGAGATTTTTACACGATCGTAAGGCAAATATTGTTCCTTACAAATCATAATTATACGACCCGTAAATCCTTCTTGGCGCAAAGTTTCCGAGCATACAGCCCCAGCAGGACCACCTCCAATTATTACGTAACAAAGATGATTTTTGGGATCACGTTTCACCATATTTTTAAGACGTTTTGTACTCTCAAGATCTTTGCGTTTAACTCGTAACATAACTTGACCATCCCTTTCAATATCCACTTTGAAACAGGGCAGAGAATCGAGACCGGGGAAGTCTTCTATGTCACCGGTATCAATATTGAAACAGGCTCCATGCCAGGGGCAACGAACACGTCCATCACCCAAAACACCAGTATGCAAAGGAGCCCCATAATGAGTACATTTATTGCCAACAGCTTTAATTTGATTATTTTGTTTGACCACCAGAACTTTGGTGTTTTCATCAAAATTGAATTGTTTCATTTCATGTTCTTGCAGATCGTTTACATTGCAAACGGCTACAGAATCGGTATATTCTTCACTCATTTTTTTTTCGCAGGTAGACTGATATGATCCAGAACCGGTGGTACCTAAGCCAGTAATAAAAGGAAAAACCATTAATTAATTTTACAAATCTTTACACATGTATGCACTTACATACATACATATGTATGTATGCATACATATGTACATACATACATAATTATTTTTTAATGAAGTATGAAAAATACACATACATTTATTTAAAATTCTGTTCAACATATGGAAAAACATTTTTTTTCAAACCTTTCAAAATATAATCTATGTACTAATACGTATGTATAAAAATACAGGGATATGGAAATTGTAAAGTAGTTTGAATTTGTAACTTTGAAGGGTCACAAAGAAATGGTAAGAGATAGGGTTTATGCATAATTAAAAACTTAAAATATTTCATTTGCAGAATCATTTGCTTTGGATTATGTTGGTTTTGCTACTGGCTGTCTTAAATAACATACAGTCATTGCCCACCAGCGACTTAACTGATGACGATTGGAATGCTTTGCTTGAACTTATTGATAAATCCAAAAAACTGCCCTCATATAATAATGAGTATTATGAATCATTTACTCTTAAACCAATTATATATAAAATGGATTTTGATGACGATTTCTACAAAAAGGATTTAATTGAACTAACTCCCCCAAAAATCACTAAAAAGGGGGAAAAAGTACCAGAGGAAACAAGTTTTTGGACAAGCGTTAAAACTTTTTTCACTAATGATTTAAACTCGATGGCTAAAGAAGTCGCCGATAATTATAATCCAATCCCAATCCTTGCATCGATTATCGACGATATGAAGCACAGCGATACTTGGGTTGATGTAAACTCATTTTTTACTAAAATCTATAATCGGTTGGTAAAATTTTCGGAGAGTGTAATTGATGATTTAAAGGCGTCTACTAAAAAAGAGCAAACATAAATTGAAATGAAATGTGGGATGATTAAATAATTTAATAAATTACAAATATTAAAAACAAAATGAAAGCCTTTGAAACATAGTCAACTTTCTATGCGTTGGGTTCTGTTTGGGATTAAAATGTTCATAAATAGATAACACTATGAGAAGTTTTATTTAAATTAGTGTTAAAGATTTCGACAATATAAAATTTCTTGATTAATTTTTTAATTTAATGAAATCTTTGTGGAAATTTAAAAAATAGTAAACTAGCTTGAAATTAGTCATAAAATTATCAAAGGAAAAGCATTATTGATCGCATTAGCAAAATTATTTAAATTCCAGTATGTGGAAAAGTTTCGAATTTATACGTGTGATCGATATTAATAACTTTCAAATGTGTACATTTCGATCTTCAGTTGAAATACAAATCACTTTAAATTTAATAGTGGGAATTTATATTAAAAAAAATTTAAAATTGAGAGAAGATATATAATTTAAAATAATTTAGTTGAAATGTAAATTTTCTTTCCAACTAAAGTATGTTTTATATTTTAATACATATCGAGGCCCTATATTCAAAACCTTCTGTATCGAAAAGTACATCATTTCAATTTTAAAGAGAGATCTAGAGTTTTGCACTTTTAAAATACTCGATGTGTGTAAATAAAATTATTATATTTTGTATTTTAAAAAATACATTTTATTTTCATTTTATGTTAAGTTACCTACATGAGATGAAAATAAGGCGGTTAGCGGTGCCCATTTCATTACAGTTATGATTCCATCAAGTATTTGTAGTTATATAGAGGAATACATCACAGTTTTTCTACACTAAGGTATAATAACAGAATCATGCTATTCAAGAACGACTGTTCTCGCTTTTTTTACATATTTGTTTACATTGTCCCTTACATATCAATGTGATATCCTGCCTTCAAATAAATGCGTTTAAGATTTATTTAACCAAGAAATGTATCGCCACCTCAGCATTACAAAATATAGGATGGACTTTGCAAATTCTACATTTGTCGTAGAATAAAGGCGGTGATTTTTTTTTTTGTCTTTTTGTATAAATTTCTCATTCTGGAATTGTAAATAATTAAATACAATACCGCTTGTCATTTTACAAGTTGTTTGTGCTCTTTAAGTGACATGATAGGCTAATTTTAGAAATAGCGTACTAAATCTGTAACCATAAAAGTTGAAATATTGGGTCAGCACCAATGAGATTCAATATTTTTTTCAAATGCAATATTATTTTTGACCAATCAGCCAATGTAATTTCTAATTTCATCATAAACATTTTATTCAAAAATATTTTTATATAAAGATAAAGTCCACATCCACCATCCAATATTTTACCTGACCTATTAAATATATATATATATATATGTATGTATATATATATATATAGACACACACACACACATATATATATATATATATATATATATATATATATATATATATATATATATATATATATATATATATATATATATATATATAGACACACACATACACACACATATATATATATATTCATATATATATACATTACGTTCTTTTAGATATCTGTAACCTATTAACATTTCACTTCTAACATTTTACTCCTTTGCTCGTCTGTAACTACATTAGTTTATGGAATTTTTCACATAAATATTCTAAAGTTGGTTGAAGTAATTGGGATTCGAGCGCTACAGAATTTGCTAAAAACTAAGACAGCTGATCTCACAATATGATCTGCCTTCCCAAGACATCTGATATTGTAAAATCAGCCACTGATCCTCTGGTACTGGTCCGAGCGTCAGATGGATGCCTTGCACAGCGACTTTGGTTGACTGTTTTGGTACAGCAACTTCGGTTGACTGTTTTGGCACAGCAACTTCGGTTGACTATTTTGGCACAGCAACTTCGGTTGACTATTTTGGCACAGCGACTTCGGTTTACTGTTTCGGCGCAGCGTCTTCGGTTGACTTTTGTAGCACAGCGGCTTCGGTTGACTGTTTGGACACAGCAACTTCGGTTGACAGTTTTGGCACAGAGACTTCGGTCGTCTGTTTTGGCACAGCAACTTCGGTTGACTGTTTTGGCACAGCAACTTCGGTTGACTGTTTTGGCATAGCAACTTCGGTTGACTGTTTAGGCGCAGTGATTTCGGTCGTCTGTTTTGGCACAGCAACTTCGGTTGACTGTTTTGGCACAGCAACTTCGGTTGACAGTTTTGGCACAGCAACTTCGGTTGACAGTTTTGGCACAGCAACTTCGGTTGACTGTTTTGGCATAGCAACTTCGGTTGACTGTTTAGGCGCAGTGATTTCGGTCGTCTGTTTTGGCACAGCAACTTCGGTTGACTGTTTTGGCACAGCAACTTCGGTTGACAGTTTTGGCACAGCAACTTCGGTTGACAGTTTTGGCACAGCAACTTCGGTTAACTGTTTTGGCACAGCAACTTCGGTTGACTGTTTTGGCACAGCAACTTCGGTCTTGTGATACTGTTATTATGACCAGCGCTGTATATTCGATATATTTTGGTGTAATATTTGAAACTTTGAGTAATTTCAAAGTTTTGTGTAGAATGCAACAGAAAATCGAAAACAAAATTAAATTGTCATTTAATTATGATATAACTAATTTAATTCTTTGTTGTATATATTATAAACAGCATTATACCAAAACGAATGTAGCTTCAATGAATTATGTTTACAAAAATAAAGATTTTTGAAGTTTTATTTTTGAAATCATTTTTAACGAACATTGCCAGATATTATAAAATGAGCTTTTAATTTCAAGAATTTTTTATATTAAAATTGTGTAATTATATTATATGATAATTAAATTCATATTGTAATTGTTACAAATACACTATATTTTTTATTAAAATGAATATACAATGAATTTAGTTCCAACAAGCTTGTATTTTAGGAATATGTAAAAATGTTAGGTTAGACTAAATGGGCTGCTGCAAATGTAACTATACAGCTCACTTGGGAATGAAAACGCCTCCCCCAACCCCTTCAGTCATCAGTGTAAACATCAATCGATCTATCTCTTTAGTGGGATCGGCTAAAATTGAAACTGAGAAGCCTCTGTCCAGAAAGGGTTTGGGAATACAATGATCAATATTGTCAGGGATGTCATCCAAGATTCTTAAAATGGTCGCATGGCCATAGCTTCTATCGTTCCATGCACCTATAGTACTGAGCCTAATCGCCGACATGATGGCGATTTGTTTGGCCATTAAATCCACTGGCATTAATCCAGTTCATGTAAAAATGTATGTTTAAAAAAAAGAAACTAAAACAGTACGGATATTATCCTTTTCGAAACAATCAAATAAATATCCTAACAAGATTTTTTTCTGGAAGATTTAAACCATCTTATACAAAAATAAGAAAAAAAGATGAAACAGAAATAAAAGCAAATCTGCACTGTCATAAATATCACGTACATTTTTGTGGATATCTTCTATAAAACCTATAGAGCCACGATGGAAAATAATTTAAATTTCCATTTCATTACCCTACAAGTCGAGTCAGGTAAATCTTTTAGCAAATAGCAAATGACAAAGGCTGGTATAGATATTGGAAGGGTCAGGCATAAGGGATTCATCATTATCCAAAATGTGTGCGGTTGTGGCAGTGGGAATGGGAGCTAATAGCAAAGAGTTGAGCATGCTATTTAACTTAACTTTTTCTCTAGGGTACCATAAGAAATGGTTTTGAATATTTGTTGTTTCAACACTTATACTAATGAAACGATTGCGTAGATTAGATTTTTTTGTTGATGTCAATGATTTTTCAAGATTATTGGTAATAACTTTGATAACATTTTTCAATTTCTTAAAATCAATTGCTTACTCATCGGTAAAAATTTTTTATGAGAACATTAAAATCTTATGTAAATACGGTAGCATTATTTTAACAAACTGTCATAATCATTACTCCAGGTCTACAATTGAGATATAATATGTGAGATAACGCCGCCAGAAGAGAGTAACCATTTTGTTTTTTATTATGTTAGATCTTAAATAAGGAGTACACGTATTGTAATAATTCCTATAAGATATCATTATTTTTAATTAGTCACAGAGTAAACATGTCCATTTTATTTAGGCAATTCGAACTTTCTTAGCCCAATTTTTATAAAAATATTTTTTAAAATGTAAAATAATAATTAAAAAAAAAAAACAATTAAAAAAACATTGTTTTTTAGTAATGTCCAAAATATACATGCACACACATATTTACAAACTTTCGTGTATGTGTATTTTTTTGACAGTTCATCTTATAAGATGGTTGTGCAGTGAAATCTCATCACAACAGTCCTATAATACATCTTATAATACTAATATTTGAATCTACATATTAAATATTTCTCTCAGAGGGCGAATTTAGCACTCTCTGACAGAAAAATCTTACAAATTCTGTTACGTGTAGATAGGCTGTTAAGTATGTTACAAAGTGATTTTCTTAATACATACAGAATGATATTTTAACATATTATTGAGACAAATATATTTTAATATTTAATTTTACACAAACATCTTAAAATTTCTACATAATTATAATTTAAGTCATCAGTTGGTTAATTCAAAGACTACTCTTTAAATATCTAACGAAACTAATTATTATTTTATAATTAAAATCGCTTATATTGGTATTTTTTAATAATCTTTAATTTTCTGATAAGATAAAAATTGTTTAAACAATTAAAAAAAGTGTAATAAAAAAAATGATAGAATACAAACAAACACATTTTTGGCTTCAGTTATAAAAAAAAGAGATATTTTAGTAGTCAAAGAAACGTCTTATGGTTTTTCCGGTAGAAATTTTTAGTTGGAATTATTTTAAGTTGTATTGGTATCAGAATAATTACAGCAAAGACTAATAAAGTAAACGAAAAATAAATTAAAATTAAATAATTTATAGATTGAATTATATTGGTAATACTGAAATTCCCTATTATATACATACTACATATGTATAGATATATTCTTTTAGTTCAATTATATTCTCACAAATATACACATGAACATAGAAGTTAAGGATATTTTCATTAAATAATTTCCTTTTGAAAATACAATAATCAATATAGTTATATTGTTCTTGAAGTAAATGAACGAGTGATATGTACTTTGTTTGTTTAAATTTGAATTCTTTTCTTCAAGTGTTAAAGTTTTAAACGGTTTTGTGTTCCATTTTATAAAATAAGTTTCTTAAATATGGTTTCAAATTCAACTTTTAATTATAACAAAAAACATAAAAAATATATTAACTGAAACGCAGACCTTGAAAACATTATTTACTTCGGTTTTTATACTCACATTATATTTAAATATTTGCTGGTTTAAGGAATTCGCGTATTCGCGATTTAACTTATGTCTAAATTTTTACGAGCAATTCAAATATTTTAGTACTCTATATTACAAATTTTTGCAAACATGTCAGAGAATAAGAAATTTTCGTTTGGAAAAGATTTGTTCATTCGAAAACTATTTTTTTAATAAAAAAAAAATCAGTAAATGAAAGCAAAGTCAAAATACGTTACCAAACAGTTATTTAATTCCTTTTTTAAATATGCTTTCGTTTGTATTTTGAGCAATGTCACTTTACCCTATGCCACCAAATGTGATGCGTTTATACTGAAAAATGGTCGGACCTCCGCTTAAAGTATCCATTCGATTCAGAATTTCTTAATAAGCCGGTCGAACATTATAAACAGTTTACAAAAGTTTCAATTAAAGACCTACTCTCCAGTATTAAATGTCCATGCGTCTGACTGTAAATTTTTTACATTCTTTGTAATTTAAATATCAAAATGTGCTTAAAAAAGCTGTTATTCAGAAATAAAAAAATAAAAATTTGTGAATTAATTTTTTCACTTTTGTTTTTATAAGATAACTAAATTGTGTTTTAATGTTAAAAAGTGAAAATGTAAACCTTGAAACAAATCGTTTGAAGTATTTTTATTAGTAGAAAAATATTCGGGATTTAACGAATTTTTTCGATTTTACGAATTGGCCTTACAATATATCATTCGTTCAACCGGGAAACCACTGTATTTTATTATTTTTTTATTTAATTAATTACATTTTTAAATATTGTTTGGATTACAAGGATTTGGAAAAATAATAATGGATAGTTCTTTCAAAATGCATGTAAAGAATTCTGTGAATTCAGTTTATAAAAATACTAATATGCCGTTTATACCAAAAGAAAAACTAATTGTTTTTTGAAAAACAAAATTTGAAAAACTACATCGTTTATATACCTTATTTCTTCCCAATGTAGTTTTTGTTGACATTCACATTTCTTGGTAATTTTTTATTTCCGCTCTTTTTGCTATTTCTTCGATCAGAGAATACATAGTTTCAGTATTAAAACGTATTTTAACAATTTTAATAGATTATTTATTGCAATAATTTAATAAACAAAACAAATAATTTCTATAAATTTGAAATTTTATTTTTCTCTTTATATAAAAAAGCTACGGTTCTAAAATTTGCTAAACAGAATGTATCATAAATAGTTATTTTAGTGGTTTTTATTTGGTTTTCAATAAAAACTAGTTAAAAATTGTTTTTGATTTGTATGGAAAAACCAAACAAATTTACGTAGCTTTTTATTCAAAAACCAAATAAAGCCAAAAACTACTAGTTTTTGATTGGTGTAAATGGCATATAAGAAACATTTTGTATGCCATTTACATCAAACAAAAACTAGTAGTTTTTGGATTTATTTATTTAGATTATTATTTTGATGAAATTAACCGCTAAATATAATTTTTTCACAATGATACAATATTATTTAATACCCTATAACGTAATACTGTTCAAGTATCCCTTGATTTTGGGTATGGAGCAAATTCTAGCACAAGGGAAGAAAATTAATAATTAGACGTTTTTGACACTGCTCCTTGTTAAATAATTAAAATTTCATCATTCGTGATTATTGGACGGTTGCATTTTTTATTATTGGAAATTAATATTTAAGGAAATATGTCTACCTAGACAGTCTGAAATCAAAATATTTGCGTTTAGATTCAAATTAATACAAGTTGTAATAATCGGCCCTCATTTCTACTATACAATTCTCGTTAAAACTTTGATTCCATTAAACAATATTTAGTATGTTAGGAAGGTTTCATATTTTCACCACTAACACATCGTTTCAATATTGTATCTCTAAAATAATTTTTAAGAATCGGCATATTAGAATTTATGGGGAATATACAGCGTTTATATATTAGCTTAAATGACGTTAAATTTATGTGTATTGTTAATAATTAACTTTAATGTAATAAAAAATTAGTTTTGAGCATTTTTCAAAAATTATTTTTATCAAAATTTAAAAAAAAATTCCGTTGATTTTTTAAGAGTTGCATTTTTTTGCACGCATTAATTTACAACTTTTTTAACAAAATTTTTCATAAGTATTCTTATGTGTAACAATTTAGAACAAATTGTCTACAACAATAAAATTGCCTAATCTATATCTATATAGCATAGCGTTGCATTTTTGATGCTCGCAACTGTATATACTTTTGTGAAAAATTCTGCTAGCCTTATGATTTATATGATTTATAATTCACTAAAAATAATAATTTTCTATCGTTCTACAGAGGCCCTAAAACAGAGAGTAACCGAGACGAAATTAATTGTTAAAAACCTAAGTCGGTTGTCAAAACCCTAACTCATGCAACAACAAAATACATGTAATCAAATATATTTTGTTGTTGCTAAAAAAAATTAATTAATTTTTTTTCAATTATTAACCTAATTTTTCGTCTCTATGTGTATACGCTATGTCCTAAGATATTTTTTATTAGTTAATAGGGACGTAAAAACATGTCCTTAATCGACATATCACTAAAGTAAAACGCGCCAATTTAGCGCCTTTTTTTTGAAAAATACGATTAAAACTAGCGTGAAAAGCGCTAAATTGGCAACGCTAATTAAAAACAGTTCAGTTGCTATTAAACATTTTTTGTTTACTTCTGGCAATGCTTGGCTTATTTTCTTTCAATTTTCTATTAGTGGTAAACGAAATATTGAAAGTTTCTTCGGTAATTAAAAACAAAAAATAAAATGAATAAAACTATTATAGCTTTACATACTTTTTTCTACAAAAAAATATTAATTTGTATTAGTTAATCTTACCAATGCTTTAAGAATTTAACAGCTTATGAGAGCGAAGGGAAACATGAACATTTTTGCTAGATTAATTTTGAGAATACTTAAAACACACGAATAATGGATTTGTTTAGATTTTATGTGCATCACTAATTCCCTATTTTGTTTTTTAACTTTTTGGGTATTATATGAATTATTTTAAATAGCCTTTAATAGCAGATCAACTGCTAAATTGAAAGTAAAAGGGATGAGCCAAAGCCTGAAGTTCAAAATGCAACCTACGTTTTCAATAAACTCGTGTTTTACAATAGAAGGAATAAAAAGTACCAATTTTTCTGCACAAATCGCCTTAATAATAGACCTACATTTCAGTACAGTTATTTTTCAATAACATGAACAATGACTCCAATTATGAAAACATACTCCACATTAAAAATCAAATGAAGATTATTAAGTGCTTTATTAGTGAATATATAAGTCCATTATGCATTTGCATTTTTATAAGATCTAACATAAATGTTTACCGCTTTAACGGTAATTGCAAATCAGTTTGGTCTTACTGCAAGTTAACTGCAAGTTAAATCCAATTTTTTTTCTCAAAAATGCCGTTTTTTGGAAAAGTGGGTTTTTATTATATTTCAAATTGACTGGATATTCTTGTAATTTTTAGATACATACTAGTATCTAGGCAGAAAATCAACATAAATGGGAATTTCTTCAATTTTACATTTTTTAATGGCACATCAAAGCTATTTTGTACCAATATTAATTGGTTTTAATGAAACAAATATGTTCGCGTGAATGACTTTTTAACCTACTTTTAGAATATAAAGTAAAAAAACGCATTTAATTCACTGGTGTATTTTTCACATCTAACCAAAAAAAATCCTTAAATGATGTTAATAAATAAAAAGTTGCATATATTATTTATATAACTATAAAATAAACTTTTTAATGAGAAAAATACACACCCAAAAATGTTAAAAGTTGCAATAAATTCAAACGCGTAATTATTTTTCAGTGCCACTTGATTCCGATATAAGCTTTAATAACAGCTACAGATTGATATTGTATAGGAAACAAAAACAAATTTTGAAATTTATTTGTTCTTTCCCAAATAAATTGTCGAAACGAATTTTTCGTTAGACATCGTGGGACAGCAGATAATTTCACATAAAATCTAAAAAAAGTATGCAAAATTTTAGATCGATTTTAAAAAGTTATAACATTTTTACGAATTAATATTTTATTGCGCTAGAACTATTTTAAAATGTAATTTGGAACTTGGCGCTTGCCGGTACTCCAGCAAGTGTTGTTAACATAACTGCATCAAAAGATGTTTTGAAAATTAAGAATTAAAAACATATTCGAGGTTGAAGGTCGTTTTCATAAAGGTAAACTTAAAAAGAGAATTCTCCATATATGTATTTATTTATTTATGTATAATTTTCCATACACCATTCTTAACATGAAGAAAAGAAGGAAGAAGGTTTAAATTAGATCTTATAATTTATCTTCCCATAAAAATCATCGTGAGTCTATCTAAAAGATGTTCCGCGGAGTTATAAATCCATCTTAGTAAAAATCTTCAATAAAACATAATTATAAAATACAATAATTTGTCCAAAGCTTTGCAAAATTACGACAAAAATGCATTAAAACTGCTTAAAAGGTAGATTAATAACTAGATATTTATGTGAGAGAAAAAAATCTGAATCAATTGTCAAAAACCTAATTCATGAAATAACAAAATACATATAGTCACATATAGGTTCTCACCAACAATAAAATGCTTAAATTTTGTACAGTTTTATTAAATACTTAATGTATAAACACAACAAGCCCGGTGCGGTAATTTTCACACAAATTTTTATGAAAAATGCGCAATGCGGCTCGGTTAAAAAATAAATTTTATTTTAAATTCTCTCCGGCTTTTTTGTTGCTTTTATTTGCTCACAAAAAAACATTACCATATTTTTTAAAAATTTTTATAAATTTCCTAAACAAAATTGAAAAAATTTTGAAGTAAAATAAGAAATGAAAATAAAATAAATAAAATTGTTGTTCATTTTCCGTTGCTGTCTAAGCTTTTGTTTAATTTAATAATGCGGGCTATGTGAAAGAATGCGGACTTGTTGTGCGTATACAAAAAAATTATTATGAATAACTATATTTCAAAATTTCTTATTAGTCTTTAATAAAACCTTTTACAAATTGTTCAAAACTATTATGAATAAGTCTATATGTATATCTTCAATAAACACTTTGATTTTGACAAATATGAATGTATTGATTAAGAAAATTGATTGATAATATTTTGAGGATAAAACAGTTAGTAAACAAATGTATCAATTTGTAAATTTGAAAACCAAAACTAACAAAACTTTTCATATGTATAGTCATCAGATCTTTTATATTTTTGAAATTCACCATCATTTATATTTTTATCTAAAATAGTTATCTAAAATCCGAAGAACTTTTAACGTTCAAAAAAGGCCTTTATAAAACATACATACTTTCTTAAGAAACTCGTATTGAAAAAATACTGAATTGGAAAGATTATTTTGGCGAAGCCGATTTTGAACATACCACAGAGTTAAAATCTTTGCGCCTGACCGAAAGCCGGCTATTAACAACAAAAATTTTCGCAAAAAAATGTTTGATATTGGTTCACTAGAATTGACAAAAGGTTACAAAAAAAAAACATAACTTTTATAAAAAAAATAACTGTCCATTCAAGAGCTTTCGAATCTTTACAATCAAATAAATAGTATAGGAAATATTTACGTTTTAAAGTGGTCACTGAGTTCCAAATAAGGTGATAAACTCAGGTTTGTAACCGGTTTACAAGACCTTTTTTAGTTTAAGTGCTGTCGGTTTTTTCAAAATGTCAAATATCAAAAAAAAAAAAAAAAAAAAACAGGTTTCAAAAATTATATGAACTAAATACTAATATTTGAATGCAACATTTATAAACATACATAGTATATGGTTGAATTGAAATTAATACTGTAGCTTTAAAGAAATTATTAAGTAATAATTATATTATGAAATATATAATATATCAATGGAATTAGTTTTTTATCTTGTAATAATCGCTTACTTCATTTCTAAAATGGTTGCATTTGAAAGAGGTCTACCTGCATTTTTGATGAGTATTTTTTTACTTTAATTAAGGGCCTCATTTTGTAAACCAAAACGAAAATTGTTTCGTTAATTTGTATTGAAAACAAAAAAAAAAAAAAAAATGAATTTATTTATTGTTTTCTATATAAAATTTCGTAACGAATTTTCGTTTCGTTTTACGAAATAAGTCGCTAAAATTTGTTTCCCAAAAAAATTATATTAAGTACATTTTAACTTGAATATTATAAGAATTGCTGTGTGTTTAATGAAATATAGTATTTTGAAATTTTAAAAAACAATTCGACTATTCGAAAACTGGTTTCTACAAAAAATCGAATAATCGATCACCCTAATTCCACATTGTGATACTTGGACCATCATATTCTACATGGCAAAAGAAGGTAGGAAATTTTAAAAAATAACATTTTCACCACATCAAAGTAGAATTAAGTTCATATTTCTAAATTTTTTAGAACTTATTTATAAGATAATTCTTTTTTTTCTTTTTTTTTTTTTAAATAACATACATGTACATAAATTAATAAGTAGATATTTTATGTAAGAGAAAACAAAAGCTGATTCAATTGTCAAAAACCTAATTCATGCAACAACAAAATAAATGCCACATATATTTTGTTTTTATATTTTGAAAAGAAAGAGTAATTTTTTTGAAAATTTAGTTCGAATTGCCTCCACATAAACTTGTAGTTGTATTCTATGTAGTTGTATGTATGAACGTATGTATGTATGTATGTATATATGTATGTATAAAATTAAGTGTTTTAATTTCCAAAAGTATATTATTTTGGATCAAGATCAATATCATTTGAAAATCAAAATTTTCCATGCCTGCTTCGTAAACAATTTTTCTCACTTTTCTTTTGTACTACTGTCAATTCTCATAAAATTACAATTACTCACCATAAAAAACAATGTGCTGTGAGAATAATTACTTAAGACCGCTTGTAAAATAAAATCAAATAAAACATATGAAAAAAAAAAAAAAAAAAATATTTCAACTAATGAATAGAAATTCGTAATCATAACTGGATAACCTTGTGCGAATACAACCAAATATTTCTTAAAAATAAAAATTTTATTGTTCGTACATTTTCTTTATTATTGTTTTATTATTAGAGCTCTATATGAAATATCATTGTATTATACTATATTTTTTTTTTATTTATTACACTAATGTTTAATTTTTGGCTTTGAAATTTTATTATTTAACAATTTCGTGCTAAAATATAAAGTGTATGTTTGCTACAATGTACATACTTATACTTATAAAAAAATAAACATATATATTTTTTTAATTAAAACTTACATTAATCTTAAAATTGATAGTAAAATTTTAAGAACGTATTACAATGAACTTTTGTTGTTTACTAGAGTGAATTACGTTGTAGACTAAACGTTGACTATTAAGACGGTTGTTTTAAACTTGTCTCTTTTGACAAATTCTTAAATGGCATGTTTGTTACCTACCAGTTTTGTTGTTTCTTATGTATTCAACATTATATACTGTCATTGTAGATTTTATTCCACCACTGCCTTAAATTCTTCCATTAAAAGGGACGTTGTAGTTATGTTTGAATTTAGCCAGACTGTTAAAGTACACTGATAAGATAAATTTGCTAAAAAAGTAATCCATTATTTTTCACACTCGGTAAAATGCATCTACATTTTTTCATTTGTTTACAATTTATTATTCTCATTGTCAAAGACTTCACAATATAAAGTAGAGTATTGCACTACTAGACATAAGGACAAATGTATTTTTATTGACTTTTTTCTTTATATTTATCTTCTTCACAATTTACTAATAAAAAGAATGGTTAATGTTCTATTTAAAATTTCTACCGATATAGAAAACATCTGCCATAATTTTATATATCAAGAAATCAAATTCTAAATATTTATTACTTTCTGTGTAAATTCATTTTGGTTGATAAATATATTGGCTACTAAATATATATTTTATGTCTACAATAAAACGATTAAAATATAATTATTTGTACGTTGTTTATATTTAGATACACGCAAGAATAATTGTCTACTAAAAACAGAACAAAATTTTTTAAGAATGTAATTTAAGAAATATTATTTTAACAATACTTTTAAATGTACACGTTAACGTCTTCTTTTATCTTTTATATCCTCCACCACCACCAATATTGTCACATAGATGTCTAAGTTCCCTGCCAGCAATTAGGTGATAGTTTTATCCACTATCAGAAAAATGAATCTTTCTAGTATTTTCAAGATGTTATTTTCCTATTAGTAAACAATTTTTCAAAAACAAATAGCACTAATTTCTATTATTGAACTACTTATTCTACATTTCTTACTAACTAAAATGTGGAAAAAGTCACTTAAAAGTTAGTTTTTTGATAAATATAAAGTTACCAAAAACTGTCTTCCATTAATGTTCTCAAAATGTTATTTTCCCGATAGTAAAAAATTTTACAAAAACAAACAACATTAATTTCGATTTTCGACCTTCTGAAAGTAAAAAATCATTACATTGTTTTTAAATTAAAAACAAAAAATGTAAAGAAGACAATGATACTTAGTTGGCGTATTACTTTCAAAGGAAGTAATCCATTTTTTTTAAATTTGAAGAAAATTTCATAAAAATAAAATAAAATAAAATAAACAAAAAAAAGAGTTATATATATATATATATATATACAAAGTGAATGTTGTTTAAAATAAAAACAAAATGAAGTAAAAAAAATTTTGAAAACAAAATTTAAATTAAATTAATTAAAAAATAAATGTTATTTAAAAAATAGATGTTATTCCCTAAAACGAAGCGAAAATTCATTTTGACAATTTACTTTGAAAACAACAAATAACTTTGGATTTATTTCTTGTTTTTAATAAAATATGTATATTTTTTAGTGAAAGTATTCATCAAACCTTTCAACTAAATTTTTAAAGTTGTTAGGCTCTTCGAAATCAAAAATATTCTGTTCCAATTTATCAAAATATATCTATATTTTTTTTTACTAAGGTAAGTTGTTTTAATTTTCTTCTCATAAATTATTATTTCATATCTGCCGTAAAAAATTCTGCTCCTCCACCACGTTTTTATACAATTCTTTTTTTTTTCTTTTTAGAAAAAACATGGTTTTTGGAGAAACTATAAATATTATATCTGTAATAAAATCTTTGTTAGTTAGGATATCTTAACGAAATTTTCGTAGATTGTTTAAAATGAGAAATTGTAAAAACCTTTAAGATTTTTGTAGAACGAATTAAAAACAAAAAAAAAAAAAAAGACTGAAAATCCCAAAAATAGGATTTTTCACATTTTTGCTTATAAATTCACATTTTTCTGGAGATTATGATTCAAAACCCTTAAAAACATATTCAAGAAGGCCTATAATATATGCTATGTCATTTCTCGAGTGATTTTTCGTTGTAGCAGAGTGTATTATTTCCTAAAAATTAAAATTTGTGGTATGGTTTGTTGTGGTAAATTTTCTATATCACCCCTACCGCCTGATTTCAATACTTATTTTTTTATGAGCAATTTGGTGTAATTTTATATTTAAAAATTCTTCTCTTAAATTAATTATTTAAAGTCAGATTTTCCTAAGCACAAATAAAACCGAGATAAAAGACTCTAATTCGTCAAACAAGACTCTTCTTCGACAGGAAAATAACTTCTTTTTCTTTTACTATTTTAAAATAAATATGGATACTATTTAATCAATGTTTAAATAGTATTAAATTAGAATTTCGACAGAAATTTGACACATAAAAAAAGCACTTAATAGTGTCATTAAAAAAGTATTAGAACTGCTGCACACTTCTTCCCGCATGGTGACTCTTCTTGGATAAGAAAATGATTTCATATTCGACTGTTAAAAACAACTTGAGGTTACTCTTTAGTGAAAATTTGGATAGAAAATGTTGGCAGGGTTCTTGTCATAATGTAATTATAAAGTGACCGCAAATCTACAAAAACAACAATTGTTTGTATTTTGTTAGTGTAAAACCACTACACTGTAAAAATGATACGAACAAAAAATGAGAAATGGAAGAAGAGGAGTAAATAAACACGACAAAAAATATTACATACGAATACAAAAACAATTTCACAGTTTCGCGAGGTACGAATATGAAACAATTGTAAATCAGCTGGGCTTAAGAGGTCACTTTCTTATTACACTATGGTTCTTGTAAAGTATATAAATATACGTATGTATATCTGCATGTTTGTATTATTGATTGGTAAATCGATTTCGATTGTGGTTGAAAATCGATTCCCTTTGTCAAAAAACGATTATTTTGTAGTCGATTCTTACCAGGTAACTTTATACTGAAATCAACACTGCACAGTGAATTACTTTTTTGTAAAAATAAATTGCAAGAATTGCAAAGTAAAATTTTAAACTTTCTGAAAAATATATGTTGGGACAATTTTTCAAAAAAATATAAAAATCAATAAAAATACGATTCAAGAAATGATTGTTAATTATAATGGAAGAACTTTGAGTACTAGTTATATAAAATCTACATTCGTTCCTGCAGTGCCGCACATTCACATAAAGAATGTTTCTCAAGCCACTATTTGACAAATCAACCAGAGAAATATGATTATTCGTCTGAGTTTCTGTTACATCCGTAGGCAAAAAATTTCTTTAACATTCATTCGCCATTTCGATCCC
Source organism: Protocalliphora azurea (assembly GCA_932274085.1). NCBI lineage: Eukaryota > Metazoa > Arthropoda > Insecta > Diptera > Calliphoridae > Protocalliphora > Protocalliphora azurea. Next base: position 47,243,982 of record OW026523.1, read on the forward strand.
ACTAATACCCTGTTACCAAGACTAGGCTGAGAAGTAAAGATAGTGATTGAATGCATTACGACTTCAGAACTTATGAATTCCGTGCCTTAATCGCAGGCTTACTAATAAAATTAAAGTCGATAGTCTATATCTTCCGAAACAAATGTCCCGACTTGCAGAAAATATTCTAGACTGCATATTTGGTTAAATGATTAATTTATTTCCTATGTTTTTACGAAATACATGTATTTGAATTCCATGGTACTAAATTTAAGACATTTAATTACGTTATTAGAGTGATCTGCGGAAGTAAGTTAATAATAAATATATCGATTCCTTCTACTATCTTTTGATCTTCTTCAACAGTCATACGAGTACTTTATTCAATGCATTACACCCTCAAAATGTTTCGTTCAAAGAGTACACTCTCTGGCTCCTTGAAAACATAACCTAAATTAATTTTAATTCATTTTGTACTAATTTTACAAATAATAATCGATTTAAAACAATTGGGTCGATCGATTGTAAATCGGCCAGATGACTTTGACTTTTGTTCTAAAAAAGGTCTTAAAAATAACTAAACTCTTTATTGCAATATAACTCTATAATTTAACATTTTGCTTTTTTATTCAGAATAAAAATTAAAAATTTTTGACATATAATTTTTTAGCCTATTATGACATGCTGTGATGTTATGAGCAATCAAAATAAAAATTTATACATGGGCTTTTTTTTAAAAAAGGCCTTCATGTTAGCAACGATTTTTATTATTTTGTAGAGTAAGTTTTTTAAACTCAATACATTTTGCCACATATGCAAACAATTCCAGCGCAGATGGATCAAAATCCGGCTTTGTGGAATCGATTTAGTACTTGTTACACAAATATTGGCATAAAATGCCCGGTGTAGAATGATTTTTTTGGAGTGTTTTTAAATTGTTGTTTATTTACATGTCAAGTGTTATTTATTTACAAGTGAGTGTATGAGCAAAAAGAGTGAAATAGTGCAGCAAGTCTGTTTACTGAAAACAATTCACATAATCACCTCTTTTTGTATTCTACACCACATACGCTTATGCAGCACTGTCTTTCTGTTTTTTAAAGAGTTTTTATGTCCTCCTTCTTCTTAACAGCTATCGGGGCATACGTAATAATTAGTCGTAATGTACTCGTATATAGCCAGAGATTCGCCTGCGTAACAGACAGGTTGGAAACCTTCATCGTATAGAGTCCTCAGTAGATTATGTATAGTGGTTACCCATTGCAGTGGAGATAATATACCTCCCTTGTGGGGTTCCCCAACACACTCTGTCCCTTATTTTTAAGTCATTTGTTTTACAATTTATCCATCTATTTCCCAGCATGTGGCTTATCCTAGCAATAAAGTCAATAAGACTTGAAGTCGAAACATTGATGAAAGCTCCTTCTTTGCCTTTTGCAATTGTGTCGACGATTCGTTCCAACGTTTTCAATAAGAATGATGTTAAACTTATGGGTCTTTATGCTTTAGAGTTTGCGTAACTTAAGTTTCGAATTTATTTCTTCGTACTTATCTTAAAATTATAACTATTATAAATTTAACGTGATTTGTCATAGCATTTGATATCAAATTGATAAAATATCATTTTATTTATTTTTGTTATTTTTTTTTTCGAGTATTAATTTATTCTTAAACCTAAGAATTATTTAAATACAACTTTTGATATCAAATTGAGAAATTAATCCCAATTTGAATTCAAACTTGAAATTTAACTTTATTTTATTTAATTTTAAAATTATCATATTCCGAGCTTTTGAGTCTGTAAGGATGTAGTGTACTTAAATTGTTGCTTTAACATTTAGGTGGGTCGTTCTTAAGTTGTAACGTCTCCAATGGGTCGTGAAGCAAGAGCTTACGAAAACAGCTAATTTAGATAATTTAATCGTTAGGATCGAGCTTTTTGAAAAAAATCTCTGGCCACGTTCTCGGATTTTTTTACCCATAAATATATCAACAAATTACACCAAAACAATACAATATAATCCTCTAGCAGTTATACCAAAGCGGTTTTTTCCGTTCTTTTTTTAATTCCAACATATTTGAGTTTTACTCGTATATAAATTATTCTATGTGAGAAGTTAAACGCGCGCATTTTTATAAGCTTTAAATGTCTTCATACTTCTGTTAAGTAATAATGAAGTAAAGTTTCAGTTAAATAGGTATCTACATATTTTATGCAAAGTGTGTATTGAATATGCTTATTTTGAGTCGTTCTCCTTAGGGTAGAAGGGAATTCGACCCCTTTTTTGTTTAAAGTTCTCTCTTCTCATAACCTTAAACGATATCTGTATTTCTATTTTTCTAATGACTAAGATATGTTGGCTTCAATTTAAGACATCTCTTCATCTCTTTTTTATGAATTTTGAAGTGTTTTTTTATTTTTTTTTTTTATTTTAACACTGCAATTCAAAAAGCAAACAAAGAATAATATATTTAATCACAGTACATTGAGAAAATAATTAAATGATTTTTTTGTTTAAATTCTGTAAACACTAGTAAATGCGACGTTCCTGGAGAATAAGCTAGATCCGGCCTACCAAGAGTCTGGCGAGGAGTCTTATGTATCAACGATAATTTTCCCACACTTTAAATCAATTTATTAAAACGGCCGTTGTCAATTCTTGTTCATTACACTGAATAAAATCTTTATTAAATCCCAAAAACTAAGAAAGTTATCACAAAAATACCCATAGCGAATTATTTTGGACAATCACGTCTACCTCCGATCAAATGTAAATTAAAAATATCAAAATGAAAGTGTAACAAAACCCCAAAAGGTTTTTTACATTCAAATTTCGCTTTTATGACTTCTTGAAGTTCAAATTTTTCAGAGCCCTTTTTTCAATATGATTGCAAACAAAAATATTTTCATTTTTTAATCCAAATCTTATTATGTGTTTTTGTTATTTTACAGAGTACAACCATTATTATACTAGATTTTTGCTGGTTGACACACTTCTTTTACGCACATTGGTACAAAATATCACAGTATAACAAAAGTGGGCGAAAAAGAGGCGTGATACCCCTACAGATAAAATTGTATAATAATCAATGTTTTATATTCCTTGTGTATACGAGTATCAAATATGATGTGAATTGTCTTAGTAGTGGGCCAAGAACTGACAATTTAATGGCCATTATTATCACCTTCGTATAAGGTATCAGATAGTTAAAAGTAAGACAAACTAAAATGAGCAAGCTTTATCTGCCTTTGGTTATTACAACTTGGTTTTAAAGTAAATTTTATAACGTTTATAATACAGCACTGTCTAAGCAAAAACCAATTACTTTTGGCCATTTAACGTAGTATCAGCATGAACAATTTAAACGTAACGGCCAGTAACGGTAATATAAGCAAATAAACAAAATTAAATTAAAAAAATGAGTTAAACTAAAAATCAACGGAGGAAAAAGTGTAAATATTGACAAAAAATTACTAAAAACTGCAGTGGCAGCTCTTAATCTTACGATAAAAGTTAAAGGTCAGATGTTCTGTTTTTTAGCTTATCGGTTACTTTTGGCTTAACTTATATAACCAAAAACAGTTTGTGTCCGATAACATTCTAACTTTAGTTATTGGAAAGTTATAATAACGGGCCTTATTATGATAAGTGGGCGTAAAAAACTAAATAAGTATCTTATATAAGATCTTAGAGAAGCTTTATATTACATAAAACAATAATTACCCATAAATATATTGAAAATTACTGATTTAAATGTTTTTTATTTTCACACATAAGGAAAAAAGTGCTCCAAAATATCCGAAGTATAAAACTCCATAAAATCGAAACTGGAACTAACTATGCAAAACGCTTTGGAGATTTTATTAATCTAATGGCATACTCTTATTTCGCGTTGAAATTATTGAGGTAATATTCACTGACCCAAAATTTGTCGCATAGTGTAATAATTATTATTTTGTCTGTATAGGGGATACCATTTCCACTACTCCGATGCCAAAATAAAGTATTTTTTACAATGCAATACCGTTATTTTATTTATCCATATTGAATATTTTAAAAGTGCAAAATCCTCTATATCTCTTTAAAATTGTCGATATTGTAAAATATTAAAAACAAATTATATGTAAGATTTAGTCGTAGTTTTAAATAAATATTGTAAAAGAAAGTTTTTGAAGTACTTTCAAAATAAGAGAAATAAACAGTTTTTTGTTCTACTGAAAAGTTGTGTTTTTCGTGATGGAGGATTTTTAATATAGGCCCTCGATATTTTATTTGCTCATTTCGTACATGCAATTTTCTCATACTTATTTTTTAAATTGTTGGTAAGATGTGATTACATTGGACATCAATTTATTTTTCACTTAAAAACATTTTTCCTATAAACCAAACGATATTATAACGATATCGTCTAGGTGATAAAAATTATCATATATGAGAATCGTTTTCGAATCTAAAACGATAGTTTTTGCGAACTAAAGTCTACCTTTCCTTATGATATCGTTTTTTCATAATTTCGTAATTTCCAAAAATAACTATATTTACTCTGAATGCTATTTAATATCAAAAATTATGTTTCTTGCAATTAAATACTTATACAAAAGATAATTATAAAGAAACATAATCTTCTAAAGAAGAGAAAATCTTAAATAAATATAAAACATAAAAAAATCATCATACATCACATACATACATATTTTTATGCAATATTATCAATTTTAATATTTGCAAGCATGGTTATTCTTTAGGCACATATTTTTACAATTACGTACCTAACCATTAAAAATCTGTTAATTACTGAATTATGTATATATTTATATTTGTTCTCAACTTGTTGTTGTTGTTGTTGAAAATTTTTAACTTTAATATTTTTTTAAATTTATTCAAATGTTTATGTATTTTATTTTATTGGACCCAAATTTCGATATCATAGTAATATCGTTTCCTGCAAAATAATATGATGTTATAATCGGCACTTAAGATGATATCGTTTTCGTTCTATGATATCGTTCTATGGTTTATTAGGTTTAAACAAAAAAGTATTGAAGTTATGTAAGGTTTTGATTTCTTAATCTCGAACGATGTTTGTTTTTTATAATTTTCAATGTTTAATATAAATCTTAATCAGACGAAAAGCAGTATTTTTAATTGAGGATTTTGAGATTCTTTTAATAAATAATTACTTCCATTCCAAAATTACTTATAGATTAGAGGCTTAAGAAAACATTTAAAAATATGTAGATTAGAGAGTACCGAGAAACTGTTTTCTCAAACTGAACGCAGAAAAAATTAAAATTTCGAGCATTTTCTATTTATTTTGTTATTTTTACCTCGTTATGAAAAAAATATATTTATACATTAGGAATTTTTATTCGATTCTTCTGATTTTTTTTAATACTAATAATAGAATAAAATTACTTTAAAACTATTTTTTTATGTTTAATTGTAAAATGATCAAAGATGTGAATTTTCAATACTTTTTCTAAAAATATTAAAATTGTTTACCCAAGATTTATCAAAAGTCGTAACATGAATCAAAATTTATGCTAAAAAGTATATGAATATGTATAAGGTGCTCAAAGTTAGGACCATTTTGTGACCTTTTTCCAGATAAAACTCGAAATACTTTTTTGAACTACACCAATAGTTTTCAAGCGGTGGTAGGGTACTGAAGAGTCTTCAAAACGCAACGTTTTTAATATGGTTTTAAGATTTTAAAGGTCATTAAATTTTCTTTTAAAATAGCCATTGTTTTTTAAATTCCCGGAACTTTTGTAAGATAATGTGAAAGAATAATTAAAAAGTTCAAAAAACATTTTTTATTTAAATAAAACAACATATGTATAGATAATGTTCGATGTCCATAACTTGGTTTTATAAGTCCAATTCTACAAACAAAAACAATTCAAAAATAGATTACTAAATAGCTCAAAAAAAAAAAAAAAAAAAAAAATGTGTAGATAGAGTAAAAAAATTCTCCTGATTAATTTTAAAAATTAAAATAAGAAATATTAAAATTAAAAGATATTTTCTTTAATTCTTCTTAGAAAATTAGAAAGCAGAGACCAAAAATAATTATTATTTGTGTAATTTTGGATCAAAAAAAAAAAAAAAAAAAATCAGTATGAAGGAAATTAGTTAAAAATATCCTGAGTACACCATTGCATTTGCTATAACGCTATTTAAGTTACTGTGTAATAAATTTTTATTTTATTTCTCAGATATAAAAAATATTTCTGATTTTAATTTTTTGAATTTCGAATATATTGATAATTAATAATTCGAATAATTGATAATATTGTTCATTTTTTAAATAAAACTCAAGGTCTGAGTTCACGGAGGGCAGTTTTTCTTACTGAAAGGGAATATAAAAGGGAACAAACTTGCCTATACTTCGAAATTCGGTTTGTTTTTCTTTTCCACTTCAAAACAAAAACAAATCAAGGCAATTAAAGAAAGAATTGCTGAATTAAAATATTATGTGTGAACGTAAATGCAAGTTTAAAAGAAAAAAAAAAGAAAAAATTTCAAAATTGCTGTGTGTAAAGTTGTGATTTTTATTTTCTCTCACAAAAAAAATAAAATAAAAACAAAAACAAAAAATAAAAATCATAAAATTATTTTCATGGTTCTTTTAAAAAAACACAAACAAATTGATTTCTGTTTTCATATATTCCAAAGCCAAAAAAAAACATCTCTATTCGAATTGTTTAATTATTTAACACATAAAAAATATACTAATTTTCCATACAGGGAAGAAATTTTTAGTATTTTTAGTACATAGAAATTTGATTAAAAAAGAATTTGTAAAAATTGTCAAACAGTTTAAAAACAAAAAATTATGAATGAAATTTATATTTATTCATAAATTTTATTTGTTTAAAAATTTTATTTTTTGAATTAGAAAGTGTTTATGTGTGAAATTTTTATTTAAATCAAAAATTTGTGAAAATATTTTGGCAAACGAAAAACAGGCCAAAAGAAAAAACATAATAAAATGATATGTGAACAATGATGTTTAAACTTATTGTGTTCTTCAAAAAACAAGTAAAAAACTAAAGTGTGTGAACACAATATTACCAAGGATGTGTGTAAACTCTTTAGACCATCTTTTTTATAAAAGCCAGTACCCCACGAGCTTTTATAGTCAAAGTTATATGTTTTTTGAAATTTAATTGAGGTCAAGAAGGACACCAAGATGGAGAAATTCTGGCACTTATTCAAGTTGTTATCCACCCAGAGAAAATTGAATATTATCATTCCAATTTCTTGAGAATCGCATATGTTGACATTTTTCAGAATAAGATCCTTTAGATTAATACAACACCATTCAAATAGATTCAAATAGAGATTTTCACGAGATGACGCATGGCAAGTCATTTATGAATAGGGAGAATAAAATAGGACCTAATGCACCCTTTGGGTACTCCAGCTTTTACCATAATGTTTTTGGAGATGACATTTTTGAAATAATTTTATACGACGTCAGTAAATTTCTTTTTAATAAATCCACAATTTACTATAAAAACAAGTTGCAGTAGATTAGTAACCGTGGAACAGCCTTCTCTAAAGCCATGTTGATAGGGGAAAATAATAATGATATTTAACCAGTAATATTGTTAGTAATGCATTTTTTGTTATATTTGATTTATTGCCAGATTTAAAGAGTGGGATTATGTAGGATTCTGTAAAATACTCAGGAGAATAACCATATTTTATGGGCTTATTGAACATTAAAGTTAATGGAGTAGTAAGTGCATGTGCACACATTATTAAGACACAACTTGGTATATCGTCAGGTCCACTGTGGAAGGATAGTTTTAAATTCTCCACCTTTTTCCAATAGAGGAGTTCGTGAGAGGTATGACTGCACGGAGCTTATTTAGACTGAAGGAATTGGGGTTAATAAGGAACTTCAGAATGAGGTATGCTAGCATACTTAACGAAATTGAATTTAATGTCAGACATTATCCATGAGCGCTCCTACGGATTGTGTTGGGACTACAATTGACTTCGGGTCTACTCCCGATATTGAAATCCCTAACAGGGACCTTTGGGCTGGGGCGAATAAGCCCTATGGAGGTTGGGCTGTCTTTACGGACGGTTCGAAGATGGAAGTAGGCACAGGAGAGGAAGTCTGCTTTATGGGAAGGGATATCAGACGGTCTTATAGATTATAGGATATTTTTAAACCCTTAGAATTATTAGAGGAAAACATTGAGAAGGATTCTGAGATAACTATCAATGTGGATAGTCAGGCGGCACTATTGACAATGACAAGTTACTTTGTCAGGTCCAAGCTAGTGCCCGAGTGTAGGAAGGAATTGAGAAGGCTAATGAATACCTATAGGATAAGACTCTGTTGGGTTCCTGGCCACTGTGACATTCTCGGCAATGAAATAGCCGATGAGCTAGCTCGAAGCTGGCTCTAGCTGTATAGAACAGACTGCAGAATTCTAGAGCGTTATGGCATAGTCTGAAACTGGCAGATTCAAAACATATTCGGGGAATGAGTCGGAGAAGTCTAAGTGTCATTGTGAGTATGATTACTGTTAACTCTAATAGGAAATATGACGAGTAAGTGAGACATGAGCACGTCAGAGAATATATTCCTTCATTGTGTACGTCTCACTCTGAACGAACTAGAGGAGGTTACCGGCAAAGGGCTTAGTAATCTGATAAGGTTTGTAATGTGGATAAGGTGGTTTAGGAGCAACAGTTCTTGATTGTTAGATTGTAGGTTCCACAATCTTTCAATATATTAATCTAATCATTATTTTCTATTTCTTTCCTCTATTTTCCTATAGTCTCTCTTCTGGCACACTAAAGGGACTCACAATGGAGTGACTGATCTTTGAGTGGAGGCGTGTATGAAGACGCTACCCTTCTATATCTAACTTAATTCATGCTTTTTTGTGCAATTTGAAAATTCGTTTACAAAATTTACTTTTTTCATAAAATCAAATCGATCTAAATCTCTTTTGATGATTAAATATCGTCAATAAATTAAAAAAAAATCACATGGCATTATTTTTTATCGATAAAAATAAAACTTTTTCTAAAATTCACTATTTTCGACCATTGCTGGATATAGAGTACAAACGTAAATGAAGTAAAAATTTTTTTATTAACCACTTATAAGCCTTGTTTTTGAAATATGTGAAGAAAAAATTTTTTATTAATACATTTTTGAGAAAAAATGTATAATACTATATTTTGTATAAAAATATTTCATACTAATTTCTGATTGAAAATTTTTCACGTCTAGACGAATTGAGGTAATCAAAAACTTTTTCAGTATATTATTTCGGAATATATTACAAATTATAGAATATTTTCAAAAGAATTTTTCTTCAAATACCTCGGGACTTATTCCCGAAAAACAAAATAGTCTAAGCAAAAAATCAAAAATTTAAAATTTAAGCGTAAATATCTTTCTAACTGTAAGATATAACTTAGGTAGTAAGCTTATTTTTTCTTTATCTTGCCAAGAAATTTATAGAAATATAAAAATCTTTGAAATCGAACTTGATTTGTAAGTTACGATTTTTTGAAACTTTTACGAACTCTCGGTAGTTAACTTTAACACCCTGTAGCTTATCTTGTGTTTTCACAGAGTGACTGCAAGATGATTTTTTTAAAGCTTAGGTCTTCCTCTACAACTCTTTCATACATTTCAATTCGATCCGACCAGTAGTTTAGGAGATACAGATTTATTACCAAATATATTGCGTTTGGCCGAACTGTGCGTTTGTTAGAGTATCCAACATTTGATATCAGTTTGCCCATTCTCCCTAGTATACAACATGTTTTTTATATGGCTAGTTGCCGCTTTGATGCAATGCATTTTTTATATAAAAAGCTTTTTTAGCCCATAAAAAAGCTGTTTATTCCCTTATTATATTGCATCCAAGAAGCTGGTTTTTTCGAAGTAAGTAAGGTCTTCATTTCAAAAAATTCTTCGATAAAAGCACAATTTTTTATTGTCATAAAAAACTCAAGTGAAAACAAGTAAAAAAAGTTATAGTCGGTCAAGCCTCACAATATAATACCCTACACCATTCTTAGAGTGTTTTTTGTTTTGGACAATAGACATTCTTCGATAGAAGCACTATTTTTTATTGTCATAAAAAAATCAAGTGAAAACAAGTAAAAAAGTTATAGTCGGTCAAGCCTCACAATATAATACCCTACACCATTCTTAGAGTTTTTTTGTTTTGGACTATAGACATAGAATTTTGAGTATATAAATTCATATATATATTTATGTATTTATCTATGGGTTAAACTTTAAAATTTATTGTCTTATTTCTAATGTTTAATAAAATTATGTGTAAATTACTTCACACTCTCCCTACCAAGTACATATATTTATATGTCTGCATTAAAATTAAATAAGGATTCATTCTCTATTGCACATGGAAATATTCATCAACCATAAAAGTTAATAAATCAATAAATTCTTCCACTTCTTATTACTTGTTCTACAATTAACACATATTTTATTGTTTGAATAAATTCCTTACCATTTTCTGGTTGATTTGCGCAGGCATCGTTGTTGGTCACATATTCCTTACAGTTGATGGAACCCATACTTAAAAGACGTTTTGGAATCAATTGTTGTTCGTTTGGTTGCTGTGGCAGTTGTTGTTGAAAACAATGATGTAATGACCTTGGAAAAGAACGCAAAAACAATTTTGGCCACTTCACTGAAGATGTAGATGATAAAGTATAAAACCTGTTGATAATGTTGATGCTTATTGAAACCACAAATATGCGAGAAAATGACGCGTATTCAATTTCTTTTTTTTTTTTTATTTTCTTTTACTTAGTGAGTATGTTTGGTTACTGACCTTATAAAATGTTTTAAATTTCTTGTATTTGATGTAATACGAGTAGCAAAGGTTTGTTTTTTTCCACAATAACTTTGATTTAAATATAAAAAATTTCTCGAAGGAATTTTAATCGGTGACACTGTAAATCTTAATTGCTTCTTTGATAAAAAGTTTGGCACTAAGGTGGAATGAATGTGTGTTAACCTGATAAAATTAAAATTTGAATTGTAGGTTTTAATTGTTATTACTTTTTTTTTTTTTTTTTGTTTATTTTTTATTTATTTGAAATTATTATTTCTTAATTAACAAATCAAACACTTGAAGTTTTATTAAGTAATTGGTTTTATTATGACGTTTGTTTTTTATTTCAATGATGATTGAATGATTTGTGCAATAAACTTTATTATTATTTAATTTTTAGTGTAAAATGCCGCCAATTTCTTGAACAGATGAATGTTTACTGATTGAATAAACGTAATGTTTGAATGAACAGAGCATGAGAGACTCCGCTATTGAACGATTCGAGTGTATGACGAATACCAGCGACCGTCTGACTGAATCAACACATTTGTTTGTAACGTCTACGGTTGCAAACAATACCAACCAACAATTGAGAATAAACTTATACATTCAAACGAACTTGATTTGGCCAAGATAAAAATAAGAATTGGGGATTTTTTACTCTTTTCTTTTGTTTTGATATTACATTTTTTATATACATATTTTGATAAATTGTGTTTGAATTGTACTACAAAACTTTATAACAATGAAAATAAAATGTTAATTTTGTTAAAGCGTTTAAAATCGATAGAAACATATTTCAAAATTAACTCAAAATACTTTGTTTATAAATAAAAAACAAAAACAGAATTGAATTGAGAAAAAGTCAAATGCAGATGAATTGTCTTAATTGTAAAAAATATGTTTTACTTTATTTATATAAATGAATTGAGTATAATTTATCGCAAAAAAAAAACACTACATTGACAACACATTAACAATCTGAGTTAACTCGGTTCTCAAACATCGTTAATTGGAGTATATTAATTTAAGAGATATTTTCATACTGGCTAACAAGTTTGTATACATATGTATGTATGTGCTTTTGTTATTGTATGTTTGTTTTATTTCATGACCTGGCCAAAATGCAAACCACAACAAATAAAATACAATTCAAAGTTGCGTTTTAAAAATATGTAATAGATATTTATACATAAATTTATACTTGTAGATACATATTCACTCATATTGATGGATTATAAAAGATTTAGAAAATGAAATTGTGACAGAAAAAAGTGAATGTAAGTACATTCATACAATGAGAATCAAAAAATGAAATAAACAGCACATGCTCTTATAAACGAAGTTTTTTAAATTTAAATTTAGATAAATAATACTCGTGCCATATAAAAATTAACGGAAGTCAAAATTATCAGCATAAAAGATTTCCTAGCTTTAAAACGAATTAAAAAAGTAAAAGTTTTTTATTTGTTAGTTAAATTTGGTTTAAAATCTTGTTAAGTTAACCACCAAACAAATTTAAATGAGCTTTAGTTAAGGCCGAATTAGTCAACTTTTACGATTTACGTAGAAATCTATTTTCTATAGATATGATTCTCATTTGTCAGTAACGCATTAAACGCATTAAAACAATAAGGTAGGTTTAATCAGCAGACTAACTTAAAAACTTGGTGCTAGATTAAAACTTTCAAAATTGTTAGCATTACCTAACATAGAAAAGCAACTAGAAGACCGACTCTATCTCAAAACACCTATATCAACGAGGGCTGTCAGATGTTGCAATTTTTAGCCAAATATGGCGAATTTTAATTGCTTTTGGCGACTAAATTTTCCGTTTGGCGTCATGGCGAATTTTTTTTTTGGAGATTTATTTACCTAATTCAAAAATTTTATAAAAGATGTAGTTGTGGAAAAAAAACGAATACGTTTTCTTACTAGCAATCGACTATTTTCAATATATGCCTATCTATCAAAACGGAGGGCCTTAATTTATAAATAGTTTCAACTTAGATTAAGAATTTCCACCCACAAAAATATACTTTACAATACTTATGTTATAAATGTTTGATAATCTGTATCATCTTTAAAGAACATTAACGATATTATCGGTCACAATAAAATGAAAACGTTCATGAAAAAATTAATTTCTTAAAATAATTTATAAGTTTAAGAAAAGAAATGTTATTATACAATGGAGATATATGTATGTATGTTTGTTTGTATATATGTTTGTATGTACCATGCAAGCATTTAGTGAAGTCTTTTTCGAAATAGCTCACTTCTTTGCCACTCTTAGAAGTGCAATAGAAGATTTCTCTCAATTTTCCAACAACAAAATATATTAGTATACGAATTGAATCTTCTAAACGTAACTCCTTTAATCACTATTAGAAGTTGTTTAGATAACAGTTACAGTTATCCAAAAAGCGAAAACACTATTTTTCAACATCTTTGCTAGCATTTGGAAGATTGTCTTTTATCAATTCACATAATCTGTCGAATTTGGCACTCTAAGATGATTACTAGTAGAACGTGCAAAACTTTTCAAAAACAACACACATTAGGTTCGAAATTTTATCATAAAATCATGATTTTGGCGATTGTTTACATTTCATAATGGGGAAAAGAACAAGCAGAAACAATATAATTTTGCTTGAAGTAATTAGAATGAAAAATATTGGCATTAACTAAAATTACTCGTATATATATAAGCTGATAGTGAAACAAAAAATTCATAAGTTTTACTTATAAAAGGAAAATTAGGAAAATAAGATAAGCGTTTACCATAATTTAAAAGAAATTATCAATATTTCAACTAGTTCTGGGCAAGCGAATAAATTTAGGAAAAGATTTTCATTTTCTATATATGTAATTAAAATATGTTATTAACAATTTGAGTGCCAGAACATGGACAGAAAATGTTGTTTTATATAAAATTCTTAAAACTTAAACAACATTTTTTAAAAGTGTGGGAGTTCGACTTATATATGCCCGCAGCAAAAGTTGCTAATTTTCAAATTAAGAATATATTAAAAATTCGATTTAACAAGTCTATTCTATGGAAGATTAAAATTTGTATATACAGCAATCAAAATTTTGGGAATGCATCGTATTAGAGTATCCGAAAAATATTTTAGCAGAGCTGAATTTTTGCATTTTAAATTTGAAAAGGAATTTATAATTTTCAAAATTTTAAATTAATTTTTTTAAAGTTTGAAAAGAATTCAAACATTGTTGTTGTTATTAAATATTTTGGAGAAATTGTTGTTGTAATGCTTGAAATGTGTGGAGTAGATTGCCGTAATTTCTGGTTTTCTGAGTTTCAAAAATCTTAAATATTCGCAAAAACTATTGAAAAAACTTTCAGGGAGAAAATGATATATAAATAATGATTTAAAATGGCACATCATCATTAAAATTTGTAATAAAGTATGAAAATGGTTAAAAGACCATGTAATCTTAAAGGGAATTCCCTTTATCCCCTTTATAAAAATGGAAACATTTGAAAGAGAAATTATAGAAAATTTGTTATAAATATTGTTTCAAATATTTCCAAAATTCTTAGTAGTCAGCTAATTATTCAGCGAGAATATATGATTTTAAGAAAGTATATAGTGTTCGCCTTATAAAAAGTGTAATACATTTGTTCTTTAATTGTTTTTCTGTAGCAAAACTGTCGATTCTATAAAAAAATTAACTAAAAATATTTTATTTATTTTAATTACATAGAAAATTCAATACAAAATTATAATAATATTTAGAAATCGTATATTATATTACTGAAAAACATTGTGGAAATATTGAGTTACACTTTTTATAATGCGAACATCAACCTTTCTAAAAATCATACATTTTCGTCGAACATACTAATAACTGCAGAAAATTTTGCAAATATTCTAATATGTAGATGTTAAATGTTCATTTGAATTCAAAATCCTTTTGTGCAATTAATTTCATTGTTTTCTGTAATAAATACAAGGAAGAGTTGTTTTTGTTATTTAAAAAATAAATTAGAATATTAATAAATATTCTTATTATATTATATATACCTACTTTATTAAATTTGAAACAATTTGAAACAAATATTAATTTAAATTGATAATAGTAAATATCAGAAAGAGTTAATTTTGTGATTTAAAAAATTTTTATATTTTTACTTTTGATAATTTTGTTCATTCCTAATCCTTCATTTTAAAATGTAAGTATTACTGGCATTATTATTTTAAAAATTTTATGCAAAATAGTTTTAAAATTTTGCAAATATTTTTTTTATCGAATGTGTAACTACATCGGCACTTTTTACTGCATTATAGTAGATCTTAATACGTGACGTACAAAATTCACTAAAGCGTTACGAATTCTGATCTATTTAGTAACACCGTTCGGGAAGAAATGTGCCACTAAGAGATATTTCCTTTTGAATAACGCTTTAGTGGGTATTTGAAGATTCGAATTTCATTATACGCGTTTAAAGTAACATTCAATACTGAGAAAAGGGTTACCCAAAAGGAACTATCGCTTAGTGGCACAGTTCTTCCCGAACAGTGTTACTAAGTAGATCAGAATTCGACAGTAAAAGCAACACTTTTATATATATATATATATATATATATATATAAATTGTAGAACATCAGAAAAAGTTTTTCTATAAAAAACTAATAAACGATTTTTTTTTTTTACATTTTAAAACGGAAAAATTTCCATCGATACAGATCGGATACTTTTCTGAATTTGCGAAGTCTGAAGATCAACCAACTTCAAGTCGTTCAAAAGTTAGTTTAGTAATGATAATTTCGGTAAATTATGCATCAAAGAAAAGACAATGTCGTAAACTATCAATTAAAATACTAAATAATGTACAGCTCGATATTTTGACTAGATTTGGGAACGAAAAGTGAATCGGTAAAATGGTTCAGATTAAAAACTGTAAAACACGCTGTGTGTCATAAAAAAATTAATAAGAATTAAACCCAGTTAAATAAATTGACATCTACTGTTGATCTAGTGTCAAAAAAAAAAAAAAAAATGAGAAAACTGTAAGAATATTTTAAATGTTTATTATATATTATAAGAAATTTACAAAAGTTCTTAAAAAATGGTATGAAAAGTGTAAAATTTTTTTTTGTGTTTTAAATTTTTACAAAAACAACAAACATATTTCTATTATTCAGAGTCTCTAGTTTTATATAAGTGCTAGCATTTAATCGCAACTGCGT
Organism: Protocalliphora azurea; assembly: GCA_932274085.1. Taxonomy (NCBI): domain Eukaryota; kingdom Metazoa; phylum Arthropoda; class Insecta; order Diptera; family Calliphoridae; genus Protocalliphora; species Protocalliphora azurea. The sequence continues at coordinate 47,260,032 of OW026523.1, forward strand.
TAGCGGATATACTAATTTCGAACACGGTTTTGCTTTTGATAAAATGGCTTATAACATTGTATTAGCAACACTATAAGCAATTAAATTAAAAATTTTTGTGGTCCACGGTTCTCGAAGTTGAAAAATTAGAAAAATGTGATTGAAATGAATTAGGTTTTTTCATATTTTTCATTTTTTTCCGCACAAGTTCAAAATTTTGGTTTTAGAGTTGTATAAGACATAGAGAAACAATATCACTTTATATGTTATGACTCTATCGCTATTCGGTCAAAAGTTATGCGATGGGAAACTTTAAAACCAAAATTTTTAATATTTTTCCACTTTTTTGTGACTGTATGTGCGTCCCTCCATGAAGATGCAATTTGATATCATATATTTAATACTAGCCAATTCTGCTTCGTTTGTAAATTGTGGCATGAATTTTGAAAACAAAAAGAGTACAGTTTTTTGCCAGGCACACTCTTAGTAATACTTTCAGAAAATCGGTTTCCTGCGTGAATTGAGTTTTTTTGTCTTTAACATCGCATTGTTGGAAGGTCCGATTAAAATATTTAGTTGCATTTTGTTTGCCAAAAAATGTCTTAGGATTATATAAACCACATAGGGAGACTTGTAGTTTTAAAAATAAAAAATCCACATATTTTGTATAAAATTAAAAAAGGATGCTGAACGTTCATCAAATAACACTCTAAAACTATCATAGAGTAAAAATTCTAAAAAAAAAGAAACACGACCAAGTTCCAGAAGAGATAAAAAAACCTGTCGTAATCAATTAAAAAATAATCGTTAATAAAAAATATTTTAAAAAACGTTCAGTAAAAATTAAGTGTTTGCATGATTTAAACCCTTATTTATAATTATATTTTAGACCTTATATCTTTTGTATTATTTAAAAAATTGTGTAAACATTATATAAAAAAATAGTAATTATAATAAATAAAATAATAATTATAATAAATAAAATAATAATTATAAAAAATAATAATAATATTGTCAGTATTTTTGAATGTGGTAATAGTTTTTCGCAAGATATACAAATGTTTGCAGTTATACACAAAAAGTCAAATTTAAAATTTTGAGAATTTTGTTAAATTTTAAATTGTAGAATTTTAAAAGTTTTTGTAAAAGTATTCGGATTTCGGGTTAATATATATATATATATATATATATATATATATATATATATATATATATATATATATATATAAAGTACCTTTTCTAGACACTTTTACCCCCCAAAACTCCAAATAAAAATGCTGGGAGAAATATACCTTCACTACAATTTCTATAGGATATTGTGACGGCACACAATCGAAACAAAATTATGACATGAAATTTAGTAAATTTTATATTTCTGAAAAGTTAACATAATAGCTTAACTAATCATGAATAAAAAAAAGTGGAAGTTTTCCCTATTTGTTAACAATAGAGGGAGCCAAAGTCATATAAATTTGGGCGCAATTTGCTCATGTGAAAAGTGCTTTTTTATGCTTTTAGAAAAAAATTCCCTAAAATTGTATTTTTTGGGTTTAACACAAAATATTTAAATATTTATTTTTGTTTACCAAAAATCCAATACTAGATTGAGTTTAATGAAGAATATTTTTTAACATGTTCTTTTCTTATTTTTGTTTTTAATAGAGAATTGTTAAAAGCTGGTATTGTTAAAAGCTGCGTAAAAATAACTCCAAAATTTTGACCGCAAATTTAAAAATGTTATGTTGGCGTAAATGTCTAATTTAGCCATTTGACAGAAATAAACATAGGCCAATATTTGCAGTATAACTAAAAATGAAATAAATTATGCAATTGAAAAGTTTAAACCAGAATTTATAGAAAGACATTTAAAATGTCCGCCAATTTATCAAATTTTTTTTATAATGGTTTCTAAATTTAAAAAAATTTCCGATAATTTTAATCAGTTTTTCTGTAATATTTACTGGAAAAAAAACTTAGTTTTTAGGGCTAATTATAAATATATATATATATGAAAAAACATGTTATTTTTTATTAAAGATTTTGTAAGCTTAATCGATATTTTATTAGACTTCAAAAGAAAAATTTAAGATTTTTAACTACAAATTTGAAATTTACGACTTTTTCTTGTTTTCCTTTTTTATTATATTGCATGTTAAGAACTTAATTGTGGACAGCAAATATAATAAAAATTTTACAATTTTAGCTTAAAATATGTATAATTGTAATGGGTGATTCAAGTAGAGATACTTTTTTCAATAGCCTTTTTCTGACAGATCACGAGTGAGTAGTGTCATGCTGTCATGTTATTTTTGTTTAGTATTGTTTGGCATTTCATAATGGAAAGACTTACGCCTGAACAACGTTTATAAATCGTTCAACTTTATTACGAAAATTCACGTTCTGTGAGAAATGTGTTTCGTGCACTTCGCTCAACTTATGGTCAACATAATTGGCCTACTGAGCGTACTATTCGCAACACCATCACCCATTTTGAGACCCAGCATACATTATTGGATTATATTCGACCGAATAGACCATGTTGCAAATTTTGTTCAGCGGTGAGGCCCATTTCTGGCTCAATGGGTATGTAAACAAACAAAATTGCCGCATTTGGGACGAAGAGGAACCTGAAGAGATTCAAGAACTGCCACTTCATCCAGAAAAAACAACGGTTTGGTGTGGTTTGTAGGCCGATGGAATAATCGGTCCATATTTCTTTAAAAATGATGTCGGTGCGAACGTAACCGTCAATGGCGACCTTTATCGTGCCATGATTACCGACTATTTGATGCCTGAAATTGAAGCTCGTGATCTAGGCGACATTTGGTTTCAGCAAGACGGCACCACTTCCCACACATCGAATCAATCAATGGATTTATTGAGAGAACACTTCGGTGAGCACATAATTTCACGTTTTGGGCCGGTCAATTGGCCACCAAGATCGTGTAATATCACACCGTTAAACTTTTTCCTGTGGGGATATGTAAAGTCTAAAGTTTATGCAGACAAACCCGCTTCGATTCAGGCCTTGGAGGAAAACATCACGCGTGTCATTCGCCAGTTACCAGTCGAAATGCTCGAACGAGTCATCGAAAATTGGACTCAACGGTTGGACCATCTGCGACGTAGCAACGGCCAACATTTGATAGACATAATCTTCAAAAAATAAATGCCAAAGAATGTTCTTTCAAATGATAATAAACATTCCCCATTAAATTTGAATTTTCTGTGTTTTTTTCTTTAAAAAAGTAGAGAACCTTGAAATGAATCACGCTTTAGAACTAAAGGCTAATTTCAGAAATAAATACATAAATGTTTAACCAATATTTCACAGAACGACAATGAAATCGTTGAATTCAAAAAACTGAATTTTATCAAAGGAGTAAAATATATCAAAATTTGAAAAACGTTTATAAAAATTAAAGATATTGATGTGTTTTTAGTTTAAAAATTAAATAAAGAAGAAAAAATTACATGCTACTACAAAATGGAACTTTTTATTTCACTAGAAAAGCGATCTAATGTGGGTTGAGGACATTATAAAACAATTTAGAAAATTTCGAAACACCCCCTAAATTTCGAGATATGACGAAAAATCCGTATTTAGGGTAGTTCCTGCACTATATATCTGGTAGCTTCATAAATTTTAAGTCAATTTAAGATTTTTAGATTGATTTTGAAAGCAGAAGGACATACTTTTTAACTGTATTAACATCTTTAATATACACTCAAACTAACAATAAATTATTCACCATTTTTAAATTCCTTTTTCTTTTTCGAAATTTTAACATTGATGTAATTTTTTTTCTGATTTCCTTCTAAAAGACTGCACATATTTTTTTACAAAGCTCGAAATGTTATTTTATTTAGAAAAAATGTGATATCCCTATATAAAATCGCTTAAAAACTGAAAAGGTTTTCTAAACTTTATTAAAAAATTCTTCATATATTTTTTTATATTTTTTAGTTGTTGTTTAAATTGTTAAAAATTTGATTTTAATATTTGACCAAAACAAACGAAATGCATACGATTGAAAAGCCTAGAGGAAAATTTAAAAAGGAAAAAATAAACAAAAGAATAACAGAACTAGAAATACATTTATACAAGAACATACCTAAACACAGAAAAAAAACTAAAAAGATATAGTCGGTAAAGCCCGAGTGTGTAACATATACATATGTGCGTAGAATTTTCGGAGAGGGTCTTATATGGAAGCTAAGGTAAATTCTGGAACGATTCTTGCTAAGTTTGGGAGGGTGATTGACACAAAAAAAGTAAAAAATGATTTTAATCACCAAAATGACTCATTCAATGAAAATATATTTAAACTTGCACCTCTCACCAAAGTGATTATATCAATTAATAGTAATGGTAAAAATCAAAAATAATGATTTTTTTCCAATTGAACACTTAGAATTTTAATTAAAAAAAATTTTAACAATGCGTTAATTGATCGAATCAAAACATTAATTGATCGAAATTTAATATTTTAATTATATCAACCAAGTAAATGTTTAAATGAAACAATATTTTAATTAAAACAAAAAAAAAATATTTTATTTTTACTGTTTCCTTTATTTTTCGTTTGTTTTTTTTTTTATTTTATTTAAGAAATATTTTCTCTTATATTTTTGTAAGTTTATGTTTACTGAATGTTTTTTGAATTTTGTCTTTTATTGGCTTCCTAGCTCCAAATCGTTCGTTTTTATTCCTCAACCTCCTTAGCCATTGATCAGCATCTATGGGAACAAAAATAGGTATGAGTAACTATTATTCATTTCATTTGACATTTATTAAATAAAGATATAATTACCTTTCTTTCTTTCTTTGCATTAGTCTATATTAGTAACCATTAACAATAAGAACACCTAAAAAGCCACCGAAACAACGATAAATATGAAGTAAAATTATAAATTTATGTACATATACATATATCTGTGCAAAATGTTGTTCCATAAATAATGAATCCAAATTCCCTTTAAGTACACGAAAAAGACCACAAGCACACATTTCCCAAATCTATAAATTTGTTTCACAATTCTTTATATTTATTATTATTTACATTTATTATTGGAAATATTTAAACAAATCTTATTTTTTCTTTTCTAAAAAATGGTTGAATCAATTAGTCATTTATTTAAATTTTTATATAAAATCAATCAACAGTGTTGTTTAAAAAATTTTAAGCAATAATTTTTTGCTGTGTATATAACTATTAAACTTGTTATTGTCAAACATTATTTTGATACTAACATTTATATGAAATATGGGGGCTATGGTCAGATATGAATCAATCCTATCAAAATTTGGCATAGTGATATCTACTTTTATACAGTTATTGCCAATTATGGACCGATTTGCCACACTGATTTATGCTTATAGGAACCTTTATATGCCGAATTTCACAAAAATTATAATATAATTAAAACATTTCTAAGCGTTGAAACCCTTTTCCAGAAGGACATTTGTAACCAATTTCAATAAACTTGATTCTTGTATAAAAATAATCATATGTGCTAAATTTCATCAAAGTAACTTAAAACAGAATAATGCGTTCATACTAATATCTAAATGATTTTATGCACTTTAGGGCGATTCCTGGAAGTGGGTTTATATGGGAGCTATGGTAAATTATAGACCGATTCTCATAAAATTTGGCAGTGCTGTTTCTACTTCCATAAAACTTATTTGTGTAGATTATTAACTTGATACTAACATTCGTATGGGATTTATGCACGTTAAAGTGATTTTCGGAAGAGGGGCTTATATGGGAGCTTCTTTTCGCCGAATTTCATTTAAATATTCTTATTTTTAAGTTATTTTTAAATGTTTAAACTCTATTCCGGGGGGACATTTATATGGGGGCTAGGTAAAATACCGATTTCAACCAATTTCAATAGACTTCGTTCTTGTATCATAAAAGTCCCACGTTCCAAATTTCATTGAATTATCTTTAAAATAAGTGTTTCTATGCGTTGCAAACATCAGCACAAACGCATAATACCCCAACCACCTATGGTGGTGTAGGGTATAAAAATTCATGTCTTTGTGCACATGGTTTACATGCGAAGTGGGCGTGTCTTTGAACCGATTTAGCTAAAATTTAGCATAGATGGAGATAGCATAAATATATGTCAACGTGTCAATTTTGGTCGTAATCTGATTATAATGGAAGAAAATATATCATTTTGAAAATTCTGTGTATTTGGGAGGTGGGCGTGTTCTCGAAAAGATTTGGATAAAATTCGGTACATATGTTGATAGTTGAAATATATGAAAATATAGCTTTTCATACGATAATTTGGTCGCAATCCGGTTATAATTGTAGGAAAAATATCATTTCCAAAATTCAGTTCACATGAGATATATGGGAATAAAGGCACTGTGCGTCATTAACAACAATAAACTTTTTAAATATTTTAGTTAAAAAGTATCAAAAAGTGAAATAAATAAATGGATATTCAAAAACTACCAACAACATGTTATATATTGTGATAAAGAGAGAATTATATTTAAAATTTATTTATATTTTTTTCGGTCTAGAAGATTCGTAAGGTTTCAATAAAGTACCAGTTTTTTACATCAAAATTATTTCTATTATTTTTTTAGTAGAGAAGAATGCAACTGATAATGTTAATTATTACAAAAAATATATCTCTATATCTTTTATTCAAAAAGTTCCATTAGAAGAACGAAAAAGTACCTCAAAGTCCACTCTTGTGGATTCTCACTCACTTAGGACCATATATCTCTAGAAGAACAAAAAAGTACCAAAAACTATCTACCGTGCGATTATAAATCGGTCAGTCAGTCGCGTTATAATTTTATTGAAAGAGCAAAATTTTATAATTATACTAAATAATTTGCTGGAGTACTACTGTACTTTTAAAGATCGAATTGCACTTAATTTATCAGCCCTGGTCCGACTAGCCATAACATGTGAGCCATAACATGTGAGATAATATTGTTCCTCTATGTCCATGTTCGAAATTATTGTAACATTAACTCGATTGCATTGATTTTAAAATGTTTGTGTTTTTGTCCATATCACTTGAAAGTTAAATGTACTTTTAAACTGTGTTAATATAATTTAAATCGAATATGTTTTAATAAAGATAATCGGAAAAATGTATCAAAATGTATAGTTTAATAACAAGTACTACTAAATCGTTATCAAAATTATTTAAATCAATAGTGCTGATATTATTGATTTATACCTTTTTTATGTTTAACTATATATTTCTACCCGGCGTTGCACGGAGTTACCCACATATACTTAAGAAACTTTGGTTTTACGGTTGGAACAAAAAGTCGAATTTTCGACTTTTTATACGATATTTTCGAAATTTTTCGCCCTTTTTTTGTAATTTTTGTATTTATCTTAAAAAAATATATATAAAATATATACAATGCAATCAAATATATTAATTAATTAATAAACAATCTATGCAAGGAAAGTACTATTTCCAACAATTTCCAACAATTAGATAATGTAGTTTAAATAAAACTGCTAAGAAACTATTCTTTTAAATAAAGAGCATTTTCCGACTATTTTGGAATTTTTACTACTATTTTCGACTTTTCGACGTTTCTGACTTTTCGACTATCTGGAAACAAGAATGTTAAAGACGAATAGTTGAATTATATGGATTTTAATGTGCTAATCATGAGTTTGTACAATTTATATAAATGATACACTAAAAGATGCGGGCTAAAATTGTCTTCACAATTTTGTATATGATCAATATTTGAGGAGTTATTTAGAAATTAGTATCCGAAAAAGAATTTCTTGCAAAATTGGAGACTTTTTCTTAAAAGTTTTTTTAAAAAGTGAAAAAATATAGTTATGTTTCGAAAGAATGAAATGAGCCATGTATCGAAAAAATTGATGCACAAATCTTGATTTTAGTCACAATTAATTGAAAATACTCATGTATACCTACAATCAAGAAGACTGATGGGCAAAAAAAAATCATTAAACAAAATTGGTAGACTACATTGATTTTGACGAGCTAGACAAGAATCTGCTTTTGCTTTTTTGTATCACATACTGATTCTTTTTTATTGTTGGCATGACTTATATGAGTTCTTATAGATACCGATTGAAATTATCTTCAGGTTATTTTAACATTATTATCCGGTTAATACTTTCAGAGTTAAGGAACAACATTTTTCTCTTCAGGTTAAGATAACCTGAAGATAATTTTAGTGTTTCAGTTGTTTAAATCGGACAACCCGTTCTCGAGTTATAGTAAAATATACTCCTGTAATTGCTTTATTAATGGGGAAATATTAAACATGACCTGATGAGTTCGTATTCATCACGTCAAATTCCACATTTTTTGTTTAAAGATTTTTTTAATTGTAGGTATTTTTCTTAATTGTGAATAAAATCAAGATTTGTGTATCAATTTTAATGGTACATGGATTAAGAACTGCACATTTTTGCCAGTTTCATTTCTTCAAAAAAATTTTCAAGAAAAAAATTTGAAAAAATTGTTTTTTTTTCACACTAAGTTCTGAATAACTCTTTTTCATCTGCATTTTTTAGTGTCCCAATTGTTTAAATCGGAAAACCCATTCCCGAGTTATGGTAAAATATACTAGTGTATATGTCTTATTAAAGGGGATAAGATATTAAGATATTAGACAAGCCCATAAAAAATCACGACCTGATGGAAAAAACTGAAAGCAGATTCGTGTTTAGCAGGTCATATTCCATTTAGTCCATATTCTTTTTTGAAGGAGGATAAAAAAATTGTTTTTGCCGACCAGTATTATTAAGGCAAGTGGCATCCCAAAATGTTAGCTGACTAGTGCCCGTCATTTAAAAAGAGGTACCGAAAATGTATTTTTCTTCATTGGATGCAATTTTACAACTGTTGTAAAGGTTAAACAGTTGTTTTATTTTGTATCTGTCATATATTTTCGTTAGTTTAGATATCCCAATATATCCTAATGGGTGAAGTTCGACTTATTTGGAATAATGAAGTCCAAAAAATTTAGATTTTGATAAAAGCAATTCCCAAAAAATGAGCGAATATCAAAAAAAATCTTTTTTTTTAATTTTGTCTATAAATTCTACCTTCGTTTGTCTGATAGATGATTACAAATGATTTCAGGTACATTAAAATCGTTTAAAAGCACATTAAAAACTTTAACATTTTAGTATCTACATACGAACTAAACTTAAAATTTTGAGATAAAATAAATTAAACTCAGAAGGATCTAGACTGGCTCCTATTAGAAAATAAGACTTGACTCTTCATTAGATTGATCTTCATAAATATATCTTTCGGAAAAGTATAAAATATTTATATTTTCTTAGAGTAATTTTTATTAACTAGAGAATGAAATATGACGTTTTTTTCAGCCAACAAAATATTTAATTTAAAATTGTTTTATTTTTGGACTTGAGAAAAAATTAGGGTTTTGTTATTTAAATTTAAATATTTTAACAGATGTTTAACTAAATGAACATATTTTGACGATATTATATGAATGATGGCATCCAAAAGGTATGTTGGAAAAAGCGCTTTTGAATTATGAAATTTTAATTTTCAGGTACGAATAACCCGACAACTATAGAAGATAAATAGCATACGCTAGCAAGCTGAAAGGCCTCAATGATAGAATTTTCACAAAAATCTTTAAAATCGGATAAAAAACAGAAAATAAGGAAACGTTTCAAAAACTTGCATGTCAAAGGTGCATTGCTCTGAGACTCCACAGTTTTTGAATTCGTCTTCCATACAAAGTCTAGAAGATTAAAAATCATATATTCATTCCTAAAAAAAAATATTGAATATGGATTTTTCAGTTGTTTCTACTTTTGTGGTAACATATATATGAAACATGGACTCATATAAAGGCATATAAATAGAATGCATGAAGCGATAAAAAATTTCTGAAAACTTTAAAACTCAATCGTTTTTACATTTAGAACAGAACAAATATGAATTTGCACAATTTATATAAATTGGGAAAAAATAGTATATGTTAGGGTATCCAATTATTCGGGTTAATTATTCCAGGTTAAAAGTTGATCGGTTAATATCCGATTAATGCCATATTATTCGATTATCCGAATAGTCTCAGTAATACATGTAAAACATATAAATAACACTTAATTTAGTATTTAATATATTGAAATAGTTATTTAGAATTAGATTAAGTTCTTTCATAAAGCGTTCATCTTATTAGTTATTTTTCCCATCTTTATGAAAAAATGCATTTTTTGACCTAATACTACCAAATAGTCTCCTAATTTAATTTATAAATCAGTTTTCTTTCGATTTTTTTTTCTTTATGAGAATAATTTTTTTTGTCATAAATATAAAAATTAATATTGGTATTTTTACGTACAGTTTGTTGATGAAAATTAAAATTTTTATTATTTATATAACTCTGAATTTACTTTACTCAAAACTATAAAGTTATTCACCTCAAAAAATACAATTTTGCTAAATCCATTAAAAGTAGGAAAATTGCATCGATTTCTATAAACACAACAAAACTACATAGAATAATATTTCGCACAACTGTTGCAAAATTGTCAGAGTAAACAATTGGAAAGTTTAATGAATTTTTATAATTTTACCACTCTGTAAAAATGTTTAAATAGTACTAAAAAATCAACTCTAAACTGGAAAACATCACTGAAAAATCAAACTAAAACTTTTGGAATTTAACAACAATAAAACAAAAAAGTTAAAATGAATTAAAACATATGAAAAAAATATCAATAAATAAACAGATAGATATGAATTATATAAATAAAAAATATATTAGAAATAAAATATCACTTTTCTCGAAATATTAAAAAAATTGTTTTTACTTCTTTATCTATTTTTTTTCAAAAGTCAAGTTGAAACAGTGCAAAATTCCCAAGGTTGCAGAATTTTGAGGTGAATGCTATTAATATTATCTTTTCATGACGTAGTTTATTAAATATTCTATCCCAACAAAAAAAAGCATCCAAAGTCAATAAGATGCTGAAGTTGTGATCCAGAAGTAGTGCAAATTCGGATCATTTCCAATGAATTTAACATAGGATTGTCATTGGAAGAAGTTCTCTTTTTTGATACCTATTTAGTGAAAATGTTTACAATTTCATAAAAAATTTATAATGAACATCCGAATTCTTTTTTACAGACGAAAGGAAATTAGTTTAAACCTTTAAATCAACCAACATTTTTAATAAAAGAAATATGCATAACATTATTTTTTCATTTGTTTAAAACAATTCTTTTTAGTAATAAGTATTTGCAAAAATAACATTCGAATCTCAATGAGCGAATCTCAAGAACAATTTCATTTGAATCTCTTTTTAATAATATATTTGAATGCTATTTGTATCACAAGAAAACGTACACTTATTGATACTTTGAAAGCAATAAAAAAAGACGAAGTTAACCTAAATGTATCTTCAAGATAAAAAAAAGTTCAAAATTGTTAACACCAGAAAATTAAATTTCGGTTATTCGAAACAAATTCATTTTACTCCTTTTTTCGGAGATTCACACATATAACAAGGATCAATATATATATATATATATATATATATATATATATATATATTGAAATTCTTTCAATAAATATTTTCATTAACTCTAATTTAATTTTTGAGAGACAATTTTAATTTTGTGAGACAATTGTGTAATATAGAATTATTAAATACTAAGACGATAATTCGAATTCATAATCTAGCAAATCATTTATAGAAGACACTTAAAAAATATAAATATAAATGTGTATTATAGGGTCCCGAGAAGCTATTCTTTTTGAGATTTCGATATAATAAGACCTCTCAAACGATTTAATAAAATGGCAGCAATTGTAAATCACGATACATTTTGAGATTTTTCTGTTTATTTTGTTATTTCGAGCTCGTTATAAAAAAAATATTTATAAAATATTTTTTGACAAAAATTTTGCTTCAGTATGATGGCTGTTTTTAAAAACGAATGAAATTAGTGCAAAGATATTTCTTAATGCTAAAAATATATAAATTTTTACACGTGGTGTATTAAAAGTCTTTTTGTGAACCGAAATTTACGCTAAAAAACTATATTGTTACGAAAATTAGTTTAATAAGTTTAAAATAACGATTTTTTATTTCCTGTTTTGCAACGTGTTCGAATATTCTAGATTTTAAAGTCGGTTTATTTAAATTTAAATGAAGTTTCTTAATTGTAATTTATCTAAGTTATCTAAGAGAGTTTTACTCACTATAATGATAAAGAAACTTGCCTACATACATACTTACATATGTTATAAGTACGTATGTATTTATGTATGTATGTATGTATGTATGTAAGCTGTTGTAAATTATTGCGTATGATTAGTGAGTAGCTAGGTTTATTAAAAGCAGGGAAACCACAAATATGCAATTGCATGTTTTTTGCTGTACGTTGAATGAATCGCTAAAATATTTATACGTTTCAGAACAAATAAAGCATCTGTGCATGGTAAAGATTAACGGTATATGTTTGCATATAATGACTTTATGGACATATTTAGATCATATATCGTTATTTTTAGAGCGAATTTAACACTTTTAGAGTATATTTTGGCATTTTGAAGATATTATTTTTATATTTTATGGCCCATGAGTCATAGGATGTTTTTCAAATTTGATTTATGATGTAATCGCTGAGGAGCTTTATGAAGAATAGGGAAGTTTATTGTTGTCTTTTTTTTTTGATGAATTTTTTTTATAGTTTTTTCGAATTTTTGTATTTCGGCTTAAATTCATTGTATAATTGTAGAAGAATACATTGTAATAGTTTTATTGGACACTCGGCAGAATGGAATGCATTTTCTAGTCCGCACGACCGTCATCAGAACTCTTCAGCGTCCCACCGCGGTGTTCTCTGTAAACATCATCTATTTAACTTACAATTTTTTGGGAAATCCGTACTTATCCGTAACTTATTTTCCCTATATGTTATTAAGTAAGACGAATGGTGTATAATAAAGCTTTTTACAATTATTTTGTGTTCTTTATTTGAATAACTCAACAGATACTTTCAACTTAAAACCGCATTAACTTTCGCGTCCCCTGTGCGCAATTGCTAACTTCAAAACGAATTCAAATATTTGAAAGCAGATTAAAATTGAAAATGTACGATCATTAAAGCTTTCTGATAGTACAATATAAAAATTCGGAAAATTACACATATCACTTTATGTCAATGTACCGAAGATATGTAACAATAATTTTTGAAGTAATACTAATGGTTAGAATTAGGTGGGTAATAGATATAATTTCAGTTTTGTCATATTTTATAATATTTAAATATCAAGAAAACACACCTTGTTTTAAGGAAAAAATTAAGTTTTGTTTTAAAATGACAAACGTTTTTAGTTCTTTAGTTCTGCTATAAGTATATTTTTGCGATTTTACAGCATATTTTCTGTTTCTTATTTCATATTTAATGCGCATAAAACACATTTTTAGAGCATATTTAAGGTTGCCATGGTTATAAGCAGGGCAACCAAAAATATGTTTTAAAAAAGGTGTTTTATGCGCATAAAAAAGGCTTTTAAAATCGGATATTCCTTTAAAATTAAAAAATATGCTCTTAAAATATATTTTTTCTGACTAAATTTTAAATTATTTAATATTCATTCTAAAACTTTCTTTTTATTAGCAATTACTAACAAATATATCCTTTTTGCACATACATATATTCAAAGCTAATACATTGTATCGAGAAATTACAAAATTTCTATAAATTTATTACATGAAAATTATTAGAGAATCGGAATTGAAAAACGTGACAGTAAAAATAAAATTTCACTAATGGCAAATTGTGTAGAAGGTTCTATTAGGTGCAAAATTTCCCTCTTAAGTGCAAAAAATAAGGATTTTCTATGAAAATATGACAAAATATGCTGCTAAGCTCAAAATATGGAAAAATATGCTGTAACAAATTGATGCCAAAATTCTTAAAATTGTATGAAAAGTATTTATCCTTTAACAGTTTAGTTCATTTGAAGCCGAGGAAAATGTATGATTTAATCAAAAGTATATAAACAGGTATAGTTTGTAAATTTAGTTGGCCTTGAATTAGACGTTAAGTTGCAGTTCAGTAGAAAAGTTTGACAGTCGTTGCAGTTCGGTTGTATCATATAACGTTTGTGTTTAAAGCGTAAATAAAGATATGTATTCTATATCTGTTTACCCAGATTTATTTAAAGGAAATAAAGCAGCGTTTTTGAAAGACAAAAACGTAACATTATGAATATATTTTATAAAGATCTCAAAGTTACGAACATTTTGGGATATGTTTTTTGAAAAAAAACGACTCCCTTTTGGCCAAATGTTTGATTTGTAATCTTTGGTATGGAACTGAAGAGTCATCAAAACGCATAGTTTCAGGGGTCTTCCTACAATTTTTTTTTCACGGCATACTCTAATGTATATTGAAGATTTTAAATATTATTAATTTTACTTTTAAAATAGTCATTAATTTTCTTTTATATTCCCGGAACTTTCATAATTTGTAACTTTTTAGGGCATATTTTTGGTTGCCCTGCGTATATCATTCAAGTTAAAATTTACTTAAATAAAATTTAATTTGTTTTGGGAAACAACTTGTAATTAAAGTAAGAAAATAATCATCAAACCAAGTTTTATATATAAACTAGAAACTATGGCTCAATATGAAGAAAACGTGACTCAATTTTTTCGAAATTCACATTGTAGGTAGACCTCTTTCAAATACAACTGTTTAAAAAAATGAAGTAAGCTATTATTACAGATATTGAATTAAAAAAATCCTAAAATATTTAAATTGTAAAAAAGAAAAAACAAGTAAGAATGATATAGTCGGACAAGTACGACCATATTATACCCCACACATTGTACATGTCCATCAAAATTAATGGAAGGGTCTTATATTAGACATGTGACAATTGTGGATCGACACTTTTACGAACTATAAAATAAAATATACTAACACAGAATATTACGTTAATACTAACGTAATATTCTAATTTGAAAATAAATTGTATTACTTTAGCTTGAATACAATTATTCTTTATTTTATTTCCTATTTTAAAAATGAAATAAAATCTGATATGAAATATTAAAATATTTTTTATTCATAGAAAATTTTTGAATAGTTTTATTCAACATAAATTAGTTTGAATAATTTTAAATTTGTTTAGAAAAAGAAAAATAAGTAATATTCTTTTTAATACAGCAATTATTTAATATGTTTAAATAAGTTTATTTCGATCACTATAGGTCACGTTATTTACTCGACTCTAGTCATTAGGATCTCTTGTACAGATTTTTTTAAACAGTTGGAGAAACCTCAAGGAACATTATTTGCTGAAAAAACTTCTGAAACAATAGCTTAAGAACTCTTTGAACTTTTTTGTATTAAAAAAAAAAAAACATGAATATTATTCAAAGTTGCAATTATTTTAGCAATATGTAAGAGAACTAATATAAAGAAAAAAAAAACAAAAAAAAAAATATTTGAGTTAAGTATTTTTATACTTTTTTCTACAATCATACTTTATTTTATAACTTTTTGGAACGCAATTAGCCCACTTTTATTTTGAAAGTGGGTCCAATTCGCACAAAACAGAAAATATTTTTATTCATTTTTGACAACATTTTTTAGAAATTAAAATGTACAACAGAGTTTCAATCATAGAATACAACTAGAAGTTTATGTGAGAATCACTTCGAACTAAATTTAAAAAAAAAAAATACTATTTTTTTCAAAACGCAAAAACAAAGGTTTTTTTGACAATTGAATCAGGTGCTTTTCTCTCACATAAATATCTACTTACTAATCTATGGTTTCAATTTTTTTTTTTATCGAAAATTCAAACAAATTGAATTTTAAAATGTTTTTATAGAACTCTGTGCATAGAACACAACTAGAAGTTTATGTGAGAGGCACTTCGAACTAAATTTTCAAAAAATTACTCATTTTTTTTTCAAAACACAAAAGGATATAAATATCTAGTTATTAGTCTATGGCTCTGTGTGAATGGGGAAAATAAAAAAGCATCAAAAAAAATAAATTTTTGTTACTAACACATACTTAGAGTCAGGTACTTTTACGTGGTAGCTCGTAAAATTACGAGCAATAAATTAGATTCCATTTCACTAATACACTCTTAGAGTCAGGTACTCCTGACAAAGAGTATATCCTTGGTCTTTATTTTCTTTTTGTAAAAAATATATGTTTCATTTTTATTAAATCAAATATTTTCTTCTTCTTTAATTTATTTTGTTCAATCAGATACAAAATTATATAAAAATGTTTTTATTTAAAAATTAATAAATTGATTAACAAATACTTTAAATTAGAAATAAAAAATGGAATTAAAATTAAAATACTTTTAATTTGATTTCGATTTTTTATAGATATGATCGATTTGTGGGAATGAGTATTAATAAGTTAAACTTCGAAAATACTCACTATTATAAAAAAAATTAATTGGTTGGGAGATTTTTTATTCTAACACAATATTTTCTTTTCGAAAAGATTCTCTTATCCAAGCAATGGATCTGTAAATGTTATAACTTCAAAATACTTATACAAAAAAAAAAAAAAAAAAAAAAAAAATCTCATGTATATGAGGTTATTTCTGAACACTATGATTGATCCGAAAAACGCTGTTGCGAACCAATTTTTAGTATTTTCCAGAAGTAAGAATTAGTTTAGTAAAAAAAATGTAAATTAGAGAAATAAAATAAAAAAAAACTGCAAGCTATTTACAATTTATTCAACAGATTAGGGTATATTTTTAAAAAGTTTAAGCATCAAAAATATTTAATTTTTTTTCATCATAGAAATACTGGTATGCTTTTGTTATTTCATTTTTCCTTAATTCAGTACGATTTATGTTTCGCTTTTTTTATTTAATAAAAAAAAAAAAAAATTTTATAAGAAATCATGACCTTTCTAATTAAAACTAAAGTTTTAAAAGATTTCCGGGAATCCAGGGAATACCCGACAAATTGATTTTTTTTTTGTTTCCGTTTCCCATGAAAAGAAGTATTACGGGAAACCCAAAATCCTAGATACATAAAGATTTTCTGCACTTAAAGCTGATGCTATATTACAGTAGTTAAAAAAATTATGAGTAAAAAACTGACTGTAGGTGCATACATAGTTCAAAAAACAGCATACAAAAAAATGGCAGCATATTGTTCGCTATAGAATACGATATTTAATTTTGCCAAATTCGAGAGACCCCTCTGTGCACTGTAGAAATTATAGTACATTTTTTCACTTTAATAAAGTTTTTCCTGAGAATCCGGACTTCAGCTTTGCGGAATGTACTTGTTTTGGATATCAACAATTTTTTAGTACTGCTATATAGAATAAAAATTGCATTTTCTTTCCAAGGAGTTAATGATTATAATCATGTTACTTATCATATATAGAATAGAATTAGAAGTTTATGTGGGAAACGAAAACCTAATTCAATTGTCAGAAATCTAATTCATGAAACAAAAAAATACATGAAGTCACTTATATTTTGTTTTTTGTGATTTGAAAAAACTAAGACATTTTTTTGAAATTTTAGTTAGAAGTACCTCTCACATAAACTTTAGTTGTATTCTATGTTACATATCATCAAAAATATCGATAGCATATTTATTAAAAAAGATATTCACATGCACAAAGATAATATTTGACACCAAATATTCAAATTTATATTTTCCCATCTATCATGTAATCCTGCAAAGAATCTACCTTTAAACAAATTTTTAAAATAAAAATCTTATCAATTAAGTAGTGTATAAAAATGAATAAAGTTCACTTGATAGGAAAATTATTCAAATGGTTAAAAAAGTTAGCCCCTTTTGTACTGTTTTCGGTCACGTTTACAGATAAGAATAATACATATATAATAAAACCAGTTCATTTTGTTGAAATTATTTATTTTTTTCCAATTCTCATATTTGAAATCAATTCGCAAACACGCATACACATATTAATAATTTACTTTACACACATTTTTATTTGTTTAAACTTTGAAAAATGTTTATGAACCAGGCGATGTTTTCATGAATTAATTATACTGAAGCAAAAACGAGAATAAAAGAATTGCAACAAAAACAAATATGATAAAATAAAAAACAAATCAAGGCAGATTACACAAGGTAACAGCAGCAGAGAAGCAAGCCGATTAAAAAAACATCGGCGGCGGCTTAGGGGCAAAAATTTTCGTCATATTGTATATATATTTTTTATTGTTTCTTAGAAATAAAAAATTAAGCTTATAGCCGAAAAGCCGCCGCCGAAAATTATATATATATATATATATATATATATGTATGTATATGTATGTATGTATCTATACATACGTACATACATATATATGCAAACCCCGGCATTCCCATGAAAAAACCTTTTTTATAACTTTGTAGCGATGAATAAAATGTGGTCTGATTCACGAACAAATCATTCAATTCGACATAGAATCGAATATAATATGTAAGTAAAAATTTAAAAAATTTTTATTTTTAATTTTTTTTTTTTTTTTATTTAATTATAGTAGCATCAATAAACATACATTGTTTCGAATCAAAGAAAGTATTTTAACCATATTTGTAATCTCTTACAAGGTTTTTATTTAAAAAATTTTAAAACATTTTTCTATCGGATGCAGAAGTTTGTTATCTTATTTGAGTAGTTTATTAACAAAGAAAACAAAAACCACTCTTTTTGCTGCAAAATTGATTAATTTGCAACGTTAAATTGAGTTAATTGTAATCTGACTTTGTTATCTTCACATTCACTGTACTTTTTACAAGCTAACAGTTGCAAAAAATAGTAGAAAAATCTGGCAGAACCTTGAAAAATTTATATAACGGAATTTTTGGTAAATGTCTTTTTTAGTAACCATTTTATTCACCTCACACCCATTTAAAAAAATGTTTTTTTTTGTGCGAAATGAAAATTTTATTCCTTCTTCCTTTCGTTTCTTTCTTTATAATAAAATGAAAGAATTTTTTGGTTGTTGTCTTTACTAAAGTCTGCAAGCTTTGCCGAATTTGCTTAAACTCAATTTTTTCTCTTATCTGTCATCAACAATATTTATTATCATCATTCACAATAACACACTAGTGGTTGTTGCATGCAATTGATAAATAAAAAAGTTTAGCTTATATAAAAACCGTGATTATAAAAAGTAGAAAGATATATTTTTTGAAAGATTTTGTAATGAGAGGGCGCTAAAGTCAGGGACTTATAACTGGAATATAAAAGGAAATTTTTGAAAAATTTACGCACTCAAGTCGAGTTAATATTACCAAAGTTGTGTTTTTAATTACCTAAGACAAAATTGTTAATTAATACAATGTGCTTTACCTTAAATCTTATATATATAAGATTTAAAATTTTTAATATCTAAAAGTGCTTGCAATTTTCTATTATATTTACATAACAGAAACAATTTATGTAGAAAAGATGTTTCGTTTATTGACGAATAAATTACGAAATTAATTTTAACTCCATTTTATAATAGTATATTAAAAACACTATCATGTCCTGAACTTGAACCAATTTTAAAATTACTAAAAAACCCCCTCAATAATTTAGAAACTGAATATAAATTTATGAATAAATTGGAAGAATTATACTTATTTTTACGGCCTTCAAAATTTAGCTTAAACTTAAATTTTTTAAAATGTGTAACTTTTGAAGACGAAAAATTTTTTGTTAACAAATGTTTTAAAGAAATTGAAACGAAACCGAAAATACGTGAGAATGAAAATTTCATTCCATCCAAGTTATGGAAAACCTAAAAAGAAATTTATAAAAAAGAATTTTCAATACCATACTTTTTATATGTGGATGACTTTCAATGAAAGATTGACGTTACTTTAAACATGGTACTTGCAAGGGTTTAATACATATAATACAAATAGAACGTTATTTGAGAGGAACGTTAATGTTGCATGAATTAGGTTTTTGATAATTGAATTAGATTTTTTCTCTCAGATATCTATGCGTCTGATTACTTATGGTATAAGAAATTTACTTACAAGTTGTTTCAAATGAAATTTTAAATCAACTTTATTTTTGTCATGTTAAAATTTTAGATACTTTAGTTTTATTATAGATAGATAGATAGAGAAGGTTGATGTGATAACAGATAGTTCCACATCTCCACCCAGAGACTGATCCCGGTCCATTGTGTACTTTAGTTTTATTATAGATTTCATATCTGTTCGTTGTGAATATTTTAATTCAAAATATTTGCTAAAAATAAATTATTTTTATATTCAATTTATATTTTTAGAAATAAAATAGTTTCAAATCATTTTGTACTCTTTATAATACAATTTTCAGTTACTTGAAATTCATTTGGAATAAAATTATTTAAATAATATTCCACTCGTTAACCAGTCAGATTAGAAAATATTTAAACAGAAGTACTGGAATATACTTTTATAAAATTTAAATCAAATTTTGAAGTCTTTAACTAATTATTTTATTTCCTATTTTAAAAATGAAAATATGATTTGAAATATTTTCTTTATTCATAGAAAAATTTTTTAATATTTTTATTCAACATAGATTTGTTTAAATAATTTTACATTTGTTTGGAAAAAGAAAAATAATTAATATTTTTTAATACTGAAATTATTTAATAAGCTTAAATAAGTTTATTTCGATGACTATTAATCGCGTTATTTACTCGATTCTAGTCATTAAATTCTAATGTACAGATTTTTTAAACAGTTGAGGAAATCACAAGGAACATTATTTGCTTAAAAAACTTTTGAAACTTATTATTTTTAACTTAAACAATTGAAAAAATTATATGATTTTTTTATTCAAACCTCTTGTGGCTGAATGATTTTATTTCTTTGAATTTTTCTTTTATTATTTCTTATTTTTTTTTTTTTTTTTTTTTTTTTTGAGTAAAATATCAAAATATTTATTTGAAATTTTTTTTATTTGAATATATTGTTTTTAAATAAAAATCCTAAAAACTTGTTGAACGTTTTTGTATTAAAAAAATACATAAGAATAATATTTAAGTTGTTGCCTATGGTTGGAATATTCAAATATAAAAAAAAAAATTAGTTATCTTTTTGTAAAAAATATATGTTTCACTTTTTATTAAATAAAATATTTTCTTTTTAACTGCCTGTTTTTATAACACGTGCGGAAAAACGACAAATTTTGAAATTTTGTTTTGTTTTAAATGTAAGTTAGACGAGTCGTTTTTGCGCTCGTGTTATAAAAACAGGCAGTAAATCTATTTTGTTTAATCAGATACAAGATTATATAAAACTTTATTTGATTTAGTATAAATAGAAGTTCTTAACATAGAAAAAAGGCACCAATCACCAAATATATTAGTAAATAATTTATTCAATTAAAAACTTTTTTTAATTTGCACCTCCGACCAATTACTAAAAACTGTAAAAAATTAAAAACCGAAAATTCTTTCCAATTAAAAAAATGATCAAATAAATTAAATGAATTTAAAATGTGAGTAACAAAATTTTACTTAAAATTTATTCCTATTTTATATGTACTTGAATATATTTATTAAATTTAGAAGGAAAATGAAACAACTGTGTTAATTGAAAAATATATGGTAATAATTTTTTTTGTGAATGCTTGGTATATAATTTTAAATTAAATTCGCGTAAAATTGGCTTAATCCTAATAATAACAGAACTTATTTAACTAAAAGTAATAAATCTACATTAGAAGCTTTAAATGAAACTTTTACTTACATAAAATTCTATAACTTTTAATCTCGTAACATGCAAAGAGTCACAGTTTTTGTCTACAACAGATTCACTTGATACACAAATTTAAAAAATTTTAAAATTCATTGTATTTGATGAAAGATATTTGTACGTTTTATGTCAAAATGAACATTGTATGTGGAATAATCATTTTAGTTCATATGAATTATCTGATAATGGATATAAAAACATATGCACTTTTTCAGCAAAATTATTTGATAGACGTCCGTTGGACTTAAATTTGATTTCATTGACTTTTACCAAGTAAAGAAATTTTTTGTTGGTAGATATACATATGTATATATAATTGTACTTATCATGAAGCCCTTAAATATATTAAACCGCGGAACCTGGACGAAATATTTGACGGTGAAAAAAATTAGTTTAAAAATGCTATTGGAGCATAAACTTGGAGTATGACAAAACAAACATGTAATTTAAATATTAACTAACAACACATCAAATATATGTATATAGTTTAAATTTTTGTTATAACTAATTTAGGGTATATTTAATCTGAACCCAAAAAATATAAGAAATCATAAAAATCGCAAAATCGAAATTAACCTTGAAGCGACAAATGTAGCACTGGTACAATTTTTGTTAATCTTAATATAAATTATTAATTATTTTAATAATATAAACTTTTAGAACATTTCTACTCTCTCGATATTGTCGCAGACAATTCACTGACAAGAAATTATTGAAACTTATAGTATAAACAAATTTCTAAATTCAAATGTTAGAACTTTTATAGTGCACAAAATTCAAAATTATGCAATAAAGATAATTCCAAATGAAATCGCAGATACTTATTTCTTACAAAGTGCAAAAAAAAACAGCGTCCAAAAGGAAATTTATGGGATCGATACCAAGGTAGATAAAAAAGTATATAAAGAAATTAAGTTTTAAAAAAGGAATTTGGAATCTCAACCTGTAACAGGAAATAACGGAAAACTTGAAAAAAGTGAGTAGATTAAGTGGACCGATTATGGCCAATAGGCTAGGATCTTACTAAATTAATAAATGAATAAAATAAATAAATAAATAAATAAATAAAAAATAAAAAGGAAAAAAAGTGAATCAATACGAACAGTGTTAACATATGTAAGAGACATTGAACCTATTCTATCCAAATAGGAAGAAACTTATTCTTACAGAACTAATCAGATAAGATCAATGACATTATGCGAATCCTTAAGTTCCTAGCCTTTATACAAAATTCATTAAAAATTTGTTTTTGTTTTAAATGTAAGTTAGACGAGTCGTTTTTGCGCTTGTGTTATAAAAACAGGCAGTAAGTGAAAATAAAAGTTTTTTAAAAAAGTTATGTCCTCAATATCAGATATATTTTCGGGTGATAAATATAATTTCTTAACAGTGTAATTTATTTTTATCAAAATACAACAAAATATAATCAATACAGTATTATATTTTAAGCAATTATCTTTGATATTTATTTTAGGTGAACCGTGATTTTGAATATATGTATGTATCCAAACAAAAATATTTTTATATGAAAAATGGGAGACTCATAAAATATTGAATATCTTTATAATGAGAGAATTAAAGAACATAATAATATCACTTGGATGAACACATTTTAGCAAAAGCGTGTATTAGATATCGGTAAGATAAATGTTGGCAAAAATTAAATATTATCTTAAGTAATTTTTATATGTATATATGTACATACATATGATTGCAGATAATTGTAACATCTACTTCATACTATCTTGATTCTAAAGCCAAAAATAGTTGAAAAGAAGTACGTGAAATATACGATGGCTGATTCACAAGATACATTTTGTAAGGAAATGTTAAATATGTCCAATTTCAATAATATAAAAGGGGAACCATATATTGTTGTATGTGGTGAAGTTTTCAAAGACGAAAAATTTTATGTCGTGATTCAAAATTCGAATTTGGCTCCTATGTGGAAGCAATGGAATATTGTTTTAAACTAATAGTAATATTAAATTGTAATTTCGCAAAGTAATGTGAATTCTTGTGGATTTTTATATCGAAGCACTTTTTGAAATAGAAACCTCATTGTTAAACACCTCCAATGTTAATTTAATGTTAATGTAGTTTGAGAAAATTTCGAAAGATACAATTTTATGGACCAAAAAAAAAAAAAAATTTTTTTTTTTTTTTGTTGGATTGAAAAAGGTACACAATATTAAATAGCATTTCTTTGCAATAAACTCTAATAAATTATATTTTCGTATAATATATGGAGGAGTAACTTAGATTCGATCTCCAATTTCCGCAAAACTTCTAAGAATCGCGTAATTTTTACCAGAATTATATATAAAATTTTATTTTGTGAAAATGTTTATATGTTCACTAAAAACCGTTATATATAACTTTCGCGCCCTCTGCACGCGAACTGAATAACGGTATCGGTATATATATATTGACAACGGTATTTTTTAATTATATCGGTATACCGGTATGTACCGATACCGTTTATACCGGTATATATCGTTTTTATTCGAAAAATGGCAAAAAAACATTAAAAAGTTACACCTTTTACTTGTTATACCCTTCACCACAGGTGTAAAGGGTATATATAAGTTTGCCATTTCATTCGTAATTTCTACAATATTCCTCTAAGATCCCAAAAAGGTATATATTTTCTGGATCCTTATTGATAGGAAAGTCGATATAACGATTTCCGTCTGTCTGTTGAAATCACTTTTCTATCGGATATATATGTTTTATACATCAAATTATAGTAAAAATCAACAAAATCGATCCATGAATGGCCGCAACATCGCCAAAAAACCGAAAAGGCCGTATTTGTTCTCGACTTTTCTGATTCCTTATATAAGCTAGCGACTTCGTTTTTCACAGAAAATTGGAATGTTTTTGCAGAGGAAATGAACAAAATCGTTTCACTAGTGTAACTAAGACATCGGAAAAGATGCATTTTTTGACTTTGTGAAGCTTTTATATAAGCTTCGGAATTCGTTTTTGTGAATATTTGTCTAAAATTTAGGTTTTTTGAATTAACAATGTCGGTCCATAAACAACCGAATTATAGGCAAAAATCCGAAAAAATTATTAAAAATATACACACGAACATATGTATATAAAAGGCATTGCAATGACTTTCAGTGTGCTGTTTTTTGTATAAGCAAGCAGAGGTTGTTAATTGTATATACTAGGGTATCCAATTGATTAACCGTCATTCGGTTATCCGATTAATTTTGATCGATTAACTGTTTGAATAATTTAAAATTTGTCTATTTTTAAATAACGAATAAACCAAATAATTTGCGTCGAATAGCCGGTTAACCGAATTTGGTTTTCTGAAGTTAAAAATTCTGAATTTTTTTTAAATAAATTTATGTAAAATTTTAGGGAAGTACTTTTTCATTAATTCCAAAGTAATGACTTCTTTAGATGTTCTTTTTTTGTTAGGATAAGATGTTTAATAAAATGCGAGATAAAAATATTATAATATCATATTTTCATAAATACTTGAACTTGTGACAATAGAAATTCTGAAAGTATAGTTTTGAGTAAAGTAAATTTAAAGATGTAAATCCAAAGAATAATAATTAATTAAAAAAAAAATATAATTTTCATCAACAAAATGTACGTAATAATACCAACATTAATTTTTACTTTTATGAAAAAAAAATCATTCTCGCATAGAAAATAAAGAAAGTTACGTTAAAAAGACTGATTTATTAAATAAAGCTGAATTAGGAGAATATTTTGTAGTATTAAGTTGAAAAATGCAATTTTTCCAAACAATATGGCGAAAGAACTATAAGATAAGCCCTTTGTGATCTACGTTATATTCCTAAATAGATATTTCAATAGATTAAATGCTATAATTAGTGCTAATTATATGTTTTATATGTATTTCTAAAACTTCTCGGTTAATCAACTAATTTGCTATTAACCGATCAACTTTTAAAATCGAATAATTATTTCTCGATTAAACCAGTTAATATGAAAATCTATTCGGATTTGAATATCCTAATATATACATACACACAAACATTTTTTATGTATGTTTGGAAGTTTTTTGGTTGGAAATAGAAGCATTGCAATAAGTCAGTGTTGTTGTTTTTTGTATAAGCATGTACTACATACAAACTTATGTATATAAATTTAATAGTCATCAGAAGCTATCAGCGTTGTTGTTTTTTTTTTTTACGGAAAATTATATTTAAATTTTGTGTTTAAATTTTAGTTTTAGTTTTGAAAAAAAAATGTAGATTATTTTTTAAAGTATAAATGCGAAAATATGAAAGCATACTTGAAGGCATAAATTTTATTATTTGTCGGTAAGGTTGTGAGTAGCGCTCTAACTTCATTTTAATTTAAATTAATTAAAAAAACTGAATTAAATATTTTTATATTTTATTTTACTTTAAAACATTAATATTATTTGCACTTTTTTACATATTGTTATGTATATGGAAAATGTCACTTAAGATAAAATTTCTTTCGCTATCGTAAACGGTACTTGGTACGTTAATAAAATTTTTTCAGGTGATGTAGATGGTTCTGAATAATATATTTTCGCCAAAAAACGAATTTCGAAAATTATGTCTGTTATGACATTTTGGCCGTTAGGGCTCGATTTCCCTTCAGAGTTAGTTTCAATTCAAATAAACTGAATAAAACTTTATAATTTTTTCCAAACACATCTACTATATTTAACAACAAACATTTTGAGTGGGTACTACTGTTGACCGTTTAAAAAAAATACAAAAAAAATATGCTTTGTTTGGTTTGACGACAAATCGTACAGTGTAAGTACAAGTCGTATAATATAAAAATCAAAATATTGAATTTCAAAAGTATTTGGAAAGGATTTATTAATTCTATAAGAAATTTTGCGAAAACTAAGAAAATAAAAGTGAAAGACATAAAAATATTCATCAGGTCATCAGACATATCTAGAAGTGTATTCTAAAACGACTTTTACTTATCTCATTAACTTATCATCAGATTCTTTTAAATAACTACAATTTTGTTAATGTATTTAATGTAATTAAGGACTGTTAAAAAATAAATAAATAAATAAAACATTACTTTCATAGTCAAATATCTTGTAAACTATACATATTTATGGCCTTATTCATAATCTATTTTTGAACTTGTAAATGTTTAATAGAAGAATCCATAAAAATTTGATTACGAATGAAGCTTTTAAACTAGATTCCATATAAAGTAAGATTTTTCAAATCAGATCAGAAGCAATAAATTTTAAAGTTGTCATACACTTGAAGTGATTTTCATTTCCCTGAATGAAGTGGTTTCATTTCCCTGGAAATGTACAATAATTTGTTTCTTGCTTCTTGTACGTTTTACAAATTTTTATTTTAATTATCACAATTTATTTTTACTTATAAAATTTAATTTTAAATTTGAAGAATATTTTTAAAATGCATCGCTGGTTTTTTGCTGATGGTGAATTGGTGTGTAAAGATCCTACTCCGCCACCCAGCCCACCTTCAACATCAAGAACGCCTTCTTCATCGTCTATCTCCGATACCGAATGGATATTTAAGGTATATTTTGATTGGAAATTATGCTCCAACGAAATTTTAGCAATTTGTGGTAGCACCGCAATCTTAGGCAACTGGGACGTCCAGCATTCTTTGCCGTTAGTGAGGAACGAAAATTCTTCATATTGGACTTTAAATGTAACCTTGCCTCGTAAATATGACATACGTTACAGATATTTTGTGTGTGCCTTGAATGTCAGAGGTCGAAAAATTTTACGTTTTTGGGAAACGCATTACGAAGCTCGTCTCATAGATCGTTATCAGGTCCAAGATATCGAATGTATTGAAAGTGAAACATTTGGCATTTTGAATAATAAACGAAAAATTGAACACGGGTGGATTAGTCCATATATTTCAGTGTTACAATTTAAATTCTTTCAAGCTCCTTTCTTATTGAAAACAAGCCTGTCCAAATCATTATTTCATGTTAAAATTACACCATTGAAAATAAAACATCGAGAGAAATGTGAAAAGGAAACCAATCCAAAAATTTCCTCAAAAACTTTGATAGAATCTTTAAAAGAAAGTAACTATGAGGAACTAAGTGACACATTTGCTTATTGTGAAGTTGCTACACTACAAGACAAAAATGGAGTATTACATAAACAACCCAAATATGGAACTTCCTGTGGACCTAATGAATTATTAATTTTTAATATAACTTTAAGTGATATAGAGCATACTGCTTACAAAATTGAATTATATAATTATTCACCAAAAGCAGGACCAGATGTACCACCGCAAAATTTCGGTTATGAATACGTTTTGCCTCAAGAGATAAAAGGTTCAGAGGGTACACTTCAGTTGACTATAATATGTGGCACTAAACATCGCCCCATTGGTATTATGAAATGTGACTACTTAGTAGTCAAGCCAATGCACTCACACGATTTAAATATGGAAAAAACATTTCAAAGACATTGGAATACTAAACATGAAGGCATGTATATTGGCCATAGAGGTTGCGGTAAGAGCTTTTGGTTTCAAAAGAATATTCTGAGAGAAAATACTATTAACTCATTCAACTTGGCATTTGAACATGGCGCTGAAATGGTAGAATTTGATGTACAGTTAACTAAAGATATGGTTCCAATACTCTATCATGATTTTCTACTATATGTATCGAAAAAATTGGATGTAAATCCGCAGGAGTACGATATTATGCATCTTCCTTTAACGGGTAGTGAAATAAAATCTCTGAAACCATTTGAAGACTTTATAGAACAAGATTTAATGAGTTTACCTCTCAACCAATTCACATTGGATCAGTTAAGACGTGTTAAAGTTTATGAACCACCTACGATCAGTAATGCTGCAACAGTTTGTGGCTCAGAAACCAAAAATAATCTGCCTTTTATTACACTTCAAGAGGCATTTAAACAAGTTGATAATAAACTTGGATTTGTTATAGAAATAAAGTGGCCTCAAAAACTAGCAGATGGGACTATGCAAGAATATTTTATGCAAAGTATTGATAAAAATCACTTTGTTGATGCAATACTACATGTAGTTCTCCAAAATGCCGGATCACGTCGAATTTTTTTATCTTCTTTTGATGCTGATATTTGCAGTATGGTGCGTCTAAAACAGAATATTTATCCAATATTGTTCTTAATTCGCGACAGTTCAAATGAAAAGCAATTTTTAGATCCACGTGGTACCTTCACTAACAGCATTTATTTTGCTAATGCCATGGAACTTTTGGGCATTTTAGTGCATTGTGCTGACATTGTGAAGACACCGGGAATAGTATCGGACATACAGGAACGAGATCTTTGTATATTTTCATGGGGAAAAGAAAACCGCACTGTAGATTCCCGTAAATATCTAAAAGCATTAGGAGTTAATGGTATATTTTGCGATCGTATAAATCATGTTTTAGAACCAATGGACTTAAAGAAAAATATATTTTTTATTGATCTAATTGAAAAAACTTTAAGAAATAAAAAAATATGTATATGATAAATGTATAAATAATTATAGTTATAATAAATTTAATCGGAAAAATATAATAGAAAAAGTACTGATAGTTGGTCTATTTTAAACCATTATTTTGTTATTTAAATAAATGTTATCCAAATTGAATTTTTACATATCTAATATTATAACTTTTTATTTGAACTCAAACAGTAAAAAATTTTTGAAAATACATATTTTGGAAATATCAAATTTTAAAAGTCGTATAGTTTGGGTTCTAAGAAAGATATTAAATTGAATCTTTTTTATATGATCAATAATTATATTGAAAAAGGTCCATATTTTTCAGATATTAAGAAATTAAACAAAATTTGGATGAAATTTTATATAAATGGTAATAATAAGAGACAGACCATTACAAAGTTCTAATGAAATATTCTGTATATAATTCTTTAAATACGTGCATCATCAGTCAAAGTATATTTGCATTATTTTTTAATGTAAAAAATGGATATAAAAGCAATCCCACAATTCCTTAAAATCAGGCAAAAATTACAAAAATCATATTATTCGAATTTTGCCCATAAAGTAGAAAAATTATATATTGTACGTATGGAGAAAAAAATTAAAACTGCAGAATTTAAAACAGCTGAACTTTTGACCTTCGATGAGCCCTAGAAAAATTCGTCGTAGAAAATTTGAATCCAAATTTTGAAGACTTAAAAATTAGATTCAGAAGGGTCTATACTTAGCACTATTTGCTAATTAGACTTGTTTCCTTATTTGCTCCTATAATCTTCTTTGTAAACATATTGCTACGAAAATTTGTTTTATAGGCTTAAAACAACGATTTTAGAATTTTCTAAGAGAGCTCACTCAATCAAATGATACAGGATTTTTATTTGTTAACTTGTTTATGAGTTAGTGAGAAACTTGTTATTACAAATGTTTGACCAGCAAAAACTTTATTTACCCGATAATCTAACATATTACATTGCCAAAATGGTGTAACTACTTATAATTCGGGTGAAAAACTGATTACCTTTATATGGCGATGTCCACGAATTTATGGGTCCCCATTTAGGCCATGATACACTATCCCATGATACACTATTCAAAAAGTATAATATTGTGGATTTGAAATGAACATGTGTGACAGATTTTTTGACAAGTCTGTCCTACTTGCTTTTGTTTTTTGAAAAATTTTATAAAATAGCTTTTTCTATACGATCAGAGTTGCAACAATGTATGCGTTATTTATGTGATAGTGTGGTACCGACAACACATTATCTTGCATTTTTTTTTTTTTTTTTTTTTTTGAGTGGGACAGAATTTCGTCAGATTTTTCACTGATAGAGTAGGATGATTATGTGGGAGAGTTAAACATTTACTAAAGTACTTATTTTAAACAATCAAATAATGCAACAAAAATTTGTAGGCTTTTGGTAATGACTAATACTCACTAACCTCATTACCTGGCAATGAGTTCTCATTATTTTTCTCATTTCTTTGAGTAGTAGAATAATTAGTTAGTTGAAGTTGATCGAACAAAATTTCATAATTTTTTCAATTATTCGTGTGATCGAGTAAAATTTGAATTTTTTTGATTAATCGGAAGAATAATGTTGTTCGAATAATTAATTACAAGTTAAAAAAAAATACAAACCTAAAAATAAATTGGGATCATATTCAAATTACAAATAAATTATGTAATGAAATTAAATTTCTTTTAAAATTATCATTTATAAAGAAAATAATTAAGCATTTTGGCTTTAAAACGATTATTGTTTTTCTTTTTAATAAAAACAGACGTGTTTTGATAAAATCCTTTCACTTACTATTGATGGTGGCAATACATAGCATTAAAAGCAAATCTAGTTTTTCTGTTCTTTTTATATTTTTCTAAATAAAGCCAATGATCATCAATATTGCTAAAATCTATTTTTTTAATTTTTGATATTATTTATTGATCGAGTGAGTTCACGAACCATCGTTATACATTTCAGAATATTCGGCTATTTCCACATCACTTGAATCATTAAAATAATTTTTGAAATAAATAATAAATGAAAAATTCTTCATTTCACTTTTTGTTGAATATTTCAAAAAAAATATTCGTCTCCAATAATACTGAGAATTCAGTGTCCCTAAAAGACTTTAGCCTGAAATCTATTAAAACGTGGTTTACATATTTATATATAAAATTTTCTGCAGGATTTTCCAACTAAACATAGTTATTACATTTAAAAATAAATAAATAATAAATAAAAAGGCATAATAATTTAACAAAAACTCGTTTTGAAAAATTATTCGATTAATCGTTAAAAATTGATCGAATATTTTTTTATTCTAAATGTAAAAATTTTGTTCATTCGAAAAGAATGAAAAATTTGTTTTTCGAATAATCGAATAATTTATGTTGGAATGACAACCCTAGTATTTACTGAGTAAATTTAAGATTTAACTCTCAAAAAAACTTGTAAACAAAAAAGTACGCGAACGGAAATTTTGTAAAATCCAGTCAAATAACCACGACAGCTAGTTGCAAACAAATAAACATACATCAACAAAAATCATCAGAGTTTTTGCCGAAATATGGATGTACATTAGAGTGGCCCCAAAATAAAAAGTATCGATGTTCCTAGCTCAAATGAAAATTTTCTTCATTCTAAAGTACTTTCATCCTGACATTATCCTTTCGTGAGCTAGAAAAATGTGAAAATTTGGTATCGTAAGAAAGGCCTTTAAAACGCGCATTTAATTTCATAAAAAGTTTTGAAATTTTGATAATTTGAATTTTTTACACATAAATATTTAAAAACACGAGAAAGAAAGATATAGTCGGTCAAGACCGACTATATGATGCTCTACACCATTGTGTGTGAGCATAAAAATTCGGGAAAGGGACTTATATTACACCTGTGGCCAATTTTACTAAATGTAAAATAAACTAAACAAATACAGAACAATGCATTGATACTAACATCTAGATTATTTTATGCACTTCATTGCGATTCCTGGAAGTGGGTTTATATGGGAGCTATTGTAGATTACGGATCGATTCTTATAAAATTTAACAATGTTGTTTCTACTTACATTAAACCTTATTTGTGTCGAATATTAACTTGATACTAATATTTGTATGAGATTTATGCACGTTAAATTTGATTAAAATTCATTAAAATATTTTTATTTTTAATGCACTTTTGAGTGTTTAAATTCTATTTCGGGGGGATATTTGTATGGGACTAGGTGAAATAACGGACCGATAACAATCAATTTCAATAGGTTTCTTTAAAATTGCGATCCGTTTACATGATTTACATGGGCAGCCAAACGGGCGGACGAACGAACACAGTTAGATCGATTTAAAGAGTGATTCTGAGTCAATTGGTATACTTTAAGTTGGGTATTGGATAAATTTTTCTATGCGTTACAAACATCAGCACAAATGCATAATACCCCAAGCACCTATGATGGTGTAGGGTATAACAAAACAATACAATATGTTCCTATAGCAGTTATACCCAACACGGTTTTTTCCTTTTTTTATTTAATTCGACCTTGTTTGAATTTTATTCAATTTTTTCGAAACATCTTTTTCTTCATATACAAATGGTTCTATATGAGGAAAAATTAAATGGATTTAGCATTCAAATACGCGTATTTTTATAAGCTTTCTACTAATATATAACAATTTATACTTCTGTTAACAAATAACGAAATACATTAAGTTTAGGTGAAATACCCACAAAATTTATGCTATAGGGGTATTTGTTAAGTAACGATCTTTTCTTGTGACTCACAGCAAGAAATTACTCTCTGTGTGTAACAAATTTTTATGTGTTTTGAAAAATCTAATAAAATTCAAACAAAATCGAATTTAAAAAAACCGTCTCGGTATAACTGCTAGAGGATTATATTGAATTGTTTTGGTCTTATTTTTAAAATATTTACGTGTAAAAAATTTCAAATATCCAAATTTCTTGTGAAAAATTGCAAAATTTCGGATTCATTTGGACCAAAACTTTTGTTATGTAATTAAATGGGCGCCCTAAAGGCCTTACTTACAATACCAAATTTTCATATTGTTCCTTTGACAGAAATATGAAAAAAATCCGAAATCCCCGAGGAAAGGACTTTTTTTTAATTTTGATCTAGCTCAAAAAAGAATAATGTCAGGATGAAAATTTTGAAGAACGATATCTGAGAATGAAGTAAATTTTCATTTGAGTTGGGCACATCGATATCATATTTTCTCTCCAAACAAACAGGGTCACCCTAATGTACATGTATGCACTTTAGTGAATAATAACTACATTTTTCCTTTTGTTATAAATATATTTATCAGGGATGGATAATGGCTTATTTTATATTGTACCAACCATAAAAGTAAAATGTACTTAAGTAGTAAAAATATTACATGCAATTAAAATATTACATGCAATTTTAAAATTGCAGCAACAAATTTGACAACTTCAACTCTAAACATTAGAAAAATTAATTACAATTCTTTCTTTTGTTAGAATAATATTTTAGTAGAATGCTTTCGCTAATGTATATGGAATAGACATGATTCTTAAAATAACGCTCGATATGTCTGGAAACAAAATTGGTCCATTTTCCTTCAACTATACTGTTCATCAATTATTTTTCATCAATTATACTTTGTAAACATTATTTTCTGGAAGGTTTACGGTGATACATTACATTTATTGTAACATTTTTATTCTTGAAGTGATAAAGTATTTGATAAAATAAAAAGGTTTATCTTGATAGAAATACATGCATCCGATTACATTTCCAAATTCACAGATTTTTTTACTTTAAGAATGCACTTATTAAATTATAAAGGCTATTTAATATTTTGAATTTGAATACAATAAAAAATGCTGCTGTTTAAATAAAAATTATGTAAATAAGATCATATCAAATTGTACCAAATGAGTCGTGGTAGTACCACGCACCAACAGATATAAAAATGTCTCCATGTACTATGTGTACCAACCGTGATATTTATTGTTGTTTAATGCTCTTTTAAGAAAATTTTAATGCAAAATTACTATTTTTAAAATTTTTCAAATATTTTCTATTCATTGTTTTTGTTTTGTTTACTTTATGCATCCATATGATCGACTGTATTTTCTATTAAAAATGAAACTAGTAAAATTTGTAAACACTCAGTATATAAACTATCATTTTTCTCTCTCAATTTTGCCTCTCTTACTGTACTTTGGGTAAACGAACGCATTAATTATGTGTAAATAATCCAACGTTTTTGAAAACGGCAAAAATGTAATAATTGGTATCAGAAGCGGAATTGCAATATAATTAAGCTGTCGTGAAACTTACCGAGCTAAAGACAGAGCAACTGAAGAAAGAATTGGGTAATTTGGAGTTGCCGACAGAACTACAGAAACGGTTGATAGACAAAATGGAAACGAAACTTGAAGAAACTTCTAGAACCACAAACGATAAGCGTCAGGAAATTTCTCAAGCTACAAACAGCAGAGAAACTGGCAGAATTGGAGAGTGGCATGGAAAAATTTCAGTGTCAAGAGGGACCAATTTATATTATTCCAGAAGCTGTTATTAAATTCAAGGCAATGCATGGAACAATAAAAAAAAAGCCATTCAGCTTTTTCTGTCCTTAAAAGAAGACGCAGCAAAAGTTCTTGAAAGCCCAGCGCCCAGCAACAAGAATAATTTTTATGAAATAATGATGGCACTATAACGTAAGTGTGCTGGGGACCAGAAAACAGAAATATATCGAATGGATTTACGTGGAGGGACACAGAAGACTAATGAGACGTTACATGATTTCGCTACAGATATAGAGCGTTTGGTGTAGCTGACATATCCAGGTGAAAATCATCCATTACTTAAGCAAATCAAATTCGAGGCGATTATGAATGTCATACAAGATCCTAACGTGAAATTTGGTGTATGCAACATACTCGTAGTTTCATTCGTGCATGCACAGGAAACTGCAAAAATTATCTTTAAGTCACAAAAACACAGGATGCGAGGTCTCGAGGTCAGTGATGAAAAGGAGACAAAATATATGTAAAGGTGATTTAATAGTAGTAATTAAAGAGGCGTTGAAGAGAACCGCAGTGAAGCTAAAACTAAATGTTATAACTGCGGCAAAGTAGATTATCATCAATCAGAGTCACCGTTAAAATAAAACGAGCTGGCACTATGGGGCAAGTGTTGGCTCCAACATCTGATGACCCCACTATCTTCTTATCTATAATTCTGCAGAAAAATATCAATCTTACTGCTTGTGGTTACATCAACGATCAACGAGACACGGGAGCGCCACAATCCATAATCAAGTCCGATTTAGTGAAGAAAGTAATTGAACCCTTATGCGGGGTAAGTTTACGCACAGAAACTGGAGAGCCCGTTACTATTTATGGTAAAGTAAATGTGAAGGTAACTATTGCCATCAAAAGTGTCAATCATGTATTTATTGTTGCCAACATAGTGGAAAATATTGAAATACCCCTTGACGTTGGATATGAAAGCAAGGCACTAGTAAGAAAGCTGAAATTGCCATCAATTGCCACCTTAATCAGAATCCTTGGTATAGGCCTATATGGAAGGACATTGTGAGAACAGTTTGTGGATAGTAGAACCAAAAGAAATAAAAAGTGAATTTATAACAGTTAAAACATGTGATGAAGGAAAAGCTCCTGTAAGAGTACTTAAACTTTCTAAAAATGAAAGAGTTGTCAAACTAAATTCCTAAAAAGGACAGTGTACTTCAGCAAAAGAAACAATTAATTGTGAGAATAAGCCTAAACCTGCTAATAAGTCCATCAAAGAACGCGAAATGCTGGAGAAATTTATGGCGTCATGGGTAAAGGGGTTGTTGCCGCCTGATACAAATAAAGCTAAAAAGCCTCCATCTTCGCTCTGAAAAAGTCATAATTATGGTAGAACGTGAATTGTGAAGCATAGAATTAATACTGGCAAAGCGATTTCTAACAGACACACAGTGGACTGAGGCCATATTAAAATTGGAAAAATACAAGAAAACTATATATAAATCGTTTTTAAAATTTTAAAAATTCTTTGTATTTTGCCTGCATTGGATTAATAAATTACCAAAAATACCTACTCTTACATATTAATTAATTAAGAGTACATATATTTATTGCAACGCACAAAAAATATTAATTATGGTATTTTTCGCATAAATTATTTACTTTTCTATACCCTTCACCACAGGTGTAAAGGGTATATATAAATTTGTCATTACGTTGGTAATTTCCACGATTTTCGTCAGAGAGAAACGAAGTTTATATTTTCTGGATCCTTGTAATGATGTCGACACAAAGTCAAAAAATGTTTTTTTTTTGACTTTGTGAAGCTTCTATACAAGCTTCGAAATTCGTTTTTGTCCAAATCTGTTTTAAATATTTTTTCTAAAATATCGGTTTTTTTAATTAACCATATCGAAAATTAATTCAATTTTTAATTGTTCTTTATTACTTTATAACGGATATAATTATATTCATTGTTTTCTTTTTAATATTTTTGATTTACCTATAAATAAACCAACAAATCATGTGAATAAAATATGGCCTTCAATTCACTCGTTAGAAGATATAGTTTAGGGAATGTAAATCAGTGATATGTGTGAATATGAAAATTTTGCTGTATAAACGGTGAGTTAGTTTAGTTGCAATTTAGTAACTCATGAAAACTAATCGTTATTAATAAAACTAATTACAAATAACGCTTACGGCATTGCCACTTTCTTTTACGTTCATAGAATTTTCTATGACAGTAGTTACAACAACGAAAAGGAAAATATATTTCTTTATGCAATTTGCGTATAAACATTGAGTTATTTATTTAGTTTATTTATTTATTTAGTTAAATTTTATTATATGTCGATAAGGTGGTGAAGAGTATAAAAGATTCGGCGCAGCCGAATATAGCGCTCTTACTTGTATCCACTAGACAGTTCATTGTGAGGTGCCCAGAACTGTTCCTCTAGCAAATGATGATTATGAGGACAAATTAAAGACGACCTTTAGTGCAAGTTATGGTCTATATGAATTCAAAGTGATACCATTTACGTTATGCGACGCTCCAGCTACATTTGAGCGTTTAATGGAACAAGTGATGGCATAATCATGGGAAAAACATTTGATGACTATCTGAGGAATCTATAAGACGTATTTAAACGAATTTCAACAGCTAGACTCAAGCTCAGCGTATAGAAATATGCATTGTTAGAGAAAATTTGACCTTTGGCCTTCATTTTAACTTCCAATTTTTTTAAAAGTTTTAGAATATATTTTCTAAGATTTGACTCAATTTACTTAATTTTTTTAATTTGATTATCAGTACTAAAAGAATGACTTCATAACTAAAAACTGCAAAAATGCCATTTGCCAAAATCAGAAGAATTCAAATTGCAGATACGAACTTAGTTATAGTAAATATTAGCCTAATTCTTCCTAAATTTTATTCTTTGTGATGTCGTCTATAAAACTGCATCGTTTTATTCCATTTATTTTTAATTTGTTGAACAAAATTTTTTATAAATCAAAATTGGATTTTTGAGATAGGCGGGGGAATTCGCATTAACTTAAATATTTTTAAAACGCCTTTTTACGTCTTGTTTGATAGATATTTTTCTGAACACTATGATTTTCTACACTCTAGGGGGAAGTTATGGTCAAAATTCAAAAGTATAGTCTAATATAAATACATATGTATATAATTGTTAACCATTGATAAAAACCGCAATAAAATTCTAATGAAAATAGAAACGATTGGTTAAACGTAGTTAACCCATGGTAACTATAATTGCAATTTATATCAATTACAAGCAAATTAAGTTTCAAGTAAATCACATCGAGTAGTTATTTAGGAAAATTATTTTACACTTTTATTTGAAGTAATTCTGATAATTTTTATAATTGCAAAATTTAAAATTACAATTACTTGCAATTGCAAAATTCAATTTAAAAAATAATATATAATTGTAACTGTAATTGTCAGGGCAATATTAAATATGCACGAAAAGAATGAAAATGTGCACTTGAAAAAGTACAAAAGATATGATATTATGCACATAACTATGCAAAAGTAGCACGAATATGCATAGAAAACCATACAATATCATGTGTTCTTATATAAATATGCATAAATAAGCATTTTTCTAACTTTAACTCTTATAGTTTCGATTAAAAAAAAATAAATAAATAAATAAATTAATAAAATTATACTTCGATAGATAGTAACTTTTGCAACGTCTGAATTTTACAATTATGTACGAAGTATTTAAAAACATTACAAAATAATTTACACAAAATCACTAAAAATTGCGTTTTTGTTAAGAAAATTAATTTTTGTATTTATTATATGCAAATTTATGCAAAAAAAGCTTACTTTTCAAGCACAAAAGATTTTTTGGGTCGTGGTGCTTGCGGTCTCTTCAATTAATCACGAAGCATTGCCAATTTTTTCAGCACTTTTGCGAAAAGTTTGAAAAACTTGGCTGGATACGTAATAAATTATAGAAAGTAATTTAAACGAGCAGCATTAAATTGTTAAAACGAAATAAGTACTGTTAAAAATATATAACTGTTTTGTTTTTAAATTTGTAACTGAATGTTAAACTAACAAGTGAAAAACTGGTCCTATATAAAAGTATTATTTCTACGCATCAATTTCTTTGAAATTTTAATAAAATTGTCTTTAATTATAATTTAATACACGAATGAATTTAACAAATAATACATATTTTTATACAATACATATTTCTTATTTGATAAACCCTTTTATTTTTTATAAAAACAAATCTAAATCATTATTTTTCAATTAGTTAAAATTTTTTAACGTTAACGATCACATCTTCCAATAGTTTGTTGTCTTCAACAATTATGGCGCATTTACAAACGTTAACACTTCTCAGTCTATTTGCCTTTTCATTAGCTGCCAATTCAGCTTTAAGCAGAAATGAGGTTGCCAGGAAGTTTCATTTAATTCTTGAAGAATGTAAAGAAGACGTTGCTGCTACAACAGGTTTAGTTTTCGCATATATTTGTTCATTGAATTTTGCAATTAATTAGCATTATTCCATAATACTGTATAGCTGATATTCAGGATTTATTGAATAGAAAGCCAGCATCGACCATGACCGGAAAATGTTTTCGTTCTTGTCTTATGAAAAAATACAAAGTTGTAAGTAAACATTTCTTAAAGATGACATAATATCTATTTAAAGCAGTTGTGCTTTTGATTAAAGAGTAGGAATTATAATGATTCTATTTTTATATTTTAATGCAGATGAATTCTGATGGAAAATTCAATCAAACTTCAGCTTTAGATGAAGCCCGCAAATTAACGAATGGAGATGCGTTTAAAATGAAACTAGCTGAGAATTTGACAAACGCCTGTAGTGACATTGAAGTGTCTTCTGATCATTGTGAAGCTGCTGCCGATTATGGTGATTGTTTTAGAGAACAAATCAAATCTTTAAAATAATCGAAGTATTGAAATATTAATAAAAAAGGAACATTGAATAAAAATCATTAAATTTGAAGAAGGCCATTTACATATATATATATATAAATAAAAATATTATCAAATTAAACTTATAAAAAAACGAAATTTAAAAAGTTATTCTGAATCTTTAATGTGTAATATCGCGAAAAAGAATCGCCTTCAATGAATATTTATTCCACATTTTAAATGTAAACTAAATATTTTCCATTTGTATTTTTTCTTTTTTCTTTTTTTTTTTTTTTTTTCTTTTCAATATTTCAAATATTTGAATTTACAAAACTTGAAAATGACAACTCTTCCTAATAATTTTATCTATTTTAGTTGTATCATGAATAAAACAATATTTAATAGAAAGTATATTGAGTTATGTTGTGTAATACACATTTATGTTTTAATTTTATGCATAAAATGATTAATGTTAGTGCAAACATTATTAGCAAAATGTTTATTTGTTATTGATATTGTTGTTGTTATTGTTGAATTTATTTTTAATCATGGAAAATATTTTAAATTTATACTTGTTTACTTCACATTTTATGCACCATTTCCATTTTAATCTTGCTACAAAAAGTTTTGTTGGTTGGTTTCTGTTGTTCTCATCTTGAATAAAATTAAACTCTCATAAATCACTTCCTATATGCGTGATTAATATGTAAAATGTTAAAAATAGTATTTTATATTTAATAAAAAGGGGGAAAAAATAGAAAAATAAACAAGATTTAATCGTATTCTCTCGAGGAATCCCTGACAAAACTGTCAGTTAAAAAAAAAGCGTAAACAAAGTATTTCACTTGCATCGAAACAGACAGTCAATATCAGAGGATCATACACATAAGTATGTATGTATGTATGTATGTATGTGTGTGTGTGTGTATACACGTACATATGTCTAGCAACAATACCCAGCAAAAAAAATTGAAAAAGTAATAATTTTAACATAGTGTTGTCATTGGAAAGAAGTACATAGTGCTGAAAAAGAGCAGCAGAAGTAACTATTTTAACTCATGGTTGTCATTTGTAGGATGCGCTTTTTTATGATAAAAATATTATTTTTATTTTAACTTTGTTAAAAGATAATAAAAATACTTTTATATTTGTGAAATTTTAATTTTCTTAGAAATAATTAACATTTTTAAATTTATTGTTAATAACTTCAAAACGAAAAAAAAGGAGAAAGAAAGATATAGTTGGTCAACACCGTTTACATGATTTCCTACATCGTTGTGTGCGAGCATAAAAATTCGGAAAGGAGGCTTATATTGCATCTGTGGCCAATTTCACTAAATGTAACATCTGGATGATACTAACATCTAGATGATTTTATGCACTTCATTGCGATTCCTGGAAGTTGGCTTATGTGGGAGCTATGGTAGATTATGGACCGATTCTCATAAAATTTATCAATGTTGTTTCTACTTACATAAAACTTATTTGCATCGAATATTAACTTGATACTAACAGTCGTAAAGTGATTTTCGGAAGAGGGATTTATATGGGAGCTATGGTCAATTGTGGATCGATCTTCATAAAATTTGGTACAAAGATTGATACTTGTACATAACTTCTTTATACCGAATTTCTTTATCTTTAAAATTGCGACCCGTACTTTGTGCACAAGGTTTACATGGGCAGCCAGACTGACGTACGAACGGACATCGTTAGATCGATTTAAAAAGTGATTCTGAGTCGATTGGTATACTTTAAGTTGGGTATTGGATAACTTTTTCTATGCGTTACAAACATCAGCACAAACGCATAACACCTCAACCACCTATGGTGGTGTAGGGTATAAAGAAAAGCAAACTATTCATTAAGTTCTTTTTTTTTAAGTTGTAAGAATGTAAATTTTTTTGAAAATACCTGCTCTTTTTTTGCTGGGTATACATATATATGTATATATCTATATATTCATTTGTTAAGCCAGATTTCTAATCATCAAAGATACTTACTTTCATTAATTTTTAACTTAAGAGTGCGATCAGAAATAATTTTAAATGTTTAATACAAAATATCAAAAATAAAATTTCTTTGCGCTACATTTTTAACTAAATTTATACAATAGGAAAATAAAATTTTTGAAATAAGGATCAATATTTTCCTTGGTAATTAACAGCGTTTAATTACATTTTCAAGCAAATCACATCGAAACGTTATTAAAGAATTTTAAAGTACACTTTTTGTTTGAATTAATTCTGTTAATTTTCAACATCTTACAGTCGTTATGTTTCAAAAAATTTGTATTTTTAAGATATATACATATTGACATACATAGATTACAATCCCCTCCCTACCTTAAAAAGTAAACAAATTTTTAGTAAACATTTATAAGATGGAAAGTACTTATTAGTGATATAGATTTATTTAATGGTTTCTTTCATCTAAATAAAACATTTCTAGAAATAACATTTCCACATTTTTAAAATTTAATTTATTTTTAACAAATTAGTACACAAAACCAAAATAATGTTTAATATATTGTACCTCAATTGCTTTCCTTTTTTTATTTACATAAATTTAAGGTCTTAGCATTAATTATAAATCAAATACAGTTCAACAATTTTACAAATACATTTGTAGAAGTTCATAATTCTTAGAAATTTACAAGATATACACTGCAAGACATTCGTTTAAATGAGCCTATATTAATATTACCCTGAATGAACATACGTATTCAATGATTACTTCGGAATATCAATTAACACAATAACTCTAACACAACTGGAACATAAGTCAATTAATTATATACAAAATATTTATTATAATTATATAATTATGTGAAAAAATATTAGCAGTACTTTAATGATGTCAATACAAATGGAACGAATATCTAGTCGTATTATAACCACCATCTGCAATTTTTTTTACCACCCTAATTTAAAATGTTACCTATGAGCGGATCATGTACAAAATTTCTTTGACTTTTTTATAAGAGATATCGGCAACCGTCCGTCTTAGAATTTTACGAAGACACAGAATATATAAAAAATGTGTTATGCTAACTCAAAAATCCTTCAAGGAAGAAATATTTAGTAATATTTAGTTAAATATCCTTTCTGATGAAATCGTAGTCCAAGAGTCTCATACTATTGCCCATAATTCATCTTTGTTTGTAACTTTATGAAGTAAAATAACATCCTGGACAATTTACCAAAGTTTCTTTATTAGATTTAGATCCAGTGGATATTAAGGCCACTCCATGAAGTTAAAGTTTTGTATTAGAAACCAAAGATTAGATTATTGGATTTATATACGTCGAGTCATTACTGTTAAAAAATTAAAATTGATAAAAAAAAAATTTTTTCGTTGCTTATAATTCTTATTTTTGGTTTTTACCTTTTATGTTGCCTAATAATAATTCCTAAAAAAAATTTTCTGTTGTTCAATAACCCTGATTTTTGAAATTAAATGTTTTAAGTTGTTGGACAACAGTTATTATTGAAATATATTTTTTTACGTTGC
The DNA here is from genome assembly GCA_932274085.1 of Protocalliphora azurea. NCBI lineage: Eukaryota > Metazoa > Arthropoda > Insecta > Diptera > Calliphoridae > Protocalliphora > Protocalliphora azurea. The sequence goes on from OW026523.1 coordinate 47,303,215, forward strand.
TTATAAATTTTATTTTTTGAACATAAAACAGCTATTAATAAAGAAAATTTTTTAAATTGCTTTATAAATAATAAAATAAATAATTCCGTGATAATTTAAACATTTATATATCGATTTATAAGAATACAATATTTCAACATTCTTATAAGTATATAATTCGAGAACGATTTGTCCGATTTGTATAAATAAAATACTAAAAATGATTTACTTTATATTACCTTTCAGCTACTTTAATCCAGCAAAAAACATTGCTTACTTGGATGGAATAACAACTGATGGAAGCAAAAAATTACTTACTTAATTATATATAGTTTCCAAGAATGCAATAGCATAAGTTATTGACTGAGTGCGAAAGACACCCTTCTTTTCCAAAGTGCTTCAGTCCACTTCTATTGCTTCTAAGTGGCTTATCTCGAACAAAACTCATATATTATAAATTGAAATTCTCAATTCTAAAAATTGAAATTTTATTGCTGGGAATATAATTTTTTATCCGTTCATTAGTTTTGGGGTTATTCAGAAATTACCTAAGTATACAACAAAAAACCTACATATGTCAGTAAACTTACAAAATAATTTATTAAAATCAGTTAATGAAACTCGAAAAAATTACTAGAAATATGTTTTTGTTAATTTGTGTATGCAAATTTATGCAAAAAAAAAAAAAAATTAAAGCCTATTCCTATTCAACAGATCGAAATTATCCTATTCCTCATAAGTATTTTATTTAAATGTGGATTTTATTACAGACAGTTGAATTCATTTTTGGGATGTTCAACGGCTTTTTTTTTCAAAAATTGTGTAAAGTGTATCAGGATGTGTCTTTAATAGAAAATCTTCATCAAAACTGCAACCGGCCCTATCTAACATTTAAAAGTACCAAAGAAAATTTGTTGAAATTAATATATACTAGTGTGTAAAGTGCAATTTTTCTTAGCAATATTAAAAGATACGTAAATATATTTTAAATTGCATTCATTAGTATAGAACTTTATGCACAGACATTTTTTATTTTCTTTTTTTTTACAGTTTCCTGAATTTTTTAAATGATTTGTATATCCTTACGGAAAGTGTTAAGGGTATATAAAAGTAATCTTGGCAGTTACAAGGGGAGCATGAGAGTAATGCAACAAAAATTTCCTGCAGCTGTGAGAAAAAGGCCTCATTCTTGTAAAATTGAAGTTATAAACAACATAAAAAATGTATTTGATCTCTTATCATATATATTGAAAAATAAGAGTTATTAGCAACAGAAAAAATTTATTTTCAAAAATAACAAATTTTAATGATGATGTACCATTTTAAATCTTCAATTAAATGAAATTTTGTCTCTAAATGGATTTGTTTTTATTATTTTTGCCAATAGTTCTAAATTTTGAAAGTAGAGTTAAAGTTGAGTTTGCATCATAATATTTCATATTATCTTAAAGACAAGATTTACCTCTACTTTTTCAGAATTTACCACAATCTACTCTACACATTTCAGGTATTACAAGAAAACAATTTTTTCAAAATCTTTTATAACAACAACAATATTTGACTTCTTTCCCAAATTAAAAAAAAAAAAAAATTAAAAAAGTGTGAATATATATGACTATAACTGTATGTATGTTGGTTTATATAAAAATTAAAACTATTTTCCTTGTGCCGATAAAAAAGATTTTGGAAGTTCATGCAATTTTACATGAAATTGTGAACATAATGAATAATGCTTTGTTCCCATATAACGAATCGAAAAAATAGAGAAATAATTATAAAAACATAAAACTACAATGCCAAGTGGCAAAATGAAGAAAATTTTAAATTTTCAACCAAATCGGGTCAAGGACACGCCCACCTCCTATATGCACTGAATTTTAAAAACGATAATTTTCCCACAATTATAGTCAGATTGCAACTAAAATTGTTACATTACCATATACTTGAGTTATCCACATATGTACCAAATTTTAGCCACGCCCACCTGCCATAAACACAGAACTTTCAAAATTATATTTTGTCTGCAATTATAATCAGATTGGGACTAAAATTAATAGATTAATACGTGTTTTTATGTTATCTTCATCTATGCCAAATTTTATCTAAATTGGTTTAATGACACGCCCACTTCCCATGCAAACTATGTGCACAAAGAACTGTACTTTTTTTAAGTTATCTTGATGAAAATTTAAAGCAAATTTAATGAAATATAACACTCATGACTATTTTGATACAAGAACCAAGTCTATTGAAATTGGTTATGATCGGTCCATTATTTCACCTAGCCCCCATACAAATGTCCTTCCAGAACAGGGTTTCAACGCTTTTAAATATCTTAAATGTATTAAAATCTTAGTGAAAAATTAGTGAATTTTATAAATATTTTCTATAAACTTTCAGTGTGCCAAATTTTAGGAAGATCAGTTCATGATTGGCAATACCCCATATAACCCCACTTCCGAGAACAATTCTAACGTGCATATGTCCCATATAAATGTACGTATCAAGGTATATTTTGAAACAATGAAGACTTGCAAAAGTAGAAAGCACTGCACCAAATTTTACTAGAATTGATTCATAATTAACTACAACCCCCGTATAAGATCCACTTCCGAAAATCACTATAAAGTGAAAATATATCATTATATAATAGTATCGAAATAATATTTGACAATAATAATAATAGCTGTATAAATCACTCTCCCAAATTTATAAAGAGTCGATATACAACTTAACGTAGTTTCCATATAAGTCCCTCTCAGAAAATTTTACGCACATACAAATATATTCATTGTCATATTCTCGGGCCTGACCCTGACTTCTTACTTATTTTTTTTTTTAATTTTTTCTTTTTTATTTAATTTTTACCAAAAATTTTCAAATTTTGATACATTCATTTTTTGTTCCTTTGACAAATTGCAGATTTTAATACAAATTTAAATATTTATGCATTTATTTTTAAAATTCGCTGAAATTTTAAATTTGCTATACACAATTAAGTTCTTAACATAAAAGCAATATAATAAAAAATGGATAAATTTAGGTTGAAAGAATAATTCATAAATTCCAAAGTTGAGGTCAAAAATTTAAAATTGTTCTTTTTTAGTCTACTAGAATATCAATTAAGCTTAGAAAATCATTAAAAAATAACATGGAAAAATATGGTCTATTAAATGATTTATCAAAGATAAAAACTATTCCAATTATTTTTTTTTTAACTGTATCAATTATACAAGTGATCAAAATTCAATTTTTCTGATATTTTGGATTAAATTATTTTTCTTATTGTATCAATTAATAAATTAATCAAATATAAATACAAATGATAATTTGAATAATTAAATATGAAATTTTTTCACAGGTTGAATTTTATTTAATAAAATAATTGAATATATCCTAACAAATTAAATTTAATTAAATTTGTTAGGATACTTTGATTTTGAGTAGTTTATTTAATTATAAAAGTACTTGAAATCATTTTAAAATTCTAATTAATAATTTAATTGATTTTTTTTTTAATTTTTCTCCGTGTATCCATAGAATAAACTTTTTTTGGTCAATATTACCAAAAACAGATTAAAATAATTGGACATTTCATAAATTTAGCGCCCATTTTAAAAAATTTTCTAGATTGGTGAAATTTTTTAATGGTTTTATATAAAATTCTGGTTTGAAATTTTTAATTGGACTATTTATTTCATTTTTAATTACACAGCAAATATTGGTTTATGTTTATTTTTGACAAATGGCTAAAAGGAGGCATTTACGCCAAATAAAGATTTTTAAATTTGCGATCAAAAATTTTAACTTATTTTGACATAGCTTTTTACAGTACCAAATTTTCTTTAAAAAAATATAACATGTTTTTTCTAAAAAAAAGTTATTCTTCATTAAAATCAATATAATATTAGATTTTCGGTTGAAAAAACGTGAATTTGGATGTATTTAAAAAACAAAGATAATAAAATATCACTCTTGAAATAGATTTTTCTTTTTAAATATTGAGTTTCAAATCCAAAAATAAAGCTTTGAACCAATATCTTCAAAAATAGAATTTCAGCGAATTCATATGACTATGGACACCCTATATTATTAACAAATAGAGAAAACTTACACTTTTTCATTCATGATTAGTTAAGCTATTATGTTAGCTTTCCAAAAATATAAAATTTACTAACATTCATGGTAAAATTTTATTTCTGATTTTTGCCTACGGGACAAAGCATTGTGTGACGACTTCCTTCTCAGTGAATAGGTACCAAAAAAGTGTGAATCTTCCAATGACAAACTTATGTTAAATAAATAATCCGAATTTGAACTACTTTTGGATAACAAGTTTAAGATCCAATTGACTTCTTATGATGTTCTTTTTTTGTTAGAATAGAATGTTTAATAAAATGCGACAAACGATTTTAATATAATTGTCGCATTTTATTAAAAATTGTATTCTAACAAAAAAAAAAAAATAAAAAAAAATAAAATCATAAGAAGTCAACGATTATAACATGATAACTTCATAAATACTTCAACTTGTAACAGTAGAAATTCTGAAAGCATAGTTTTGAATTAAGTAAATTCAAAGTTGTATAAGTTCTTAAATTTTAAATTTTCATCAACAAAATGTACGTAAAAATACCAATATTAAATCTGATTTTTATGAAAAAAAATCATTCTCACACAGAAAGAAGAAAAAGGCTAATTTATTAAATAAAGATGAATTATGAGAATAGTTTGTTGTATTAGGTCAAAAAATTATTTTTTTTTTTTTCATACAAATGGCGAAAGATCTGTTAAGATGAACCTTTTGTGAAAGAATGTGATCTACATTATGTTTCTAAATAACTATTTCAATTGTTTCAACATTATAATTATTTAGACTATTCCATTAATTGAATAACTTGCCATTAATCTGGATTAATGTATTAACAGATTAATATGAAATCCTGAATAATTGGATACCCTAAGTGATATGCGCAGTGCTTTCGGAGTCTTATCCACATTCTGCCATCAACTTCGTTCAAACTTATCTACAACTCATAGGACAATAGAACAAGAAGGGGAAACTTTAACTTCAGGGAGTGGCCTTCTTATTCATTGGACCTAAATCTAATTGAGAAAATTTGGAGAATTGTCCAGGATGTTATTTTACTTCTTAAAGTCAAAAACGAAGATGACGTTTTTTTTTTTTGCATAATATTTCTTTAATAACCAATTTACATCTATTGATGCAAAAATAATTTTGAAAATCTGTCAACTTTATCGAACAAATTATTTGTAAGACACGATTTTATGGAATTTTTATTTTTCATACTAATGAACCCGGTTAATTTGAAATGTTCAATTTCGGTTAACCGGTTTATCCGTTTTTTTAAGTCGGTTAACCGGTTTTAAAAATTTGCTAGAAATATCTTTAAAATTCTTCCTTTTGTTACTTTTTCCCCAATTTAAAATATGAGATTATTTTTTGGAAGAATTAGAAACGCTTGCTATTTGTGTTAACAAGTAATCAGGGGATAGCGACTAGTATATTTGAAAAATATATTATATTATATATAATATATAAGATTGGAGAGATAATAAAGCACTGCATTTACTAAAACCTTAACTTTATGTAAGAGAGATTTTTTCATAAGGAGAAAGGTAACATTAAATACATTAATAGCTTAAGTATAAAATAAATAAGATTTCATATAGGATACCAGTGAAAAATTGAGAATTACCTCTAAAAAATTAAAATTTTCACCATTTGAAAAGTAGAAGTAAGAGCTTCTGAATAATTACTTCCAAAAGTAAAAAAAAATAAGATTTTGCGGGAAAAAGGGAAAATTATTTCGAAGTAAACCACAATTTCACAAATTAAAAAGTATGTCTATAAACTTTTAACAATGTTAATATGTTTTTATAAAAATTATGTGAAGAACTTCAAAAGTGGTGAATAAAATCATAAAAAAATATTCTTCAAGGTCTGAAGCCCCGTTTTTGCTGAGATCTTTTAGAATTTTAATAATTTTATTTTCCTTCTAATTTTTCATCTCAGTTTAAAAAACTTTTCCTATTAATAGCTTTTGTTTTCAAGAATGTTTTTGGAAAAGAGTGAGGTGAAGTGTTTTACAAAATAAAGGGTTTAGTTTTGAAATGAAAAATAAATATTAATCAAATTAATATTGTTTAAAAAACTTTATAAAAGCATTTAAAACCATTATAGAGTCTTTAAAGATGTGTATATTTCCTGCAAAAACTTTTTGGTTTTCGGTAATGGCAACTATTTATTTGAGTAATTTCTTATGATTTATCTACTCTATATTAATAACAGACTAATACTGTAATTACGTGGATCAGTTAGCTAGAGTGCTGGGTTAACAACCAGAAGATTGTCGGTTCAACCCACAGACTGGGGTTAGTTAAAAAAAAAAAAAATTAAAAAATATATTTTTATACTAAAAGAGTTTTTATCGCTCGGTAAATTAAGTATGAGATGGTGTACTGAGTAAGACGTTAGTTAGTCTTAGAATTGAATGGTTAATTTGTGCCCGAGTTCAAATGTTACTGACAACAAAATTTTTTCGTTGTTTTTTTTTTATATTTTCGTTTAACATCGGGACAACGCGAAGGTGCATATTTTTGAGTACTCGAACAAAAATAAACACTTATTCAGCAAAAAATAACTAGATTGTATTTATTTCCAATTTACTTGATAGTTTACTACGAAAGTAAAGTTTTTACTGGGTTATTATCTATTATAAAATTTCGATGTATAGTAGACGTCATTTATAGAGACTAATCAGAACAAAATAGATTTAAGTCTTTATGCTGAAAATTATCATTTTTTTTAATGTTTTCACCAACATTTTTTTATTTTTTAATCTAATTATATAATTTATTTCAATTTCGATTAACCGGTTTTTAAGTAGACATTTAACCGAAAACCAGTTTTTTAAAAAGTCGGCTTTTTATAAACACTAGTAAACTGTTGAGTAATTCCATTTTAAATTTAAAAATTTTTGACCCTTGGTTACCGATTTGGATAAAATTTGGTGCATGTGTAGAAGAGTATACACATGCATGTAAAATGAATTTTGTTCATTTTTATTTTGAAAACTGTGGCACTATAACTTTAAAAGTGATTAATATATATTAAAAATGGTCATAGCTCTTGTTGTATAAAATATATCAAAATATTTTCTTTTTTGCAGTAGATTTGTCAAAGCTTATTTTCTAAGATGTCATATAAAAATTTAAAAAAAAATATTTTTTTGAACATATTTTTTTCTAAAAATTATCTTAAGAGACGTATATTAAAAAAAAAAAACTCTATCTAATTTTTTATATGTTTTTTGGTAGGAAGCTTTATCGGTATACTTACTACAGAGAAAATTTCAGGGTGGTCAAAATATTTAAATTTAAAATGGAATTACTCTTTTTTGAAATCTTCGTATTTTAGTTTTTAGCAATAAATTTATACACGCAGAGAAAAAAACATGGTTACGGCATTGTCGCTACAACAATATTATGTTCTCATTTTTATGTTCTCATTGTTAATATTCACTAATTTTAGCAATACTGTATTCATGATAACAATATTTTCGTTTCAGTTTTACCATTCGTTATTTACTTATATTAAATAAAAATTTTAATATAGTTGACTACAAAAATTGTATGCTTTTAATATTTCTACCACAAAAAAAAAAAAAAATCATCATTTCTACAATTATTATATATTATAAATCTTTTTTCTTGTTCTTAAATCGTATTTTGTTTTAAAGCCATGTTAATATTATTATTCCCATAACATTAAAATGTTACAAATAAATATGATTTTTACAAATATGGTTGAAAAATTCACAACTTATTTGATATTGAATATATTTAGTTTTTAATGTTTGTATTGCACCTTCATTATAATTCTCATTTAGTTTATTCATGAATTAATATAAGTAGACAAGGTTTTGTTACATTTGGTGCGATTGAGGAAATCGAAGATATTGATTAACTACTGTTAAAGGTTTTAGTTAATAAAATGTATCTTGTATTATATTACACAATACAATACAGTAGTACAATATATGACTCAATAAAGAATTTATAAAAATAATAATTTTTAATTAATGTGTTTTATTTTAAAATGTGATAAGATGGAATAATATGATAACATGGAATCATAATGTGATGAGATTGGATAATAATGTAGTAATGTGGTATAATAATATTAAAAACTCGAACCATAACATGACAAAATGAATCATGAAAATCGGATACAATATAAAATCATAACAATGGAATCATAACAATTTTTATTTATAATCATATCTATTTTTATCTGTGGTCATACATTCCAATCATAATATGTAGATCTTAGATTATGGTCATTTCTCATTTTTTCTCTGCGTGTCAATGTTGCTATTTGGTTACATTTGTTACATTTTTCGTAACTTTTCAACGCTCTAAGTAATATGTATAATTTCTTGTTTCTAATCGCATTTTCATATCATTGACGTACATAGATCATGCAAATATTTATCAACGTTTGGAATTTAATTCACCCCTAGTACATTGCTTCTATTGAAGAGAACGAAATTTGAAATATATTCTTTTCATTTACGTGGCGATCTTCTTATTTTCTTATTTATTTTTTTAATACACTTTCATATTTACAAAATTACACAAAAAGTAATTAATTAATAACAGTATTAGAATCCAAAACATAGAAGAGCATTTTTTTCGTTTTTTTGAGAAAGAATCAGTGCAGAAGCTTTAAGTAGTTTGCTCTAGAATTGGTTAAAAACTAAATTTGTGCAAATAAAAAATTTTGTGAAGTTTTTGTCATATAAAAAAAATATCCGAATGAATTGCCATACTTACGAATATAATGTCTTTCATTTTTAAACCACAGTTAACCTTTGCAAGGCCCGATATTTTGGTCTGAAGGGGCACAACTGATTTATTAAATGAATTTAAAAAGTCTTATTCGCGGGAAAATTTTGACAGCATATTCTTCTCGATAACAAGACATTAGGACTATATTCTTATTTAATTGTCATTGTTCAACAATATAAAAAAGCAATACGTATTTTAAAATATGTTTAGGGAATACTTATTCAATAAAACTTACAAAATCAGATCATAGTAACCGATTGAATACCAAAAAAAAATAAATAAATAAATAAATAAACGAGTTTCTCTTTGTTGCCTCAAGGACTTCCTCTACTTCCTCCTCCTCTATATCGAATACTTCACTGAATAAACTTTTTTTGGAAATCAAAAAATTTTGCAAGTGTCGGTAATATTAATACAAATGCCATTTTTCCTCTTAAAGATTTATTGAATATGGTCATGTTATATGTCATATGAATAAAGATATTCAAAAAAATGTATCAAATCTTTAGAGGCCCATAACTCGTAAATTATTAGCGAGATCTCAACAATTTTTACATTACTTTAATCACAAGTAAGAGTTCTACTGAATCTTTACCAATAAAATTTAAAACTCAAGTGTGCTTGCTGGTGATCTTGATCTATACCCACATTTTTGTATTATTTTCTTAGAAATTAAATACTTATAGGCCATTTATTTTTTCAAATTCCAAAAATGTAACATTTTAGGAAAAATTGTAACTTTTTTGACAAAAACGTGTAACTTTTTCCAAGCTAACCCTGTCAACACTGTATGTATGTAAGGGTTTACGAAATGAACCTATTTATTTTCTCGTAACTGTATATACTTTATGCGGTCTTAGATGAACACTAGATATTTTACAAACGGAATGACAAACTTAATATGCCCCCAACTTTTTGGATGCTGGATATGAAAACAAACCAAAAAAAAAATAATAATAATAATCAGAAATTTTGAAGATTTTGAGTAAAAATATTTTTAAAAATTTGTTTCTTTCGATTTCGTGTATATACATAAATAAATAGGTTAGGATAGATTAGATGGGCAGCTTACTTATGTCCTATTGTTCCCGTTGTGTTACCCTAATGGATCATGAGAATCTGGTTTCTCATGTCCGGGAATAGGTTCGAATCGAACTAATCTGACGCATGAATAAAAAATTTGAACCGTCTAACATCAATTGCAGAGAGATCAGATAGTCAGTGAATAATTGGACTACCAAATTCAGCAAAAAAAAAATGTTCTACTGTCTCTTCCTCCTCCTCGTTATAGCAACTTCTACAATAGTCGTTAAAAGGGAGTCCTAGTCTCCTAGTGTGTGCACCAGCAATCCAGTGCCCTGGCCATATCTGTCTCGAGATAGAACATGCGGACTCTTTTGTCCATCTTTGTTGAGTTATTCTCGACAAGTACTGCAGTACCACTGATCTGCGAAATGCCCACTAATTGGTCCGTTTCATCACTTTGAATCCCCCGGGTACTTGAATGACCCCTTACCCAGACCAATTCTAGGTTTGAATGTCTCGCCATCTCATTTAAAGATGTTCGGCATTCATGTACCAGCCTGGATGTCGAATAGACATCCGAAAGAGACTTAATGGTGGGTTAACTATCGCCACAAATTTGAATATATACTCCGAATGTCTGAGATCTGCGCTTGATGAGCAGTGCAATTTTAAATAGATGTTCATCCTATATGCGGGAATAAATACACCTCCCCCAACCCTTTCAGAAGATTTGGATCCATTAGTGTAACGCTCAATCGATACATCTTTTATAGTGGGATCGACTGAGATTGAAACCGAGAAGGATCTGTCCAGAAAGGCTTCGGGAATATAGTAATTAATATTGTCAGGGATATCATCCGAAATTCTCAAAGTGGTCGCATGGCCATAGCTTCTACCGTTCCATTAATGGATCATGAGAATCTGGTTTCTCATGTCCGGGAATAGGTTCGAATCGAACTAATCTGACGCATGAATAAAAAATTTGAACCGTCTAACATCAATTGCAGAGAGATCAGATAGTCAGTGAATAATTGGACTACCAAATTCAGCAAAAAAAAAATGTTCTACTGTCTCTTCCTCCTCCTCGTTATAGCAACTTCTACAATAGTCGTTAAAAGGGAGTCCTAGTCTCCTAGTGTGTGCACCAGCAATCCAGTGCCCTGGCCATATCTGTCTCGAGATAGAACATGCGGACTCTTTTGTCCATCTTTGTTGAGTTATTCTCGACAAGTACTGCAGTACCACTGATCTGCGAAATGCCCACTAATTGGTCCGTTTCATCACTTTGAATCCCCCGGGTACTTGAATGACCCCTTACCCAGACCAATTCTAGGTTTGAATGTCTCGCCATCTCATTTAAAGATGTTCGGCATTCATGTACCAGCCTGGATGTCGAATAGACATCCGAAAGAGACTTAATGGTGGGTTAACTATCGCCACAAATTTGAATATATACTCCGAATGTCTGAGATCTGCGCTTGATGAGCAGTGCAATTTTAAATAGATGTTCATCCTATATGCGGGAATAAATACACCTCCCCCAACCCTTTCAGAAGATTTGGATCCATTAGTGTAACGCTCAATCGATACATCTTTTATAGTGGGATCGACTGAGATTGAAACCGAGAAGACTCTGTCCAGAAAGGCTTCGGGAATATAGTAATTAATATTGTCAGGGATATCATCCGAAATTCTCAAAGTGGTCGCATGGCCATAGCTTCTACCGTTCCATGCACCTATATTACTGAGCCTATTCATCAGAACGAATAATGCCTTGGATGTAGAACCTGTTCGAAGATTTGGCAAAAGGTGGATTTTTGCATCGTTTTCCACCATACTATCGCTCCAAACTTAAGTATAGGCTTGATCACCATGTCGAAGAGCCATTTTGTATTCTTAGGATTTAATCTCCAAGATTTCCCTATGGCCTCCCTACACATATAAAGGGCAATGTTTGCCTTTGAAACCTTAGCCTGGGTGTTCTGGAGCCAGGAAAGTTTGCAGTCCAGTATTATACCCAGATACTTCGCACTGTCTAACACCTTTAATTCAACTCCATTTAGGCAAGGGAGTGGGAAAGATGGTATTTTGTATCTCCTGGAAAAGAGAACTAGTTCCGTTTTTCCAGGATTCACCCTAAGGCCGTTAATTGTACTCCATTTACTGAGTAGGCCTAGCGTGTTTTGAAGGCGATGAGATATGGTATCCAAATATTTTCCAGATGCGGCCACCGTTACATCGCCGGCATACGCGATGGTTTTGAACCTCAGGGAATCAAGCCGCACTCATAGTGGAGATTATAACTCTGTTGGTTAGAAGTCTCCATATGATGTCAATAATCGATCAGTCTTTCCATAACCATTTTAATAGTATCCGACTTGCCTTTCATGTAGGCTTGTTGTGACGCTGACAAAAGGTTAGGGTTGATTGCCTTGAAAAGGTGCAGGTAAATCAGCCTTTCCAAAGTTTTCAAGAGGAAGAACGATAGACTAATAGGTCTGAAGTCCTTCGGTCTCGTATCGGAGGTCTTGCCCGCTTTTGGGATAAAGACCACTTTACATCTAGTCGATGAGTCAGGGATATAAGGGTATGACAATAAAGCCGAGTATATCCGAATCAACCATGGAACTATAATATCAGCATTATACTGTAGGTCTGCAGGTATAATGCCATCTGGGCCCGGGGATTTAAACGGGGCAAATCTGTTCAAAGCCCATCTCAGTTATTTGAATCAGAACATCACATAGGTCTGAAACCGTCGCAGGGATCTCCGTTATAGGGAAACTGCCAGAAAAATGCACATCCATTAAGACATCTAAGGTCTCAAGGCCGCTTGTCAGGAATTTGCGACTAGTCTCGGAATGGCCTTCTACACCGCTACAGAAGACCTTCTAAGATTTGCGTTTCGCATTCCTGATCAGGTTTTAAACCTGTTTACTGAGGAATTGTAAGCTGACCAGATTCCAGCTTCTATAAGGTACAAACAAACACAGATTCATTTTTATATACTATACTAGCTACATTACGCAATTTGATATGATAATTCTCTCAAATTTTGAAATCCTTTAGTTCTTTATATATGCCAAATTTATATTTACTGGGAGTTTCTCAAGAATTATCCGGATAGTTCTAAACCTTCCCTTCCTGTTTTTCTTTCACTATTACACCGACTTCACTCCTATTTGCTCCCTTTACTTAAAAGTATCAAAAAGGGATTTTTAGCTAAAAATACTACGATTAAAAATGTGTTTATTTTTTATTGGTTCTAAAGATACCAACAATCATGTTGTATCTGCTAGGCGTTTTAACTTGCAGAAAGTTCCAAAACATCTGTCTGTTCTTTTTAGATCAGAGAAGAATGCGATTAGATTTGTTTTCATAAATTTATTACTTTAGGATATATTTAAATTAATGAAAAGGTACCACCAAACGGATTTTACCCATTTTAGATCAGTAAACGTTTGAATTGAAAACAAAATATAAAACACGTATTTGATCTTCTTTAAATACAAAAGAACATAATGTATTTTTTTCATAAGTTTGATTCCTTGGAAGATATTTATTTTATTTTACTCCTTTTACACTCTAAACATTTATATATATATATATATATATATATATATATATATATATATATATATATATATATATGGCGAATAGGGGGAGCTTTGTCATTATTGAAGTTTGACATAATATACTGTCAGACCTAAGTAATGACAAGAGCTCAGGCCATGTCTAGTCACTGCCCGCGGACCCAAAGTGTCACCACTTGTAAGGTTAAGGTGGCTGGTAGCTCTACCGAGAACCTGAATGGCTAGTTAGTGGTTAAAAAAGACTAGACGCTAACAACTCCCCTCCGACGCCAGTTGTAAATGTTGAGTAGCCTAGTCCATGCCCGCCGTCAATGCATGGATGGTCCAACTAATTACGAGCACACTCGTGGAATAAAAATTCGCTGGAAAAGAAAAATAAACAAAATAAACATATAAAAAACTATGAGGAAGACGAAAAGGAAACAGCAGGAGGTGGCAAGCACAAAAGCTGCCTGGGTTGCGCAACCAAATGCACAAAACCGGCTTCCAATTCTGGAAGCAGAAGCAGCGAGGTGTCTCTGAGTTTCGCACCAAGTACCTCAAAAGCTGCTCTGGCCCGCTCCGGCATAAGACAGGCGAAACACCCTGCTTCGGAGACTGCATGCCAAAAACCAACTCAGGCGGCAGCAACCCCAGTGCCTACTGTAATCAAACGGGTTACGAACAAGTTTTCGCGCTACCAAGTGTTACCTCGCCCCGCTATTTAAAAAAATGCGGAACAGCTTTCGGTTTCTGGAACTGAGCCTCCTGCCCGAAAGCGCAATAATTCGCCTCCAAAATCCAACAGCCCGTGACCAAGAGTCCAAAGCCAAAGGCCATCTTATACGAGCTGTCATCGATAGGAGCGATCTAGATTGCGCTATATCCCACACAAACTGGGATATAGTGCGCAAGAAGCTAATGGGAGTCTTCTGGAAAGTTCTGAAAGAGAACCCCGGACCCTCCCAACAGTGGGAAGATGCGGGATGGTACCGCAACCATGTCAAGTTAATGACCTGCTCAAACGAGCGATCGGCACTGCTCCTGAAGCAAGTGATCGCTCTTTTGGATGGACAATGGGAAGGCGCTAGACTGGACGTGGTTTCCATTGAAAAGATCCCACGTGGGCCTAGGGCTATGGCCCGAGTACCGCACGTACCATCCAAACAGGAGGAGATTATGGAACTCATTTGGGTTGGAAACCCTGAGATCCCTACTGGCGACTAGAAGGTTACCAGAGTTTCCGAATCCGACGGAGCATTCAGGAAGATTGTGATCATTATGAACAAGGAGTCACTGCCATCCCTTTGTGAGAAAAGTGGGAAGATCTACTATGGTTTTGAGTCGATCTTCCTACAGGTCTACCGAAGGGATGACAGAGACAGACCGGTTCAGATCGATGATGATCAAACTCCGGAAGCAATGTCTTGTAAGGAGACTATTAGTTCTCTTGCTCTAGAGAACATTCACTCAAACGAGGACACCCTCTTGGACTCCGACCAAGATGACGTTAACGTTACAATCATCCCAAAGGACACACATGGTGAAGATAACGCAAGTTAATCTTCACCATTGTAAAGCAGCCTTTTCTGCGCTGCTCCTCCGAATGGTAGAAATAGGAGACGAGCTAGCACTAGTCCAAAAACCATGGATCGTTAGCAATAAGGTTTGTGGACTACGTGTGTATAACTTCAAGCTGCTACATGCTACGGGATCAGGTAGAATACGGTCTTGTATAGTAGCAAGCAAAAAAATCAGTATCTTCATGCTCTGATGTCAGTGATGAGGACGCTGTAGCAGCGACGTGGGAGAAAATCTCTGGTACTATCTACATTGTCTCCCGTTACATGGCCCCTGAGCAATGCGAACCACCATCAACTAAGGTTCGCGATATAACAGAGGCGGCTAGAGCAAACAACATATCACTCATAATTGGAGCTGACGCTAATACCCACCATGCCGTTTGGGGAAGCTCCGATACAAATACAAAGGCTGAGTTTTTATATGATTTTATTCTTTGTAGTAGTTTAGATATTGTGAACATTGGTAAGGAACCAACCTTTGTAGTAACTAATAGAAGGGAGGTTCTTATATATTATATTATATTATATTATATTACATTATTATATATTATATTATATTATATTATATTATATTATATTATATTATATTATATTATATTATATTATATTATATTATATTATATTATATTATATTATATTATATAATATTATATTATATTATATTATATTATATTATATTATATTATATTATATTATATTATATTACATTATTATATATTATATTATATTATATTATATTATATTATATTATATTATATTATATTATATTATATTATATTATATTATATTATATTATATTATATTATATTATATTATATTATATTATTACGCTAGTTAGTATTAGGCACTCTAATATGATTAGGGATTGGAGGGTCTCCAATGACTGTTCATTCTCTGATCACTTGTATACTGACTTCAACTTGGAAGTGTGTTTACCCAGGGTTAAATCCTTTCAAAACAAAAGGAAGACAAACTGGATAGTACAACATAATATTCTGTCCCAACTTCTCCCAAATCCCCCGACCATCAACGGTTGTGGTGATATTGAGTCCTGTGTCAAAACGCTAACGAACGCTTTTGATACTGCGATTTCTGTTGCATGCAGACCCATAATCCGCAGGGATAGGAGTAAACCACACTGATGGAACTCCGAGATAGGCGAGACTGGTAAAGAATGTTCCCATAAGGAATAGTAAACTGAGATGGGCTCTGGAGAGCTTCGCCTCATTTAAATCACCGGGCCCCAATGGCATTATACCTGCTGACCTGCAGTATAATGCGGATTTAATAGTTCCTGGGCTAACTCGGTTTTACTCAAGGGGGTAAAATCTCACACATAAGACCGAAGGACTTCAGATCTATCAGTCTGCTGTCCTTCCTCTTGAAGACACTGGAGAGGTTAATCGACCTACACATATGTAGAACAATTAACCCTTGCCTATTATCAGCGTCTCAGCATGCCTATATGAAGGGCAAATCTGTTGAGACTGCATTATATTCGCTCGTAGGGTATATTGAAAGAGCTCTCGAGTATAAGGAATATGCATTAGTGGCCTTCCTTGATATAGAAGAGGCCTTTAATAATGTGACTCTGGAGGCAATCAAATTGTCCCTGGATAGACTGCACATTCATTAGTCGATCATCAGCCTCATATGGAGACTTCTAAACAATAGGGTTATAATATCCAGTATGGGTGCGTCTACCATTTTCAGGGTAGCAAATAGGGATATTCCCCTGAAGTTTAAAACTATTACTTATGCGGACAATGTTGCGGTGGCTGTATCTGGGAAATATCTGGATACTATGTCTCACCCACTTCCACGCCTAAACGGTGTTGAATTAAAGGTGTCAGATAGTGCGAAGTACCTAGGTATTATACTGGACTCCAAACTATCCTATATATCCTATAGGGCCGGTATTGCCCTATATTTATGTAGGAAGGCCATCGGTAAATCCTGGGGAATAAATTCCAGTAATACGAAATGGCTCTTCGACACGGTGATCAAGCCCATACTTATAGAGAAATCCACCTATATCGGAATCTTTGATAAGATTCTGCGTAGTTCAGCACTACTCATAACAGGAGGGCTTCGTACAACTCCATTGAAAGCCTTATTTTTTCCAACGAACTGGCTATCGGTGGATCTTATGGCCAAAGAGATCGCCACTAAGACGGCGACAAGGCTCGAGACTGTAGGTGCATGGAACGATAGCGGATTCGGCCATGCGACCATTCTGGGATTCCTTAATAACATTTCTAGCAAAATCGATTATTGTATCCCCATACCTTTTCTTGGCAGAGACTTCTCAGTGTCAATCTCAACTATCACAGAATTAAGGACTGGTTCAGTTGAGGTTTATACTGATGGGTTCAAATCTGCTGAAAGAGTTGGGGGGAGTGTCTATATTCCCGCTTATAGGAAAAATATTTCCCCTAAATTTCCAGATCACTGCAGCATTCTTCAAGCAGAGATCTCGGCCATAATGAGGGCGGTGAACTGGTTAATGTACTGTAGGGTATTCGGAGCGGATATCCAAATCTGTGCAAGCAGTCAGGCCGCGATCAAAATGCCCTCTGGTGTCTTTTCGACATCCAGATTGGTAGATGAATGCCGAACACCTCTGAATAAGATGGCGAGACATTCAAACCTGGAGCTGGTCTGGGTTAGGGGTCATTCAAGCACCCCGGGTAATTCTATTACGGATGCAGTGGCCAGAGATGGATCCCTTCTTCGAGGTGAACGAAGTGAACCAACTGGTTGGTGCGTATCTGCAGATCAAAAATTCTACGGAACTTATCGAGGACTGCACAATATAGATGGACAAATGAATCCACATGATGAATCTCGATCTAACTTCATCATGGGACTATCGAGGCATCGGATAAGAATACTGGTAGCCGTGGTCACAGAGCACTGGATTGCTGGTACGCATGCTAGGAGACTAGGGCTCCCTTTTAATGACTTTTGTAGAAGCTGTCGGGATGAGGAGGAAACGGTGGAGCATTCCTTCATATTTGCTCTCATTCTCTCATCCATTTTATGTTTCTAAGTTCATAGTATACAAAATACAGGAAATACCATTAAAAGACAAAAGAAAGTACCAGTAAGTACTGTTTTTGTGAATTTTAACTCAAAAATATATAAAAAAGTAGAATTAGACTACATTTTTTGGTACCATTAAACACCACTATCCACATGTTACAGATATGATTCAAGCGATACAAATCTACCTTCAATTACTGAAAAATAATATATTTTAAAAAAGTGCCAAACTATTTACATAAATTTGGTCTTGAGTTCCACATAAAGTCACATTAGCTTATTTTGTGTGACTAAATAAACCAACCAATCCTTCAAAATTTATCAAAATGTTCTGAATGAAAATGAATAAAATGTAATTTTCCTTTTTTACCCCTTTTTGTTGGAATACAACAAAAGTTGTTTTCCAATGAATTGCAAAATTGTAGTAGGAGCCAATAATAAAATATTCAAGTGTATACATATGTCGATAAATAGAAAAAAGTATTCTATGAAAAAAGTCCACTTTTGGTACTTTTACGATTTTTATCTCTTAAACGTACGAATTTCCAAAAATTTCCAAATTTTTATTTGTAATTTTTTGATAAGTTAAGTAACAAAATATAGCTTTTAACCGTTTCCCCCCTAAAAGAGCCGAATTTCAAAAAAGCACCAGATACCTGTCTGTTTCATTTTTTAAATGAATAACGATAGATATCACATTTGTTTCTGTCTATATAAATTTAGGAAATATAAAGAATTTATCCGTTTTTACTCCCTAAACTTTTGAATTTCCAAAAATCTCTCCTTAGTGGATGTCTACGGTAGAGGGTAAACCTAAAGCCCAAGTTTCATACCTCTCCCTTTTGTCGTTTTAGCTGGGCGATGTTGAATCAGTCAGTCAGTCACTCAGTAACGCTACCCTTTTATATATAAATGTACTAGCTTATCCCGGTGCGCTTCGTTACCCCTTCTGATGTGATGTAATAGCTAATATTTATTTAGGGGGGCTACTACTCTCCCTCGACCTATTTACGAGTATATATGCGAAAATTAATATATTCTTTGTATGGGGCTACCCTCTGCCTGGCCCTATCCGTCCTATATTCATTTCATCAACGCAACATATTAAGAAAGTGGTTCCCACAAAATTTGAGGGCTCTTACTATAATAGTTCTTTATATATGTCATTAAGAAATTTTGGATGAATTATACCATTCTCCCTGGTCCTACAGGTCTCATTATATAGGTTGATGAGAAAATTATTCCTAAAAAATGTTAAGACTTTTGCTGTAATAGTTTTTAAGATATACGATATTTAATATTTTCGTTATAGGGGGGTACCATTTCCCCCAATCCTATTCGTCCCATTTTCATTCTACGTTTGGAAGTTGATGAAAAAGGTATTCCCGCGAAATTTTAAGACTTTTTCTTTAACAGTATTTAAGTTATCCGATAATTAGTATTTTTTTGTATGGGGGATACTACTCTCTCTGATCGTATCCTTTCCGTTTTCTTTTATTTTATTATAAAGGATAATAAAGAAGTTATTTCCTCAAAATTGTAAGACTTTTGCGGAAATAGTCCATCACTCGCCTTGCTACTAGAATAGCCTATTTTAATTCTAGTGTTCAATTTTATAACATGCCTCTTAATTATTGATTAGTTTTACACCAAAAACAGTATTTACTATTTTAAAATACGATATATAACGCCAAATACTTATGTATATATAAAGAATTACATCAACTTTCCAATTATCCATATCAAATTCGTGATGCAACCCTAAAAAATTGCCCAACATTAGATAAATCGATGGTACTGACAGCTATACATAATCTAAAATATTCTGATAAATGTGGACCTGACGGTGTTCTAAGCTGTGTTCTTATAAAATGTTTACATTCTCCTATATCTCCAATAACATACTTATTCAACATATCAATATTTAGTGGTTATTTTTCTGAAGTTTGAAAGAAATTTAATATTATACCTTTGTTTTAATCCGGAAGCAGATCCAACATTTCCAATTACAGAGGTATTGCTAAATTGAGTGTTATTCCAAAACTCTTCGAAAATTCTTTCGCATCAAGTTGTTTGTTATCTTTCCCCATTTCAGCATGGATTTATAAAAGGATGTTCCACTACAACTAACCTTTTGGAGTTCTCAACTGCATTTGATTCCGGTTTGCAGACATACACAATATATACAGATTTCAGTAAAGCTTTCGATAAAGTAAATCACGATCTCCTATTGTTCAAATTGGATAAACTCGGATTTTCTCCTGTTTTCCTGAAATGGATTTCTACATATCTCAAAAATAGAAAACAATTCCTGTTTTATCTGGTGTTCCGCAAGGTAGTCATCTCGGCCGTTTCGCAAATCGTTAATAAAGCAAAAGGAGTTCTAGGTTTCCTGAAGCGCTGGGGAAGAGAGTTTAAGATCTTTACGTTCCCAAGCAATTATTTACATATCGTAAGGCCAATCCTTGAATATGCTTCCGTGGTCTGTGATCCTCAATATGAAGTTCATATAGAGAAAATTGAATCGGTTCAGAAACAATTTCTCTTATTTTGCCTTCGTAATCTTCCATGGAATTCTAATATTAATTTACCATCATATGAAAGTCGGCTACAGCTTATTGATCTCCATAATTTGAAAGTAGGAGAAAATATATGAATATTTCATTTGTAATTAATTTAGTGAACGGTTCAATTAACTCCGAGTTCCTACTTCGTAAGATCGAATTCGTAATCCCAAATCGTCCGACTAGAAATTATGCTCCTTTAAAAATAAAACATTTTCGAACCAATTATGCAAACTTTGATCCCATGAGACGTATATGCAATCAATTTATCCATATATTGACTTCTCAATAAATCCAGTCTGCATTAAGAGGAGTATTTTAACTTAGTTAAATAATAACACTTTATTATTGAATGATTACGAAAAACATTTTATTGTAAATAGCTTTAAGAATAATATGTATGCTGGCCTGTAAATAATTAAATAAAATAAAGATATTTCTTGAGGATAAGAAATTATTTTTTGGTCCATAAACTTGTATTGTCATATTTTGAAGACCACTGAATTTTAATATTAACCAAATAAATTTGGCATCAAATTCGAAGTAATTAATACGTCGGAGTAGTTGTCAGAAAGTGAAATGTGTTTGGAGATTAATCCCGCTGTAGCCAGTATATTATATTTCTTCGATTTTTTTTATTATCAATTTCAATCATTAAGACGATTCCCTACAGATATGTCAAATCTTATATTAAAAAATGTGGATACAATTTTAGAATTCTGTAAAAATTTTAAAAGTTGCATAAAATTTTGCCATTTTAAAATTTTTTAAATGCCATTTGACTCGAAGGTATTTTTATTAAGAAATTCTGCTTACGCGATATTTTAGAAAATTTCAATAAAAGCTGTAATTGTTAGTTGTGAAAAACGAAACTGAAATGAACCAAAAAAAAAAAATTTTTGAAAATATTTTTAAATTATCTTAAAATCATAAGTAACAATTACAAAATATACATATATATATCTATATTTAGAACATATTACCACAAAACTAAAACATTTTTATTAAAGATCCCAACAGTTTAGTGCATTTGAAAGTTTATTCCACAGTGTATACTTGCATACTGTTCAGTAATGCCAGATGGAGTAAATTTTCCCTTTTTGAGGGAATTTTTAAAGAAAATTTTAGCCGAAAGGAAAAAGGGAGAGAATTTTAATTTTTGTTAAAGTAAATTGAATTCTTAATATGTTTACATTTTCCTCAAAAAACTACAAAAAGTTTCAATAAATAAGGAAAAAATGCAATATTTTCATACACATTTATTTAAGAATGGAAGTCCTAATCTGCGGAATGGATATTTTCAGTGTTCTCTTGTTTTGTTTAAACTATTTTTTGCATATTTTTTATGTAAACTTTCAATATATTTTTAATAAAAAAATTGTATTTGTTATTAAAAATAACGATTTTAAGGAGGAGAGAAAATTGGAGAGAAACATTTTTCTGAAAATAGAGAAAAAGGGAAATGAGGAATTTTTCTTAAATTTTATCTGGCATCACTGATACGGTTTGAAAAGAAAAACAAAGTGATTATTGTTGTTGCTATTATTGTTTATTCTAATTGTAAACAACTTTTTTTAGTTTATGGATCATATCAAAGCCTAGATTATTTGTTTTTATTTTTTTGCAGCAAAAATGACCTGAATTAAAAAAAAAACAAAACCTTAAGCCCCACTATTCTAAATATTTTATTTATCTTCTGGTTAAAAAAAAACAACTGGGGTTTTCAGATAAACTATGCAACTGTATTGAAACAAAGATTTTTGTGTCGAATATACATATTTATTATTACTAACTGCCTGTTTTTATACAACGAGCGCAAAAACGACTAGTCTAACTTACATTTAAAACAAAATTTCAATATATATATATATATATATATATATATATATATATATATATATATATATATATAAGTTTCAAGATATATAAGTTGTATAATATAGGATATAGTCAGTATTCCAAGGACAAAAAATATAATAATGGCATGTAGTTACGGATGTATTTACCTTTCAATGACAACAGCATACCGTCTGCATTACATAGAGAAGTCTGCTTTACATAGTAGTTTATTTATAACCCGCTATGTAATTGCTTATTTATGATCAAATTTTAAAAATGTTACTTTAATTGATTTTTTAATTCAGTTTACCAATTCATATATTTCCGTATATGTATATGAAAGGCAAAATTTTCGTATGCCTCTAAAAAAAAAATGAAGATTGGTCTGTTCTTATATGATTCTGAAAATATTACATCTCACCTCTATGAATACGTATTTCTTTTAATATCGTTATCAAAATTTTCGTAAAAAAATTAACTTCAAATTGTAATAGAGGCATACTAAGGCCTGAAATATTCTTTATGTCTACTTTCAGTCCCGGAATATTAAGATCATACTAACGTTTTTTGTCACATTCTCTTTATTCAAACATTTAATTTTATATATTTCGGACATTTTCCAACATAGAAAAATTGGGTTTTAATGC
This sequence comes from Protocalliphora azurea, assembly GCA_932274085.1. Lineage (NCBI taxonomy): Eukaryota > Metazoa > Arthropoda > Insecta > Diptera > Calliphoridae > Protocalliphora > Protocalliphora azurea. The sequence goes on from OW026523.1 coordinate 47,326,344, forward strand.
ACCATTGGAATGGTATATTGAAGATTATACGTAATTAACCCTTTAACAGCAAGAGGTTCAATTTTATACATTTTGTTGTATGTATGTGTGTATGTATATACGGTATATATGTATGCATAAAATATATGTTTTAAAAGATATGTATGTAATTCAAGTTTATAAAATTTTCTTTTCACGTTCGAAATAAAAATAGAAGATAAAAAACTGTTTTTCTATATTCTGAAATTTAATTATTTGCAACCTTAAATGTAACTAGTTCCTATTATTTTCACTAATAATGACTTCTGTGATACCTTTTTTTTAATTTGTTCCTGTAATGACATCTCAGTAATGACTTTCTAAAATGCCTACTTGTAATAATATGAGGTAAGTAGTTGCCTCTAATGTCATCACCGTGATAAGATAATAGGTTATTCAGGTAATGTATAAGTAGTGAAGAGTCATTGTATTAGCTTCTTAAATCATTACAATGCGACCAAAGTTGTTGCGGGGTTCACAATAAATTTATAATTTTTAATGAAATTTGATTTCATATTTCTGTACAAAATTATTTCTAAAGTTAATAAGTAACAATTACTGTTCGACATTGGATTTTAATTTTTGACTATTTAATAATGTTAAAAGCAAATAAAACTCTAATATCATGTAAATGATTTTATACATGTTTTTATAATTAGCTCTCTTAAAAGTTGCAACACAAGATAAGATAAGATAAGATAAGATAAGATAAGATAAGATAAGATAAGATAAGATAAGATTTTTATATAATACTACGAGTTAATATAATTTGCAGCCAAAATTTGATCTCGATACTAACATGTATATAAAATGTATGCACATATGATTTTCCATAAACGATTTTCAATGGGGAGCCTTATGTGGATCCTAATTTGGGTTCATAGTCATAAAATTAGTCATTATAATTTTCACTTTAATAGAAACAGTAAAAACGTATTTCGGGAAAACATTTTTATCACAATTTTCATGAAATTCACCTGAGTCGTCTTTGGAAAAGAAGTTATATGTCAAATTTCATTAAGATATCTTGCAAATTATAAACTATAGTTTGATCAGAACTTTTACATTAATAACGGTTGGACGGTTTTTAGAAATAATTTCATTCAAATGTTGGCAGCGACTACGCTGTAGGTAATCAATTCAAATCAACGTTGGCTTCCAATTCTTGGATCGCACACGCCGAAAAAAATATGGTTGTAATGACCATAACCTAAAAGCAACAAATTATGATTGGAACATATGGTCACAGAAAAAATAGATATGATTAAAAATAATAATTGTTATAATTCCATTTCATCATATTGTGTCCGATCTTATGGTTCGTTTCTTAATGTTATGGTTCGAGTTTTCCATATTGTTATACCATCTTACATTATTATCACATTTTATCATATTATTATCCCATTATATATATGATGATTGCATTTTATCATATTATTCCATCTTATAGTATTATTATCTCATTTTATTATATTATTATTTCATTTCATCATATTATGATCCAATCTTATAATATTGTGTTTCCATTTTATCATATTATTCAATCTTATCATATATTAAAATAAAGCACATTAATTGAAAATTATTTTTATAACATTTATTTCAAAATTATAGATAAAAGTATTATTTGTTCTTTAATATATGTTGTGCAAATTAATACAAAATATTTTTTATTAAATAAACCATTTAGCAGTAGTTAATCAATATATTATATTGCTTCAATCACACCAAATATAATGAAACCTTGTCGACTTATATTAATTGATGTATAAAATAAATGAGAATTATAATAAAGGTGAAAAACAAACGTTAAAAACAAAATATATACAAAAACGAACAAGTTATGAATTATTCAACCATATTTGTAAAAAGCATACGTATTTGTAATATTTTATTGTTGTGGGAATAATAATATTATTACGGGTTGAAAATAATATATGGTTTAGGAAAAAGAAACAAGGTTGCTAATATTTAAAAGTTGTAGAAATAATGATATTTTTTATGTTAATAAAATTTTGTTTCTGGTAAAAATATTCAAAAACATAAAATTTATTTAGTCAACTATATTACAATTTTGAGTGAATGTAAACATTGGATGAAAAAACTGAAACAAAAACCTTGTTATCGTGAATATTTTATTATTAAAATTAATGAAAATTAACAATGACAACATAATATTGTTGTAGTGACAATGCCGTAACCATATTTTTTCTCTTCGTGTAGCTGGCTTATCGATGAAGACTTTTGACTTCACATAAAGTCAATGAAAAATATAAATATAAATCATCAAATAAAAAAATTTAACCGGTTAACCGGGGTTTATCTTCGGTTTTGGATACTCTGTTTACCGTCCATCGTTAATAATAGGTAACGAGAATATCCTACCGAGGAAAACTGAACTGAGGTCGCCATGGAGGCACAACTGAGATTAAGAATACGAATCCAGGATTGATGTCCCTTATTTCATTCAACTGTATTAAAAATAGGGTTTGTAAAAAACACCTATTTTTTTAAACAATGTATGGGCACTGAAAAGATCTATGACACCTTGAAATATCAACATAACGAAATAATGTTCTCATAATTTAAGAAAAAATAAAATTTATTTTAAAAATTACTCATCGAAAGTTCCATCTCCATTTATTATATGCCTAAATATAAACATAAGCATACATTAATTTTAATGAGAGGCATAGGTACTTATCATTAGCACTAGATATTAGTAGACTTTATGACACCATATATGCATTAAATTGATTAATTAAGCCTTAACAAATATAAAAAATTTTGTAATTGATACATTTTTGTATTTCCCAGGAATTACTGAGAAAAACCCAAAACTTTGTTTTTAAAATCAAAACGATTTGAAGTGGGTCTAGGTCAACGTTTCTAAACTCTGTGGCACGAATAAAATGAAACGAAATATAATGTAAACAAACCGATTAATACTTAGAAAATAGATAAGCCACCTCACATTTTAACAAATAAAAAAACCAAAATGCACTTTTTTGTTCGAGATGAAGAGGAAAGAGAATTTTAAATGTTGGTGAGTACAATTGCAGTAGCTTTGATAGATCAATAGAAATCTCAACCGAGTTTCACATCAGACAGCCATTCAACGTGATTAAGTCGTGATCTAGTTCTTATTAACGAAAATATAAACAACAATGTTATCGATAATTATTCAATTATTTTAGCACGCGCCATGCCAAGCCAAGCCCAGTCAGCTAACTTTATTGATTAAACGATCGATCACATCTTTTATGTTTATTTATTTACTCGTATGTATCTCGTACCACGCAAAATTTTTATTTCTAGCAACTGCGATCGGACGGGTGAGTACAGACGTTAAGTAAACTATACAATTAAATGGTCAGACAAGACAAGAGGTGTTTGTTTGCATTTCTCCTCATATGTTTCTATATTTTCTCTTCTTCGTGCATTTTTGTGCTTATTCTTAGTGTAGACCAAAGTCTAGTGATGTCGTTGTTACCCATAACAATTCCAATATATTTGCAGTGCCTGCTAATGCATGGAATCGCTTACTTTGTCAATTAATATAATGAGCTTTTCTGCTCCAATTTATACCCGCTTTGTGGTATTCTATCTACTTGTGACTGACAGTCTATCCTGTCGTTCGTTTTTAAGTTTTTATGACTATTATAACTCTAGCTGATTGTTTGGCATACAATGTTGCTAATTGTTATCATCTTCATATTAGGTTTGTTTCCTTACTTTTTGGGTTAAGTTTAGGTAAAATGTGAAAAAGCAGCATTTACTCTCACAAAAATATAAAAATGTGCAAAATTATGGGAATGCAAAAAACGATATTATTCACCGAGAAAGTGAACTCTACTTTTTTTATTATTTGACAATTTACCTAGAAAGTGGTCCTAGATCACTTCTAGAATAATATTCTTCATGAAAGAAGAATATTATTCTCTCAAAATTACTCTCATTTACCCAAAATTCGAGTACTAGAACGCTTTTCGTTAAAATTGGAATTCCGCAAACAGAGCTAGTATTATTATTTTTATTATGACTGTCGCCGCTGTAATGTAAAATTAATAAAAAAAAAATATATATTCTCTATGGTTTCTTGATCTGTTCGCATAAAGTATAATTATAGTTTTTGCATCTTGCATTATTTGTTGTTGTTGTTTTTTTTTTGCTAACTTTTTATTACGTAGTGAAATAGCACAGAGGCAAGAAAAAAAATAAGAGTCAGAAGTTGTAAAAAAAATGATTGACACTTGCGGCTATTTGGCGCCACTTTTTTAAGTCTGCAGCAAGAAAGAAAATAATGACTTGCTGCAACTAATAAATACAAGTGAAAACGTCAACCATATATAATAAAAAATAAAAGTTTGGAAACGAACACATTTATGCATATGATTTGTTTTCGTTTCCAATCATTGATTTTTCATTATATATGGTTGACGTTTTCAGTTGTATTTATTAGTTGCTTCCGAAAACTCTCTTACATCTTTGATAGAGATTCTAATATATGGAAATATGGAATTATTAAAATTTTTAACATTTGAAATTATAATATATATTAATTATAGATGCACTGCGAACTAAGAAATCCGAGGCACTTTTTTCACTTTTTAATTAGTTGCCAAATTTCATAAGCGACATCCTTCAACTCCAAACTAAGATTGAAAGGAGCAGCATGGCTTGTTAATTTATACGGATAAGCGAATATTGTAATATTCCTGGCAACACTGATTATAATTCAGTGTTCATAGTGATGACCTATTTAAAATTTACACCAATGGATCTAAGTAATGTAATGTTGTTTGTAGAAAATTTGATAGGAGATTTTATCGAATGGTATTCCCCCAAAGTCTCGGTTATTAAAGGGGCAATCATTACCATAGTTTTAAAAAATATACGAGACATTTACATCGACTCCGTGATTAGTCTTTTAACTAATTTAACTCCCATCGGACTTATTCCCAGGATGCGGATAGGAAGGGCATTATGCAAGGTGATTGGTTTCGATACTTCTGGATGTGGGAATTACAAACAGATACTTAGCACAAAATCCTGCATATTACTTTTTGCATAGGAGTTCTGAGAACTCCTCGCGGACCAATAAAACTATGGTGGTACCAAAATAATAAGCCAAACATGTAAAAACAATTTAAAGAAAATAAAGTTAAGATGCAGAGCCTAATAAACTTAGTTCTAGCGTCCAGTGGTGGTGAGCATACAGGCAGCCAGTCGTTGCCATCATGCTTCTGTAAGAAAATAGTCTCGAAGGTGGGCAACTTGGCTTCCATTATTGATATAGCATCAAGAACAACAGAGAAAGATGACTCAGATCCAAGGGTGGGCATTTTTCATACCCAACTAATCAAGGAGGCGTGGAATCCGGGTCTTCTGACTCAAAGAATGAGTGCTAACCAAAAAGTTACCATCAGTTTTGATAACACGGTGTAAGAAGTAAGTGCTAGTATAGCCAAACTCGCCATAAAAAATCGTAATCTCTCTGGCGCATAACGTAGGCAAGCTGCAAAGAAAAGACAGAGAGAATACCAAGAGAGAGGAAGGCAACGGGATGCTTTGAAGGGAGGTGAATCATCTACATCCATCTCTACTGAGAAGAGCAAGAGGATTCGCTTTCCGGCGAAGCAGAATGTCGATGACAAATCTAATAATAAGAAGTGCTCCCCGCATTATAAAGGTAATGTCGATGGTGGTTCCCAACTCTCCTAGGAGAAACCTTCAGATAATCAGACGAAGGTATCAACCTCTAAACATACGATGGCATTAATGAAATCTTCAAGTAGTGGCAGAGATTTGAAGAAAAAATCACTAAAGAGTATCCGAACGGAAAATTTTCTAAGCAGCCTACATATTCTAAAATAGAGCGGATGAAGACTGCGTAATATAGAACTTCTGCTATGTTACGCTGTTATCAACTTCAACTGCGCATCAGCCAGAAAGAACCTGCACGTCTAGGAAGAGAATAATGACCTCACAAATCCATACAAAGAATAGTAGGTTTTTCAGAGAGATGCAGTTTCTGCAATTACAATCAAATATCTGTGTAGATACCCTGAAGAACCTAATGGAAGGCATCACAACCCCGCGGGAGGGAAGCAAACTTGGCCATGATGTCATTCTTAAGATTATTGGCAAACAAAACCGAGAAGAAGCCAAAGACGGTACACTCATTGAGGCTGACTTATACGACCTGGAAACATACCTAGAAACAAACAAGGGAAAGAGTTTTTTCGCCAGCGCTGAAATCTTCTTTAAAGTTGGGAATCTTTAGGTTGGAAGCCAAGCCTGGTGGAGAAGAATCCCGAACAGGAGGCAAAAAAATTGGAGTAAAAAGCGAACCTAATTAAAAAATGAGGGGGAGGCTGAAATAACTCCATTCCAAGAAGACTCCTTAACTTACATCGGTATAAAACGGCAACACAGGCTCAGAAGGAACAAATAACAAAAGGTAAAAACACCTATTTCTGGTCCAGGAAGCCTGGATCGTTACCAATATGATATCTGGTTTAAAAAACTACAATTACCAACTATTTTATGCCATGACTGTATCTCGACCCAACACGGGCATACTTCGTCATAAGGGATCAAATGTTCTTTTCCCCCCCCAGAGCTGTTTATGGCCAATGCCACCACCTTAATATATGATAAATTTAAATTGCTGCTGGCATCAGTGCATCTATCTTCGGACTCCTCGACACCACCACCAACGTCGGATCTGCGAGGTATTGTCTCAACGGCCAGAAACAGAGATAGGAATATTTTAATAGGCTATATTAGAATTTCTAAATGCTAATAACTTATTTACTATTTAAACTGGTAAGATTTATTATAATATACTTACGATTATGAACAAAATCAGAGAAGAGGTAATTTATTTAACTATATATTCTGACACAATTACTGATGAAATTCGCGATTGGCATATATCTGATATACACTCGTATTCAGACCATAGCTATATTTAGGCTCTAGGCCATCCACCCCCGGCATAACCTAAACGACAAAGTTTATGTTAGGTCTCCGAAACTGACTAGAAAAATTATGGATCCTTAAGTGGTAAGAATGAGCATAATTGAAACTTTTAGGAGTTTTATTCACTCCAGAATAGACGATCTCTGAGAAAAAACCCTTGATGAGAGGGAAACTAATGAATCTTAGGAGAGAAACAAGAAGATAGAAAAGTATTGACCTCATAGATGATAGACTGGCAGAACTGCTTACCTAAAATAAGCCTGAAGGGAAGCAATGGTTGTTTTCATATCTAAACCAGGAAAAAAAAGTTATGCAAATACAAAAGCATATGGAACTATAAGCTTAACTTCATACTCATTGAAAATCTTGGAGCGAATCGTCCATGGTAAAGAGGTAAATAAAATATTAAATGGTAGGAAGTAGATAATAAAGCTCCTACTTATATTTATATTTATATTTATATTTATATCAACAGCAAATCGGTTATTCAAACTCTGAAATATCTTACAGTTAAAGAGCGAAATATATTCCTACAATAGTTGTAAGAACATTGAGATTATATGCGTTTCTGAACATCGTGGTATTATCGGGAATGAAAGAGTTGTTAAATTATCCAAGATGTGTGCAAGCTTAAATATCATCACAATGGAAAACACAAAACCTTTCCATAAGTTTAAAACTGAACTCAAAAAATGGGAAAGAGATGAAGACATCAGAGACTGGCATAATTCAAACACCGGAAGAACGAGTGATATCTTCGGAGGAAACCCAAACATAGAGAAGACAAAGGAGATCCTTAAACTAAAATGGTCAACACAAAGAAAGTTAACCAGTATAATAAGTGGCCAGACGGAGGTGAAAGATCATTGCAGTAATATATGATACAAATTGTAGAGCGTGTGAAAAGGAGGACGAGACGTTGAAACACTACTTATGTCAATGTCCTGTGTTTGATAAAGTACCAAATCTAGAAGATCTCATGGATATCAATTGGAAATCTCTGAGAAACTATATCGAGAAAACGATGTTCTAACCGAACATATAAGGCTTATGGATAAGGGAAGCTTTCCCTGAGAGCGCATAACATACTATATACGTGTATACCCGGAATAGGTTTGGGTCATTTAAATTCCTCCTATTTTGAACCTAAAAATTACTAATGGCTGTCTAAATATCATCTGACCTGATTCCAATTATCTGTTAACGAGATGGCGATATATTCTAACCAAATCGGATGGTACACGGAGACTACCGGTCAAAGTACGTGTCTTACATGGCACAGTGTAATCAAATAATCCAACTAATTAATTTGTTTTGTTTAATTGTTATACTTAATGTAAACAAGACGAAAGATTTTAATTTGTTTTGCATGCGAATTTGTATTGAAATTGAATACTAGGTCAAATATGGGTCTTTCATTATCCTTCAACTAGCTTTAATATTATCAATAAATCATTTCTGTATTTAGTATTTTTAAACTCGTATTCGCTAAAAATTTCTCAACCTATCATTCATTATCTAAGGTTAATTATATTGACATTATCATTATTTTGCAATATTGTGTTAGTGTTTTTGTTTGCTTTTAAAATAAAAATAATTTCAATGTCTTAAGTCCCTCGATTTTATTGTTGTTTATTTTTTGTTTCTATTAGTAGAAAGTTCATTCAAATTTCCCACGTTTTATTTAATCTGTTTATTCCAAAATTAAATATAAAACAACAATAACAGCATGACAAATCAATAACCGACCCTGGTGGCTTAATTGAATATTTAATTCTTGGTGCATTCATCTTTCATCCGTTTGCGTTAAAGGAGTGTTTGCGTATGTTGCTATCTATCTATCGTTTATTAACACTAAACGCTTAAATAACATTTATCGAATAAACAAGAAACAAAATTAATAATAAATCTTAATATAATCAAATATACATCAGGAAAAATATTGACCACATCAGTGTACAAAATTACACCCACCATTCTGATTCAATATCTAGTGTATCAACCCTATAGGTAATCAAATTGTACACTGCGTAATCAAGTCAACAATGAAGAATTGAAACCACATTGGTATCAACTTGGCACTACATCAGTGTCGAATTATTAAATAACATGAATACATAAAGTTCTGTGTGTTCAGAAGTTGTAAACAAATAGTGTCAAAAAGGCGACACCGTAAATTGTCAATGTGACTACAACCGTTTCGATAATACAACATAATTTTTCCCTCAGTGTATAAGTAAACACCTTTAGTTTAATATATTAGAGCCCTTTGCATTTCAGATAACTATATATTCTGTTTTTACGACTTTGTCCAGCAAAATGTCAATAAACGGTATTTTTTGTTTGCGACTTTCTTATTTTACGACTTAATGTCTCATAAATAGTCATGTAGAATTGTTGGAAGAGATAAGCAAGCTAGTCAGACACCGACAGTGATTGAAAGGAATTCATTCTTTAATTTAAAATTCTGGCTTTAAGTTACTTTCTTTAGATATAAATTGGATTGAGAAAATTTCGCGGTGATTATACTCGATTTTACAAATTTTATGGTTGCATATTTTGATATAAAAACGTATTTTTGGGAGTAAATAATCAGTTTACTGGACTTTACTGGAAATGTAAACGAACGGGCCTAATGATTGCAACTGTTCATTTTTAAACAATGTTGCAATAAAAATAGCATCAACAAATGATAAACTCTACTCTTAATAACTGAGGTTTAAGGAGACGATCAAACCTCAAATTTTTGAAGCCGAAAGAAAGGCTTATTTATGTCTTTTGTACTTTCAATAACTGTGTATTTTAACAATTATCTAAAACTTAACCGTAACGTTTTTTGTTTGATTGAATACTTATTATTTCTTTTTTACTTTTTTCTAAATTTAGAAAAGCTTTTATTTTGTCCCTATATTCACACAATTATACATTCAGGTGTAGAGTGTTATATAGTCCGACATTTTTCCTGTTATTTTTATCTATAAACTCATACTCGTTATACAATGCAATGTTATTTTAGTAAGAGTCCTTATCAATTCAATAATTTTAAATTTAATAAGTTATATTTATTGTTGCTTATGTTAATAAATAAATTGGAAGTTTAATGAAACTTGTAACAATAAAAACAATACTTTGATTGGAAGGTTCTACAGGAAGACGTTTCCGTATAAAATTCTATACTCTACATCTGTGTTTTTATTGAGATTATTATACATATGTACCTCACGCTCTAGGAGACAATTTTTTGTCAACGAAATATTTCATTTTATCTACTGTTCAATTAAAAAGAAAAAAGGAAAGAACTTTAAAATCGGTCTAGAACGACCATATGATATACTACAACTTTATGTATGGGCGTTAATGTGAATGTATGGAGAGGAAAGTATTATCAAATATGCACTTAAATAAAACTTATTTGTGTCACATTATATATCGGTACTAAATATGGTTAATTATGAATCGGTCATTTCGAAAAATGATATTGTTATTTATACTAAAATGAAACTTATCTATTGTCAAATTTTATAATATTTATGACAATTATAAGCGACTATGCCCTATTCTCGGTAGAGTTGCACGATTATGTAGGGGAGAATGGGGTAAAGAGGGACTTTAATCTAACTTCAATAAAATACAATCTTTTGAGCCTTCTGATGGATATGTTATATACTTAGAATGAATTATTGTCTAACGTTATGCATAAAAATAATAAAATTCATTTATGTAACCTTTGGGATTATTATTCGCCGTTTTTTCAAATCAATTCATTTTAAGGTAAAGTGTAACATAGTAAAAATTAATATTTTATATTTACTAGAACATCAAGTATATTAGTTTTCAATTAAAAATATGATGAAAAAGTAATGGTAATAACTGAAAAACTAATATAAAATAATTTTTAAAAATATGCTATTATTGCTTGTATTTAGAATAACGTAATTCAAATTGCTATAATTTTCGCACTTTTTAAGTGCACCGACCATTTGTATGTGTTATGTCTTACGTATATGTTAAGGGTGACTGCACAGTATCACATTTATTTAATCTAGAACGAGAAAAGTCTAATTTGACACATATAATCATGAAATTTTGTATGTATGTTTTAACTGGGTGTAGAATCAACCTCACGAAAAAGGGGCAATCAGACCAATGCCACGCTCACTATTAGCGTTTATATTGGTAGTTTTTATACTGAATACTATTGACATATTTTATTTAAAAACAAGTCAGAGCGCTATATTCGGCTATGCCGTATCACCACCTTAGATAGATAGATAGATAGATAGATTGATTGATAGATTGATAGATAGAGAAGATTGATGTGATACTCTTATTGTATCACATCTCCACCCAGAAACCAATGTCGGTCCATTGTGAGTCCCTTCAATAGTAAGGGATAGAAGAAAGAGAAAAAATTAAGAAAATAGTGACAAGAGGAAGAAAATAAAAAGTTATTAAGGGTATACTCCTAACGCCCACTGAGCCAACCAATTATGATAACGAAACCTATGAAGTCTACAAGCTTCCTATTCTGAACTTCATATAGCCCGTCGAGAAATTGACTGCCTAACCATTTCAATAGACTTGGTCTCATCAACGTCCTCACACATTCTACAAAAATCGTAATTGCTTGCGTCCTATTAGACCACAACTTCCCTGTCATGCAATGTCCCGTTATGACACCTATCAAGGTCCTTAAACTTTTCTTACTCAAACTCAGGCGAGTACTTGTGTCTGCCCTTCTGAACGTCGGCCATATCGCCCTAGATACCACTCTACTTCTCCAAGTCTGATTGGTTCTAGCCGAGATCCATTCATTGATCTTTCTAAATAAGAAACCCAGTGGGGGTTTCAGGTTGGTTTCACTCTCCGAAACATCCGTCACCACCTTACTTATAAATAATATTTACGTCTTAAAAAAAAAACAACAACACTGATAGCTTCTGATGACTATTGGATTTATATACATAAGTTTGTATGTAGTACATGCTTCTACACAAAACAAATACAACACTGAGTCATCCCGCTTGTCCACAAAATTCTATAGTTCGCAAAAACGTGTAATTTACGAAACGAATATGTTCGAGAAATTATCGAAAATTAAATAAAATGTGAATATTCGTAGCATCGTACTCGATAATTTCTCGTTAGTAAAGATTCGAGTAATTTTCGAGAATTCTTAAAATATCGATTATCGCAATATTAAATTTTATCGATAAAATTTCAAAAGTAAATGTTTCGAGAAATTATCTATTCATTTTAATTCCTCGATATTTTGTTACTTTAAAGCAACATATGTGCATGATCGGTTAGAAATTATTGTTCTTTAAAGTTTATGCTGTTAGTTTAATTCCAAGAAAAAATAATATTCCAATTTTAGAAAAACGGTAAGTAACTTTCCTACTTTTCTAAAGATATTTGCAAAATAGCATATTTGTCCGAATGATTAATTTTCTTGCAGATTAATTTAAGAAACTTTGATCTAAAAAATGTGGATTTGAAAAACTTATAAACTAATATTATTGAGAGGAAGTCAGCAACCTCTGGGACCAACAAAATATAGCGCTATATTCTAATTGATATTCTAATTGTCATAAGAAGTTGAAGTTATTAATTGTTTATATTGTTAATTAACTCTAAAATATAATTTAAGTTTATTTAATTTTTTTAACATTTGGTATATAACTAAGTTCAAAATAAAGCATAACTTTAAAAATGAAATCAGCTTTTAATTTTAAATTGAGAACAAAATGGAAATGAAACAAAGTAGAATACTATAGTTTTCAAACTTTTGCCATCGATTTGTTGCAATATCGATATGGAACACCGATATTTGTTTTCGATACCGAAAACGAATCGGCTTAAATCATTTTTTGCTAACTATCAACGATAACATTCATAATGAAAAAAATAAATATCAGTATGAAAAAAATTTCAAATGGTTGTTTTTTTATTCATACTTTTGTCTTTATTTCAAAAGATAATTTCTACTATGTAAGTATATTTTAAATATTTTTTTTTATTCAATGAAAATAATTAAAAATAATTTTCAACTTTTGTAACAAATATCACAAACGAATTTTTATTTCCAATAAAATGAAAAGATTATAAAACTGTTGATAAAAATTAAAAAAAATATGACGAATTTTTATTGCTTTTTTAAACACCAAGGATTGTTTTTCGATTGAAATAAAAAAAAAATAGTTGATTTTTTTGTATTAAAATCCGGTCTCTGTTTTTAACTTTAAATATAATAATGTTAAATAAAACAAGTTAGAGGCCTGTGCCGAATTTTATATACCCTTCACCGGTGTTGAGATATGTTATATGAAAATGAAATACGTTATGTTAGATGTAATTAAAATTATATTTACTATATCTATGTAAACACTAAAAATTTTAAATAATTTTCATTTTCATATCAAGTTGAAGTAGAAGATTTTATAAATCCTTATATGTTTATATATATAATAAAAATGAGGTGTAAGTTTGTTTGTTTGTGTATCAATCACGTCTAAACGACTACACCGATTTTCATCAAATTTGACACACATATAGTACTAGTGGCTGAAGTGGTTATAGGTGGTTTGTTAGATCTCGATTGGAAGTCACACCCACACACACACACATATATATATATATATATATATATATATATATATATATATATATTTAAATCATTTTTAAAAGCTCAAAAAATCGGGTTTTTACACATATCTCCGCCATTTAGGAATCGATCTTGTTGAATTTCAATAGCAAAATTCTCAAAAGGATTTTTTGATCGTTTTATATATATATTATATACTGCAGTTATCGGTGGACTTCATAAACGCAATTTCAACCGACGGACGGAGGGACGGACAGACATACATCATAATATCGACATCATGACAAACTTATATATACCCATTAACTATTACTGTTGGTTCAAAATCTATATTTTTATGAACTAGTGACAATGCGCGGGTAATATAATTTCCGGTGATACTTAACAGCAACATATAATATCAATGAATTCGGTACAGGTACTCTTCCAAATTGACTCTTTCAGATATTTTACCTAATGAAAATTCACAGAATACCTGTAAATATATATACCTGTGCGATATATCTAATAGATATATATATAAATGCGCAGCTAATCCTTATCAACATCATAACGAAGTTGATTAACATGGTGATTACATTGAAACATGAATAATTATGTTGTGTTCTGTGGAGTTTATCTAAAAATGATCTTAATCGTTTAGAAGCTATAGTGGAATTCATAAAATCTACATATCATGCAAAAGTCGACATCATTGGTAAATCTCAGATAGAGAGATACTGATATAGAAATATCTGCGTGCAAAATATCAACTGGAGCATCCTGCAAGACATATGATGATTTAAGTTCAAGATCCAAGAAGAAAATACTGGCCCATAAGCTTTCTATAATTTTGAATGAAGAAGTTTCTGATACGTTCACAGAAATTTTAAAAAAGTAGAGGCAATATAAGAGTGCAATTAATATTGCTGAAATACTGCCAACTGCATCACCAAAACGTCTTAAACGGATTGCCGAAAGTGTACCTACTCCAACATCACAATCCAATTTTACAGAGAAAGAAGCAATTGCTTTAATGCTTGAACTGGACCTCAGCCGAAACAAATATCAAATTTTAAGAAGAGCTCTGCTTGAAAAGGGACACTCAATTCTACCATCATACAAAGATATTCAAGAAAAAAAGAAAACTATTTTACCATCTATTTCGGTTACCGAAAAGGAAGCATGTGTAGAGCTATCTTCTTTGCTTGAGAATACAGCTACCAGGATAGTTGCAGATTTTTCTGCAGATCAGTTGAAAAAAGTAAATAACAACGACGTTGTATTAATCTGTAAGTTGGGATGTGATGGACTATCAGCCCTTCCTGAATACAAGCATGCTAGTGGAAGTAAGAAAATGGTGGATTATAAAATCGTATTTATAGCACCTTTGGTGCCATTAAGAATGCAAACTTCATCAAAGTGTAAAAACTCATTTGAAGATATATGGCTTAACACCACTCCAGGATCAAAACATTTTTGCAGACCTATTTGGTTCGAATACACATGGGAGTCGAAGACAACAACAAAGGATTTAGTGGAATATATTAAAGATAAAATAAATGATTTACAACCTCTTTCAATAACCTTAAACCAATACACATTCGACATATCCTTTCAAATTAGTCTAACGTTGATTGGTGGAAAGGTTAGTAATGCCATTACGGAAACATTTTCTTTTTGGAAATGCTCACTATGTGATGAGACGAAATCACAATTTTCAGATATTGGTAAAGTAAGGAGTATTAATGAGGAATTTCTGTATTTCGGAATATCTCCACTTCACGCCAGAATACGGTTCATGGAGCATTCTCTGCACATAGCATATGATTTAAAGTATAGAAGTGTGCCAGAAAATTTAACAAAACCTACCAGAAACAACGAGGATTTAAAAACACTTAGAATATCTGAGAAAAGTAGAATCCAGGATGAATTCAGAGAAGAGACGGGATTAAACATCGACAAACCTCTGCGGACTTGTGGAAATTTCAAAGCTAAGATACTATTAATGGCAATTAATAGTAAGTACAAAATTAACTCTGCTCGATTTGGAGAATATGCAAAAATTTGTTTTTTTGAAAAAAATTAAAATGGATGAAATTCTTTGCAAACACTTTTGTGACCCTATGAATTATAATAAAAAAAGACTTAGCATATTTTCAATTTTTCTTTATGGTTTCCAAATGTGACATATAACTTTGTTAACATGTTTGAGATGCTGAAATTTTCTCTTTTCAATGACACCAATATCTTGCTATAAAAACTTATTGTTCAGTTAATGCAGCAGAAACCAATTTTTTGTCCCAGTGTTCATTATCCCAATTCCATATTTTTACATTAAGTAGAAATCTGAAAAAGCATTATGTTTTGTGGTAAACCTCGTTTGCAAATTGCAATTAATATATGTGCAAGATAATGTATTTAATTTTTTATTTATTGATTTAAAAATGCTCTTGATTAGCATCTCTTTCTCAGAAATATCAACACATAAAAAACTTTTTCAATATATTTATTTTATTTGCTTGCGCTCAAAAAGCAATAAAATTAGTGGTTTTATGATTGAAATAACATTTAACTATAGACTTTTTTGAAAAAAAATACTCGAAAAAGACAGATTTTCTACATTACCTCATTTCTTATATTACCTCACTTTCCCCTACCTATGAAATTTGATAGAGTGTTTAATATTACAAAAAATATATCCATATTTAAGACATTTATGAGCGTGAAACTCTTATTCTATGAAAACCTTTGTAATAATTATTTTAGATTTCAAATAATTTTAAAAGATTTTGCCCTTAGCCAACAATCAATAGTAAATTAAATTGTATACAACATTTATACCGCATTGACATCAACTTGACACCACATCAATGTCTAATTATTTCTATTATATTATTTATTCGATCTCGCGTGTTTAAAAATTAATAACAAACGGCGTCAAAGACGATATAGTAAATTGCGCTGGTCGGTAAAAAAAAAACCCTCCCTTAAACACGAATAATTCAACTTGCTGGAATTTGATATGCTAAACACGAATCTGCTTTCAATTTTGTGTCTAATCTTTCGCCCACAATAAGGCCATTACACAAGTATATTTCACCATAACTCAAGAACGATTTAAATAAATGATACAACAAAAGATTAAGACTAATAATGTCTTCAAGTCATTCATTTCTTTTTTTTATTGAATTGAAGATTTTTTTCATCTTCACTTAATTGTAGGTATACATGAGTATATTCACTTAACTATAAATAAATTCAAAATTTGTGCATCAATTTTGATGATACATAGCTTATTTTATTCGCAGCTCTACAAGCTTTATATTAAAGTTAAATCTTCAATTTTGCAAAAAAAAAAAAAAAAATCGGGCACTAAATCCGAACCTGATGGAATAAACTGAAAGCATATTCGTATTTAGCACGTCAAAATCCATTAAACTATTCGCCTATAGGAGAGGATTTTTTGCCGACCAGTGTAATCTAATTATTTTATCAAAAATTAAAACGAATTTTATATTTATTACGAAACTTCAGTAATCGGAAAACAGATCCCCTTAAAATCCAAGCTGATATTGATTCCTTTATTTTATCCTCTTTTATTTTTTGCGATATCACTAAATTTTGCTTTAAAATGTAATTTTGATATAATAAATAACATAAAATATTTTTTTTCTACAAAAAATTTTAATATATCTTTTGTAAGGATTTTTTTTTTCATATTATATCATATAATTTTAAAATTATGATATCATTAAAGATATCTTATCGTTTGTTGGTTTGTTGGGACGATGGTTTTCATTTATATTTTCAGAAAAACATATAAAACAAAAATATTTAATTTCAAAATTGACGCTTTGTTTCCCGAAGTGTTAATCACGACAGTAATACATACATACATACACACATACATAGATACATACATACATATACTAGTAGCAAACCTAACTGGGATTTTGCATAATGCTACAGGCAGTATTTGTGATATTTAGGTAGTGGTACCCTTTCAAAAGAAACTCTGTATTACAGAGATCACCACCATTAATAGTGAGTCTCACCACACCAACGACGCCAACGAAATCAACCAGTCACCATCTCAAAGTTCTTCAAATCCAGGTTGCTTAATAAATAAATTATTGGAGTATGTTAAAAATAGGAACAATATGCACCAAGCTATTAAGGAACAGATAAGAGCTGTTAAAGTTACGTATAACAAAGCTAAGGAGAACGTAGGAACAAAAGGAAATAAACAGACTTTGGAAAATAAAGAACAGTCAACCTGAAAAGGAGCAGTGATCTATCGGATAGTCCTACAAGGACCCAAACGTCTAAGAGAATCAAGAAGGTGAACCAAGAATCAACTAAGGAAAAGCTAAATGTTTTGAAAGTGCGGAATGCAAGCAAGGAAGATAAAAATGAGTGGAAGGAGGTAAATCGTAAAAACGCCAGAAAAAAAGCAGCTCCTACAGATGAGTTGATTATTTCTACAAAGGGCGAAACTACCTACATACTGCGGAAAATAAAGGCAGACTCAACATTAAAGGATCCTGGAGAAAATGTTTCACGTATATGAAGAATCTAAAGCGGAGATTTACTTTTGGAAATATGAGGTCGACAAATTCCACGGACAGGTGGAAAAGAGCATTGGTTACAAGCGGATATCAAAACCCGTAAACAGGAAATCCTTATTGAGTGTAAGAACATTGATGAGGTGACTACAAAAGAAGAAGTATGTAACGCATTCATGAATCAGCTTGGAGCTGAAGGAATAAAATATTCCAACATAAGGAGCCTAAAATGAGGAAAATACGTATCGGATGGGTAATATGCCGGGTTAGGGAACAAGTGTGCCTAAAAAGGTGCTACCATATGCCTAAAATTCGGTCATATTGCAACAAACTGTACATGTATAAAAGATAGGTCAAAGATGTGTAGAAGATATGGAATTATGAGGCATATTGCGAAGACCTGCATTAATAAGCCGGAATATATGTTCTGAAAATAACTAGGAAATACAGATACTCTTCATGTTGCAGGTAGTGGAAGATGTCCTGTATTTAAACAGGCTCTTAAAAGAATGCGTAAATTGGGTTTATTCAACTAAACCTTAACCACTGTCAGGCGATACAGGACTTGCTTTCACAGATTATCTGCGAAACCTCTGTTGATGTCGCCATCATATGCGAACAGTACAAAAATATGAACAATACGGTGTGGGTGAACGATAGATCCGGTAAAGCGGCTATATGGGCTTGTGGAAACAAGGCAATAGAGGAAACTTCACAGGAACCAGAAGATGGATTCGTAAAAAGCCAAAATTGAAGGTGTATATATATGTATATATATACATTTGCTTTGCCCACCCAAGTGCAACGACTGAGGAGTACAAACAAATGTTACACCACCTAAGAGGGCAAATGAATGGGGAAGCAAATATACGAATACAAGGGGATGTATCTTACTTGAAGCCTTTGCAGAGTCTGACTTAATGCTATCAAATAGCGGTAACAAATCAATGTTTATGGCTAGGGGACTGAGCTCCATAGTAGACCTCATATTCGTGAATGCCTCACTGGCAAGGAACGTAGAATGGTCAGAAAGTGATCAATATACCCACAGCGACCACCAGGCTATATAATTCTCGCTAAAAATGTGTAGCAGATCACAACATGGTATAAACAAATGTAGTGCTTAATATGTGGGCTGGGCTCCAAAAAATTAGATGAAGAGGTTTTTATGCTGCAGTTTTCAAAGGGTACTAATCTAACTGTGGTACCACTGTAGACAAAGTGAACCAGATAATAGCTAAACTTAAAGGAACATGTGACACTGCAATGCCGAGGCGCAGAATGTCGGAAATGCGACAACCAAACTAAAGATGGAATAATGAAAAAAACAATCTATGGAAGACATGCTTTAAAGTTAGAAGAAGAGCTCAGCGTTTCAGGGGTATAGATAGAATTTTGAAGAAGTAAGTCAAGAATATAGAATAGCAAGAAGAGAATTTCAGCACGCAATTCTGAGAAGCAAAAGAAAAAGATTCGAATAGATATGTTCTGAAACAGACTCAGACCCATGGGGAAAGGCTTATAGGGTAGTAACTTCGAGACTTAAAGGGAAAGAATGCCCACAACCGGAATGTCAACTTCTAATGGATAAGATAGTTAGGACACTGTTTCCCGAACATCAAAGAGATAGATACTCAGTAAATATAAGAGAATATATAGAGAACATACCGTTAATAATGGAGGATGAAATAACCCAGACTGCTAAAAAACTAGGGGACAGAAAAGCTCCGGGCAAAAATCTTCGCTGAAACATTTGATGAGTGCTTCAAGGAAGGTACTTTTCCAGATCAGTGGAAGAAAAAAATGCTGGTATTAATCCCGAAGCCTAATAAACTACCGTCGTACTTGTCTTATGGACACTATAGGAAAAATTATCGAGAAAATAAAAAAACAATCGACTGCTACCAATTATTGAAACTAAAAGAGGTTTATCGGATCGACAGTACGGATTCCGTAAAGCGAAATCTACCATTGAGAACTAGCTCAAGGTACAATAATGGGCAAAGAAGCTAAGAAAAAGTATTACTCTGCCATCACCCGTGATGTGAAGAATGCATTCAACTCTGCTAATTGGGACTTAGAATCGAAACACTACTTAGACTCGGCATCCCGAAATACCTTACAAGGATCGTAAGTAGTTACTTCGCGAACAGAAAATTGTGCTGCTCTACAGATGATGGAATCCAGACATACCATGTAATGGCAGGTGTTCCACAGGACTCGGTACTTGGACCTTTGCTATGGAACATCATTTACAATGTTGTCCTTACGTTAAAGATACCAGGAGAGGTGAATATAATAGGTTTCGCAGATGATATCGCTGTGACGGTCACTGCAAGATATATTGATGAAGGAGCGATGATTGCTAACGAAGTCACCCAAATAAATGGAAAATGTATGAAAGGTGCTGAGCAGAGCACAAAACAGAAGTCGTTCTGGTCACAAGCTGTAAGAAACTCGAAAACATAAGGATCAAGGTAGGGAAGTATGAAGTGACATCCAAACCCAACCTTAAGTATCTAGGAGTTTTAATAGATCCAAAGTCAAAGCACATATGAAATATATGGATCAGAAAGCACCAAACGTAAGAGTTGCAATAGAAAGAATGATGTCAAACGTAGGAGGACTCTGGCAATCTAAGAGAAAAATAGTTACAACAATAGTAAACTAGCTGATTCTTTATGCGGCTCCTATATGGTCAAGAACACTTAAAACCATATCGGTAGCAGAAAAACTCCCATCAGTGTATAGGCTTTGTTCCTTGCGTATAAGCGGTTCTTTTCGGACAACATCGGAAAATGCAGTGTTTATCATTGAAGGAATAATTCCAATAGACATTCCAGCCGACGAAGACAATCATATGTATGATCGCAAGCAAAGAGAGGAAGATATCACTAGTATTATACGTAAACTAGAGAGAGATACGTCAATAGTATAATGGTAGTATCGAGGGGAAAGAAGTTTAATAGGAAAGTGACCTACAGACTCATACCAGACTTTAAAATTTGGCTAAATATAAAAATACGGAGAAATAAATCTCAAGCAATTTCTTTCTGGTCACGGAGGCTATAGAAGTGCATGTTTTACTGCACACGTTTTAATGAAGCACGAAAACATACAGAAGAAAAAGTTGCTCAAAAGTTGAACGCTGAGAACATCGTAAATACAATGATAAGCAAAAAAGAGCACTGAGAAGCTATAGGTAGCATGGTTGCTGGTATCCACAAGGAACTAAGGATGCAGGAGGAAAGAAGAAAATTTTTTCTATCAAACTCGATAGAGGCTAATTAAGCCTATCCGGCCTTGCGATATAATATGGTAATAGACAGTACCGAGAACCAAAAGATTTTTTCCGGGTATAAGGATGACGAAAGAGGTGGTTTTATTTGGTAAGAATCCGACATAACCCGTTGATCCTTAAGAGGCATCGGGTATCTTATAATAGATTTCCACCTGCCTAATAGAAATAAAAATACATACATACATACATACATAGTAGACCTCATATATACATATATACCACACATTTATGCTTATGAGAGGTCATCCATATGTTCTGATACGTTTCCACTATGATTGAGGCACCTCAAAAACATGGATTTTTATTACAATATCCGATTTTGCAGGTGCAGAAACATTTTACCAGCAATTTATTTCAATACAGGTTAATATAATAAAGTCATTGGATACTAAAGCTGGGTTGTATGCCGAATAATACATCAATTTGATGACTGCAGTGAAGTTTTTCCAGCCGATGTGTGAGAGTTAGCATTATCTTTTTTTTTTTTCTTAATATCCGGTTTCGACAGTTGATTTTCGAATTTTGCCAAACAAATTATTGTGTACCACTCACCATTAACATTTTGAAGCGAGTCTTTTTTTAACGATTATTTTTTAGCAAAACACTGTCCTTGGGCGACCTTCATAAGGCGTCCAAGTATCGAACTTCATTTCCAAAAGTTAATTAGAGTCATCCAATTAATTGTTCAGTTAATCCACGTTAACAGACAAAAGTCTTATCAAAAAACTTTCTGTGAATATAAGATCTTCCGGTGTCAGATTTAACGTACATTGTTCAGAGCTGCCATTTAGCAATTTGTTTGAACGTCAAAACTCCATATATCAAAAATTTTGTGTAAAAAAATCTCCCTCGAACTACTTTTAATCAATCAAAAAATGTATTCACATAATACATACATACATGCATACATATCAATATACGGTTTAAAATTTCTACGTTCTAACACAAAATCACCATCAAATATTTTGTGTATAATTTTATGAGTATTAGTTATTTTCGACATAAATTTCGAAATAAAGTTACCATTTTCTTTTTCCATAGTGATTAAATGTTATAAAACTATTATTAACATCCCGCATGACAAACATATCGAAAATGAACGAACGTTTGCTAAATACAAAAAATTTCGAACATAAATGTTTGAGATAAGTTAGAAAAATTCTTAATTTATGAACATTAAAAGAAATTAACAATTTGCGATAATTTATCGAAATAGCTAGCTATTTACGTTATTAGTTGTCGGATTTTTTTCGAAGTCAAATGTACAAGAACTTTTGGAATATTACTGAAAAGGTGAACATTCGTTTCAGCGAATAATTCTCCGAAATTTTTCAAATGAAAAATTTTCTTTTTAATTTTTCAATAGTGGAAATCATAGTATAAGGAACTAGTAAAGAAACTAACTCCTTTTTACAACTACAACAAGTCCTCATTATTCACATACTTGTGCTGTGTGAATTCAACATACTTGTGAGAGATGTAAACAAAACAAAAAATTACCAAAATTATCCTTTAAAAAAAACATTCGTAGCACGTTTTTCACACACACATATAACATTTGATTACTCCTTTAAACACTTCTTATTTTTTACAAACCTGGAAAAAATCCAAAATGCGCTGAAAGCGCTAAATTAGTTGAAGGAATTGGTTCAAAGCTCGTTAATAGTAACAACTTAAATATTATAAGGTCCATATTTTTTATTTTTTAAATATATCAACTTTAGAAGAAATACTGAATTAAATTTTGAAATATATTTAAAATTGGTGTTTTTTCTTACAGAAGTAAGCAGTAAAATCTTATGTACCCAGAAAAAGCTTTGCTTTCCTGGTAAGTTTGTTCGAGTTGTCCACAAATTCATGTAGTTATTTTTAGATTTATTAGGGGTAAATATGTACCTAAACGAAAATAAAACAAAAAATTTCTCCGTCAGTGAGATTTGAACATGGACACAAATTAACTGTTCGTTTTAAATGACTAACGCCTTTTAATGACAACGTACTCCATCTCGTACTTAAGTAATAAGTACTCTAAGTGATAAAAACTTTTTTTTTAATATAAAATATCTTTTAGACATTTTGTTAAAAAAAAAAAAAAAAAAAAAAACTAACAGCATCAGGATGAGGTTAAACCAACAACCTTATAGTTGTTAATACAGCGTTCTAGCCAACTGATCCTCGTGATTGCAGTATTACTGTGCTGTTATACTATTAAGTACTAATTTATATAATATAAAGTAGGCAAAGAACAATGACGTCTAATTACCAAGGAACTACTTTAATAAGTAGTTGCCATTACCGAGAACTAAAAGGTTTTTGCCGGGTACGTTCAAAATACCTGATTCATAACAGCTTTTTTCAACGAATTTAAAATTGAAAATAAAACTGTTATCTTATTTTTTTTTTTAATTTTAGTGCAAAACCTTTGATTTAATCAATTTTATTCCAAAAAAGCAATTCCTAAAATAAATAAGAATGTGTTTTGAAAATTGCTAATAAATCCTTTATTCAATGGGATTGGAAAAACACAGAGACACCTTAAATTGAAAAAAATTGTTCTAGTTTTTGGTGAACTTGAAAATTAATAAAAATAAAAGAGTTCTAAAAAAAATGAGTAAATTTTTATTTTATATTATTTTGTTATACTATGGAGCTGGCAAATTTCACACGTATTCTTACGTTCTTTCATTTTTTCTTTGCTAAGAGTGGAAAGAGTACAAAAAGCACTACGAAAAATTTATGGAAATAAATTGTTTGATAATTAATAACCATCAAATAATAATGTTTTAAGATAATGTTGAAGAAGTGAGAATTATATTTTTTACGGCAATATTAACAACTACATTTTTAGACAAAGTCATCCCTACGTTGCCAACATTTTCTATTGAAATTTGAACTAAAACAACACCTCACGTAGTAAATAACAGACAAACATGATATCATTTTGTTATCGAAAAAGAGTCACCATTCGGGAAGAAATGTGCTGCAGTTCTAATAATTTTTAAATGACATTATTTATTGCATTCGCTTTTGTATAATAAACATATTTTTAATGCAGTTGGAATATTTATAGTAAATATTTTTATTTACTAAATAAGCTAAATGCTTACCTTATATTTAAACACACTATAATAACTCACTATAACTTTAATTTACGAGTATATATGAAAATATATGAAACTAAAAATTAACCATTTTTTATATTTGCACATTTTTTATTCAACACTATAAACAACAACATTTATCACCTTAAAAGTTATACATTTATTGAGTTAAATTATGTCGTGCTTGTTCCTTTTTTTTATTTTTTTGCTCTGGAATGTAAACAGTTGCCCAAGTCAAAATTTTACTAACACATTCTTAGGTACAAAATGAGAGAGTTTCTTTACTAGTTCCTTATACTATGATGAAAACAAATAAAAAATACGTCATTTATGAGTAAAAATATTAGTCTTTTTAAATAAATAATTAAATAAAAAAATAATTTGAATATTGAGGGCTTAAATTCAAAAAGGGCTATCTGCAGATTTCAAGAAAATTTTTGACGTCACACTTTGTTTTTGTGTCTCTATCAATGGTATCAATTTTGAAAAGAAAAATTAATTCCAACGCATTTTTATTTTTGGACTATCTACAAGCATATATTTTTTAAGAAAAAATGTACTATCTGCATGTTTTTATTTGATTTTCAAAGGTAGTCGAATTGTCGAGCTATAAAATTTGTATATTTCTGTAATCTGTATAATATCTGACTTGTGGTATAAAATTTGTAAAATTCACAGAAAATCTTTAAATAAAGTAAGTTAATTTTATTGATTTAATTTATAAACTTTTAAACAAAATTTTTATTTAATTTTATAATAATTTTATTTAAATTTAAATAAAATTATCACGGCTTAAATAAAATTATTGAAATATTTCGCTTGTGCAGACGAAAAGTCTTATTTATGTGTTTTTTCAACATGCCATACAAATTTATATGCATAAGCATTAATCTTTTTGATTGCTTCGGAACTAATCCATATTTTTCAATATAGATTAAAACTGAAAGTGGATGATCAATGGGTAAATAATTCGGAAAATTACTTTTCAGGTCCTAAAGCAATGCACAGTGGGGTCCCCTGAACAAATTTGCATTAGCTAAACTAGCAACTTTTAGCACGAGTGTTTGGTATCGCTGAAAAGTGAAAGTCTTTTAGATGTAAAATTGAGAAAAAGGAGTTTGCGTTTAATGCAATTTTTTGTTGCAAATTTGAAAAACAAAATATTTTATTTTTTTACTACTTTTTAGTAATTATGGTTCAAATTTAATTAAAAATAGCAATTCAATTAAACACTTCTTAAAAAATTTGTTGGTACACTGCACAGTGGGGCAGAATCGAAATTTTTTGGAAATAAATCTGTAACTTCTGATCGGCTGGTTGGATTTCCATGAAATTTGGTATAGGCGTAGCGGAGGAATGTACAATGTTAAGTTTGGAAGGAGGGTACAACAAACACTCAGGGGCGCAGCTAAGGGGGCTCAAAGTTAGGTACCTCTGACATAAAAAATTTTTAATCGCTTGCCAAATTTCTCGTCAGATTTCAAATATTTTTATATATTGTTGTAGACCCTGATAAAACCTATAAAAATCATGCTTACATGTCCTATTTATCTCTTATAGTTTTCAAGTTATTTGCGTTTGATTTTTTAAGCACCATAATTTTGTATGTTCTTGGTCCAGTTTTTTTCATATATATCCTAGTATTTCCGACCGATTTTATTAGTTCTTTTCCGATCCAGTTAAAGAACAAAATTATCTATTGAATACAAAAAATTGAAGTCGATATTTTTACCGAGTCCAAAAATAAACGATTTTGAATTTGAAAATTCAAAAAAAGACGACTTTTTGTGTTTTTTAGCCGAAAAAGGATCTGCACTCTTTTTTATCTAAAATAAAATTTTCTTTAGCAACATATAAGAATTTTACACTTTTCTGAAAGGCAACTTCCAAGAGATAACTTTAAGATAAAACACAATCCCAATAACTCAATTGGTCATGGTACACACCTTCCCGAATTCGACCCATTTTATATGAAAGTTTTGATTTTAGACCACTTTTTCTCAAATTACAAAGCACGAATCGACAACGGGAATATATCTTAAGAATCCTCAATATGTTGTTAAAAGTTTTAAATCAAAATCTACGGACCTTCAGAAAAATGTGGATTCTATAGCCATAAATGTAAAAAATTCCATTTTTGGGAATTTTGATTAGTTTTTTTGGGAATTCAGGAAAACCCTACCCCTGATTGAAATTGGTTACCGAGCTTTTATTTACATTAATAAGATCCACATTTCTTGCAAATTTCATTAATATATCTTTATAAACAAATATGTTATTACAATTAAAAAATTTGTATTTTCTCCAAAAACCCCAAATTGGGCCTTTTGTTTGGTTTATTTCTAACTAGCAAAAGAAATTTTAAAAATATGTATTCCAAATTAAGCTTATCCTTTAGCATATATAATTTCCGATCTTTTGCAAAAAGATTCAAGTCAATATCATGCCTCATTTCAGAAATATGCGCGTTTAAACTTTTATATTTCCAATTTATTGTATATATGACTATATTTTTACAAACTTGCAACTTTTGCCTTTAGCTTTGCGTGAATAATTACTTAGAAAATTATGAATATTTCTGTATACTTTTAATAATATCTATACACAAAATATTTTTATAAAAATAATTAATAAAAATTTTTTATTTTTAATCGCGTTGCCACATTTCCCAAATTTAAGTAAATCTTTATCCTTTTCTAAGCATTCATATATTTCTATTAATGAATTTAAAATAACAAAACAAACAAAAAATGTCTATTTTAACTTAATCAATATTATTATTTTTGGTATTTATCATCTTCCTTAATAAATATTCTATTTCCAATACGATTTTTTTTTTATTACTTATTTACATTAAATTTATGTAGACAATTTTTCTAATATTTTAAACTTCTACTACTTATTTTCTATAAAATAATCTGTTGTATCTGTATACATATCTAAAAGAAAATAAAGGTCCTTCAAGTCTTCAGTATTTTGAAGCTTAATTTGGAATTTTTAAAATTTATTTCGCTATTTAGAAATAAACCAAACAAAAGGCCCAATTTGGGGTTTTTGGAGAAAATACAAATTTTTTAATTGTAATAACATATTTGTTTATAAAGATATCTTAATGAAATTTGGATCTTATTCATGTAAATAAAAGCGCATTAACCAAATTTCAATCAGGGGTAGGATTTTCCTGAATTCCCAAAAAAACTTATCAAAATTCCCAAAAATGGAATTTTTTACATTTATGGCTATAGAATCCAAATTTTTCCGAAGGTCCGTAGATTTTGATTTAAAACTTTTATTATATTGAGGATTCTTAAAATATATTCCGCTTGTCGATTCGTGTTTTGGGATTTCAGAAAAAATGGTCTAAATTCAAAACTTTCATATAAAATGGGTCAAATTCGGGAGGGTGTGTACCATGACCAATTGAGTTATTGGGATTGTGTTTTATCTTAAAGTCATCTCTGTGAAGTTGCCTTTCAGAAAAGTGTAAAATTCTTATATGTTGCTAAAGAAAATTTTATTTTAGATAAAAAAGAGTGTAGATACTTTTTCGGCTAAAAAAACACAAAAAGTCGACTTTAATTTTTTTTATTCAATAGATAATTTTGTTCTTTAACTAGATAGAAAAAAACTAATAAAATCGGTCCGAAATACTAGGATATATATGAAATAAAACTGGACCAAGAACATACAAAATTATGGTGCTTAAAAATTCAAACGCAAATAACTTGAAAACATGTTTTTTATAGGTCTTATCAGGGCCTACAACAATATATAAAAATATTTGAAATCGGACGAGAAAGAAAAATTTGGCAAGCGTTTAAAAATTTTTTATGTCAGAGGTACCTAACTTTGAGCCCCTTATATCCGCCCCTGAGGGGTTTGTTGTGCTCCGCTTCTAAACTTCACATTGTACACTCCTCTGCTACGCCTGTACCAAATTTCATGAAAATCCAACCAGCCGATCAGAAGTTACAGGTTTATTTCCAAAAAATTTCGATTCTGCCCCACTGTGCACTGCTCACATAAATGGTCAAAAGTACATTAAAGGTCTGGGGAATTCCGATCCAATAATAACTTTAACATTTTTTAAACTGATTTTTTTCCTTTTATATCTTATTTGATAGATAACTTTTTTACATTTTGTTACAAAGCAATGTACTTAATAGCAAAATTTTTCTAAAATCCGTATAAAAGTAATATTTTCCACATATAAACGCACCATACAAAATTCAGGTCCAATGCGGCACGGGTTAACGATATCTGATTTCAATAATATTTCACAGAATATATTTTTACAACCCTGTGAACGATTCTAGGGGGAGTGTCGGTAAATTTTGGTGCTGTCTCTCTCTTAAAATTATGGAAGATCGGTTTATAATTGTTCATTGCTCCCATATAAATCCCAAAAATCTCTTTAAAGTGCATAAGTCATAAAATATATATATTCTGCATCCTCGTAAGATTCTGAGTCGATCTAACAATGTCCGTCCGTATATCTCCAGTTCAAACTATAGATGTCCATGGACATTATGACAATTTTGAAAATAACTTAATGTACAAGAACAAAATGACATAAAGTCCATCGGATGCAATTAGTCATCCTATTCAGAAAAATTTTAATTTAACGAAGTCGATCAAGACCGACTATATGATACCCTACACTAATGTGTACGAGCATAAAAATTCGGGAAGAGGACTTATATTACACCTGTGGCCAATTTTACTAAATGTAAAATATAGAATAATGCGTTGATACTAACATTTAGATAATTTTATGCACTTTAGGACGATTCCTGAAGTGGGTTTATATGGGAGCTAAGGTAAATTATGGACCGATTCTCATAAAATTTGGCAATGTTGTTTCTACTTACATAAAACTTATTTTTGTCGAATACTAACTTGATGCTAACATTCGTATGAGATTTATGCACATTAAAGTGATTTTCGAAAGAGAGGTTTATACGGAAGCTATAGTCAATTGTGGACCGATCTTCATAATTTTGGTTTGATACTTGTACAAAACTTCTTTGCACCAAATTTCATTAAAATATTCTTATTTTTAATGCATTTTTGTGTGTATAAAATCTATTCCGGGGGGACATTTGTATGGGGGTTAGGTAAAATAATGAACGGATCACAACCAATTTCATAAAAGACACACGTACCCAATTTCGTTGAATTATCTTTAAAATTGCGACCCGTCGTACTTTGTGCACAAGGTTTACATGGACAGCCAGCCAGCATATACATGGACGATTGATTTAAAAAGCGATTCTAAGTCGATTGGTATACTTTAAGGTGGGTGTTGGATAACTTTTTCTATGCGTTACAAAGATCAGCACAAACGCATAATACCCCAACCATCTATGGTGGTGTAGGGTATAAATACAGCAAGTGTTAAATAATAATTAAACAAAGTATTTATTTTTATAAATTCCTACATAAGTTGAGTCAGAATCACATACATATACTAAATGTACATATATATGCATATAACTATATATGTGTAGGTGGTCCTTATATGTTCAATATTATTTTCAGTTTTTGCTATGCAGTCATTAAATTCTCATATTTATTAGTTAGTCACTATATGAACCAATTATATGGCTATTATTCCATAATCATAAATTCATTTTTGTAATATTTTAATATACTTTTTAATAATTATGTTCCATGTGTGATTGAATGAATTAACATAACAGACAGACTTGACGCCAAAGTGCCTGAACCCTAAAACATTATTATTATTTTTTATTGGTTATCAACATGTGGAAAAACATCAATTGATCGATAGATTGGTCGATTGATCAATTTAAAATACTTAATACGAAATACAAAAAATTAAACAGAACGGGGCTGAGTGACATCTAGTGAATCAGTTGTATAATGTGCACACAATCACATTTTATTAATTTCCATATCACTACCAGCATTTGGAAGTGCGTTTTTTCATACATCTATCAAAAAGTATCTTTTTTGACACTCTCAGATGTTCAAAAATAGAAAATATACAAATTTACAATAACAAAACATATTAGTTAGTATCGAATAATGATGTAAGAAACTTGCTTTAGGTAACTGTTTACATTCCAGAACAAAGAAAAAAGAACAAGCAAATATATAACTTTTAAAGAGAAAATATTAGCTCTGTTTTAATACTTGTCAGATTTACAGGTTTTACGCTGAATTTACTGGAAAGCGTTTGTCTTTTTTTCTGACAATTTCTGATTAAAACCTGTAAATTTGATAACTAAAGAATATATTTATATAAAAAACTTCAGTTAATTTTAAATTCGTAAGTTTTATGAAATATTCCATATTTAGTTCAAATGTGATAGTGATTTGAATAAAAATATTTATATATAAGCTTAGCATTTATTTCTATTACAATAGAAATATTCCAATCGCAAAACTAGAAAGTTTTTCTATTTAATCCAGTTTTAATACACAGAAGCGATTATTTTTCTATACTTTCGTGATTTCCTTTTTTATCTTTCTAAATGATACTATTTCGGCACCTTAAGAAATGGTGACTCTTTTCTGATAAGAAAATGATATCATATTCGACTGTTATTACCTAAATATATGAACTTACGTTTTAGTTAAATAAAGGATCCTTGGATGAATAGTAACAAGTTTACTGGACCAAAACCATGTGAAATACCAACTTACAGGTACTCGCCCGAGAACTTGTATTCTATGCCATAGAAACTTATGCTTTCTTTTCTCTTCAAAGTTATCAACATCGGATGCAACAGTGTTAAGGCAGGACAAAGTAACATATAACCTAGCATCAGCATACTTGCCCTTTGATTCACCGTCACTACTGCCTACGTCGGAGGTACAACAGCTGGTGAGGGAAACCAAACTAACAGGTAAAGAAGTACCTATAAGTTGCAATGCAAACGCTCACCATATTGCATAGGGTAGTACTAAATATAATCGTAGTTGGATAGCCCTAATTAAATATTTAAATACTACGACCTGATAATACTTAACGTAGGTAACAAAGCTACTTTTGTTAACAAAGTTATATAATGTTCAAAATTGATTGGTTACCACCGAATCCGATTAGTTTCCGAAACAAAGCAAAACCAATTGGACAAAATTCGGAAATCTGCTAAAATATAGACTAAAACTTGCCTTAGCTAGGATGAGTATTAATACTACCTTAACAAATTTGGAAGGCTCTTGTTAAGTCTTTCGAGGAAAAGGAAAAACCTGGAAAACAGAGGAAATTCGCAAAACTGTGAAAGAAAAATCCAAATCAATTATGTAGCACTGAACTGGATTCGTCCAAGATGACTGAACGTTAACACGGAAAAAACTTTAATTTATCTGTTCACAGGAAAAACGAAGATCGCATACTACGACGATCCTCGATTTTTTGATAGGGAAGTTAAAATATCCGACCAGGTAAAATATTAAGGTGTTATCCTGGATCGGAAATTAAGATGGTGAAGACAGGGCCAAAAAGGCTCAAAGATATTTATCAATACGTAGAAAAGCCATAGGACCTCTTAATGGGATGAAATCTGAAAATGATACACTGGCTCTACAAGAGCGCAATTATACCTGTACTAACCTATGCTCCTGTAGTTTGTAGGACGGCCAAGGATAAGAAATGCAATGTAAAAATCTTACAAAGGGTTCAACGAACGTGATGCCTAGAAATAAGTGATGCGATCAGAACAGCACCTAAAATGGCTTTAGAAACAATTCTATTTGTCCAACCGATAGAGATTCGAGTACAATATCACGCTGCCCTTTCGACAAATCGCCACCAAACGATGGGACAATGGGTCAACCGGCACCACAAATCATATCACCAATATTGTAACTATTGCTGCCCCAGCAAAAATTATTTGGTTCTCTGTAATTTCAAATACTTATAAGAGTAGTTTCTTGGTAATGAGGCGTCATTATTATTTGCCTACTCCAATTTACATATATAAGTAATCAATAGTATACTAGCAGAGTAATATTGCAATCACGTTGATCAGTTGGCTAAAGCGCTGCATTAACAACCAGAAGGTTGTTGGTTGAACCCCAATCTGATGCTGTCAGTTTTTTTTTTTTTAACAAAATGGTTTTTTAACAAAATTTTATGCTAAAAAAAAAGTTTTTGTTACTTAAAAAATGAAGTGCTAGATGGTGTACTGAGTAAGGCGTTAGTCATTAAAAACGAATGGTTAATGCGTGTTCAAGTTCAAATCCCACAGACGGCAAAATTTTTTTCGTTTAGGTACATATTTTTGAGTAGCCCTAGAGTCCAAAAATAACTACATAAATTTGTGTACAACTCGGACAAAAATAACTAGTTATTCAGGCAAAAAGTAAGAAGTTTATTTTTATTTCCAAGGAAAGCAAAGTTTTTTCTGGGTGCCATTACACTGATACCAGAACTCCAATCTTGGTCTAACGGAGTCCTGATTAGTTGCTACACAGATGGCTCTAATCAGAAACCAGCCCATGCTTCCGACTGCTTAACTATAATACGGGTTTTCAAGCGGAAGAACGTTCTACCAGAGAATGTATAAACTGGGCCAGTAAAAATTTAGATGAAATATATATAAACATTTTCACGGAAATACAATAAGAACAGTAACATTCGAAAACACCAAGTCCTGGACTGTTTTAGACTGCAAGAAAGTGATTAACAACTTCTCCAGTAGTTGGAAATGAGAAGTCAAATAATCTGACAAACAAAACTAGAGAATAAACTTGAAAAAACCCAAAACCTTTTGAAGCAATAAAAACCAAGTTAGAAGAGTGGGCTGAAATATCGTACAGAACACTGTAGAATAATGATACACTAGGCAGAATAACCAAAATAATCTGAGGATACATTAAGCAGCAACGAATGTAAAGTATCTAGAGAACACATAGAATCGGTGGAATGCGCTCTATGTCACTGCCCAGTCTTCGCGCGATCAAAATCACAACTTTACGCGGATGACACACTACCATACCTAACTCATCTTCAAGGAGTGGAATGGAAAAAAATGAAATTCATACATGATACAGAATTCCTATAAATATTATATGGTTTGCATTCTATTGCATTGCGCTGACTTAGATGTATGCCAATATGGCATGAGATCGTATAGATCTCCTCCCTTTAATCAACCTACGCTTTATTTTAAATTTCGAGAGAAAGTGTTAGCAGGGATATTTTAAAAATAAAAACGAATCAGCGATTGCAATGTGAACACCAAGTGGATTGAACGGGTGTCTTAAACTGATACTACCAAAACAACAATTAATTAATGTTTGAGACGGGTTTCATCTGAACACTAAATGAAAAACAATACGAAACAATTGAGATTTAATAACATACCTACACTCTGTCATGTTTAGTCAAAGGCAAGTGTACCGATTTGGGATATTCCAGTTTCTCTATTTATTTTTGTTTATATATAAGATTAAAGACTTTTCTTTAAATCAAAATAGTGTATTGCGATTAGCTGAAAATCGAACAACATGCTTCTTGTGGCACATTACGGATTTTATCACATAATGGTACACTACTTCTACATTTACAACTTTGTTCTTTCCTAGCTGACTACAAACTTCGATAATGATATCGCCTTCGAACAATTCGCGAGCATTTCTATGATAAAATATTCGAGAACGACTATCGTTGGCGATCCGAATATGAACTCCTGGAGCTCACCCGTCGCTCACTTTGTAGCAGCAAGTCTTTCGTTAATAGTGAACGTTTGGCGATATCAATACCGAAACATAAATATATTGGTTAGTGATAAGTTTTTGATATCAAAAAATATTGAAAATTGTTCGATATTGATATTACTAAATATTTGTGATAACTATCATTGGAAATAGTTCGAAAATGATAGTTCCTTTTATTTTGTTTCATATTCATTTTATTTTCAATTTAAAATTAAAATCTGATTTATTTTTGAGTTATGTCTTATTTCAAACTTAAAACAATATATCTATAAAATATTAAAATAATATTTATTATAATAAATTACATTTCAAAAATAATAATTCATTTAATGAACAATAAAATTAATAAAGACTTTATGTAAATGTCTTTATTAATTTTATTGTTCATTAATAAAGACATTGTAATATTTGAAGTAAAATATTTCAAATTCAGCCAGGGAGTCATTAATGTTTTTTATCTTACCATTATTAATTTGTCTTTACTCAAATCCACATCTTTTAGGCCAAAATTTCCTCAATTAATCTGCAAGAAAATAAATTAGATATAAAGATAAATATGTTATTTTGCAAATATCCTTAGAGAAGTAGCAACATTACTTACCACCTAATCTAAAATTTTATTATATTACTTTTTATTCAAAATTACTAAAAATTACTCTTGCATGCACAAACAAGAAAATTAATTGTTTTTTATATAAATAAACAATCTTCGAGAAATTGAAAAGAATTGATAATTTCTCCAAACATTTAGTTTCGATATATTATTCAGAAAAGTTGAATATTCGATATCGAAAATTATGCGAATGTTTACTATCGAAAGTACTTCGTTTCTACCGAACACTCGCTTATATCGTAACTCAGATCGGCCGAATTGCGTCTGTTTTCATCAATTTCTAAACAGAAGTTTTTTCCACATTTTTATTTCTGAAACATAACATCTAGTATGTTCCAACTACTAGTTTTATTATACATATCTTTTTTTATAATTTTTTTCTTTTTTAATTATTTATTTATTTATTATTATTATTTTTTTTTTAACAAAAGACACAACTTGGAATGTAACTAAATGTAGTTTGTAACTAAACGTTACATCTAAAATTTTAAAAATCCCCCTAAAATCTGGAGTTATGTAAAAAAAAAAGTTTTATCTCGAATGTCTTTTATCCAACTTAAGTTTTTTTAAACGGCATTAGAAGGAAATTAAAAAAAAATCACATGTTCTACAATTTTAATGCTATTTTAACAAGCTATAGCTCATTTATTAAAATTTTGTATTAAGGAAAAAGCAAAAAAAATATGTTTTCTAATAAATGGTGGGTCCTTAATGTCTATAAATCCAAAAAATACGAATAAGTAATAAAAAATTGAGTTTGTGTCCCTAATATCAAAGTTTCGCCCTGAATACAAACATGTATGTACTCGTACTTTTTAAAAAGGGTAAGATATTCTCTTTATTGTGTCATTTAAAGAACTCAAACTGGATAACAGGCATTCGAGATTGTTTGGTTGTTGAAATCGTGAAGACCGAATTAATTCTGATGTTGGAGGAATATTGAAAAATTTAAATTTGGTGTAATAATCTTTTCATCCATACCTACAAATTACACTATGTAATATTCCATGTGTTTTTTCACTGAAGAACTATTTTATTATTTTTATTATTATTATTATTATTATTATTATTATTATTATTATTATTATTATTTCCATAATTTGATAAATTCAATTCCTTTAATTTATATAAAATTTTTAATTTTTTTCTGTTTATTAAATATTCGAGCTGAATAACATTGAATTTTACTAAATTTATAAAATTTTATATGCAATATATCGACATCCATTGCACTTTCATGTATAATTCTAAATAGGTCGTCAATAACACTTAGTCAATATCCTTGGTTTAGTCGTCAATTTCTGAATGCACTCTCTCAACAGTTTCTTCATAACAACCTATTATCGTTGATGCAAAACTTTAAAATAAATAAATAAATTCGTTTAAGGGTTGTTAACTTATCAAATTTTTGCCAGAATTAAAATCTAACTTTCAAGGATAATTTGATAAATTAACAGTCCTAAATTTAATAATCGCTTTGGAATTGTAATAGAAATATTTACATTTGTGAAAAGTCAACAAAAGTTAATAGTCTTTAGTAGGATTATTATAAATATAGAGCACCTATTAGTAATTTATTCAATATTTTTATAATGCTCTTCAGTATCACTAGCCACAGCATATATAATTGCCGGAATGGTACCACCACCTCTAACTGCAGATGTAATCTACAGAAAATTATCACAAAAATAAACTCACTGAGCATCAGTGATATCGGGATAGACATTTTCAAAAGTACCTTAAAATCCAATGTAAGTTAAAAAATGTGCGAAATGTATCAAACTAAAATTTTAATTTAAGAAAATATGACAAAAAAAAGTTACTAAAATCTTTATACTTTGCGCAGGAAAAGAGATTTAATAACTCTTCTAATGATTAGTACATATATTAGCACGTTTCTATTATATTTATTCCCTACACCTATGGTGGGTGTATAGGGTATAATGCGTTTGTGCATATGTTTATACTTGGTTCAAGACCCACCTTAATGTATACTCATCGGCTCGAATTAACAATGGCCATCCTTCCATGTAAACCTTGTAATCTAACCACATGTCGTAAGTTTGAAGACATTTTGATGTTATGTGATATATAAGCTTTACATTTATTGATATTGGTTGAAATTATGCAATAAAGGTTTAACGATCATAAATGCCCATATATAAATGAAAAATAAAAAATAAAAGATGTCCTAAAGTCATGAAAATTACGAGTAGTACTTATATATAAATTTGTCCAATCGTTTCAAATCTTGAATTAGATTTTTAAAATTATTAAAATTTATTCCGATTGGAAAAAATACATTTTCAAAATCTCCACGTAAGTTAAATAATTAATATTTTATTTATAAAAATTTTGTTTAGTTAATAATAACTAAAGACTTTTAAAATAATTAAGAGCAGTCGCATATGTTGCCATATAAGCGAAATAAATAATTTTTACTTTTTTTTTTAAAGCGTAAGGCACAATAAATGAAAAATTCATACTTTTGATGTCCAGAAATTTTCGAAATAATGATACAAGTTTTTTATAAATTCTGAACCAAAGATAAAGATTGTAAATAATGTGAAATTTTGAAAAAAAAAATCATAAAGTAAAAAATATGAAGATTTTGGTATTGTTTGTTACCAAAAAATTTTTAAATTTATTTAGATACATGAAAATATTTATTACAACGAAAATAAGAATATAAAAAAAATAATAATATTCAGACCAATTTTCATTCCTATATAATCATTTCAATTAAAATTGCCTTGTTATCTTATAAAAAATCATCAATAATCAAACAAAAGCGGACTGACAAAAAATGCTATGTAAAATTTTCCTTAATTTATTTTATTGGACTACAGGAAAGCTTTATTGATCGTCCTTTTTCATTTCAATGAACGTGTTTAGGGCATACGACCTTTTTTTAGTAATATTTATTTCTTTAATAACCAATTTATATCTATATAATCAAAAATAATTTAAAAAATCCGTAAATTTCACCGAAAAAATACTTTAAAGATATGTTTTTGTTGAATTTTATTTTTTCATAATAATTTTTACTTAGATTTTTAGGCATTTTTGAATAATGAATTGACACATAAACTTCGGAATAGGAAGAAGACATTTTAAGTGTATGAAATATATACTATTTTATGACAAAAAATAATAATATAATAATAATAATAATAATAATAATGCATTTATATAAATTTCTCTTAGTGCATTCGTTCTCATAAACAAAATATAAAAATACGAAAAAATTAAATTAAATAAACAACCAGAAGTTAATAAAACTCTTAATATTTGTTGATAATGAATGAATGAAAACAATAACAAAATGGTCTGGCCTAACAGTTAAGAATACGAGTTTGCCTCTAGCTGCTCGCTCAGATGCTTATTTAATTTTAAGCGGTTCTTCTTTAATAAAACGGCTGTGAACGGAGGCGCTTCATGCAAATTCAACGCCTAGAAAGCGAAACATTATTATACAATTGTTAAAAAAGCAAAAAAAAAAAAAAAATTTAACTAAAAATAAATTTAAAAAAAGTATACTGTAGTCGCGGAAATTGTAATTGTGATAAATTTGATGTCAACGAGAGCTAAAAATAGCTTAAAACTCACTTATTTTTAAACAAATAAAAAAAAAATAAATATGTTAATTTATGAATTCATGTTGATCGTGTAATGGAAAAACCGGTAAAAACCAATTTAAAAGATTACAGATTATAAATCAAACGCTCAAATACACATACGAAAATAATTGGTTTAATGTTTGTGTAAAATGTTTGATTGCAAAAAAATAAAATTGTTAAAAATAAAATAAAAATCAAAAACACCTTAGGCTAAGTTTAGCCAGGCGCCTGTCTAAAAATAGACTGAGACTCGATCGTTGGATCTCTTATGTTTAACAAACAACAAGCACCAGCCAACACTCAGCCTAATCAAACAGCAACCACTTCTTATTAACCAGTATCGTAATCTTTCACAAACAAACAAAAATAATAAACAAATGCACTAAAAATAAAACCAGCTGATTTTGTTGTCATGAAAAAGATGTTTTTATTTTTCTTTTTGTTTACAACATTTGACAACAACAAGCAGATAAAGTAAGAAAAACAAAAAACATATATAAGCGACCGACTTATGTTATCTTTATATGTACTAACAACAACGAGTACATCATACAGTGTTTATTTAAGGAAAAACTATAAATAAAATAAATGTTTGTTGCACAGGCGTAATAATAACAACAACACCAACTATTGCAGTAACAATTACAACGAACAAGTGTAAATAATGTAAATATTGAACAAAGTATCTAAAAGAAGACAAATAAAGTCTCCTCTAGTAACAAAAACAAGTCGAATGTTTGACTCCAACGGCGACAACAAACATTGGAAAATCACACTGAACAAAAATAAATACAGCAACGACAAGAAAAGCAGCAGCAACAACAACAACAAAAGGCGCATTGTCAGACTTTGTTATTGCCATTACACACCTCACAAATACCAACACACAAAAGTTTCAACGTTCATTACAAACGTTCTTAATGTCCAGAGCTATGCAGAGCTCGATACGAAACAGTGTAGTGCTCGCACCCTGCATGCAGTCTTTTTATATTACTCTAACTAAATCAATAAAATAGAAAATTCAAATAAATCGGTTTAAATCGCCTTTGCTGTTTTTCCTTCCAGCCAGAAAATCGAGTCAGATATAAAACAAACTAAATCGGTTAATAAGAGTGGCCAAGTGATACATAAAATTATTGTTTTTCTACAAACAAAAAAAGGAGAAACAAAAGGAGATGGACCTTAAAGTCCTGTCTTAAAAATAACTGCTAAAAGTTAAATAAAAAAACATAAAATTGTGATTTAAAAAGCCTGTGTGTGATAGACAAATAACAAATTGTCAGAAAAAATATATTGTTTGTCCTTTAGTTGCAACCCTCGTAACCTATAAATTTCAACAAAAAATTAAAGTTCCTTATTCAAGTGATTTCAACAACAACAAAAAAATATATATTTAGAAAATTTAAAACAAAAATATGAAACTTTTGATTGTGTTCTGTCTGTAATCATCGAACAAAGTCTTTTAAACTCCTGCATTTGAGAAGAAAAAGGGATTTTTTATAGACAGCTCTCGTCATATGTATGATGAACAACAGTCGTCGTATCCCAACATTTTTCAGGATTGTTCAGTTAGAAAACCACAAACGTAAGTAAACATTTTTTAAGATAAGCTTTTTAATATCTGCTATATTTTTTGCAGAAATGGCACAAATTAAAAAATTCTAGTGATCCCTTTTGTAGTCTTAAACTATTTTAATTGTAAGTTCTTCAGGCTGCTCAAAAAAATTTTACTCTACATTTTTATGAATTTGACGATTTTTGTAAAAAAAAAACATTATTTTTTGCCAAACTTAATACCATGACTCATATAAAAATAATCACATGCTCCCTAAAATAGGGGTTCAAGGCCAAATTGTAATATATCAACAAATTGTATATTTCCTTGGATTTTACAATGATATTTTAATCAAAATTGACAACTTGAATCATTTGGGGTCGTACTTTATTTAAATTTAAACTAAATCGCCAACAGATCAAAGTACCCCGATAACTTACGGAGCTTTAAAAAACGAAAATGATTCACAATAATACTCGTACTAAAAAAATAAAATTGTGTTACAATTTCAAACTTAGATTATTTGATTTTTGGGAAAACATAACTATGAAATGAAATAACCTAAACCTAAAAACTTAAGCCGAGATGAGAAAATTCAAATTAATTAAATCGCGGATTCACTGTACAATAATTTAATCATTGAAAAATTTATTTAATTATTGAAATAAATTTGAAATCAAGCACCCGAAAACTTCTTATATTTATTTTTGTTTCAAAACATATTTTCTACTAGTTTATTTATTTGAGTTTTGTATGTATTGTGCGAATACATTTTAAAAATGTTTCAATGAAATTGTTGTTTAATTTTTTTTTTTTTTTTTTCTTTAATCCGATAAAGTTGAAAATAATTTTCAACCTCTGTAATAAATATTACAAATGATATTTTTTATTTCGATCAAAATAAAAAAAATTAAAGTATTGATGTAAATAAATGGATGGATTTTTATTATTTTTCTAACGCCAAAGATTATATATATATATATATATATATATATATATATATATAAGAAATTTTACTGTTAAAATAGGAACATACTCTTTTCACACAGAAACCCAAATGAATGATAAGATTTCTATTTTAAATATTTTTATTTTATTTATTAAAAACATGATTATACGCACTTTTCTTTTATTTTATATTTGTACTCGTTTATTAAACAAATAAAATATTAAATAGTAATAAATAAAAAACATTTATTCGTTTGTTCAGTCAAAAGTTTAGACTGTAAATAATCAGTTTCTTTTTGATAATTTAATTTTA
Organism: Protocalliphora azurea; assembly: GCA_932274085.1. Lineage (NCBI taxonomy): Eukaryota > Metazoa > Arthropoda > Insecta > Diptera > Calliphoridae > Protocalliphora > Protocalliphora azurea. The sequence goes on from OW026523.1 coordinate 47,367,644, forward strand.
AATTTTGTGGGTTTGTTTGGCTGATTACTTATTACTTATTTATTTAGTTGTGTTATTATTAAAAATTTATAGTTGATTTCAAAGAATTAAGAAAAATATCTAGACCCTGACAGAAAAATTAAAAAATAAAAAACACATATAAAATCTGTAAAATAATAAAGTATAAAATAATTGAAATATTTCGACACGCGTAAGTAGTTCACGAGTTTACGTTGAAGTCAGTTTTTTTTGTTTTTTTTTTTTTTTTTATTAAAAAAATTTATAAATATTTTTGTTTAATTAAATTTGACTTGAAACAAACTGTAAAAACCTTGATGTAAGAAACAGATGTAAATGTTTATGAAAAAGGTTAAGTATTTATAAATATGTATTGTTAATGTATTTTGTAAATTTTATTTTAAAAAAGAGAAGCCTTGTTTTAAAAACAATTTTAATCTTCCGGTTTATTAGTTCTTTTTTTTTTATTAAAGTCATTATACTTGGTTATTACATTATATATTAGACAAAATTTCTTTATTTATTACATACTATAATGAAAATTATAAAACTAAAGAATAAGTTTGAATACATTATGTGAAAATTTAATTTGCGGATAAAACTTACGACGTAGACATGATAAGCAGTCAGGTTAATATCAGAAAAACAAGCCGAGACAAAATTTTCGGCGGCTGCGACGCGACACTTTTAGTCGGCGGCGGCGCGAAATAAAATAAATTGTTAAAAACAATAACGGATGGAGCCATTGCAAACCTTACTTTCTGCATTGATTTTCAATGCAAAATTATACTTTTTAAAAAATAGTATAATTCACTGGTTAGAGCAGAATAAAAATATTTTGGAAAAAAATAAAAATTTCTTAAAGATATTTTTAAAATTCTCACAATCATAACCAGGGCAAGTTTTTCAACCTTTACGTTTGAAAAATAAACTTTTGTATATTTCACAAGTGTTTAAAATATACTTATTTTACTTTGCGTAATTTAACAACGCTATTTTTAGTGATTTTTGTAGATTATTCAACAAATTTGTATAAAATTTTTTTGTGAATTTCTTGAATAGTTTTTATAAATTGTAAAGAAAAAAAATCAGATGCATCAAATATGACTATCAAAATATATTAAATTATATATTTATTATAAAAAAATTTAAAACTATCAGGATTCTAAAGTTATAAAAATGCAAGTTTATGCAGATTTATACATATTTTATATAAAAAACACATAAATTTGTCTGTTTTAATATGCATGCTCGTGCTTTTTTTGCATATTTCTGTGCAAATTCCCCATTTTTTTGTGCTTTTTCAAGCGCATCTTTTTGTTATTATTTTTTTCGTGCATTGGTCATAACTAGCCATAACAGACAGAGGTTAATTTTTAACAGACTGTAGAAAACGGCGACAAAAGGTCTAATAATTTGAAATTTTTTTATCACTGTCCTATTATTTTGTTTATTCCCCATTTTCAAAATTTTCTCCCTCTTTCTCTCTCCTTATCTTATCCATTTTAAAAAAGAAATTTTATATATTTTATACATATACTTTAATCTATTTTGCTGCTTTTTTAAGTGATATGTATTCATTAATAAACTGGATGTGATTAAAAATAAATTATTACATTTAAAATGTACATAATACCTCTAAAGATTCTTTTATAACACAAATTAAAATTAAAAAAAGTCCTGATAGAATAGCTAAGGATAAAAAGGAAATGTTTTATTAAGGTGATACTTGAATCTTTAAATCATTACAGATGGTGTTTCCAAAGGTGCGTTTAATGTACACTACGTCTTCTCCAATCAATGCCTGCACTTCAGTTACAGCCTCCTCACCAGTTCATCTGATGAGTTTACCAGGGATTTTAGTTGGTCTTTTAGTCCTTGTAGTAGTCGCACCTGTAGAGGCACATCCCTTAATACCCAGTGGCAATAGTCTTAATTTCGAATATAAACGTTATTGCAGCAGTTCATTGTATGATGTAATTCAGCTTATTTGTGGTGGAAGTTATAGTTCGCAGCAATATGCTCATTATGCTTGTAAGTTTCTCCTCTATTCCCCTTTTAATAAAAATTGTACATTCAAAATAATTGAATATTTTTTTTCTGTTTTTTTTTTTTTTTTTTTTTTTTTGTTCTTCTTAATATCAGCGAGCAATAGTGACACATTTAGTTCGAATTCTTTGAAACGACTTGCAAGTGATGATGGCATTTACTTTAGAAGTTTTCAGACCCAAGGAATTCAAGAATGTTGCCGAAGGCCCTGTGGCTATTCGGAATTGAAAATGTATTGTGAACCTATTTGAATGAAGATGCACAATTAATAATAATTTCTGAAGATCTCCCAGAAATGATGATGAGAATTTTCTTTTAAAGAATATTTTTAAGAATTACTATTATAAAAGTTACATAAATGTAATAAAAAAAAATAAAATACTTAGGAATGGGTAATATATAGATAGAGTAGATATGGATGTTGATATTGAAAACATATATGTATTTGCAAATATTAAAATAAATGTGAAATAAATTTATCAAAAAAAAAAAAAATAATTAAATTAAATATAATTATTCTTTATTTTTATATACAAAATTGAACGTACTGATAAATATTTAACAATACCGACTTTAATGAGAATTATGAGATCCTTTTTCCACAACTTTTAATATATACTCGTATAGAGCACGACGCTCTAACTAACTGAGTTAATGAGCCCACATTTTTCCTTATTTTTTCAATGGGTATGAAATATATATATATATATATATATATATATATATATATATACTGGTATATGTATATATATATATATTATTATTATTTTATTTTTATTTTAAATATTAATTGTTTTATTTAAATTAAAATTAATTAAAATGTGGGCCCATCAGCTCAGTTGGTTAGAGGGTCGTGCTAATAGCGCAAAGTTCACGTGTTCGTTCCTCTCATGAGTCAACGTTTATTTTAAATTTTAATTGTTTTATTTAAATTAAAATTAATTAATACCACATATTTAAAAATTTCAGATATATAATTAATGGAATACATAATTAATAATTAACTAGAAACATTTATAAGTCGAATTATAGGTTCGATCCTACTCGAGTTATTTTGATATATACAAATTTCCAATTGGCAATAAAAATTTTAAGATGTTGAAACTGTTGACCACCATTTAGTGCCTAGACACTAAATGGTCTAGGCACTAAAAAAGAATAATAAATATAATTATTCTTTATTTTTATATACAAAATTGAACGTACTGATAAATATTTAACAATACCGACTTTAATGAGAATTATGAGATCCTTTTTCCACAACTTTTAATATATACTCGTATAGAGCACGACGCTCTAACTAACTGAGTTAATGAGCCCACATTTTTCCTTATTTTTTCAATGGGTATGAAATATATATATATATATATATATATATATATATATATACTGGTATATGTATATATATATATATTATTATTATTTTATTTTTATTTTAAATATTAATTGTTTTATTTAAATTAAAATTAATTAAAATGTGGGCCCATCAGCTCAGTTGGTTAGAGGGTCGTGCTAATAGCGCAAAGTTCACGTGTTCGTTCCTCTCATGAGTCAACGTTTATTTTAAATTTTAATTGTTTTATTTAAATTAAAATTAATTAATACCACATATTTAAAAATTTCAGATATATAATTAATGGAATACATAATTAATAATTAACTAGAAACATTTATAAGTCGAATTATAGGTTCGATCCTACTCGAGTTATTTTGATATATACAAATTTCCAATTGGCAATAAAAATTTTAAGATGTTGAAACTGTTGACCACCATTTAGTGCCTAGACACAAATTTAAATATGATTGAACTTTTGTTGGAACATTCAAAATCTTATCCCCAATTTTTATTAAATTATGTATCTAGAAAATTGCAACCTATAACGGAGTTACATCATTATATTGACTAAGATATAGATGCTGAGCCGACTAACTAAAACTAACTAAAAGCAGCATTCACATAAACTATTATACCCTACCTACCTATCTATGGAGGTGTGTGTCTAAAAATTGTTAGGCATATTTATATATACGAGTATGTTTGACATATCAAAATAAATTTAATAATTTTAATATTAATATAATTAATATAAACCAATGTATTAAAAGAAAAATGTCAAATATTTAGATATGTAATTAAAATCAAATACGAAGATCTCAGATATAAAATATATTCCACATGTTAACCATTTAAAATTTAAAAAGTATGTTTGTATTATTTTCTCCTTTCAGAAGATGTTTTCCGCAAAATATATAATCTCCACTCGTCGTCGTATCTTAAGTTTAACAACAATTACTTTAGTCATATGCTTAATTGTGATAATTTACATGCCAACACCTGCCAAAACACACCCCATGTCACAACAAGGTAGTCATGTGCCCAATAGACGTTACTGTAGCACAGCATTATTTGAGGCCATACGAATTATATGTGCGGGTCGTACCCGTTCGCTATCAAGTAAATTTCGTAAGTAATTGACAAATAAAATTATTTTGAAACCAGTAAGATTAATTTAATGAAACCTATTTATTTTTCTATATACATATAGCTGAAAGTTTTGGCAATCGTAGACCAAGTTTATTAAGGCGTCTACTGCCAGATGACGATGTCATATATACACCTTCATTTAGTGGTGTTGCACACGAGTGCTGTCGACGTCCATGCGGTTATTCGGAATTGCATGAATATTGTGAAGATTAAAACATAAAGAGAAAGTGCTTCATCATTGATCGCAAATCATTATCATAATTATTATTTTATTATTTTTTTTTTATCATTTCAATTATAATAATATAAATAATTTTATTCTATTATATTTACATAAACATAAGAGTACATACATATGTTCGTTCATTCGATTTTTTAGGCTGTTTAGACTTATTTGTTTAAGATTTTTTTTATTTAATTTTATTGTAATTTTTATTTTACTTTTTTTTTTTTTTTTTTTGTTTTTGCTTTTAACAAACAATTTTAGGTTGTCTGTCTATTTTGTATTCTAATTCTAATCTATATTTTTGATAGTTCTATCAACAAACTGTATGTATATTTTTTATTTTCGTTTTAGCAAAATGTTGTTAGCAAATTTTTATTTTAATAAAAAATTAAAAAAAGAAATTGTTATAAAAATTTTATTAAATAAAATTATGAAAAATGAAACAGATTTTTCGTTTCACCTTTTTTTATGTGTACTTTTTTCAATAGAATCATCGATACTCAGTGGGAAAATTGTTTAATCTTCTGATCATAAGTCTAGAATTTATATTATTAACCTTTGAAAATAAATTTACAAAATGTTTAAATGTAAACATTTAAGTACCTATAGGGGATATCAAAAAAAAATGTTTACTTTTATAAAACTAGAGACTTTATAAAACTAGAGACTTTTTTTTTTTTTTTTTTTTTTTAATCTGAACCATTTTACCGATTCACTTTTTATTGCCAAAATTAGTTAGAATATCGATCTTCACATTAATTAGTATTTTAATTGATAGATTATGGCATTGTCCTTTCTTTGATGTATCATTTACCGAAATTATCATTGAAAACTAACTTTTTTTTGACTTGAAGTTAAAGATGCAGGTTAAATTTTTTTTTTTTTTTTTTTTAAATTTTTAAGTTTATGAATTAATGGTTTGGTTTTAATAAAAACAAGATAGAGATAGAATAAAAAATAATAATATGCTTTAATATTTTCACATTTATGCCTCAGTTTTAATAGTTTTAAGATGACACTTTTTAGTGTTTTTTTGACATGAATTAGTGTTATATAAAAGTGTAAAAGAGTAAAGTAGGAAAGTATAGAAAAATAATCGCTTTTTTATAATAAAAATTAATAAATAGCAAAAATAAAGGTCAATGCGGTTGAAGTATTTCTGGACCTTTAAATATAATAGAGCCAAACATTTATCTTATTTTTATAAACATAAGAAAAATATTTTATTATTTTATTAAATTCACTGCCACTTCCAAACTAAATATAAAATATTTAAAAAATGCACAAATTAAAATGAATTTTTTCTATTTTATCTACCACTATAAATAACTCATTAAAAACTTTAAAAGTTGTAAATTTACTGAGCGAAATCATATCGTGCTCGTTCTTTGTTTTCTCGTTTTCTTTGTTTTGGAATGTAAACAGTCGCCTAATTCAAGTTTTTCAGACCAAATTCGATGCTAATGTGTTTTGTTATTGTAATTTGTGTATTTTCAACATTTGGACACTTAGAAGTGCTTAAAAAGACATGAATCAATAAACTCACATTTTTCCATACTTCTAACATAAAATTCATGACATTAATAAATAAACTCAAGAATAAAAATTTGCATGACAAAACTAATTGAACAAACGGTTGAGCTTAATATACTGGGACAATCCCTCTACTTATTACCACTTCAACGAATCTTCCGGGCTTACATTAGCTATTAAACAAATAGGCTTGTATATTATTAGCATTAGGATTGCTGCCTAAGCATGCAGGACTTCATAGGAGAGTTTCTCTATGCCTCAAACGACCTCTTCCCCATCTGATTTACTATTTTCCATAGATTTTAGATAGTCTAAAGATCATGGAACTATGCAGACTTGCCGATGACGGTTATCACTTTGATGTAACCAATTTTTCATTAATTTTTAGGTCCTGAAAAGCATCCCAAGTCATTATTTATTGCCTCCATGATTTATGGATTGTACGTGTAATTATTTTAATTCTCAATAATTTAAGATCACTTGGAACAATCTTATTATAATCGTTTTGAGTTTCTCTAACAATTTATGTATCATTATTGATAATTCGTCTTGGTCGGCTTCTATAGTCGATTCATTACACGGTTTCTGATGTTTTTGACTTATTTGTAACGTATCTTATCTTGGATTTTATCATTAATATCTTTTTAAAGGACTTAGTGCATCATAAAACATTGTAAATCTCCAATGTGGTGATTTTTAACTTATTTGCTGTGTTTGATTTAATTATTTTAATTAATTTTAATTATTTTAATTAATTTTAATTTACTTAAATATGTGTCTATTGATATCCCTTGCTGATTTAAATTTTAGACATATTGTTGATTTCATGTGTAATTTATAAATTTTAAAACCTACTCTCGTCCTAATTTAGTTTGGGGAACTAATGATTCATTTCCATTTACAACTTTAAGAATTTTATATTTCTGGAATTACCTACCAACCATCTCTTTCTGATTGATGAATTTTGACAGTGAACTGCCAGGTGTACATAAAAATAAAACTTTTATAATTAAAAATCATTGTCAAATACATAAAAATACAACTGTCATTATATAACACAATTGTCAAATGCAATTTTCATGGTTACTTGCTGAATTTGGTGAATGCCTAAAAACATACAATGTTCAAAGTTCCGCAGTAGAATGTTTTGAAAATCGTGGCAACTTTTTCATCCTAAGATTATGCAATGATCCTGGAAACTTATTTTAATTGTTGTTTTTTTATTATATATTATTACATTTTCTGTAAAAACCGGCATAATACAATAAATTTTAATTAAAAACAATAACAGATGGACCACCACAATCACAATTTTTTGCATTGACTTTCAACGAAAATTTAAAAATTTCGGTAGTTGATTTTAAGCTGGAGTGATCCGACCAAATCGACGTCACGGCGATCAATTTTCTACTTTATCAGATTAGCTGCCGAAATTTTTAAATTTTCATTGAAATTCAGTGCTAGGGTAGCAATTTAATGGCTCCATCTGTTATTTTTGAATTATTCATTGTCCTAGCAAGTTTTACAAGTGGCTGAATCGAGCCGCCGATTATTTTAAAAAGCCATCTGTGCACAGTGTCACATTTAGACAAATTAGAACGACAAAAATACGAAAATAAAAGTTTAGTAATTGAAGTATTTTTTTTTTTTCGTATTTACTCGTAAGCATATATATTATGTAAAAAACAATTAGAATATTGGAAAGTGTATTTTCAAAATTGCTACTTAAAAAAAAATATAAGGAAGTATGTTAATTTTAACTGCACATATCTCAGTAAACACTGCAGATATTGATATGATTTTTTCGGCAAGTAATAATAACGTATCCAAATTATTTTATTATAAATTTTTAAATAAAAATTCAATATCGAAGCTATTTTTTTTTATTTATTTATTTAAAAGAAATCCTAATATTAAAATATTAAATATTTTTTGAATATTCTATTTTTAATGGACTAGAGCTAAAAAGTTTCATCGAGTTCCAATTTAAAGATACGATTAGTATATAAAAAACACCCATAAAATTATATTTGATAATATGGCTGTGATTTTTCGCGATCTTCAAATCAAAACTTTAAGATAATGATTAAAAATTGTATATGCAAATAGTACATTAAGGTAGGTGTGGTTAGATCCAGCCACGTCTACCTTAAAGTATTATTTTTTCTAAATAAAATTTGTTAAAATATGTCCGAAATTCAAACGAAAAAAATGTTTTTCTTTTTTTTTTTTTTTTTTTTTTTTTTGTATGGGAGTGGCAGTGATTCTAAACGTACATTTTTAATGGGAATGTTTACATCCTTGTCTTCTAACAGAATATAATACTTCAATCCAATATCTCTAAAACTGGATTTTTGTCGTTCTAAAACTGTCAAGTGTGACATGACTTAAATATAACCGCCGATTTTGATCAAACTTTTAGTAAATTATTAATAAATTCATTAAGTTCATTAAATTTAATACATTAACATTATAATTTTTTTTTTTCATAATTTTCCTTATGACATCGGCGACAGACGGCGAGAGCTGCCGTCTCAAGAATTTTATCCTCATGGCTATGAGATCTGCTACAATTGACTGACAGATGATGACTATACAAGCTAACACAGGAGCTTATGGATCGTGTACGATACAAAATGCAACGACAGGTGTCGTTGAACCTAAAATTGCTTCGTACGAGTGAGTAGATATCTAATTAATAGGAGACAGCTCACTTGGGTCCAATTTGGTCCCGTTGTGAAACCCTGAGTGATCAAGTGTTACTAATTCACGTGTCCATAACAGTGTTCGAAACTAACCACACCGTCGCATGTATGAAAGAATTTATCCATCTGATGTCAATATCAGAGAGATCTGAGAATACATGCACAAACGAAGTACCAAAATTAGCAGTCCTCATCTCAGTGAGAGTGGGACATTGGTATAAAAGATGCTTCACCTTTTCCTTCTCTTCCTCAACGTGACAACTTCTACAGAAGTCGTTAAAAGGAAGCCCTAATCTCCCAGCATGCACACCAGAAACAAAATGTCCTGTGACGACAGCTACAAGAATTCGTAACCGATGCTTTGGTAATCCCATGATGAAGTTAGATCGAGATTTATCATAATGGGGCCATATTTGCTTCGAGGTTGAGCATATAGATTCATTTGTCCATCTATCTTGTGCAATCCTCGATAAGTTTCGTAGAATTATTGATCCAATTGAACCAATTGGTCCATATTTTCATATTGAAGTAGGGATCATATGTATGCTTTGATCATATGTTGCAATCATAATATGTTGCTCTTAGATTATGGTCACTAAAAATGTAGTTTTTCTCTGCGTGTAATTTTATGGATGTTTTTATATATACTAATTGTATCTTTAAGTTGAAACTCGAACTTTTTAGTTCTAGTCCATTAAAAGTAAAATATCCAAAAATTATACAATATTTTAATATTAAGATTTCTTTTAAATAAAAAAAATGACTTCAATATTGTCTTTTTATTTAAAAATTTATAATAAAATTATTTAGATACATTTATTATTACATACCAAAAAATTAACATACTTCTTTACAATTTTTTTTTAAACAGCAACTTTGAAAATACACAATTCTCGCTATAATCACCTTCCAATATTCTAATTGTTTTCTACATAATATATGATATGTTTACCAGTAAATATGAAAAAAATACTTCAAATATTAAGCTTTTATTTTCATATTTTTGTCGTGCAACTGCGGTTTTTAAAAATAATCGGCGGCTCGACTCAGTGACTTGTCAAACTGACTGGCGCAATGAATTATTAAAAAAAATAACAGATGGAGCCACAACATTATTACTTCTAGCATTGCATTTAATGTGAAAAAATTGATCGGTATCCCGTCAATTTGGTCGGCTCACACCGGCTTAAAATCAGCCACCGAAATTTTCATTTAAATTCAATGCAAAAAGTTGTAAATGTGGTGGCTCCATCTGTTATTGTTTTTTATAAATAATAAAGTTTTTTGCTGATGTTATAATAAATAAGAAAAAATAAATATAACAAGTTTCAAGAATTATTGCATAATCTTATGATGAAAAAGTTTTATTTTTATTTACACCTGGCAGTTCCCTGACAAAATGAATCATTCAAATAGAAACAAATGTTTGATAGGTGATGCCAGAAATGTAAAATTCGTAAAGTTGCAAATGGGAATGAATTAGTTCTCTAAAATAAATTAGGAAAAAAATAGGTTTTAAAATTCATAAATTACTTATGAATGCAATACCAACATGTCTAAAATTTAAATCAACAATGGATATCAATAGATATATATAATTAAATGGTAACATGTTATTTTATTACTATGCTTCTTCTTTTCTCACATTACAAAAAAACTATTCTTATTTTTTTGCCAAAAATACAGACTAACTGAGAAAATTTCTGATCATCGTTAATCCACTGAAGTTATTGTTCAGTAGGAATTAGTTAATTATAAATTCACAATATTTAAGAATAATTTATAGCAATAGGTAAGATTTACAAATTTACATTTGATGTAAATAATTGGTAAATATATAAAAAATAAGTATATAATATAATTCAATATAATAAAATAATTATACAATAGTTAATAGTTAAATATATAATTTTTTTTTCCAAAAAAGAATTTTATTGTTCAAACTACAAACAATAATTAAAATTTATAATAATTTATTTAAAAAAAACATTAATTTTAATTTTTTAAAAGCTTAAAATTCTATTGTGATATTTATATAAAATTTTTAATCAAATTTTATAGATTTTTGAAACATTAGAAATAAGCTAAAAAGCAAATACGAAGAAAAAACATCTATAGCAGAGCAAGGTTTCGATCCTCGGACCTCTGGGTTATGGGCCCAGCACGCTTCCACTGCGCCACTCTGCTCCATAAAAGCATTGAAACAATTAACATTAATTAAAAAAACATTAATTTTAATTTATTAAAAGCTTAAAATTCTATTGTGAGATATATAAAATTTTTAATAAAATTTTATAGATTTTTCAAAAATTAAAAATAAGCTAAAAATTAATGCGAATACAACGAACAACAACTCTAGCAGAGCGAGGTTTCGATCCTCAGACCTCTTGGTTATGGGCTCAGCACGCTTCCACTGCGCCACTCTGCTTCTAAAAATAGTTTTCTTATTTTTGTATACATTCTACGATATTTTATTTATTCCATAAATTTAAAAATCAAATTATAATGTTCATTATAAAATTCCAATTTCTTCTTTATAACAGATACTCTTAAGAATTAACATCTAAAACTAACGAATTTCAACTTTTCCATAAATTCAAAATAAAATCAAACGAATTTTTAACTTATTATTTATCTATTATTTTTACCAAGCTTTTTCTTCAAAATTGACAGGTAAAGTCAGTCTACGAATTTAAATTAAAACAGTGAGAAAAATTATAAAAAAAGACGACAACATTACCATACACTAGCACAAGGTTTCGATACCCAAACCTCCGGTTTGAAGGGTTTTTGAGGGTTAACGATATTTTGTACAATAATTAAAGCAAACTACTTCAAAAATTTAGTATTATTAACAGCAATTTTTTATATATTTGATAACTTCTTATTTGAATAGATTTTCTTTATAAAAATTTGTCCACTTATTTATTTAATTTTTTGTAATTTACATTAATTTCATTAACTTTGTAAATTTTTTATAATAGAAAAGATTCTATTTATATAAGTCGCGCTGGCCCGCGCAGGGGAATCAAACCCACGACCTTCGCGTCATTAGCACGATGTTCAAACCAACTAACTACTGACCATAAACTTGTCTCCGGACAATACAGGTATGTAAACAGTAGCACTACATAGATTCAAGTTAAACTTCTACCATTGCTATTTTTATTAAATATGCCATGTTGCCGATTTTCACAGAAATCATTTATACCTTAATAAATGGAAAAAAGTTTCCGTTAATTAATTTTTATCTTTTAGTTTTAGGTTATCTCTTTTACTTCACGAGATATTGGGCTTCAAATATTAAACTTTTTACTTTTGGACGTACCTTGGTGAAGTTTTTTCTCTATAGCGGGTCCAAATTTCACCTAATTTTTTTACATATAAAAAATCTTTCAAATCGGTTTAGATATAACGAATCAAGATCGTTTTAAATATTTGTCATACCCGAGGTGTCTAACTTTGGGTCCTGTGTACCCGCCCCTGTTATGTCTACATAGTACAAGGTCCAAACTTAAACTCTACTACAACTCTATTACCACTGTGAAATTTCATTGAAATCAAACCAACCGTTCGGAAACTGCAGATTAATTTCTACTTAATTTTTTGAATGGGATACTATGCGACCTTTTTTTGGTTTTTACATAAAAAAGAGAAAAATATTTGAAAATGGATAAAATTTTATTGGTTTAATTATGAAATGTAAATCGGAAATTAATAATAATAAAGCGGAACTGGCCCATGGGGGGATCGAACCCGCGGCCTTCGCGTTATTAGCACGACGCTCTAACCAACTGAGCTAATGGGCCATCGGACGCTGTCGGACAATATTAGTATTAGTAATAATATTAACACAGGTGTTAATTAAACTTTTACCATTGCTTTTTCATCAAATTTGCCATGTTGTCGATATCACAGAAATCATTAATAATTTAATACATTCTCAATAAAAAATATTAAAAAAAGTTTTCGTTAATTAATTTTTATCTTCTAATCAGAACAATTCATTTAAATTGAAATAAATTATAAATATTCTTTCTCAGGATTTTCTGATATTTTATTCAAAATTTAATAATAACCCGACCAGTAGAATCACATAAAAATCTTTCAAATCGATTTAGATAAAACGAATTTGTCATACCCGCCGAAGTGTACAAATTTGGAATCCTGTCCACCCACCCCTGTTCTGTCTATATAGTCCAAGGACAAAACTTAAAACTCTAATACAAAACACCACTCCGCTATTACTGTGTGTTGTGTGCCCCTCTGTTCGGAAACTGCAGATTTACTTCCATTTAATTTTTTCAATGGGATACTACTAAAAGACGAAACTGGCCCATGGGGGGATCGAACCCACGACCTTCGCGTTATTAGCACGACGCTCTAACCAACTGAGCTAATGGGCCACATGCAACTATATTCGAAAATAATATAAGTGGTTCTCTCAACGAATTCTCAACGAATTTGTTCTATAAGATAATTTTTATATTCTGTTTATAATACTTCTATTTATATTCTAATATCATTTATAAAATTAAAATAAGCAAAATAAAGAATATACCCAGCAAAAACTTTTTGGTTTTCGGTAATAACAACTACTTATTAAAGTAGTTTCTTGATAATGAGGCGTTATTATTATTTGCCTACTCTGTACTATATTAATAATTACTCAAAAGTATAATAATAAAGTAAGACTGCAAACACGTGGATGAGTTGGCTAGAGCGCCGGATTAACAACCAGAAGGTTGTTGGTTCAACCCCATTCTGAAGCTGTTAGTTTTTTAGACATTTGTCTAAAAAGATATTTTAAACTAAATAGCGTTTTTATTTTTGTTTCCAATCATACCTGCTAACTTACCAGGAAAGCAAAGTTTTTGCTGGGTACACACAAAATCTTTCATATAATAACGAAAATGTGAACTATGAAAACTACTTAATGTAACAGTTTAGCAAAATGTCTGTTTTATTGTGCTACAATTGACAGATGATGATGCGCTGCACCATGTGTGGATCATCATATGACTATAAGAGTTAACACAGGAGCTTATGGGTCGTGTATGAGCAGTTAGAAGGGCAGCCTTTGGACAAACCTCCATACACATTAGATTCACATGTTAGAGTAGATATGAACAAAAACTTGAACGTTTCAGGAAAATATGAGAATCAACAAAAGAAATCGGTAGGAATGCATAACTACCCAGCAAAAACTTTGCTAGCACGTATAATTGGAAGCAAAAATAAACCACTTATTTTTTGCCTGAATAACTAGTTTTTTTTCTTTTTTTTTTTTTTTTTTTTTTTTGTTCGAGTTGTCCACAAATTTTTAGAAAAATTTTTGCTGTCAGTGAAATTTGAAATCGGTCACAAAATAACTGTCCGTTTTTAATGATTAACATCTTACTCAGTACACATCTTACGCACTTAGTTTCCAAGAGAAATAAACTCTTTTTAGTTTAAAATATCTTTTTTGACATTTTGCTAAAAAAAAAAAAACTAACAGCATCAGAGAATGGGATTGAACCAACAACCTTCTGGTGGTTAATCCAGCGCTCTAGCCAATTCATACTACTGAGTACTTCTCTATGTAATATAGAATAAGCAAATAAGAATGATACCTCATTACCAAGTAACTACTTTAATAAGTAGCTGGCATTACTAAGAACCAAAAAACTTTTGGTGGGATATTAAGGGCATGTGTGAAACGGTAGAAAAGTTCTACGGTAAAAATATTTTTTCTATGGTGAGAATAATTTTCATTTTTGCTGTGTGAAATGAAAACTAAAAAATATTGATAAATTTAAATTTCATTATTAAAAAGTCAAAAAGAAATGTTTGAATATTGAATATGAAGAATTTTAAAGAATGTTATGTGTTTGAGATGTTAAAAGATTGTAAAATATATGTTATTTTCCAAATATTTTGTTTAATTAAAATTTTTCTATAAATTTTAGGCGGAATAATCTCATTGGTAGCTTTTTTAAAAAGAATTAATCAATTCTCTGTATTTATTTTTATAAATTATTTATTCTGTGTAATTTCGAAATGTAGGCTTAAGTCTTTTTTTCGAAAGTCCACAGAATTATTTTTTTCTACACAAAAAATTATTTTAAATTGGAATGTGATACAAAAATATGCAATAACAAATCGATTTTAAAGCAAATTCTCTAATGCGCAAATATATTTAGTTTCCTTCGTTCCAGAAGTAAAGGCAAAAAACATGCATTTGCATGAATTTCCGAATAATACTTAATTTTTTAAAGAAGTTGTGTTTGAAAGAAGTATACCTGCAAAATCGATTTCGAAAAATTTTATACACGCTTTTTCCATATCAAGCCATAGATTCTGTACGTACTAAAAAAAACTCATTTTTAATAATTATTTTCGTACCTTAATTAAAAATTGCTTCTTAAAATAATTATATTTAATAAATTTTTAACTTTAATAGCATATTTTGTTGAGTTTTTAAAGAAATATATTGTATTTTGGTGGAAATATTAACTTCTGCAAAAAAGAAACCGGTTAACCGTTTCTTTTTTTTCGGAATTTCAAAAAATGCAACCAGTTTTTTCAAAATTTTAACTATTTGAACTATTCGCAAAACCGAATAACCAATCACCCTACTGCTTATACAAAAAATGACTACTAAATTTATATACATATGTGTATGTATAAAAAAACAACAACAATGAAAGTCATTGCAATGCTTTTTATGTATGTTTGTGTGTGTATATTTTTAATAATTTTTTTTTCAGATATATGCTTATAACTCCATAAACAATCGAAATGGATAATTTAAAAATTTTGTAAAAATATTTATGACAGACCTATATAAAACGAAACTCATAGCTTAAACAAAGGCTTCAAAAAGTCAAAAATCCTTTTTGCCCGATATATCGGCTATTATTGGATCGATTTAGTTCATTTCTTCAGCATAAAAATTCGGAAAACAATTTCCAAATTTTCTAATGTAAAGGCTTCAGAAAATCGAAAACCATTTATGAACCAATCTTGCTGAATTTCAATAGCAAAATTCTCGAAAGGATTTCCGATTGTTTAATATATATTATATATATATATTATATATATATATATATATATATATATATATATATATATATATACTTTTATACATATCAACTTAAAAGTAGTAAAGATTTAACAGTTGTCATTAAAGGAATAGAGTCCAGTGTTAAACCAGTTGAAATCAAGGAGGCCCTAGAAGAGTTGGGCTATCAAATGAAAGTTGTGGTAAATATTTTTAATAAAGACATGATTCCACAACCAATGTTAAGAGTTGATTTGAAGCCGAACGAAGAAAAGCTAAAAATAAAAATGAAACGCATATTTTGTGCGATACCTATTGAATCGCTGAGTTACTATAAAGAAACCCCTTAAAATAAAGGGGCCTGTACAATTGCCAAGAGTTCTGCACTCGTCATCACAATGTGATATTGTGAAGAAAACTCTTATCGCAGGTGTCCAGTCTATAAGGAATTGTTGAAAAGATTAAGAGAGAATCAAAAGAGAAAAACAGAGTTGTTGAACTAGCACCTATTACTACCGTTTCTAATCAAATAGATTCTGGAGTTGGCGTTAGTAATGAGGGTATATCTTCAGTTAAGAAAAATTTGACAATTAATCAATCGACATAGCCAATCCTGGAAATATTTCCGATACCAACGTTTTAAGAATGATTTACCAACAATCTGATGTCCCCCAAAACTCGGGAGGGTTAGAAACCTTAAGGCAAACTCTAACGCAGACAGTTACCCCTCTAAATCAAAATATGACAAACTTTATGTCATCTATACAAAAGAGCTTCTAAGAGCACAGAACTAAATATTTCAAATACTCTTAACGAGAAAATGAGTTATTTGAGAGTATGTTTCTGGAATGCAAATGGTTTAAACCAACATAAAACGGAAATTTCATACTTTATGAAAAAGATAAACATTGATGTGATGTTAGTCTCCGAAACTCATCTCACCAGTAGATGCAATTTTTACATTTCTTGTTATTCATTCCATTCTCCTAATCATCCGGATGAAAAAGCACATGGTGGTATGGTATACTAATTAGAAATGGAATACGAAATTATACCATAGGTGAATTCTCAAAAGATTACTTGCAGGTAACATCTATCTATTCATCTTGAATGTTTCTGAGGTAGTTTTACCCTAAGCTTGATTTTCAATGACTAAGGAAAAATCTGAAGAATTCTTCAACACACTAAGAGAACGTTTCCTGGCATGTGGCGATTATAATGCCAACAACGCGTACTGGGGATCAAAATTGATGAATCATAGAGGTAAACAGCTTTACAACGTACTGGCCGGCTGATAAATTAACCTCTGACAACTCTCCTATAATAGTAAGATACTATGCACTGATTAATTTTCAGATATTGGAATACTTTTGGATCCTAAATTAAATCTCAAGAAACACATATATCTGATGGAGAATCAGTACGGAAATGTGGCGGCTGATTGAGGACAAACTTATGGACGAAATCTTCCAGGCAAGGCACAGGCCGGGTGAAATAGCCTTCATGGGTGCAGACTGGACAAGGGGCGTCAAGACTGTTGGTTGCGGTAACAAGGGTACTTTCGAATTCCTGAAAGCCGCGATTAACAGATGTGGCAACCTTTGTCCAGATGCGCAACTGGAGGTTATACCAGCGTCGGAATTGCCTCTGTGGCCAATAGTCACGGTATGGATTCCACCACCCATTAAGCCGGTGGAAGTCATACTGGGAATATTGGAAGGACAAAATAGGGGGTTCAATACAAGTCAATGGAAACTTGTCTCTTCATTGACTTGTAAAGAGAACCAGGGAAAAGATTTCCGATTCGCAGTGGATCGGTAATCTATTAGGAAATTGGACTCATTGGGGGGGGGGGTTGTTACGTTCGGGCTTGGCTACATCAAATTTCGCTACGCGAAAAATGATAAAGCCAAAGAGGTTGCGGATGGTGCAGATAAATCTGCATCATTGTGAAGCGGCCTCGACCGAATTAATAACCTACCTCAGTGAGACCAATGTGGACGTGGCCCTAATCCAGGAGCCTTGGCTAAATAATAACCAGATCTGTGGTTTAAGGGCCAAAGGATACAAATTGTTCAAGCCGTCCACTGAAGATAAGGTGAGAACTTGTATTCTGGTGAAGAATGATCTTCAAGTAATTCTTCTTAACTCTTTCAGTTATGGTGATCTAACGGTCGTCCAAGGAGAGGCATTGGGAGGCGGTAAACTGGCCTTGGCCTCGGTGTACATGCCCTATGAGGAGTTGGAACCACCAGATGACAGGGTGTGGGCCTTAGCCGAGTACGCAAGACGGAATGGAGTACGTCTATTGCTCGGTTGCGATGCTAATGCACACCACAGTCAATGGGGTAGCAGGGATACCAATAAGAGAGGTGAGTCAACATTTGCTTTTATTATTGCAAATGATCTTTTAATCTGTAATAGGGGTAATACTCCTACGTTCAGAACGAAGGATAGGAATTCAGTAATAGATATCACACTGACCAACTCAAAGGACCTAGTTGAAGACTAGAGGGTGGCTATGGGATGTACTTTCTCTGACCATGGTAGGATAACCTTTAGTCTGAACTTCCTAGGTTCTGGGGGGAAACCTTTCAGGAATCCTAGGAGGACAGATTGGGACGCCTTCGGGCGGGATCTGGGGTCAAGATTGACTGGAACTCCGATGGAGGTCTTGTCGAGTGAAAATCTTGACGAAATAGTGGAGAAGGTAACAGGGTCCATTAACAGAAGCTATGAGCTTAACTGCCCGGTGAGCTATCCGGGTAAAAGGAAACAGCCGGTCTGGTGGTCGGAGGAGTTGAAGGCTCAACGGACCACAGTTGGCAGGCTGTACAACAAGGCCCATAGATCTGGTAGGGACGAAGACTGGGGCACCTATAGAGTGTGTTTCAATAAGTACAAAATGGATATTAGAAGAGCTAAAAGAGCCTCGTGGATTAGGTTTAGCGAGGCCATTGACTCGGTCAATGAACTTTCCAGATTCAGGAAGATACTGTCAAAGGACCCTAGTGTTCCTGGGAGTATCCAGAGATCAGATGGTTCATGGACGGAGTCTAGTTCTGAGTCACTTAATGTACTTTTGGAAACCCATTTTCCGAGTTGCAGGGATCCATTGGTGGAGGAATCAGGTGAGGGAGAACACTTCTTCACGGAGTCCACCAGTGGGATGATTGGAACAGTGGTAAGAGACCTAATAACGGTGGAGAAGGTCACATGGGCGGTGAATTCATTCGAGCCTTATAAGTCACCAGGCCCGGATGGTATATTTCCGGCCATGTTGCAGAATGCACCGTTGGTGGTCCGTATACTACTGGTTGAGATTTTAAGGGGTGTCTAATACATGGACATATTCCAAGGGGGTGGAGAGAGGTAAGTTATATTCATACCGAAAGGTGGAAGGACCTGTCACTCGAAACCCAAGGATTATAGACCTATCAGCCTTTCGTCTTTTCTCTTGAAGACTTTAGAGAGACTGATAGATCTATATTTAAGATCGTCTGGTAGCTCCAGCATCATGAGTAGTGCTCAACATGCTTACCTGAAAGGTAAATCTGTGGAGAGTGCGCTAAGTGATGTGGTGGGTTATATAGAACAAGGACTTCGGTATAAGGAGTACACCATGGCCGCGTTCTTGGATATTGAGGGAGCGTTTAACAATATTAAGATTGACGCTATCAAGCAGGCGCTGGTGGATCTTAAGGTACATGACTTCTTGATCGAATGGATAATCCTCATGCTGAGCAGCAGGATTGTCAATTCAAGCTTGGGTGGAGTATGCTTAAGGAAACTAGTGACTAGGGGGACTCCGCAAGGGGGAGTGCTCTCACCCCTGCTGTGGCTAATAGCTGTCGATGTGATTTTGCGTCAATTCGACAGCAGGGGGCGGAAGATCGTGGCTTATGCTGATGATGTGGTCATACTGGTAAAGGGAAAATTTCTTACCACAATCAGTGAGATTATGCAGTCAGCGCTGGGTGAGCTGTCCTCGTGGGCTGCTGATAAGGGGTTGGGAGTGAACCCGGAAAAGACAGAGTTGGTTCTGTTTACTAGGAGGTACAAGGTAGAGAATTTCAGACTACCGATACTATGTGGGACTGAACTGAAGCTTTCAGACTCAGCGAAATATCTGGGGGTGTTCCTTGATAGCAAACTGACCTGGAAGAGGAATGTTCAGGAAAGACTCAAGCGTGGCCTCAATGCCTACTACACCTGTAGAAACTCCATAGGTAAGAGTTGGGGACTCAAACCAAAAGTTGTATATTTGATTTACACTTCGGTGGTGAGACCAATCCTTTCTTATGGTTGTTCTGTTCGGTGGCAGGCACTGGAACGTAAGAGTAATAGGAGCCTTTTGTCGAAGGCGCAAAGGTGTGCTTCGATTGGCATTACAGGTGCAATGAGAAGCACACCACAAGCGGCTCTGGATGTCATACGACATCCCATACCCATTGAAGAGTTTGTGAGGGGTATGGCAGCAAAGAGTCTACTGAGAATTGGGACTATTAGGCTCATCAAGAGCAGGTCACTCCAAGGTCATTTACGAGATCAGTTACGGTGAGGTTAATCTGAACTTTACGGGGGCATCAGATTACATGGCCGCTGAATCGGACTTTGGAGTAAATCCTGTCGTGGTGATACCTGATAGGGAGATCTGGTCCGGCACTGAGAGACTATATGAAGGTTGCGCAGTGTTCACGGACGGATCAAAGATGGTCGAGGGTACCAGGGCGGGGGTCTATATTATGGGCACGGATTTGAAGGGCTCTTTTAGACTCCCTGATGAGTGCAGTGTTTTTCAGGCTGAGATTCTCGGCATCCTGAAGGCCGCGGAAATGATCAGGTAAAACATTGCGAGAGGTACCGAGGTCACTCTCTATGTGGACAGTCAGGCAGCTCTGAAGGCTTTGGGGACACATTTGGTGAGATCCAGGTTAGTAGCTGCCTGTAGGAAGACACTAAGAGAGTTGATGGAGGACTACATGATGAGACTCTGCTGGGTGCCTGGCCACTGCGATATTTCAGGCAATGAATTGGCTGATGAACTAGCAAGGCAAGGTGCGGCAGGGAACGTCTCGGATAGAGAGACATATGTGAAACCACCACTAAGTTTCTTCTATGGGAAGATCAATGATTGGATCTTGGTCAGAACCAATTCGGCTTGGGAAGGTAGAGAGGACTGCAGAGTGTCGAGGGCGATATGGCCGGTATTGGACAAGGCAGGCACTACCACTCTCCTGGGCATGAATAGGAAGAGCTTGAAAGTCATGATAGGGACCATAACAGGTCACTGTTTGGTAGGGAAGATGAGGTCTAGAATGGACACTAACAGTTCTGATTTTTGCAGACTGTGTGGGGACATCGATGAGACCGAGTCTATTGAGCACATTGTGTGCCATTGTCCGCGATTACAGCATCGTAGGATGAAGTGGCTGGGTAGACAGTTCCTCGACGGGCTAAGTGACGTTCGGGACGCGGATCTTGTTGACGTCATAGGCTTTGTCATGGGAATCAGCTGCTTGAGGGAGAATCAGGGGTTTAACCCTAGGGGGATTGGTAGCATTGCTGGTCCCCCCTTATGATTCGTTACATTTCTATTCCCCTTTTATCTTTCCCCTTTTTATCTTTCACTCTACTTTTTCTGTATTCTGTATTTTCTATTTTCTGTATTCTATACTCTTATTTCACAGCTATTCTGTTGAAGGGATTCACAATGGACCGGGATCGGTCTCTGGGTGGAGATGTGGTACTATCTAGTATCACATCTACCTTCTCTATCTATCTATCTATCTAGGACGAACATTTTTTTCTTTGAAAATCCTTTTTTCTGAGTTTAATAAAACTTATTTACACTTCATGAATATCCATTTGGAATATAGAGGAAATCAATGTTGATGAAAAAATGCACCTCTAAGCGATGTAGTTAAAAAAAATATTTATTTTTTGGTTCAAATTCACTTTTAAAGTTATTTTTGGGGATCCGCTACAATTATCTATTTATTTTATACAAAACACTACTATTTAAAAACATTAAATATTAAAACTGAAGAGTTTTTATAGAGTTGTTTTTAAAAAGGGGTTTTCCTGGAGTAATTTTTAAATTTTACTCACAGCTTCCACAAAAAAATTGTTGACGACATCAATTGTTACCAAAAGTAATTGTAACATGTTGTTGAATAATTAAATTACAATTTTATTAACTTTTCCCTTTAAATTTTGAGTGAAAATTGCATTACAATTTCAATGAACCTATCATTATTTCACTTTTTTAGTAGAAGTTAATATTACAATTTAAAAATTATATTTCTTAACAAAAATTAAAGAAATCTTATAACAATCAAGTTAAAATTTATTAAATAATTTGTTTTGGGAAACAACTTGTAATTAAGGTAAAGAAAATAATCATCAAAACTGAAACCAGTGCGCTTCGCTACCGCTTTTGATGTTATAAATAATTCTTAATCCTGGATCTGTCGGCCATATTAGAAATTTGATATAAAAATTGTTTATACAGCTTTTATACAGCTTTTTACAGCTTTTCAAGACTTTCACTGAAATACTCCTTTAGACATGCAAAAATTAATATTTACTTTGTATGAAGGCTTGGATCTATCCGTCCCTTTTCCACAAATTTGAGGGCTCTAAGTGTAATAGTTTTTTAGATAAACCATAATGAATAACTTTATCGCTCACTGTCGTAATATTTTGCAAAAGAAGATGCATTTTTATGCTCTTCGAAATAAGCCTTATTACGATGCATTAATCGAATAAGTTCGCAATTTTAAGGAAAACAAAATTATACGTGAAACTAATTTAAGTGTTTATTATAAATAAAAGATTCGCTTCTCTTTCAGCAATTATGTTAAAAATGTGTTATTGTTTTCAAAGGGGAACCCGATATAAAAACATTCATGCCATTCGTAAGGAAATGTGGATGTGATATTTTACTATATTCATAAAACATAACAAGAATTTAGACTTTATAAATATTAATCATTTAAAACATTATTCCTAAATTTCCATACAAATATTAGTATTTAGTTCATATTTTTTTTAAATAAAATGTTATTTTTAAACCCAGTGTTTTAAAAATCGGTCTATTCGACATTCGAAAAATGGACATTTTTAAAAAGCCGACAGTACTTAATTCGAAAAAAACCGGTTGGAACCAACTCGATCACCTTAGTATGTATGTATGTATATATGTATGTATGTACATACCCTGCCAACATTTTCTATCCAAATTTGCACTAAAGAGTAACGTCAAGTTGTTTTTAACAGTCGAATATGATATCATTTTCTTATCCAAGAAGAGTCACCGTGCGGGAAGAAGTGTGCAGCAGATCTAATACTTTTTTAATGACACTATTAAGTGCTTTTTTATGTGTAAAATTGGAGTCATTTTGAGGAACAGAAAAAGTAACTATTTTTGTCGAAATTCTAACTTTACTATCAACATTACATTCCAAACTTTGACTAAATAGTATTCATATTTATTTTAAAATAGTAAAAAAAAGAAGTTATTTTACTATTGAAGAAGAGTCATCGTTGGGGAAAAAATTTACAGCAGTTTTGATACTTTTTTAATGACACTATTAAGTGCTTCTTTTGTGTGACAAATTAGAGTCATTTAGGGTTATTCAAAATCGATTTTAGTAGTGCTGACGAAAACTGAATTTAAATATTAAATTTAAGAGATGAATTTTTAAATGCAAAAATTATACCAAATTGCTAATAAAAAAAGCTGTTTGTAACTAAAAATCATAAAAAATTTATCATTTTCGTAAGAAATAAGACTTTTTGTGTAATTTTGCGAACATATTTTATTAGGTCAATTGAAAGCCTTATTGATCGCATATTTTAAATTTGTATCAATTTTAAAATATCTGTATTAGTTTGAATTATTATAAGGATTAATATGAAATCTTCCACCAGCGAAATATAAATGAAAATTTAAAATTTAAAACTTCTTGACATTATTCCATATAGAATAATTTTTAACTACAATTTTCATATTAGGAAATAATATTGTAATACACTTTGCTACAACCAAAAATCACTTGAGAAATGACATAGCAAACGTATAGGCCTTCTTGATATATCCCTAATTCCGAAATAGAATCAAGCTGTTATCCGTATGTATCTATTTGTTTATGTTTTGGTCAAATATTAAAAGCAAATTTATAAATAACTTTTAAATAAATATTAACTCTAATATTGCAATTCAGTTTGTATTTTTCAAGATACACAAAAATTTAAATTAAAAATATCTTTTTATGTTCAATCTAGATTTCTGAGTTGCAATCAATCCAGATTGTAGAGTATGTAATAAGTTAGGAAATGCAATCCGAATTACCGAATAATCTGTATTATCGAGTTTATACTCTATTTCAATTCTGTTTTTATCAATCTATTCTACAATAAATTTTAGTAAGAATGATACTTTTACAATATACTGGGCATAGAATACAACTAGAAGTTTATATGAGAGTCACTTCGAACTAAATTTTTCAAAACACAAAAGAAAATATATGTGACTACATGTATTTTGTTGTTGCTTAAATTAGGTTTTTGGCAATTGAATAGGTCTTTTTCTCTTACATAAATATCTATTTATTAATCTATGGTACTGGATATTAATTAGTGTGTCTGAAAAATACACTTTTAATAAAATTGTATAAATATTTTTAAATTAATGAAATAGGTATGATATCCAAAAATCGAAAGCATCAAATTTACCCTAATATAAATATATATAAGCTTTTTCCAGAATTTACCTTGGGTCATATTTGTAAGATTTACGTATTGTAGATCTCCATGTTCTTGATGTTGGCTTAAATAATATGGAGTAACTTCTATGAAAATTAGAAAATACTTTAATAACTTCAAGTTAAATTAAAACCTTTACAAACTTACCGTTGTTTTTGGAATCCATTATATTAGTAATGGAAAGAATACTGTAGACGAGTTATATTTTAATATAGCCGCTTTAGTTTTAATATCTGTGGCAGAAAATGTTATTTGATTATCAAAAAGTAGTTGATCAGTTTCATAAATTTTTAGAATTTCGGAGTTGGTTGGTTCCAAAAAGAAAGGTTTCAAATTTTTAACCGAACTCCCTTTAAATAATGGCAAGGAGTTTAGTTTTGTAATATTTTCAATTTTAATAATGTGGCTCGTCGATAGAGTAATGAAAGTTATTAGTTTTCACATAATAATAACATTCACATTCACTGCAGCGAGTCTTCTTACTAAAATCTGCTTTAGATTTTTTATTGATTTGTGTTAATGATAAACTTCTTTCAACACTTCGGTTGTATAATTGACCAGAAACATTATTACATTTCTTCACTTGATTCTTCAATATTTCAAGATGATTTTCAAACTTAAACGCACTAATCCTTTCCAAATTACCGTACGATTTGGCATCAACGTGTATATGTAGCAAATAATGAAAATTGCACGTTAAAAACGATGGGTCATATAATGTTGAAATATCTCTGACAAAACCTTTTAATAAATTTTGAGCAAGTTCATAACCATTTTGAGAATTTTGTTCTTTTAGTAACATTCTTGTTGCAGCTGACAGCTTTAAAAAATTAATGTATCTTTCTTTACTCAAAGTTAATCTTAAAATTAGCGGTCCATAATACAAAAGAAATTGACGCAGTTCTGTAGCTTTGGTTTTCTTGAAAATTCTATTGGGGTTTCTTTTTTTAGGTTTTCCAATTGCTTGGAAATACTGGAAATTTGCCAGGAACTTAATGAATATAATTCACTTTTTATTCTGACCCATGATTTTAAAATGGTTCTAGTTACTCCAAGACAAATGACATGCATATAATCTAACGTAATTTGTTTGAAAAATGTTCAATGATTGTTTTAGTATTTATATTATGGTGCTCCCGTTGGGTTCGAATTCTGAAGGATTCATTATCTCTTTCGGGTAAGTGTTCAATGGTGGGGAACACCACACGATTTTTAAACATTTCGCCTTTTTGTCTGCACCTAGTGCATAAAAAATAACCACTGTGGCCTTTAACACCTAACACAAAAGCTCT
Organism: Protocalliphora azurea; assembly: GCA_932274085.1. Taxonomy (NCBI): domain Eukaryota; kingdom Metazoa; phylum Arthropoda; class Insecta; order Diptera; family Calliphoridae; genus Protocalliphora; species Protocalliphora azurea. Next base: position 47,393,745 of record OW026523.1, read on the forward strand.
GGCTGGAGTATCCATTATGAAACATCGAACTTTTATGGTAAATAATTTATTTTCAAAAGAAAATCCGTTTTCTATTAAATAATTTGCTTCATTTACAAATTCAACTAAAAACTCGTTCGCTTCCTTAGGTTTTGAATAACCTTCATAGACCCCAATTAAAAAAACATCCTCATAGCCAGCAACATTGCCTAAAATTGGCCATACTTGTTTTGTTGAACTTTTTGTTAACGGCAAACCATCTATATTAAAATCGAGTTCTATTATATTCAAACGATAGTTATTTGAAATCATAAAGTCTGTAAGCGCATTTTCCAATCCGTAATGGCTATAAAAACCATTTCCCATACTGCGACTCACAACTTCTGTAGGGGTTCTCTTTAACGTTCTGGCGTCTTTCGGTACACACAAATTGTTTTCTCTTAAAATAACCAACAACTCATTTAATGCGTTGTTGCATATATTGTTTCTTATAGACCATTTTCTTATATTATTAACTAACATTGCTTTTGCGTCAATATCAGTGTCGTTAGAAGAACTACTTTCACAGGCAGAATTTATTACTTTTCCGAAATCATTAGATAGTTCTAGGAGTTCATCGAAACTATCGGACACAAAATTACTTTTTTTAGTTGGAAGCGTAGGGATAGAGGTTTCACCAGATGTGGAACTTCCAAATATATTTTTCATCATTCGGGCAGTATCCCTTTTGCTCCTCATTTTTATTGCCCTTGAAGAAGTTGAATTCATTTTCGCTTTATGAGGAATTAGAAAATCAGACATAAAAACGCACATTATTTTAAAATATTTAAATAATAGTGTATAGTTTAAATATTTCAAAAAAGACTAGACAATATCTGTAACCTACACAAAATGCTCGAAAATTGTTCTTTCTTTGTGGAACCATCAATAAAGGATTAATTACTCTGACATGCTCTTTAACCAACGTTTTGTCCACAATAGTAACGCGAATCTATGATAAAAATTTAAAGAAAAAATTCCAACATTTTCAAGTTCTAATTTTCTGCATTTCACTTTTGGGGCTATCCCCAATATTTCTTTTCCCGGGAACGGGAATGATAAAATCAATTGTGTAGTTTGTAGATGATATATTTTCACTAATTTGTGAAGTGTTTCAATCCATCCTACAATTTTAGAATCATGCCGTTTTCGGTCCAAAAATATTACGGTTTAATTTCCTTTACTTTCAAATTTAAAGCTATGCCTTTTTCTAATATAGCAACTTTATTTTTAAAATGCTTTTATAATTTAAAACTGAGGTTAATCTTTTTTTAACAAATAAATGTTTCTCAAATATTTTCAAAAAGTCCTTTTGAATCCTCATTTTAATTAACAAGATAATCAAACTCTAAATATGTATTTACTATAATAGAAAACTAAAGATAAATGAAATTTATACGATTCATATCCGAGCAGTCTCATGTGGCTGTTGCGAATTTAATGTTGTTTAAAAGAGTTTAAGGATAGAAAAATACTTTTGCGACTTGATGTATATAATATATCTACGATATTTTAATTCAATTCCCTTCTTATAAGGATACAGAATATAATTTTTGGGATCACCATCGTCATGATCTTCAAGACCTTTTCAAGGTGAACGGTATAAAAACGAATTTTTATTTCGTTATACCATGAAAATAGCAAAACAAAAGACTAAGAGCGGTTTTTTAATATACCATAGCAAGTGAATTGGAATATGAATAATAGAAAATTAAAATATGAATTTTTAACTAAAAGCATTTAATAATTTACAATGTATAATGCTGAAAATTTTTGGAAAAATAAATCCCTAACTTCTAATCGGCTACTTGGATTTACATAAAATTTCAAACAGACGTAATAACGGAGTATACAATTTTATTTTTTGAAAGCGCACCGCTCATACTCCTCAGGAGAGGAGCAGGGTACCTCTGACATAGAAAATTTTTTAAAGTTTGCCAGTTTTCTTCCTATCGGACTTCAAATATTTTTATATCTTCTTAATGCCTCAAAATGGCCTATAAAAAACCTGCTTACATGTGTGGGATTCCTTCTACAAAAATTTTAAAGTTTTTTGCACTTTCTCATTTTAAACAATCAACGATAATTTCGTTAAGTAAGGTATCTTAACAAAGATTTTACTACAGCTAAAATATGTATAGTATCTGCAAAAACCTTGTGTTTTTTTTTTTCTCAAATAAATTACGTTACTTAGCTAACATAATTTTTCATTATGTAGATAATAATTTTAGTCAATATCTTTTACAGATCAAAAATTACACTACTTTAGAGTTTAATAAGATATAAAATATTTAAAATCGAATAGGAACAAAAAAATTGGCAAGCGATGAAATATTTTCTATGTCAGAGGTAACCTATTTTGAGCCCTAATACCTCTGCTCCTGAAGGGCATATGGGGCCCCCCATCCAAATTAAAAATTCTACGCTCCTCTACTACTTCTATGTGAAAACTTGTGTAACTTTAGCCACCGATTAGAAGTTAAAGATTTTGCTCAAAAAAAAAAATCGAAAAAATAGAATCGATTATGTCAAAACGTGGTAGAGGAGCAGAATTTTTTAAGGCAGATATGAAATGATAATTTATGAGAAACAAGAAATTAAAATAGCTTACCTTTGTAAAAGAATTAAATATATATTTTGATAAATTTGAGCAGGATATGTTTCGATTTCAAAGAGCCTAACAACTTTAAACAACAACTTTCACTAAAAAAATATACATATTTTTATAAGTGAAACGCAAATCTATTTCGACATTTTATATTATTGAAAACAAGAAATAAATCCAAATTCATTTGTTGTTTCCAAAGTAAATTGTCAAAATGAATTTCGCTTCGTTTTACGAAATAAGCCACTACCGACATTTATTTTTTAAATAATTTAATTTAAAATTTCTTGCAATTATTTTTCAATTTCTTTTTCCACAATATTTTTAACTATTTTATTCAATTTTATTTTCATTTTAAACAACATTCACTATATATATATATACGAAATAATATATATTCTTTTTTATTTTTACCTCACTCTATCCCTTTTTTTGGTTTATTTTAATTTCTTTTTTTGGTTTATTTTCGTTCTTTAAATTTTTAAAAAATCGATTCCTTGCCTCGTCTTCTTCACATTTTTTGTTTTTAATTTAAAAACAATGTATGTTTTTGTAATGTAACGGTTTTTTACTTTCAGATGGTCAAAAATCGAAGTTAATGTTATTTGTTTTTGTAAAATTGTTTACTATCTGAAAAATAACATTTTGAGAACACTAATGGGAGACAGTTTTTAGTAACTTTATATTTATCCAAAAGCTAACTTTTAAGTGACTTTTTCGACATTTTAGTTGGTAAGAAATGTAGAATAAGTAGATAAAAAATCGAAGTTAATGTTATTTGTTTTTGTAAAATTGTTTACTATCTGGAAAATAACATCTTGAGAATACTAGAAAGAGTCATTTTTCTGATAGTGGATAAAACTATCACCCAATTGCTGGCAGGGCTATAACACATTTAGTGCTCCATACTACTAAAAAGTGCAGCAATATTTTCATGCGGTATATTAAAAATTGCTGTGTCTGTTTGCAATTTATAGCAATAGCTTAAATAGTATTCAACTTCTTTGTCAAATATTGAGATTAGCATCTTGTGCTGTATTTGTACTCGTACAATTTTGCCGAAAACATATTTCACAACAGTGTGTGGTGCTTTCTTTGTTGTGCCTGATGTTCTTCACCATTTGACAAATTAGCGCTTTGATATTGCTGCTATAGTAAGAAATTTAGCAGTCTTTTTATAACCTACACCACCATAGATGGTTGGGGTGTTATGCGTTTGTGCTAATGTTTTTAAAGTATAGAAAAATTTATCTAACACCACCTTAAAGTATACCAATCGACTCAGAATCACTTTTTAAATCAATCTAACGATGTCCGTCCGCCTGGCTGGCTGCCCATGTAAATCTTGTGCACAAAGAACGGGTCGCAATTTTTAAGATAGTTCAATGAAATTCGGCATGTGGGACTTTTATAATAAAAGGACGAAGCCTATGAAATTGATTGTGATCGGTCCATTATTGAACCTAGCCCTCATACAAATGTCCCTCCCGAATAGAGTTTAAACTTTCAAAAATGCCTTAAAAATAAAAATATTTTAATGAAATTCGGTGCAAAGAAGTTCTCTACAAGTATCAATCTTTGTAACATATTTTATAAAGACCGGTCCACAATTGACCATAGCTCCCATATAAACACCTCTTCCGAAAATCACTTTAACATGCATAAATCATATTCGACACAAATAAGTTTTATGTAAGCAGAAACAACATTGCCAAATTTTATGAAACTCGGTCCATAATTTGCCATAGCTCCCATATAAACCCACTACAGGAATCGCCCGTATGTATGTTGTACATAAAATCATCTAGATTTAAGTATTAACCCATTATTCTGTATTTGTATATTTTATTTTACATTTAGTAAAATTGCCAAAGGTGTAATATAAGTCCCCTTTCCGAATGTTTATGCTCGTACACAATGGTGTACGGTATCATATAATCGGTCTTGACCGACTATATCTTTCTTTACCATTTAATTTTTATTTTTGCAATTTCGATGCTGCTAGAATTTTTTTTGTGTAAGAATAAAACGAATAAGGACTGAAATGTAACCTAATGTATGTATGTTGGTATGCATGTTTGTAAGTATGTTAGCATGTATGTTGGTATGTATGTTTATGTTTTTAATGTAGTGTCTATACTAGACAAATTTTTTCCAAGGCAAACGTCATGATCAGTGCGAGCATATAACCTGAGTTAAAAAGCTAATTATTATACTCTACACCACTATAGGTGGTTGCCAACCGACTCAGAATCAATTTTTGAGTCGATTTAACGATGTCCGTCCATCTGCCTGGCTGGCTGGATGGCTTATAGGTCACAATTTTGAAGATAATTCAATGAAATTTGGCACGTAGAACTTTCATGATACAAGGACGATTCCTATTGAAATTGTTTCATTATTTCACCTAGCCCCCATACAAATGTCCTCCCGGAATAGAGGTTTAATGATCATAAATACCTTAAATGTAGCAATATTTATGTATGAATCTTTGTGCCATCGGTTAATAAATGACCATAGCTCCCATATAAATCATCACTTTAACGTGCATAAATTATATACATTATATATATATATATATATATATATATATATATATATATACATATAATATATAATATATAATATATAATATATAATATATAATATATATATATATATATATATATATATATATATATTGTTACGAAATTGTACTTGAATTCAAATATAACGGTTTTAACGGCCGGTTTAAATCTTTCTCAATGCTTCCAGACATTTCCGTTTAAGTTAACAGCAGTTAACATAGCTGTAAAAATTATTAACATAGTTCTAAACGTACAACATTGAATAAAAAGCTTTCACCATTGTTTTTAAGTATGGCAACACTAAATGTTTAAGCTGCTAACATTAACATCAAAAGCTCTAGTTTGTCCGTTAAGAACATTGTAGAAAGAAATAGAGCTTTCAAGAAACATCTAGTATGTAATACAGTGTATATAAATTGGCCGTGAGAACACCATTCAGTGAATCTAATTGGAAGCGTCGTTAAGTAAAGACAAATTAACTGCCTTGGCTGTATAATCTTGTACATTATTAAAGCGTGTTGTATAAAGTGTGTAATTTAAGTGTGTTTATATTAGAACGCAAGTGACTCTTTAAACTGTTATTGTTGTACATTTTTTTAAATAAAATAAAGAGTCGTTACAACTTTTAAACTACTAAACTGCTGTTATTTGCAATCAAAGTACAAGTTTATTTAAAGGAAATAAACAATCGTTTTTAAAAGGTAAAAACGTATATATATATATATATATATATATATATATATATATATATATATATATATATATACTTCCGAAAAAACCGGTTAACAGGAACAAAGCTCGTATATATGGATTAATAACCAAGAATATTTAAACGAAAAGTTAGTAGCTGCAAATAAGATATTATTTTCATCGTTGTTGATGTGCTATCTTTTTAGTTTTTTAAAGTAATTTTATAAACCTGAAAATTCTAGGAAAAGGTTAAATAAAAAGAGTAAGTGTATACTCTTATTCTGACAATGACAAAATTATAACCAAGTTTTATATAGTATATACAGAAACTATGGATTAATATGAAAAAGCATGTCTCAATTTTTTCGAAATCCATTTTAGAGGTAGACCTCTTTCTAACACAACTGCTTTAAAAAATTAGGTAAGCTATTATTATAAATATTGAATTAAAAAAAAAAAAAAAACGACAAATATTTAAATTGTTTGTAAGAGTGTTACAGGCGTTACAAAAGAAGAAACTAATTCCATAGATATGCATATTTCATTCAAGTTAATTATTACTTAATAATTTGTTCAAACTTACAGAATCAATTTCAATTTGAATATTAATCTGTTTTAATCAGTCTGTATCAATCAGTTAAAAAATTATTCCTAAATTTCTGTTCAATTATATGTAAGTAAATAGTTCTGATGTTTTATGAAAAAAAGTGTTATTTTCAAAACCGTTTTTTGTGCAAAACAAAACAAAAAAAAAAAAACGATCTAGTCGAATGAATATTTTGAATAAACCAACAGTACTTAAAAAAACCGGTTGGAAAACCGAGTCGATCAGCCTAGTTATTAGACTACCTTTTTTAAACTTTTCTGATAGATACTGAACAATTTAATAAATAAGTCGCCTTCCATCCATACATATTATTTTGTCTGCGATTCTACAGTCTGTAAATCAAATTTTTCTTTGTTATAAATTTTAATTATATGTTTGAATGAAATTTGTACAATTTTCTTTTTAAGAAAAATGAATTACGCTATTACAATAGAATTTATTAGTTACGGAGAATAATAAAAAAATAAACAAGTATAGTATATATAGACATTTTTCACATGTAATAAAAGCTTCAAGCCTTAAAACGTGCACTAATTTTTTTGCACAGTCCACAACTGGTATATTGGAAGGACAAATGAAATATTTATAACAAGAAGCGGCGTCAAACCTTAGTGCTTATTATCCCTTATACTTCTATAACATAATTTTATGAATTTTTATCCTCTTTCGACTTTGTTTCCTGAGGTATACTGTGGAAAAAGTATACCAACAACTAGGGGATTTGAAAAACGGATAAGAAAATATATTTTGGTAGTTTTTTGTTACAAATGTTGCGGATCTTCATTTAGTAATCGTTGCTCCGAACCAGGGGTTCTCACAATCAACAGCTTCACGGCGCACTTGAGCGCACGATCCGTCATAATTTTTGTGAAATAAGTAAATGACTAGACAACAATTTTAAACATGATTGATAGTGTTTGATACTAAATATGTTTTTTTTAACAGTGTTAAAACATATACCAAAGGTTTATATATTAATTTTATATCAAGTGTTAAGCTCAAATTCTTCTTAATCTAAAAAATATTTGAAAAATGTATTTTTCAATTTGTGAAATTTTTTTATTATTATCATTACTTATTCCAAAACCTTCAACTTTTGAAAAGAAGTTTGATTTTATATCATCCATAATTTGAAATCACGTCTACGTATAAAAAAAAATATAAAATATAAATATTGCAACTGTCAGTCTGGTTGTCCTGTTTAATATTTGTAATTAAGTATAGAATCAAGAATAGAATTAGAAAAATAAGTTATGAAAAATGGTATGTTTTCATCAAGATGTGAAGATGGACGTTTGCTTTAATCTCTCATCATAACTATTCTAAATTAAATTTAAAACTTGTAAATTTCTTTTAAATACTGGAATGAATAGCCCTGAAAATCGTACAATAAGTTATCTTTAGAATAACTAAATCTTGTCCAAATAGAAATCATAAATAACAAATAACATAAATCTTATATTATTCTTTCAAAAGATAAGTTATTATCTTATTATCCAATATTTGGATTAATTTTGCGCACTTTTGGAGCACTTCTGAAGGACTTTTTTATCATGAGTTTAAAATCTCGATGTTGGAAATGTCCGAACTTATTATTCAGTTATTATATTCTAGTTTACCTTGGAATTTCGTCGAAAGGATTCTACAAACTCTCTTCTGTTTAAATTGATACAAAACTTATTAATCGATTTTAATTTAAAATTATTTGAAGATTTTTAATTTTAACACTCTAATTTAATTTAGAAATTTTTCTTATCCCTTAAAGTCATTCTGTCGTTATATTTAGATACTGAAGTAGTTAAGAAGATATATCTTTGTTCGATAATATAAGTAAGTAACTCTATATTTTTTTTTTAAGAAATCCATCACCTCTGCATTACACAGCTTAATATTGTTAAGTTTTTACCTTTTAAAAATTGTTGTTCATTTTCTTTAAATAACCCGTATACTTTGATTGCAAATAAAAGCAGTTGTAACGACTCTTTATTTTATTTAAAAATGTACAAAAATAACAGTTTAAATAGTCACTTGTGTTCTAATATACACACACTTAAATTACACACTTTAATAATATACAAGATTATACAGCCAAGGTAGTTAATTGTCTTTATTTAACGATGCTTCCAATTAGACTGACTCAATGGTGTTCTCACGGCCAATTTTATACACTGCACTGTCGTCTAGATGCTTCTCGAAAGCTCTATTTCTTTCTACAATGTTCTTAACGGACAAATTAGTATATTCGAGTTTTAGAGCTTTCGATGTTAATGTTAGCAGTTTCAACATTTAGTGCTACCATACTTACAAACAATGGTGAAAGCTTTTTATTCAATGTTGTATGTTTACAACTATGTTAATAATTTCTACAGCAGTTAACATAAACAGAAAGGTCGAGAAGCATTGAGAAAGAAACAGAAAGGAAGAAGCATTATTTAATTTTAAACCAGCCGTTAAAACCGTTATATTTCAATTCAAGTACAATTTCGTAACACTGCCCCCCACTTTAGCCTGTTTGTCCCGAATAGGCATGGATTCACTTCTCCCATAGGTAGCTATTCGTTCTGGATGTACGACCTTCATTTTAGATCTCGACTTCTTTTCTTTCTGTATTCTGTACACCACGTCGTTTAATTTTTTAATCACCTGATATGATTCATCCCAATGGGTTTGTACTTTGGGAGACAGTCCTTTCTTACGTAGTGGGTTATACAGCAGTACAAGCTGGCCTTCGTTAAATCCTTCAGAATTCGCTGCTCGATCGTATCTGGCTTTTATTTATTCGTCTGCGTACGAATTCATGAAGTTCGTTCAGGTCATCTTGCTCTTGGGAAGTATTTTCCTTATTTGATGATGAGGGCTTAATACAGAATTCTAAGTCATCAGGCAACTTGAGTTCTGTCTGAACAGCTGATCTGCATGCCAATAGAAATTTATGAATGTGATGTGCACTGACCACTTTTCTTAAATATTCCTCCAGAGTGCGATTGAATCTTTCAACCATGCCATCAGATTGAGGTACAGTGGCGTTGTTCTGATTTTTATTATTCCGTATAAATCGCACATTCCCTTGAATGCGGCAGATTCAAAATTTTTACCCTGATCAGAATGCAACTCCAGTGGAACACCATAGCGGCACACCCAGTTGTTTACAAATACGCTTATAACTGTTTTAGCTCCTAATCGGGTATGGCGTATACCTCTGGCCATTAGATGAAATAATCCATAACTACTAGAACGTAACGGTTTTCGGCATCATTGACAGGGAAAGGGCCTGCTACATCCATTGCAATCTGCTCGAATGGCGCACCTGAGTTATACTGCTGGAGTTGTCTACGATTTCTTCTTACTGGGCCCTTCGCTGCTATGCATTGTGGACAGTTGGCTACCCAATCGGCTACTGCTTGCTGACAACCCAATAAAAACGTTGTTTTAACTTTTCTAATGTTTTTGTCACACCAAGATGACCACCACTTGGACCGTCATGGAACTCTTTCATTACTTCGTTTATTTTAGAGGATGGTACTACAATTAGATTTGTCACTGTTTTACCGTCAGCACTTTCCCATATGCGGTATAAGCAGCCATTTAACAACTATAGACTATTCCATAGGGCCCAATATGATTTCATTAGTGGACTTTCGGCGGATATTTCATTGCGGGCTGGCCTTCTACCTTCTTCTTTTGCCGATATTATTTTTGCCAGTATGGGATCATTTCTTTGCGCTATATACCAATCTTCACTGAACTCTATATGCATTAGTCGAACATCCTCGGCTTTTGTACAATGCTTACATTCCACATTGCAGGGCCGTCTTGACAACGCGTCCTCATTGTGATAATTGTGATAATGCTTCACACACTCCAATACCGCCAAAAGTTCTCGTCGCGTTACACAGTAGTTTCTTTCAAGCTTCGAAAGCGTTCGGCTGAAGTATCCAATGACTCTTTCAGTGCCATCGACCACTTGTGAAAGTACACCGCCAATTCCGTATCCGCTCGCATCGCTATCTACGATAAACGTTTCTCTAGGTATAGGATATGACAAAATTGTTACCGTACATAATAGATTCTTAAGCTTCTGAAATGCTAGTTCTTGTGCTTCACTCCATTGGAATGATTGTGACTTCTTAGTTAGCTCATGTAAGCTTGCGGTTACATTGGCGAAATTTGGATCAAATCGTCTGTAGTATGTACAAAGGCCAAGAAAACTACGCAATTTGTGGAGATTTCTTGGACGTGGCCAGTCCTTTACAGCAATTATCTTATCTTCATCTGTTGATATTCCTTCTGCTGTTACCCAATGTCCCAAATATTTGACTTCTTTCTGGAACAATGCACACTTCTTTACACTGAGTTTCAGTTCAGCCACTGATATTCGTTTAAATACTTTTTCAAGGTTTCTCAGATGTTCGTCAAAAGTCTTACCCATGATAATTATGCCACCGACTTCTCGTGAAGTCCTTTCAATACTTGCTCCATTAAACGCTCGAATGTGGCTGGAGCATTACAGAGTCCAAATGGCATCACATTAATCTGCCATAACCCATCACTCGCGCTAAAGCCGGTTTTTTCCTTGTCTTTGTCTGAAATCTCTACCTGCCAATAACCTTGGTTTTCTATAATCAGTTTTCTATAATAGAAGCAAAATCTAGTGGTGCCGTCTTTCTTCTTAACTAAAACAACAGGCTAGCTCCAAGGACTCAAGTTGAAGATGGTTCGATTATACCGTTCCGCTTCATTTCATTGACCAACTCCTTCACTTCGTTTTACTAGAGGAACACTTCTGGGCGCCTGCTTTATTGGCCTCGCTTCACCAGTATTTATTTTATGCATTACAATTGCCGTTCATGGCTTTGACTTTTTAAGGCGAAGACGGAGCTATATTTCTTCAGAATCTGTTTGGCCTTATTTCTGTCTGGCGGCGCTAATCCTTTTACCCATTTCCCCACATATTCCGCTAGTAGCTCATGTTCTTTGCTGGATTTATTAGCAGGTTCCGGGTTTTTCTCGCAATTAATTACTGTCTCTGCTGAAGTACATTGACCTATTTCGGAATTTGGCTTAACGACTTTTTCATAGCAGGACAGGTTAAGCACTCTTACATGAATTATTTTGTTGTTGCAGGCTTTAACGAGGACTTTTGCTGTTACAAGATCACTTGTTATTTCTGTTGGTTCTACCAACCGCAAACTGTTATCCTCACAATTTCCCTTCATACGAGCCCATATTAAAGTTTCTGCTGCTCGACGGTAACTAGCTTTCTTTCTTTTTATATCAGACGTCAAGGGGTATCTTCACAATTTGCCAAATCATAACTTTTTGTCCCATATTTAAAGTAATGCCATGACTGATCATGAAATCAGCACCAATGATAACTTCGTCCACAATGTCGGCAATAATGAATACATGATTGACGGTAATGTTGGCAATGGTTAATTTCACATTTACTTTACCATAGACCATGGCCGGCTCCCCAGTAGCTGTGCGCAGATTTGCATCACATAATGGTTCAATTGTTTTCTTGACTAAATCTGGCCTGACGATAGACTGTGATGCCCCGGTGTCTACAGAAAAAACGTGCTTCTGATTGTTGATGTACCCAGAAGCAGTAAGATTTCTATTTTTCTGTTGCATTACAGATATGAAGATTGTGGGGCCCTCAGATGTGGGAGCTTGCTCTTGCCCCATAGTGCTAGCTCGTTTTAGTTTAGTTTCTTGGTGCTTTGCATTTTCGCTGAATATGACGATTTACCGCAGTTATAAAATTTTATTCTGACTTTACTTTGCTTCTCACTAAACGCCTCCAAAACTTTTTTTAATTCGTCGACTATATTTCTTTCATTATCAGCAATAACTTCGACATTTCGCATCTTACATATTTGCAGCTTTGAAATTATTTTCGGTGTTTCTTGTACCAGTGCGAATGAGACGGTTTCAGCAAATGATGATTTAGGTGTGGCACAAATCGCGTGCTTTATTTCAGGATCGCGAATGCCATTAACAAATGCCTCTATCTTGATATGGTCCAAAAACGGGTTGTTTTCCCCTGGATAAGTAAGCTGCAGCAAATGCTCGATTTCCAACGCAAAATCTTGTAGTGTCTCATTGGGCTTCTGCAATCTACCACGCAATTCCATTCGGTATAATTCCTTTTTATGTTCACCAGCGTACTTACGTTGTAGCGCCTCCATTACGTCATCATAACTATTTCTGCTACACACTGGCATGCATTCAAGAACTACAGCTGCATTTCCTTTTAAGGGCCAATATCAACTATATAGCTTTTTCTTCTTCGTTCCACATGTGAAGGCATTAAATAGTGTGGTGCCATCAAAACTAGGGGTCTTTATTCTACTAGAGGAATAATTAGAATAATAATAACCGGAATAATTCGGACCTGTCCATCTTGACATTGAAGGTTATTCATCTTTATTTCTAGATCATGTAGTTTCCTATCAACACCTTTGGCTATTTCATTCTCTAAATCGGACAGCTTTTTATCAACTCTATCAATGACTTCGGCCTGTACATCTAGACAGCTCTCTAAGTCGAACAGCTTTCTATCAACGACTTTGGCTCTCTAAGTCGGAAACATTTGTGTCAATGCCATCCACTCTGCTGTTTATAACTTCCGAAATTTGCTGAAGGTTCTCGTTTGTCGCTCTGGAAGTTTCTTTGGCTTCTTTAACTTCAGCAAAAAGTTTCTCGTTATTTACTTGAAATTTGCTTTCCATTATTTTATTTTCTTCTTTAACTTCTTTAAATTGCTCCGTCACAGCAGCAAACATTGTGGATAAATCCATGCTGCTTGTTGTTGCAAGGGTAGAGACTTCCATTTCTTCTTTATACTCGAATTCGTAAGTTCCGATGTCAATATTACGCCACTTGAATTCATCTATCAGCCTCTTTTGTAATTCTGCTTTATTATTAGCTGTAGGTAATTCCAAGTTATTCTTGAGTTGCTCCACTTTTAGCTCTTCAAACTTCATGACGGCTTATTATTTTGCAATCCCACTTCTGATACCAATTGTTACGTTTTTACGTTTTTAAAACTGTGGTATATTTCCTTCAAATAACCCATATACTTTGATTGCAAATAAAAGCAGTTTAGTAGTTTAGAAGTTGTAACGACTCTTTATTTTATTTAAAAATGTACAACAATAACAGTTTAAATAGTCAATTGTGTTCTAACATACACCACACTTAAATTACACACTTTAATAATGTACAAGATTATACCGCCAATGCAGTTAATTTGTCTTTACTTAACGATGCTTTCAATTAGACTGACTCAATGGTGTTCTCGCGGCCAATTTATATACACTGTACTGCCATCTAGATGCTTCTCGAAAGCTCTATATCTTTCTACAATGTTCTTAACGGACATACTAGTATATTCGAATTTTAAAGCTTTCGATGTTAATGTTAGCAGTTTCAACATTTAGTGTTGCCATACTTACAAACAATGGTGAAAGCTTTTTATTCAATGTTTTATGTTTACAACTATGTTAATAATTTCTACAGATATGTTAACTGTTGTTAACATAAACAGAAAGGTCGAGAAGCATTGAGAAAGAAACAGAAAGGTTGAGAAGTATTATTTAATTTTAAACCAATCGTTAAAACCGTTATATTTGAATTCAAGTATAATTTCGTAACAATATATTCATCAAAAAATGCACTCAAATCAGAATTTTTAAAAATTAAGAATTTTCAACAAATTGACTTTGACCCATAAAACTTATTTGTTAAAGTATGAGGTAAATATAAAAACAACCGAAAAATTACATTTTTTGTTTTTCATGATAGTTCATTTTTTTTGTTCACATTTTAGAGAAACCAGAACCCGATTTTCATGCAAATTTGCACATTATAGTGAGAAAAATCCAAAATGGCTGATAAAATGTCTTTGTCATAAGTACACTGTTATTAAAAAATGAGAGTCAAATTAAATTTTAAAATTGTTTCAAAAAAACTATTAATTATTAACATTTTGAAGAAACTAGAAGTTCGATTTTCATAAAATTTTCAAAATAATATGAAAAGACATGTGGCTATTAAAAATGTATGTTTTCATCATTAGTACAATGCATAGTGGGGCAGCATCGAAATTTTTTGGAAATAAATCTGTAACTTCTGATCGGCGGTTAGATTTTCATGAAATTTGGTATAGGCGTAGCAGAGGAGTGTACAATGTTAAGTTCGGAAGGGGGCATAACAAACCCCTCAGGGGCGGAGTTAAGGGGACTTAAAGTTAGGTACCTCTGGCATAAACAATTTTTAATGGCTTGCCAAATTTTTGTTTCTCGTCCGATTTCAAATATTTTTATACATTGTTGTAGGCCCTGATAAGACCTATAAATTTATCTCGTATAGTTTTCGAGTTATTTGCGTTTGAATTTTTAAGCACCATAATTTTGCATGTTCTTGGTCCAGTTTTTTCATATATATCAAGAAAATATATTTTGAAACTATTAAAAAGCAAAATAAAAGAATAATTGATATTAAATTTAAAAGGCAAGAAAAACAATATAAAATGAAACTAATTCAGTTTTGCAGAGATTCATCAACACATTTTAGCAACAAATCATTTTGAATTGTATTGAATTGAATTCTATGAACAAAAGCAAGAAATGTAACACTGTTATTTATGTGTATTTTGTTTGCAAAATATAAAAATTACAGAGAATATTAAAGTTTTAAAATTATAGAATAAAATAAAATGAAAAAGTAAACTCTGTATGTCATTTACAAAAAAAACCAAAACTAGTAGTTTTTGGCCTCATTTGGTTTTTGATAAAAAAACTATATAAATTTCTTTAGTTTTTTCACCCAAATCAAAAACCATTTTTCAGCAAAAACCAAGTAAAAACTACTGATACAGCTGTTAAATTGATTTCAGGACAGTAAGCTTTTATATATAATGCAAATGAAAATATTTTTGCTTTTATTGACTTTTTCTATTTGTTATACAAATTTTATCTTAATTTATAAAATATTGTTCTAAACATTTAGGAGAAGAAAAATAAACCAAATTGGTTTTAAATGAAAAATTATACAAAAATATGTGTGTGAACAAAACCAAATAGAGAGAAAACCAAGTATGTAAACGATTTGGTTTTTTAAATTTAGTTTTAACAAAAACAGAATAGTTTTTGTTTTGTGTAAATGGTATATGGTTATTTAAAATATTTTTTATTTTATATATTTTATTACATTCATTCTGTGTAATTTGTTTTGTTTATTATTATTATTTTATTTAGTGGATTAACTTTATTTAATTTTTGATTTTTGGTTTTTAATTTCTAATTTTTTATTTCATTTATTTATTTAAATATATATATATGTATATATAAAAGGTCTTTTTGCAAAAGCATTAATTTTAATACCCTCATATGTATATTTCATTTGATGTCTTTTTATTGGCCTTAATGCTTTTTTAAAAATCTGTTATAAACAAGTAACGCTTTGTTTTGAACTCATCGTCAGAGCTGTCAGATGTGGCGATTTTTAATTGCTTTTGGCGACTGAATTTTCCGTTTGGCGATATGGCGAATTTCTCGGCGATATATGGTATGGTGTCTAATTCTTAAAATTTGATAAAAATCGACAATTAAGAAGAAAAACTATAAAATTTTCTTACTAGAAATCAATTTTTTTTAGTATTTCCCTTAATTTGTAAATAGCTGCAACTTAGTTTACGAAATTTTATCCCCAAAAATATATTTTATAATACTTATGTATTAAATGTTTGATATATAAAAGATATATTAAAGATATTCATGATTTCGGTTACAATGAAATAAACATTCATGATAAATTAATTTGTTGTTATATAATGTCAGAATTATTCTTTTAAAAAATATAATGAAATCCAATACATTTTAAAAGTTGATGACCTAAAAGGTCGTTTTTAGTTTTATTATTTTATTTATTTTCTTGTCAACTTTTACTTAAAATTTTCTTAGCCAATACACTAAGTGTACATACACTAAAACAAAAATATAAAACTGCGCCTTAATTTTTAAGTTGAAAATTAAGTTCTTATTGTAACCAAAACAACAAAGATTCTACATATTTGTCATTTTAAATCATATTAAATTCAGAAAAAAATTTAACCATATTTCTTCTTAAATAAAATATGTAGTAAGAAAACTTGGTTTTATAATCTGCAAATGAAAGTTACCGAATACAAAACATACCAATTTAGCGCTTTTTCAAGAAAGAGTGCAGATGTAAAAAATTGCGATTTTTGGATTGCTGAAAAGCGCTAAATATAGGCGAGGAAAACCGCTATATGGATAACGTTGCCCATAAGCTCCTGATGATCCATACATCAGTCCAGCGCAGCATCATCTGTCAGTTGTAACACAACGAACCTGATGATTCATACATCAGTGCAGCGCAGCATCATTTGTCAGTTATAGCACAATGAACCACTACTGAAAACTAAGTGGTTATCAGTAGTGGTGAAATATAACATTGGCGTTATTATATGTCTGTATTTACTTTATTTTGTTTGTTTTAACTTTGAATGATAGTAGAATAAAATTAGCATTATTATAAATAGAATATAAGAAATAACTTATTAAACAAATTGTTGAAAGAACTACCTCCATTATTTCTAGCCGGCTTGCATGTGGCCCATTAGCTCAGTTGGTTAGAGCGTCGTGCTAATAACGCGAAGGTCGCGGGTTCGATCCCCCCATGGGCCAATTTCGTTTTATTATTATTAATTTCCAATTCATACTTAATAATTAAATTAGTGACTTTTTTTTATCTATTTTCAAATGTTTTTCTCTCTTTTTTATGTAAAAACCAAAAATTCTTAGAAATTTCTGTACTGAGTCGCATAGTATCCCTTTCAAAAAATTAAATGGAAATAAATCTGCAGTTTTCGTACAGTTGGTTTGATTTCAATCAGAATTTCAATGAAATTTCACAGAGGTCTAGTAGAGTTTAGGCTTTGAGCTTGCGCTATATAGGGGCAGGTCAATAAGTCTCAAAGTTGGACACCTCTGGTATGACAAATGTTAAAAACGATCTTGATTCGAAAGATTTGAATTATTTTTATGTGATTCTGCTGTCGAGATCTACAAAAAACATCCTCGCGTGTATAGGTTATACTTTAAAAACATCTGTTGTAATTTGGACCGGCTATAGGGAAGAAAATTCACCAAAGTACGTCTAAAAGAAAAATTTTAATATTTGTAGCCCAATATCTCGTGAACTAAAGGAGATAATTTAAAACTAAAAGATAAAAATTAATTAAGGAACACTTTTTTCGCTTTTATTAAGTCATAAATGATTTCTGTGAAAATCGGCAACATGGCATCTTTCATAAAAATAGCAATGGTAGAAATTTGACTTATATATATATAGTACTACTGTTTAGATACCAGTATTGACTGAACACGTGCATGTGGCCCATTAGCTCAGTTGGTTAGAGCGTCGTGCTAATAACGCGAAGGTCGCGGGTTCGATCCCCCCATGGGCCAGTTTTCTTTTATTATTATTATAATTTTCAATTCATAGTTAATAATTAAATTAATGACTTTTATCCATTTTCAAATATTTTTCTCTCTTTTTTATGTAAAAACAAAAAATTCTCAGAAATTTGTTTACTGCGTCGCATAGTATCCCTTTCAAAAAGTTAAATGGAAATCAATCTGCAGTTTTCGAACAGTTGGTTTGATATCAATGAAATTTCACAGCAGAGTTTAAGTTTTGAGCTTGTACTATATGTGAGCAGGTCCACAGATCTCAAAGTTCAATCCCTCCATGGGCCAGCTATAATAAATTCTTTTTTATTATAAAAAATTTAAATTGCTCTACTAATGTATGTAAATGTTGTTTTAATTTTTTTACTATTTTAATTTAATTAATTTCTTAGACCAATTTTAACTAACTTTACCTTTAATTTTGAAGAAAAAACTTGGTTAAAATAATATATAAATAAATGAGAACAAAACAAAAGAAAGAAGTTAAAAATTCGTTTCATTTTATTTTGGATTTATGGAAAAGTTAATAAATTCTCTAGTTTTAAATGTCAATTCTTAATAGTATATGTTCAAAGAAGAATTTGGAATTTTATAATGAAGGCTTTAATTTGATTTTTACAATTATAAAATAAATGAAATATTGTAGAATGTATACGGAAACAAGAAAGTTATTTTTGGAAGCAGAGTGGCGCAGTGGAAGCGTGCTGGGCCCATAACCCAGAGGTCCGAGGATCGAAACCTTGCTCTGCTATAGACGTTCTTTTTGTATTGGTTTTTTAGCTTATTTTTAATTCTTAAAAATCTATAAAATTTAATTAAAAATTTTGTATAAATATATCACAATAGAATTTTAAGCTTTTAACAAATCAAAATTAATATTTTTTTTAATTAAGCAGAGTGGCACAGTGGAAGCGAACTGGATCCATAACCCAGAGATAAAAATATTAATTTTTTTTTTTTTGTAACGTGAGAAAAGAAGAAGCATAGTAATAAAATAAAATAATATAATGCTACTTTTTAATTATATTTTATATACATTGTTGATTATTTATATACATTGTTGATTTAAATTTTAGACAGGTTAGTATTGATTTCATGTGTAATTTATAAATTTTAAAACCTTCTTTTGTCCTAATTTATTTTAGGGAACTAACTAGCTAATGATTCATTCACATTTACAACTTTAGGAATTTTAAATTTCTGGCATCACCTACCAAATATCTGTTTCTATTTGTTGCATTTTCTCGTGGAATTGCCAGATGTAAATAAAAATAAAACTGTTATAATTAAAAATCAAATACATAAAAATATAACTGTCATAATATAACATAACTGCCAAATGCAATTTGAATGAATGATTAAAAACATACTATGCACAAAGTTCCGCCGTTTAAAGTTTTGAAAATCATGGCAACTTCATCATCGTAAGATTATGCAATTGTTCTTGAAACATGATTTATTTCTTGTTTTTTTTTCTTATTTATTATTATAACTTCAGTAAAATCGGAAATGTGTATATAAAACAAATAAATAAATATTTTTCAAAAACAATAACAGATGGAGCCACCACATTTAGAAATTTTTCCATCAAATTTCATTGAAAATTTTTGGCGGCTGTTTTTAAGCCGGTGTGAACCGACCAAATCGCAAAGACACCGATCAATTTTCTACTTTATAAGATCAGCCGCTAAAATTTTTAACTTTACATTGACATTCAATGCTGGAAGTAGTACTGCAGTGGCCCAATCTGATATTTTATTTTAATAATTCTTTGCGTCAGCCAAGTCGCTGAGCCGATTTTTTTTAACCACCGCTGCACAGTGTCACATTTAGACAAATTAGAACGCAAAAATACGAAAATAAAAGCTTAGTAATTGAAGTAATTTTTTCGTATTTACAACATAAACATATCATATATTAATGAAAAAACAATTACAATTATTAGAAAGTAACTGTAGCGCGAATTTTAAAGTTGCTACTTAGGTTATTGGAAAACCCTCAACGACTCAATTCCTTCCGTTTTATAAAATAGATTAAATAGAGAACGTAATTATAGTTAAGCCATTAAAAATGTTAATGTTTGATTCATTTAAAACCAAATTTGCGCCGAATTTAAGTAAATAAAACTTTTCTGTATAATTCAATTGACTCACTAAAATATCGCGAAAAATAGGATTTTGGTGAATATAATTTAATTTGATTTCACAAAGATACATTACTGAAATGATTAAATTATTAAATTCCCTTTGTTTCTACTCTTCTCATCAATTTGTTGGCGAAATAATCAGAAATACTTGTTCTTCATCATTGGAAGAGGTATCAGTAGATATAGTATGATCAAAACGATCGTATTGCTGATTAGTGCAGTGCAAGTACTCGTATTAAGTTTCGAGTATCGAGTATTTGCTCCTTTTTTTTTTGGGTACTCAATACTGTAAAGTAGTTACTCAATACTTTTACAGTTTAATTTTTTAATGACAAAATATTAAAAATATAACAACTGAAACACAACTCTGTATAAAGATACAAATTAATTTTTAAATATATGAATATAATTTTATTGATTTTTTTACGTTAAACATATTTATCTTATGTTTCATGTAAATAAATTTATAAAATTTCATGCTAATCGGATAGATATATTTGTTTTATTTTTTAATTAAGAATCTTAATTAGAAATTATATTTCAAATTTAGAAAACCGTTAAGTATCGAGTAAAATTGAGTACCCAAAATAAAAAGTATTAGGTAGTATTAAGTATTCAAAAGTAGTAAAATTTGCCAGCACTATTTCTGATATCCACTATCATTGTCTGAGAAAAGATTAATATTAGACACATCCGTCAAACTTATAAATAACATTTAACACTTCTTTTTCGTTTTTAAAATAAAACAAAAATCATATCTGTGAGTTTATAGGTTTGTATTATTATATGTCCAAAACTCACAATCGCGTTATGTAACTTTCGTCTAAAAAGTTTGTAAAACTTTTTATTTATACCTTTGGTTTTGTTATATCAAATTATATTAAAATATTGCACTTATTGTTCAAGTCTTCAACATGAGGTGTGACTTATTTTTCTATTTTTTTAATTTTTCTTATATAATTCTCACTATTTTGATTTACTTCTTATTTTTTGATGAATATTATAATAAACAACAATTACTTGGTAGTGCATTTTAAATTTTTAATATGTGCATTAGTGGCATAACTTTTTGAAATTTTTGCGAATATCAAAATTTACAGGACATGAAAAATATTAGGAAATGCGATATTATGTTCACACCAAAATTTTTTAAATTTGTTCATATAGAAGGTTTTTTCACTTTTATAATATTTAATGTGTATAAATAAAATAGCTATATAGGGGGTTTTGCATTGTGAAAAAACACATTTAATTACTTTTTAATGTATGATTTTTCAAATTTTTTTTTTAATTAGTTCGTAATTTGAAAAGCAACATTATTCAAATAAGCTCTTTACTCATACAAACAAAATAATAATTATCTCTTATCTAAAAACTATTTCGACGAAAGTCTTAACATTTTGCGGTAATAATTTTCTCATCAACTTCTACAATTGTGATGGAAATAGGAGAGGTAGGTATAGAGAGAAAGTGTTAGCTCCCACATAAAGTGAAAGATATTTATCGCTCAAATCAAGCAGTGTTGCCATTTTAGCATTTTTTCTGATAGATTTAGCGGAATGGTTTGGTAAATTGCATATTTATTGTAAAAAATTCTGCTAAATGCTTACTGAAAGCATATTTTTAGAATCATTTTCAACATATACAATACTGCAGTAGTTAAACTGTAGTTTTTGTCTGAACTTACAAAGAAAGCAAAAATCAAAATATCTTGCAATAAATCTATAAGAAGAAAAATGTTATAATTGAATTTTCAACTTCAGGTACATATTTATAAATATATCATATACAAAATATCTTAAGAAAAGTGTTTGCATTTATTTAAAAATTTCGATTTAAAAAGACTATAATAATTGTATTAATTTTGTTAATATTTTTAGTTTTAATTGTGAATTCAGATAAACGGTTCATACGTTAGCATACTATGAACAATTTTCTTCTGATCTTTCCATAAAAGTCTGCGCATTTTTGTGCCCCTTTGAAATATTTAAGTTTTTATGATTTAGAAAAAATCATAAATTTTTTAAAAAATACTTTATATTTATTTTGTTTTATGTTTGAGACCAAGTCAAATCAAGTACTTTTTTTACTGGAACTTTTAGGAGCTGAGAACTCGTTTTTTAATTTTCTTATTAAAAACTAAAATGCTTAAGAAAGTGCAAAATTTTTTTATAAATTTTTCTATGTACAATGTTTGAGATATTACTTAAAAATAAGTATTGCAAATATTAACATATTTAAATTATCAAATATACAATTCTTAAAAATATATTTATACAATCTTATTAAAATTCAAAAAAAATTTTTACATTAATGCTTCTATCAGCTTCATTATTGAAGTTGATGAAGATATTAATATTACAAATTTCTTATTATATCATAATTTGAAGATCTATTTCATTCTTCAAATCGTTGTGTTAACGTATTAGTTACTTTTTCAAACATATTTTGTTTATAATTCCTATGTAATCTATTTGTTGAGTACCTTTTAGATAAATTAAATATAATTTTTAAATTTTTTAAATTGGATTACCTGCAGTTTTTTGATGTATGTTTTAGTACATCTTTTTGACCAGGTAAATAATACAATTCCCAAATATTTTACGGTATCAAGTAGAGAGATTTCCGCTCCTTCAATAAACAGTGGTATAGAAGCAATTCTTTTCTGTGATATATTGAATGGAAATATTATAGCTTATGTTTTAGTCTAATTAATTTTGATTTTCCACTTCTTAAAATATTTTTGTGCATGTAAAGGAGCTTTTTTCATATTTTTGACTATAGCGTTTGATATCTTAACGTTTGTAATAATGCAAGTATCATCTGCATATAACGCTGCAGACTGATCTCTTAAAATTTTGAAGTAAGACGTGTATATTGAGTACAGCGTAGGTGACAATACAGACCCTTGTGGTACACACGCTGGGATATTTCGTTCGTTGGAGTATTCGTTATCAATATTTACAACAAAGGATCTTTCGCATAAGATAGATAAACAGGATAGCCGAACATTTTTAGTTTATAAATAAGACCATTGTGCCAGATAGAATCAAATGCATTTTATATATCTAAAAATACTATTCCAGTTATAAAGTTTACTATACGTTTTACCTAGTGTACCGTAGAATAGTTTTTTCTAAAACCAAATTGAACGTTCTGTAGGATATGTTATTTTCAGTATATTCATTAAGTCTATTAAGTATAATTTTTTCGAAAACCTTATCGAGACAGCCATTTTAAATAGTTTTGGGAAATATCCATGAGTTAGATACCAATTAAAAATTCTTGTAATTACAATAAAGAATAAATTTGTCATATTTTTCAAAATAATTTGGTTTATTCCATCTAAACTGGGCGTTTTTCTGTTTTTTAAACATTTTACAAAATATTTTACTTCTTCTACTGTTGCAATACGTTAAATAGCGTAACTTGATCTTTTAACCATTTTATGTGTTTTAAAACTTTGCGTTTATTTGGTGATGGCAAATTATGCTTCATTTTATGGTTATTTTCAAAAACTTCAGCTATAAGTTCAGCCTTTTCTTTATTATATACCTCAACGCCATCTGTTGTCAAACTCCATACTCTTGACTTGTTGCCCTTCATTGGTTTTGTCAATTTACAAAATTTTTTATTGCCTGTTGGCAACTTCTGTTATTTATGTTATTTATGTCATTGCTTAAGTAAACAAATTAATAACATTATTTCTGAGCAATTATTAGGTAGTTGAAGTTTTCGTCTGTATCTATTTCTTTGTCCGATTAAAAACAAACTAATACTTGAAAGTTTTCATTGCCAAACTTGCTGAGAACCAACTGGAATTTTCTTTGAAGCTTCTTGCACAGTGTAAGCAATTTTCGAAAGAGTTTGTTCAATATTTAGATCCGTATTTTGAAAATTATTGTTTTTTTAATTCATGATCAACCCATTTTCCAATTTCTTTCCAGTTAGATTTTTTATACAGATGAACTTGTATAGTTTTCTCTACAACTGGTACAAGGATTGTACATGATATGGGAGTGTGAATATAGTAGTTGTGGATGTGTTTCAATTTGTGAAAATTGTAAATTAGAGTTTGTAAGAAGAAGATCAATTACTGACGGTTGTGTTTGATTCGAAGACTGCCCAAATCGAGTAAATGAATTGGGAGAGTAAATATAATATTAAGAGTTGAGTTGATGATTGTAAAGTCTGTTACCAGCTGTGTTATTTCTAATGCAATTCCAGTTAGTATGATGGACGTTTAAGTCACCAAAAATTAAGTATTCAGTGGTAGTTCCAGTTATAATGTTTAGATCATTAATAAAATCATTTGTATATTTAGGACAATAAACAGAAGTAAATCTTATTGCTCCATTATTTATGTTAACTACGATAGAAATATTTTCCATTTTGGATGTTGGAAATACGTTCGTGCGGAATAGAATTTTAAATAGCTATCAATACACCTCCGCCATGTGTAATACGATATTTTCTATAAACTTTAAAGTTAGTTTAAATTTGTGTTTTTGTTTTAAAAATGTCTCATTAATAAGGATTATATCAATTCGATTTTGATATAAAATCTGTTTTAATTCTATAACAGAAGTGAGGATTGTTATGACCTGAGCATTCCAATGCATAACATTAAATCTATATTTTGTATTACTATATAACATATTTAAGCATATTTCCAAGCACTCTTAATTTATCGTACTTGGTTTTACATTTCTCAAGACCATCTATTGCTTCGAAGTAAATATCTAAAATTTGTTCTTTGGACAAGTTATCACTTTGTTGTGTTCTGTAGTTTGATCTTGTTATTGTAGCACATTTTTACATGACGTTTTTTGCGTAGATCTTGATGTTTCATAGTGTCTTGATTCACACTGCTCATCATCTGTCGAATAGAATTCAATATCGCTCGGTTGTTGTAATTTAGCTGGTCGTCTAACATTAGTTTCTTTTAATACAATTAAAACATTTTATAAAACAGGTCCATGAATTTGTGAATAGCAATATTCTTTAAAATATAAAATATATTATAATTTATCAGAAAAAATGTCTTTTAAAATTTGTATTATTTCATATCCTTGTAAATTTCCAATATATTTTTCTAAAAAATATGTTAAAAATAAACATATTGTCTACGGCATATGAATTTTGTTTCTACATCAATTTTATTTTAATTTTAAATGTTATGCAAATCGAGGATGTACTGTGTTTATATTTTTGAATCCGTTTTGCAAAATTAACTTTAAAAAAGTCACTTTTTGATGAATTCATGGCTTTATTTAATTAAGCGCCAAAATGGGTATCGTTCAACTCACCCACTTTTCAAACTGTAACTTCAATTTTTCCCTTAGAGTAATTCCATTTTAAATGTAAACATTTTTACCTCTCTGAAATTTTCTCTGTAGCAAGTATAACTATAAGGGTTCTCAACAAAAAATATAAACATATTAAAGATGGACCTTTTTAGATATACGTCACTAAAGAAAATTCTTACAAAAAAATAGGAATAAAAATATTTTAAAAATTTTTATATGCCATGTTAAAATAAAAGCTTTGACAAATCCACCGCAAATTAAATCTAAAAATTATTTTGATATCTATAGAGTTGCCACAGTTCTCAAAATAAAAATGGGAGAAATTCATTTTGCATGCCTCTGTATCCTCCTCTACACATGCACCAAAATTTTGTGATAAAAAATTTTATTAGTTAATTTTCTGAAAATCTAGATCGGAGAAAGCGTTTTGCAAAAATGTTACTGTTTTTAATGCCTTTAATGAAAAATTTACATTATTGTACGGACACTACTTACTAAAGGCATTTTTAGATAGCAATACTGAATATTAAGACTTGTCAAAAATGCTATACAAAAGTGTCATTTTAAAATATTTAAAAACATTTGATTTTCATATGTATCAATAAGTTATTTTTTCTACATTATCAAAAATAAGATTATACAAAAGTTTTCTAAAAAAAATAAATAAAAGGTACAAATATTGAAAGAAAAATAAAAACTAAATTAAATATAAAATCATTGTATTACCGTCTGAAATATTCTCTATCGAATTTTTGGACATACTGATAAAAGACGAAAT
Source organism: Protocalliphora azurea (assembly GCA_932274085.1). NCBI lineage: Eukaryota > Metazoa > Arthropoda > Insecta > Diptera > Calliphoridae > Protocalliphora > Protocalliphora azurea. The sequence continues at coordinate 47,419,966 of OW026523.1, forward strand.
ATTTTACTTTTTAAAAGTATTAATACTTCTCGTCATAGAATGTCTTAAGAATTTAATGAATTTTTTAAAACAATTTTACTTTTGAGTTACATTTTTGAGTTTTAAATTGTATTATTGGTTTGTGGAAATGAATATTAAATAAGTTCCGCTTCGAACATATTCAGTATTATAAAAAGAAAAAATTATGTTGAGAGTTTTTGCACTGAAAACATATATAAATTTATATATATATATATATATATATATATATATATATATATATGGCAACGCAAACTAACAGCTAAAATAAGAAGTTATATCATAGACTTTTCCAATTCAAGTGGGCATATTGAATGGTGGATGTTCGATATGTAGAATATGTTTCATAATACCATATTAGAACTCGTATTAAATTTCACCTCCTGTGGAAAACTTACCAATAAGACAATTTATTTATTTATTTTTTTAAATTTACTAATTTTCTTCTTCAAAAAAAAAAAATGTATATATAGTGCCTAGTGTGATTATATGGTAACCCATTCTTTCATTATCTGAAACAAAAAACATTTCCTGTCAATTTGGTTTAATATTATTTTATTTTTTGTCAAATAATTATGATTCATAATGTTATTTAATATTCTTTATAAGAAATCAGTGCTTTTTTCTTATAATTTAAGTTTTTAAATAAGTAAAATTTTATTTTCCGGGTATTCCCGGGATATGCCGGTAATCAAATACCGTTTCCCTCAATACTGGTATATACCGGTATTTTAGTGTCGGTATTTTAAAATATACTATTATTATGTAATAAATATGTTTCTAAAAACTCTTAACATAATTCAACAAAGGGGTAGAGCAAATTGTATTGCAAATAATTTTACATAATTCATATCCGTCGTTTTAGATAATAGTAGATGTGTTCAGCGAAATTCCCGAAGTTGTCAGAACTTTCCCAAAATTTAGTCGGATACAGCAAATGTCTAGAGAAGTAAAAATTTTCCATGATGTCAGTGTTTTATGAAACAACGAGCTTTAATTTTGATCTTTTTTTTTAATAACTTTTATTCATGAGAGAATGAAACGTTTTGTTCGGAAAGTTACAGGCAGGACCATCTTCAATAAGATTCAAGTTGCATTTATATATCCTTTGCATGTGGACGTTAATTTTCTGTAACGATACCCTGGACGTGGAGTATCAAAAATGTTAACGAAAAATTTCTACGAACTGCCCATTCTTATCCCTCCTTTATAAATTTAAACATATTTTTTAAAATACCCATTTTTATACTGCATTTTTTATCATGCAATTTTGATACGTTCATCATACGAGTTGTAAAGTAGCTCTGGGTTGGCAAACAACTCTCGCGTCGTCGAGTCTCGTTCTTCAATAATTTTGAGTCTTGTTCTCTCATTTTCTAAGTATGTAGCTGCCGCTTAACTGTACCTACCGCGTTACAGTTTTCGATTCTTTTACATTTGTCACATGCATTCGATTTCAAACTTACTTTTACATTAAATTACCGGTGAAGTACGATATAAAACTTAGAGTGTTAATATGGGTGGATTAGGAAGCTTTAGCTTTCTATGCGAAGGTATTGATCGACTGAATAAATTGTGAAGGAGACTTTTTCTGGAATGAACCACCTTGCAACATGTTAGCAGATACCTACGCCATTTAAATTATTAGGGAAAAATTACAAATTTTATTGAGTTTATTTGAAACCAAACTGCAAATAGTGTTCATGTTTTAAAATGATATAAAATATAAAAATATACCATTCAGAGTTTTATTTTATGAAATTTAATTAAATAAAATAAATAAAAGATTTAACTTTTTAATGTTTTTGCTATGCCTTTAATAATAACGCTATATATCGATATTTTAGTTTTGGAACCGGTATACCGATACCGATATAATTTAAAGTACCGTTACCGAAATAAAAATGAATTGAATATCGAATAAAATCATATCACTCTTATGCTAGAGGATTATGCTCAAAATTTGTATTTTTTTAATTATTTACTGAAGTTTACCTTACATAGTGTCTACATTAGACAATTTTTTATCAAGACAAACGTCAAACTTAAAGCGAATTTGTGAAAGGTGGCAACAGTTGCACAAGAACAACAATATGGCGTATTCATTATTGTTTTTTATATGTGCAGTTTGACAACTGAAACAACCAAAATAGTAATCAGTTGTTTAATAAAGGTTACCTTGTATATATTCGCACTGATTTTGACGTTTGTTTTGATAAAAATTTGCCTAATGTAGACACTAGGTTATTTTGGGTAAGGGAAATTTTTCTTATGACAAAAATCAAACTAATATTGACTTTATCTAGATTTTTTTGATAAAAATTAGTTTTAATCAACAAAGAAATACAAAAAATCTTAATTGTCAGTACGTGTTATTAAAATCATTAATTAGAAATTAAAAAAATAACTAAACTTATAACTTTATTATCTGATAAATAAGATAGATGAGAACTTCTTTCAAATAAATTAGGACCTGACTCAGCACAAGAGAATTGTTTACAAATTTGTAAGAAAATTGCTCAAAAACAACTTGAAAAATTTGTAAATTACTACAAATTTTATTTTCAAATAAATTGAATGATGTAATAAATAGGGCTCTAAATAAATGAGCAAATATTAAAAATGGGAAAAATGGGTTGCTATAGTAAAAAAATAAGAGGTAGAAAATTTCATTAAAAACCAGTTAACCGACGAAGAAAATCGTCCTGTAAGTAGTTCGAAAACAAAAATTATTCTAAACCGGTCAGTTTTTTAAAAAGCAAAACCCGGTTAACCGGTTTCGGTTTTTGAATACACCAGGGAGAAAGTTTTTTTTTAGAATGAAAGTTATGTCTTATTGACAAATTTCATAATGTAACCTCTCATCGATAAATAATTTGTATTTGTCTAATTAAAATTTTTCCGATTATTAAAAATATCTAAACTAAATTTATTTTCGTGAAAGCTTCTTCTAATTGCAAATTTATTTCATAAATCGCAAACAAATAAGCCAATAGGCGTAACTTTAGAGCCATTATAGATAAACAAATTTGAATAACGTTCTGAACAAGATTCAAAGTGTTTTTCAATACAGCATTTTAACGTCATTAAAGAAGTCGCCCTCTTACACCTAAGGGAACGTAGGCTCACATTTGGTAACCGTTGCTCCACAAGACGAAGTGAAAACAATGAAATAAAAAGTTCTTTTGTTTACCTTTCAGCTGGCTAAAATCCGATTTTGAGCTGCCGCCGCCAATTTTTATAATAGTCGCCGCCGCCATTAAAATTGTTTGGCGCAGATCTCTGATATATGAATGTAGTGGTCAACGAAAGAGACATGAATACGTGTTTGTAGTGATGCCAATTATATTAGAGTAAATCGCCAAAAATGTGATTTTATTAACCCTTTACTGATGAAGAAGCTGAAAAATATTACATTTTGATTTATTTTGTATATAGCTGTATATAGCTGAAATAAAAACGGTAACATTGCGTCGTTGATGCGTCGTTGATTTGACAAAATGAAATCTTGCATGGTTAAGATTTAGCATAAATTCAGCACTGGTTGAATATAAAATTTTATTTTTTAAAATGTTTAAAAATATTTATTGCTGATTCCCGAAAATTGTTTATATTAAACACTTAATTTGCATAAATGAGTGTAAATTGGTTAAAAAAAAACTGTATGTAATCTCTTGCACATTTCGCAAATGTATGCATATATATACATTTCGAATCTTAAATGTCTTGGCATCTTATAATGTCTCATCAAAATTATGTTATTTTAACACAGTCTTAAGAAAAAAGCCATTAATGTTCGATTTTTAACGTATTCCCATCAACATTAAATTTAAAGGCAGGAATAAAATAATTGACATAAATTTCGTGATTATAAACAAAATATAAGATATTTTGTTTATAATCACGAAATTTATACCAAAAGCAGTTTCTTAAAAAAATTATAATTAAATAAAAACTGCAATAAACTTCAAAAACGGTTATATTTTTTTTTTAGAAATGTAAAACGTACAAAGGTGCAATGCAAAATGTAATTTATTGGCATTTTCTAGAACACTTTACCTTTATTTCGTAAACAGCACAGAATGGGTCAAAATATTGTAATATAAAAACTTATAACAATCCTCCTTTCAGACTTAATTTCTGAGGCGATTTAACGTCTTTTTATAATGATTTTTCTATTTTTCGCTCTCATCAAAAATTGAGAACTAGATTTATTATTATTTTTTTAAGTCCACAGATATAGTCCAAAATTTTAAATCATTAATTAATCTGTAAACAGCGTCCCTTTTTATTGAGTACCAAAATTTGTAATTTTACAGTTGCAACATTTGAAGATAATCTTGCTAATCAACAAATTTCGCTTTTTTATCTCTTGATTGGTAAGATATTACAAATTTAATATATCTTCATATTTTTACCAAAAATTTTATCTTTTACAATTTTAATTTTCGATAAACAAAAAGGGCTATCTGAACATGTTATGACACACATTAAAAATAAATTAAGAAAAAAGGGCTATCTAACATAACTTCGTGAATAATGGGCTTAAAAGATTTATTTTTAAGTGTGAGGATTAGTAGACATAATATTAATAAATCGTAGAAGACCAGATTGCAAGATGTTGCAAAATGAGTGAAAGAAACAGTTTTTATGCTCTAGTAAAGAATTTTGGTTTTTGAAGACAGCCTTTTTGAATATAAACCCTCGATATGTATATTTTCAACATATTTTTAATTTTTCATAAAAAAGTCGAAGAGAACTATTGCAATTTTAATGCTAGAAAAATGCGTGTTCATGTATTATACATACACTTTATATTTTATATGTACATATATTCATATTCTATTTATATTCATATACTTACTTTTTTGATATTTTTGTGCATATTCTTCCATTTTTCGTACTTTTCAAGCACATTTTTCATTATTATTCATTATTTTCGTACATATTTAAACTTGCCATTGCTTAAAAAAACACAGGACCAACTTTAACACAACAAGGTTTCGATCCTCGAAACTATGGATTATTATCCCAGAATGCTTCTACTGCGCCACTGTGCTTATAGAGAGCGGGTGAGAATAGTTACTGTTAATAATAGACGAAGGATGATTTTTGATGTATTCCAGGAATTGATGAAAAAAGAAGTAAATATGTATAGCGAAAAATTATATAAAAAACAGTAATATTCCATAACTTAACACAAATTTATTTTACATGTTTTATGTTTGAGAAGAGAAATTATGGTAAATGGCATTTGAAAACTTTGAATGCGTTTTCTACTAAAGCAGTTTCTTTTTTTTTTAATGAGGGGTATGTACCATATATACAATTTTAAAGAATTTTTCTTTTTTGTAATTTTAACTTGATAAGTTGGTAGAAAAAAAAAAATAAGTCGAAACTCTAGCAGAGCAAGGTTTCGATCCTCGGACCTCTGGGTTATGGGCCCAGCACGCTTCCACTGCGCCACTCTGCTTCTATAAAATACCTGAAGCACTATCATTTTAAGTCCAAAACTAAAAAAATTTGAGTTAATACAAAGAAAATAATAACTAAAAGGATTCGTCAAAGAAAGTGATAAAGTTTTTAAGAGTGATTAACTCCGATTAGAGGTTATAATCTAAATCATTGAGCCCAGCGATTGTAATTTTTTAATTCGTAAATTACAGAAATAAATGAATTACATGTCCCATAATGTCGAACAAAAAATTAGTGGTTCAAAGGTCAAATAAATTAGTGATATACACTAATTTTATTTATATGTAATAACATACATATCATTAAAATAATAATACATTTAGAGAATGTCGTCTCATCAGATTTTTTTAAAAATTCCTATAATTACATACATACATATATACATACATACATAAATACATACATATTTTAAATTACTTTGGAATAATATCCTCAAGATGACAGAATCAGAATCATGTGACAGTTCCAACAGTAACACGCCCGACTAGAGCATGAGACTCTTAATCTTAGTTTGGTTTGTGAGTTCATGCCCCAACTTAGGTGTAGCGATCTTTTTTTTACTTAAAATTTACGTACAAAATATTAAAGTATGTCTTAATATAAAGTAAGATAGTTAACCCATGGGCACATTAGCGCAGCTGATTAGATCGTTGTGCTACGAGTAATAACGTCACGGTCACGGGTTCGATCCTTGTTTTTGTAAAGAAGTAAAATAAATGATGATAAAAACAAAAATATAAAATTAATTAATAATTTATTTGGGCATTATAACCACTCAGCAAAAATTTGCTTTCCTGGTAATCTAGCAGGTATAATTGGAAACAAAAATAAACTACTTATTTTTTGCCTGAATAACTAGTTATTTTTGTTCGACTTGTCCACAAATTCATGTAGTTATTTTTTGACTCTAGGGATACTCAAAAATATGTACCTAAACGAAAACAAAATTAAAAAAAAAAAACAAAAAAATTTTGCGGTAAGTGAGACTCGAACTTGCACACAAACTAACCATTCGATTTTACTGACTAACGCCTTACTCAATACACCATCTCGCACATAGCATCTTAAGCGACAAAATCTCTATTTAATTTAAAATATCTTTTTAGACATTTTGTTATAAAAAACTTCAGTCAGAATGGGGTTGAACCTACAACCTTCTGCTTGTTAATCCGGCGCTCTAGACAACTCATCCACGTTATTGCAGTATTAGTGCGCTATTATACTATTGAGTACTTATTAATGTAATACGGAGTAGGCAAATAATAATGACGCCTCATTACAAAGAAACCACTTTAATAAGTAGTTGTTATTACCGAAAACCAAAAAGTTTTTGCTGGGCAAGTCCAGTTTAAGCACGGAAAAAATAGAAACCATGCAAGAAGTTGTGTATGTATGAATATGCATAGAAAAGCAGACAAATTCATGTGTTTTCTGATATTACTATACATAAATAAATATGTTTGAGTATTAAATTTTTCTAGCATAAAAATTGTATTAGCTTTCACTTTTACCTAAAAGATTGAAAAACCTTCCCTTTTTGTAACAAATCAATCTGATTCGCTAGTAAATTGGTTGTCGTTCTAATTGATATTAAGAAAATTGTAGGCAAATGTAATCATCAAAAAAAAAAAAAACACAAAAAAAATAAACAAGGTTTTTTAAATGAATTTTTAATAAAAAGATTACTCAAATTTTTACTCAGTTTTTTTTAAATGAATTTTTAATAAAAAGATTACTCAAATTTTTTTTAATATTATTTGTCCTTATGTGCTTGGCTGGCTCAACCGGTAAAGCGCGGTACTGTTGATCTCAGGGTCGTGAGTTCGTGCCCCACTTTGGGTGTGGTTTCTTTTTCATTATTTAAAAGAAAATATTAGTTTTAATATTATTTTGCAATATAGAAACTCAGGGGCCCATTAGCTCAGTTGGTTAGAGCGTCGTGCTAATAACGCGAAGGTCGCGGGTTCGATCCCCTCATGGGCCAATAATTATTATTTATAATCAGAAAAGTATATCATATATAAAAGATACAGCGTAATATATATGTGTATATTAATATATATATATATATATATATATTTATATATATATAATATATATATATATATCTCCGATTTTTATGTAATAGTTGGACATTGGGTTTTTATCATTTCGGGTAATTAAGAATGAAATTGCAACATTTATGATAAAACGCAAATAATCTTTATCTTTCCAAGATGCAATAAATTTTAATTTATTTTTCAGTAATCCTGTTAATTGTAAGGATATGTACCTATTTAAGATTAGAATAAAGTGGTTTCCCGATTTAACGAATGATGTATTGTCGTTAAATCATTTTTTTTTTTTTTACTATTAAAATAAAAAAACTTTATTTATTTTTTTTTTTTTTTTTGTAACTTTATACTTTTTTAATTTCTTTATACACACGATCAAAAAAGATGGGGAGTATATTGGGTTTGTCTTTCTGTCTGTAACATGTCGAAATAATGATTTAAGACCCCACAAGGTAAGAGAAAATCTAAAACGATCTAACAATAACCGTCTGTCTGCTGAAAGCAGGATAGTGATCAGGGCGGACATCCTAGTGGGACGAAATTTTGTTCCAATATTTGTTTTGATCCAAGGTTTGTTTGTTGTTTAAAATGAGCAAAATCAGTTCATAAATATAAAAGTTATAGACCAAATAATATGAAAACAGGGTTGCCATCGTAACTCCACTTTATACTTTTCGTCCGATATGCATAAAAGAAATTTTGCACAAATAGTTCAAAGACCAATGTTAACTCGAAAACAAAAAATGGGTTGCAGATGGTTGGCGCCGTTTCGTGTATTGAAAAATAAAGAATGGAAGTTTATTTATTGGTCTTGTAATTACGAATCGTTTGAGATACAACTCATTAATGTGCACTCATTAGCAGCGCCAAAAATCGGAGAGAAAAATGAAGCTAAAGTATCGCGTAACCAAAACAAGTTTCCATATTACATTTTTAAATCGTTGTTTTGCTGGATAAAATATTAATTTACAAAAATGTTATAACTCTTTACAATCGATCTAAAATTTGGTGTACTTTATATTAGTATTTTTTTACATTTTAAGTGAAATTATATTTATAATAACATGGGTTTCAAAAAAATTGGATGAAAAGTATCCATGACCTTAGATATTTCATAAACCGTCGAGGCACACCCAAGGCGTTAATTGAAATCGGTGAAAATATATACCAATCTGTAGATTGGTTATTAGGTGGTTACTACAGCTTATATCGGAATCAAGTGGCACTCAAAAATAATCACGCGTTTGAATTTAGTGAAGAAATCCCTATATATAAGTTCCTAAGCATGTTTTCTCTTTCCAGTGCTTTCTGAAACTCCCAGATGACGAAGCAAATTAAAATTCGGCTTATGTATGTAGTTGGGTACAAATATTAATTATACATTCTTAACAGAAACCCGAAAGGTTCATTTGCTTTTGATATTGTTTGTTACCATTCTGAAAGCAGAGAGTTGTATCTTTCCTAGTAAGCTAGCAGGTATAATTGAAAACGAAAATAAAGTACTAATTTTTTATTAATTTTGTTTGAGTTGTCCATAAATTCATGTAGTAATTTTTAGACTCCAAGGGTACTCAAAAATAACGGCATTAGAATGGAGTTGAACCAACAACCTCCTGGTTGTTAATCCAGAGCTCTAGCCAAGTGAGCTACGTGATATCAATATTACTATGGTGTTATACAACTGAGTACTTATTTATGTAATATAGAGTAGGCAAATAATAATGACGCCTCATTACTGCTTTACTAGTAGTTTTATAAGTAGTTTCCATTACCGAGAACCAAAAAGTTTTTTCTTTGATATTTTCTACAATGTTTGTTTTTACGTTCTTATAATTTTTTTTACGAAAGTATGCCGTTATTTTAAAAACCTGGATTCAGATGTTAAAGCTCTCAATATGTAATTGTAAATCAAAATGGAACATCTCACATTCTTCTAATTCTAATTATAACCAAGAAAATCTAAAATAAAAAGAAATATTACAATCATTGCTTCAATAATTTTATAGAAGCAGAGTGGCGCAGTGGAAGCGTGCTGGGCCCATAACCCAGAGGTCCGAGGATCGAAACCTTGCTCTGCTAGAGTTTCGATTTACTTTTTTTTCTACCAACTTATCAAGTTAAAATTACAAAAAGAAAAAAATACTTTAAAATTGTATATATGGTACATATCGCTCATTTACTTCAAAAACGTCAAAACTGAAAAAGAAACTGCTTTAGTAGAAAACGCATTCAAAGTTTTCAAATTTACCATTATTTCTCTTCTCAAACGGTGGCCATGAAAGATATGTACACGATATTTCTACAGAAAATAAACCTTTATATATCTTCTATATCATTAAGTCAAAATCTTGTTTTTTTTGAGTTTTTATGATCTTAAAGTAAATGAGCAAATATATCGCTCACTTTACACCTTTATTCATAACAAAATTTTTAATTTATTAAAGATTAATATGTATATATATATATATATATATATATATATATATATATATATATATATATATGAAATATCCAAGGTCATGGATACTTTTCATCCAATTTTTTTGAAACCCATGTTATTATAAATATAATTTCACTTAAAATGTAAAAAAATACTAGTATAAAGTATACCAAATTTTAGATCGATTTTAAAGAGTTATAACATTTTTGTAAATTAATATTTTATCCTGCAACAACGATTTAAAAATGTAATATGGAAACTTGTTTTGATTACACGATACTTTAGCTTCATTTTTCTCTCCGATTTTGGGCCCTGCTAATGAGTGCACATTATTGAGTTGTATCTCAAACGATTCATAATTACAAGACCAATAAATAAACTTCCATTCTTTATTTTTCAATACTCGAAACGGCGCCAATTTTCTAAAAAATACTCATAATTCAACACTGGTAACGACAAACTGATTGAACACAAATTGCCTACTTCAACAAGTGTTTGTAGTTTACATTATAGGATTGTTGCATAATTCCGCGATTACATCAATCAAAAGAAGAAAAGGTCTAACATAAATGATTAACTGGCGAATAACATTACCTAAGACATTACGTTGTCTACTAATTGTAAAGAAGCTAACTTAACTATATGAGTAATTATTTCTACGATTTCTAATGATTTTGAACGCTAATTTCGACACGTGGAAAAGTAAATGAGGCATATTATACATCATTGTGTTGGCAATAGTGTCTTATTTTCGAAAATGTATTATAATATCTATAATAAGAAAATTCGTTGAAGACTTTTCGCGAAAAGGTACGGAAGAGGTATTGAGTTGGAATTTTGTGTATATATTTTATTGTTTAATTTAATAAACAAAATAAATTTTTGAATTATTTGCATTTTGAGTTTGGATTAAAAGTGTTGTGTTGGTCGTGGATTTTGTGCGATAAAATAAAATGACACTTTACTAAATTTATTAATTTGGCAATTAATTTATTATTGCAAAATGGAAGGTAGATGGTTAAAAAATGTTAAATTTTAATATTATATGCATTAAAGTCTATTCAAGTTATTATAAAATTTTAAAAATAAGTATAATTATGCCGATATTATTGTCAAGTCATTGACAGCAATACAGGAAGATTTCTTGATTCCGGAATGGGATAATAAACTAAATTAAGTTATTTGTCTGTAACATGCAAAAGGTTAAAGTATACCATTCGATAAAGAATTACTTATTGAGTCGATTTAACACTATTAGAACAAATAAGTTTCTTTTAAGTTTAAATCACATAGCCGAATTTCATACTGATCTGTCCACAGGAAAATTTAACGGGCTCTATTGACTACAAGATTTTTACATTCTTGTAATCTTGTATAAAAAATTACTGTTTCTCTAAGAAATATTAAAAATTATAGATTATCATGAAATAACCCTAATGACCTTTAATTTTATGAAATAATTTTTTCGTCTTTATATAGATAATTAATTGAATTGCATATCAAAGTTAAATAATTGAGAATATTATATTCGGCTTGGCCACCATCTGCAACTTTTTAAAATTTCTCTTTATATGACGGTTGGGCGGTAAAGTGGCCGGACCACGCCCATTATTGTTTTCGAGTTTACATTGGTCCTTTGAATATTTTTACAAAATTTCGTAGTTGTTTCACATTATGTGGGATGTGGGCGGACCATGCCCATTTTTTGTTTTCGAGTTAACATTGGTCTTTGAACTATTTGTGCAAAATTTCTTTTATGCATATCGGACGAAAAGTATAAAGTGGAGTTACGATGGCAACCCTGTTTTCATATTAGTTTGTCTATAATTTTTATATTTATGAACTGATTTTGCTCATTTTAAACAACAAACAAACCTTGGAGCAAAACAAATATTGGAACAAAATTCGTCCCACTAGAATGTCCTGCTTTCAGCAGACAGACGGTTATTGTTAGATCGTTTTAGATTTTCTCTTACCTTGTGGGGTCTTAGATCATTATTTCGACATGTTACAGACAGAAAGACAAACCCAATATACTAACCATCTTTTTTTGATCGTGTGTATAAAGAAATTAAAAAAGTATAAAGTTACAAAAAAAAAAAAAGTTTTTTTATTTTAATAGTAAAAAAAAAAAAAAAATGATTTAACGATAATACATCATTCGTTAAATCGGGAAACCACTTTATTATAATCTTACAATTAGCAGGATTACTGAAAAATAAATTAAAATTTATTGCATCTTGGAAAGATAAAGATTATTTGCGTTTTATTATCATAAATGTTGCAATTTCATTCTTAATTACCCGAAATGATAAAAACCCAATGTCCAACTATTACATAAAAATCATAGATAATATATATTATATATATATATTAATATACACATACATATTACGCTGTATCTTTTATATATGATATACTTTTCTGATTATAAATAATAATTATTGGCCCATGAGGGGATCGAACCCGCGACCTTCGCGTTATTAGCACGACGCTCTAACCAACTGAGCTAATGGGCCCCTGAGTTTCTATATTGCAAAATAATATTAAAACTAATATTTTCTTTTAAATAATGAAAAAGAAACCGCACCCAAAGTGGGGCACGAACTCACGACCTTGAGATCAACAGTACCGCGCTTTACCGGTTGAGCTAGCCAAGCACATAAGGACAAATAATATTAAAAAAAATTTGAGTAATCTTTTTATTACAAATTCATTTAAAAAAAAACTGAGTAAAAATTTGAGTAATCTTTTTATTAAAAATTCATTTAAAAAACCTTGTTTATTTTTTTTTGTGTTTTTTTTTTTTTTTTTTTTGATGATTACATTTGCCTACAATTTTCTTAATATCAATTAGAACGACAACCAATTTACTAGCGAATCAGATTGATTTGTTACAAAAAGGGCAGGTTTTTCAATCTTTTAGGTAAAAGTGAAAGCTAATAGAATTTTTATGCTAGAAAAATTTAATACTCAAACATATTTATTTATGTGTAGTAATATAAGAAAACACATGAATTTGTCTGCTTTTCTATGCATATTCATACATACACAACTTCTTGCATGGTTTCTATTTTTTCCGTGCTTAAACTGGACTTGCCCAGCAAAAACTTTTTGGTTTTCGGTAATGGCAACTACTTATTAAAGTAGTTTCTTGGTAATGAGGCGTCATTATTATTTGCCTAATCTATATTACATTAATAAGTACTCAATAGTATAATAGCACAGTAACACTGTAATCACGTGGATGAATTGGCTAGAGCGCTGGATTAACAACCAGAAGGTTGTTGGTTCAAGCCCATTCTGACTGAAGCTGTTAGTCTTTTATAACAAAATGTCTAAAAAGATATTTTAAATTAAATAGAGATTTTGTCACTTAAGATACTATGTGCGAGATGGTGTATTGAGTAAGACGTTAGTCAGTAAAAACGAATGGTTAGTTTGTGTGCAAGTTCGAGTCTCACTGACGGCAAAACTTTTTTGTTTTTTTTTTATTTTTGTTTTCGTTTAGGTACTTATTTTTGAGTACCCCTAGAGTCAAAAAATAACTACATGAATTTGTGGACAAGTCGAACAAAAATAACTAGTTATTCAGGCAAAAAATAAGTAGTTTATTTTTGTTTCCAATTATACCTGCTAGATTACCAGGAAAGCAAATTTTTTGCTGGGTGGTTATAATGCCCAAATAAATTATTAATTAATCTTATATTTTTGTTTTTATCATCATTTATTTTACTTCTTTACAAAAACAAGGATCGAAACCGTGACCGTGACGTTATTACTCGTAGCACAACGATCTAATCAGCTGCGCTAATGTGCCCATGGGTTAACTATCTTACTTTATATTAAGACATACTTTAATATTTTGTACGTAAATTTTAAGTAAAAAAAAGATCGCTACACCTAAGTTGGGGCATGAACTCACAAACCAAACTAAGATTAAGAGTCTCATGCTCTAGTCGGGCGTGTTACTGTTGGAACTGTCACATGATTCTGATTCTTTCATCTTGAGGATATTATTCCAAAGTAATTTAAAATATGTATGTATTTATGTATGTATGTATGTATATATGTATGTATGTATGTATGTATGTATGTATGTATGTATGAATATATGTATGTATGTTTAAAATTTTCAATTATAGGAATTCTTAAAAAAATCTGATGAGACGACATTCTCTAAATGTATTATTATTTTAATGATATGTATGTTATTACATATAAATAAAATTAGTGTATATCACTAATTTATTTGACCTTTGAACCACTAATTTTTTGTTCGACATTATGGGACATGTAATTCATTTATTTCTGTAATTTACGAATTAAAAAATTACAATCGCTGGGCTCAATGATTTAGATTATAACCTCTAATCGGAGTTAATCACTCTTAAAAACTTCTTAATAACTTTCTTTCCTTCTCTTTCTTAACTGAAACATTGGCGAATGAGGCGATCGAACTAGCCGGGCTGCTAAGCCAAGGGTATGGCTATGGTGTTTATAATTAGGGCAAGAGATACATGCTACCTCTTTTTTCAAAGTATAGGACTCAATTTTTGACGGATCCTTTTAGTTTTTATTTTCTTTGTTTTAACTAAAATTTATTTAGTTTTGGACTTAAAATGACATTGAATTGACATTCATCTTTTTAAGCTAAGCTTTTTGCCCTAATTATAATAGATATTTACATATAATCCTTAATTGAGGAAAGTGTGTAAATATTCTTTTTCATACAAAGTTTGTCAAAATCGCTGTATTACAGGTGTTTCATATTAACCCAACAAAAACTCTGCTTTCCAGGTAAGCTATCAGGTATAATTTGGAAACAAAAATAAACTACTTATTTTTTGCCTGAATAATTAGTTATTTTTGTTCGAGTTGTCTACAAATTCATGTAGTTATTTTTAGACTTTAGGGGTTTGAACGAGATTCAAACTTGAACACAGCATCAGTAATGGGGTTGAACCAACAACCTTGTGGTTATTGTTACAGCGCTCTAGCCAACATAATTGAAATATTACTCTACTATTATACTATTGAGTACTTATTTATGTAATATAGAGTAGACAAATAATAATGACTCCTCATTACCAAAAAGTTACTGCTACTACAGTATTCTCGGTGTGGTAAAAATTCTCTCTAGGAGCAAAAATTCACATATTTTACACATTTTAGATGGCCCATTAGAGTTCAGTTGGTTAGAGTGTCACGCTAATTACGTCCCTCATGGGCCATAATTGATATTTTGTATATTAAATATATATATATAATTTTCAATAAGAACAAAATCTGATAGGATGATATTTTTTTGTAGAAATTACTTTATTGGCATTCAGTGGAATTAAGTGCTTTATAATCAGGGCAACCAAAATATGAAAAAACATATTTCTTCCTGGGCTTCAGATGAACCAAACTGTAAGTTAATTATCCGTTTCAGACAATTTTGGCATAATTAATCATATTTTACACTTAAGGGAAACTTTTTGTATATTTTACTGTTACAAACGTTTTTCAAATACGATTACCTAATAATTTTCATCTTATAAATTGTATTAGATTTGAGTGTTCTTAAGTGCAAAAAGAAAATATTTTTAGCAATTGCTAAAATTTAGTCAGAAAAAATAATACTTTAAGAGCATATTTTCCAATTTTAAGAGAATTTTCGATGCGCATAAGAAGCATTTTCAACATTGTAAAGAACTTTCAACTACACTAAGTGCAGAAACGCAACCTAGCGATGGTGTGGTCCGCTTTCGATTTCCAGAGAGAAGTACAAATTAAATGAAGGCGAAGTTGCATTTTATTTTTGTTTAGTTATACTCTTTGGCAACAACAAAACTACATGAATAAAATATTATTTTCTTTCCCTCTAAAATTCTATATATAAAAAAATTAAAGCAAAGTTTTCTTCCTCTTTCCATCTTGTATAAATTGAATGTAAACATATGTGATTTATTTTGCAACAACGGCAACACCGACAGAGAAAACGTTTTGAAAATAAAATATTTTAATTTAGCACGGTTTCGATGTGCTCTTTTATTTGCCAAATCTTCAAATAAAAATATAACCGGCGAAACACAAGTTGTTTTCATTTTTTAGTTATTTTTTATTACAAACAGAACAGTTATTACATACATATTTATTATTTTAAATTCATATGCAAATAGTTATTAACATTAACGTTTTTATAGAAAAATATTTGATATATATATTTGAGGTATAAGGAAAGGTTTTACATTTTGTAACTTTCAGTTCAAAGCTTTTAAAATGATAAATATGTTAAATTGAAATATAAAGGGCTTATGTCCGATATTATACTGCTCACATAGTGACGACATCGAAAAGTTTTATGTTTAAAATAATTTTTTCCATCTTTATATTTTTCCTAAGTATCAAAATTGTTTGACGTCTTAAAAAATATTTATTGAAAATAACAAAAAATAAATATAAATAGTCTGACTTCACACAAGGCAATTTTTCTTGCTTAATCTCTGATTTCATGTGTGTGTGTGTGTGTGTGTGAGAGAGATAGAGTGAGAGAGAGAATATGAAAGGGAACAAACTTGCCTGTACTTCAAAATACATTTTGTTTTTAATTTCCGTCAAGGCAATTAAAGCAAGAATTGTTGAAGTAGAATTTTGTATATATATATATATATATATATATATATATATATATACAAATACATACAAAATATAACAAAATTATTAAAAAATTTGAAAAAAAGTTAAAAAAACTTTCATCTGTGTATTCTTTGTTATATATTTTACACAAAAACTTTTTAATTTCACCGCTCGTAATCTGAAAATTATTTTTTTTTACATCTTCGAAACTATTTAAAATTTTTCAAAACTGACAACCAAAAACAGAAAGCAATCTAATTTAAAAGGCATTTAATAACATATTAACATAATTATGAGAAAACATTTCAGAACAAATAAAATATGACTATAATTTTTAGTTACAAAAAAAAAATGATAGAAAATTATAAATACACAGAAGCTTAAAGCTTTTTCTTTATTTTCTTGTCAACTTTTACTTAACTTTTTTAAGCCAATACACTAAGTGTACATACACTAAGGCGACAGTATAAAACTGTGCCTTAATTTTTAAGTTGAAAATTAAGTTTTTATTTTAATCAGAATAACAAAGATTCTACATATTTGCCTTTTTAATTCATATTAAATTCAGAAAAATTTAACAATATTTCTTCGTATGTAAAAAAGTAAGAAAACATGGTTATAATCTGCAAACAAAAGTTACCGAATAAAAAACGCGAGTTATAGCTTTAACTTACTAACTAAGAAAAAAAAAACTTTTCTTTTTCGTGGTTCAATTATGACTGCCTTTATTTTATTTCAACTTTATAAATGAAACTTATAACTTAAATACAAAAGTGCTTATTCTATTTTTCGTGTTAATTTTGTATATTTAGCAATTTTAGTGAATTATTATTAATTTTATATTTAATAAATTTCTAAATAATTTTGTCTGTAATATTTTTGTTAGTTTAATAAATTTCCATATTTTTTGTTGACTTCCTGTATTTAATTTATTGCTTAGTAATTAAAAGTATTGCATTGATATTAATGTTGTTGTTATTATAGTTGTTGTTGTTGTCTTGGTGGGAGTAAATGTGATAACATAACTCACGGCTATTTAACGCTTTTTTATGTATGGAGTTTAAGATAGGGAAAAAATAATTTTTATACATGTAGTTTTGTTGTTGTCATGAGTTTTCTTGTTAAATAACATAGTGTTTATATTAGAGGTTTTTTTTATCAAGACAAACGTCAAACTTAACGACAATATGGCGTATTCATTGTCTTTTTATATATGCAGTTTGACAACTGCAACAACCAAAATAATAATCAGCTGATTAACTAAGGTTACCTTGTATATATTCGCACTGATTTTGAGGTTTGTTTTGATAAAAATTTGCCTAATGTAGACACTAGGTAAACACTATGTAAAAATTTTTAAAAGGTTTTTTGAGTTTCGTTATGATTTTAGCTGCGTACCATAATGTAAAGTGACCGCACATCTACAAAAACAACAATTGCATGTATTTTGTTAGTGAAAAACCACTGCACATAATGTCAAAATGCTATGAACAGAAAACGAAGAAGAGTAAATAAATGCGGCAAAAAATACTACATACGAATAAAAGAGAAATTTGTGGATGTAAAGATAACAAAGTGAGATAAAAAACTATACAATTTGACTTTGTCAAAATTACAGAATTTTGCAGCGAAATGAGTGTTTTTTTTTTTTTTTTGTTTTGCAGATTTATAATGTGGGAACAATTTTACTTTGTTAACAAACTACTCAAATAAGATTACACACTACTGTAGCCTGTAGAAAAATGTTTTAAAATTTATTAAACAAAAACTTTGTGAGAGATTAAAAATATGGTTAAAATACTTTCTTTGAGACGAAACAATGTATGTTTATTGATGCTACTAAAATTAAATTCAAGAAATGCAAAATAAAGAGTTTTAAAATTTTACTTACATATTATTCTGGACTCTAGGTCGAATTCCTGGACCGAACCACTCGGACGTGATAGAGAAACATATCAGTTTTAAGCTGATTTACCGCTATAGTTTTTGCTTGAACAAAGTATTCAAGAAAAGATTTTTCTTCATATTCTACTTAAGGGGCATTTTGGGCCGTAGGTCGAATTCAGTGATCTGTTCCTTGTCCACACCACTTTGAGGTACATAGAGGAACATTTCAGCTTCAATCTGATATATATTTTATTCACCGCTATAGTTTTTGGTAGAACAAAGTTTTCAAAAAAATGATTTTATCATATTTCACTCAAGGGACGTTAAGCGCTCTAGGTCGAATTAATTAAGGCCGACTACGCAGAAAAACCGACTTTTCTAAAAATTTCGAAAATAGCCGAAAAGTCGGAAAATTTCGACTATTCCATGATTGAAAAAAGTCGAAAATTTGAAAATAGTAGAAAATCCATTATTTAAAATTTAAAAAGTCGAAAAGTCGACTTTTTGTCCCAGGTATAAAATCCTAAACTTGGCAGCACCGAATATTTAATTTCTGAAAATACATAAACTTGGCATACCTTAAATGCCTCGATTAATTTACCCCAGGTCTACAACTGAGATTAACGCTGATATAATATGTGAGATAACGCCGGCAGAGGAGGGTAACTATTTTTTTTTATATTAAGTTAAATCTTAAATAAAGGGTACATGTATTCTATAAATCCTATAAGATATCATTATTTTCAATCAGTCACAGAGTAAACATGTCCTTTTTATTTAAGCAATTCGCACTTTTTAGCACAATTTTTATAAAAATATTTATTAACATATATAATAAACACTAAAAGGAAAAAATTTTACAGAAAAACATTGTTTTTCAGTAATTTCCAAAATACATATGTACATACACAAAAAAACTTTCGTATATGTGTATTTTTTGACAGTTCATCTTATAAGATGGTTGTGTAGAGAAATCTCATCACAACAGTCTCATAATACATCTTATAATACTAATATTTAAATCTACACGTGAAATAATTCTCTCAGAGAGCGAATTTGACACTGTTTGACACAAAAATCTTACAAAAAAAAAAAAAAATCTTAATTTGTAAAAAGATCAGTATGGTAAGTAAATTTTCTTTAAAAGATAAAACTTTGAGTAATTTAATATACATAAATCAAATTATTCGCTATCTTTGACCATCACATTCAAAATATTTCTGGGTCAATATATATCTGGAATATATTTCAGTTTAAATTAAAATTGATTGCCTTGTTGATCTGCAATGAGAGCCTTAAAAAAGCATACAAAATATTTTTCAAATAAATCGATTAATCCAAGTGAAGTGTAAAGTAAAATTGATGGAGCAAATCCTAGTGATCAGTAACGTCCCAGCAAAAACTATGCTTTCCTGGTAAGCTAGCAAGTCCACAAATTTATGTAGTTATTGTTAGACTCAAGGGTACTCAAAAATATATACCTAAACGAAAATAAAAATAAATAAACAGAATTCAGTAAGATTTCAAATTGGGAACAAATTAGTTTTTAATGACTAACGTCTTACTCAGTATAGAGTACCAAAAAGTTTTTGCTGGGGTCTTTTTGATCCATCACAGAAAGAAAAAAATAAATTAGAACCTAAATATTAAGTGTAAATTTTAAACAAATAAGAAACAAAGGCCGAATTTGTATGTAAAATTGAGGTTCACACGCAGAAATGTTTCTTGATGCAATTCTGATTTTGTAGGAGAGAGATAAGAAGAAGGGAATACTAAGCTTTTACATTCCCTTTACCTCTCTCGCTTGCGAAGTCAGAATTGCAGCAAAAAAAAAAAAAAAAAATAATAATAATAATAATAATAATAATAATAATAATGAAAATAAATTGCTGTGCGTGTACATCGACAAAGTCGTTTATGAAATGTATCAATGCAAACAAATTCTATAAGCTTATTTCATAAAATTAGTAATTCCACCATTTTTTAATTAGTTCATTTATAGCATTTGAAAAAGTATATATCTTTTAGTAAAAAAATATTTTTCTTTAAAAAAAATTTTTTAAAGCAAAAATGTAAGATTATCAAAAATAATATATGGCAACACTGCCGTCCAGGAAAAAATTGTTACTGGCTTTGCGTTCGCGTAAAGAAAACCAAAATTAAGTAAAGTGGCAGTTCATAAACTGAGTATTTAAAAATTTTACAAAATTTTTTTTCTTGCCTGCGAGTCCAGTACGATTAGATGGCTGCATAAAGTAAACAAAGTAAAAGCAAACAGATGTAACAATAAAAGGAAAATGTTTGAAAAGTATAAAAAATAAATTTAATATTTGCATTAAGATTTTATTAGATGTGTGTTAGAAAACAATAAAAATAACTAATGCACACTGGGCAAAAATCAATTTTTTTTTTTTTTTAGAAATTTCAAAATAAAAATGTAAGAAATTGTAAAATTGTAAATTATAACTGACTAAAAAATAAAGAACATATATTAAAAAATATAATATGACAACGTTGACAGTCCGGCAAGGCATTCAAATCGGTAGTTTAATATTATTTTTACTAATCCACGAAAAAAATCGGAATACAAAAGAAATTTTTCGTTCTTCTTTATTTCTAAAAGTTTCTTTTCACAAAATTAAAAATAAAAGTCACTTTTTGAGTTAAAATTGTTTTCATTACTTTTCTATTTTCGCGTTACAAAAGGAATCCAAAAAAATTATTTTTTCGTGTTACAAAAGTAATCTAAAAAATCTTTTTTTATTTTTTATTTATTTGATTTGTGATGAGTAGTATTTTATAATCACAAATCGTTCGGACAGCATGTATCCTGTATAATGATGTTTAAGCAAAAAAAATGGTTGATTGAAAAATAGGGCGAAAAAAAGGATGATGTATGTGTTTATGTATGTATGTACGTATGCATGATTACATATATATATATATATATATATATATATATATATTTCTATTTTTACCTCACTTTATCACATTTTTTAAAAATTTTTTAAAAAATTTTAAAAAATTGATTGCAACACGCCAACTAAGCACCATCGTCTTCTCCACATTTTTTGTTTTTAATTTAAAAATAATGTAATGGTCTTTTACTTTTAGAAGGTCGAAAATCGAAATTACTGTTATTTGTTTTTGTAAAATTTTGTACTATCAGGAAAATAACATCTTGAGAATACTAGAAAGAGTAATTTTTCTGATAGTGGATAAAACTATCACCTAATTGCTGGCAGGGTATGTATATATGTATGTACGTATGTATGTATGTATGTATGTATATATGCATGTATGTATGTATGTATGTATATATGTATGTGTGTACACTCATTAAAAAAAGACGTTTTTCAATTCAAAATAATTAATTTGTTTGCTTTTAACAAGTATTTCGAACATGAACACAATATCATTTTGGATACAAGTTTATAATTTCAAAAATTCGGTGGATGAAAACCCATACGAATAATTGTCTAAATTTTTAATATCTTTATTAATGCTGAAACGGAGCTTTTATTTAGTATTATAGTTCTTGTTAAAAACAAGGAGCAAAACAAGATGAGAACTGAAATTTTAATATTTTATATATTAGAGAATGGGTAAAATTAGAAAGTTTCCCTATAGGAGAAAAAAAGTGCTCTTGTTGATACCCCCTGAAAATAAACTTTGGTATGTTTTATATGAAAAAACCTTAAAAAATAGGATATTTTGTAGAATATAAAAATATTGAGGCAGCTCTTGGATGTGTTTTATATACCAATGGATGCGCCTTTGGAAAAAATACAAAAAAAAAAAAAAAAAAAAAAAAAAAAACTAAATAAGCAGTCCAACTCACGAACGGTCATCAGTAGAATCGTAATATTTTGGGAAATATATAACAGACTGTGGTTAATTTTCAGGGGGGGTGACAAAAAAAATTTTTCTTGAGTTAGTCGTCTTAATATTTATGGATCTGTTTAAATAACATTATTAAACAAAATGTAAAATATCGCAAATATTTAACAAAAATTAAATATAACTTGTAAAATGCTTGAAACGAAATATGTCATATGGGAACAATACTAAATATTTTTTAATAATTTTAGTTATCTATAAAAAGTTTAATTTCGAAAAGTGCGTCTTACTTATAAGGCATTTTAGTTTGTTCGAATTATTCGATCACGTATTTAAAATTATTCGAATAATTAAAGGAAATAATAAAGTATGTTTTTGTTAACTTCTTTAAAAATTTGATTGTAAACAGTGTATATATAAAAAGTTAGGAATGCATTGGAAATATCTTTAAAAAAGCATTCTCAATATAAATGTAAATATATCGTCTATTCTAGGAAAGATTAAAAAAAAAATGTAATTTTTGACAGGAAGACATTGGTGTACTACATATAAGCCTTTTTCATTCAAGATATTAATTTTATTCAAGATTTTAATTTTTCTACAATTCAAAAAATCAACAAAATATGCTAAGAGCGTATTTACATTGATGATAGGGTTTGGGTTTCCCGCAATATTTCATTTCCCGGGAAACGGGTTATAAGAAAAAGAAGTCATAATTTCTTATGAAGAAAATTATTATTATTTTTTTTATTAAATAATACAAAATGAAATATTATAAATCATATTGAATTAACGAAAATTGAACAATATAAAAGTATAACGTCATTTCTAAGATTAGTACCTTTCTTAATTTATGTTAAAAAGTATGTCTCAGATTTTTACGTTATTGTGTTTTTGATGCTAAAACTTTTTAAAAATATACAGTAGTTTATTGGATGAATTTCTTTACAAATAGCTTGCCATTTATTTCCAATTTATTTATCTAATTTACATTATTTTTTCTTTACTAATTCTTACTAAATTGAACATAAAAATACTAAAAATTGGTTCGCAACAACGTTTTTCAGATCAATTATAATATTCAGAAATCTGAATATATACGTATGAATACAAATTGAGATTAGTTTTTCCTTTTTTTAAGTATTTTGAAGTAATAACATTTACATCTAATCTAACATTTACATATTCATTGCTTAGATAATAGATGCGTTTCAAAAGAAAATGTGTTAGAATGAAAAATCTCCCAACCAAGTAATTTTTTTCATAATATGTAGTGGTGAGTATTTTCGAAGTTCAACTTATTTAGTATTAATTTCAACAAATCTATAATAAAACAAAAGTATCTAAAATTTGAACATGACCAAAATAAGGATGATTTAAAATTTAATGTGAAACAACTTAAAAGTAAATTAAATTAATTAAACCATAGATAAACATAGATATCTCATAGAAAACATTAACGTTCCTCTTAGATAACATTGTAGTTGTATTATATGTTTTAAACTCTTGCAAGTACCATATTTAGAGAAACATCAATCTTTCATTGATATAAGGTGTTAAAAATAGCAAAATGTTTGCTATAAAATTTTAAAACTACCTGAATATTTAATTAAAAAAGAAAGAAAATTCGCTGGAATTCTCGAGAGTATTTTGATGGGAAATCCTGAGATTTCCTGCTAGGGAATTCCCGGACCCTAAACTCTAATTGGGGATTGTAGCAGCGTTTTTTTATGATATTTTGTTTTGAAGTTGCTTCGAAAATATTTCCAGGTTAACACATTTAAATTTGTATTGTGAAATTTTAAAAAAATATCTGAAAAAAAACCAATTTGGAAAAATAAAATCCCCTCAAATTTCTATTTTTGCGATGACGAACAACTTTTCTTAACCCACATAAAAGTTACAGCAGATTTTTGCATGGAAAATTCACAATGTAAAGGCTCTAACTCTCCTGGAAAATTTAAAAATCAATTCTAAATTTAAATTAAAAGTTATTTTTTAACTATAACTCAAAAGCAAACAACTCTAGAATGACATCGAATAATAAAATAATAAAATAATCCGTCTTCAAAAGGTCCTTTTTATGATTAAAAAAACCTGCAACCTGTCTATAGTCCTCAGAAATTAACCTAAAAAAGAATAAAATTTGAATGAATATCCTAATATTTATAGTCTCTTATGTTTCTTTAATTTTGTAAAATATATGTATTTTGTATTAATAAAAGATATACATGTGTGTGTATATTACTATTACATACAATCTATATAAAAAGTGCAATTCTCCCATTTTATTATAATAAATTTTAAATTCAATTTTAGTAAAGAAAAAAAATGTGAAACGTGGGTAGGTAAAACTTTGTATTTAGCAGATTTTAACATATTATTTTTTTGGGAATTTAGCAACATCAGATCGAAAATTTTCTGACAAAATTGCTTTCTAACAAAAACTCTTACATAACTTTTGTTTTCGTATAGTACCTCTGTATAAATAAGCAGAAGACTTAAGTAGGTGTAGAACTAAAAAATAATTTGGGAATTATTTGTAAATTGTGTACATGTTTACTTACTGGTTTTTAATGTTAAACATGTGTTTTAGTTGATAAAATAAAAAATACGAAAAAGGTTGAGGTTTATTTAACAACAGAAGCAGATATCGAGTATCGGTTAAAAATCGATACAAATTTTATTGTGTAGCTTTACCCAGCAAAAACTTTGCTTTCCTGGTAAGCTAGCAGGTATAATTGGAAACAAAAATAAACTACTTATTTTTTGCCTGAATAACTAGTTATTTTTGTTCGACTTGTCCACAAATTCATGTAGTTATTTTTTGACTCTAGGGGTACTCAAAAATATGTACCTAAACGAAAACAAAAATAAAAAAACAAAAAAATTTTACCGTCATTGAGACTCGAACTTGGACACACACTAACTATTCGTTTTTACTGATTAACGTCTCACTCAGTACACCATCTCGCACATAGCATCATAAGCGACAAAAACTCTGTTTAGTTTAAAATATCTTTTTAGATATTTTGTTATAAAAAACTAACAGCTTCAGAATGGGGTTGAACCAACAACCTTCTGGTTGTTAATCCGGCGCTCTAGCCAACTCATCCACGTGATTGCAGTATTACTGTGATATTATACTATTGAGTACTTATTAATGTAACACAGAGTAGGCAAATAATAATGACGCCTCATTACCAAGAAACTACTTTAATAAGTAGTTGCCATTACCGATAACCAAAAAGTTTTTGCTGGCTATAAATGATTATCGTTAAAATAGGATACTGAATCGATTTACTGGATAAAGTTACTATCCGATAAGATTTCAAGTTGACAGTCCATAAAGTTCTTTGAAATCAATAAAATAGTTAGTGTTCTACATATTATATTATATTATATTATATTATATTATATTATATTATATTATATTATATTATATTATATTATATTATATTATATTAATTATAATGGTATTTTTAGAGTTTTCTGTAATTTTGAATCTAAAATCATAAATTATGGATACATGGTCCCATGTGGGTAAGAATTCACTAGGGGGACTTTGTGGTACTTTTTTATTCTTCTAATGGTACTTTTTGAATTTTCTATAATACTGAACCAACAAACATGAAATTAAAAATATATGGACATAAGTGAATGAGAATCGATATCAAGAGGTACTTTTGGTACTTTTTTGCTCTTTTAATGGTACTTTTTGAATTATTTATAATATTGAACCTAGAAACATTAAATTAAAGTTGTACGGTCCTAAGTGCATGAGAATCATTAAAAGAATTTTGTGGTACTTTTTCGTTATTCTAATATTACTCTTTGAACCTACAAACATGAAATTAAAAATGCATGGTCCTATGCGTATAAGAATTTAAAAGGGGGAAATTTATGGTACTTTTCATTCTTCGAATGGTACTTTTTGAGTTTTTTATAATATTGAATGTAGAAACTTTAAAATTAAACATATCCAGCTCTAAATGAGTGAGAATCCACAAGCGGGGATCTTTTGGTACTTTTCTGAAGTTTTAATAACAATTAACCTGGAAATGTGAAATTAATAATATATGGTTTTATGCGTGTTGGAATCCACAGCTGGGGATTTTGTGGTACTTTTATGTTATTCCGATAGTACTTTCTGAATTTTTTGGATTAATCAACAGGGAAACTGTAATAAAGTTTAACAGCTAGTTAAACTTGTACTTAAGTATAAGGAGAGGCGTTAGGAGGTAGTAAACTGGCATTGGCCTCGGTACACATGCCCTATGAGGCGACGGAACTACCAGATGATAGGGTGTGGACCTTAGCCGAGTATGCAAGATAGAATGGAGAACGTCTATTGCTCGGTTCTGATACTAATGCACACCACAGTCAATTGGGTAGCAGGGATACTAATAAGAGAGTCTATCTTTGATTTCATTATTACGAATGATCTTTTAATCTGCAATAAGGGAAATACCCCTACGTTCAGGACTAACTCTAGAGACCTAGTTGAGGATTAGAGTGTTCTTTTTCTGACCATGGTAGGATAACCTTTAGTCTGAACTTTCTGGGTTCGGAGAGGAAACCTTTTAGGAATCCTAGAAGAACGAATTGGGACTCTTTCGGGCGTGATTTAGGGTCAAGACGGACTGGAACTCCGAGGGAGTTTATTTCGAGGGATAATCTTGACGAAGTCGTGGATAAAACAACGAGGCTTACCTGCCCGGTGAGTTATCCAGGTTAGAGGAAACAGCCGGTCTGGTGGCTAGAGGAGTTGAGATTTTAACTGACCACAGTTGGCAGGCTATATAATAGCGCCCATAGAACTGGTAAGGACGAAGATTGAGACACCTACAGGGTGAGTTTTAATAAGTACAAAAAGGACATTAGATTAGCTAAAAGGGTCTCGTGGATTAGTTCAGCGAGACTATTGACAGAGTTTATCTATCCAGATTCAGGAAGATACTGTCGAAAGATCCTAGTGTTCCGGGGAGTATCCAGAGATCAGATGTTTCATGGACGGAGTCTAGCTCTGAGTCACTTAATGTGCTTTTGGAAACCCATTTTCCGGATTATAAGGATCCATTGATGGAAGGATCAGGTGAGGAAGAGCACTTCGCCATCGGGATAGTTGAAACGATAGTGAGAGACCTGATTACGGTTGAGAAAGTAACATGGGCGGTAAATTCATTCGAGCCTTACAAGTCACCGGATGGTATTTTTCCGGCCATGTTACAGAACGCACCGTTGGTGGTTCGTCTACTACTAGTGGATATTTTTAAGGGGTGTCTGCTACATAGACACATACCGAGGGGGTGGAGAAAGGTAAGAGTCATATTCATACCTAAAGGTGGTAGGACATGCCACTCAAAACATAAGGATTATAGGCCTATCAGCCTATCGTCTTTTCTTTTGAAGACATTAGAAAGACTGATATATCTATATATAAGATCATCTATTAACACCAACAGTCCACAACATGCTTACCTGAAGGGTAAATCTGTTGAGAGTGCACTGAATGATGTGGTGGGCTATATAGAATAAGGACTTCGGTATAGGGAATTTACCATGGCCGCGTTCTTGGATATTGAGGGAGCGTTCAATAATATCAAGATTAAAGTACATGACTTTTTGATCGAATGGATAATCCTCATTCTGAGCAATAGGTTTATCAACTCGAGCTTGGGTGGAGTATGTTTAAGGAAACTGTTGATTAGGGGGACACCGCAAGGGGGAGTGCTCTCACCCCTGTTGTGGGTATTGGCTGTCGACGAGATTCTGCGTGAATTTGACGGCAGGGGACGAAAGATCGTGGCATATGCTGATGCTGTGGTCATACTGGTAAAAGGAAAATTTCTTCCCACAATCATTGAGATCATGCAGTCCGCGCTGGGTAAGCTGTCCTCTTGGGCCGCTGATAAAGGGTTGGGAGTGAATCCAGAAAAGACAGAGTTGGTTCTGTTTACTAGAAGGTACAAGGTAGAGAATTTCAGATTACCGGTATAATGTGGAACGGAACTGAGACTTTCCGACTCAGCGAAATATCTTGGGGTATTCCTCGATAGTAAGCTGACCTGGAAGAGGAATGTTCAGGAGAGACTCAAACGTGGCCTTAATGCCTACTACATCTGTAGAAACTCCATAGGTCTTACCTATGAAGTTTGACAACTCAAACCAAATGTAGTAAATTGGATCTACACCTCGGTTGTGAGACCAATTCTTACTTATGGTTGTTCTGTCTGGTGACAGACACTGGAACGAAAGAGTAATAGGAACCTTTTGTCGAAGGCACAAAGGTGTGCTTCAATTGGCATTACAGATGCAATGAGAAGTACACCACAAGCGGCTCTGGACGTCATAATTCATCCATTACCCATTGAGGAGTTTGTAAAGGGTACGACAGCAAGGAGTCTGCTGAGACTTAAGGAATTAGGACTATTAGGTTCATCAAGAGCAGGTCACTCCCGGGTCATATACGAGATCAGTTGTGGTGAGGTTAATCTGAACTTCACGAGGGCATCATATTACATGGCCGCTGAATCGGACTTTGGGGTAAATCCTGTGGTGATACCTGATAGTGAGGTCTGGTCCGGCACTGAGAGACTGTACGAAGGTTGTGCAGTATTCACAGACGGATCAAAGATGGACATAGGTACTGATGCTAGATTCTATATTATGGGCACGGATCTAAAGGGCTCTTTTAGACTCCTTGATGAGTGCAGTGTTTTCCAGGCTGATATTCTCGGCATCTTCAATGCCGCAGAATTAATCAGGCGGAACGTTGTGAGGGGTACTGAAGTTACTCTCTATGTGGACAGTCAGGCAGCTTTGAAGGCCTTGTGGGCACATCTGGTGAAATCCAGGCTAGTAGTTGACTGTAAAAATCACTGAGAGAGCTGATGGAATACTACATGGTGAGACTCTGCTGGGTATCTGGCCACTGTAATGTATCTAGTAATGAACTGGCAACGCAAGGCTCAGCAAAGGAGAGGGACCCCACTGTGAAACCTCCACTGAGTTTCTTCTTTGGGAAGATCAATGATTGGATCTTGGTCAGAACCAATTCGGATTGGGAGAGTAGAGTGGACTGTAAGGTGTCGAGGGCGGTATGGAAGGCACTCGACAGGATAGGTACAGGCATTCTTCTGGACTTGAGTAGGAGGAGCTTAAGGATCATGATAGGGGCCATAACGGGTCACTGTTTGAAAGGAAAGATGAGGTCTAGATGGGACACTAGCAATTCCGACTTTTTGTAGAATGTGTAGGGACGTCGACGAGACCGAGTCTATTGAGCACATTATGTGCTACTGTCCACGATTGCAGCATCGTAGGTTGATATGGCTGGGCAGTCAATTTCTCGACGGGCTAAGTGACGTTCGGAACGTGGAGCTTGTAGACGTCATAGGCTTCGTCATGGGAATAGACAGTCTAAGGGAGAGTCAGGGTACATCCCTAGGGGGATTATCAACATTGCTAATCCTCTTCTATGATTCTTATTATTCTTGCCTTTTTTCTTTTCTTATTCCTACTTTCTCTATTCTATATTCTATAGTTTTTCAAATGAAGGGCTCACATTGGATCGAGATCGATCTCTGGGTGGAGATATGAATATAAATTCATATGTTTGTTTGAGTTTCGATATTAGCGAATGTTCGTTAATTTTAATTAATTTTCGACACAATTATGTTCGAGAAAATATCGAGAATGTTCGTAGCATCGAACTTTTCTCGATAAGAAAAAAAAATCGCGCAGTTTTCGTGAAATTCAAAAACATCGATCTCGTATTATTCAACTTTTCTAAATAAAATATCGAAACTAAATGTTTCGGAAAATTGTCAAATCTTTTAAATTTCTTGGGGAGTTCTTACGTAAATAAAAAACAACGCATTTTCTTGTTTGCGCATGCAAAAGACTAAAACAAGTGTCATTCTTGAGCCGTAGTTCGAAGCGATCGGTTGTAAAATATTGCGCTTTAAAATTCAAGATGTTTGTTGAATTTTCAGTAAATTTTTTAATAAAATAAAAAATAAAAAAAATATTATAATAAAACTAAAAAAATGTCGTTACTTTTCTAAATAGATTTGCAAAATAGCATGTTTATCTAAATATCTAATATGTTTTCTTGCAGATTCATTCAGAAAATTTTGCACTAAGAGATGAGGATTTTTTTTAATTTAATTCTTTATTCATAATAGTATTTGTTTTACAATATGTAGTGCCGCCTCTGCGTATTGAAGATATTGTTGAGGCGAGTTTGAGCAACGGAAAAATTAACAATACAATATGTATGTAAGTAAAATCAGATTGATTTCTGGCAAGAATTTGGAGGATGATTTTTTTGGAAGGATATTATTTCCTTTTTATGTTTTACATTGTAAATTTAAAAGAGTTATGGCCCATGAGGGGATCGAACCCGCGACCTTCGCGTTATTAGCACGACGCTCTAACCAACTGAGCTAATGGGCCCACGAATTCATATATTCCAAATGCGTTCAAGTTCCGAAATGTAGTATTTAATTTAAAAAAGGAATAAAAATCAAATAAGCGCGCCCAACGTGGGGCTCGAACCCACGACCCTGAGATTAAGAGTCTCATGCTCTACCGACTGAGCTAGCCGGGCGTAGCAATGCAAATGTTATTAGGCGGTTTTTAGTGATACCCTAACGTAAACATTTTCTTTGAATTATCGGTGAGAAAGTTATGAGATTAAAGATTATTGCCTTCATTTTGTTCCTTTTTCATTTATAAATTATAATACATAACCAATGATTTCGGTCTAATTTTTCACAACTATAGAAAAAGATGACTTTTGGATATTTTTAAAGAAAAATTAAATTAATTGTGAATAGAACATTACATATATAGACTTTTTAAAAATCAAATTGATCTTCAAAGTGTTCATTACCAATGTTTTATTACATATTACTAAAAAAATTGAAATGAAAAACCGACACCGAAAGGAAAAGCTTTCATTAAATACTGTTCAGTAATTTGAGAAATTCCCTCCTATGACAAACACATTTTGAAAATCATCGATGTTTCCTCAGAATTTAAACTAAACCGGCGCGTTCGTTAGATTCAGTGTATTTTTTTTCTTGTTTGCTGAAAACTTAAAAGTAAAATTCATACACAATATAAGAAATTAAAAGTCAAAGTCAAAGAAAATAGATAAAATTAAACGGAAATATGAGGACATACGCCTAACTATATGTATATTTCCAAAATTTTATTGGATTTTACATGACTACAATAATCAAAAAATCTTATACGGTATAAACACAATTATCCGTATCGCGATAATCCGGATTATTCGGTAATTCGGACAGTATTTTCTAACTCATTCCTATAATTAATACAAACAGTAATGGTTTATGTTATTATTAGTTAATACCCGGTGCGCTTCGTCGCCTGCATCGTTGTGTACATCACGCAATTCTATATGATAATAGTTCTCTAAAATTATAATATCTTGTAATTTTTTAGATATGCAAAATTTAAATTTTGCTCTGTGTGGGAGATTTCATTCCCCCAAGAACTATCTAGCCACTTTAGACCTTTTTGCACCAAAACGTAAAAGTACCTAAAATTACCCCTTAAAATTAGGCTTTATAGTTAAAAATACTACGGTAAAAATATGTTTCTTTTTTTTGTTTCAAAATATACTTTGGGTACCAAAAAAGTACCAACATTATTTTTTCACCCCCTAAGTGCTCTAATTTTCAGAAAGTTCTTTTTTTTTGAGCAGAGAAGATTGCGACCGAATTTGTTTTACTATATTTATTAGATTTTACGCCTTTTTGACCCGTAAACTTTAGAATATCAAAAAAGTACACAATACTTATTTGCTCCTTCTTTAAATACAAAATAACACCGCATACATTTTTTCATAAGTTTGATGCCTTGAAAGATATAAAGAGTACATTTTTAATACATTTTTATCCGAATTTCCCAAAAATAACATGTGATAAACATTTTATTCCCTTCTTTATTAGTTTAGAGTACCAAAAAAAGTACAAATATAATTTTTACCCCCTAAATATTCCAATTTTCAAAAAGTACTAAAAACCTATCTGCACATTTTCTAGGTAGAGAAAAATGTGGGTAAAATATTTTTTGTGACTAATTAACCAAAAATTACCAAATTTTCCGGTGTTACTCCTTTTTATCACCTAAACATTCGATTTTCCAAAAATCCCTTCTATTTATCGGGAGCGATACTTTTGATCTAAATTTCATATCTCTTCCTTCTGTCGTCAGTCAGATAAAAAGGGAAGAAATCTTCCAATTAAATGAAATAATTTTAAGAAATACCAACCTTTGTGTTAAAAAAAACTTATTTATATTATTATTGGTTTAGAAGATAGACTGATTGTCAAATAAAGTAGCAAAATTTGGGCCTCAAAAAAGTACTAAAATATAGCTTTTTCAATTTCCAAAAAGTCATTTTTTCTATATTTTTATAGAGAAATCAAAACGGATGAGCATTATAGATTCCATGTTTTTAAGTTTGAAAGGTTTGGGGGAGGTGTCTTCATTCACGTATATAGGAGGAACATCTCATTTAAATTGCTGGATCACTGCATTGCTCCTCAAGCGAAGATCTCAGCCATTAGGAGAGCGGTAAATTGGCTAATGTACTATAGGGTATTCGGAGTGGATATTCAAATTTGTACCGATAGTTAACCCGCTATTAAGTCTCTTTCGGGTGTCTATTCGATATCCAAGCTGGTACATGAATGCCGGACATCATGAAATGAAATGGCGAGACATTCAAACCTAGAGCTGGTCTACGTAAGGAATCACTCAATTACCCGTGAAATATTCCCTTCTTCAAAGTGAGGGAACGGGCCAGCTAGTTGGCATACCGCTGTCATCTTGCAGATCTATGATACTGCAGCGCTTGACGAGAATAGCTCAACAAAAATGGACAGACGAGTACGCATGTTCCACCTCGAGGCAGATATTGCCCCAGTACGATCAAAAATGGTCGAATCTCATTCTGGGATTATCAAGGCAGCCGACGCCTTGACGAACACTTGTAGCCATTACTACAGGGCACTGGATTATTAATGTATACGCTAGGAGACTAGGACTCCCTTTTAACGAATATTGTAGAAGTTGCTTGAACGAGGAGGAAACAGTAGAACATTTTCTTTGTCACTGTCCTGCTCTTGCGAATATAAGGACTGTTAAATTTGGGAGTCCATATATGCATGGATTATCTGATCTCTCTGCAATTGATGTCAGATGGATCAGATCTTTTATTTTTGTGTCAGGTTGGTTCGATTCGAACCTACTCTCGGACATGTGAAAACAGATTCACATGATCCATCAGGGTAACATAACGGCACCAATAGGAATTAACTGAGCTGTTTATTTTACATTTACAGCTGCCCATCTAACCTAAATAAGTTCAATAATAAAAAAAAACATTTAAAAATAAAAGAAAAGAGCACGATAATTCCCCTCTGCCGTATTTTCACTTCTCAGGGCCATATATTTTATTTTCTGTTTCCAAGTTAATTATTAAGGATTTAGAAAGCAATATTAGAGGGAAATTCGAAAATTACCATTACCATTTTTGATATTCTAAAGGCGTAAAATCTAATAAATATAGTAAAACAAATTCGGTCGCAATCTTCTCTGCTCAAAAAAAAAAAAACTTTCTGAAAATTAGAGCACTTAGGGGGTGAAAAAATAATGTTGGTACTTTTTTGGTATTTTGAAACAAAAAAAAAAAAAAAGAAACATATTTTTATCATAGTATTTTTAACTATAATGCCTAATTTTAAGGGGTAATTTTAGGTACTTTTACGTTTTGGTGCAAAAAGGTCTAAAGTGGCTAGATAGTTCTTGGGGGAATGAAATCTCCCACACAGAGCAAAATTTAAATTTTGCATATCTAAAAAATTACAAGATATTATAATTTTAGAGAACTATTATCATATAGAATTGCGTGATGTACACAACGATGCAGGCGACGAAGCGCACCGGGTATTAACTAATAATAACATAAACCATTACTGTTTGTATTAATTATAGGAATGAGTTAGAAAATACTGTCCGAATTACCGAATAATCCGGATTATCGCGATACGGATAATTGTGTTTATACCGTATAAGATTTTTTGATTATTGTAGTCATGTAAAATCCAATAAAATTTTGGAAATATACATATAGTTAGGCGTATGTCCTCATATTTCCGTTTAATTTTATCTATTTTCTTTGACTTTGACTTTTAATTTCTTATATTGTGTATGAATTTTACTTTTAAGTTTTCAGCAAACAAGAAAAAAAATACACTTAATCTAACGAACGCGCCGGTTTAGTTTAATTTCTGAGGAAACATCGATGATTTTCAAAATGTGTTTGTCATAGGAGGGAATTTCTCAAATTACTGAACAGTATTTAATGAAAGCTTTTCCTTTCGGTGTCGGTTTTTCATTTCAATTTTTTTAGTAATATGTAATAAAACATTGGTAATGAACACTTTGAAGATCAATTTGATTTTTAAAAAGTCTATATATGTAATGTTCTATTCACAATTAATTTAATTTTTCTTTAAAAATATCCAAAAGTCATCTTTTTCTATAGTTGTGAAAAATTAGACCGAAATCATTGGTTATGTATTATAATTTATAAATGAAAAAGGAACAAAATGAAGGCAATAATCTTTAATCTCATAACTTTCTCACCGATAATTCAAAGAAAATGTTTACGTTAGGGTATCACTAAAAACCGCCTAATAACATTTGCATTGCTACGCCCGGCTAGCTCAGTCGGTAGAGCATGAGACTCTTAATCTCAGGGTCGTGGGTTCGAGCCCCACGTTGGGCGCGATTATTTGATTTTTATTCCTTTTTTTAAATTAAATACTTCGGAACTTGAACGCATTTGGAATATATGGATTCGTGGGCCCATTAGCTCAGTTGGTTAGAGCGTCGTGCTAATAACGCGAAGGTCGCGGGTTCGATCCCCTCATGGGCCATAACTCTTTTAAATTTACAATGTAAAACATAAAAAGGAAATAATATCCTTCCAAAAAAATCATCCTCCAAATTCTTGCCAGAAATCAATCTGATTTTACATACATATACACAGTATTGTTAATTTTTCCGTTGCTCAAACTCACCTCAACAATACCTTCAATACGCAGAGGCGGCACTACATATTGTAAAACAATTACTATTATGAATAAAGAATTAAATTAAAAAAAATCCTCATCTCTTAGTGCAAAATTTTCTGATTGAATCTGCAAGAAAACATATTAGATATTTAGATAAATATGCTATTTTGCAAATCTATTTAGGAAAGTAACGACATTACTTACCATTTTTTTAGTTTTATTATAATATTTTTTTATTTTTTATTTTATTAAAAAATTTACTGAAAATTCAACAAACATCTTGAATTTTAAAGCGCAATATTTTACAACCGATCGCTTCGAACTACGGCTCAAGAATGACACTTGTTTTAGTCTTTTGCATGCACAAACAAGAAAATGCGTTGTTTTTTATTTACGTAAGAACTCCCCAAGAAATTTAAAAGATTTGACAATTTTCCGAAACATTTAGTTTCGATATTTTATTTAGAAAAGTTGAATATTACGAGATCGATGTTTTTGAATTTCACGAAAACTGCGCGTTTTTTTTTTCTTATCGAGAAAAGTTCGATGCTACGAATATTCATAATTAATATAATTCTCGATATTTTCTCGAACATAATTGTTTCGAAAATTAATTAAAATTAACGAACATTCGCTAATATCGAAACTCAAACAAACATATGAATTTATATTCATGTTTATTTGTAGATACGAGGACAGATCAATAAGTCCGTCAAAATTTTACAGTAGTCTATTAACAGGTGGTACTTGATGGGAGTAGTGTTGCATTTCATATAACTACGAGGGAAGTTCGAAAAGTCACGGACTTATTGATCCGCCCTCGTACATGCTTATACAAAAAAACAACACTGAAAGTCATTGCAATCATAGTTGCCAGATAAATTTGGTGAACAATCATCAAATTTTGATAAAAAAAAAATCATCAAAGTGTTTTTTTTTGTGTTAGTGAACGTTTCCTATTCTTTTTTTTTTTAGGAAAAATGAAATTTAAAATTTTGAATTGAAAGGAAATTAATAAAAATTACATTCATTTTATATTGTTGGCCTAACTATTATGAAAGTCAATTACTATCTATGAAGTCTGATTATATATGCATACAAATTATGAATATGTAATTTTGTATAACTTCCAAAAAAATAAATGAATAGATTATTTACCTTGTTTTTTAAAAGTTATAAAAAAAAGAACAGATAAGTCTTTTTGTAAGATCATCTACGATATATGAAGTTTAATTTTGAACGAATTCATCAAAAATGCCTTTGGTTACTTAGCTACCATTTACTTAGCTGCTATTTAAGTATTTCTAATGCCTTGATTTAAAGTTTTTATAAAAATTGCAGAAGGCTTTGGCCTTTTGTAAAGTGTTTATTCGCCATTTCATAATAATTGCATACGCAATTGAAAATAATATTATATTGACTCCCATAAAACTTTACATTGATAAATTAAAAATTTTGAATTAAAAATAAAAAAAAATTAAATTATTAATGTTTGTGTGCCAACTAACTTATTTTGAAGTAAAATATATAAAAAATGGTGAAAATAGTTCTGAATCTGCTTTCAGAAAAAATCGTCAAATTGTCAATAGGCCATTTTTAGAACTAAAAATCGTCAAAACGATTGCAATTGTTTTTGTATATGTGTCTATATATTTATATTTTTTTTGTTCAGATTTTTGTCTATAACTCGGTTGTTTATGGACCGATATGGTAAATTCGAAAAACCGAAATTTTAGAAAAATACAATAGATTTGTACAAAAGCGAATTATGAAACTTAATAGAAGCTTCACAAAGTTCAAAAATGTGTTACTAATGAACCGATTTTGTTAATTTCTTCCGCACAAATATTTCAAAAAATATTAATATTCCGAATTTTCTGTGCAAGAACGAAGTTGCTAGCTTATATAGCGGCTTAGAGAATTCGAAAATAAATACGCTTTTAGGGAATTTTCGTTTTTTTTTTGGCGATATCTAGGCCATTAATGGATCGATTTTGTTGATTTTTATTAGCGTCGCTCTAAGGAATATTCCCTATAATTTGATGTATAAAAAATATATAACCGATAACTGGGGCTTTCTAAAAACTGTTTTCAACAGACAGATGGACATCGTTATATCGACTTCCATATCAATAAGGATCTAGAAAATATATACTTTTTGCGTTCTTAGATGAATATTCTAGAAGTTACAAACGAAATGACAAACTTATATATCATTTACACCTGTGGTGAAGGGTATAAAAACGTCAGGATTGTTTTCTGAAATCTTGCGAAGTAAAAATTAAACTGGCCCGTAAAGAGGATTGAACCCGTGACACCGCGTTTTTAGCACAACGCTGTAATCAATGGAGCTAAAGGATCCTCTGGAGGACTGGTATTAAGAAAACGTGGTTTTTCATTTGTCTTATTATAAATAGAAAACGGAAGAAAAAACTCTGAGGAATAGGAGTCAAAATACGTGCAGTAGTGAGATTCAGTAACTTATTCTAATGATAATCGAATCGTTTGTACAGTTTGTACAGTTAAACAAAGATATTTGATATCGTTACTGACATCTGCTTCTGTCCTTAAATTCACAACAACATTTTTCTGTTGTTTATTTTATCAACAAAAACACATTTAGCATAAAAGAGCAATAAGTACACATGTGCATAATTAACAAATAATTCCCAAATTCTTTTCTATTTCTACTAATATTTAAATCTTCTGTTTATTTTAGCAGAGGTGTCAAGCAAAAACAAAATTTGTTTAGAGTTGTAAATATATATATTTACAGCCCATTTACACGTAACAGAATATGTAAGATTTTTCTGTCAGAGAGTGTCAAGTTCGCTCTCTGAGAAAATTATCTCTCGTGCAGATTTAAATATTAGTATCATAAGAAATATTATGAAACTGTTGTGATGAGATTTCTCTACGTAACTATCTGATAAGATGAGTTGTCAAAAAAAAAAAAAAAAAAACATATATAAGAAAATTTGTTTGTGTGTGAACATGTGTATTTTGGAAATTATTTCAAAAACAAGTTTTTTTTTTTTGTAAAATTGTTTTGTTTTAATGTTTTGTTTTAATGGTGCTAAAAAAGACGGCATTTCTTAAATAAAAACGACATGCCTACTCTGTGACTGATTGAAAATACGAGTAATGATATTTTATAGCATTTATTAGAATATATGTATCCCTTATTTAAGATTTAATATAATATAAACAAAATGGTTACTCTCTTCTGCCGGCGTTATCTCACATATTATATCAGCGTTAATCTCAGTAATAGACCTGGGGTTACTGAATCACATAATCGTTACGGCCAATAACAAAACCCATCCAGTGTTGCCATTTTAGCGTTTTGCATATATATATATATATATATATATATATATATATATATATATATATATATATTTAATTTTATTTTTTGGTTTCTAACTCACAAATTAGACAATAAAAGTACAAATATTTACTAAACTATGGTATTGATCTATTAAAAATAACCTCGGCATGCTCAATTCGTTTGATGTCTATAGGACCACAATAAAAAGAATATGTGAGTATTAGTTAGAACTCAAGACACTTCGGTATTGCATATATACATGGAAATTGCTACACAGCAGATATTTTATACAAGCTTTATCAGAATGAAAAATTACACACTGATACAGTGAAAAATCACCCTAGAAATAGCGTACGCTAAATGCCTTCTTGAGGACTTCAAAAATTAGTTTTACAAAATTTGCAACAGACCCTCAAAATTTGCAAAAAAAAAAAAAAAAAACTGTTTTCTAATTATGTTATACTTTTGAACCTTATGCGTTTGTTATGTTTTTATTCAAATATTAAAAACTAATTTTAAATATTTTTTCGAGTTTAACTGCTATTTACTACAATTTATTTTGTAAAGGCCTATGCGACGATGCAATATTTTTTACGAACATTTTTGTTGTAAACATAAAAACATTATTTTCAAATTAGACAAAACTGTAGAACTTATTCGATTTTATCTGTAACAACTACTAGAACTTTCCATATATTTTAAATTTTTTCTACAAAAAGAAAAAAAAAATAAAAATAAAAATAAAACAAGTAAAAAATATAGAAAATACTTAGTCTTAAAATATATGAAGAATTTTTTAATAAAGTTTATAAAATGTTTAATAAATTTTTGTGTTTTTAAGTGATTTTATATGGGGATATCTTATTTTATTCCAAACAAAATAGCATTCATTCTAAACTTTGTAACCAATTGAATATAGTCATGAAAAGAAAATCAAAGCAATTTACATCAAAATAAAAATTTTCGAAAAAGAAAAGAAAAATAAATTTAAAAATGGTGAATAAATCATTACTTAATTCAAATATATATAAAAGAGAGTAACATAGATACAAAGCTACATCGTTCTGCTCTCTAAATCAATTAAAAAATCTTAAATTCACCTAAGATTCATGAAGCTACGAGATCTTCAATGCAGGAACTAACCTAAAAACGGGGTTTTCGCAATATCTCGAAATTTAAAGGGAGTTTCGACGTTTTTCAAAATTGTTTTGTGATGTACCAAAGAACGTCTGTAGCCCTCATGCGCGTTAGTAATATGTATATATATGTAATATTATCATAAGTAAATTTTTATAATAATCAATTATTTTTTCAATATGTTAATTTTTCGTTGAAAAATAAATTTGAATTGTTGCAAATTTTGTGTTACAGAGTCTAGATACATAAGTCAAGACCAATAGATTAACGACTGAAAGTTAAAAAAAAGGAGCAACTAATACTATTTTGACATTAATGAATCTAATTTCGTGTTTATTTTTATTTTTTTAATCTAAAAAATAATATAATTTAATACTAAAAAATTAGGTGTTAAATAATTTTATCTTTCAATCGATTACTGGTATTGAACTTAAATTGTACACCCGTTAGTGGTAGATAGTGTAGAACAAAATTTGCCCTATCCTTGAAAAATATATTTCGTAAAAGTCGATCTAATATTTTTTGTGCTTTACATTTATTCACACCCTATAGAAGGAAAAAAGTGTTTTTGTTACCCCCTGAAAATAAACCTAACGTGCCCAAAAATATTACGCTTCTACTGACGGTTCGTGAGCTGGACCGTTTTAAGAAAGCTATTTTTTTTTTAGTTTTTTTTTCATTAAAAATAACAAACAATTATTTAAAAAAAAACTTGAAAAATATGATATTTTGTAGAATATAAAAATATTGAGGCAACTCTTGGATGTGTTTTGTACACTAATGGAAGCGCCTTGCAAATACCTTTCAAATGATACCACATTTTCTATGCGTTGCTTTAGAAGAAAATACAAAAATTTGCAAAAAACTAAATAAAAGATCCTTTTGAAAAACAGTCTAGCTCACGAATGGTCATCAGTAGAACCGTAATATTTGGGAAACATCATAAAACAGGCCGAGGTTAATTTTCACACTTTATTGGGTGAGTCGTCTTAGTATTTATGAATCTGTTTAAATAACATTATAAATCTTATTAAACAAAATGTAAAATATCGCAAATATTTAACAAAAATTAAATATAACTTGTAAAATGCTTGAAACGAAATATGTCATTTGAGAACAATACTAAATATTTTCTTATAATTTTATTTATCGATAAGAAGTTCAAAAATTTCAATTTCGAAAAGAGTTTTTGCCAAAACAACATTTATTTGTAAATCTTGTAAAATAAAATAAAAACTATATTAACTTCATTTAATAAAACGATAGCGTAAATTGTTGCTTTGAATATATGGCTATTTTAATAAGAACATTAAAATATATATTTATTAGGCTATTAAATTTGGTTTTTCTACTGTTCGAACAAAACGAATAATTCGAATAAGGCATTTTAGTTTGTTCGAATTATTCGATCAAAGAAAGTAATAAAGTAAAATATTTATGCTTTTGTAAGCTTCTTTAAAAATTTAATTGTAAAAGTATAACATTATATACATAAAAAGTTAGCAATGCATTGGAAATATCTTTAAAAAAACATTCTCAATATAAATGTAAATATATCGTCTATTCTAGTAAAGATAAAAAAAATAAAATTTTTTGACAGGAAGATATTAATTTTATTCAAGATTTTCATTTTTCTTCAATTCAGAAAATCTACAAAATATGTTAAGAGCCTATTTATATTGGGGATTATCGCAGCGTTTTTTAAGATATTTTGTTTTGAAGTTGCTTCGAAAATACTTTTACGTTAACACATGTTTGACAAAAAATAACAAATTAGAAAAATAAAATCCCTAGAAATTCCCATCTTTGCGATGACGAACAATTTTTCTTAACCCGCTTGCTTCTCTATATCTCTTAACAATAAACATAAAAGTAACAGCAATTTTTTTCATGGAAAATTCCCAATGTAAGGACTCTGATTCTCCTAGAAAATTTAAAAATAAATTTTAAATTAAAAAAAGTTTAGCTAAAAAACTGTTTAAATACAAATACAAAAAAAAAGTTAATTTTCTTTGAACAAAATCTCAAAAGCAAACAACTTTAGAATGACATCGAATAATATAAAAAAACCTTCAACCTGTCAAAAGTCCTCAGAAATTAACTTAAAAAAGAATAAAATTTAAATGAGCAGATTTGAGTCGATCTTGTTATTTTGTTTTTATAAAATTTGGTTATGGAAAAGCTCATATTTTCGTTGGCGAAATTGTCAAAAGAGAATTTATTTAATTATAGCACTAGGAAAAATTTTTAGAAATATTTTTTATAAATAATCACAAGGAAAAAAAAAAAATAAATAAATAAAAAATCACTTCAATTGCAAGAAAATAATAATAATAACAATAATAATAATAATAAAAATAATAATAATAATAATAATAATAATAATAATAATAATAGTAATAATAATAATAATAATAAATTATTCGTTTCATTACCTTTCTACATTCTTTACCTAGTGTCTACATTAGGCAAATTTTTATCAAAACAAACGTCAAATTCAGTACGAATAATATAAGGCAACCTTTGTTAAACAGCTGATTATAATTTTGGTTGTTACAGTTGTCAAACTGCATATATAAAAAACAATAGTGGATAATCCATATTGTTGTTTTTTTGCAACTGTTGCCACCTTCCGCAAATTCGCGTTAAGTTTGATGTTTGTCTTGATAAAAAATTGTCTAATGTAGACACTATGTTACTTTTGTAAAATATAAGTATTTTGTATTAATAAAAGATATACATATGTGTGTATATTACTATTATATACAAGCTATATAAACAGTACAATTCTCTCATTTTATTATAATAAATTTTAAATTCAATTTTAGCGAAGCAAAAAAAAAAAAAAATGTGAAACGTGGATAAAACTTTGTATTTAGCAGATGAAATAGAAAATTTTCTGGCAACACTGAACCCATCGAACTACTGATGGCCAGATTAGTTTGTACGGAAACCGCGTTTAGTTGTAACGAAAATTAAAATTAATTTATATGTGTAAAACATTCAAATATTTGCGTAATTTACGTACATATTTTTCTGAAGTTTAGTTAGTTATTTTATTAAAAAAATATACTATAGTATTTTATAAAGTAACAAATTTAGGGAAAAGGATAGATACAATAAACTCGCCCAACGTGGAGCTCGAACCCACGACCCTGAGATTAAGAGTCTCATGCTCTACCGACTGAGCTAGCCGGGCACTTAAAAGATTAATATTCATAATTGATTTCATATATAAAAAATAAATAATAACAAAAACAAATTTTAAATATTAGCCAACTAATGGTTATTTGCGTGCGTCTGAAGCTAAGTTCAGACTAGACTAATATTTGACACAAATTGTTTAATCATGATTTCCCCCTCGCAATTAAATACAGAGTTGATTTTTCTCGGTATTACGCTCATTTGTTTGACGTATTTTGTTTAATGAAACAGCTACCAAATATCGTAAAATACGAAAGGGAAAAATTATTTTAAGCCTGCTCAGATTATATGCAAATTATTTACTTAAAATTATATGATTTAACGAACAACTACCATAAATTTATTTGACAGCAATTATTAAATGAATTTATAGGAAAATTTTTTTTTTATATATTGTTTTAATCAATTTAGGAAAATTTTCCGGGAAAATTTTGGAATATGTGGATGTCAAGGTATTGTAAAATATTTAGATTATAAAGGCAATACGTAAGATTTAATACGGACATTACTAATAATTACTTTAAAAAATATATATTTAAATTTTTTTATAAGTAATTTACGTTTATACACAAGAATAATCCTGTTTCTTTTTATCGTCATTTACAAAACCGCCTTGTCTTCACAAAACGACATTGTTTTCTTTGCACGCTGCCATCTACCGCATCTGCTGTTGTTTGCCGTTGTTTTCTTTTACATTTATTTTGTAAGATCAAAAAAAAAATTCGCTCAAAATAGTGACAAATATTTTACAACTTGTGTTTACACAATGTTCATATTACATTTTTAGTTAAGGGCAAATAGTTTTGTTTGTCCAAAAGCAGCAATAATCTTGTTTGAATCGTAAAAATGTTTGTAAAAATCGTCAAATATTAG
Source organism: Protocalliphora azurea (assembly GCA_932274085.1). Lineage (NCBI taxonomy): Eukaryota > Metazoa > Arthropoda > Insecta > Diptera > Calliphoridae > Protocalliphora > Protocalliphora azurea. The sequence goes on from OW026523.1 coordinate 47,463,970, forward strand.
CGTAGTCTGAACTTAGCTTAATACTTTAAGATTAAGCATACTAACAGTGTTGCCGTTTCGATTATTTTCAATCAAAATTGGTATGTTATTTTCCAATTTGGGGATGATGACTTTTTCCGTTTTGTTTATTATTATTTTTTAATCAAAAACTGAAAAACACAATAAAAATTTTTTGGAGACTAGGTGAAATAATGAACCAATTCCGACCAGTTTAGGAGATTCAGAGTCGACTGGTGTACTTTAGCGGGTTCCCCAATGTGGTGCTGTAGGTAATAAAAAAGTATACTTTGTCTAGTTATAAAAACTGTACAAGACAACATAATTAAATAATAATAAAAAAATAAAAAGGCAGCAAATCATTTTAAAATATAACTGCAATAAAAGTGTTCTATCAGTCCCCATGTATTTTCAATAGGACCACAATTTTGTTTTTCGTTGGTTTTGTACAAAAAATTATAATATTATGTTAATTATTTATTATTTAATTAATTACAAACCTAAAAGCAAACTGGTAAATATATGTAGAAAAAATTTGTTTGATTATATTCACGATGTCCGTCCGTCTATCCGTTCATGTTATACTTTTAATGAAGCTGCAAATCGCAATTTTTAAGATAATTGGATGAAATGCGGCTTAAATAATGCAGCAATGAACTCTGTTCAAATTAGTTGACAATAGTACTTATTATAATCTAGCAAATTTTCCCCTAGAATAAGGTTTCGACGCTCATAAATTTTTTAAATATTAAGTAATTCAGTACATATAAAATTTTTATATACGTTATAAACCACATTTCACTTTATAAATTAATTTTTATAAACGCAAAAACACAGTAGCAAACTTTTATGAGATTCGCTTCTCAAAAATCCATAGCTCCATTATAAGGTCCACTTCCGAAAATCATTATAAAGTGCATAAATTAGTATCGGTAGACACCATGTTTTTGTGCATGTAAGATTCTATAAACTATAAATTGTAATTCTAAACTTTACAGCAAAACTTGATCCACAAGAAACACAGGTTTCATATAAAAAAAACCCTTCAAAAATCGATCATGCCGGACTATAACTCTTTCACAATCCTAAAGAATGTTGTCACTGATGGCACTGACCTAATCCATAATTGAGTGCAGGCTCCATATAAGTTCCTCTACGAACTTATATATCGAAAGTTTATGTGGCTTGGCACGAATAGCGGTAATAATATCAACATTTTGACGCTTTGCATGATATTTTAGAATAAATATATTGAATATTTTTACATGACATACAAAAAAAAAAAAAAAAAAAAAAAAAAACAAAAAATATATATATATACATATATATATATATATATATTAAAATAAATAAAAAAAAAATGATGGATATAAAAATGGCTTGAAGGATGAAAAAATATTTATGAAGACTGTCGCAAAATAGTGATAGTGAGAAATATTTGAAAGTTGTCATATATTATATTTTACTCTTCTTTATAAAAGTCCTAAATAACTTAGAAAGATTAAAATTAGATTGCATGTGAAACTAATTTTCCTTTAAATCCTAACGGACATAGATTTTATACAATGACACTTTTGCCTGGTATGGGCATGGGATTATATACTAGCTTAAACAAAAACACTTTTAATTTTAACTTTCAATAAACCAAAAGGCAATAAAAATATTAATTACTGCAAAGTAGTGTAGTGCAAAACATATAAAAATTACCCTGGGTACTGATTCGCGTGTCAACTTTAAAGCCATTTTATATATAGACCAAGTTAATAAAACTGAGGTTTCTTCAGTTTCTAAACTTTAAAAACACCTTAATCACAAGGACCTGAAGTTTCGTGCCTATATCTTAATTTTAAAGAAATGCGAGCATTTTAAAATCAAAAAAGGTACCCGGGTATATACCATAGGGTTAAATTAAATTTAATATGTCAGTGCTTTAGTACATTAGCGTTTGATATAGAATCTTTTCATCAAACCTTCTAATTAAGTCTTTAGATTTTAGCGCTTCTAAAAAATGGAATTCGTATTATCAAATGAGATTGGCTAAGTCCCTATAAAAATAACTCTTATTTGCATTCTTTTTCTGTAAACACATAATTGTAAAATTCAACCTTATTTTCTATTACTGCTCTACCCAGTTGTTTTGCAATTCTAAATTTATTACAATCTGGTTTGCTTTCGACATCATACAAAATTAGATCAGGGACCACATTTTGATAAACATTGTTCTAAACAGTTAAATTTTAAACACTTTTTTCTCCTAAAGACTAACTAAAGTTTATAATTAATATTTAAAACCCGAATACATTATTAAGATTATATTAATTTTTATATAAAAACTTTGAATTTTTAAAATTTGTTTATTTTTTTCAAAATTTTGTTTAGAAAAAATTTTTTTGCCATGGCAACACTGCATTCTAATTTAAAAATGCCTACACATATAGCTTTCTTTAGCTCATCCAAATATATATGTATATTATTCAAATGTAATTTTTATTAATAGAATAAATAAATGTTTGAGTTTGTTCAAATCGTATGAGATATTCTCGTTAATATTTTGATGATATTTATGAATAAGTATTTTTGCTATTTTGTTAGACAAATATATATATATTGATATATACATTAAAAAGTATATAAACTAACATAATAAACCATCCAAAATAAAAGACAATTACTCGTAGATGCATTTGCTTAATAAGCACCTTATTATTATGAGTACATATGATTGTATGAACAAAAAGTAATATTTGAAGTATTACGGATATTAAATCGGTTAAGAAATTAACTCTGATTGAAATATGTAGTCTATATCGGCCGTTACAAAAGGAAATATTTATATTCATAATACCTTCTAACTAACTATATGTGAAATGCAATTGTAGAGTACATACAAAAAAACAATTGGCCCATGAAGGGATCGAACCCGCGACCTTCGCGTTATTAGCACGACGCTCTAACCAACTGAGCTAATGGGCCAGTTGTTGCTAGGAGTACTGGAAAATGACTTGTAGGTTAGGTCAGGTTAAAAAGGGCGTCGTCTGACGCTTCCACCCAGAGACCGTCCGGTTCATTGTAATCCCTTTATAGATAATAGAGAAAGCTAATAATTGAAGAAAGAGAAAAATCCTAGTAGAATATAGCAAAAGATTGAAAAAAAGATAGCTAAATATAAGAAAAATGAGAAAGGTGTGGAATTTAAGACCCAACAAATCAACCCTGACTATCTCTAAGCCACTTTATTCCCATTACGAACACTATAAGGTTGTCGAGCTCTTCACCAGCTACCTCCTCTAGTTCGTGCATAATATGGCTCCCAAATCACCTCAGCCTACTTCGCTGAAGCCCTAAACAGTGACAGAGTATATGCTCCACTGGCTCTAGCTCCTCCACATCATCGCACGTCCTGCAAAAGTCTGACGCGCCAGTGTCCCACTTACTGTTCATATTTCTTATCGCGAGGTGACCAGTAATCATGCAATCAATGATCCTTAGATTCACACGACTCATGCCTAGAAGATTTGGAAGCATCTTCTAGGCATGAGTCTGCTGGGTTAAGACTAGCCATAACGCTCTAGCAGTCCGATCTACTCCCCAAGCATCATTCGTTCTACCTATAGTCCATTCCCTTATAACCATGAAATATGACCCGACCGGAATCCTAACCGATATTTCATTGCCGAGAATATCGCAGTGACTAGGAATCCAACAAAGTCTTCTTATGTAAGCATCCATTAGCCTCCTAAATTCTTTCCTACACTCCAGCACTAACCTGGACCTGACACAGTAACTTGTCATTGCCATCAGTGCTGCCTGACTATCCACATAGATAGTTACCTCAGTGTAGTTACCGATTAATATTCTTTTCAACGATCCGATATCTTTGGTAATGGTTAACTTCCGTCTGCATTATTTGTAACTAGTTATGTAATAATCGAGCTGAAAGTTATAAAAGTCTGAATATTTAACACATTTTCCACCGTAATTTAGTTTATGGAGTATCATTGGAATAAGGCCAATCAGTACTATTATTATATGTATTTATTTAACCCTTTAGTAACAAAAGTAATATTTTGGGATCACCGGTCCATAATAGGTTAAGTTAATTTTTATGGCAAATAAATGGTTATTTAAGAAAATAAATGTCACAAGAAGCATAAATTTGTCAAAAAACTATAAATTAATGTAAAATAGCAACTAAACGTCAAAGATTTTCTTTTATCCGATTATATTCGCGATTTTATGAGAATTTATTTTATTTATTTATTTGCGAAAATTGCTGATTTAATCTTGTGGGAACTCGATGTATAAAATTGACGCTTTAGTTTTTAAAGGGATAATTATCAATAATTTTCAATAGTGTCAGTATCCACTGATACCTTAAAATTCAATATATGTCCGAAATATGTACAATTACATGTTTATAGAATGAAAATATGAGAAAAAATTTTAATATTTTGAAGTTAACGAAGATTTTTATAATATTATTGAAAGAAATCTGTATTTTTAGAGGTTTTTTAAAAATGGTCCAGCTTACGTAAATGAAAACATTCAGACGTAATATTTTGACAATTATACAAGAACTCACTAATGAAATGAGGTGTATTTGATTCCAAAAATATTACATTTTAAAGTTTTAAGTTCCGTGAGCTGAAATAAATAGCATTATCAAAATTTTCGTTAGAAAAAACTAAACTTAAAAATATAATAGAGACATGCTAACACCATAAATATCCATTTAAATAATTGTTAGATGTTTTTTCCGGAATATTAAGATTTTATTAAATTTTTTTTGTCATATTATATCACACGCTGTGAAAAAAACATGGTTACTGCATTATCATATAATAATATTATGTCCTCATTGTTAATTTTCATTAATTTTAATAATACTGTGTTCATGATTATAATGTTTTTGTTTCAGTTTTACCATTCAATGTTTACATTCAATCAAAATTTTAATATAGTTGACAAAAATTATATGTTTTTGAATATTTTTACCAGAAACAAAGTTTTATTAATATAAAAAATATCATTATTTCAACAACCATTAAATATTATCAATCTTTTCCTTATTCTTAAACCATATTTTGTTTTCAAACCATATTAATATTATTATCCCCATAACAATAAAATGTTAGAAATAAATATGCTTTTTAAAAATATTGTTGAAAAATTCATTACTTGTTTGTTTTTGACTATATTTTGTTTTTAACGTTTGTTTTCTACCTTCATTATAATCCTCATTTAGTTTATACATGAATTAATCTAAATAGATAAGATTTGGTTATATTTTGTGTGATTCAAAGAATATGAGATACTGATTAAATATTTAAAATATCTTTTTATTGTCTTGTACAACATATAATAAATCAAATAAAAATCTAGTGGGAAAACCGCCGTTTTGGCAGTATTGGTTGTAATTTTAAAATTAAATACTGGAGGTTGTGACTAACAAAAGTCAGGTATTCGTTTTTAGGCACATGAATTTATTTATGTTATAATTAAAACATAAAGAAAAATTATTATATTTATTATTTTGTTTGATTTATAATTAAATTCTGGATATAATATTTTTCGTTTATATATTATTCATTAGATGTAAGTGATTTAATATTGACTGAATTTTTTGAAAGAATATTATATTTATATTTTATATTTTGTTATGTTTTGTAAAATATATTTAAAATAGAATTTATACGATAATTTCGTTAAAATTAATTTAATACCGACCTGACCTCTTTCGCTTAGTAGAGAAATATATGTAAATAAATACGATAAGGTACAACGCCGATGCGGGCCTTGAGTTTGTATGGGTATACGTAAACCGATTGTGCAATAGCTACAAAGGTAGAGGTCGAGGAAAACAAAGATAGTCAAATCAATTTTTGTAACCAAAATTTTGAAAAAAAGGTAACCAAATTAGAAAAGAAATAACCAAAATTAAAATTTTGAATTTGTTTATGCAAACTCTTATATAATTATTATATATGTTCAGGTTTAAAATATTTTTTAATATCGGTTATAAGGTAAAATGTGTCGAAAATTTTCAGTAGAGAAAAATATTTAAAAATTAATTCTTTAGAATGATCGTTTTATAAATAAACATTTTAAATATTTATATTTCAATAATACAAATTTAGTTATTCATATTATAAGATGATAAAAAATCTTTTATGTGAAGTGTGTTGATAGCAAGCCAAATGATAATAAGTTGAAAATTTCAAAATTGTTCAATAATTTATATACAATACAACTACATTTTGCTGGTAAAAAAAAAAAAAAAAATGTACAACTTATGACGATATGGACAACATTGTAGTGATATAAGAAATAATAAGTCATTTTATGACAAAAACCTTCCGCACCGAATATAATTTTTAAAACCTTTCAGAAATTTTTTGTTAGAAAATTTTTCATTTTTAAAAATATGAAAAAACAATTTTTTTTTTTTTTTTTTTTTTTTGTGTATTAACAATTATTGTGTCTAAAACTTCCAATGGTTTTTATATATTGTGTGATACTCCATCATTTAAATATCAAAACGGATTTACCATATACTATATTGCTCTGTTTTTGAGTTATTAAAAAATTATACGATTTTACGAATTAAATATTTTAATTTCATAAAATATGTTTAACATGTGCGAAAAAAACACAACATTTTTGCATTAACGTCCCTTTCTTTTACATATTTATTATTATGCATATAAAATAATCCGAAATACTTTAAGATTAAAAAATATGCCTAATTTGAAAACTTCAACGAGTTTGGTACGGAAACTCTTTTAACGATGACGAAAATGTAATATCTCATTTCTTAATATCTTTCCATAGAATACATGTCATGTAAAATTTGATATTAGCAAAAATGGCAAAAACTTTTACCCTTAACGTACAATTACAGCTGTTACAAACAAAAATTAATTTTTTGAAGGGACTTTCTTAATTATGTAGATACATTTGGTTATAATGGCTTCTATAGGCAGTATAATCTATACCCAGCAAAAACTTTTTGGTTTTCGGTAATGGCAACTACTTATTAAAGTAGTTTTTTTGTAATGAGGCGTCATTATTATTTGCCTAATCTGTATTACATTAATAAGTACTCAATAGTATAATAGCACAGTAACACTGTAATCACGTGGATGAATTGGCTAGAGCGCCGGATTAACAACCAGAAGGTTGTTGGTTCAAGCCCATTCTGAAGCTGTTAGTTTTTTATAACAAAATGTCTAAAAAGATATTTTAAACTAAATAGAGTTTTTGTTGCTTAGGATGCTATGTAGGAGATGGTGTACTGAGTAAGACGTTATTCAGTAAAAACGAATGGTTAGTATGTGTCCAAGTTCGAGTCTAAGTGACGGCAAAAATTTTTTTGTTTTCGTTTAGGTACATATTTTTGAGTACCCCTAGAGTCAAAAAATAACTACATGAATTTGTTGACAAGTCGAACAAAAATAACTAGTTATTCAGGCAAAAAATAAGTAGTTTATTTTTGTTTCCAATTATACCTGCTAGCTTACCAGGAAAGCAAAGTTTTTGCTGGGTATCTACTGATCTTAGCACAATTTGGCAATGTCATTTCAGACATGAATATGTTTGAATATAGAAATTTGTCACATCTAAAATAAAAGATATCTTCAATAGATATCTGCAATGTACCAAACCACAATCATGTTAAATTTGCATTCCGAAAATGTCTTAATTGTCTCTATTTGGTGGAACAAAACTAAAGTTTGTAGAGTGAATTACACTGAAATGAAATGACAATGAAATGCGTACTTTCTATACCGCATTCTGGAAGTCTTTAAAATTGCGGTTTCTTCATTGTTGTCAGTTAAATTTGGAAAAAGGAGTCATGAAATTTATGACGGCTTTTTCACAAAACCGTATCGATTTTCATTTTATTGTTGGCAAATACTTTTATACGAGATTACCAGAGTAATTTAAAAAGTACTTTAAAATTTGTTTATAAAAATAAAATTTTGGTTTAACAAAAAAAAAAAAAAAAAAAAAAAAAAAAATTGAAAAAAACAATTCACCATGTCCACATTAGAAAATAAAATAACCAACACGGTAACACTACTGGCAACATAAGCGGACAACATTTAATTAGACACAGAATTTTATTCGGCTTAATTAAACAAAGTCTAAGGTGAGCTCTGGAGGTGTTTTGGCAGAAAGAAATTTATTCAGCCAAAAAGACAGGGGAACCCCTATCTAATCAAGAGAGAATTTTATTCGTCCTGGGAAAATTTAGAATTTTATTCAGCTCAACGTGGAGAAGTATTGGCAGTTGTGACTGGATTTAATTGGGATAGAATTCTATTCAGTCCGACTAAATCGTGTCAGCTGGCGATCCGCAAGAGATTACAGTCGGTAGTTTTAAATCTATATACTATTTTAGTGTGGTATAAGGCTGGTGTAAGGTCGAATAAATGATAAAGCGTAAATAAAGTTTATAACATTTATTTGAAAGGAAATTTCTCTTTCGTGTTTTCCTCTCTTAAGAATAAATTATTTGTAACGAACTTCGGAAGCCGTGAGCCCAGCACAAGCGGAAACAAGTCGTTACAAGGTATTTTGAAAATGGTCCAGCATACGGGAGCGAAATAATCGAACCGAAATATTTTCGGGATTAGTTTATAACATATCTATCTTTAATTTTAGGAGGCTACATTTGCAATAGTTTTTGTCCCCATTCAAATCGAGCCACTTTAATACATACTCATTCACTTATAAAATGACTCTAATGTGAAAAGAGTTGATATGGCCCATGAGGGGATCGAATCCGCGACATTCGCGTTATTAACACGATACCCTAACCAACTGAGCTAATGGGCCAACTGATAATTCAAAGTTTGAAAAAATAATATGACATCTAAAAAGCATAATTTAGTATAAAACATGTCGCTCTTGGTTACACAGATGAATTGTCTATCATACAAAGTAGGGAAAAGATGTCGAATATTTTTGGTTACCCTGGTAATTGGAAATTTAAAGACATATTAAAAAAAACATATATGGCCCATGAGGGGATCGAACCCGCGACCTTCGCGTTATTAGCACGACGCTCTAACCAACTGAGCTAATGGGCCAGTTGCATTTCACTGAGAAAATTTCCGCAATATAAATTAACTTTAGACATACACTCAGAAAATAGTAAATTATCATTTGCATCTATGACAAGCGGTTTATTTTAGAATTAATACTTTGTTAATAATAACCAAGGCATAAATGAAAGAATAAAAAAATATATTTTTATTAGAGAAATTTGTTGTTGGTTTTAAGAAAAATGTTTCAATAATATCCAAAATGGAAATAATATCCAAATTAGTTTTTACAAAATGGTATTATTTTAGATAATAATTTGATAATAACAATATCAATGTATTTTGTTTTTGAAAATTTCGCACAATCTTTCGACACTCATTTAATAAGTGACATCTGGAAGGAGGGAAGCAATCACTACTTGCTTAAACAAAATACAACAACACTAATAGTCATTGCAATGCTTCAGTTTATATATGTAAACATTTGTGTGTGTATATTTTTAACAGATTTTTTCAATTTTTTGCCAATAACTCGATTGCTTATAGATTTGGTTGATATCTCGGTTACTTTATAGGCAAAAAGTCGAAAAAACTATAAAAACCGTTTTGTTTTGAGATATCTCCGCCATTTTTAATAGATTTTGCTGAATTAAATTTCAATAGTAAAAATTTTGAATGGAACTTTTGATATATATATATAACAACCAATAGACGGACATAGAAAATATAAACTTTTATACCCTTCACCATTTCACCAACAAATAAAAGATAATAATTTGCTTTAATACTGTTCCACAAGCAACGCTTGCTTTAAAAAAAATAAATAAAAAATACAAAGAAACAACAATTTATAAGCATATATATAATTTTATATACGTATGCTTATATATACAAAAACACAGGTCAACAAAAAAAAAAAAAAAAAAAAAAAAAAGGGCTTGAATAACCACTATATATATTTGATGCATCATGACCACCTAAGTACAAAAATGGTAAAATTTTTCAATTTTATGGATAATTTTTTTTTTTAATAATTTTTAAGTAAAATTGTCAATATTTTGAGACATTTCTCCACTTATGTTGCCATAACTCAAAAACCGATTTTGTTCAACTAAGTTTACAAAAATCTTGGTTTACAATATCTTTCATTGATGTATACAATTGTTTTTAATGTGATCAATAGTTTCAAAGTTATGACACAAATTGTTAGGCAAAAATAAAAAATTGGGTTTTTTTTTGAAAAAAAAAAAAAAAAAAATAATTGGAAAAAATTGAAAACCGCAAAAAGTATTAAATTTTATTTATTTGTAGTGAAACTATGATATGTAGCTTCACTGAACTAAAGTAGATGTGGATCATGAAAATCGTTGCATGCTTTACGTTTTTATTTACAATTAATTGAAGGCATCGCATATTTATATGCACTGTAGAAAATGGTATAATAGAAACACAGGTGCATTTTACGACACGGGTTTTGACAAAACCCCTTTACATGTAGTAAATTATTTGGAAAAAACTTTTATGATATTTTTATGATTTTCAGAATTAAAAAAATAAGTAATAAACAAAAGTTTGTTTCATTTTTACACAAACTGCACCCACATAAACGGTTATCCCAAATTATAGTATCAGTTTCCTCACTCAGCCATTTTATTTCATTCAAGAAGTGATAACGGTAACACCATTTTATCCCTACATAAAGATTAGAGTCATTCACCTTTCAAGTTAAAAATAAATATCAAGTATTAATAAAAAATAGCAAGAAAGCCAGAAGATTTTCGATTGAATTTTTCTATAAGGTCAAAAAACGTAAAGTAAGTATAGGTTAATACATTTGGAATACTTTATACTTACAGTATTTCTTAATTAAATTTAGAATTCTTCATATTCCTTATTTCAATTTTTTTCATTTTACAGACGACACTTGGAAATTTCGAAGCCTATGCTATGGGGATAAACAGCGAGCCACGAATCCGATTGTTATGTGGCTCTAATGCCCGGAGATCGCGTCATGTTACCCCCTCTTCACATTAAACTTCGTCTGATGAAACAATATGTTAAAACACTTAACAAAGATAGTGAATGTTTCCAATATATTTCAAGGAAGTTTCCCAATCTGAGTATGGAAAGCTGATTTTGGTAGTTTAATATCAGAAATTGAGAATATTGCATGGGATTCATTTGTATGGGTTATTCAAAATTTTTTAGGAGACAACAAGAGTGATGATTACGTTGCGCACGTTGAAGAGATGTTAACTCACTTCCAGGATCTTGGATGCAACATGAGCATCAGAGTACACTAACTGTACAGTCACATAGATTGTTTTCCTGAAAATCTAGGAAATTTGAGTGAGGAACAGGGCTAACGATTCCACCAAGATATCCGGACAATGGAGGAACGATACCAGGGTCACTGGAATGCACACATAATGTCTGATTTTTGTTTGAGTATTCAGAGTAACACTTCGTTATTCAACAATAGTAGAAAATCCAATAAAAGAAAATTTCAGAGTTTGTAGTTTATAATAATTATTTATTTATTTTCTTATTTTTTCTTATAATAATTTTAAATAATAAATATAAATTTTATACTGTTTATTACATTTAAACTCATCCAAATCAAATGTTTTTCCGAAGAATAGAATCAGTATTGTGGGTAGGGTTTTGCCAAAAAAATACACGAATGTTACTATGTAATGCATTTTCGATGTGAAAATTTGTACATAGCATGGGAAAAATGTTTTCGAAATCAATAAATCGAAAGAAGAGCAATAACTACTCAATTTTATGTATATCAGACAAAAAACTAAAATTTTGTGAATATGAGCGAATTCACTTAATTGTGAATAAATTCGAAAAAAGTTAATCGATTTTTATGATCGATATCACATTTTGTTGCTATTGAATGTGGCTTTATGACAAAGCAATAAATTTGAACAATTTTTGCCGCTTTCGATTTTTAATGATTTTTTAAAACAAAAAAATTTGCTATTTTTACGTAAAAAATATAATTTTTTTCATACATTTTTTAATATAACTCCGAAACTGCTGAGCCGATTGAAACGCATTATATAAACAGATTAAAGGTTAGGTAAATTTAAATTTTTTTAAGTTTGTGCTAATAATAACGGACTAACCCTTTTTGAGTTATCATTAATTATGTGGAGAAACGTCTAAAAAAATTTATTACTTTATTTAAAAATTTAAAAAGAAAAACCTCTCCATAGAATTTAAAATTTGGACCTTATTTGTACTACTGGAATCACAATACATCAAAATTGTATAGTGGTATTTCAAGCCTTTAAAATTTTTTCGCTTTTGTTGTCATTATAATACTGCTGTTGCCAACTAAACTGCTTCCTTTTACAAAAATAACACTAATAGTCATAGCAATGCTTAATATAAATGTTTGTGTGTGTATATTATTAATAGTTTTTTTTTCAACTCGGTTGTTTATAAATCAATTTGGCTGATTCAAAAAAAAAAAAAAAAAAAAAAAAAAAACGAATTTTATAAAAATATTCACGACCGATCTATATAAAAATCAAAACCGTAGCTTAAACAAAGTCAGAAGTGCTTTTCTGGACCAATTTGGTACATTTCTTTAGCATAAAAATTCAGAAAAAAATTCAAATCTTCTTTGCAAAAACGAACTCCCTGGCTTCAAAACCGGTTTAAAACCCCGTATTTTTTACATATCTCTGCCATTTATGAACCAATCCTTCTGAATTTCAATAGCAAAATTCTCGAAAGGATTTTTAGAGAATTCGAATTTGTGATAAAAAAAAATACCAGTGGATTAGTTTGAACGTTTGCTTCTTATGTGCTATGGGAATATATTTTGAACTTAAAACTTTATACGTTGGAATGTTACTGCAATTTCTAAAGTGATTATTTGCATGTTTAATCAGTTTCTGAAGTAATATTTGTTCCATCGTAAGAAATAGAGGTCTGCAAAGAACAAGTTTATGCTGCATATGTAAAGACCGACATCGAATATATTTACAATACGTTCACTCTCGCTGAGCACAGGTGATGAAGTATAGTTAACGCTTGTTTGTCGAATAACTACAGAGTAAATACCCATTAAAAAATTTTTGGTTCTAGGTAACTTCAACTACTTATTAAAGTATTTTTTTTTTGGTAATGAGGAGTCTTTATTATTTGCCTAATCTACATTACGCTGGATTAACTACCAGAAGGTTGTTGGTTCAACCTCATTTTGGAGCTGTTTTTTTTTTTATCAAAATGTCTCAAGAGATATTTTGTCACTTAGAGAATTAGTTGACTAACGTCGTACTCTGTACATCACCCCGGAACTAATTCTCTAAGTGACAAAATATCTCTTTAGACATTTTGATAAAAAAAAAAACAGCTCCAAAATGAGGTTGAACCAATGGTTAATTTGTGTCCAAGTTCAAATCTCGCTGATGGCAAATTTTTTTTGTTTTTTTTTATTTTTATTTTCTAGGGGTACTCAAAAAGATGTACCTAAAATATTTTTGAGTACCCCTAGAGTCTAAAAATAGCTACATGAATTTGTGGACAACTCGAAGAAAAATAACTAGTTATTCAGGCAAGAACTAAGTAGTTTATTTTAGTTCCCAATTATACCTGCTAGCTTACCAGGAAAGCAATGTTTTTATTGGGTAGCAACATAAAAAATATGTTCCGAAAAAAGTGAAGACATACAAATATAATAAAAATATAAAAATTACTACAACTATATTATACACTTGACATGGTACCTCGAGTATTTTCTTATTAAAGTGCAAATCCGAAAATAACATAATTACGTTGATAAAATTATCAAACGAAATAGAATTTTTTGATTTTAAATAAATTGATATATTTTATTATAATAAAAGTTATTTTCTGGTTTCTGTGCACTGTTTTGTTATTGTTTTATTTTTTTTTTTTTATTTAAATAAATGAATTATTTAATGATTTTTACTTTAAAAAATAATACATTCTTAATTTTGTATAAGCAATAAAGGTAAAAAAGTCAATTAACAAAGATTTTAGACGAATGTAGTTTTTTAAATTTAAGAAAACAGAAATAAAAAAGAACTAAAGTAAATTATTTATTGTTTATTTTTTATTTATAAAATTTCAGCAGAATGTCAAAATATATAAAACAATTTTTTGATCAATATAAAAATATTTGTGAGTTAGGAGTATCGAATTTCGTTTTTAAAGCTAGAACCGAATTTTTAAAAATTTCTGCAGTCTTACTAACTTTTGAAATCTCCTTTAAAAATTATATATATATATATATATATATATATATATATATATAGTTTTACTTACTTATCTTTCAAAAAAATATAAATACTATACGTAACTTAAGAAAATTTTAATATAACAGAAAAAGAATGTGACCACTTAAAAGAAAAAAAAAAAAAAAAAAAAACGGGAAAAAAATCTACTTTTTAAAAGTTCAAATATAAATGCCTATAACTTCTGATTCCATAAATATCTTTTTAAAACACGATTTTGCTATATATATATAATACTCGCGTCACGATGTTTGTAATTGAAATCCTCCGAAACGGCTTGATCGATTTTTATGAAATTTTGTATTTGTATTTGTTAGGTGTAAGAATATGTCGTAAAGTATATTTCATATCGCTAGAGCGTAAAAGCTTATCCTCCCTATATCTTCTTAACTAATAAACAGATTTCCTTGAAATTTGCAGGCAAATAGTGTAACATTTGGAAGGAACTATAGCCGGGTTATCTAGTATATATATATATATATATATATATATATATATATATATATATATATATATATATGAAAGAGTATAAAATTGCCTAAACAATGACGTGTCTAACAAAAAGATGTGAATTTGGCACTATGGTCAAAAAGAGATAGTTGAGTTTTATTAAAATATTTCTTGTCACGGCATTACCAATAATGTGAAAATGAACCAAATTACTTCAAAATATTAATTTTGAATGCTTTAATTGCACACGCGAAAATGTCGATATAGATATGTTATACACCAATGTTTAAGAAATTGTGCTTTCTTTTCAAATATATAGAGAAATATTTAAAATAGAAAAATTAATTGAAGGCTTTTTGCAAAAGGGTACCAAAAATGATTGATTTGAGATTTTGTGCATATTTTAATTATGCAATACAAATTTTTTTAGTTCACTTTTTTAGATTTATTAACAGAAATCCTCCAATTCCCAAAAAACTTTTAAGAATTTCCAAAAATGTTTTTTTAACTTTTTGCTGTATCTTCCCAACCGATATCGGAGAGCAAAAATTTATATTTCTAAACAATTAAAAATATATTAGACCTTATAAAAAGTGTTCAATTTTTTGGTTCCAGCTTTACGATTTGAGAAATTAAGGCGAAAATTGGAAATTAATGTAAAAAATAGATTTAGTTCGGGAGACCCTGGTCCTAGAGAGAAAAATTATTTTTCATTCTTTTTCCTTTTAAATATTTTGTATTTAGTTATGTTTCAGAAAAATATAAATACTATATACGTATAAAAAATTTTATATAACAGAAAAGGGATGTGACCAATATTTTAGCAAAGTACGGTAAAAAAATCGACTTTTTTTTCAAAGTTCAAATTTAAATTCCCATAAAATTTCTTTCTTATTCGTCTTTAATATAACAAATAAAATTAAAAAAAAATGGTGAATTTGGACCGACTATATCGAAAAAACTCCACCAAGGTACGTTAAAAGATGAAAATTTTAACCTTTGAAGCCCAATATATCGTAAACTAAAAGAAATCAGATATTAATTTTTTATAGATCCCGATCAGCAGAATTCTCTTATATAGCTAAGCTTTAAAATCGGTTCAGATATAAATAATCAGGAGCGCTTTAAATAATTTTCATACCCGAGATGTACAACTTTTGGAACCTTGAGGACTTGCCTCCGCTTGGTCTATATGGTACGTACTTAAAACTCCTCCACATCTCTACTATCACTATGTGGAATTTGATTGAAATGGGATCAGCCGTTTCGAAACTGCATAATTATTTTTATATATTTATTTATTTTTTTTTTTTTTTGATCGCATAATAATAGTTAGATTCCTGAGAACATATGCATGTATATTTAATTAAACAAGTATCTAAATGCAATATCTATTTATATATGTTAAATAGAGAAATATCTTCTGAAAAAAATTTAATTTAATTGCAGTAAAACAAGTTTCTTATTATTACGACTAATATTTTAGGTGTATTTTTTATTTTATAAATTATTTATAAAGAGCAAAAGTACGGAAATAAAAATATTTTATTTTCTTTTTCCTCGCTTCTCTTACAGCGCACACAAAATGCATTAATTAAAATAATATGCGTAGTTTCAACCGTTTAAGTTGTTGCAAAAAAAAGAGAAATTTTTTAAATATTTTGTAATAAACAACAATGTGTATAAATACTCGTATATAAATATGTACATATATGTATGTTATGTGTTATTGTTTCCATTAATACAAACATTAATAAACTTGTAAAAAGTATCTCGAAGATAGAAAACGAAAACTATTTTTGACTTTTTAATTGTTAAGCTTGCAATGAAATGGCCAAAAATACATATATTTAAAAATTAAGGAAGAACTCAAAACAAATAAAAAAAAAAAAAAAACAATATTGAGATTAAAGCAAATCAAAACTGAAAACAGAAGAGAATTTACAAAAAATTGAGGTTGAATTAAAAAGGCAATAAGAAAAACATCAGTATTAAAAAACTATTTACAATTATTTTTAACAGTCACAGAGAGTGGGAGAGGGGGGATGAACGAGAAAGATATTTCAGTGACAGAATATACCGAAAAACATAATCAGCTGTTTTGAAGACAAATTCATACATGTAAAGACATGTGTTTTATTTTTTTTTTATTTCACAGATAGAAATTCTCTTTCGGAAAACTGCATGAAGTTTTAAGAGAATTTTTTATAAAATAAAAAGGGTAGAAGTTTTATTGCCTCAATTTAGAGCTCATGCTCAGTTTATTACCTCATTCATAAAGTTGCCACAGTTGAATAAAATTATATGGACCGTTTTAACAATTATTAATGAATGACTGATCGATTGATTTATGAATTCTGAAATAAATGATAATATTAAGTTCCTGATTTAAGATGCATAAACCAGAATGCTGCAGAAAATACTGTAATTTAAAATTTATTATAAAAGTTTTCGGCGATTGTTAAAAAATAATTTGTCACTTTGAATAAAAAAGTATCTGGCAACAATAGCAGTAGTAGGTAGCTTAATTTTTTATTTCCTTTTTGTTTTTATTAATATTTAGTTTTATTAATTTTTATTAAACAAATTTGTTTTTTATTACATATATATTTATTTTTATTATTGCTTGAGAAGTCTGTAACGTTTCATTTAATATATTTGTAATCGAATATGTGAAAACTATTTTCATCTATTAAAATCTCAGTTCATAATATTTTTAATTACGTATTCGTCACAACTTTATTTTGACCTGTTCATGAAGATTTCAAATACAATTCATGTTACTACATACATAAATAAAATCTCTTCTATATAAAATGTGGTTTGTTGTTTCGTTATCTTTTATATATCTAGATACATTTTATGAGTATGTTTTGATATTCAAATTAGTAATTAATTGGACATTTATTCATCCTACATATATATATATATATGTACATACCTAAACATATTGAAATGCTTTTGTTTTGTTTAAAAATTTTTTTTATTTTGCTAGCAAATTATTTTATATACTCTCCCCTTTTTTTGCTATGGAACGAGTATCTCTTCATGTGAAGCAGGGATGATAAATGCGGTTTTCAGTATTGTACTAAATTTAATAAAAAGTGTTTACTTTTTGAGACGCAATTGCACTAAAGTTTAAGTTTAAGAATTTCCTCCATCAAACAAATAAATAAAGTGTTTTTTAAACATTTAAAATCGTTTAAATTAGAAAGTCGTAAAATTGACGAAACAGTATGTTTACAAATTGATCGGATTGTTTAATAAAGGCCCAAATATTGAAATTACTAATCCAAAAAAAAAAAAAAAAAATAATATATATATATATAATATATATATATATATATATTTAGTCCCAATTTAAATCCAAACTTTTCACTGTTTCCTGGCTATACATTATGTAAAAGGGAGTGTCAACAAGGGAATGTTCCACTGATTTTATTTTTTTTTTTTTAACATAAACCTAATAAACGCGTATTCAAAAGTGTTTTTAAATATTTAGAAATGGACACTGAAACATGTCCCTTTGTAGACTATTTACATTTCATAAAATGCATAGTTTAGGAAATGTCCAACTGAATCTTTTAACATAAACTTAATGACACATATCCATATCTTTCGTGTCTCAGCATGTAAAAGTTTCTAAATTTTTATACATGTTCTTAAAAATCGTCTGAAGAACTTTATTTTTAAATCAATTTATTAATGTTGCAAAATTTGATAAATCAGTCACTGGAGTACTGCTGTACTTTTGAAGAGTGAATTGTACTGAAAATAGTACAATTGTGCTGCATTTACCATCCCTGATATGAAACAATGACTATTTTTATTGTTGTTGTTGCAATAGTTTTCCTAAATAAATACTAGATGGCGCTATCGGTACTAAATTATGAAAAAATTAATATTAAGCTGTTGAGACTCTTATTCACACATCTGGTTAATAAAAATTAATTTATTAATATAGCTACTGAATCAATATCTCTCTCTCTGAGTCAATTTATTACATATATACATTACAACATTATGAACGAATAGTAATGATGAGATTTAATATTCTCCTCATGTTTGTTTAAGCTGAAATGTTATTAATTTTCTTTCTTTGGTGGAAATAAAGTTAATATTTAATTAAATAAATATCACTCATTTGTGCCATGTCAATATAATACACTTTTGAAAAAATCGTTTTGTATTTTTTAACAACTTTTATCGGGATTATGAAATAAGTTTATAATTCTGAACAAGCTATTGTATTTATCCAACTAGAAATTTTAAAGATATTCCTTATATGATTGAGTAATATGATATTTTTTCTCCGGAAATGTTTTTTATTAATTGCATTTTGTTTAGCAACAAAAAAGAAACCACTCCGTTAACTTAGGGCAACAACAAATAATTATTTATGGTGGAAATGGTCGAAATTAAAGGGTTAAAGACATTTGTATCTCTCTTTTCTTACTTTCTAAACTTAAATTGACTTTAGTTTTCAACATAAACGTTTATGTAGAAAATTAATGAGGTTGCAACTCTTAGTGTAATAACTACATGAGAAGATCGATAAACATTTTTACCAAATATTCGAAAGCTGTTCCCAGAGAAGCTGAGACTGAAATCGTATTAGATGTTATTTTTTCAATTTTAACAAGTATGAAAGTCACATGATACAATACACCATTATTTATAAGGGTAGAAATGATTTTCGGAGGGCGCCTGAGGTCATTTTTGAACCGATTATTTTTAAATTTGGAAGGGTGATTTATGTACCTTTAAAACTTGTATGTGTTAAATATTATCTTGATACTAATATTTATAAGAGACGTTAAAGCGGTTTTCGGAAGAGGGTTTTATATGGAAGCTATGGTTAATTATGAACCGATCTTACTAATAAAATGATTCGGAGTTGATTTTTATACATTAAAGTTTGTGTTGGAATATTTTTTCTGTGTGTTACAAATATCAGCAAAAACACATAATACTCCAAGCAGCTATGGTGGTGTGGGGTATAAAAAGAAGAACTAGGGAATTTGAGTCTAAAAGTTAAGGGGGCTCAAAAAAATCGAAAGACATGTTTTAATTTTGCTAATTTTGCTCTATAGGTGAAAAATTTTAAAAATCAAAAAATTAGTTTTTTTTGTTTAATGTGCTCTATTCTCATAACTGTAAACGATATCTGTAAACTTTTTTGTACTAAATACTTAGATATGTTGTTTTTAATTTAAGTCCTTTTAATCCCGACTATTTCTCCATTACGTTAATTTTTTTTTTATGAAACGACCAAAAATGGCGAAATAACCCAACCCATGGGATAAATTCGCCAAGTGATGGTGGTAGAATGGCTTCCTTATATGTGATGTTTTTTATTTTATTTTAATACTGCAATTGAAAAAACAAACAAAAATTAATATTTCCAATTGATTTTTATATAATATAAATAAATATCACTAAATGATTTTTGTTTAATTTCTGTAAACTCTAGAGAGTTTATATGTACAGTGAAAAATCTACAGCTAGTAAGTACTTCATAGCTGATTGTGACGTTCCTGGAGGATAAGTTTGGTCCGGCCTTCCAGCAGTCTGGTGAATAGTCCCAATGAATTTATTAAAACACCTGTTGTCATTTCTTGTTTATTACTGTCATGTTTATAACAAGGAACAAATTCTTTATTAAATCCTAAATACTAAGAAAGTTATCACAGAAAATACCCGCAGTTAAATATTTGGGAGAGTCTACCTCCGATCAAATGTAAAATGAAAGATCTGTAATAAAGAAGAAGAAAATCAATTAGTGTAATGTTATGGTCACCACAGTATCAACCCGATTGGGAAAATGTGGAAAATGAAAAACGTAATATCGGCAATGGTGAAGAACTTTTCGTAGAATTATAACCTCAACGACTAAGATACTTATGCATTAGTTTATATAAAAATATTAAATCATTAAATATTAAAGGTATGCATATAAAATGTGTTAACAGTTAAATTTAATAGATAGACATCAGGATGTCATCGGTTAACTGATGTGTTAAACAGGATTTCCTCACAAATTAATTAATCAGTATCAATTATATTTGTTTTTTTAGTTAATTACAATTTAAAGCAATTTAAATATGTATAATTAATAACTAAATGTAAGATTGTTTAACAAAAACATTAGCATTATTAATAAATACAATATAATTATTTTCTGTAACAGTTCCTACAAATAAGAGTACGTAAATAGATATAATAAATAGATATCGTACTAAAACTAAACCAAATAACTAGATACAAAATTTAGTGAGTTATTGAAATATTGTGTATTTGTTTTATTATATTTACAAACAAACATATGTCAGAGTAATACTACGAGTATGTCTGTCTATCTGCCTGTATGTCCGTCTGTTTGTAGGAATATCTTTTTGCCTAATTAAGTTTCAAACTTGTTTTCACTTAATTTACACTTATAGATATGTATGATTGTACTCTTATGTATAAATTGTTTATCGTAAAGAAAAAACTGAAATAATTTTTTCTTCATTTGTTGGCTTTGCTTGGTTTCTTTGCAATTCTCATTGAATCCAAATTGTCAGACTCTGAATGTCTTCTCTATACATTTATGAAAAATGTCATAACAAACTACTCTCACTTGCCTCTACTTAACTCTATTTATTACGAGTTTGAGCGAAAAAAGAAACAAAGTCCATATACATATTTATATTATTATACTCTTTTTAATGCTATATACGCTCTTTTAAACGTTTTTGAATCTCTGTAAACAACTACATTAAACTCTTTTTTCGTAACTTTAAGTGCGAGAATGTTTGTATTTGTAGATACATTTGTATCTATGACCGTGTGTGCGAGTTGTTTTTTAAAGCTATTTTTTCAAGTATTCTTTTGTCCGTTACCTTTATTTAAAATAAAAATTTCATAAAATCAGTCGCTCGTTGGCAATGGACGGATATTGCAGCGGCGCACAAAATGGTGGTTGGGTTGGGTCCATATCCCTCGTTTCAAGTTGAGAAATAACACGTGCATGTACGAGTATTAGACTGACGTCGTCATATTTTTTTGCGTATTTTTTCTTTATTTTGTTTTGCTATACAAACTAAACAAAGAAAGAGGCAAAAATATATATATATATATATATATATATATGTATATATGTTTAATGTTCATTCATTTCATAAAATTCACTTGTGTAACACTCGCTGTAGTTGTACTTGTTTTCAGCTATAAAGCGAATATCTATATATTTTTACTTTTAGACAGAGATCTATTGAGTTTTATACTCTGAGCAATGGGTAATTTTGTGTTGGCTTTGTTTTCCTTTAGTTTTGATTTTGTTTGCAAACAACAAAAATGCTTCTCTTTTGTATCTCTTACTTAATGATTACTTAGCATTTACTTACTTAAATACAAATGCAAACTAACATACAGATGTATATATATATATATATATACATGTTTAAATACTTGTAGGGGGAAGTATGTGGAAGTGTGTATTATTTCATTTTCATTTCTATATAAAAGTGGTTTTGTTGTTATTTTTAAATGATTTCTTTTCATTTCTTTTATTTTTTATTTTTTATTTTTGCATTGAGAACGTCCGAGAGTGCTTTATGCATTTATAAACATACAAATATAATCATGGATACATATTAACACTTGGCTACAGATACTTTTATACATGAATATTCGCATTTGTATGTATGTAGGTACATGTGTTTATAAATGAGACACTCATAAAAAATAAAAAAAAAACAATTATGTACATATATGCCTTTGGCTGGTTAATCGTATTGTTGTTGTTGCTTTTATTATTGTTTGTAGACTATCAGGTCACTGCCACTTTTGTTTTGATTTATTATTATTTTTTATTTTTTTATTTTATTCTAAATTTTTGTTTGGTGGGATTTAGTTCTTTTTCAAATCAATTAATGGATTAATTTGTTTTTCGTTCTTATAGATTTTTCTTACAAAAAAAGAGCTTAAGTTCATAGAAATATTCACAGAAAAAAATAGTGTTTAAAATGTATTAATTCATTTATTAATTTAAAGCTTTATTTTAAAATTTAATTAAAGTATTATCCAAATTAATTAACTTTTTAAATTTATTTTACAATTGCTTGTCAAAAATTTAAAACTTAGAAAAAAAGTTAAATGAAAATTTATCGACAATTTCTGACTCATTGGGCTTCAATTTACTAAAAATGAAGATTGAGATGAAATACTCAGATTTTAAAGGCGTTTTTAAAATTTTCCAGTAAGTACAACAATTTCTGATGCTTTTTACTTTGTTGGAATGCTCATGTATAAAAATAATACAATAGTAAATAAGAATTTATGAACCATGACTTCGGATTCTTGGCATTTACTCTTAGATCAGATACCGATATTAAATAGTAGTGGAGAAACTCACAACCTCGTCTTGAATCCGTATTAATCGATATTGTGTAGAATGTAGAAGCTTTATATATTACTTGTAAAATAATCTTTATATTTTTTAAATATATTAAAAAATATTAAAAAATTTAGTTGAAATTTGTGAATTTTATCTAAGGAAACATTAGGTTAGGTTACATTAATTCTTGATTCGTATCAATAAATAATTTATTTGGATTTAAGCAAAATTCTATTCTTAAATATAATCGTTATAACAAAAGAGTTGATTAAATCAAATAAAAACTTAATTGGCATAAGTAATTTCGTAATTAAAATCCATTTTGATATTTTTCTGTGTTATAAAGATTTGATTTATAAATTAATAAATAAAATAATTTTGATTTGTCTGAAACGAAGGGTACAACTTTTATTCCTATCAGTGTTGAGATTTCTTGCTTTTATAGTAGCACCACCGGGACTGTTTTTAATACTTTTCATTATTTCACAGAAAAAATAAAAATAGATTTTAAATACGAAATTGTTTACTTCAATTAAAATTTTTTCGATTTTGCTCCAATCATCAAAATGATAATATTAATTAAATGAAATTAATTTATTTTTTAATAAAATTTCAATAAAATTTCTAATTAAATTAATTACTTTTATTATTGAAATTTTACTTAGTCAATTAAAATATTTATTGTCACAATTCAAATATTAACGTAATCTGAAGTATTGCAAAATGCCATTATCTTCTATAATATTAATATAACTTTATTTATTTGTACAAATAATCTTTTAAAACTTAAAACTACTATTTTACATTTCAAATATAACTTCTGAAAATTCTGTCATCTTATATAGGCGTTCATTTTGACCGGATATTTCAATAAAAGCAATTAAAAAGCAAATAAAAATCATAGAAGATTACAAAACTACTAGAAGATTTAAAGATAATTGATAATTTATTTGCAGTTTCGTCAAAGACCTTAAAATAAATTTCTTTTTAAACAACTTCCTTTTCAGCAGTAGCAATTAAAGCAGCCCCGGACATTTATCCTGGTCTTGAAACTAGTTATGTTCTGCATTTGATATATAATTTTTATGTAAATTTTTTTTCCTAGAATATTTTTAATTTCTATTTGAATTTTCAAATGTCATCTTTTCTTATTCCCTTTTCTAATTTAAGAGTTCCTAAAAAATAATTGTGTTAATTATTATTTTTTAATTCTTATATAAAGTGAAATAATAAATTAGTTAAAATATGTTATTCAAAAATTTTTTTCTGTGCTGATTTAAGTCAAGTCTATTGAGGATATACGACTAAACTCTTAGAATAATGTTGAAAGTTTTCACATTAATTTTTAAACTCTTATATAAAACGCAGGTAAAATAGTGTAGAAGGGGGAGCATTAGCCATAGGGGCACATTTGCCATTGGCAATTATCTTGAAAACGAAGTAATAATTTTTGCAGATCTTTTGTCCATCAGAGTTTGTTATTTTCAATTTAAATTTGACCGAAGGTAGACGTGATTAATTGTTTTTTCGATATCTTTGAAAATATTTCGCTGTGGGTATTTTTGTGATAATTTCCTTAGTTTTTGGGATTTAAAAAAGATTTTATTCGGTGTTATAAAGTTGATAGTAACGAACAGCAATTGATAACAGCTGTTTTAATAAATTAATTTAAAGTATGAAGCAAATTATCTTTGGTGCATAAGATTTCCCCTGGAAAGCATTCGCCAGACGTCTGGTAGGCCGAACCTAATTTGTCCTCCTAGAACGTAGCAAGCAGCTAATGGTATTTACTAGCTATAGATTTTTCACTGTACTTTGTACAGTCTGTATTTTTTGCATTGAAAAAATCTAGAACCTTACGGAATTGAAACAAAATATTATTTAATGATTTTCACATTGCACTGATTTTAGATTTGAATTATTGTTATATATTTTATTTATTTTACATTAAATTCAATTAGTTATATTATTTTTCATTTGTTTTGTCAATTGCAGTATTAAAATTGCAGTAGACAACCTATTCTGCCTCAATGGCGAATTTAATAATTTACGCCATGAGGTGGATTCGCCGCTTTAGGCCACTTCAAAAATTCATAAAAAATTTTTTAGGAAACGTAGAGATAGTTACGATAAAGAGGACTTAAATTAAAGCCAATATATCTAAGTCTTTAGTACAAAATAAGGTTTAGAGATATCGTTTACGGTTATGAGAAGAGAGCACTTTAAGCAAAAAGTGGCGAATGTTTCCACTTCTTCCTTATTTGTAAAATTTTTTTGGGCCTTTTTCATAATCGAAAATTTAATTTTGAACATAAAATAAGTTTTATTAAATATTTATAAACCGAAAATTAGATTCTAAATCAGTTTTTTTTTTTTAATTCTAAGAGGAAAATAAGATTTTGCAGTTTGCTAAAAACTATGCTTGATACCTTTTTAGCACATTTTCGATCCCAATTTGGCTCTAAATACAAATTTCAAATCCCATTACTAAAAGCTATAGGAAATACATACATATGATCACCTTACAGCGAACACAGTATTACAGCTCTTTTAGCATTTGAAAGAAAGTCTGTGGTTCTTTTAAATGATAAAAGAGCTATAATCCTGGGTTCGCTGCTAGTTGATCATATACGTTTTGATATGTTTGTTGCTATTATTTTCCATGTGATATGGAACCATCTACTCTACACTTCATACACTATTTTACATTCACCACTGACAAAAAGAGAATATTTTTTTGAAAATTAAACTTTTAAATAAGTTTTTTTTTTAAGATATTTTATTTAAAATACTTCTCTGATTTTAGAGGTAAAACGACGAGAGCATGGGTTATGTTCGTTGGTTGGTATTTTATGGATTTCCGTTGGTGTCAGTTAATTTCCTTAATGCGATTAGGTATTCACTTGTTTTTCTAAAAAAAAATAAAGATAAAAAAAATTTGGTAATAAATATATCTGTATTCCGTAAAAGATATGTAAAGTTAAGTTTTAGAGAAACAAATAAAGGCATATTTCGACAATTTTTTTGTTTTGAAGATTATGATGAGATAAAGAAAAAACTTAATTTCTTCTCTTTTATCTATAAAGATATTTATATTTGAACTTTAAAACTTATGTTTTTAACCTTGATTTAATTTAGTTTTTTCTCGTTTTTACTCCTTATGTAGGAGTAAGTTTTTTTAAGTACCCTGTGATTTCTAACTATTTATAGTTAGACTTAAAACTTATTGAGTCTTGCAGTCTATGTCCAACATTGATCGAAAAAGGTGAGTTTTTAACAAAATTTAAAGTTTATCGGTCTAGAAAAAAATCATGTGAGTTTTTTGAAATTTAGAAACTATTATCCACGATGTAAATTTTAATATCAAAGTGGATACCGTCAGGACTAAATTGTATACAGAAGATCATACTTTATAAAATATGTTGATAGTAAAATACTAAAATTTTCAGTAACACATTCTTTATAAAAATTTATTATTTTTTTTTTTTTTTTTATTTAAGTTTTCATGTAGCAAACTAACAGCATAACAGGCTTTCTGTATTTCAAATCTCATGTAGATATACATATTTCTTTTACTCTACCATCTTATTAACCTCTTTTCATTAGCTAGAACATTAAGCTTTAGGAATTACCACTAATTAGGTCTAGTCAGTTTGCAGTAGGACTGATGATGATTTTCCCACTTTATTTCTTACTTTCTTTCGGTATGTAAAATGCTCTGCAATATTTTTTTTTAGATTAAGAGATTTCAAATTGAAAGAATTTGAGTTGCAACTTGTTGTATACAAAAAATTCTTAACTTATGTATGTCATATTTGCGGGAAACACTAAAAGTCATGTACAAATAATAATATGAGTAATAGTCGTATATATTCATAATAAATTTATAATTTATTGCTATTGCAATTTTCATTGAATTAAAGAAACTAGAAATATGTGTGTTGATAGTTATAACTCATGCGTTTAAAACTTAATTTCTATATTGTTCCTCAGAGACGATACAACATAAAAAATTTAATTTAAATCATGTTTTTTTGTAGTGTGTGAGGACCTAAGTAATATCTCTAAGTATGTTAGTTAAATTCATAAACAACCTCATCATTAGACAAAAAAAAAAAAGCACATTGAAACTTACGTACATATGTTCAAAACATATTCTTTCAGACATCCATTCATCCATCTATGTATGTATTTGAAACAACGTTATTTATTTGTTGCGATACTCAGCACACATTCACTTTATCAGTCCCATTGAAAATGTTTTTGTTGTTATTGTAGAGTTGTTTGTTGCTATTATTTTTATTTTTTTTATACTGTGAGGGGGTTTCATGTTTATAAAATGTTGGCCTGGTACTATTGTACATTTATTTTCATCGTTTTATGTTTGTAGCGTAATAAAATACACCACTATAGGTCACGTATTCGTCATCAAATTGCACAACACCTCGGCGACCTCTTTGTTAGTGTAGTACGGTAAAATGTCTAAAAAGGGGACTGATAACTGGAAATGTTGTTAAACAATTCATTATAGATTCATATAAGATGTTAAGGAAAAAAAAGGTTCAACCGACGCACTATCTCCACGTGGAAGTTGTTTTAAGTGATCCAATTCATGTACTTCTGATAGGACAAACTTGCACACCATGGATTCGTCAGTATATATTTAAGTGTCAAAACCATTTGAAAAAACCATTCGACTTGATTTCTACAACACATTTGTATATAGTTTTAGCAAGTTTAACTTTCTAGGAATAAAGAAAATTATTCCATTATCATAATTTCTTTAGAATTTAAAATATGACTTGAATTTTAGAGCCCAACAATATAACTTTTGATTAAAAGTTGTCCAATGTAACGTGTCTCTTCTATACGTTTCAAAGAACCAACAACTTTAAAAGAGAAAAAAAGCAAAAAAATAAAGTTAGAGTGCTATATTCGGTTGTACCGAATCATATTCACCCGTGTTGAGATGTGTTATATGAGAATGAAAAACACTAAAAACTTTAAATAATTTGATTTTTTTTCGAAAGAATATATATATATATATATATATATATATATATATGGCAGTTATCGGTGGGCTTTATAATATAATATATCGTCATATCGACATCATTTGTTATAAAAATCCAGAAAATATGAACTTTTTTGCCCTCCGACCAAAATGGTGGAAATTACAAACGGAATGACAAACTTAAATATATATACCCTTTACACCTGTGGTGAAGGGTATAAAAACGTTGTACTCGTTTTATTTCCTTTACTATTCAAATTATTCTAAAAGTGTATGAATATTCCATCTATTCCATACGAACGGACTTTTTTCTTTCTTACTTTAGCTTTTACGGGATACGAGTGTATGACTTTCTGATATTGTTGTTGTTGCTTGCTGCTGTTTAAAAGTTTTATTTGTTCGAAAGGTACGACGACGATACTCATAATCATACTTGTTTGTACCTATATATTCTGTAAATGTAACCATGTTTGCCACCAGTATCTGTGCCTAAGTGTGTGAGTGAGTTTGTTGTTGAATAATGTGACAAAATGTTGTTTAAATTTGTTTCAGTTTTTTAAGTTTTTCTTTTAAAGAAAAAATAATAATAAAAAAAAAATAAATAAATTTATGTAATTCAAATATCATTAAGGAAGTAATACCAGTGACAGAGGTAGAGAATAACAACAACACCAGTAACAAAAATGAAAATGAACAAAAGTAGCAACAGAATGGGTAAAGGAGGGTAGGGGAAAAATTTAGTAAAGACTACAGTATGAACAGTAAAGAAAAAGGGTCTTAAATAATGAAATTCTTAATCGTCTTAATAAATCATAGTCTCTGGCACATGTATGACGGCAAACATTTAAAGTTATCAAGCAACAACAGCAGCACAAGCAACAACAATATTTAATATCAGAGACATATAATACCGTAAAATGAAAGAAATACTCGTGAATAAAGAGAAAGATTGGTTGGTTGCTTTGAAGATGATGAAAATATATGAGTTAAAATTTAATAAATTTATCATTCACCCGCTCGTACAATGAATTTTATTTCTTTTTGTCTCTTAATTTATTTTTTATTTGAATTTGTTGGTTTGAAAAATGAAAACATTTTTTTTCCAACTGATAAATTAGTAAATTGTTTGTGTGAGAAATTTATAAGATCTAGTTGGCACTTATTAGCTAAAATTTATAAAAAATGTTTAACTTGTAATTTGCTTTGTATGGTAACAAATTAAGAAGTGGATGTCGGTCAGTAATATTTCCCTTTTCGTAACAGATTAAAGCCATTCTACGGGTTTTAATACAGTTAACTCTAAAATTATTTCAAATTATTTCTTACTCACTTTGTACTATGAAAAGTACCCCATAGGGTCTGTGAAACGGAAATTCCCGGGAAATGATCAATTACTCTTCCCGGGAAAAATTTGCGTATATTCCGCGAAATTAAGAATTTATTTCCCATTATTTCTAATTTTTATGACTTTATTTTTAGAAAACTAGTTCATAAAAAAAAAATGTCAATAAAGTAAAATTTTTTTACATAAACATAATTAACAACAACAATAAAATGTAGAAACAACAACCGAGTAAAAAAAACGATAAATTCTTCCAATGAAAAACATTGTCACCACTTCAAAAGTAGAACTAAGTGCATATTTTGTACTTTTTTTTGAAGTTATTAATAATTACTTCCAGAAAAGGTGAAAATAAATGTATTTGTTAGTAGGAAAAGGGTTAATACCCAGCAAAAACTTTGCTTTCCTGGTAAGCTAGCAGGTATAATTGGAAACAAAAATAAACTACTTATTTTTTGCCTGAATAACTAGTTATTTTTGTTTGACTTGTCCACAAATTCATGTAGTTATTTTTTGACTCTATGGGTACTCAAAAATATGTACATAAACGAAAACAAAAATAAAAAAACAAAAAAAATTTGCCGTCAGTGAGACTCGAACTTGGACACACACTAACCATTCGTTTTTACTGACTAATGTCTTACTCAGTACACCATCTCGCACATAGCGTCCTAAGCGACAAAAACTCTATTTAGTTTAAAATATCTTTTTAGACATTTTGTTATAAAAAACTAACAGATTCAGAATGGGGTTGAACCAACAACCTTTTTTTTTTAGAAGAATTTTTATTATCTTTTAACAAACCTAAACTGAATTTTTATTAAACAATTTTAAAATTATATAGTTTCAAGAGTTTTAGGAGAAGAACTTCAAAAGCAATGAACAATAATTATAAAAAAGAACGTCCTATCAATGACAACTGCACAGTGGGGCCAATAGCAAAATTTTTGGTAATAAATCTACATCTCCTAAACTACTGGTCGGATCGAATTAAAATGTGTGGAAAAATTATAGAGGAGGAATTAAGCTTTCAGAAAAATTATTTTGTAGGATGTCAAAATTGACCACCTCGAGTATGTAACAGTTAAAAAAAAAAAATCGTAACTTCTACAAATCAAGTTCGATTTGAAAGATTTTTATATTTCTGTAAAGTGCTTGGCAAAGTAAAGAAAAAATAAGCGCACTCACAGTTAAAAAAATGTTTAGGACTGAATTTTGAATTTTTTGCCTCGACTTTATTTCGTTTTTCGGGAATAAGTCCTGAGGTATATGAAGGAAAATTTTTTAAAAAATATTCTGTAATTTCTAATATATTTTAAAATAATATTCTGAAAAAAACCGTTTGATTATTTCAACTTCTCTAGCCGTGAAAATTTTTAAAAATCAGCACTCTGAAATTAGTATGAAAAATGGCTATTTTTTACAAAAATATGGAACAATTCTTTCACTTTTTAATCAAATTTTTGTTAAAAAATTTTTCTTTACATAATTCGAAAGACAAGGTTTCATAAATATTTAATACAAAAAATTTTTTTAAATTTATTTAGATTTCCACTCTACATCCAGCATAGGTCGAAAATGGTGAATTTTAGTATAAAATTTTTATTTTTATCGATTAATAAAAAAATGTCACACAAGTTTTTTTCTTTTTTTTAAATTTATTGACGCTGTTTAATTATAAAATAGATTTAGATCTATATCACATTAAACAGCATCCCGTCCCACCAAAACGAATGCAGGACTTACTACGACAATTGAAACAGGATGCTACACGCTAATTTCTGTTCATAAGCCCAAAACAAATCTTAATT
This sequence comes from Protocalliphora azurea, assembly GCA_932274085.1. NCBI lineage: Eukaryota > Metazoa > Arthropoda > Insecta > Diptera > Calliphoridae > Protocalliphora > Protocalliphora azurea. The sequence goes on from OW026523.1 coordinate 47,495,293, forward strand.
TTGTTTCCGCACTATTATTAATTATTATTAGAAACAAGTTAATATACCCATTTTTTATAATTTTTTAACAATAGTTAAGATAAAAATATGATTTTAATAAGAAATCTCATATAAAAGATGTATTTTATTTATTTATTTTTATTTAGCTATTGTTTTATATAACATTAATATTGAACACAAAAAATATCATAAACATAAAGAGCTGGGTAATGTCCTGTTCCAATCATCATAAGAAGTTAAACTTTGGTCAAGATGTATCTAATGTACAATACCCTTTGGTTATTTTTGTACAATATTGGTCCATCCACTACTTTTAGTGTTATCAAGTTCTACATTTTTATACCCACCATCATGTGTAGCATGTCGAAAAAATCATTTAAGAACCCATAAAGTATAAAAGGAATTTCTCAAAATCACAAAACTTTTGACTTGTATTTCAAAAGTTTGTTAAAAAAAGCATTACTGTACTGTTTTTGATGCATTTTGGTAGACAAAAAAAAAAAAAAAAAAAAAAAAAAAAAACTAAAATCTCAAAGAAATACATTCATTTAAACCAAAACAAAAATTGAGTTGATACTTTCGAAGATTTTTTGATTTAGTTCAAACTATTAACCTCAACTGGTTAATAGAAAATTAATATTCTGTATAACAAGTAACCGTTTTACTATTTGGTGAAAAGTGATGAAAAATGAAAGCAAAAATTGGGGATTTTTTAAATTTTGCACTTTTTTTGATAGAAAATTTGAAGTGATTTTCTACAGTTTGAGGTATATCTCGTTGATATCAGGAAACCAGGCATGGTATACCATCATCAACGCATAATAGCATTTTTAATACATTACACTTCCGAGTCAAATGGGCACTATGCACTTTTTAAAATTTTCACAAAAATTTTAAAGTTTTGTTCCGAATTTTTTTTTAAGACCAGATAAGACTTTAGATCATCGAAAGGTATCTGTAAATCTGTAATTTTCTAAGTGACAAAAACTTTTCCTGGTATAAAGAATCTTTTTAATCATTTTGTTAAAAGAAACTAGCAGCATCGGAATGGGGTTGAACCAACAACCTGGTTGTTAATCCATTGCTCTAGCCAACTGATCCACGTGATTGCAATATTACTGTACTATTATACTATAAATACTCAATATTTATATAATATAGGGTAGGCGAATAATAATTTCGTCTCATTACCAAGAAACTACTTTAATAAGTAGTTGCCGTTACAGAGAACCAAAAAGTCTTTACTGGGGAACATTATCATACAAGGTTTAAAGGATTTGACTTTTTCGGCAAAATATTCCAAAATACGTCTATTACTACTCACTATTTTTAGAGATTTACCAATAAAAAAATAAAATTAATTTCAGTGTACTTTGATAAATATTAAAGTAAAAGTTCTGCGCGCATTGATTAAAATGATTAAAATGAACATACTTTGCATGCGTAAATATTGCTTAATAAAATCACAAATCGACATCCGTGTCAGAAGGAAAAAATTTTGCAAATATTTTTACTAAAATTTAAAATTTTTTTTGAAGTTCTTCATATATATTCTTTGTCCTGGTAATGCAATGTCCGTCCGTCTGTCGGTCTGTCCATCTGTTGAAAGCAAGATAGGGTTCGGAACGGACCATATAGGGGACGAAATTTGGCTCAAGTATTTGTCTTAAATAAGGTTTGTTCATAAACAAAAAAGTTATGGGCCAAATAGTAGAAGCACAGGGTGCCCGTTGTAACACCAGTTCATAATTTTCTGCTGATATCTCCTTAACAAAAGCATGTACGACAATGAACAGATAGTTCGAGGATCGATGTAAAGTCTGAATTCAAAAAGGGCGTGATCCGTCCATTTTACCACCCACCTCCCATATAAGGTAAAATTTTAAATTAGGGTGGCTCAGAAAGTTCTGTATGGTGGGTATAACAGATTCGGTCATGCCGAATATAACATTCTTATTTGTTTTTTTTGAAGTTTTAATAAATTATATTTTTAAAGACGTTTACGAAACTTGATTAAAGAATTTTTGAATAATATTAATATTAAAGTAAATATTTTGTTATTTAATTTCTGATATCTCTATTGTTCTATCGCCAATACGACACTATTTTATGGTACATATCTTTTAAATAAGATTAATAATAAACTCACAAAACTCTTTCACGACATATGTATATATATTATATAAGTATTCATTCAAGTTGATTAATCAGTAGATTAAGCAATAGATCAATTTTTATTGTTCAGTACAATTATATTCCTGTTTCAAATCTGCTAATGAAAAGATTCATATTTTATTTAGGTCTCAGTTATTCAACTAATGATAGTGGTAATAATTATAGTTTCTAATCCAGGATTTTGATGATACTTGGTTTATTTTATTCGAAGCATTACCAACCTTATGATAATGGATAAAAAAAACTGAAAATTTCTGCCATTTTAATTTTTTTCATAGGACTTTTAAGAAAAACATTTTTTTGCATGAACAATTTTTTTGTGACACTGTTTCTGAATAACTCCAAAACTATTGGACAGACAAAAGATTATGTTTAGATGATTTAAAGACAATTTTCGTCTACATGTTTTATATATATGAAGAACTGGTGTTACAACGGACACCCTGTGCTTCTAATATTGGCCCATAACTTTTTTGTTTGTGGACAAACCTTATTTAGGACAAATACTTGAGCCAAAATTCGTACCCTATGTGGTCCGTTCTGAGCCCTATCCTGCTTTAAACAGACGGACAGACCTACAGACGGATGGACATGGCAAGATCAATTCAGAATCTTAACATGACCCAGATCATATATGAAGGATATCAAAAAAATTTTTTTTTTATATATATTTATATATATATTATTATATATTTATATATATTTATATTATATTTGAAAAATTTGTTTCCCTTCTGTTTTGGTGTTTTATTTATCTAAATTGTACAAATGGTTCTTGAGTTATGGTGCAATTGCTTTATTAAGGGATATAAAAAAACTGAAGTCAGATTCGTGTTCAGCGGAATGATATTTGAGCCATTATCCGGAAACAAAATATTAGAAAATTGTAAGCCAATTCTTTATAAAAAGAAAGTAAATAAGGAAATGCATTTTAAGAGAGAGAGAGAGAAACATAAGTTTTTTTTAGTAAAATGGTCATTAAAGACTTTGGAAAACATTAGCTAAATACAAAAAAAAAAGATAATTTTGTTAGTTAAGAAGTCAAACCCTTCTAATTAAGATGTGGTTAGAGAAAATTAAATTTTTGAAATTTCATATACATTATTTTATTCCTATTTGGGGTTTTTGGAATATGGAATTTATTTATTACACTTATAAAGCCTAAACTATTTAGAAAATTATTTATGCTAATAAAATTAAAGCATTTTATTTGAAATTTAAAACATAAGGTCGAGTAACTAATGTTTTCAAATACATAATTATTTAATACCTTCAGTCAGCAACACCATCAGTGCTTTAGATATTTAATTTGATTTGCTTTCGAGTTAAGTATTACTTAGTATAACAAAAAGAGGAGTGAAATGTTTATCTTGACTTGATTATGATGAAAATTCATGATGATAAAACTATATGAAATCTTGCCGCCGGCATGGCCAAAGATTTTTTCCATACAAAAAAGAAATCAACGAACTAATTTTTTTGTTGTTGTTGTACATTTAAAACCAAAGTAATAACAATAATAACAACAACGGCAGCAAATAAAAAAGGCAGTAAGCATAAAGATGAACAAGTTGCCAATAGATAAAGACCAATAACAGCTTTAAAATTGTACCACGAAACATAAAAAGAGAAAGAGTAAAGCAAAAATAAGACAAAAAGTAAAATCCCAAAGAAACTTAATATTGTTTTATCAATGTATGTACGAGTATGTGTATAACAACGTTTAATATTGTATATAAAGTTACTGAGGAATACATATATAAATATATATATATAATATCCGAACAATTCTACATACTAACATATGAAACGGTTAAAAACTATTCATATGTATGAACTTGTACAATAGTGAACAAAATTGGTATTAAAGTACGCTTTTGGGTTCCAAATTGAAATACATATATATTTATTTTTTGTTCAACATTTGTCAAAAAGCTATAGTAGGAATAATACGGGCTGTGACTTTATAACTCGTAAATGCGTAAGACCTAAGGTTACATTGCTTAAATATACAATATCTGTAGAATACATGGCGTTCTACATTTCTATTATGATACAGATACGGATACGGATATAAATATATATATATATATATATATATATATATATATATATATATATATATATATATATATATATATATATATATATATATATATATATGCGGTCGTGAAGTTCCAAAGAAGATTTTGAAGCACTGGACAATAAAAGATAGTTTGTGTTTTATTTTTTGAAACGTCTGTAGCTCAACTATATTTCCAAATTTTATTTCTTACTGTACGTTCAACATTTTATTGAACAAAAGAACGGTGGCATGAGAAGTCTGTCTGGTGGTACTCGATATAAAAAAAAATGTGTGTAGTGTTTGTGATGGCAAAGGTTTTTAGTCGTCATTTATATGTGTACGAATGTATATAATAAATATGGACATGTATAGAGGCAAAACGACAGACAACAATTCATTGCGACCGACTGACTGACAGACAGATAGAACAACAATTAGATGTACGAACAGACAACGAGTCAATCAAGGATAGACGTAATAAGTGACTGTAGAATAGCCACACAGAAAGACAGTTTCAAAGGAATGTAATACATGTGAACTAAGTTATGTCCGGTTGAACTAACAGCATCCATTGAAAGGTATTACACATGCATATGTACGTACATGTATATATATATATATATATAAATATATATATATATATATACATATGTGTGTATGTATTTATTTTTGCACATATAGAACTCACAGATTCATACATATACATACTTTCTTAGTACACACGTACAAATTCACTTGTAAAAAGTGTAATACATCTCTACAAACAGTTAAACAAAAGGCCAAATGTTTTTAAAAGTTAAAACATAGAATGAGAAAAATTGAAAACGAAATCAACTAAACAGAAATCAATTTTAAAGAATTATTTTTCTTCTTCCTACAAACAAAAACAAATAAACATTCTCAAGCAAACAAACTTACAAATAAGTATTCGAATGAGTACACAGATACACTATATTTAGTTTGTGTGTGAGTGCCTGTGTGTCCATGCAGATACAAACAAACAAACAAACAAATAAATAAATATTAAAGGAATACATTTAGTAATTGATAAACTTTTAATTGAAGACAGACAAAAGAGACCAGCAGACCGACAGAAGGATAAATTCAATGGAAAAGAACGGCCAAAAATATCAACGTGTTTGGTAAGAATTCTTTTTTGTTCAAAATCAGAACATAAACCACTTGTGACAAATTGTGTAATACTTATACTAAGAGTATAGAGATTGAATTAAGAGTATTATAAAGGTAATGGAATTGTTTAAATTTATTTAGTTGTAATTGAAATGCCTTAGCGGAAAACGGATAATTTTTTTATATATGAAGATTTAACAACTAAAACAGAACAGCGAGTCCGCTCAAAATTAAAATTTATTTTATTTTCACAACCATTGTTGCCAACGAAACTCATTTTTTGTAACCAAAATTTTGAAAAAAAGTAACCAAATTGAAAAGAAAACCAAAATTAAAATTACGAATTACGCATGTAATGCTGGCTTCAAAGTCTTGAATCGTGCTGTTTATCGAAAAAGACTTTTCGAATGTCTACAAAGTTGTAAATTTCCTTAAGAATAAAATGTTATCTAAAGCAATGTTTTTAAAAGGAAATATTAACATTTCTGAGATCAAGTTTATGTAAAGTTGATTTTAACATTATATAACCTATTTATTACAACAGCAGAGCGCCAAAAATAGTCAAATCATTTTTAGTACTTTATTAAGGCGCGGATCCATGGGGGCAGGGATAGGAAATTTAGTTTTTCTACTAAGAAAAATTAAAAAGGTAGAACAATTTTACAAATGGCAAGGGGAAAAATATAAATTATTTTGAAAAAAAGAAATAGGTTAGCGAAAATAGAAAAAGGTAGAATGAATTCTTTTTTTACAATGCAATGGAGCTAAAATCATTTTTAGGAAAAATATTATATTTTTTCCTTTGAAATTTTAAAACAAAATTAAAAATTTTTAAAAATTGACATTTATTTAATTAAATATAAAAGAAATGCAAGTGATTTTTGAAATTTTTAAATTATAAGAATATTTTTGTGCGTTTTTATATTTTTCCAATAAAGAAAAACTTTTTAATTTCATTTCTTTTTCCTAGTTTAAAAAGGTAATTTAAAATTATTCCATAATATTTCTTTAAATGATAGCTTTATCACTTAAACAAATATATTTAAATTACACTAACAAAATTTATTACTTAAAAACTTCCGCTTCATGAAAAAAAATATTTTTTTATAAAATAAAAAGTTTTGAATATACTTTTTATTTTATTTAATAATTTTGCTGTCTGTTTCTCTATGTCGAATGAAAAATTCGTTTCGAAAATTTTATGAAAAACAACAATAAAATGTTAAATTTATTTGCTGTTTTCCATACATTTTGTTGAAACGAATTTTTCTTTCTACATAGAGTCTCTTAACTTGAAAGATATCGATAAAGTAAAAAGATAAACGTTTAAAACCCTTAAGGATAACTACAATAAAAATAAACTAACGATAACATTTTTTGTCAGGTTCTCATGAAAACTATGTTTAACTTAGAAACTCTGGTAACTGGACACAATATATCGTTGATAAACATGAAACGCATATTTTGCAAGTAAATTTATAAATTGTGGTTGGCTTGTCCGATTTAAATAAAAATTAACAAATGATTGCTAATTTGTTTTTTCTAATCCGATTTCAAAAGATTAGTGTATTTTCTGTCATTAAGTCTTGTGAATGTTATTTAACTTTTATAGTTATCGAGTTATTCGTATCTGAAAATACAAATTTCGAATTTTAAGAAAACCTGGATATAATTCGATTTCCTCCAAATGATGTGGAAAAAAACCTGACGTCATTAAGTATTCCGAGTGCAAAAATAAGCAATTCTGAATTTGAAATTTGAGAAATTCAAGTTTTGGAATATTTTAAGCCAGGAAAGAGTTGTAACACATAAAATACGAAAATTATTTACAATAATTATATAAATTTGTATGTAAATTGGACTAGTCTATTAGAAATTACAAATTTTAGAAAGTGTTCATTTGACCTACTCATAAAATAACTGAGATTTGGGTAGGTCTAGTTGTATTTAAAAAATTCTACAGCACATATTTATGTCATTTAAAAATTGTTTTGTCCCCATTCTAAGGCTAAAAAGCAAAAAATATTTTTAAGAAAATTTCAAACATTGCTTTATAACTTGAAAAGTAATTTTCTGAATTATTTACCTATTGATCATCCATTTTTAGTTTTTATCTATATTCAAAAATCTGGATTAGTTCCGAAGTAATCAAAAGGATTAATACTTATAAATATATATAATTTTGTATGGCTTTTATGCAATCAATTCAACAGTTTTTATCCTTATATTGATTTCTCATTAAATCCAATCCGCATTAGGAGGAGTATTTTTAACTTAGTTAAATAATAAGTTTTTGTTATTGAATGATTATGAAAATATTTTATTGTAAATAATAAGAATAATAAATATATATGCTTGTAGCCTGTAAGAAATTGTAATTTCATTGGCTATTAAATAAATAAATAAATAAAAGTTCTCAAAACTTAAAAAAATGCAAAATATAAATTGTTTTTTCGCATGTTAAAAAGCACTTAAAGACTTTAAAAGACTTTCCGTCTTCACAGCGAAATATTTAAATAATTTTATTCCAGCCTTGATGATTTTATTTAACTTGAAAAAAATGAAATATGAAATAAATATGTATTTCGGAAATTGTGTTTAAATATTTTCGACTGAAATCAATAAAAGTAACTTTATTTAAAAAATTTTCTGTGAATTGTACAAATTTCTGACCGTAAATCAGAATTTTTTTTAAGAAAGTTTCAAAAAAGTTGTATTATTTCATAATTTTAAATCCATTTTTAGTACAGATTCCCTTTATCTAACTAGCTTTAAATTTTAAATCAGTAATTTTAGATATTAAATATAATATGGATTTTTTAAAAATTAATTTAATTTGAAATTCTTAAGAGGATAAGAGTAAAATCATAATAACGCAATTTAAACCATTAAAATGTATTCAATATTCCCAGAAATATTTCTTTTAAAAAGCATAATTTTATTTTTTATGTTTGTATTTCAAAAAATGGAAAATTGACGTAAAATATCGATTTTTTAATGCGATAGAAATATTCAAATTTCATAGCTCAACAATTTTATTAAAAATCTATTCTTTAAAAGTTTTATATTGACTAAATCAACGTAGAGTTTTAGTAATTAAAATTGCGAATTTTTCATATTTTCTTTTAATAAAAATAAAAAAATAAATAAAATAAAAAATAATATTTAAAAAATTAGATTTTTAACTGGTTTTAAAGAAATTTCAATTTAAATGTAAAGATTTTTTTATGCCGCCAAGTGGCACCACAATTTGCAGTTATATATATATATATATATATATATATATATATATATATAATTCATTAAAAAGAACCGAATATATGCTTGAATTTGAAAAATTTCCAGATGAATTTGGTGAAAAATCGTCAAATTTCGAGATACAAATCGTCAAATTGACAATTTGAAATCGTGAACATCAAAAGCAGGTAAGAAAAACCGGTACTTTTGCTAAGTGTAAAATAAAATGTACGGATACAGTATCAACATAATAGATACTAACTTATATATGAATTTATGAGCTTTAGAGAGATTCCCGAAAGTGGGCTTATATGGTAGCTATTGAAAATTATGGACCGATCCTGATAAAAGTTGGCACTGCGATTTCTTATATAAAACTAATTTGTGTCGCATATTAACTTGATACTAACATTTGCGTGGAATTTATGCACCTTATAGTGTTTTTCAGAAAAGGGGTTTATATGAGAGCTATGGCGAATTATAGACCAATCTTCATGAAATTTGGTACAAAGATTAATGCTTATACAGGACTTCTGCTATATTTAAGGTATTTATGATCGTTAAACTCTTATTCAGAGATGACATTTCTATGGAGGCTAGGTGAAATTATAAACCGACCATAACCAATTTCAATAGGCCAAAATTTCAATGTGCCAAAATAATTATTCGTGCTAAATTTCATCAAGATATCTTTAAAATTTCGACAGCCAACCGACCAGACGGACGATAAAATGACTCAGAAAGTGACTCCTAGTCGAATGGTATACTTTATGGTGGGAGTCCGAAGATTCATTGTGTGCGTTACAAACATCAGCACAAACGCATTATGCCTCAACCACTTATGGAGATGTAGGGTATAATTAGGTTTTTTATATGTTAATGAATATTTTCTATACTTTTTTATGAAAAAAATAAAATTTAAATTGAAAAGTCATTAATAAAAACTACATTAATTTTATGTTGTGGGCCTATTATGAAAGTAGAAAAAATAAGTCATTTACCTTGAATCTTGAAAAGTTATAGATAAAAAAACACTTAGGCCCTTTTCTAAGCTCATCTACGATATGAGAAAATCAAATTTTGAATGAATTAATAATGTCTTTGGATACTTAGTTCTGCTATTTAAGTGTTTCTAATGCTTTGATTATGAAGTTAAAAATTTTATAAAAATTGGAAAAGGACTTTGGTATTTTTTGAAGTTTTTCCCTAGTAAAAGCATACATAATTAAATCGAATATAATATTATATTGGTTCTCATAAATCTTTCCTATAAATGAACCATTTATATTAAAAATTTTAGGAAGATTCTTATTTAAATTGTTAATATTTTTGTACCAACTGAAAAAAATAGTCAAATTTGGGACAAAACTAGTCAGATCGTCAACAGGCAATTTTTAGAAACAAAAATCGTCAAGATAACGATAAATCATCAATCAGACAACACTAGTTATAGGTCGTTTTTAATTTGGGTTTGGAGGAGATCAAAAAAGATACACCCCTTATATTAAATTTTCCGTAAGAAAGATTTTGAATTTAATTTGGAAAAAAACATTGTTGGTTTTACATATGTATGAGTTGATATAGCAATAGAATCTCAGCCTAATTTAGAAGATATTATGGCTTGGATGAAACTTGCTAAATAGAAGGGATAGAGAAGTAGTAAACTTATGTTTTATATTATGAATCGCTGAACTTCTTTATATAAAATAATTAATTTTTCTTTTAATTTCGAAATACTTAAATGTTCCTTATTGGAATGTAATCTAACCATTTTACGGACAACGATATCCGAACATTAACCAGTTTAAGTGATACTCTTAGGCTTATTTATTTAACTATCAAAGAATTAAGTTAATATAGAGAAACAATGGATTTATAAAAAAAAGCAAGAGAAAAATAGACTCAAATTTTAATTACATACATATTATTTTTGACAGATTATTTCTGAAGAGTAATTCTTGTAAATTAAGTGATCCCAATATGTAGACATGTTTTTGATGTTTTAAGCAATTTCTATGTTTTATTAAATTTATTGTTAACATTGTTGTTATTAACGGATCATGTTTAATTGCAATTAAATGTATGATTTTTGAATTCAAGATGCATTAATTCTGTTTGATAACATTTCTGTAACTCGTCAGAAGAGAAGATTGAATTCTGTATCCTATTGGAAACCACAGCTGTCAGATGTGACGATTTTTAATTGCTTTTGGCGATTAAGTTTTCTGTTTAGCAACATGGCTTTATATTCGAATAATTGTGACAAACACATGAATATTTCATGATTTGAAAAAATATATTTTATTGTTGAATGGAATAAATAAAAATTTGTATTAAAAAAACTAATTTTTCCGTTTTCGAAAGCAATGTTTTCATGGGACTAACAAACTAATTTATTATTTAAATAATAATTTTAGAATATCCATATAAAAATTGTATATTTTAAGTCACAAAAACACATTTTTTTTAAATAAATGAGTTTTTATATGTCAAAATTTATTAGGGGGGTTTTTTTTATAGAAAATTATTAAAAATATAAATAGACCTTTCCGTCACATAAAAACTTAAACTGAATTGTTCAGTTAATTTATCAATCAGTTAATTTGAGAAAAAAATCGAAGGGGAAGAACGTTTTTAAAAGTTTAGTTTAAAGAGGACTACGTTTTCTTTCTAATGCCGCTAAAATCATGAAATCAGCTTTCAGCTTTAAAAGATATGAATAATTAAAAATACAACTTTGTGATATATTTTGATATTTTATAGAATTAGAATTTTTTGTAATTTATTAAACAGTTGTGTTGCTGTATGAATTATAATGAATTATGTTTATGTCAAATGTGAACTAAATCAGAAGGCCTGTGGTCATTTCATATTTGATGCCTAATGGAGTTCATTATATATGAATTTGCAATTCCTGTGTTTGAGGCCAATTTGTATCCCTAAGACAATTCAGATTATGACAAGTTGCTTGTCGGGAATTCTAAGTCTGGGCTCCTGGGGAGCCGGACAGTCACATTACATATATTGTCTTCCTTCTCTTCATCCAAACAATTGCAGCAGTAATTATTACCCGTTTAACTTATAAATAATATAATAAAATATACAAGGAGCTGATGGAGAAATGGTTGGAAACCACAGATGTTATCCTTTAACCTCTACTATCGATTGTAAGAGTAATCCTAATCCCTGGTAGAGGTGTGGTTACCGAGTTTTCTCGCTATGCTTACTTACGCATCACTAAAATTTTTTTAATTAAAAAATAGTTTCTATTGTTGATGAAGTATATTAAAAAATAATTATAATAATCAATCGACTTAGTAAAGTATAATAATCGAAGGGTTAAAGCGTTTTTAATTTGTAGAATAAAGCGCTGCAGGCGAAAATTTTTTATTAAATATAAATAATCTCAATTTTTTATGCGAATTAATATACAAAAATGTATAAATGGATGATTATGTAAAAATAAAATTAGTAATAGCAAATAAGAAATTATTTTCTTCATTGTTGAAGTAGTTTTAAGAAACAAAAAAGCTAAAAAGAAAGCCAGAACCTAAAACGAAAATGTTGATGCTAAAAACAAAATAAAAAAGCTAGATTTAGGCTTAAAAAGGCTAAACTGGAACTGCCAACACTATTAGTCATATATGAAATGATCCAACCAAATGAATTATGATTATCATTTCACATAACTATTTTTGGGAAACAAATTTTTTTAGAAGTTTTCTTTCAATTTTTTGTCAAAAATTTCTTATAATATAAAACTTTTTACAAAAAAAAGATTTCCCGAATTAGTCAATAACTATATATATATATATATATATATATATATATAGTCAATCACATTCAAAGTCGGGCAGATGCATGGAAATATTTCTTGACCCAATATTTATATTTTGATAAAAGAAAACACATCTTATTTTTTACTATTTTATGACAAAGCCCCTTCTATTTAAAAACAACAAAAAAAAAATGTATTTCAAGTTCCGTTATAAAATGTACATGAAGGCTAAACTAAGATAAGGACACTTTTCTGTCTCACATTTAAAGTCGGGCATTACATAAAAAATCAAAATTATTTAAAAGAAAACGCAAAGTTAGTATTTTGTTGCACCACTTTTATGATTCTCAACAACTTGTGGATGGCTAGGCATCGATTCAACAATATATATATATATATATATATATATATATACAATGATATTACCTTTACAACGATATCTATAAAGTCTATTTTTATCAAAACTTTAAAGGTCAAAGTTGGACATATAAAAATCAAACCATTTTATGTCAAAAAACCTTTTTTAATTCTTAAAAAAAATATGTTATGTTGACATAGCACCCCTCCCTACTCTTGTAAAATTTCCTTTAGTTTAGAAGTTATGGATCAAAATTTAATCTAATTATAGCAACAAAGATCAACGACAATAAATATGATAATTTCAAATCAATAAGACCTGGTAAAAGTTCTGGAGAAAGCACTGCGAACAGTATTAGAGGAATTTAAAATAAAGAAAATGTAGTAATGTACTTGGTACATTATAAATATAAATATAAATATAAATATAAATATAAATATAAATATAAATATAAATATAATAACTAAAAAAAAATCCTCAAAGTAAAGTTGTATCTTTGTATGAAGTAAAACCCAAAATAGAGGATCACAATTCAACAGTTTATATTCTTAAAAAAATATATGTATGTAAAGATTTCCATGCATTTTATGATAATTTAAATCACTAACTTACTGGTTCTTATTCACTTAAACAAATTTATAAATTATTTAATTTTTATATTATAATCTTTATAATTTATCGAAATATATCGGAATAAAAACACCATACACCAATCTACTTTTATGCAACAATTAATATTTCAGCTGATTATATTATCCTTATAAAATTCTAATCTTGTTTCTGCTGCTCTACTCTTGTTAATATAAAGGACATCATTAGAGAAAACGTAAGAGATGGAAGAAAAAGTTAACTGATTCTTAAGGATTCATACCCAAATTGAATAAATTATTTCTTGGATACTTCAACAAATTTTAAAAATAAGATCTTATGAACCAAAACAGTTATGCATAAAAAATATTCTAAATCAAAAAATTATTTTATTAAAAATTTTCCAGCAAAATGAGTTATGTGTAGTTTTTTTTTAAAGATTTTATTATTTCTCTTTTGTATCTAATCTAGTCATCCTGATTTTTGTTTACGTAATATCTATAGCAATTTTACAAAGGCTCTAACTAATAAAAAACACATATGTAATTGAATTTGTTGGAACAGCGACTAATGTGTGATTCACTATCAGTGTTGCCAGGAGGTGAGAAAAAAGAGGCCAAATAGATATTTAATCCAGATGTTTTAATAAATGTATAAATTAAACACAGAACGGCTTCCAGCAAAAATATCCAATGAAAAATCGGCCAAGAGGATCCATACAAATTTGGGCTATACTTCATGTAAAAAGCTAACGCTTGGAAGTGATTCCTTTTAATTTTTGAGCTATAATTCCAAATTTTTGGTGATTTTCGCTTTCATAAGAATTTTTTAATAATATTCATAAATAGTTTTTATGTTTAATGAAGTATATTAAATTAATATACTAATATTTTTAATATTAAGTATATTTAAAAGTAATTATAAAAATAGATTTAGTAAGGATATAGAATTGGATGTTTTTGATTTGGAGGCGAATTTTTTTTTGTTATATATAAATAATTTCCTACTCTTTTGCGAATAAATAAAAAAAAAAAATAAAGTCAGCAATATCAAATAAAGAAAAGCTAGAAGATAAAACAAAAATTTGGAGTCTAAGACCAAAATAAAAAGGTTAGATTTAGCATTAAAAAGGTTAAACTGACAATACTGCTTGAAACTAATAGAGTGAAAAATTTTATAATAATGATTGTTGTTTAAAGTTCAAAAACTTAGAAAAAGGTCTTAAAATTATTCTTCTACACTTTTTGTTCAATCGTTTATACTTTTTGATTACATTCGATCTTATATAAACTAATCGGACCCAGAAAAAACTTTTTGGTTTTCGGTAATGGCAACTACTTATTAAAGTAGTTTCTGGGTAATGAGGCTTCATTATCATTTGCCTACTCTGTATTACATAAATAAGTACTCAATAGTATAATATCACAGTAATAATGCAATCACGTGGATGAGTTGGCTAGAGCGCTGGATTAGCAACCAGAAGGTTGTTGGGTCAACCCCATTCTGATGTTGTTAATTTTTTATAACAAAATTTTTAAAAAAATATTTTATACTAAAAAGAAAATTAAGTGCGAGATGGTGTACTGATTAAGACGTTAGTTATTAAAAACGATTGGTTAATTTGTGTACAAGTTCAAATCTCACAGACGGCAAATTTTTTGTTTTTTTTATTTTTATTTTCGTTACTTATTTTTGAGTATCTCTAGAGTCTAAAAAGAATTACTTGAATTTGTGGACAACTCACACAAAAATAACTAGTTTTTTCAGGCAAAAAATAAGTAATTTATTTTTGTTTCCAATTATACCTGCTAGCTTACCAGGAAAGCAAATTTTTTGCTGGGTAAATACACGGTAGTCAAATTTTGATGACAAAATTTTTAAATTTAAATTTTTTTTTGGTATTTAGGGCGGGGTCTCTGCGTCTCTCAACGGAATAAAATTTTGAAACAGGGATTGATAATTGTTGTAATTACGCGTATTTTACGCTATATCTGGTTGATGTGTCCAATATAGCGCAGTAGATAGTCTCAAAGTTTAGAAAACAAGAGCGATAATTAAAAATAAATCTGTTTGTTCAAAGTTTCTAATGGAATAGCAAGGATTGATTACTGCGTGAAATTATTTTTTTCTTATTTTACGCAATAAAAAATAAATAAAATAAAAATAAAAAAAAAAATAAAATAAAAATAAAAAAAAAAAAATTAAATAAACAATTTTTATATATTTTTTGAAAATTACGCAAAAAAATGCACTTTTTTTTGTATTTTTATATAGTTAATTGCAATATGTACAAATCTAGGATATATAGATATAAGAACGACGGTAAATATAATTGTTCGGGACCATAAATTTAAGTTAAATGTTGTTGTTAATTCAAAATGGGACACTTTTTTTCAAAACAAATTTTGATAAGGCACATCGCATGGACAGCACGAAATTGAGCATAATTGGCATAATTAGGTGGTGTTTGTAATGCTTAACGAAAATATTGAGGCGCCTCAAAAAATTTTGAAAGATAAAAATTTTATGTACCAAAAAAAGAATCACAATATTAAATTAGCATTTCTTTGTAATAAACTGTATTAAAATATACGAGTATTTTCCTATAATATACAGTGGTGGTCACATAATTAATTCACTCATGCATTGTTGACTTCAGTTTAAAAATTAATAATAATTACAAAGGAAATTATCAAACTAAAAAATCTACTAAATAATTATTACTAGTATATTTCTTTTCAATTTTTCATATTGCTCATATTTAAGTCAGTCATAATTAAGTCACTTGAGAAAATTTTACTTAAAATGTAATATTTTTAATTTATAGTATATTACATCATTAATATTTTATTAGAATTTTATTTGGACGATTTTTTATGTGCTTATTTTTAATATTTTAATTGCTAGAGCTGTTCAAATGTCGGGAATGGACCTATTGTATTACTCACCAATAATCTTATATAAAAATTTAATAGTTATGATTTTTATGGTCATATAAAGGAAAGTAAATCTGTAAGGTTTACTTTACAGTAAAAATCGGTATCCCATCTATTCCACCTGGAAGCTCTTGAATTTTGCGTTCAAAGTCATGACTTTATCTTCCCAATATTAAGGTTGTGGTGGAAATCTTAAGTATTTTTTTGAGTTATAACAACGTATAGGGTGTATTTATGTTTTTTTTTATTGTTTTTTTCCTTGCATTTTCACTGAGGAATAAAATATTGATGAGGTTTTACATAATCAACCAATTGCTGATGTCCAAACAATAACGCTCTTCTATTTTCTTTGAATATTTTTAAATATTAGTGAGAGTTCACTGGTTATTTAACACATAAACTGCTATTATTTCTAAATACATCAATTGTTTTGCTCTCTCACACTTGTAACGGTGTTATGGTTAAGCATTTTACGAAATGTGTCAATTTTAAATTAGATATATATGTTATGTCTGCAATTTTCGCAATAATAAAATAAAAAGTATAAATATACTCAAAAGGTTACCGAAGATATGTATGTTGTCTGGATAATTTTGCTAGATATTCACTCTAATCTCATTTCTAGTATGGATAAGTCATTGCTTGGAAAGCTAATTAAAAGTATTTCTGAGTGGAATTGAGGAAAACCTATTATTACTGCAAAGTAAATCTGTAAGGTATCCTTTTAAAGATATTGAAAATAAAAAAGTCATCAACATTTATTTTTTATGTAAGATTTTTCATGAGGAGTACAATAGGTCTATTCACGACATCTGAACAGCTCTTGTTATTACAATATTAAACATTCGAATAGAAAAAATTATTAAATTCTAACTAAATACTAATGCTACAATATAATATGAATTAAATATATTATATTTTGAATTAAAATTTTTCAAATTATTTAATTATTTGCCCAATAAATAAATAAAACCAGTATGAAATACTAAAAATAAATGTACTAAAAATCATTATTTATTCGATTTTTTGGTCTGAAAGGAACATTTGTGAATAATTTTATACAAAAGATAAATTTTTTTCTTGTGTGACTTAGTGTAGTGTATGTAGAAATAATTTAGATTCACAACATTTTTTGAACAATTTTTAAAAATTACAATTTTTAGTATAAAGTGAAAATCTTAGAATATGCTACACTAAATAATACCACCAAACCTTCAAAATATGATAAATTTTATTTGAATAACTCATTAGGTTTTGATATTGCGTACAATTTTTACTTATATGTTCAACTTTAAACCTCTTTAACTTTCGCCCTCGTACATGATTAACGCGAACTGATTCTACATGAATTCGAGTCACTTTATTATTATACAAATAGATTTCAATGTGTCATCATAAAAAAAAGACAAAAAAAAAAAAAAAAAAATAATAATAAAAAAAAATAATTCCTAAAATCAAAATTTTTTGATAATTTATATGAAAAATAGTGATGGTATTTTTTACAAACAAATTTTGAAAGTAGTTAACATTTTCATAACAAAAAGACCTAAATTGAATTGTTGAACCAATAAATCACTTTTGAAATGAAAAAATTAAAAATCAAGTAACGTTTTCAAAAATGCATCTAAAAAATGCAGTTGCATAATAAATAAAATTTGTTAAACTATATTATTTTTTAATTGTGAGATTTAAAGAAGACATAATTTCAGTGAATTCAGATAACAACTTAATTTTGACAATTTCTTTTTCTGTAAACAAAATTCGCGAATAGGATAGCGAGTTTTTTGAAATTTAGAAAAAGAAAATTGGAAATATTCATTTTATTCACTAGCGTAAACGTCTGCTTAAGTTCAAGAGAATTGGTGGATACAAAGTCAAAAATCGTAATTTTTTCATTGATTTCTTCTGGAATTATTGATATAGAAGGGTGGGCGGTTGTACTTCTCTTATTTTTTAAATTTTAAGTCTATGTGCCTCCAAGTGCATTATCCTTAAATATATACATATCCATGTAATGTTATTTCACAGAGTTTTTAATTTTCTCTTACAGGATATCCTGTATTATAATAAATGTTAATTATTAACATAAAACATAATTATAAAAAAAAAAATGGACCAAAAACAACAACTAATCACTCTCATTTCACAAATTAACCATATTTCTCAAATTATTATACGTGTACTTTACTTCTTGTTCTTGTCTTTAAAGAACTGATGTTATTAACAAAGTAAGTAAACGTTGTTTATAAACAAAATTAATGAGATGACTTCCATAAACAAGTGAATCTTCAAATTTCATATTATAAAAAGATCTTTACATTTTAAAATATTTATGCGCCACAATTTAATTAACTTATAATCAACACTCATTTGATGGCTAAAGTAATAAGAGCATAAAACAAGAACAATAAGAAAAGGGCAAAAATTCAACATTTCATTATTTTAAACATTAAAAAAAAAAAAAAACAATAAAAACAATTCACTGTCAGTTAAAGCGTTACACATTTTCGTGTAAAATCCATTAAATAAACGTGTCTAAAAAATGAGGTATTCATTCAACGTAAATACTTGCATGATATGAGTTTGTATGGGTTTGAGTATGTGCGTTTCGTGTTCGAGTATCTGTGTGAGTTTTTATTTTTTTCAACTTTTGTGTTTTTGTAAAATTTCGTTTATTTCAAAGTGCACAAAACAGTTAAGCAGGCATTAAAAGACCTGTTGGGAATTTCGCGTTTCATTTTTAATGAGGAAAAGGAAAACCTATACAGTGTCTCACTAAAGTATTTGATGTTTTTTTTAGCTTTTTATAAAAATGGTTTTATTAAATGATTTAGAAGAACAATTCTTGGATTTATTAGTTGAATTGTGTTTGCTTATATGTTAACTTTATAATATGAAAAAAAAAAAACTGCAATCAAAAATATTGCTTTATTTCCAAGAAGTTTCAGAAATAGTAAAAAAAGTCACAGATTTTACCTAGCAAAAGTATTTGAATTTTTATCACCTTTGTACATATTTGAAGATAAAAAAATTAAATTACTATAATTTTTGTTAATAATAGATCATAATTATCACTGTTAAATGTTCACTGATTTATTTTCCAAATTTGCACGCAGAGAAAAAATATAGTTCTAGTAACCTTAATCTAAAAGCAGCTTATTATGATTGGAGTATATACAGCTCAAAATAGATATGATTATAAATAACAATTGTTGTGATTTCCGATGATTTCCGATGATGTCCGATTTTATTGTTCGTGCATCTATCTTACTACATTATTATCCCATTATGTCAGATTATGAAATAATGGGATGGGATGTAGTTTGTTTGTCACTAGTTTTTGTTTTTGTGTCTTTTTTTTTTAATAAAACACTTTTCGTTTTATATATTTTATTCAATTTCATGTTTATAATTCTATGTTTTATTTAATTCACTGTTTTGTTTTTTGTAAAATTTTTTGTTTTTGGTTTTGTTCACTGTTTTATATGTTGTTTTCTCTTTAAGAGACGAAACTAGAGTGATTATTACATGACCTTTTAAGCTAGGCAAAGTCATTTTTAGTACAAAGTAAATAAGAAAAACTGAAATAAATAAAAATAACTTGGTGCAGTTTACTGGTCCTATGAATAGGTATCCAAAGTCAGACTTTTTGGTCACGACATGACCCACTTCGGCTTCGGAATAGCTGCATCCCGGTGTATAATTGGATAAACATCACTACCGAGTCCAACCTCTAATGTGGTATTAGATTGTGGGTCAATATCAGCCGATGAACTTGCTGCTCGGTTGGGTCAGATGCGATGGGTCCAGTATATGGTTTTCTTGGTAGCTGTTCTGTCAATAAGGTTGTCACTTTGGTAGACCATTTATTTTTGTCATTGTGCGATTTAATTTTAAAGGCAGCAAAATAATGAGCGTGCTCCATTATAGTTTTGATTTTATATATGTGGACAAATGATTTCGGTTTTTGAGTCTGCAGATGTACTCTTCTTATTACGTTTACGATCAGTTTATTTTGATGCTTGTGTATCCTTTAGTTGTAAGACATCGTTTAGTAAGGTGTTGTGATATTTTTGACAGGTATGGCATTCAGTTGAACTTTTGCATTCTTCGACTTTGTGAGGTCGTGTAAGAAAATTAACGCTCTGTTGGAGTTTAGCTTAAGAACTTTTTGCAAGTACGTATGGGTTGGTCTTTTAGACATATACCACAGGAATATTGCCAATGTTCGGGTCGTTGGATTTGTTGGAATACCATACTGTAAGTAAAAAAGTAAACAATATTAGTGTATGAAATGAATTAAGGTAAATATCAATTTTTAAACAAAACCACTATTTTTGTAATGGGGCTGGTGATGATCACTTTTTTCATCTTTGTGTCGACAACTATCCTTTAATTCCCACGTTTCACAAATCGTTAATAAGGCAAAAGGAGTTCTAAGTTTTCTCAAGCGCTGAGGAAGATAATTTAATGATCCTTACGTTTTTAAAGCAATTATTCACATCTCTCGTAAGACCAAATAATTATTAATATTAATTTACCATCATATGAAAGTCTATTATAGCTTATTGATCTTCCTAATCTTGAAAGTAGGAAAAAATATATGAATATTTCATTCGTTATTAATTTAGTAAACGGTTCAATTAATTCCGAGTTCCTGCTTCGTAAGATCGAATTTGTAATCCCAAATCGCCCAACTAGAAATTATACTCCCTTAAAAATCAAATATTTTTGAACCAATTTTGCCAAGTTTGATCCCATGGGACGTATATGCAATTAATTCTACAGTTTTTATCCATATATTGATTTCTCAGTACATCCAATCCGCATTAAGAGGAATATTTTAAACTTAGTTAAATAATGATGACGAAAAACATTTTCTTGTAAATATCTTTAAGAATAATATGTGTGCTGGCCTGTAAAAAATTGTAATTTCATTGTCTATTAAATAAATAAACGCTACAGTTCTGATCAGTTCTAATATACAGTTTTACGATTCGACCCATTTACCATTCGATAGGTGGCAAATTTTTATTTTTGATGATTAGCAGATCGCTGATTTTCCTTCCTTCTGAGACTTCCATTTGTATCTGCGATGAAGTTTGGCCAGGTACTCGGATTTCCATCTTTGGCAAAATGAGTGATAGATGATATTCAGATTTTTGCTGTATACATCAGGTTCAGCTGGAATCCAATCGATGTTTTGTTGACTAAAATGTTGAGTTAATTTATTTTGAAAGGTTTTTATAAATTCTAGACGATTTTTTCTGATGCGTTTTGCTGCTCTGGACAGATTTGTTCGCTCGGCTGGTAAAGAATCCACAATTTGATTTTGTATGTGTTTTTTGTACAAAACACAAATTTTGCAATTACGAATCACGCTTTTAATCAATGATTTCAATCTTCCATGAAGTGTAATTTTATGAGTAAATTCAATTAGTAAACGTGCGAAATTTGAGTTGTGAGGTAAAAATATTCGTAGCGTTAAGGTTGATGATTAAGCGAGTCGTCCATTAGCTTCAATGAATCTCAATCGATCCATGAAGGGATTTAAAGTTAAAAGGTTACTATTTGAGGAGATTTTTGGGAAGAGATTTTGCTGAGAGAAAAATAATGAGACAATTTTTGACAAATTCTAATTCCTCTGAGGTAATTTCTGTTAAAAGAACTTGACGATGGGTTCTATTTGCGCCTCTGTTTCTTCAGAAGCGAACATGTATGCAATGACTTTATAAGCACGAGATAGAGTTAAAAAACGATTTAAGGGATCTTCGTACGTTGTAGTAGTAAATGTTTTTAAGCTTTTTACTTATAAATTTGTTTCGCTTAGCGTTATAGCTGACGGCCATTGATTTTTCAGTAATTTTAGTCCAAACCACCATAGGTTGTGTGTTTCCAGTTCGGCTAACAATGTTGGTTGAGTTATCTTTGGATTCTACATGTTCCATGTTTTATTTCCAACTTTATATAAGATTTCAATATAAGACATGACAAAAGTTTTTTCATATACGTTTTGAGGTTTGGTATAATTCCATATGCCAAGTTTGCTAATAATATCAATCCACAGAGTTCTAGGCGGGCATTGAGCAAATATCACTGCTAAATGGGAGCAAGATAGTTAGAAGATAGTTAGATATAGAATTTCCAAATTGTATTCGGACATATAGAGTCGCAGAATAAGCTTTTTCTGAATCGTTACTGAAACCGTGAATTTTTTGCCTTTTAAGATAAGAAAAGTGTTTTAACATAATTAGTTTAATATCTACGATTACTAGAGCTATCCATTTACAAGGGTCAAAGAATTTGGTAATTGTAGATAAAACTTCTCTTTTTGTATAAGCTTTTTTTAATTCAACATCTGGAGTGGTGAATGTAAATTAATCTGAAGAAATATTCCATTTATTCTCAGGGTTTTTGTTCCAGCGTTTTAGGATAAATTTAACCAATCGAAGGCTCTCCTTTGGTAAATTCAGGATGACTCGTGGGACATGTGAAGTCCATTTTATCAGCTTGAAACCGGCAGATTTTAAAATAGTTGATAGTTCATTTCGGGATTTTATGCCGTCGTTTAAAATGTGACCGTCTGCTAGGACATCATCTATGTACATATTTTGTTGCAAAATATTTAATGCAAGACAGTGAGTTGATTTGATGTCTTCAGCTAGTTTTTAAATGGTTGGGTAACAATATACCTCCCTGAGTCATTTCTATGCGTGGTAGCCTTGAAATGATTTTTACAAAAGTTGTCCTCATCTGACCTCAAAATCTGTTTTAGGGTTTCCCCCATCTCCCAAAAACGTGTAAGGATTTGGTTAATTGACGATGTCCTGAGTAGCGAAAATGTAGTTTTTGTTCAGAGCTTATACACATTGGTCCCCTCACAATCCAGACAAATACAGTTTTTTGTGCCAAAATAGATACAATAGACCGTGTTGGAGTTTCCATGCAATATAAGGAAGGGTCTGAGTCGAGGCCTATTGAGTCATTTTTCTGTACCCTGTTTGAATCAAAACGTTCTTTATTTTTGGACTCATGATCTGTTGATTCGTGTTTGTCTGGAAAGCATGGACCTGTTTTTTCTTTGAGAAGGGTCTTGAATTTTCATTTTATGTTTAACGGAGTTTGTGGTTGATTGTGTTATGGCAGCGGTGGATTCTAATGTCTTAGAGTTATATGTAAAAAAATTACTAAATTGTTCCTAAGTTAGAATTTTTGTAATTTTTTGAAGAGAACCTTCAAATTCTTTTAAAAGAGTCCGGGGGAGCTTGGTTGAACACAGATATACCAAAAAGGGGTCCCAAGTGCCTGTTTCAATATCAAAGGCATTTAGTGCTTGAATATAGCATATTTAACAGTTTTTTGTAAGGCTTGAATAGATGGTCCTGAATCTTTGGTTACTGCTTCGTTGTAATTTTTCGTTTTTAATTCTATTTATGTTTTATATAATTCACTGTTTTGTTTTTTTTTGTTTTTGGTTTTGTTCAAATTTCAATTCAAGTCACTCTTTAGTATGTTATTTTCTGAGAGTGATCATTACAAGACCTTTTACGCTAGGCAAAGTTTTCTTTTTGTAGTAAAAAGTAAATAAAAAAAAAAAAATGAAACAAAAGAATACATAAAAGGGACCGTTAGCAAAAAACGGGAGCAGCGTTGAATCTGAGACATCATTAAATAATGTTATTATCCCATACTATCATATTAGTGCTCCATTTTATCATATTATTATGCCATTCTGTCATATTACTGTACCACTGCATCATATTATTATCCAATCTTATCACATTATGATTCCATTTCATCATATTCCATCTTAAAAAAATAAAACACATTGATTAAAAATTATTTTTATAAAGTGCTTATTGAGTCATAAATTGTACCTAGCGTTAGCGTTGAGAATTTTTTAAATGTGTCCAAAAAGGGGATTTCCGAAAAAAAGTCGCCAAAAAAGGGGATTTTTGGAAAAAAGGGGTCAATTGATTCAATACCTAAAAAAACATCAACATTTGTTTATTTAATAAAAACAAAAATAAAAAACATTATATTTTAAGAAAAAATATTGTATTTTAAGAATAAAAATAAATTCAATTTTATTAATTACAAAATAATTTATTTGTAATAATTTTTATTGCTGCAAAGATAAAGATTTATTCATAAATATAATTAACATAAAATTCATTTCAGTAATTAAACTTCTGAACTTTTGCAGGAGGTCTTAATTCGGACACCAGTCTTACAATGTATTCACAAGTGTTTGGCCAATTTATTTTTCATTAGTGATAATTTAGAAAAAAGAAGAAATACGTTCCGCCGAGGTGCTGCAATATAATACAAGATATTTTTTATAAACTAAGCCTCTTAATAGTAGTTAATCCATATCTTATATTGCTTGAATCACTTGAAATATAACAAAACCTTTTCTACTTATTTGAATTTATGTACTAAAAAAACTAAATAAGAATTATAATGAAGTTGGAAAACAATAGTTAGAAACCAAATATATTCAAAACCAAACAAATTATGAATTTTTCAACCATATTTGTAAAAAACATATTT
Source organism: Protocalliphora azurea (assembly GCA_932274085.1). Taxonomy (NCBI): domain Eukaryota; kingdom Metazoa; phylum Arthropoda; class Insecta; order Diptera; family Calliphoridae; genus Protocalliphora; species Protocalliphora azurea. The sequence continues at coordinate 47,520,114 of OW026523.1, forward strand.
ATTTTTAACTAGGATTGTCATTCGAACAGAAATTACTCGATTATTCGAGGAACAAATTTTTATTCTTTTCGAACGAAAAAAATTTTTAAATTTAGAATAAAAATTTATTCGATAAATTTTTAACAATTAATCGAATAATTTCTTAAAACGAATTTTCGTTAAATTATTATTATTATTATTATTATTATTATTACTATTATTATTATTATTATTATTACTATTATTATTATTATTATTATTATTATTATTATTATTTATATTATTATTATTATTATTATTATTATTATTATGCCTTTTTGAAATTATAAGTTTAAAAGTTTTGTTTAGTTGGAAAACCCTGTTAAAAATGATTGAAAATTTCGTTAGGATATATAAATGTGTAAACCAGGTTTTAATAGATTTCGATTAAAGCCTTTCACTGACACTGAAGTCTAAGTATTATTTGGAAAAAATAAAATAGCTTTTTTAAAGATTGAATCGGGAGGCGTATAAGTTATTCTTAATTTCTCGAAATTTCAAGTGATGTGGAAGTAACCGAATATTCTGAAATGCTATATATTGCCACCATCAATAGTAAGTAAAATGATTTTTTCCGCACATCTGTTTTTAATAAAAAAAAAAAATTAATCGTTTTAAAGCCAAAATGCTTAATTATGTTCTTTATGAATGTTAATTTGGAAAGAAATTTAAGTTCATTGTATAATTCTATGTTAATGGATTGTTATTTTTAGGCATGTTTTACTTTAATAGAACCAAACATTAATTTAAAAAATACTGGTGTTTGGCATTTTTTTTAACCTCTATTTAATTATTCGAACAATATATGTTATTCTTTATTCATTCGATTAATCGAAGAAAATTAAAATTTTATTCGATTACATGAGAAATTAAAAAATTATGAAATTTTATTCGATCAACTTCAATATCGAATAATTGACAACCCTATTTATAACATTTTATTGTTATGGGAATAATAATATTAATATAGTTCGAAAACAATATATGGTTTAAGAAGAAGGAAAAAGATTTATAATATATAATAGTTGTAGAAATGATGATATTTTTTAATATTAATAAAATTTTGTTTCTGGTAACAATATTCAAAAGCATAAAATTTTTGTAGTCAACTATATTAAAATTTTGATTGAATGTAAACTTTGAATGATAAAACTGAAACAAAAACATTGTTATCATGAACACAGTATTAATGAAAATTAACAATGAGAATGTTATGTGTTTTATGTTGTAGTGACAGTACCGTAACAATGTTTTCTCTGGGTGTGGAGATAAAGTTTGGGAGATATTTAGTCCAATTGTTCATTTAATGGACTTGGAAGTTTGACGTTGAAAGATCACGCATATTTTTCTACTTTAAAAGACAAATATGACAATTTTTTTATTGTTATAGTAAAAAATAATAGGTATTTATTTACAAAGATATTTTTATTAAAATGTCATAATTGAAGCGTCCTAGTCATTTATTATAGGACACTGCTCCAAAATAAATTATCTTAAATATCAAGCCCATTTTAGTACCGTTGGTATTGAAAATTTATTTCAAAATGTTGGGAAATATCTTCCCGATAAATAGTCATTGATAAATTTGGTGACTACAACACCTGACTTAACGATACAGCTTCAAAATATATCACGACATAATTGTACTTGGTTTTATTTCTCTAGTTATATATTCATATTGTTTTTGAACTAACAACTTGCACTCGAGAAATATTGGAGCGGAAAATTTTTAATTTTACTTTGATCAACACAAGTAGTATTAACAGGAAAGTAAACTTTTTCAGGTATTTTTACCTTTTTTTTTATAGTGCCCCGATAGCTTGAAAGATTTATAGTTATGTAACTCAAAAAGTACTGTGGCACCAATCATCATATTTTGTAGCCGGTATCCAAGTCCCCAAGTTTATAACAGCTAATACCCACATAAACACTGTCTAAAAGTCTTGATAGAATATGGGCACCAATACTTCAGTAAAATGGGATTGATGTTGAAATTTTTTTATTTTTAACAAATTAATGAACAAATATACACCACTTGGAATATTAAAATTTAGAACTTTTACAAAAAAAATATTTTTTTGAAGACAAGACAAAATCCATTTATATTTCCAATTAAAAAAGTTTTATGTTTAGGAAATCATGTAGGAAAAATGGATAAACACTTTTATTTACCTAATGTTGTACCCAGGAACAGGATGTTCATTCATTTAAAAATTGTATTTTAGACGCTTAAAAAATGCACTAAAAATGTTAAAATATGCCGTAAAAAGAAATAAAATATGCATTTATTTCTTAACTTTTATTAAAAAAAGAACATAAAATTTTATGCAGTTTCATATTAAATTAAAAATAAATATACAGTAAAGACCTTAGGCAACTTTTGTACAAAGAAAATTACCGCTCGACATCAACAGACGTGATGGATGCATTTTTAAATGATGTGGAAATATTTTATTATTTTTTCGTTTGAATCTAAAATTGTAACAACTGTATTGACAACACTTCTTTCATTGGCTGTGGTCTAAATGATAGATCGATTTTTCTAAAATGACATTAAAGTTAGCTCTATACACCTTATTAAGCTCTCAGACAGAATAATCCCATTGGTAGCTTTTTTAAAAAGTAGCTACCAATGACGATCAAAGCAAATGTTTCATATACATTATTCGATATTAAACGAACTTGTTCTGACTAGAAATTTGACCATGAACGTTTGTATTTATCTCCATATTTTAGGCTATCCAAGAGATGATATACCAAAAACATTTTTCAGTGATATTGTTTTGTCGAATATTTTAGGGCAATACTTCTCCGAAACGAAATTATTTTTTCTATGTAATTTCGCATCCTAATATGAGATAAATAAAGAATCTTTTGACGACATACCTTTTACAATAATCAACGTCCTTCTGAGATTGTTAGTTTTGGAGAAATGGCTTACCACATATTAATTTGTCCATGGTATTTTTAATAATTTTTATATTTCTTAGCTCTTCTGAAAATTTTGAAATGTAGACTTAAGTCGTTTTATCAAAAACGACTTGTATTAATTACTAATATGTACTAAATATGATACTATATATGAATTTATGACAACATAAATATTTTCAACAAAATATGCATAAATATGCACTAACAAATCGATGTCTTTATACAGCAAATTCTCTAATTCGCAAATATATATAGTATACTCTGTTCTAGGAGTAAAGACAAAAAACATGAATTTGCGTGAACTTATGGGCCTTGGTTATAACTTAAAATAACTAATTATTTATTTAAAGATAAAAATTCACTAATTTATGTGAGACACTGTATAAACGACTCAAATGAAGGGAAAACGAATGAGCACAAATGTAAAGTATGAAAAAATAAATAGGAAAAATTTTGCTAAAACACTCTCGCTTATATAAAATAAAAAAGTCTACAAAATGAAATCAGAGAAAGAGAAAGAAAAAAAAAAAACGAAGCAAAGTACATAAAGTAAGTTGGAAACTAGAGGAGAAACACTTGAACCCCTTTTATGATTCTGCCTTTTGAAAAATATTTATTTCAACATTTCATTGACTCGCTGACAGTCTTTCTGACGGACATAAATAACTGACTTAATGACTGCCAGCCATTATCATCTGATTTACTATTATGAGTTTGGGGTGGTGGTTATTTTGGGAGGCAGATTCAATCCAAATGTGATATTTGATAGCGATGGTAGTATATATGGCTAAGAAATAGTATTATGAAGATTGTATTGATGGTTATGAAGTATCAAGTGTGTTATATTTAGAGTGTGTAAAAAGAAATGTTCATAATTGTAATACAAACATGTTATTTACACCCTACAAAATACTTTATGGTACTACGGAGATATTAGAAATGAGGGCAAGTAGCTTATTTGAACAATAATATTTTGACTACATATCCAGATATCCTCATCGAATACCATGTAGTGTATATTACCCAATTCACTGCCCCTTTAATAGCTGAGATCTCATGGGAAACCATGCTCTGAGCGAAGTACTTCTGTACAAATCAAAAATCTCAAGATCCTATTAAACATAAGGATGCCAGAGATGATATCGTTGTATTGGAGGAAACTAGTCCTGAATCAACTGAGAAGATGCATTACTGGAACCAAAGCCAAACGCAAGGCCTTCTATGATACTAAAGGTAAATAATAACTCAAGTATTGGGTCCAAGTGGCTTCAAATGATGTATTGTGTCTCTCACCATAAAAGATGATTAGATTTATTCATAGCGAACTTGTTGTGATAAAAATAAAGATTGCTCAAAATATCCTTTAGATCGCTGTACTCTCCTATCGATCCATCCTCTGTCCTTCATATTCTCCAGAACCTTTGTATGTTAATGAGCCTATTGTACTAATCAAAGTTACCGAGATCGAAATGATTTGTTTGGCTTTAAGAAGATTCAAAGATTCTGCATTAAATGGATTATCTTTTTGTCGATGTGGACTACATTGATTATGTACATGAATATCGTTTGGTGGTGGTGCATTATATTTGAAAAAAAAAACAACAAAAACTATAGAGAAAATCATTAATTTGTTGATAACTAGGATATAAAATTTCAAAAACCCTTTAATCCACATATCAAGTCTTTTTAAAAATATTTATAATCTATAGTGTGCACAAAAATAAGTATTTAACTTAATTGTGAATCGAAAGTGTTAAATAGAAATGAAGCGTAATGGAGTGAAATACTGAGTCATGAGTAGATCCATAAAACGTAAAAATTTACGTTACTATTTACTAGTATTTTTAGAGTTGGTTGATTGTTTGGCTGATTTTTATCGTACTCATGACATAAACATCAACATCCTTTTTTTAAAATCCTTAATAAAATGTGTAATATGTTTTTAGATTTATTTGTTGGTTTACAAGGTTAAGGAGAACAATTATTTTTAAATTTATTATTTTTTTTTTTCGACAATTAATATAAAAATTCAAACATATTCCTGGAAGTTTTTGATACATATTATGATGAAAATGTTTCACCTTTTTTTACTATCTTATAATACCTTTCAAGAACATAAGAGTATTGCTCACGCAACTTCTGGAAACATTTTTAATACTTAATAATAGTAAAGATTGTGAAAAATTATAAAATTTTAGAAATTTAGATTAAAATTATAATTTAACAGAAATTATGTAATAATTTCAATGCACGGTTATCGGTTTACAGATAAAAAGCAGAATTCGTAAAGAAAAAAAAAACTTTCCTTTTTGAGAATTTATTAAAAAAAAGCGGCATAAGTTAAAATAAGAACGTAAATGACTTTGCATGGTATTATTTGATTATACTTAATAAATATTGGTCTATTATTATGTATAAAGTTAATTAATTAATTATTCTTACACACATAACCGTAACCAACCACTTAATGGCACCCTAACACACACATAAACCAGAATAGACATTACTAAACATTTTCCATTCACACTTATACACATATTCAGTAATTTGTTGGGCATGTATGTGTTTGTCGAACTCGCACTTTATTTGATGCATTTAAGTGATTGTTTGTGATTGTTGATGACGTGATAGATATTTGTTTCATGGTGGAGGGAACCATAGGTGTTAGTAGTTTGGTTGGTGGTCTTAGTCTATTGATTGTTAATGATTCGTTACAATGACTGTCAGTCATTTGTAGAGAATGATCAGATGAGTTTATTAATGTTGTTTAATGTGGTCGCTTTTAAATAAATTATTTGTACATTTTAAAAATATTAATAAATCAATCAACATCAAAATTATTACTTCGCTTTCATTGTATTGGATTGTTTTAATTTCTAGCGGTAGTAAGGTAAGGTTAAAGTCATAATATTCTCAATTAAAAATAATTAGTATGTACTTGGTGTATTGTATTTTTTTCCATCAAGAATTATGATTAATTAATGGATTTTTAAAGTTAAAATGTACGTATGTAAATATTTGATTAAAAGAGAAAGTAATTATAATTTTAATATATGTATGTGAGAAATGTTCTCTATATTTTAACTTTTAAGTTAAAAAAAAAAAAAAAAATCGGATATTTTTCAAAGGTACATTTATGCCATTTTGTGCCAATATTAGTAGACATCAATGAAACATAAATCTGTTCTTAGAATGACATTTAGCGATCGCCGTAAAAATTATGGAGTTTTAAGATATAAAGTTTAAAAAAATTGGCAATGTTCTATTTTAAGTCCTATTTGAAAAATATATAATAATTATATATATAATAATAATCCTCATTAATTTGTATATCTAAAATACAAATAAAAATTGGTACGATATTTTTTTATGTCACTGAAGATAAAATCGATCACAGAGTTTTTTTTAATGTTTCCTGAAAACTTTAAATAACCAACAAAATAGCTATAGATTTTTTTATTATTATAAAATTTGTAGGTACATTTGAAACATTTAACAATACAATTTTTTTCGGTCATGTTAATATGAGAAATTATCATTAAGTAGTGATGATTAGAAATTATAAACTAAAAAAATAATAATAAAAAATGCCATATATCAAAAATTCATTTATATGTATATATAATCTTAAAAAGTGTTTACAAAATACAAATTAAAGGAGTTTCAATATCTTTTATACAAACGAAAAAATCGCGATCACAATTCTGTTTTAACCTTTCATTAAATAATATTAAGTTAAAAACAAAGTATGCATTGATTTTCTTATTTTTTATTTATATTAATTTTGCTTATCAATTATAACGACAACTTCATAGTTCTATAAAATATATATATTTTTTACGGTGTATGGATTTCGATGTCATACATAATAAAAGCTATAGATTGGTAAATCGTTTTACCAATTTTAATTAGTGTCTTGTATAGGCTTTAGAAATGCTTGAAATATTAAAGATAATAATAAGCAGAGCAAACAATTATTCACTCATGTTTTATAGACAAGAAATGGTTTTACAAAAATTTTGTATATGTAACGTGACCAGAGGGATCTTGTCAACAATTAAAAATCGGGATTTTGAAAAATTGTGCGAGATTTTGTTTTTCGTTTTTATATTTCAATTCTAAATCTTAATTATATGTTTTCACAAGCTCTTGCATAACGACCCATTTGAGACATTATAACTTGAGATTCATCGAAATTTTGGAGAAAAAAATTAAGTATTTACTTATAAACACAAACAAATCAATGTAACGTGTTTCTATTAATATTAAAAAAAAAAAATCAAATTAAATTTCAATTGAGACTCATTAAAAGAAGTGTGGTGTCGAAAATTGCTCGTAATTAACACTTTGTGACAGTGAAAATGTACTTTTGAAATGGCCTGAACTTATCGATAAAAAACAAGTTTTTACGACTTGACGAAATATTTTTTTAATTAATTTTTTTAATAAAAAAAAAAAAAAATATTCCGTCATGTCGTAACAAACCGTTTTTTATCTTAATATAACTTCAGGTCATTTCAAACGAATATTTTCACTGTATCTGTTATTTAAGGGCAACTTTGTCAGTATAAGAGCAAGTTTTTACATCAAATTTAATGGGTTCCAGTTGAAATTTCAAAATTGACAAAAATCGATTCTAAAAAATGTCTTTATTTTGTCAGGTCGTAAATAACCTTTTATTTTATCGATAACTTCAAATTTTGGGGGTATATCGAAAATACAAAATTATCCACTCAACTAGAACTACAGTCCACACTAGGTCATTTCAAAAGTATATTCAACTCTTTCATATCCTCATACAGTGTAATTTTTAAATCTAAAATATTTTCCAATTTTACATCATTTGCTATAGCCACATCTGGCTAAATTTGTAAATATAGTAAAGACATTTGATTTCAAATAATTATAAATTTGTATAAATACGGAGTAATAAATTTATTTTATCATTATTTCATTATATCATTATTTAAAATTTTTAAAATTCATCTTTAGTTCTCTACCAAATAGTTTTGAAAACGTTATGAAGAAATATTTATAAATTTCTTTTCGCAGAAATTTTGTTCCAAAGCAGGATTTTTTTTGGTATGCCATAGTAAACAAATTTCAATATTGTTTTGCTAAAAGTATAAAAAACAAATCATACTTTTTGTCTTTTTTGCGAATAAAATACTGAAAAATATGTTTGCAGTAGTTTAGATCCATCTCAGTAAGTTTCGTCAGAATGCACCTAAAAATCTCTCTGAAGGAACAAAATTTCTGCCATAAAAATTTTATTTTTGTTTCATTCTAACATTCTTAAAATAACGAAAATTTTAAACCCATTTCAGAAAAAAAACTTGAAAGTTTTTTTAGACAAAATATATCAGAGATTTTTCAATTACTAATAGGGAACTGAAAATTTCAATATTTTGTCCGTATGCAGCTCATCAATGCGCATCGTTTGGGGGTTCCTACATCGAAGTCGCCGAACGTTGTGTAATAGGTGGATGCAGAGGGGATATATAGTGAAGAAAATTAAATGAAACATTTCCATCACGTCACAATTTTAAGAAATATAATGTTTTTATTTTCAACTTCATTGAAAAATATAAGCATTTTTATGCCCACCATCAAATCTGTGTTTTGAATTATTCACGATGTATTTTCTTTTAAATTTTTATTATTTAAACTTGAATTTTTATATATTTATATTCAGTACGTTTGTAAAAATTTTACCATTTTTATGATCTGCGATCATGTGTTAGTTATATCAAACACAAATTTCCCCTCTACATCCACTACTTTCACCTCATTTTTCCATAGTTTTTTGAGGGTAAATAGGAGCTAGTTGAAGACTTTACTTATTCTGACCGAAATATTTCTGGTGATTGGAATGATTATAACTACAATATCTGCAAAATATTTTTCAAGCCGAAGTATTTTTTATAAATTTGAGTTCACTTATTATGTGTACATTCTTATATTTGTACATTTTAGCAAAATAATATTTTAAAAAATATATTACGATAAATATATTTCGTTGAAGTCAAAGTATCGTGACTTCATTGAAATAACGCTGTGTGCTTTGCGAAAAGCCACTATTTAAAACCATTCAGGTGTGAGTACTTGTACTTCTTCTGTTGAGGCCACATCAATGAGGTATACCTCAAACGATGCGAAATTATAAAGGCTATTAAATCTCATTTTAAATTTTGCAAGACTCGAAACGACGTGGATCGCCATCATAAATAAATAAAAACCAAATAAATGTTTTTTTTTCGCGACTTGTCCATAGTATAACTTAACACTAGTCAGTAGCACACAGATTAAATATCTGCTTGCATTTACCTCAGATCTATAACTGAGATTAACGTTGATATAATATGTGAGATAATGCAAGCAGAAGAGAGTAACCATTTTGTTTATATTATGTTTAATCTTAAATAAGGGGAACACGTACTCTAATAAATCCTATAAGATATTCATTATTTTCAATCAGTCACGGAATAAACTGTACTTTTATTTTAAAAAATCGCACGTTTTTAACACAATTTTTATAAAAATATTTTTTTAAATGTAAATTTTTTTTTTTTAGTAATTTCCAAAATATATAAGCACACACACATGCAAACTTCCGTGTGTGTGTATTTTTTTGACAGTTCATCTTATAAGATGGTTGTGTAGAGAAATCTCATCACAACAGTCTCATAATACATCTTATAATACTAATATTTGAATCTACACGTGAAATAATTCTCTCAGAGTTCGAATTTGACACTCTCTGACAGAAAAATCTTACATATTATGTTACGTCTAGACGGGCTATTATGTACAATCTATCAAAAACTTTACTTCCAATCTTAAAAGCAACTGTTTCTTATATTAATTACATTGTAGCCTTATTCGCCATTCCCAGCATTACTCATTAGTACTTATATAAGTAGTTTGTATTAAACAAGAAATGAATTTGATTTTTACGTAGCTTAGTTTTCCAGAAGGTTCACAACTCTTAACTGAGGCAAATATTTTTTTTTATTAAATAATATTTATTTATGCACCTACGTATATGAAAATCACTTTTTAACGTATGTAAATACATGTCGATTGTGGTGTAGCAGATTAAGAATCATAACCATGAATATTAAGTCGCAGTTAGTCCTAATAAATTTAAAGTAAATGGCTTTATCAACCACACTATGATAGGGCTGCAGTCATACGTGAGTTATAAATTTCTCCTCACGTTTCTCTTACTATTTAATTCTCTATAGAAAATTTGAAAGATTGTCTAAGGTTGTAATTCCATCCTGATTTAAATATTGTAGAAGTACCTTGTGAATAAGTGTGAAGATACACAGACAAGTCTATTCTAGAGAACATTGGATAAAAATCTCCTAAATGCTGTCAAGAAACAAAAAATGCAAGTAAATTTGGGAAAAAATCATAAATTTTAATTAAATTACATTGAAGGTTATGTTGAACAAAATTTATAAAAATTAAAATTTAGGAGAATTTTAACTGTTAATCTGACAACAAGGAATGCAATGCCACAAAAATTTCGTTAAAGATCCTAAAAGAAGTGTTAAGGTAGGCATTTTTTACTTTTTAGTGAAGAATACTAATTCCGTTTTGGCAGAAATGACTCCCAATCGATTGTCTGAGATTACAATACGTTAGTTTTAACATAATACATAATAACAATCTATATATTCGTCATTAAAATTATCATCAATTTATTCTTTTTATCCTTTTTTATTCTTTATCCTTATCATATGTTAATAAATTTATTTATTTAATAGAAAAGTATATATGTCCGTATATATTTCAGGTATTTAATATTTATTTTTAATATTTTCATAAAATCTTTAATCATGCGATAATCTTTGAAGAGACTACACCTTCATAATCCTTCAAGTGTGCGTTCAGTATGTAACAGTTATTTTTCTAAAAATCACGTTCCTTGACCAAACCAATCAACACATTGGAAAAATCACATAAAAACAAAAAACATTCTCGATATGAGATCCACTTAAATAAAATGAAACCAAAAAGAACTCAACCTCATTTGTCTGCAACGAAAGTTCGTGTATTGATGATGACGGTGGCAGCAACAATAACAATCCTGCTAAAAACAAAACGACAAAAATGTGTCTAGACATTAACTCAGGATTTGGAAAGGAAAGTTTCTTATAGTTGTTGTTGCTATTGTTGGCTGTTCTTGCGCTTACTTGAATTCCCAATTGTGTGGCATGGGTGTTTATCGTTCTAAGCGTTTACAGTGTGTGAACAAAATAATAGGGATGTAATAATCTAACTAAGCAGTTCTAGTAATAAGCAAATAAATATTTAATATTTTTTATTGTTTATTTAGTAGATAATATTAAAGTGACATATTTTTTATAGATATGTATATTTAGAATTTAATTTACTTTTAAATTTGTATTAATTTCATGGTCATTATTGTATGACCATCAACTGTTTGTATTCAAGTTTTAAGGGCCAAAGACACTTTCTATTACGTAGTTCTACTTCGTACATATTTTTGTACCTATAGATTTATTTGTTTGGTACCGTTGTATAGATAGTTCATTGCGAGGGCAAAAGCGAATGTTAATGAATGAATAAATAAAGAAACGATAAAAAAATAAATATTCATGGTCTAAATCAGCGTTGCCAGAAACTTTTGACAAAAAATCATCATTTGAACGAAGAAAAATCATAATTTTTATTTAAAAATCATAAAATTTCTTTCAATTTTAACATTGGATAAAAAGTCTCAAAGACTTAAGCAATGTATTCTCGATTTAAAAGCAAAAAGTTATGTCAGATCTTATTTTTTGGATTGTAAAATATGATCATCCAAATTTGCAACACTTAAATCATGCTCCTTTATTTACTTTACTATTTTCCGTTGGCAATTGAAACTTAGCCAAGCATAGCTCAGTTGTGTTCCGGAACTTAGAAAACTTTATTACTATTCTGGCGCTCTTATATTATGTTTTCTTAAGCTTAGTGGGGAACCGTATAATATATTTATTTGGATACTGGACGAAAATAAATTTAAACAGATAATAAACAATCTTCAATGCTTCCTATAAGAAGAAATAAATTGATTAAAGGAATTTTGTCGTCAATCATGTAAAATTAATGGTTGACATTAAACTTTTAATTAGTCAGTTTTATACATTTAATTTGAAATCTTATTATAAATATTTACTAAACTTTATAAAACCTTATCTTAAATATTTGATGAAGAAAACTAAAGAAAATATTTCTAATTTTATTTTTGTAATTAGACAAACATTTTGTTCTATATATAAATTACAGCTGAGATATTATTGAATTTTGTTTCACACTAATTTCCCTAAAAAAACATTTTATTGTAAAACAAGTGGCCATGCAATTTTGATCAAATATTTGCCAAATGTGAATATAGCTTTAGTGGTTGAAATAAAAATCATATTTAGTAAGAAAAAAAAAAAAAAAAAAATCCTCAAAACATATTTTCTTTAAAATCACCAAAATATGATGAACTTGTCATTCTGGCAACGCTGGTCTAAATCGCAGTACGTTTTTGTTTTTCCTTCCTTTTTTACGCTCACTTTCTCGTCAGAAGTAATATACAGACATTGACCTTGTTGTATTTTCGAAAAAATGTGTTTGTTTGTATTCTTTTAAATTCATCTTCAAAAGGGGCGGAAATTACATATGTTTATTAAAGTGCCTTGATTTGTATGGATACAAAAAATGTTGAAAATGTTGAAATCCCCTTAAACTTAAAGATTGGTGTATTCTAAACTAAAGTATAAAAAAATATTTCAGTTTAATTATTTCATTCACGTGAATTGGACTATTTTCAAAATATCTCCAAAAGTATAGTTTTCGATCAACGGGACATAATTTTTGACTCTTTGTCAAAGAATTACAACATATGATAGACAAATGATGTATATTACATAATGAGTAAAAGATTTTTTAAATTAATTTTCATTCTCGCGAAACAAAAATTTTAATAAAATTTTCTATGATTTGATTTTAAATACTATTTTATTAAAGTTTGAATATTTTGGACATTTTCCACCATAATATTTGAGAGCATCATTGGAAAGGTCTCATTCGTTACTACTGACATATGTATTCATTTAACCCTTTAGTTGCTCAAGCAATATTTTGGGATATCCGGTCCATAATTGGTTAAGTTAATTTTTATGTCAAATAAATGATTCGTTAAGAAAATAAAAGTCATGAAAACCATACCTTTATCATAAAAACTATAAATTAGTGTAAAATAGTGAGTAAATCTCTTTAATTCGATTATTATCGCGTTTTCAAAAGAACTTTGTGTATAATAAATATTTCTATGTAAGTTATTTGCAAGAATTGCTAATTTAACTTTTTGGGAACTAAATAAATAAAATTGACCCTCTTACTGTTAAAGGGTTAATTACGTGTAATATTCAATAGTATAAGGATTGATCATTCCAATGGTACATTAAAACCCAATATATGTTGAGTAATATACGAATTATATAAAAATATATGATTGAATGAAAATATGACAAAAACATTAGCAAAATCTTTATATTTCGCGATTGAAAATAGACATAACAATTATTTAAATGAATATTCCAAACTTTATTTGATTACTATACTTTAAGGATTTTAGATTTTTAGTGATCAAAAAAAAAAAAAAAAAAAAAAAAAAAAAAATTCTCCATAAATTAATAAAGAAAGTAAATATAGGATTTTATAAATAAAGACAACATTTAATTATATAAAGAAAAATATAAAAATAAATTTTAGTTACCAAATTGCTTATATCAATAAAAAATTTATTTGATTTTGCACCAATCACATTAATTAACTGAAAGTAACCAGATTTTGTTTAAATTTTTATTATTTTTTTAATTCTATTAACAAGAACTATGATTACATCAAATTAAATATACATGATTTTATGTGGGTAAGAATTCAAAACGGGGGAACTTTGTGGTACTTTTATAATATTAAACCTCGAAACATGAACTTAATTATATGTATGTATGTAATTGTAAGTAAGTGAGAATCCACAAGAGGGGACTTTGTAGTACTTTTTTGTTCTCCTAATGATACTATTTGAATTTTCTATAATATTGATCCCATAAGTATGAAATTAAAAACACATGGTAATATGTGTGTAAAAATTTAAAGAGGAGACTTTGTAGTATTTTTTCTTCTTCTGATGGAAATTTTTGAATTTTGTACAATATTCAACTAGAAGTATGCAATTCAAACAGCTCTATTTTAATTTAATTCAAGAACATGAAATCACAGATATGTATATGGTTCTATGTGGGTGAGAATCCACAAGTCCTATTAGTCACATACTTCTCTACTAAAAAATAATAATAGAAATAATTTAGTAGTCTTTGAACCTTCATAATAAATTATAAAAAAGTGGTTATTTAAGAAAGATATATAGGGAAAGTGGGGTATTATGACGTAATGAAGAAAATTTTACTTTTTTCGTTTTTAATTAAAAAAAAAAAAAAATTGGTAAATGTTAGCCATTATTGTATTACATTTCTTACATTACTTTTACGTTCTTCTAATATTACTTTTTTAATTTTTTATAATAATTAACAAGAACATGAAATTAAAGTTATATGGTTCTATGTGGGTGTGTGTGTATCTGCGTATGTGGTGAGAATCCATAAGTCCTATTAGTCACATTCTTCTCTACTAAAAAAATAATAGAAATAATTTGGTAGCTTTTGAACCTTTAATGGTTTAGGAACTTCTAAGTTCTCCTTAAAGCAGCAAATATGTAAGTGTATTTATGAAACTAATTCAAAAACTAATTATATTTGCACTATTGAAAAAAAAAACTTATTTCTGCAAAATTATATATTTATTTAAAAATTATATACAATAAAAAAATTATTGGAAAAGAAAAGATATATATATTTTTATAACTTTTCTGGAATAGAAAAAACATAATTGTATTTAAAACAATTTAACAATACTGACAATGGGTTGGGTTAAAATGGTATCACACAGAAAAGTGTGTGTTCATAAGACTAATGATGATGATCCATAGTGAGGGAGCGACCATACACAAAGAAAAAATTATTATATAATATTTTTTGATAAATTTGTTAATCTTGTTTTTAGTAAAATTTAATTAAACTGTGAATTGATTTAATTATTCTGTTTAATATTATTTAAGAATAAAAACCGAAATAATGGCAAGTGTTATAAAAATAAAAAAAGAAATATATTCAAATTATTCGTTTAAATGTAACAACTTTTTGCTTTCTATGTCATAATCAGACTGACTTTATTGTACAAAATAGCCTCCTTATATACTAATTTACTTACACTATCCACTCTTAAGTATAATAACAATGTTTATATATAAAAATAAGAATAAAATAGGTTACAAAATATTTTTATAGTTAGCTTATGTATAAAAACAACAGAAAGTTATCGTATGCTTAAGTGTAAAAACAAATTGAAAAAATGTATTATTTTAAGAAAGTGTTTGAAAAATAGTTGCAATTTTGGATGCATTAAAAATAAGAAAGATCAAAAAAATATGTACTATTAAATCAGCAAAACGTGTGTCCTACATCCGAGACAATTGTATAGATAAAATATTTTATAATTTTAATACAACCAGGTTAGAAAATCATTTAAACCAAATAGAAATAATATGATTGAACAAAATTCTTTAAAATACATAGAAAAAAAATGAAAATTAATTTTAGTTACGAAATTGCTTACTTCAATTAAAATTTTAATTGATTTTACTCCAATCATCAAAATGATAATGTATTAATTAAATTAAATTAATTAATATTTTCTATAATTTCAAAAAAGGTGAAAATAAATTAATTACTTTCATGATTGGAACTTTGATTGAAATGAGTTAAAATATTCATTGACACAATTCAAATATCCCCTATATTTCAAAATGTTCCCTTCATAAAAAATACGACATTTACGACAATGTTATCTTTATATAAATTTTGATTCCTTTATATTTCAAAACAGTCAAAAATGCGAGCCATTTGAAAAAACATTTTAACAAAAGATATAGATTGCAAATTTTATACAGACTTTTACACAACCTGCAACATTAGGAACGTTTATTTATAATGATTTATAGCATTATTAATAATTATACGAGATTGGTTTTCGTAGTAGTCAATTCCAGTTAAACCAAATCTGAACCTTATATTGACATTAACATCGCTGCATGATGCATTTAAAATAAAACTAGAGAAAATAATATGGAGAGAGATATTACCCAAAACTCTAAACGTACACTTACAACATTGCATTTATGCATACATCCTTTGTTTTGGGTTCGTCAAAATTTACATAAAACCAGAAATTTTCATAATTCAAAATATGTTTGGTATTAATATTTTTCCTAAACAATTTCTAATTTAAATTTTAAAATTTTAATTGAAAATTTTGTTTTATTTTTATTTTATATTTCAATTGTCAAATAACAAATTTTTCTTATTCCTTTTCAAATTTAAAAATTGTTAAAAAAATTAATTATATTAATTAATAATTTTGTTGAATTCAAATTTGAATTTAAATAAAAAATTTGTTAAAAAATTCTTTCGAATAATTTTTTCTGTGAATTGTGGTTGCAACCTGATGACGAATCCTGAAAGAAAAAACTTTTGATTAGCAATGGCATTTTCTCTAAATTTACTATTTCAAGGAATAGATAATTTCCAATAGATATTTTCTATATAATTTAAATTTAAATCATTTAATAAAGGATGGTGGGTATCATCCTCATCAAGTAGATAAGTCACCATATGATTAGTTTTTGAATTAACAAGTAATATAAAAGAAAAAGTAAACACTTTTATGTATTTTATCCCAAAACGATATCTTTCTCTTAATTAATGTTCCATTTACGTGATATATAAATAATATCGGACTTATTCTGAACCTTTTCTACGCATTTTTTATTTACGCGTTCTTTCTTCTGTCTCAATGAGCCTTTTATTTTAATTTTCGAGAAGATTCGAAATTAATTAAAATTTTATTTTGCTTTATATTGCTTTAAATTGAAAAATATATTTAAAAATTAATAAGTTAATTGGCTTAATTGGCAAAATTGTATTTTATAAGTTAATTGTTAGTAATTATATTGATTTTTATAAAGTTTATTTTGCTAAATACATTCTTTAAAGATCGCATTTATTACCATAGTTAAGATTAATTTTTAGAAAAAAGAAACTGATAAGGTTTTTATAGTTTAAAAATTAATAAAAAAATACGCAAAAAAGCTAAAAATGCCAAAAATAATTCGAAGTGCTAGAAAAAGTGCCAGGAACTACTAGATTAATTTTTTTTCGTGCTAAATTGGTAACACTGTGTACGATCCCAGGATAAAATGTACATAATTTGCGATTATATTGTGACATATTATTAAAGTGAATCTTCGATAAAACCTAATATACAGTGTGGTCAGAACATTTGTAACCAAAATAATAATTTAAGCAATTACACAGAAAAAATTATTACCTTATATTTTTCAATTAACACAATTCTTTCAAAAATGAAATTAAATAAAATAATATAAATAAGATTTTTTTCTCATTTAAATTTTTAATTCATTCAATCATCTACTTAATTGATTTAATAAATATTTTAATTCGGAAAATTTTGTCTGTTTTTAATTTTTTACATTTATCAGTAATTGATATAATCATTTCGATCAGAGGTACAAATTAAAACAATTTTTAATTGAATGAATTGTTTTTTTCCATGTACATACTTTTGATTTAATAAAATATGTTTAATATTTTACCCTCAAAATAATTAGAGGGTGAGCAATATAAGTAGAAATTTCACCAAAAACTAAAAAATTTGAAATTTCATTCAAAATCCGAAATTTCATTAAAAATTTAAAATTTTTACTAAAAATCGAAAATTTCACCAAAAATCCGAAATTTCGTAGAAAATTTGAAGTTTTACTAAAAATTGTCAAATTTAACCCAAATTCGATTTCCATAGATTAAATTAAATTTGTTTCCCTATATATAGCTTAAAAAATAATACAATTATAGAACTAGTATCACATTTTTTATTCTATTGTAATCAGAAAAAGGATACAATTTTATGAGAGTGAGAGTAGTCTTTAAAAAAAAAAAGTTACACAATAACAATGTAACATCTTTCTTCTTAAAAACTTCAAACATATTTAGTAGCATTAGTTGACGTACATGGTTCGAATGATTCGAATCCTTTCTTAAGCGTAGTGGAACAGGCGACGCCATAAAAACACTTTGTGGTCCCTGATGAAGCTTGTTTGTATTCTGATAGTGCTGACAAACTAGATCCCATCCGAATTATCAAGTTCCCATGGTTGGTTTTTCGAAAATGTTGAGAGAAGGCTTAAAGCGGTATTTTGAAGTAACTGCGACAAGTCAATAAATGCTCTTTCATTGTCTATTTCACTAGGTGGTGGGACAATATTTTGCTTTTTTCCAGTATATCTTTGTAACATGACATAATTGGGTATCCTTTATCGAGTAAAGCTTTTCTCAATTTAATATATTTATTTTTGATTAGTCCTAACTTCAGCATAAGCATTATCGCCTAATACTCAGAAAACTCGGGAGATGGTGAAGGTGTTGGAATACTTTTTATCAACCGCTTAAGTAGACTTGGGGATGCATCATGAAGGATATCCGCTATTTTCGTTTATTTCTTCGTAACACAGCCTTAAATGAATATTTAATTTCAGACTCGAACAGTATATCTGACAGTCTCTATTTTTTTCGATTTTTGCTCCAGATAATCATACAGCTTAAGTGGTAGTCCTGCATTAGTGAATGTAGTTTCCATCATGCTTCCCAACCAAGTGTCATACTTCATTTAAAACTTCCGTACGCAAATATTTATTGTCTTCATTTTTGTTTCGAATAATTTGAAACCAATTTTCAACTTTATCCAATTCTCCAGTAACAATTGTTGAATCCGTTTGCACTTCAATAAAATCTGTTAATGTAGTTATGTATTCACCTGTATTCCTTTTAAGCATTTTACAAAGAACGCAGCGAAAAGATTTATATGTCAATGTTATCGTCATTGTGGTAAAAATGTTAACAATGTAAATAAAACAAAAGAGTTTTTTACATACTGAATAAGTTTTCCTTGGTACTATAAAACTACGCAATATTTTTATAAAATTACACAAATATATAACATGTTATAAAAAAATGTATCTAATTATTGACCTATTTAATTTAATTGTTCTAAGGAATGTCAAGTGGCTGGATCTGATTGTTTCATTCTTTAATATGCTGAATATAATGACTTGAATATACTAAATTTTATTTAAAAAAAATACTTGTAACTCAGATTTTCTTTCAATAATGGATAAAAATTTCATTAAAGGTATTAGAATATTTGCACAGAACTTCATACAGTTTTTAGTAAGCAGTAATTATGTTAATTTATTTTTGGTAATTAGTAAAGTCAAATAAGAAACTGTTAAAAGAAATGACCAATTTTCAGAGGTCCTCCCCCAGCTTGAAACCATGTGAACTTGTATTGAAATATATTTAATGCGCAGTTATGTATATAGAATACTGCAGTACACATTTACTATAAAAATTAAGGAAATTTTTGCTGAAGGTGGTCAAGTTTCAATCAGTTTTTAAATGAATATGTAAACTAATTATGCAAGTATTTGGTATCATTGGAAAGGCTATAATATATATATATATATATATATATATATATATATATATATATATAGAACTATCATTATGATATTTTAGTCTAATATAAAAAAAGTTGTCCTTAAAACAAGAACATAAACAGATTCCCACTTTTTTTATTTCCAAATACCCCAAAATCCTAGTGCGGGTAAAACTTCTTTTAAAAATTGACTTTTTTCAGTAAAATGATAACCCTGTGATTATTAGAGGCGTCGCTTATTAAATATTTTTTGTGTGTTTAGCGAACATATGTAGGTATGTAATCAAGATGTTTTTTTTTTAATTTCAGGTTTGACATTTTTGAGCTCCACAAATAAATAAAAAAAAAAAATTCAAATTTACGAAATTCTGATAGGGATAGACCGTTACCCAAATGCTCTAGGATTTGCTTTACTTGAATTTACGTTAACCATAATGGATTGTAAAGTGAAAAAATTAAAGTTATTTAGAATTTTATACAGAGCCCAGAGAATATTTTAGAAAAAAAATTCAGGATTCAAGTTGGGCCCGTCAAGCTAAAAACTAAAAGAAAGATGTCCAAAAATGGGTCAAATTTTTACTTCAGTATAAATATCTTTTAAGAGACATCCCTCATATGTATGCGTATTTTTTGTAGAGAATTATAAGGACTCTCTATGTATAAAATTTTTTTTCAATCAAATCATAAATTTTTAAAAAATGTTCATACCCGAGGTAATCAAATTTGGAGATTCACCCCCTGTCCCCCAAACCCGCTAAGAACCTGTGCTCCTTCATTTCAATTTTAATACACAATGTGAAATTTCATTTAAATACATAAAGTAGTTCTAAAGAACAGAATTATTTTCAAAACAAGTTTGTTTTGAGACCACTGTGCACTGGTAAAGCTAATTCGAGTACACTGAATGGTGGCAGCCGTTTTTCGAAGTTAGCGCTGGTATTCACGATATTTGAGTTTAAACTTTATCATAGAAGTAATAGAAAACTAGAAATAACAGGGATATTATTTATGCCAGTTAAACAATAAATTTATTGAATATATACTCCAATAATAAATTAGATCAATTCCAGTCAGATTTTTAATTCATTTATATTTTTGTTTGAAAAGTTGCTCATTGGTAACACTAGTTAGCTTACTTATAGAATTATAGTAATATTTTTTTTAGTTAAAATTTTGAATCTTAATTGTTTAATGTGTTGAAATTTAACAACTTATTAATTAATGCAAAAAAAAAAAAAAAGTAATTTTCCTAACCCTTCTTTTTCTTTTAGTCTTTCGAAATTAAATATCTCAAAAACAAGCGTTAGCTTTTATTAATGGTTAACACCATTAAATTCACAAAGGGGGTGATATTGAGAAATGTGGCGATTAACTGAAAATTAAAATTAATATTTTGAAAAAAATGAAGCAGCATTTTTTGTTAAAAAAATTCTTTAATTTGTTTTAATCTATGTGTAGTGCACGGTCAAATTCATAGATTTTTAGCAATTTTTAATCACAGTGGTAAAAAATTGAAAATTTAACTTTTTCAAGTTTATATTTTTGTTCTTAATTTTATAAAGGGTATTTTTTTACAATATAAGGTTGTTAAGCACAGTTATTTAGAAATATATTTACATATTTTTTGTTAAAGTTAATGTTGTAGAAATATTTTTAATATTTTTTTTAATTGGTCTAAAAATATACACCTTTTACTTTTGTGTAGAAATTCAAAAAACTTTTAGTCGATCTTGTGTGAAAATAAAAATTTTGTATTTTTACTTAATGTGTGATATGAAAATCCAAAAAAAAAAAAAAAAAAATGTTTTTGTGATTTGGAAGAAAAAATATTTTCAAAAAAATTTCATGGTAAGAATACTTCTTTTCTTAACAAAAACTAAATAAAATAAATAAAATTTAAAATAGAAATTTTATTAACTTAGTTATTTGCATTATTTAAGAAGAGAACTATATAGAATACTCGGAAGATGCAACTAGAAAAGCAACAGCAGGGCAGGTTTTGCCATATTAAGTCACTTTAATGCATAAACGTAATTGTAAATTTGCATTAACGTGAAAGGGTCTTATATGAAAGCTATAGTCATTTATGGACCGATCCTTCTGAAATTTGGTTGTAAAATTAATTCTTAAATGAGATTTATTTTTACTAAATTTTATATTTATGCGATCATTTATATAGGAATTATGAAAGAAAAAGTAATTCCAGTAAGAGCTCCTGCATGGGAGGTACGGTAAATTTTGAACCCGTCGTAATGAAATTTAGTAGTATGATTTTTGCTTAAACAAAACTCATCTATGATGAATTTTATTTAAACACGGATATATTTAAGATATTTATGAGCATTTCACCTATGTTCGGGAAATTTTTAATATGGGTGCTAAGTGAAATAATGATTACATTACAACCAATTTTATTATGTTACGTTATTATCCCAAAATAGGCTCAAGTACCAAATTTTATAAAGTTACCTTTAAAACAGCGAACTACAGATTAGCAGAAACTACGGTCTTTGATGCACGGACAGCCGGATGGACAGAAGTTTACAGTAAAAATAAATAATAATTCAAAAAGTATATTTTCGATGTATTAATAAGCTAATTATTGCAATAAAAATTATAAACAAAGCGTTGTATACCTTTCCTGAATTAAGCGCCATTTTTGGCGATTCTAAGTCTTATTTTCGAGAACAGTGTAGTTTGAAAATTTTGGTTAAAATTTTTCCATGATTGAACACCCTTAATGTATCTTTCAAGAATGTTATTCAACTTAAAATCAAGTGTACACGTTTTTTCTTGGAGAATATGAGTTACATAAAAGACTAAAAAATGTTTGCTAAATGTTTATCTTGTGCAAACAATGTATGATGTTTATATTTATTTAGATAAATTCAATTTCAACAAACACATACAAATAAAATGATTTATTAGATACTTAACATCTTATGGGAGAAAATGAATCTATAGTACGTGTGTCGGTGAGTGCTTTTGTGTTCGCTAAAATAAACTTTTGCACATAGATACACAAATACATTTAAATAAAATCATCAAGTGTTGTTACATGTATCAATACTCGTATGAACTCTCTTGTTGTGTTGTGTGAGAGAGGTTGAAAGCAAAGACCTTGAAGTATGCTCTAGGTGACGAAAATTTTCAAAATACAAGTCACTGACTTTTTATTTTTTAATATATTTTTGTTAACTTCGTTGTACGCACTCTATTATTCTTTTACTTTTTTTTTGCATTTTGGCGGGCAATAAAATAAATGGCGATAAATGGCTATTTATCATTATTCATTTTGACAATAGGAAATTGTTTAAATAAAGAAATCAATAATATAAAAATTTAATTAAACAAAATAACATAAGTTAATGTAATTTCTTCGAAAGCGACAAATTGTAATTTATGATAACAATATATTTATTACAACAAATTATAAACAGTCAATTGGAATAAATTTTAAATCCTTGATTAAATCATTGGAAGACTGTTATTTTTTGATGAATCCTTCGTCACATTTAACAAGCGGTCGAAAAATTTCAATTACATAAGTGTGTTTTTTATTGGAGATCTTTTCATATATATTTTTTTTTGTTTATTTTTTATAAGTTAGTTTGTTTCTGAGTGATTTAATGCTCTCTGATATAATTTCCTACCTTTTGTGGTGCTTTGCAAAATTAAACTTACTTGCACGCAAAACCAATGATCGCCCTTGACCTTGAACAGAGTATGTTGACTTTTGACTTGATTTGAGAGCAAACTTTATATAGTAAAATTGTAATTAAAAACTCATAGGTAATTACGTTTTTTGTTCGACAGGTAAGAAATTCCCCAATGAGTGAGTTTAAAAATACAGAGTATATTTCTATATGAGTATACAAACTTACTCATATTTTTGCATTTAAAATAATGACATTTTTGAAATACATATTAAACAAAAATATTGTGATAATTTGTTTTACTTATTTTCTCTCTTTCAATGAGTGCTCAGTATACCCCAAAAAAGTTTATGGCCAGACAGACAAGTCATAAAAAAAGCTCAAACCAATAAGCAAATTATTAAATTTGCAAAAAGAAAAGAGACACATAACGATTTTGTGCAAACAAAAATATAAATTGAAACGGTAGTGAACAAAATCTCACAAAAATTACAATACTCGTACTTTTACCCTCATATAGCCAATTAAAATAAAAAAGACCGACTAACCAACTAAATGACAGATGTACAAAACAAACAATTAAGCCGTACAACAACCTTTTCATATTTGAATCGTCAATGATTTTGTTGTTATACCCTGCACCGTTATAAATAAAAAAGCCATAATTAATAAAATCTTTGATTTAATGTTTCCAATAAGGATAATTGGATTTTTAAATGGACAAAAAATGGTGAGGTTTTAAGGATTTTATATATATATATAATGGTATACAATTTTGAATGGAATATGTCAAATCTTGCAACCAAAGATGAAGCTGAAGCCAGTATCGTAGACCTTTTATATTAAATTCTGTAGAAGACCAATTCAATAGATGTAGGGAACACTTGCAAGAGATACTGAACCATTATAGTTCGTCAAACAGAAACCATACTCCACACAATTGAAATTACAAAAATGAAACCAAATTCTCAAATTCTTTGAAATATTGATTTTGTTAAAGACAGTTGTTTATGTTCAAATTTTAAATTTAGAAGAAAAATTATTTTTTTTTATTCTTTTTTAATAAAATATTTTATATTTTCTGATGGAAGGAAGAAATCTTTTATGACGGCACTATTTTGTGTATATTTCTCTATTAATAGTGACATTTGCTATGAATGAAGTGCTTTTTCGTTACATGTACAAATGTAATGCCGGACCAAGAAATTTGTTCGACAATTTTACATAAAAACTGTGATATGGAATTCCTGACCAGGATATTGTAAAAAGTTAAACAGTACGTAATTTATATTAGACATCTACATTGATTCGTTTGTAAGTCATTTAAAATCATTCTCGTTATTTTCAATTGTTGACTGCTATTGCTTTTTTAGCTCACAAATCAATTCAGTGCGTGTGCATATGTATTGAAAAGGCAAGAGAAATAAAACAACATGAAACAAATTCAATCGTGTAGGGAATCATCAACACATTTTAGCAACAAATTGTTTTGAATTGAATTATATCGCCACCTAAAACGCAAAAGGCCGTAACCAGTGAAAATCGGATGTTGGTTTTTTACTATATTATAAAGTGGCCCAAAGTACATCTACACAAAAAAAAAAAATTCAAAAAAATTTCATATTCTTAGCTTCAAAAATGCTATCAATATTAACAAAAGTCAAAAAGCCCGCAACATCAATTTCATAAATGCAACAGTCGTAAATTGTGTTCCATTTAAGACAAAATTAGTTTGAAGAGCATTAATGACTCACATAGAAGAATATATAAACAATAATTTTTGTTCTCTTCTTTGCCTACACAATTTTTCTAGCGTTTCTTTAAGGAACTTTTTACTTTGTGGGATTTTAGGCTACCTTTTCTTAAACTTTTCTAAAATATACTGAGCAATTTAATAAATGAGTCGCATTCTATTCAGAGGTAAAGAGATTTTTCCCTTAAAATACATATTGTGTTGTTTGCGATCCTACAGTCTGTAAATCAACTTTTTTTTCTGTTATCAGAGTTCCTTTCGGTGATCGTGAACTCATTGAATGTTTTTCTATGAATCACGAAACTGTATTTCCCGACTCACCTGAATTTCCTAGCAATTGTTTTATATGGTCGACATGTGTTTTGATTATAAATTTTAATTATGCGTTTGAATGAAATTTTTATTAAAAAAAAAAAAAAAAAATGAATTACGCTATTACATAAAAATTGAGCAAGTTTTTACGTAGAATAATAAAAAATGCAAAATAATAAACGGTATATTTTTTGACGCCTTAAAGCGTTTACTCACTAATTTTTTGTGTGCAGTTTTTATCTGATTTTTAAAAGGATTTCGGCTGATGAAAACTTTTATACTGGAAGGTAAAATGAAACATTTATAACGGTAAATGGCGCCAAATCGGAGTGCTTACCTTCTAACATCGTTTTATGAATTCTTATCTTCTTCCAATTTTGTCACCAGAAGTATACTGTGGATTTGTAAAACAGATAAAAAATAAATTTTTGATACTTTTTCAATACAAATGTTGCTGATCTTCATTTAGGAATCGTTGCTCTCAACCAGGGGTTCAACACAATCAACAGCTTCACTTTTGTAAAATAAATAAATACCTAGACAACAATTTTAAACATGATTGATAGTGTTTGATACCAAATATGTTTTTTAAACATTATTCAAAGGTTTAAATATTAATTTTATATCAAATGTTAAACTCAAGTTGTTTTGCACCACAATTTCGTAACTTTTTTTCATTTACTAACCGATATTGTTAACTAACTATAATTTTCGGTTCTTTTAACGATGTTATTATTCTCTACTATAAGTTAAAGATTTTATTCGTCAGTATATTTTAACGACGGTTATCAATATTATTTGAAAAACAGAAATTTAAAATTAAAATTGGATTTTTATTTAAAAATAAAAACAGTTTTCTTGAGAAAATGTGGAAAAAAGTTTAAATATTATATAAAAGTATGCAGATTCTATTCCAACTATATACCAGTATGAGTAAATGTATGGTACGTTGTTGGAAATATTTGTGAAATTAATTTGGTGTTAAATGTTTATTGTATTAGGCCTGTTCATTGAAAATTTGTGTTGAAATAAAAATATGAAGCTTATTTTTAGAAATTCCTCAAGAATATAAAAAAATATCTAATATTCTTTTGTATATACTAAAAATTCTCTAAATATAAATATGTATTTTTTTTAAATATAAATTTCCAAAAAAAATCCTAATTTTGTCTAAAAATTAAAATTTTTTCTAAAAATACATATTCTTCAATAATTCTATTTCTTTACAAATAAATTATAATTTTCTGAAAAAAGAAAAAAATAAATAACAGAAATTTTTAATAAAAATTAAAATTTTTACAAAATTCTACTCTTTTACTCAAAATTCAGTTTTTTTCTTAAAAATTAAAATATTCACCAAAACTTAATATTTGCACTAAAGTTAAATTTTTTCACTAAAAAGATCTAAAACTATTCACTAAGATATTTTTTAAATAATAATAATAAATCTATTTCAAATTGTAAATAATGAGTTACAAATATTCAATTTGTTCTCTTAATTTTTGCCAAAATTCAGTAGAAACTTTTGGTAAACGAAAACTCAGTAAAATCTTTTACGTAATCGAACACACTTATTGTTTATTATATTTTTCTAATTAAAATACGTATAAAACGGTGTCATCAAAATTAAATGAATGGTATTTAAAATCCAAAATCAACTTTTTATAATACATTTTTAAAAACTTAACAACGTTATTATCGTTATGGTTTTACGATAACTTTTTTTTTTTAACTTTTACACTTAACGACAAAATTTGTTTGCAGGAAAAATCTTCTTAAAATACCAGGAATCTCCAAGCAACATACATTTTTAAAGCACCATTGAAAAAGTGGAACTAAAAATATCCAAACTGTTAACTGTATATGGATTCTTTATGAGTCAAATTACAAAACGTTCACTTATAAGACCATGCAATTTAAATGATCCATTTATCCAAGAACTGAACGTGATGTAAGTTAATTTTTAAAATCAGATTTTTCTTAGTTATAGATTAATAATGTAGCATATAAATAGAAGGAACTTACATCCAGAGAAAAATCGACCACAAACGTGTTGAAAACGATACGTATTCACATTCAACACTGTGTGTTCAAATATTTACAAAAATCAATACCTAATTGGCATCAAGTTGACACCATTTCGGTATCAAATTATTAAATTGCATTATTATTTTTCATTATTTTCTATTAAATTTGTTAACGAAAGGTATCAGAAAGCTGATACCGTAAATTACCAATGTGATTTTAAATCGAAGTTTTCCCTTGAGTGTATTTATACTTTTGTATGAGAAATAGCGTTATTCATAGAAATTAGTTATAAACCTGGAATAAATAGGACTTCAGAAATTATTTAGGTCTCTCTTGACAGTAAGCTTAATTCAGTAAAATGATTCGACTTTTTAAAGAGTTGTTATATAAAAAAAGTGTTCATTTTATTTTCAAAATATCAATATTTCAAAAAGAACTGAATTAGTTTATCGTTTTATAATCTTAAGATTTTTTATACTTCATTTGACTGAGTTATCTTATAAATATTTTAAAATTATTTTCTTTTTTCCGGAAATTCCCGGGACCTCGAGAAATTTAAAAATTGATTCCGATTTACCGGAAGCGCAAAAAGACCGGGAAAAGAAAAACTCTAAACACAATTTAAAAAATAGCTTATTAAAAATGAAATGTTTTTATTAAAGTGTAAAGATGGACAGTTATTTTAATCTGTCATTAAATCTGTTCTAAATTGGATTTACAACTTGTAGATTTGTTTTAAATACTGGAAATAAATAGCCCTGAAAACTTAGACTCAGAATAACTAAGTCTTACCCAAATAGAAATCATATTACAAAATAATGCAAGCGGAAAAAAACTGCAACAAAATTAAAAATTAACATAAATCTTATATTGTTCTTTGTAAAGATAACTTATCATGTTGTTTTTATATGTCCAATATTTGGATCCTTTTTGTGCATTTTTGGAGCACTTCTAAAGAACTTTTTTATCATGAGTTTAAAAATTCAATGTTGGAAATTTCCGAACTTATTATTCGATTAATATATAATAGTTTACTTTGAAATTTCATCGAAAGAATTCTAAAACTCTCTTCTGTTTAAATTGGTCTAAAACTTATTAATCGATTTTAATTTAAAATTATTTGAAGATTATTAATTTTAATACTTTAATTCGATAATGTATGTAAGTACCTCTATATGTTTTTATAAAATTCATCACCTCTGCGAATTTTTAAAACTTAAAAATTCTCCACAAATTGACTTTTATCCATAAAATTTGTTTCTTCTACTTTACCTATCAATGGATTTATTATTTATTATTTATCTATTGTGAAAAAAAACATAAATAAAAATTCGCCTCAAATTGATTTTGACCCATACATATATTTTCTTCAAAAAACGTTTGGCCTTATTTGTTTTATTTTTCCCATGAATGGGTCTATATCTAACGAATTTTTTTTTGACTCTCGTTTCCATCTGAGTTAAAATATGAACCATTTTATTGTGGTGTATATATAGAAATAATCCACAAAATTACAAATATTTTTTCAAGGTAGTTCGTCTTTTATTAATATTTTAAAGAAACTAGAAGTTCGATTTTCATAAAATTTTCACAATAATATGACAAACATGTTGCCATCCAAAATTGGTAATAAAAAGTCTTTATCATTGGTATACTGTTTTTAATCAGCACC
Source organism: Protocalliphora azurea (assembly GCA_932274085.1). Taxonomy (NCBI): domain Eukaryota; kingdom Metazoa; phylum Arthropoda; class Insecta; order Diptera; family Calliphoridae; genus Protocalliphora; species Protocalliphora azurea. The sequence goes on from OW026523.1 coordinate 47,549,179, forward strand.
GAAATTTTTATTGCAATTTTATTCCGCATACGTTATAACACAGTTAATTCGAAAGTAGCATGTAATTAATTTATCAGTTAATTTAAATTTTTACTAAATTTCAAAATATTAAAAAAATAAAGATATGTAGATTTGAGTTAGCGATTTTTAAATAGAAAAAATATTTCAGTTACGACTTTAAGTAAATAATCTTCGCAACCCCCCTAAATCCGCGACGCCTTATGGATCGCGGATTTGCATTTGGAAACCGTTGCTCTAAACCAATAAACATTGATATAAAATTTAAATCGTACTATTTTCTTATCAAAAAAGTATTAAGTTTTGAAAATTCGAACGTTTAAGGGGTAAAACATGAACTTTTTTTGCAATTTCTTTACAGAGAATAGAAAATTGTTTCATTTCGACACTCTAGTGCATTGATCGGCACAAAGAGATAATATAAACATTTGAAAGTATTGGAGAATTTTTTCAAAATTAAAATTTTTATTTTATTACTTATGATTTTTGTTGCTTTATTTTGAAATCTTACACTCATTGTTGACGTTCGTGTTGTGTATGTGATATTGTGTAATGACTCTCAGATCATGAGGACTATGGGTGCCGACCAATGTTCTAGTGATACGATTCTGAGTTGAACAATAAAGTGAAATTTAATTGTTCTTATTTTTAACCCTTATGTACTTTTTTTATTCTTAAATTTTTAACAAATGTGTCAAATGATTCTGGATAAGTTGCGAAAATATAAAAACAACAAAATGGTACTTTTTTCACTCCTTCTTGTACTTTTTTTGTATTATTAATTAATAAATTACGAGATATTTATATATTAACTAAGTATTAACTACTTATTTCATTTCGATGACCTTTTTTATATTTTCATTTAAAAAACCTAGATATACAATATGAAGTTAGCAGAAATTATCCCGAGTGAAGCGGAATTAGAATTTTAAAATTTCGAGTTAAGCATCAGTCCTGATAAGGTAAAGCTGCACTTTTTCTTTATAAATTAAATAATTTCAATATAATGATGATTATAATCTCATTAAAATTGGGTATTCTTTTGATTTACCTTGCCGGACTAAGCTTCTTTACTTGCAGTTTTTTTTATTCGTGATACGAAGAGAAGTTTGTTTGGTTGCTTGTTCACTCAATTCAACTTAATAAAGCTCGAATCGAATCAATTAAATTTGATACGACGCACAGTGGCTCAGAATCGTTTTTCATCGGACAGAACTCTGTAACTTTTGAATCGATAGAAATATTTTAGAAATTTTTTTTTTTTGGTGGAGAGATTTTTCTCCAATTTTAATTTCAAAAAAATTGGTTCAGCTAACTTCAGATTAACGCTAAAGTAGAGCTTTTAATTTTTTGAATCAGCTTTACTTATAAAAAAGTTATAAGCAGATAAAAAACATTTTAATAATACCCAGGATAATTTTGTGAACAGGTTCCTTGTTTACCAGGACCTTACAGTCGTCCAACAGGAAGCCGCAGGATGTAGCGGGCTTATAATGGCGGCTGTATACATGCCGTATGAGGCAGCCGATCCACCAGGTATCGCTCTGCAGCAGCTGGCGGAGCACGCTAGGAGGAAAGGCGCGTACATGGTCTTGGGATGTGATGCGTACGCTCACCACTATCAATGGGGAAGCAGGGACATCAACAAAAGAGGTGAGTTGGTATACGATTTTATAACTTGTTATGATCTGCATATCTCCTACGTTCAGAGCGAAAGATAGGGAAACAGTTATAGATGTAAAGCTGGCTAACCATGGGGGAAATTATGTTATGGATTGGAGAGTAGTTTTGGATTACTCTTTTTCCGACCATAGCATGATATCTTTTGGTCTCGACTTTGAGAAGGCGAGGGAGCAGCCCTTTAGGAACTCGAGAAGGACAGATTGGGAGTCCTTTAGGAGGTCAGTCTGTAGGGACCTTAGGGATACTGAGGACTGGAGAGATTCAGTTGAGGGTATCGAGTTGGCGGTGAATAATTTCACGAATGTTATTAGGAATAGTTTTGTGCTCAATTGTCCAGTGATTTATCCTGGGAAGAGGAAACAGCACGAAAAGGTGGACTAGGGAACTTAGGGACCAGCGGTCTACAGTTAGGAAGCTGTTTAATAGAGCCAAACTAACGAGGAGCGATGAGGATTGGAATAGCTATAGGGATAGTTTCTCTAAGTATAAGAAGGACATTAGACGAGCGAAACGGACTTCATGGGTAAATTTCTGTGAATCGGTGGACTCTGTTAACGAGTTGTTTAGGTTTAGGCGAGTATTATCCAAGGACCCAGTGGCACCTGGGTACATACAACGTGCGGATAACTCGTGGACAGAGTCTAGCTCAGAGTCCCTCAGTTTACTTATGGAGACTCATTTTCCAGGCTGTGAAGATATAGAATCTGTTGGAGGGACAGGTAGCGTCAGTGATAACCTACAACCCGAATCAGATGCTGGGGATACCGATGTGATAAGGGAGATGATCACTAGAGACAAGGTATTATGGGCGGTAAATTCATTCGAGCCATACAAATCTCCTGGCCCGGATGGAATATTTCCGGCCATGCTACAGAATGTCGATGAAAGAGCCATCTCTCTATTGACGGAGGTTTTTTGGGAATGTCTTAGAATGAAGTACATTCCCAGAGGGTGGAGAGAGGTAAGGGTCATTTACATACCCAAAGCGGGTAAGACGACTCACTCGATTATTACAGACCGATCAGCCTATCGTCTTTTCTATTGAAGACAATAGAAAGACTGATCGATTTTTATCTTAGGAATAGCATAGGAACTCAGGTCATTAGCGAGTCTCAACATGCTTATCTTAAGGGTAAGTCCGTTGAGAGTGCTCTGCATGACGTTGTAAGTTACATTGAGCGAGGTCTGCTGCAGAGGGAATATACCATGGCAGCTTTTCTCGATATAGAGGGGGCCTTTAATAATATCACGATAGAGGCTATTGAGGAATCACTTGTTTCGCTGAATATAAGTAAGCTCCTTGTTGAGCGGATAATTCTGATGCTTAGCAGCAGGGTTAATAACTCAAACATGGGAGGCACTTGTATGAGGAAACTCGTGACTAGTGGCACACCGCAAGGGGGGATCCTTTCTCCATTACTGTGGCTCTTGGCCGTGAACGTCATTTTAAGACAGTTTGATGCTAAGGGACGGAAGATTGTGGCCTACGCCGATGACGTTGTTTTACTGGTTTCTGGTAAGTTTTTATCTACGATCAGTGAGGTCATGCAGACAGGTTTACGTGATCTGTCCCTTTGGGCAACAGAAAGGGATTAGGGGTAAACCCCGAGATAACGGAACTAGTTTTGTTTACTAGGAAATACAAGGTCGAGCATTTTAGCTTGCCAGTATTGAACGGGAATGGGCTTGCATTGTCAAGTGAGGCCAAATACCTGGGTGTGTACTTGGACAGTAAATTGTCTTGGAGGAGAAACACCCAGGAGAGGGTCAGGAAGGGACTCAATGCCTATTACACCTGCAGGAACTCTACAGGTAAGAATTGGGGCCTTAGGCCTATTCTTACTTATGGCTGTACAGTCTGGTGGAAGGCATTGGGTAAGGAAACGTATAGGAAACTTCTCTCTAAAGTTCAGGGGTGTGCGGCGCTGGACATAATCCTCCACCTTCTTCCAATTGAGGAATTTGTGAGGGGTATGGCTGTCCGTGGCCTATTTAGATTGAAGGAACTGGGATTATTAGGTTCCTCTAGAGCGGGGCATGTCAGCATACTAGATGAAGTCAAATTCAACGGTCGGACACTATCCTTGGCTGAGCCTACGGATTATGTCGGGACTACGATTGACTTCGGTGCTACTCCCGCCTTGGTGTTACCTAGCAGGGACCTTTGGGATGGAGTAGAAAAGCTCTATGGAGGATGTGCGGTCTTCACGGACGGTTCGAAAATGGAAGTTGGCACTGGTGCAGGTGTATACTTTATGGGAACTGATATCAGACGATCCTACAAATTGTCTGACAGTTGTAGTGTCTTTCAAGCAGAAATTCTTGGCATTTATAAGGCTCTAGGCTTGATTGAAGGGAATGTTGAACGAGGGTCTGAGATTACTATCTATGTTGATAGTCAGGCAGCGTTATTGGCTCTGACTAGTCATTTTGTTAGGTCCAGATTGGTACTTGAGTGCAGAAGGGAATTGCGAAGGTTAATGGATTACTATATGATGAGACTCTGTTGGGTTCCTGGTCATTGTGACATTCTTGGCAACGAAATAGCCGATGAGCTAGCTCGCAGTGGCTCGGAGTTAGATAGGTCTTTCGTAGAGTCATCTGTTAAGATTCCAATTGGGTCCTTCTTTAGGGCCATAGGGGAGTGTACTCTGGACAACACGAATCGAGCCTGGAGTGACAGATCGGACTGCAGAGTTTCTAGGGCATTATGGCCTAGCTTAAAACTGGCGGATTCCATGCATCTTCTAGGTATGAGTCGTGGTAGTCTTAGAGTCATAGTAGGTATGGTTACGGGTCACTTCTCAATAGGGAGTATGATGAGTAATTGGGACATTGGCACATCAGACTTTTGTAGAACGTGCGATGATGTTGAGGAGCCAGAGACAGTGGAACACATACTCTGTCACTGCGTAGGGCTTCAGCGTAATAGGTTGAAGTTGTTTGGAAGCCATTCACTACATGAACTAGGTGAGGTTAATGGCAAAGGACTTGTCAACCTCATAGGGTTTGTAATGGGAATAAAATGGCTTAGGAACAATCATAACTAATTGATTGGGTATAGGTTCCACTTTTCTTTTTCTTCCTTTCATAAATGGATCACAATGGGCCGTTCGGCCTCTGGGTGTAGGCGTGAATGCGCCACCCTTTCCAACCTAACCTAACCTAACCTCCTTGTTTACCAAGTTTAGAACAGATTCTACTAGAATCGGTTGTTTTTGGACAAAAAATGACGATTTTTTAATGTTTATTTTGTTTTATATTTAAACAATATTAATGACAAAAATTTGTATTTTTTAATGTTTATTTTATTTTTGTACTTAAATAACAATAAAAGCAAATTATAAATATTATTCATTCGGTTAGAAAATAGAATGGAAATATTCCACATTTAGTTTTATATTATTTCTGTTCTTTAGCAGCCCTTTTGCTTCTTCATCTAAGTCCCGATGTTCTGCTTTCAATTGATTTCGAATCCAAGAAATGAGATGAGAGATGATCTGACGTTGCCAGTAATATATTAAATAGATCTTCATTTGTAGAATTTTGTGATATTTTTCTGGTATTGTGCTCTCTATGTTATATGTAATCCTTATTCCTTTTTTCCTGAGATTTCTTTGATAGATATCCAAGTGCTACTAAATGATGTTTAATGTCATCTTCTTTTGTATATATTCGAGAAGTTTCCTTCGCATAATCACTAAATTTCCTGCATCAATTTGTTCATTGCACATACATAAGTACATCGATAATTGTTTTAAATCTTGAAATAAGATTTATATCAGCATCTGTTATTTCAGATGCTCTTTCGGGATCTGAAAAGAACCTTCTTGCTGTGTTCCCATCGTTCGTATTGCCTGATGTTTGTTTTGGTTTTTCTATATTCAACAAATATTTGAGAAATTCGTCCTGAACATGTTTCCTTTTTAAACTTCTTAACTCCTTATTGGTGTCGTTGTTTTTTATTGATGCTGTAAGTTTAAATTAAAATCATAACTGATTCTTAGTATGTGTTCCATGAGAAAAATGTGAGAGTATTTCCATTCAAATGGAAAAAGTGTTTTACAGACGTGTCCAGACAAAAGTATATTTGGGGTTGAGGAGGACACTTTCGCCTTTCGTCTGGGAGTAAAAAATGTTTAACCCCTTTTGGCCCTCAAAAGTTCTATTCCATTAAAATTCAAATATGACTAAAATATAGCACCTGAGAAAACACTTCATACCATTTCTTAAATATTATTATCCTACCAATATAACAAAAAAATACATCCAATTATCGATAATAGTTTGCGAGTAATGATAATTTATTTCTGATCAAATTTACAAAATTCACAATTTTTTATAAAATAACATAAAATATTTGTCTTTAACAGCATGCCACGCCCAATACCAATACCAATATTTTGATCTAATATTCGACCACTTTAGTTTCAATATTCAATGACACATACATTTTGAAAATCGGTATTAACAAAAAATTGGACTTTTGCCCAATGAAATTTTCTTGGCCACCGTGCGGCGCAACAAAATGTTACGTTACGACCGATAATGAACTCTATGTGTTGTTGGCCCGAGGTCATTGTTCAATGTTTTATTGTCATTACACACACATACATATATATTCGTTTAGAATTGTATACAATTGTATACATGAACTGTAAGGATGTATAAGCTGGTTTGTTCTGATGAAACAATGCACCCACAATTTTAACAAGATTTAAAAAAAAAAACTGTTTCGAAGCTGGCGTCAAATCATGTATGGCTATGTGTTCGGTCAATGTGTTATGTGTGTAATTGTGTATATGTATGTGTGTATGTCTGTGTTGTCAAGTCAAAATAATAACTGACGTTATGAGATGATCAAGTGTATGTGACCGTTATCTACTACTTGTTTGTGCATTAAATTCCTTTAGATTTGATGACTCTGCCATTTAATACAGGTTCAACAGCATTATCAACATTACCAATAACAACAATAGCATCAAAAGTGGAAACATATGGTTGATTTTCAACATTACTCGTATTTTGGGTAAAGTTCAATGATATGCTGATATCAGTATGTGGGTTTAAAAAAGTTTGAAATTGAAAACTCACGTAACACTTTTATTCACAGACATCAACAAAACTGGCAGAAGTAGCAACATCTTTGTGGTCAACAAATATTTATGGCAGTAAATGGAAAAGGAAGAAAAAATATGGAAATTCGTGATGGAGTTTTATTCACTTTCTTGCTATATTCTGATTTGTTGAATGAAAAGGCTAAGGTACTCATAGTTCCTTATACATTATTATTAGAATATCTCCATTTATATTTGAAAAAGCTGCGAATTTGTTTACAATTTTCATTTCTTAAAAAGTCTAATCATCAATATCTATATAAAATACATATATGTATCTCTATACATATAGGAGATGAATATGTCCTCTTTAAACGCAATAATTTAAAAATAAAATTATCACTTAAAAATGCATTCGTAATGCAAATGCAATTTTAGGATGCATTTTTTAAAAATTGATATCCTTTCAATTTTTGTCTCCCTCTGATATTATAAAAATTATAACCTTTACTAAAAATTGCAATACAAATTGTTCTGGTGCAAAATGGTCCACTTTTTAAAAAAATTTAAAAATAATTTTTTTTCACAATTTTCTTGTTTTGTTGTATTTTTTGTGAGTTTATTTTAAATTTATTTTAAAATTAATAAACATATGTGTCTTCAATAATAGGCAAAAATATTTAAAATAAAAAGGTAGAATTTTCTTAAAATTGTATCTAGAAATCGCATAATTGTTGTGAGTGCATCTTTAGCAAAAACGTTATTTTTAAATTATAAAATATAATTTATAATTTTACAATAATATAATAAGCTTTATATTGGTTTTTAAATCAATAAAATCTGACATATAGTTAAAGCGTTATGAACACTTATAATTACATATTACTGAATGAGAATAACCAAAAAAAAAAAAAAATAAATAAATAAATAAATAAAATAAAAAATAAGAATATTACGAAAAATAAATAAATAAATAAATTTTTGTGGAAAAATATTAAAATTAGTAGATCACCTTTTCAAAGAACAATTTATATTGCATTTTGTAGTAAAAATATTGCATTTAAACATGTTAATGGAAAATTAAAATTGAAGAGGTAGAAATTTGTTAAAAATGTATTGTAAAACTCGCTTCGCCTCCAAAATTAAAATTGAACACTGCTTTGCTACGCCTATGTGAAATCTTATGTAAATCCAACCAGCAGATACAGATTACAGATACAGATTTATTTCCAAAAAAAAAAAATTCGATTCTACCCCACTGTGCATTGTGCAAAATTGAATTTTCAATTGTACAAGTTCTGACCGTTTTGGTTGGACTTTCTCTTTAGGAAAGTTACTTTTTGGTGATTATTAGTCTTGACATACATAATACTTGGATTATACTAGGTCTACAAGCAGAATTTTTCTAAATATTCTTTGTGCACATTTTCCAGTATAAAAAAGGTAAGAAAAAATACATTGGAATTTTGAATTACAAAGTATTACATAACATTTCGAACAATTATCGCTTTAAATCGCTTTGTGATATAACTCTGAAGATTATTTTTTTTTGCTATGAAGCACACAAATGTTCTAAAATTTTAATAGGAAAACGCACAAAATTTCCTTTTCCATGTTCTTTAAAATCTTTAAAAATGTTTGTAGATTTTTTTTCTTGTTATACACAGAATATAAGAAAATATAAATCTGTACTGCACGTTTTCGTTTTTTTTTTTTTTTTTTTTTCTGTAACGTCTGATTGTCCTCATATATTATTTGGTTACTGAACTCTAGAGTACAATGAACGAACGATTTTAATTTTTCGATGGCATTGACAGTAAACGTTAAAGAGAAAAAAAATATATGAAAACAATAAAACAAAGTATTAAATATTGAGTAAGGTTATGGGCATTGCGACTAAGTATACACGTTTTGTTGACACTGTTTAAATATTTTATTTAATAAATTTTAGATACTATACATACAAATATGTATTTTTAGACCGAGTATGAGTTAATTTTAAAGATTTATGAACTTTGCTAAAAAATGTATGGGTGTTTGATTAAATTGTTAAATTTAACTTTGTAAACAGGTGTACAAATATTTAAACTAGTAAAATTAAAACAAGGACTTGAAAATATTGAAACTTTTTCAGCGTTTTAATTTAAAACTGTTTTTATATTATATTTTTAATTTTTTATTTAATTTATTAAAATTCATTGCAATTAGTTTTAAGTTTATTTAATTGAAAGTTTGCATCTTTCGATCTTTTCTCTAAGCCCCTAGACTTAAATAAATTACGAAACCATTTATTTACCTTTCCGAAAGGTAATTTTAATTATTAATTATCAGGGCTGACACTTTCATACAAATGTATGTTTTTAGTGAGCAACTGAAAATCAATCTTGGAAAATTATTTTTGCGCATTAAAGAATTTCCAACAAAATAGCATCGATTTGTTATTGCATATTACTGCGTATTTTGAGTTAAATATTTAATATTGCATATTTTTTCCTATTTTTCCTCTAATAAAGATAAATTAAGATAAAATTGTAAATATGTAAATAGAAAATGTAATTAAAAATGAATTTAGAAATGATAAATGAATGGAGTTATAACGCAATTTATGTTCGATTTAATGTTTTTTTAGTTCCCACTATTTTTCATGATGACATTAAAAATGTATATAGTATGACATACTATCCATTAAAAAATCGTTTCTTGGTCCATGTTATGGTGTTCGTAAGTGTAAATAATTTAATGAGGTTATAGTTTTTTAGTATAAAATATCTTTTTAAAAATTTTGTTAAGAAAGAAACTAACAGCAAGAGAATGGTTATAGTTAGCCAAGTGATCCACGTGATTGCATTGTGCTATTATTCTATTGAGTACTTATTTCTGTAATATTGATTAGGCAAATAATAATGACGTCTAATTACCAAGAAACTACTTTAATAAGTAGTTGCCATTACCGAGAACCAAAAAGTTTTTGCTGGTAGTAACTGAAAAGGTGTTGAGTACGAGTATTTTATATTTCACGCATGATCGCAATAAAAGAAATTTGTCCTAATAATATATTCTGTATTACTTGCAACAGTGTATTATTTTATATTTTTTTAGGCTATTGTGTACTCAATATCAGGATTAAATTTGACCATAATATAATTTTCATTTAGAATTAAAAAAAAAAAATTATATATATATCAACATAAAAACTGGAAAAGTTTCATCTGATGTTTTTCTGAGTTGAGCATTTTATCTATAGCTTATATATGAATTGGAACAGTTACCTGAATTATATTGTGTTCTTTTTTCAATAAATATTATCAAAAAATATATTTTTGATCTTCATATTTTTAGTTTTAAGTGTATATTTTTCATATTCTTACTACATATTTTTCATTTTGTGATACATGTTATAAGCGAATATTTTATATTTTTTTAGCACATGAAAGCATCAGCCCTGTTAATTATAATATTCTTGTAGCAAATAAAATGCCACATAAATAGATCTAGTTTTGGATTCACACTTTGGTAGAAACAACGGCTGCATTTAATTATGACAAAAGATAACAATTTTAATATTTACAATTTACAACTCTTTGCAAAATAATGAGAATTTTCTTATTTTATTGAACGAAGGCCAAATATGTAACTGTTGGCTTTATTTGAAATTTAACCATAAATTCTCATTCCACAAAGCACAGGTGGTCATAGTGGCTGCTTTATAACAGAAGTGATATAAATTATATAAAACGGTAATTAATTCATTCCTTTATACACGCACTCTCACTTTGAGATACATGCTCATAAGGGTGACCATAAAATGAAAATTATTAATATTACCAGCTCAAATCAGAATTTAATTCATTCTAAGTTACCGTTTCTTAAGATTTTCGTAATGACATTATCCATTCGCGAAGTGGATCATAATGAAAAATTGTCCTATTTTCGGGCTTTTCGATTTTTTTCGTATTTCTGTAAAAGAAACTATATGAATATCGCAAAGAAGGCCTTTGGAACACGTATTTAATGACATAACTAAAATTTGGAATCAGGTACAAATGAGTCCGAAAATTTTCAAGTTTTTACAAAAACTTTGGATATTTGATTTCTTTACACATAAATATTCCAAATATAAAAAAATAAGATCAAAATACTCTACCTTATCCTCTGGCAGTTTTACCGAAGTGGTCTTTCAGTAAAACCGCGAACTTATGCGAATTTTACGATAATTTTTCGAAATATATTTTGCTTCATATATAAATGTGGGTATTTCACATAATTTCACTTCAGAAAAAAGTACTTTTTTCATTTTGATCCATCTCACGAAGGGATAATGTCAGGATGAAAATTTTGAGAAACTGTATTTTAGAATGAATTAAATTTTCATTTGATCTGGGAACTTCGAATTTTTATTTTCCCTAAATACAAAAGGGGATACCCTAATACTCATTTATATTAATATACTTACATATAAATCCATAAAGTGTTTTCTTCTAAATAACAATTTTTATAGGTGCGAGTTGAAAATGCAAACAGCCAACCAAATGTTTTGGATTAATGTCATTAATTAGCATAATTTATGTATTTGTTCGTTTGTTCGTTCGTTTGACAGTTGCCAGTTAAATAGAGTGGAATTAATAGAGACGATAGACAAAAGTATGAAAATATACATATTAGGGCGGGTCAATTTTTTTTATATTTATGTCAAAAGGTGTATAGAAAAACGTAATCTGCGAAGAATTCTAAGAAAACTTCCATAAGAACTTAATTTTAGACGCCTCGTTTCTTAGGGTTTTGGAATTTTGCGTAGATTTAGTTTTTGCTACATGCCTTTTGCTCTTTGATTTTCTCACCCGAACAATTTGATCCACTCTAATACATATACACTCATTCGTTTGCATACCGTTACAAAAACATACAATTATACATTATATACGTTTTCTGATGGCAAATGTTCACTGGGTAAAATTATGTAAAACATGTCTGTATCTAAGTGTTTGTAAAAATTCTCACAAATTTAATACATATTAAAAGTGATCTTTGTATTTAGTTGTTTATGTTAAAAATTGGATGTGTGAATTTTTTGTACCTATGCATATATTTCGCGTTTGATATGTGGCCAATGAGTTTACTTTTACTAATAGACAAATTTTTAAGGGTAAAAATTGTACCTATTTTTGGTATTTTTTTCATAAAACATTCGGTTCTATTTATGGATATATACATTGTATATTATACATACACTGCCTGCCACTTGAATAAGGAATCACATTTTTTAAAATTTAATTAAATATATCTCCTAAAGTAAAGTTTAGAAGAAAATAATTTTTTGCGCAATCAAATTTCAAAGTGTTGGCTTTAGTTTCCTGAAGAAATAAAAAATATACATATTTTGTTATACTAAAATTATGCATTTATTTAAAGACATATATTTCTGTGGTACTTTTTCGTGTGTCACTTGAATAAGGAATATTTTAAAACTAAGCAAACTGTAATAGAAATAACCTCAAAAATGCGATTTGGCATCGACTTGTAATTTAGCGAAATTGAACTCCATACTTCCGTTATTGCATACTTTAAGGATTCTATCGTCTCAAATTGTTTTCCTCCTTCATAAACTTTTCTTGCAAGCCAACCCCAGATATTTTCCATTGGATTCAGGTCTGGTAAATATGGGGGCCAACCCAAAAGTTGAACACCTTGTTGATTAATCCATTTACTGCTCTGGCGGTATGAATCGGAGCGTTGTCGTGTTGGTACGTCCAAGGTATGGGTCCAAAGAAATAATTAAATTTTGGAAATGCTTCCTCCAGAATGTTTTTCTAAGTCGTTGCAGTAATTTTATTGGATACAAAAACCAATTCTATGGTACCATAATACTAAATGGCACCCCATACCATTATTCTGCCCTCTCGGCTGGGTCTGTGGCTCAAAAATAATTCCTCTTTATTTACGTCATTGAAGTAATAGTTATACCCGTCGGGACCATCAATATTAAACTTTTTTCATCGGAAAATACAACTCTAAACCATTTGTCGCACCATGTCATTGTATTTTTGGCAAACTGTAGACGTTGTGATTTGCATTTTTCATTAAAAAGGGGTAGGAGCGAAAAATTACATATTATTCAAACTCAACGATGAATTTTCTATTATATTAAACCTATAAACATGAATTTAAGTATATGTAGTCCTAAGTGAGTGAGAATTTACAAGGGGGACTTTGTGGTACTTTTTCGCAATTAATGGTACTTTTTGATTTTTTTTTGTAATAATTAACCTAGAAGCATGAAATTAAAAATACCTAGGCCTATGTGGGTAAGAATTCAGGAGGGGACTTTATGGTACTTTTTTGTACTTTCAATGGTACTTTTTGAATTTCCTATAATATTGAAACTAAAATCATGAAATTAAAGATGTCTTAAATGAATGAGAATCCATAACAGGGGAGCTTTTGGCACTTTTTCGTTCGTCCTATGGTACTTTTTGATTTATTTTTTAATATTCAACGTAGAAATGTAAAATCAAAGATACGTGGCACTATAGGGACTTTCTGGTCATTTTCTTTCTTCTAATGATACTTTTTGAATTTCCTATTATATTCAACGTAGAAGCATGGAATTAGATATGAACAGTTCTGAGTGAATAAGATCCAATATGAAGGAACTTTTAGGTACTCTTTCGTTCTTCTTGCGAACGAGAATCCTTAATAGAGTTTTGTGGTACATTTTTTTTATTATAATATTAGTCTTTCAATTTTTTGTAATTATTAACCTAGAACCACACTCATGCATTGACATCAAACATTTTTCATGAGTGTATCTCAAGCAACAAACGTAACACAACTATGCTCTATGAATGCTCGTGTAAGATTGCCTTCCTTTTTTTTTTTGGAATTTTAAAAATTTAAATGGCGTAGCCTTTCGCTAACATATTGCCAGGGTGTACATCCAAAAGAAGCCAAAACATCCACTAGAAAGCTAGATTTCCCGAGTTCAGCTCCCTGAGTTTAATGGTCTCCACCAATATCAATTTCAGTTTTGTGTGATACCAAATCCAAAATACAAGTTAGTATAACAAAATCGAATGCATGTGACAAATGTAAGCCACGAAAAACCGTACACGATACAGTTAGGCGTCTAGAAACACTTTATCAATACGGGAGTGAGACGCAAAATTCTCGAAGGCCAAACAACAAAAACCCGCCTGAATATACTTAAGAAATAATTACGGTGACGCGAAAGTTGTTATCCAACCCAGAGCTACTTTGCGACTGAGACTGCCTTCCTTTGTATGTTTTTTTTTTCATTTCAAGAGCATAACAAAAGAGATAAAAAGCACGTGTGCTTAGGTTTGACGATCGCTGACCTAGATATATGAAATTAAAGATATATGGTTCTAAGTGGATAAGAATCCACAAGGTCTATTATTCACATGCTTCTCTACTAAAACATAATATATATAATTTGGTAGTTTTTGAACTTTCAAAAACAATTATTTTATTGGTATCATACGAATATCCTAAACCAAAAACATAAAAATAAATTAGAAATGGTATATTTTCTTTATCAGAGATATATCAAACATGCCTTTGGTATTTATTGAAAATCCTATTATTTATTTTACTTTTTGGTACTATTTTTTTTTTACTAAAATATTTAAAATGTTAATTGTTGTTAATGCTTTTGGGGAGTTAAAGCTTCTAAAAAATATACTTCATACATCTCCTAGACTGTCAAAAGTAAGATTAAAATTTAAATGTTTTATTTTTCAACCAAAAAACAAAAAAAAAAAAATATAGTTTCAAATTTTATGAAATCCGATTTTTTAATTGGCTGATATATATACTTTGGTAGTTTTTTGGTACCTTGTGTTATTTAATGATGAACTCAAAAAAGGATCACGAAGTAGTACGATATCCCACTTCTTGGATATTTCTTACAAGGTACGGAAATATTCGGATTGCGAACTCAATTTTCTCTTCTTCTTCAGTTTTAAAAATTGTTTTCGAAAATTTTAAAAATAAAATTCACTTTTTTAATTAGATTTGTTTCCTTTACTATTATTATTCGAGTTACAAAAATAATCCAAAAAATATCTTTTTTAATTTTTAGTTGTGAAAAAACATTACGATTTTACGCTTGCGAATCGTTTGGCCGCACGCACGCGGTAGAATGATGTGTAAGCGACAAAAAACGGCTGGTTGAAATAATCTCTTCAAGCATTTGGAAAATAAAAACTGTTAGTTTTTTATGAAAAGAAAACAACACAAGAGGGAAGCATAAGCTTTAGTTTGGCTGTAATATTAAATTTAATGATGATTAAGTGTTTCTTATAAAAGTAAGTATTAAACTTTTACTTGATAATATCGCACTTTGCTTGTAAAAAGATCTTATCGCGTAATATAAATAAAATTTAATTATATATTTCTTTTTATTAATTTTCTATTTTTCTATTAAAGGTACCTGAATTCACCAGAAGTTACTTATGGAGACTTTATTTGGAGTTCTCTAAGTACAAAATTAATTTTTATATGAATTGTTACTATTGTAACGTAAATGTGTAAAATAAAAATAATTATACAAAAAAATACAAGCAAAATAATACGAAAGTAATTCGAATTCGTATTGCTTAGAAGAAATATATTTATTCGTCTTGCGGAAGTTTTCCCCATCTGGAAAGAAAAATATGCCTGGAAGAAAAATAAGCAATATTGATAGATAATCATCTAGGTGAAGAAAAGAAGATACCGCCAGATAATCTACTGGAAGATGTAATAAATATATAAAAAAATTATCACTAAATAAATCTTGAAATAATATAATAAAGAAATCTTTTACATCTTGTTAAGCATGCATGCACATAAATCTTAACATCGTAAAGTAAACTTTTATATATTTTTTGATGTCTATAGGGATATATAAAAAAAAAAATGTTAGCTTTATTTGGCGTGCGTTAGGAAGATTGTCAGTTTTTTTTTTTTAAGAAAACAACACAATAGAAAGCAGGGAATTACTTAAAATCATCTATTTCAGAAATAATTTAATTGAGGTAAGATAAGAACATTTTTACTGATAATTAAGTCTTTTATAATCAACAAAGAATGTTTCAAAAAATTATATAAATCTTATTAATATTTTATTTAGTAAAATCATACTTTTCTGACAATTTAAATTTATTTTAGGAAAAAATCCATCAAATAGACAATTATTTGCATATGAAAAAACCAAAACTTTGCTTGTACAAATATGTTGTCACATTCTTTACATAAAAGGTAATTTAAATATAATTTATTTTTAGATATTATAGATATTATTAAACTTCTTTTAAAGATACTGCAATTCATTGTAATTTTCTCACGAGGATTTTATTTGTACTTCCCTATGTACAAAACTAATAATTATGTGAATTTCTTCTTTTGTTTGTAATGTGTGTAATAAATATGTGTGAAAAAATACATAATTATGAAATCTTGAAAAAGGTCATTTTTAATTGTCAATACAGAAATATTAAAAGTGCAAAATCATATTCTAGAAGAAACTAAGACGATACTTCTATGAGCATCGTCCGGCTGTCGTTCAGAAGACTCTTTTTCCTCCTGGAGACTTCTAAAAGACTCTTCCACTAGAAACAGTAGTTTTGGCGAAACATTTCGACTTCTGGAAGACTCCATAAAAAATGTTCCGTTATATAAAATGTTTGCAGGGATGTGTGAGCATGGTAAAGAAAAAAAAGTATAGCGGTATAACCAGACCAAATGAAAAAAAGTATAAATAGTATTTGTTAATTTAGTTTGCTATGTACATATATACGTACTTACATATACAGTCAATCTCATAAATATGTATACGACCCGTATGTATTTTGAAAACTTTCGATTTTTGTAAATATTTTTAAAAATATTTCTAAAAATGAGAGATATTGTTTTAATCGGATATAACCGTTGTGTAAAAAAATTTAATATTAGATTATTAAGTTACTAAATATCCAGAGGTTTTTATATTTTGGATTTATTTTCATTCGTAGAAATTGGGGTTTTCTATAATTTACGTAAATTTCATCCATATCTGGCAGTGTTGCGGAGATATAAAGCAAATAATTCTGCTAAAGAATTTAGTTATTAGGCATCCAAATTATTTCTACATTTTTTGAACTGCTTACCTGATAAAATATTGAAAAAGACAAGAATATGATATTATTCATTCAAAATTTCTAATGGCTAAATATGGAATATCTGCAGTGTATTAAAATTCTCACTGTTCTGTTCAATAATTCCCGGCATTAATGAACCGGTAATTATCAAGGATTTAACATCTCGTTGGCTGTCAGTAATAACACGAATATTCCTATCAGAAATTCTGTGGTCAGCCAGTTCATTATTCTCTTAGCCTAAAAGATACTTACATACTTGTTTCCTCTATAAAGAATCCACCTCCTACCCGGTTCCCCTTTATGGGACCATGAGTATAGAATCATAGACAATTAGGATCCAAAATAGTATCAGTACTTCCCTGAAAAACAATCCTGAAATTCGCGTGAACGAAGGGAGTGGGAATACAGCAATCTATATGATTCGGAAGATCCCATATGATCCATAGAATACTATTTTTGCAGTCCTGAGTTACATTCAACATCACCGCAGTGTTGAGAGCATTTTTTCACTGGTAGTTAGTTTAGCATTACAAATAACGCCTTAGTTGGAGTCGTTCTCATAACTCCCGTCATGGGAATAGAAGATATTTTCATGACCTTATCAAGGACGTGGCGAGATGACAACCTGTGTAGTACTTTCCACCAGAAAGAGGCTCCGTATGTCATAATTATTCTTAGGACCGTTTCAAATAGCCAGTTTACTTGAATTGGCCTCATACCTCATTTCATTCCTTTAGGGTTTCCTACATACATAGATAGTCATTAAGGTCTTAGAGGCCCTTGTCTCTAGTCTCTAGAGCACTAGTTAGCGTTTCCAATATCGGAGGGGCTGAGATTATGTTGATCAGTTATATACGATGTATGTCCCAATTTGAATTTCTTTTTTTATAAAATACTATTCTGGTCGTTTGCCGACCGATATCGAGAATTCTAGATAAAGATGTTACGAAAAGGAACAATCTTTTGACACCATGCAGTTTTCTGTATAGTTAACATGACTCAAACTAATAAGCTTTATATCCAAAACTTCCTTTCTGTTTTTAACTACAAAAGTCTGTTCTGAACCTCTATTTACAACTGCTAAGTTATTATTCAAGATAAAATCAAGAAGACACTCACCTCTACTATTTGCAACCGAGCTTCCCCAGATGACGCATGTATTATGCATGAATTTTCCTGACCGGCTGTTAGGTGGATTATCTCCATGGTCGCGCGCCATATAGCGTGATAGGAGTCAAAAAGTGGTGTTGTTGGTCTCCCTTGCGGCCGCTGTTGTATCTTCATCGCTGTAATCAGATAGAATGAATATATTAAGTTGGTATTTCGTCAATATTGTTACCTGTAACTAATGTTTACAAAAAGCTTGTAGCTTGGATCTTTCCGTGGACAATCCACGGTTCCTGGATGATAGAAAGTAAAAAAGATTTTATAACATTTATAAATTTATTATCATTGAAACATGTACTAAAAAAAATATTGAGAAAAGGTTTAATTAAGGAGTTTAGTGAGTTTAAATTAAAAATACAGATTTGACGCCTTTTAATTAATTAACATTAATTTTGTACATAGTACATACACAAGAAGTTTGAATTTTGGTGCATAAATCATAATAATAAAATTAAAAATCTATGTATACACTATACAAATATGATATACGAAAATTCTAATTTTCCCATTTCTCTATTTCATTAATTACAAACATAATTTAGCTTAAGAAACACGCAAATAAATTTTTACAGCCATAAACATAATTGTTGTTGTTTCAATTTTAACAATAGCAAAAAACCGTATACATTTTCATAAACACTCAAACACATGTAAATATATCCATACAAATGTTATAAACATTCACACTTCTTTTTCTCTAAAAGAAGTCAAAACATTTTTTATACCGTTGTACACGAATTCAATTCAATTAATTCGTTTCGAGTTAATTTCTGAATAATATTTTTATTTTCATATTGAAATCTTTGTTCTTGGAGTATTTTTAAAAGTTAAAGTTGCAAACAGATAAATAAAAGTCGTAGGCATGAAATTGGAAACATTAGAAGTTGCGATTGAAAATTTTAAAAACACCTCACACTATATAAAGTGTAACCTTTTTATGATTACAACTTTGCAATTTGAGTAATTAGGGTGAAAATTCGAAATTTGTTGGAAAAAATAGGTAAACTTTAGGAAACCTTTTTTTCCTTTAAAATATATTGTGTTCAGTTATCTTTCAGAAAAATATAAATATTATATATCTTATTTAAGAACATTTTTATATAACAGAATAGGAATGTGACCACTTTTTTTTGGCAAAAAATAAATAAATAAAAAAAAAAAAAATAAACTTATTTTCAAAGTTCAAACTTTTGTCTCCGTAAATATTTTCTTTAAATTCTTTTTTGACACAATTTTGCTATTTGTTGTTAATGAAATAAATAAATTCAAATGATCGGATGAGATCACGAGTTTCAATTTCAGGCATCAAATAGTCGGTTATCATGGCACGATAACGGTCGTCATTGACGGTTACGTTCGCACCGGCATCATTTTTAAAGAAATATGTACCGATGATTCCACCGGCTCACAAACCACACCAAACCGTTGTTTTTTCTGGCTGAAGTGGCAGTTCTTGAATCTCTTCAAGTTGCTCTTCGTCGCAAATGCGGCAATTTTGTTTGTTTACATACCCATTGAGCCAGAAATGGGCCTCATCGCTGAACAAAATTTGCCTCGAAAACGTCCGATCTTCTTGGAACTTTTCAAGAGCTCATAGAACGAAGCGATGTCTCTTGGGAAGGTCCAGCGGCTTCAGTTGTTGAACAAACTGTATTTTGTACGCTTTCAATTTAAGATCTCGACGTAAAATGCGCCAAGTCGTTCCATACGTCCGTCCGAGTTGCAGCGAACGGCGCCGAATCGACTCTCCACGGTCTTCGTGTAGACTCTCAGCTACGGCCGCTATATTTTCTTCACAGCGTGCTGGACGTTGTCTATTCGGTCGAATATTATCCAATAATGAATGCTGGGTCTCAAAATGGGTGATGGTGTTGCGAATAGTACGACCATAAATTGAGCGAAGTGCACGAAACACATTCCTCACAGAACGTGAATTTTCGTAATAAAGTTGTACGATTTGTAAACGTTGTTCAGGCGTAAGTCTTTCCATTATAAAATGCCAAACAATACTAAACAAAAATAACATGACAGCATGACACGACTCACACGTGATCTGTCAAAAAAGGGCTATTGAAAAAAGTATCTCTACTTGAATCACCCATTAAAAGAGATAAGTATGCATACGAAGATGTTTTTTGTAGAACTCGTCCAGCTGAAAGCTTCATATATAAAAATCTTTTAAATCGGTTCAGATATAAGTAATCACGATCAACTAACACATTTTAAAATAATTCATAAAAAAATTATTAATTTTGAAACTGAAAAGCAGAGATCAGATTTTAATATTAAAAACAAACTTTTTATTTTTATTTCAATCGAAAAATATTCTTTTTCGTTCAAAGAATCATAAAAATCTATCATAATTTTTATATTTTCATCAATTATATTTTTTTTTTCATTTTGATCGAAATAAAAGTAAATATCATTTGTGATATTTTTTACAAAAGTAAAAAAATTATCTTAAACTTTTTTCAAGGGATGAAAAAAAATTCTAAACAACAACAATTTCATTGAATAAAAAAATATTTTAAATATATTCACACAATACATATAAAATACAAATAAATAAAATAGAAGAAAATATTTTTTCAAGCAAAAACAAAAGTATGAATAAAAAATGATAATTGTTCTATAATGATATTTATTTTTATACCCTTCACCACAGGTGTCATTCCGTTTGTAATTTGCACAATTTTCATCGGAGAGCAAAAAAGTTTATATTTTCTGGATCCTCTTAAGAAATGATGTAGATAGGGCGATGTCTGTCCGTTTGTTCGTTGAAACGGCGTTTATAAAACCCACCGATAACCGCCATATATAATGTATATGCCAAACGATCGAAAATCCTTTCTGCAATTTTTCTATCGAAACTCAGCAAGGTCGGTTCATAAATGGCGGAGACACGTCAAAAAATCCATTTTTAAACCGGTTATTGATTTTTTGAGCCTCTATGCAAGCTACGCACTCCGCTTTTGCAAAAAAGATTTGCCAATTTTTTCAGAATTTTTTTGCTCAAAAAATGAACTAAATCGGTCCAATAATAACCGAGATATCGGTCAAAAGGCATTTTTGATTTTTGTAGCCCTTTTTTAAGCTACGGATTTCGTTTTTATATAGATTGGTGATGAATACTTTTATAAAATTTTGGTTTTTTCAATTAACTATATCGGTCCATAAACAATCGAGTTATAGGTAAAAATCTGAAAAAATATTAAAAATATACACACACAAAAATTTATACATCCCAATGATTATCAATGTTGTTGTTTTTTGTATAAGCAAGCAGTAGTTTTTGAGTGTATATACATACATATATAAATACATACATAAATTCATACATACATACATACATACATACATACATACATACATAAATACATATATAAATATATACATAAATACATACAATCATTGTAATATTGTAACAACTAAATGTTGTTTTTTCTATAAGCATGTATCTACATTACAGACCAGTGTTTCCAGGTGTAGCTTGGAAAAAGTTACAGGACTTTATCAAAACATTTACAATTTTTCCTAAAAAGTTACATTTCCGGAATTAGAAAATAAATTGCAAATAGGTATTTATTTTCTATTTAAAATTTGGAAAAAAATAATGCGAAAAATTTAGGTAAAATCAAGATCGCCAGCAAGCATATTTGATTTTTAAACAATGTTGGGAATGATTCTGTAGTACTCTTACTTGCGATTAAAGCAATGAAAAAATTGTTGCCCGCTCGCTCATAGTTTATGAGTTATGGGCTTCTAAAGTTTTGATAAAATTTTCTGATAGAATGAGACATACCATAACCATATTCAATAAATTAAATTGTTATTGAACGATATATATATATATATATATATATATATATATATATATATATTGAATAAACTTTTTTTGTTTTCCAAAAAAGATTATTCAGAAAGTCCTTGAGGATGGATGAAGCCGGGAACATAGAGAAACCTTTATTAACATATAAAAAATATTTTAACATATAAAAATATTTTAATTAAAATTATTAAAAAACCATGCGTCAGCGTTGTATGCAGATTACACTGCGCTCATAACAACTGATAAGATATGAAATGCAATCGTTAAAAATTTGGAAAAATCTTTATTACAAACTAAGAAATTCTTCTTGAAATGGAAAATTACAATCAACGAGTTAAAAACTCAAACAATCATATTCCCTTTTAATAAATCGCCAAAAGGAGTACCCAGCAGAACACTTTCAATTCAAGGAACTGAAATACCACTTCTAGATTCTGTTAAGTACTTGGGAATTACACCAGATAAAAAGTTGACCTTTAGACAGCATATTTTACAAACCCGTACAAAAGCAATTAAATATGGCAGAACTCTATTTCCGTTATTAAATCGTAAATCAACTTTAGATCATAAAAACAAAATATTACTTTATAAAATGTGTATTAGACCGATAATGACCTATGGATGCCAAATATGGACAACAAAATGTGCAAAAACTTATTTGAAGAATAATAATACAAATAATACAAAATAAAAATTTAAAAATTGCACATAATTTACCACGGAGGTACTCCACAATTCGTTTACATAGGAAATATAAAGAAGACTTCTTTGCAACGGTTACTAGTAAACTAATACAAAGCTTTGAACATCGTAACAGATGTTCAAACTACGTTTTAATAAGAAATTTGCATAGCTAGCTCTTTTCCATCTTTAACTCTAATGATGACAAATCATAAGAATTTCTTTTACATTTTCTTAGAAATAATGTTTTTTCTATCTTCTTCCCTTAATTTGTAAATAATTTAATTATAAATGTATATATCATTACTTAACAAAACTTTATAATTTGCTGCAATACTATTTAGTAATACCTCAAACATTGTAAACATATAAAGGTTTTTTACATTTTTAACTTGTTAATGATGATAGATAAATAAAAAAAAAAAAATACGTATTATTTTTTATATTGTTGAACAATCACAATCATCGTCGGCAATTAAATTTTCTCGTGAATAAACTTTTTAAATTAGGGAGTTCATTTAATAAATCAATTGTGCCCCTTTGTTCATTCAAGAGGACATTACTTAAAGCTTCTACACTGAGTTTTATATGTTGGATTCTGATACTGTTTTAATGAAAACAGTTAAAGTTACTTTTTGTATAATTTTGTAAAATGAAAATGTATTAAAACAAAAAAAAAAAAAAAAAAAAAAAAGAAAAAAACGAAATATGCAATTTCATCTGGCAGGAAAATAAGAAGAAAAGAAGATATTTCAAATGTAGGAGGTGAATGTTTTGAGAAAGTTGAAAATTTCCAAATTTTGGTGAATATTTGCATGATCTATGCACATCAATGATATAATATATATATATATATATATATATATATATATATATATATATATATATATATATATAATGTAACAAAAGTAACCAAATGGAAACACTGACGCAAACATATGTATATAAATTTAGTAGTCATTTTTTGTATAAGTTTACTGTTTAGTGGTTGTCATTTGCATGTACACACAAACATTTATATGAAGCATTGCAATGACAATTAATGTTGTTTTTTCTATATGCAGTCAGTTTGTATATTCATATAAAAATATATAAATATGTATGTGCTTATAAGTTGTTGTTATGTTTATTTCCTTTTTAAATAATCGTTGCTTGTGGAACAAATTTATGCATTATTTTTTAAGTATAAATATGAAAATATTAAGGCACACTATTTCTTTTTATTTGTTGGTAAAGTGGTGAATGGTATAAAAGATTTGGCACACCCGAATATAAAAAATAAAAATCCCTTACATAAAGATATTTATATTGATTGAAAATAAAAATAAAACGTTTTCGTTTTTCCTTTTAAAAAGATATTCGAACACGAAAGAAGAACTGAATAAGCAATTCTATCACAAAATACCTATATATATATATATATATATATATATATATATATATATATATATATATATATATATATATATATATATATACATATGTATATATATATATATATATATATATATAATTTAGTTCATATGTGAAAATTGCTGTTGTATGGTGTAATTATTAATATACGTATGTATATTTACTTATTTTATAATTAATTTCCATAGCAAATATAAAAATGTTTAATTAATCAACAGCTCAAGGACGAGCAGTTTTAGATTATGGAAAAATGTACGACGGATGTTTCAATTTCCTTAGAAAACTTAAATAAAACGATGTTCTGCAAAAAATGCCATATATAAACATAATATAGATAAATATTGTTGTTTATATATACAAATTATTTTGACTCTTCACATTTCTTTTCGAAGTTGTTCTAGATCAGCGATAGATACAAAGAGAGCACGTAAAAATTTGAATGTGTTAGTGAAATTGGTTTATTTGTGCTTTATATAAATCTATCATCTTTGTTATGTAATTTGTTTTTGTTTTTGCTTAACTATGCCTTGTTAAATGCTAGCACAAAACTCATAGCGCGCCACGGCAAAAATTTTTTTGTAACTATAGTTTTGGAAAAAATAGCCAAATTAGGAAAACACTTACAAATTTTTAAAAATTCAAAGTTATTATATAAAAATTAATATAATCTTAATATATGTATTTAGGTTTTAAATACTTTTCGTATAAATCATAAAATTTAGTTAGTCTTTAGGAAAAAAAAAAAAAATATTTAAAATTTAACTGTTCAGAACAATATTTATCAAAATGTGGTTCCTGATCCAATTTTGTAGGAGGTTGAGATATAAAGTTTAATAATAAAAATTTAATTATTCTCACGTCCTTATGATATGATGTCGAAAGCAAAACAGCTGGCTCGAGCAGAAATAGAATATAAGGTTGACTTTTACAATTATGTGTTTACAGAAAAAGAATGCCAATAGTTTTTTTTTTTTTTTTATAGGGACTTAGCCAATCTCATTTGGTAAAGTAAAATATATTTAATTGGGAGGTTTGGAGAAAAGTTTTAATATCAAACGTTCATGTACCAAAGCACTCACTCATATGTATTAAATTTTAATAAGTTAATTAATTTATCTTGTATAGTTTTAATAATTAAACAAGGTACATTTCTTTAATTGTTATCTTACCTAGTCCAAAAAATAAATGTTCTCTTGGAGTATTATTTTGAAGCTCAAGTATCTTAAATACATATAAGCGTATTTCTATAGAATTCAGCACAAATAAAACATTTTTAATCCTAAAATATTTTACAAAAAAATGTATATAGCTGCATAAAATATGGCTTTCAGTTTCAAAAGGATCGCTTTAAAATTAATTTTAGCTTTTATATAGGGTCCTCTCCCGAAAATCAGTTAAAAGTACTTAAATCCCACATAAGTTAGTTAATAAATAATGTTAATAAAATTTAGGTGAAATAAGATTAACCAGAGCACCCATAAAATTCATATAGAATATCATATAGTCGGTCTTCACCGAATATACATTTCTTTTTTAATAGTAATTTGACTCGTAATTAGAAGTATTTAAATTGTTTGTTATATCGTTAGAACTTTCTCACAAAATTCTCAAAATCCATTTCACTTTTTGGTTAAATATTAGAAAATCTTTATATTTTCTATTGATTTTAATTGTTTCATTTTCTGTTAAAATTGGAATGGGAATGGGAATTGGATTATGATCTGATAGATCACAATATAATTATCGAAAAACTTTCTTATTACGGCCTAAATATAAGTGCACTAGCGTTGTTAAGAAGTTACTTAAGAAATAGGTAACAATATGTTGAAGCAGATAGTCATAAGAGTTGCATGGGTGCTGTTGATTATGGAGTCCCGCAGGGAAGTGTATTGGGTCCGTTACTTTTTAAAGTTTTTCTTAATGATATAAAGAATCTACAACTTTTTGGAAAATTATTTATATTTGCTGATGACATTAGTGTTTTCTATCCATATAATTACGATACATCTATAAAAACTCAAATGGAATATGATGCAGCAATTATTACAGAGTTTTCTAGAATAAATAAATTGTGTTTAAATGCTGATAAAACCAAAATGATAAGATTTAGACCATATCTTGTTTACAATCAAAATTTTAGCATCCTTGCTGATGGAAAAGAAGTAATTTACAAATTAATTTACAAATTTAAGAATAAGTTCAACATAAAAACGAAACTTATTATTTACCAATCGTTAATTCAAAGTCATTTAAACTACTTGACTATTGTTTATGGATATAACAGAACTAATGAATTAAAATCACTTCACAGAGCACAAAACAAAGCACTTTTTAATCCACCGTTAACTTTTTCAACATTATCTCTATATAAAGATGTGTCAACCTCAATACTCCTTGTTTATGGTTTACGCAAAATGCAACTTCTATTGTATGTTTTTAAAACTTTAAATAATATAGGTTTTCAAACTATACATTTAATACAAGAAATGTGTTGAACTTAAGAGTTGCGAGATGTCGTTTGGAGACTACCAAGCAAAGGGTTGAACACTTGGGTAGTTTGGAATATAATAATATTTCAGAAAATTTGAAAAATATTGAAAGAATATCGATTTTCAAAAAAAGAAATAAAGAAATATTTATTAGAGAATATAGAAATACTTCTATTGTAATAATCTCATTTTTATATATAGATAAATTTGTTATTTAATTTTAATTTTTTAATTTAGTTTTTCATTATTAAATACTAAATATTCTTAATTTGTATAATTTTGTCAACTGGCTTCAATAATGTCCAATGGACGCTGAGGCACTCAATTTTTTGTAACAAATATTTAATTTCAATAAAAATTAATAAAAAAAAAAGTTATAGGAACCTTTTAGTTTTTAAATTTATGCTGAATTTTTTATCACACTCTCTTGTTGTTTTTTATTGTTGGCAAGAATAACAAAGTAAATAGCATGTTAGAAACTAATAAAATAAAATTTTGATTAAAAAAAAAAAAAAAAAAAAAAAATGAAAAAAAGTAATCATCTTCACATAGCTAAATACGATAACTAATTTTGGTTAAAAATAACCAAAATGACTACACTTTTCGGTTACAATTGATTAGCTTCGTTAACCTTCGTTTTGTGTATGTGAAAATGCCGATGTTTGCTGTAGA
This sequence comes from Protocalliphora azurea, assembly GCA_932274085.1. Taxonomy (NCBI): domain Eukaryota; kingdom Metazoa; phylum Arthropoda; class Insecta; order Diptera; family Calliphoridae; genus Protocalliphora; species Protocalliphora azurea. Next base: position 47,576,324 of record OW026523.1, read on the forward strand.
TCATCCACAAATAATCGTTTATGAAAAAAGTTTGGGAAGATTTTATTGAAAAAATTTTCAAATATATGCATTTTTTCTCTGTGTATGCATATAACCACATATCTTGTATTGTTTGAATAAAATAATGCAATAATATATAAACGTAATTTTGTCAAATTGAATAAAATTCAACAGTTAAAATGAATAAATATTTTTCCATTTGAAGAAGAAAATTAGTTAATTTTAATAAATTGTTTATTCAATTCAATTAAAATTTAGCAGAATTAAATAAAATATTGCAATTAAATTGGATAAGAATTCCTCAATATTGAAATAAAATTTAGTTAATTTGAATAATATAATATTCAATTTGTCGTATTTACTTTACCAATTTCAATAAATTTCGCTCACATAATCACACGTGTTAAGATGACGACCACACAGAAGGATGGACGTCCTTAAAATAACTAAGAAAATGAATCCCAGTTCATTGGTATACTTAAAAATGGACCCTTAATTTTGGCCGTAAAAAAAAACATCAGCACAAACAACAATTATTCTCTCTTTATCTATCATGATGTATGGTATAAATAAAAATTCCACAATTAATCATAATGAAATATTAATGGCCTAGATTTAATAATCAACAATTTTGTTGGTTTTGTTGTTCTTTTTAAATACTATTTTCAAAGAAATTCCTCTTTAAACCGATTTAAATTGCTGTAGCATTTTCTAAACATACATACATACATTCATACATACATACATACATACATAAACTGTGTCTCTCAATTTATTTAGCTATAAAAATATAATTAATTATCAAAACCCTTAAAGAATAAAAGAAAATATGTATGCCACAACATCAGTGATTTCTGTAAATGATACAGAATTTAGTGAGTACGTGTGTGTGTATCTGTTCATATTTTATATTTAACAGATCATCAAATTGTTGGAAATATATATTAAAAAAAATATATATGAAAATATTTTTTATCTTTTTTATTTAACAAAACACTAAATACATAAACGAACATACATACGAGTACAAACAAATAACAAACATTACAAAACAAATACGTGAGATGCATTTGAAATACATTTGTTTTGATTGCCACTGAAGTGCATAGACAAAAGATTTACAACAACTATTATAAGCACACAAACATATTGTAATGTTTATAAATGCATATTATAAGTATGTAGTTGAACAGACATTCAGTCGATCGGTCGGTCGGTCAGTCAGGCAGCGGACGGACATTGTAGTCGTCTTTTCACATGGTACATCATATCATGATACTTAAATAGATTTTTATATGAAGATAATTTTACATCTTTTAGCTTATATTTCAGAGAATTTGAAAACAGATACACAAATTTTAAGTAGAATAAAATAAAACTAAATAAATAGATTTAGAGAACAGAAGAATGCTGATGAAGTGAAATAAAAATATGTGTGTAGTGTGTATGAATGTGATAATTTACTTCAATTGTGTCATTTAAAATAAAAAATCATGTTATGTGTTAGAAAAACTATAATTTCTAGGCTGTTCGAATAATGTATGAATAATAGACATTTTTTATAAATATGTACGCATTTAATTTTTTAAATAACTAGTATTTTTAATAACTACATTGAAAAATCACTCGAGAAATGACGCACAGTGTCCTATTCATGAAATGAAATGGAAATAAATCTGCTGATTACGAACGGCTGGTCCGAGTTTAAGTTTTAAACTCGAATATAATGGGGGCGGATACGCAAGCTCCCAAAGTTGGGCACTTCGGTTATGACAAATATTTAAAACGATAATGATTCGTTATATCTAAATCGGCTTGAAAGATTTTGATATGAGTGAATTCTGTTGATTGAGGTTATCTCTTTTAGTTTACGAGATATTCGACTTCAAAGATTAAAATTTTTTATATGGGATGCACCCTGGTGAAGCTTTTTTCCTATATCGGGTAAAAATGTCACCCAATTTTTTTTATTAATAGCGAATACCAAAATCGTATACAGAAAGAAAACTTAAGAAATTTTTACGGAATCAAATTTTATGCATTTGAATTTGAACTTTGAAAAAAGTAGATTTTTCCCCGTTTTTTTTTGTTTTGCCAAAAAAGTATTCACATCCTTTTTAAGTTATGTGCACTTTTTTTAAGTAACATATATGGTATTTATTATTTATGACAGATAATTTAATAAAAAAAAATAAATTTTCAATATTCGGCTTAATTTCTCAAATTGCAAACCTGGAATCAGAAAATTTTATTATTTTTTACTTCATCTACTATATTTTTAATTTTTTGGTAGTATAATTTTTTTATGCCCACACCCCATGTCGGTTGCGAAGATATAACCAAAAAAGTAAAAAATCACATTTTTAAATGAATTTTTTTGGGGATTTCTATTCATAACTCTAAAAAAATTATTTTAGTTTCGAATTAAGGGCCAAGATGTAAAATTTCATTAAAAATATTTATTAATAAAAATTTTATTGCATAGTTAAAAATGAATAATAGCACAAAATCTCGACTCAATCTTTTTCGGTAGCTTTTTGCAAAAATTCTCCAAGAAATTTTCGTATTATAAAAATTGTTGTATATATTTGGAAACGAAACAAAATTTTTGTAAAACGATGCAATAATTTAAAATTTAGTTTTTTTTTTAAGTTGGACAAAAACTGTGAACCATATTCGATTTAATCTAAAATAACTTACTTAAAATTTTCGTACATTTTTAATTTTTGCCCCAAAAAGTATGCACAAATAAAACATAAAATAAATTACTTTGTATTAAAACATATGAACAATTTATTGATAATCGGAACTAAAAGATGAAGTAAAAAATCAAATATTAGTAATTTTTTGGTAGAATAACTCACTACACCGTCTTACACTTAGTTTACAAGATGACAAAAAACTCTTAGTATAAACATAAGTTTTCATACATTTTGTAAAAGAAAACTAACAGCACCAAATTGGGGTTTAACCAATAATCTTCTTGTTTCTAATTCGGTAATCTAGCCAACTGATTCACGTGAATGCAACATTACTGTTACAGAAAAAAATACTTTAAAATACATAGTCAGGGTTCACGAACTGCAATTTTTTTTGCCGCAATTCTGAGTTAGTAGGAGAGAGAGAGTAGAAGGAAATACTAACCTTTTACATTCTCTTTACTTCTCTTGCATAAGAAGTAAGAATTGCAGCAAGAAAAATTGCTGTATGTGAACTCCGACATATGTAATAAAAATTTTGAGTATTTTTTTTTTATTTTTTTCGTTTAAAAAAAAACAAATAAAATTAAAGTCGCGATTCCTGGTAAACAAAATGACGACAGAGGCTAAAAAAATTCTTACAATGCTGGTTCTCCGCCCCAGACACGGCTACGAGTGCCGACAAATATTTAATAACTTTTTTGACTTTAAAGAGAGATATGTAATGCATATTTTTGCATGTTTAATCGAAAATTCATATTTTTAATTTTTTTCACTTTTTTGTTAATGTTACTGACAATTTTCGATTACTTGTATCATTCTCGTATCATTTTGCAATACTATATTTTACATTGCTTTAAAATTATATTGCTGCTATACATACATACTAAAAAGTTTTGCCATTGCTAAATATTAGGAAGAGCTCGAAAAGGATAAAACATAAAACTAAGGTAGTATAATTAATATTAATAAAAAAACTGATAATAAATAATTTTCGCTTCGAGAATATTAAAGCGACAAACTGCTGAACGAAACATAGTTTGTTTTATTTTTTAACAGATAATTTTTCGTTTTTATTCTTCATTTTGATTTAAATGTTTGGGGAGGATTTTAATAAAAATCAAGTTCTATTATATATATCCGATATGGCTCCATTATGGTAAAATCTGCTAAAGCCAATATTATTTCATCATAATTTTGGTCATATTGATTCGTTGATTTCTTATGGAAAATTGTTATGTTTGAAAGTCCGTAGAGACATGTAGATGTGTTACGAATTTACAGATAAATTATCCAAATTTGCCAATTGCTCCTCAATAAGTTATTACGAGATGGGGGTTTTGGCTTATTGCTTTAAACCAATGGTTCTCACAAGTAAGAGCTTCACGATCCCCTTGAGGCATTAAAACTTGAAAAAACCAACCAAAATTTTTGTATAATAAATAAACACCAAATCAATGGCATTGCAATCTGACTTTAGTGTTTGATATCAAACAATTTTTGTTCAAACATAAACAAACAAGGTTTAAATTTTAAGTTTGAATTCTAATTGAGATTAAAATTATTCCGTCCATATATTTTTATGCAAAAAAATGGTGTTTTCTCAATTTGATATCAAAAATTTTCAAGTTATTCTTAAACATAAAAATAAATGAATTTTCAAGTGAAAATATTTGGTATTTGATATCTCATATTATTCTTAAATCATTTATAAATTTAAGTCAGAATTTTCAAATTAAGGAAAATATTAAATTTATTAAAATTAAAATATTTTGAAACCTTATTCATATATAATTTAAAAAATGTAAGAGGTGCGTTGTAATTTTTGAAATAAAAGGAACAATTTGTTTTTGATATTACACTTAACATAAATGTTTTTGTTATGATTTTCCAACAATTTTTGATTAATTCTGACTAAAACCTGTATATCTGACTAGTTTTTGAATAGAACTATAAATTATCTTTTTTACTCTTACAGCCGCGTTTATATTTAAGAATTAAATTTGAATAAATTTTATAAATCTAATAAAATTGCCGATTTCTGAATTTATAGTTGAAGAAGTTATTATTTGAAATTTGAGCAGATGTTTAATTTGGTATCATCAAATTAAGATCATACTTACAAAAGATATACAGAAAAATTACGATTACAGTATTGTAGACCTGGTTGTCCCGTTTTCCATTTAGAACTAAGAATAAGGTGATTTAATAGGACATAATTGATTTTATTACTCACACAGATATAATTATAATTTTTGTTTACTTTCGACCCCTATATGAATTTATTATCACGATGAAATATTTACTAAATATCAACACATTTTATGAAGCAAATATGTATTATTTTCCCTTTAAATGCTTCCACCTAAAAAGTTTTCATGGACCCCATGTGTGTTGCGGATCTCCATTTGAGAACCGGTGCTGTAAAATATTACGAACAATATTTTGACGATTTCATAAAAGCTGTGGATGAGTTGAACGATAACGACTCCAAAGCTACAAAAAATTTAAACGCATATTATTACAAGAAATATTAAAATTAATCTCTCATTTGTATGTTCCAGCTACGGGTTTCTTACTAAAACTATCCTAAAATCAATTCAATCGATAGTGCAATTGAGATAATCGAAGTTTCAGATGAAAAATAAAATTAAAGTTTCAAGCTGTTATTAAAAAACAAAAATTATAATAATAAAATAAAGGATTTGAGAAAATTAAAAAAATCAATTTCAATTTTTCAACATTCAGATGATGTCGCGAGTTTATAAGAATATAATAGAATGGATAGCATTGCTTATGGGCACATATGCCATTGCTAATTATTTTGAAAACAAACCCAGCAAAAACTTTTTGGTTTTCAGTAATGACAACTAATTATTAAAGTAGTTTCTTGGTAATGGGGCGTCATTATTTTTTGCCTACTCTGTATTACATTAATAAGTACTCAATAGTATAATATCACAGTAATACTGCAATCACGTGGATGAGTTGGCTAGAGCGCCGGATTAACAACCAGAAGGTTGTTGGTTCAACCCCATTCTGAAGCTGTTAGTTTTTTATAACAAAATATCCAAAAAGATATTTTAAACTAAATAGAGTTTTTGTCGCTTAGGATGCTATGTGCGAAATGGTGTACTGAGTAAGACTTTAGTCAGTAAAAACAAATGGTTAGTGTGTGTCCAAGTTCGAGTCGCACTGACGGCAAAGTTTTTTTGTTTTTTTTATTTTTGCTTTTGTTTAGGTACATATTTTTGGGTACCCCTAGAGTCAAAAAATAACTACATGATTTTGTGGACAACTCGAACAAAAATAACTAGTTATTCAGGCAAAAAATAAGTAGTTTATTTTTGTTTCCAATTATACCTGCTAGCTTACCAGGAAAGATAAGTTTTTGCTGGGAAGCAATAATTTTTTATAGCACTTATTGATTTTCTTTTCTTTTATCACAGATCTTTCATCCAATAAATTTTGTTATTTCCTATTTATATTTGACCGAATACTCTCTCAAATAATACGATGTGGGTATTTTCTGTGATAACCTTTTCAGTCTTTGAGATTCAATAAAGATTTTGTTCTGTATTATAAACTCGATAGTAATGAACAAGAATTAACAACAGATGTATTAATAAATTCATTTAAAGTGTGAAAAAATTATCTTTGGTGTATAAGACTCCCCCTGCGGAGCATTCGCCAGGCTACTGGTAGGACAATTCAACTTATCCTACACTGTACACGCGTGTTGAACCGATCTTTGTTAAACTTCATACTGCGGTTTATATACTTCTATAAACCCTACTAATGCCAAATTGAATTCCAAATCTACCATTTATATGAAATTTGGGAGCTTAAAGTGATTTTCTGGAGTGTGTATTATATGGACTGATCCTCTTGAAATTTAGTAATGCAATTTATAATTATATAAATTTTAATTGTTGCAAATAAAATAACAAAATAAATTATTTATATGCCATTTATACGTGTTAAAGTGACATTCTGCAATTGGTATTGTATGGGATATATGATTAATTAGAGGGCGATCTTTTTGAAACTTGATATGATGATTAACACTTAAATACAAAGTAATCATGCCAAATTTAATTTCGATATTAACATTTTTACGGTATTTATACAGGTTCAAATAATTTTCGGGAAGGGCCCTCGTATCAATTATGCACCCAACCACTTGAAATTTGATAGTATGCATAATACTATAAATATAAATATAAATATAAATATAAATATATATATGTGCATATTCAGAATAATTATGATCACTAAAGTATATTTCCGGGAAACATTTCTAATGGAGCTATGTAAAATAATTGACTGATGTCAACCATTTTCTATAAGCTTCGTCTTTAAGTCTAAAAAAGGACTGTGCCGATTATTATTAAATAATAATTGAAATTACAGAATATATTTTGAAAACAAAATTTTCATAAACACTGACAGGAAATTTTTAAGATTTTATAAAATTTAATCTGAAGCTAAAATTTCGGAAATTTCATTATGATATTTTTAAAATTAATATAATTCCAAAATAATTTGTTAGAAAACCACAAGGATATTTAAACATAAAATATTTGAGGGACATTTTTGACATTATGAAGGCCCAAAAGGTGAAAACAAAAATTCCTGAATAATATTCTATAATTGGATGCCCATATCGGCATTGTTGAGCAACTAACAGATTTTTAAGTAATTTAATGAAAAATGATTAGTTTTTCTATTTCAAAGTCCTTTTAAAAAGATATTCGAACACCAAATGAAAAATTGAGTACGCAGTTCTGTCATATAATGCCTTCACATATATATGGTTTGGTTCATGTGTGAAAAATGCTGTTGTACGGTGTTTTACATATAATTTTTATATATAGGCAAGAAATTCTGCCCTATCACTTGGCGAATTTACCCCATGGTTAGGGTTTAGTGTATTTAAAACTCGAAACCGGAAACCGGTTTTTTATGAAATATTCTTTTTTTATTTTTTTACTATAGCAACCCATTTTTCCCATTTTTAGCATTTGCTCAGAGAACCTTATTTAGAGCCTGATTCATTACAACAATCAAATTATTTTAAAATGAAATTTTTAGAAAATTACAATTTTTTCAAGTGATTTTTGAGTAATTTTCTTACAAATTTGTAAACAATTATCTTGTACTGAATCAGGTATTAAATTATTTTAATGTATTTCTCAATTACATTATTATTCGATAAAACTTTAAATTTAGTTTTTTTAAATTTCTTATTTTATTTATGATTTGAGTAACACCAGACATACTGAGAACTAAGATTTTTATATTTTTTAGTTGATTTAAACTAATTTTTATTAATAAATCTAGGTAAGATCAATTTTAGTTTTGAATTTTGTCAAAAGAAAAATTTCCCTCACCCAAAATAAGGTAAGCTTCAGCAAATAGTTCAAAAATAGAAATTTTGAGCATAATTTTTATTTTTGTACTATTTGTCATTACAAATGACACGCGCTTTAGTACAAATAATAAATATTTTAAAAATATATATGTTTTAGTGAAAACCGGTTAACCGGTTTTTTTAAGTAAAACCGTATTCGAGTCCTTAAAAAAAAAAAAAAAAATTTTTCGAATAATTCGAAAATGTTGGTTTTTTAAATACACTATTTGGGGTAGTTTCGCCATTTTTCCTCACTTCAGAAATTCATGAAACTAAAGAACGTAACTGGAGATAGTCAGCATCAAAGGTACTTAAATTAAAGCCAACATATCCTAGTCTTTATTGCAAAGGAAAGTTTACAGATGTCGTTTACGGTTAGAGGAGGGGAATAAAAGAGTGGCGAATACTCATTCTCCTACCATACTCTCCTTCTGAACTACAGTTACTCAAACACGCTCCTATCACGTCCCGGAAAAAAACGAGCAAGTGTTTCCAATAAAGAACTTTTTCAACACTTCAAAAGTAGAATACATACTTTGTAAGCTTTTTTTTTTGGAAATTAATAAGAATTACTTCTAAAAAGTGAAAAACGTATTTTTAGCAGGAAAAAGGTGAATATTTTCTAAATAAACACAAATTTCACAATATGAAAAATATTTTTCTTATCTATTAACAGCTTAAACCATATTTTTAATAAAAAAAAACTATAAATATAGCTTTAAGAGAAGAAGTACTTAAAAAGCAATGAACAAGAACCAATGACAACTACGGGTTAAAAAAAAAAACTTCTGCAGCTCTTTTTCAGCACTAAGTACTTCCTTAAAATGACAAAATAATGTTAAAATCATGACTTATTCAGCTCTTTTTAGTTCTTTTTTGCTGAGATCTGTTGACGTAGAAAGATAATACGTAGATTAAAAGATAAAATACTCGTATGTTTGTGTATACTCAGAGAAAATTATGGCTAGAAATATTTTTAAAAAATCACTTATTGGATTTAAATTCATAAATTATATGTATACATTTTTTCAATTTAAATTATATAATTATAAGTCAATCACCGTCTACTTTCCAAATCTTTAAGAGGACTCCTGGTCTGCCAATGTCAACCTGGAGGATAAAGCAAATGTAGCAATTTTAAAGAAAATTTTATGAATTTTGTCTTTAGTTATTTTTCCTAGCCTCCGTAAATGTACTACCCGATTTTGGTTTTATATAGTCCTAAGTGTTTTAAATAAATATTATTTTTTAGAAAAATTAGTATACAAGAACATTTGCATTAATCGCAGCTTTCAAATATGACCATTTATTACAAGCCATTAATTATATTTTAATATCATGTAAATGTTGGTATCGAAATACATAAATAAATTTTATTATAAGTTTAAATCGCACAAAATTTACCAAAATAATTGACTACAGTCTCTATAAAACGACTCGTTTGAAAAATGTTTATAACGCTTAGAAAATGATGTAATGTAATATATGATTGGAATTTATCGACCGTAATTTTCTTAATTGATTAAAATTTATATATTGTTATATCTATTCTAGACAAGAATATAAATACCTAAAATGATATATTGTATACAATGGAAATATATTTCCCAGTGCTTAGCAGTATATTGTAACAAGGTCAGCATCAACCCACACTGATGAATTGAAATTAGCTCCAATTATATTTTGTGTTTACATAGGCAGATTCTGTACTATGAAGCGGATATATGGAGTTAGGCCTAAATAAATATTTATGCATATTTATATCTTAAAGTAATATTATATTCAATTTGAAGTTTTCTTATAATTTAAATAACGAAGTTTCCTTCTTTTAGTTCAATTTGGCAATTTCATTAGAATAAGTGTGTAATAACATTCTAAATTGTAAAAAAATATTGATTTTATAATAAATATACATTGTTTGAATTTCTATTTAAAACCAAGAAATATATTTTTTTGTATTAAAGAAAACTATTGATTTTTTAGATTTTTTTTTTATATTTTGTTTAAGAAGTATTATATTTATTTTAATACAGAAAAAAGTTTTTTTTATTAAATTAGAATTTACAATATCACGTATGTGATAGGTCCCATTTTATTAAAAAAAAATATTGAATTTAAGAATTTAATAATAGAATATATAATTTAAGTTTTAAGTTTTTCTGTGTATAAATAAAAACCTACCTAACTACGGTTGTATTAAACTCAATGTCAGGAATATAAGTTAAAAAAATTAATTTAAAAGAGCAAAAATTTATAAAAAAAATACAAAGAATTAACATTGATTTTTTAAAACATAGCTTTAAATTTAAAAAATATTAAATGTATTACTTAAAATGGACTAATTTTTGTTTTTTTTTCGTTTAAGCAATTCAATAATAGCGACCATTCATGGAAAAACACGTCTTTATTTAACGCGAACCTTAAACAACGCGTTTAAACAATAATGACAAACCAATATAAAAAATAAATAATTTCATGTGTTTTAATTTAACGCTAACATTTTTCATTTAACTAGTGTTTTAATTTACGCAATATATAATTTTTTAACCTGTTTTAGGCGTTTTTAATTTACGCGTACTTTCTTTGGTAAAAACAAGCCGCATTAATCGAGGGTTACCGGTATTTTGAAATTTTAAATGTATTTTTTGGGTGCATAAAAATCCGCCCGCTAGTCATTACATATTTGAAATGTATATAAAATATTTTAATAAAGTGAAATAGATACGTTCTTCTGCTTTCTAAATCAATTTAAATTCTAAAATTAAATTAAAATATAATAAGAAGTTAAATAGAAAGTGTCATTTTGTATCAGAGTATAATTAAAATATGTAGTATTTTAAGTTTTATAAAACCATAGATCCAGCTAGTAGATATCAACAATGATTTTGTTAAAAACTGTTAAGAACAATATGTTAATAAGATTCCTCCTTGAGTCAGATAATGTCAAAAACATTTAGACACTTAGACAAACAATTTATAAATACATAAGTATTAGTGTATTAAAAGTATTTCTCTAACATCATCATTTTAATAATCTAAATTTTTTTACTTACTCAAAAACTTATAAATTTTTTTCTGTTTTATATTTTCTATTTTTTTTTTTTTGCAGAAAATATATGTATATTAAGGTGACTCATTTCCTATGGGCGGCAAGAAATTGTTTTTGTGTCTGACAATAAACCTTGGTATATAATGTTTCATAAAATATTTTGGTTCTACTGATGACCGTTTATGAGCTGGACCGTTTTTAAATTTTTTGACAATTTTTGTATTCTTTCCGAAGAAAAACCGCATACTGAAAATGACATCTTTTAAATGGTATTCAGAAGCCGCGTTCATTGGTATATAAAACGTATACAAGGGTGACCTCAATATTAATATTTTCCACAAAATGTTATATTTTTCAAGATGTTTTAAAAATATTGTTTGTTATTGTTAATGAAAATTCAAATATTTAAATTTTTACTTGCTTTCAGATACAAGTTGCAGGTGTTTGATTTATTTTTATTTCAATATCAGGTTTATCAGGCATTCAATCTGATATAAAATTTTACATGAACATTGTCAATATGGATATCAAAATTTTTCTTTTGATAGGAACTAAACGCCTGAATTAAAATATGCACGAAAATTACAAAAATATTAATATAAAAGCAAAAAAATATTAAATATCTACTTACATTTTTTTTGTAGAAAAAAGAAAAAAAAATGTTTTTCTGTTGTGCATTTAACTTTAATTACTATATAGTCTAAAAAATCTAAATTAAGTCCTTTAAATAGTCGTAAATATTATTTTACTTAGTATTTTATGAATTTCATTAGAATCGTGAAGCGGAAATAAAACTGCAATTTATCACGTTGTTTGACGTTTTACAATCAATGAACATTTTCGGTACATTCATTTGCCATTTTCTTTAATTGTTTTTGTAGTTTTTACATTCAATTTCGTATTCTATTATTAAATTCATAAAACCAATTATATTTTTTACTGAAATCGGACCTATCACTGAATTAGTAAAATCAAATATTCAAATTCGCAAATACTTTATTGAAAATAATTAAATTTTTTTTCTTATTAAAATATTTTTACTATTTATAAATTTGAATATTTGAAAATTCTTAAGAAATTCAATAATATGGTTTATTAAAATCAATAAAAATAATATTAAATTTTTTTGCAGATTTTCAAACAATTTTTATATTTTATTTAATATTTTTTTACATTTTCTATAATATATACAATAATTCGGATCGAATGTTAGTATTGTATTTTATCATGTAAATGCATGTATGAAAATTTTGTGTAGAGAAGCGAAACTTTAATATAATACTAAATAATTAATGGAGACTTTTTTAGATGAAATATAGTCTAAAGGTAATACACAGTGTAGAGTATGTAGATAATGTGTAATTACATTCGTGAAAAATAATGGTGCCATAACTAATAGTTTATGTATTCATGTATAGTAGTATATAAAATATACATATATGAATATAAAGTATATATGAAATAAAAGAAGACACGACACTATTTCCAAATGTAATTAGTCTCAAAACCATCTAAAACAGAAACGCAATCGTTATCAATTGAAGTATTTTCTAAATGAATTCAACTTACATACCTTTCAACGGAATGAAATATCTAAGTTTCAATGAAACCAAAATAGATAGGATATATCAAATACGCAAACAAACTCTGCTTTGGTACCGCCAAAACCCTATAACAGGGTTATTTACGACTGCGAACATGTATCATTTTGTTAAGGACCACTTCCGCTAAAGATCATTTCCGCAAAATACTTTTATATGATTTGAAATAAAAAAATTAAAACATATTAAATTACCTTCAAGAAGTCCAGTTACTTTCGCATAATTATATCACGAGAGGGTTTATCATCATATCATATCAGGTACACAATTGAAAGGACATAGTTTAATCGACTTGGGGATTATACAGCAATATACAATAGACCCCATCATTTATGCGATATATTGCTATATACATGCATATTTTATATGCTTTTGATTCATCTAGAAGATACAAAAAAAATAAATCACTAAACTAAACATATTTGGTAATGAAATATATACGAAAATTAAGGTAACTTATCTTTCGAATCCTGCAAATGATGGATTTTATATTTTTTTTTGTGTCAACATTTTTATAATTTAATTTATTTTTAATTGTCAAAAAACAAGAAATTGTTATTATTTTACGTATTAGTTTAGAATGAATTGACAAGCAATAAAATAATATATTAAAATCAAACAATTTTTTTTTTTATAAAATTTTATTTAAAGTAAAATAATAATTTATTTCAAAAATTCTAGTCATAATTTTTTTCTGTGCAAAAAAAAAAAAAAAAAAAAAAAAAATAGAATATTAAAACCAAATATTATTTTTTATTAAATTTAATTTAAATCAAAATAATGATTTATTTAGAAAAATTTTAGCCATGTTATTTATTCTTTCTAAGAGCATTTTTGCAATTTTCGTAAATATTTTAATTCTTATCAAAGAAAGAATTTTAATAACCACATTTTTTTCACAATTTCACAAGGTGACCCTTGGATATGTTTTGTATACCAATGGGCGCGATGTATGAAATTGTTTAGGAGAAAGTACAACAAATTTCAAAAAACTAAAAAAAAACCCTTTTTAAAAAGGTCCAGGTCACAAACGGTCATCAGTAGAAACGAAATATTTTGGGGAATATCATAAAACATACCAAGGTTAATTTTCAGTGGAGTAACAAAACCACTTTTTTGAATGAGTTGCATTAATGTATATAGATTTTGTTTCTCTTTCAGTATTAAAAAGTATTTTAAGTATTTTCTATTACAAAAAAAAAAAAAACACACAACAGTGAACAACAAAAAAGAATATATATTTATATGAATTTGTGTGTGACACACATACACATATTCTGTGTATGTGTTTTTTTGTGTTTAAAAATTGATAAAAAAAAACATAAAACTTTTATATTTTACTTGTAATTCTTATGTAGACACATTTATCTGACATTTTTTAAAGGCAGTTTGTTTTTCGAAAATGTCACACATATTTATGGTGCTTTTTTGTTGTTGTCGTATCAAGATGATATAAAAAAAATTATAAAAAATATATGTATTATGAAAATATTACAAGGAAATAAGAAAGAAGAAAGGAAAATGGTATTTAAATATACATACATACATGCATAGATACATACATACATATCGTCGGTATGCTGACGAAAAATCTTGTTTTTTATTACTTTTCAGGAAAAAAAACATTTTATTGGGTCAATTCGCAACCTTTTTTTCACTTTTAAATTTTGTACTTTCCCTAAGATATTTGAAAATTTTATGCTTTGACAAAAAATCTAATCTTTGTCGTTCGCTAATGGCAGAATAAATTATAAAAGCAAATATACACATAGGATTTTTTGTATAAAAAACTAAATTTTCTTAAAATATTTTTGTTCTTTTTTATTTATTTTTTTATTTTCGTTTTTAAAAAGGTCCTATGTGTGTAAAAAACATAAATAGTTTTTTTTTTCTTAAGGAAATCTACACATAAGACTTTTCGTTACTGCGAAACCCGTTGAGATATTGGAAAACTCTTTGGTGAGGGAAGATATTACTAATAATAATACAAGATGCGACAATAACAAAAAAATTTTCACACAGGATTCTTCGTCAGCGCACCGACTGACGAAGTTGAAAATTTTTCCAAATTGTAAAACAATTTGTTATTCGATGGTCAAACTAATTTTGTATATTTTTAGTATTTTACTGATAACTGAATATAATCAGAACATTTGGCTTTTTGTAAATACTAAATATTGTTGCTACGATAATACTTGTAGTTGCTACGATAAGTTTTTAGGGAATGATTATATTCCGATCTTAAATGACTTGATGACATAAACTTTCACTACTTTAAAATCGGAAAAATCTCGCCTAGAACTCACTAACGAAAAAATAAGAATTGAGGGCCAAAGGAATCTAGATATCCTACAAGCGGTTATGATGGACCACCTACCATTGCAACAAGTGCCCATTTTTCTATCACATTCGATAGTTCGTCTAGAGGAAGATGAATATCCGTCTGGTATTTTATATCCCTACTCCACACGTTCCTTGCGCATTTATAACTTATTTTCGTTCTTACAAATTATACGATAACTTGGTATCCACACAGAAAAAATTAAATTTCATATTCAATAACAATAACTTATTTCTTAAACTCAAATATTTTTTTTACTGAAATTGGACCTATCACTGAAATCGTAATTTCAAATACTCAAATACGTAAAAGTTTTATTGAGAAAATTTTTTTCTTTATTAAAATATTATACTATTTATATATTTTTAATAAAAAGATATTTGGTTTTAAACAGATAATCAAACAAAAATTATTTTTAGTTCAATAAAAATATTTATAAAAAAATATTTTTTAAATCAGTATATTAAAGTAATGATTTTTGTATGTAAAATTAGTGATTATTTATGTATTATTCATGCTCAGCTTTACTTTCTTTGCTTCGTTGAATTCATATTTGTATGATTACGAGTATAAGACTCTGTAATCTGATGGGTTACCAAAATTTGTCGGCAAGAGTGTCATGTTTTGAAATGAAGAAAAAGCATTACTCAATTGCATTTCAATATGCATTGTAACGATAGATATAACATGAACCCTAAAAAGGAGAAGGTAGGCTTATTACCGAACAGGGTGAAGGTGACAACTTTATGGAATGCTTGCTGTTTAATTCATATTGTTTAGCTTTAAAGTAGAATAACAATAAATGATAAAATATAATATTACAGATTTATTGGTTCGACTTCGTATTTACCTTGATAGAGACTGAAGTTAGGCCCCTTGTATCCTTGCATAATTGGCCAAATTCAAATTGATCGACTTAATAATTATATTTTCTTTTAGAAAAAAATTTGCTTAATTATGCTCTCGATGTCCTCAAAATGTGTTGATATCGATAGAATTCTTTTTATTTTTTAGTTAGATTTTTTGCTTTTTAGTTGATAGTTTTTTTGTTGAACTTTTTTATAGTTTTTTAGAATTTTTGTATTTCGGCTTAAGTTCATTAAATAATTGTAAAAGAATATATTGTAAAAGTTTTATTGGACACTCGATGATGTTTACAGAAAACACCACGGTGGGACTCTAAAAAGTACTGATGACGGTCGTGGCGGACTAGAAAACGCATACATTCATTTACAATGAACTTAAGCCGAAATACAAAAATAATAAATAATTTTTTGCTTTTGGTGAAATGCCTTATTCACTCAATATTCATAATAAACATCTTCGCCAACCCGGGCAGCATCTTCAGAATCGACTTCTTCGAAATCTCATTCTAGAATTGCAGGATTTTCACGCACCTCTGTAAATTCATACTCCTTTGTTCATGTCAATGAACAAAAGTTCGTTTCTTAAACAAAATTTTATGCAAATTACTAAATGCCACTGCTATGGCTGTAGTATTCAATAACATTCATAAAGCTCGCGAAATGAAATTTCATTGTAAGACTAACACTTAAATTAGTGAACGGCATGAAAAGTTAATAATCGATTTTCGATTTTCGATCAACCATTTTAATTGCGACTTTTATAGTCGATTAATCGAATCCCATAATCGATTTTTTTATCGATTATTATTTGTAAAATTAGTAAAAAATTAATTAAGATTAAATTAGATTATGTTTTAAAGACCTTTAGATGTTTAAATATGTATATATTATATATCGATATGTTTAACAACTAAACCAGGAAGTACACTCCTTGATCAAAAGATAATAAAAGGAATCGATATATTTATTATTAACATATTTCTGCAGATCACTCTAATAACGTAACTAAATGTCTTAAATTTAGCACCATATAATTCAAAAACATGCATTTTGTAAAAACATAGGAAGTAAATTAATCACTTTACCAAATATGCAGTTATATAATATATTAGATATATAGATAATTTAGAACTGACACTGGAACCGAGTCTGGAATATTTTCTGCAAGACGGGGCACTTGTTTCGGAAGATATAGACTATCGACTTTAATTTGAATGGTAATGCCGCGATTCTCAAGTAGTAATGTCTACTCAACTGCACTTAATCACTATCTCTAATTCTCAGCGTTGTCTTGGTAACAGGGTGTTCGTGAGATCGAAATGGCGAAGGAATGCTAAAGAAATTGGTCGCTACAGATATAACAGAATCACAGACTGATAATCATATTTCTCTGATCGAATTGTCAAATAGAAACTTATTGAGGTTTAGGAACATTCTTTATGTGAATGTCCGGCACTGCTTAAAGTTCTTCCATTATAATTAATAATTATTTCTTGAATTGTACTTTTACTAATTTTTTATCTTTTAAAAAATTGTCCCAACATATATTTTTTAGAAAGTTTAAAATTTACTTTGCAATTAATGCAATTTATTTTTACAAAAAAGTACTTCACTATGCCAGGTTGATTTTTTGATTAATCGAAGAATAAAATTCGATTTCAGTATAAAGTTGACTGGTAAGAATCGACTACAAAATAATAGTTTTTTGATAAAGAGAATTGATTTTCGAACATAATCGAAATTGATTTAACAGTCACTAACTTAAATGTATTTTCTATGTACTTAATTTTATTTTTATACTAAAATTTATATAGGAATTAAGCGCGAGAAAGTGATTTTCTGGAGGGTATAATACGAGAGTTATGGACAATTTGGAAGTGATCTTCATAAAATTTATTGGTAAAAAATTTAATACCTATTTCTGGGAAAAATGTGAAATAATGGTTCGATTATAACCAATTTTAAGATGTTATAGTATTGGCCCAAGAAAAGTTCACGTACCGAAATTAATTAGGTTATATTTAAAACGGCGAACTATAGATTATCTCAAATGTTGGTTATTGACGTACAGACAGGCGGACGGAAAGTGGTTTAGGCAACCAAAAAAAAAAAAAAAAAGAATATTTTTATAAATTCTGAAAGTATTTATTTAATGTACTAATGATCCAATTATTATAACAATGTTATAAATAATGCGCTTTACCCCTTCTCTAAATTAAGCGCCATTTTTGGCGTTTCTACACCATTGTGTGTCGCCCTAGATGGAGATCGAATGTACTTTAGTAAATATCTCGACTTCTCCATATACGTATTGTCTTTATTGCGACCTGACTGTCCTCATAAAAGTCGATAATTAATGCTTCCGCACAATGGTTTTAAAACACTTTTTTTTGGAAAAAATTTTATAACTTTTGAATTACAAGAGATTTCTGGGGTATTTTTGAGTTCATTTGAAGAAGCATAGGTTCTTATACTTACATGTGTTTTTATAACTTTTACTTTAAGAGATATATAGCCGGAACAAATGCTTTTCTAATTTTTTGGCTACGTTTTTATTTTTTAGTTTTTTAAAGTCTTAAATCGGGTCCTAAAATTTATTAAAAATATCCTTAAAAAATTCTAAAACATATTACAGCAAGAATCTTATAAATATATCAACAAAAAGTTATATTAATCTAAAGTTGATACTTAGCAATTTTTTTACATCTATTTAGATTTTTTTTTGTTCCAAATTATAAAATTTAGTGCAAAATAAAAATAAAAAAATAAAATTGAACTTCAATTACAATAATGAATTTCGTTTAAATTAAATTTTTAATAGAAAAGTATTAAAACAATTTTTAAAATTGGCGTTCACCACCCTACAAGCGATTGAAAATCCATTTTTCCAGAAAAACAAATTTTCGAAATTATAACTCAAAATATGTAAACTTCTTTTTCCAGAAGTTTCGGTTGTAAACGATGACTTTTTATTACGTATAAAAATTCATACTTTAGTTTAGGAAAGCAATTCACTAGAATGAAGTTGAAGGTCCTCTCTGGAATATCCAAGAACCCGACTTTTTTAGAAAACGGATTTTCGGTTTAACTCAACTCATTTTAGCTTTTCTGTAAAACTTTTATGCCTTTTAATTGATCGGAGTTTTGGGCAATTGATTGATGATGAGTTGATTGGGGTCTTTTCGTATACATACAATATTATGGTTAATAATGATAAATGTATTTAATTTTCAATGCACATCAAACGCTATATGTAAAACAATATTTTAAGGCACTAATTTTTTCGTGCGCACTCAATAATTCGATTTATTTCATCTATTAAAAGTGTAATGCAGTTTTTGTTTTCAACTGGGTTATAGTCAGTCTTTCCAGTTTCTTCAAAGGTCTGCTTCCTTTGACTTTTATCACAGAGCTTTCTCGTGCCTACATGACACGAACAACGACGATACGATACCTAGCTACAGTAGAAAATGACAGTGTTGACAAAATTTATTCTCAGTTAGAATGTGTTAGTTAGCACAAATATATCCGACAAGGCAAATTCTTCTGCTTTTGACAGGATGTCTATGATTATATTACTAACTGGGTTGACAAATGCTTTTGCTAAAACTAACTATTGAGTGCAATTCGCTGAGTTAAATTCTTCGGATCTCAGTCGGCTACCTATAGGTTTCTAACAACGAAATATAATTCAATGGGTTAGGTGCTTCAACTCTCAATCGGAAAATGAAATAAATGCTTCGGCTTTCAGTCGGCTAACTAAGATCGTGTGAGCCACGCGAAATCCTAAATACAATCCGACGAGATAAATTCTTCAGCTGTCGATCGGCTAACCATAGGTTACATCCTCTAAATACAATCCGATGAGATAAATGCTTCGGCTCTCAGTCGACTAACTAAAATCATGTGAGATAGACTAAATCCTAAATACAATCCAACTACATATATTCTCCGGCTCTCGGTCGGCTAACTACAGGTTTCGTTCTCTCTCTCAATCGGCTAACTATGGTGATACCACTACAATTCGACGAGATTCTTCGGCTCTCGTTCGGCTAACTACGGGTTCGGCTCTTAAGAAAGAATTTCGGACGTGTCTGGTGATACTTTGATCCCTAAGAGCAAAGTATAACAAGATCGGTATTTCGGTTCTTGCTCCCCCTTTCGGGAGCAGTAACCGAATCGGTACTTTGGTTCTTGCTCAACCCTCGGGTTTTAAAAATTCGGTTAACCACCTTTAAAAAAACGGTTTCGAATAAAACCGAAAATAAGAAAGAAACCGAAACTAACAGCTTTTGTAAAAAACCGGTTAAACGGTCTTCGGTTTCGGGTTTGGTTTTGGATACTCTAAAGTATCTGGGAACAAAATTTTAAATATTTCTCTAATATTAAGCTCATAATCTAATATTTCCTAGTAACGTTATTTACCCAAATGTGAACTGAAGACATTTTAATTTTTTTTAATATTTCTCCAGTAGTCCGCGTACCAATAGTATCCCTTCGGTGGTCTTCTTATATCATAGTTGCAAAAATCTGATTCTCTTTCACTCCAATGGACAGTTTTATCTATAATGTTGATAATGTATACAAAATGTGTGCCACACTTTTTTTTATAAATATTGTACATTAAACTGCACCAAAATTTACCGACTTTTGAATTTTGACCGCAATTCCCCCTACAATCGTTCATTGGTTTGTAAAAAGATATTGTGTGAAATATTAATGAAATCGGATATCGCTAACCCGTGTCGCATCGCACCTGAAGTTAAATTACATTGTGTTGTAACTAATGGTTAAAGAATCAAAATTGACACATAATTATTTATCAAAAAAGGTATAAAAAGAATAAATCAGTTAAAAAATGTTAAAATTACTACGAATTCCCCACACCACACTAACGGTTTTGACCACTTGTGTAAGGAACGTACAAATTTTTTTAAATTTTTTTTGGCAATATTCAAGTAAAATGCTATTTTTAATTAAATTTGAACCGTACTTACTAAAAAATATGTTTTTGTTTCTGCAGGACAATTCAAACCCCTGTCCATGCTTGATTAATAAATTTGGATTTTTTATACGGCTGTTTCAAAACTTCAATTTCAAACTTTGCAAAATTGTGTTCAAGAAATTTCAATAAAGTTCAAAAAAACTATGCGGGTTTATAGAAAGAAGTTGAAAAAAGAATAATGTCAATTTCTTGTATGAATAATTTTAAGGACTTCGGCAAAAATGCATTTTTTGCAGTTTTTTAGTATATTCTATTTTTATTTGAACTGATATTCAGATTAAATCCTAAATAAGAAATTGAACAGGTACCCAGCAAAAAACTACATTACAAAGATGGAGTTGAATCAGGGGTTCAAGTTAAGTTTAGATGCAGAATGCATGAATTTACCATTAGCGTATCATTAGAGAGCAGTTAAAGCGGAAGTTCAAGTAAGCAATTCATCATTCTAATGATTGCAAAGAACACATGCAGGTTTCATGATTTGAATACCATTTTTTATTAATGAAAAAAAAAACTTTTTTTTAGCATTCTGGGAGATTATTTAAATGATTTCCGAATATGAATGAATATTTGTGTTAAAAATATATATTTTTTCGCTTTTAGAGAAGAAAAACAAATTTATTATACCAAATATTTCATTTATTGTTTATAAATAAAGATATAACTCAAAAATTAACAAAATTTTCAGTCTTTTGAAATTCAAGTTTTTTTTTTTTTTAACATAAAAAACAGTGTAAAAAAAATAACAAATCTGAAAATGGAACTTTTTTCGATTTTTAATACATATGCTAAAGATAAACAATTTTTCTAACATTATAAGTTGTTAAATTAAAAATTTAAAAATGTTTTTGTAAATATATATATATATATATATATATATATATACCTCGCTGGTAACAAATGGATCTTATTGATGCTATCTAAACGCGCAAAACCTTCGTAAACTGAGTAATGAACTGCCAAAAATTTGTGTGGAAAATCATTTACGCAATTCAATTGTCTACTTACAAATCAGTTGTCTTTTGTTTCTATTCAAAATTACAAATAAATGCGATATAAAAAATTATAGCTACGTTAATAATTATAAAATCATTAGAAGTATATTTGATTTTAACAAAACTTTTCAATTGTTTCTTATTTTCTTATCCTTAATATTGCACACCATTTGAAAAGTGGGGTCACGAAACACATAGCGTAAATCTAAACAATTGCATAAATGGGAAATTTAAGCGTTTAAAGAATTAAATGAATTAAACATTCAACTTATAATCGGAAATTTTTTCATATATGTTTTTTTGGGAAATTATTTTTTATGCAGTTTTTCATTGCAACTGTATTTTCACCGATTTCTTCTAATATCATTGTATTTTCATTACTTTATTTCTGTAAAGGCGAATAATTGAACAATATAAATAAGTAAATAAATAAGTAAAAAATTAATTAAGTAATTAAAAAATACCTTCTAATTCATTTTGAATACAATTTTTTGTGGCTTATCAATTCTTGAGATATAATTTTTACGTTTTCTGAAAGTAAAAATCGTAATATTAATAAATAATTAAATAATAAATGCATTATGCTTAATATGTGTTCATCCCCAGCAAAAACTTTGCTTTCCTGGTAAGCTTGCATGTATAATTGGAAACAAAAATAAACTACTTATTTTTTGCCTGAATAACTAGTTATTTTTGTTCGACTTGTCCACAAATGCATGTAGTTATTTTTTTGACTCTAGGGGTACTCAAAAATATGTACCTAAACGAAAACAAAAAATAAAAAAAAAAAACAAAAAAATTTTGCCGTCAGTGAGACTCGAACTTGGACACAAAATAACTAACGTCTTACTCAGTACGACATCTCGCACATAGCTTCAAAAGCGACAAAAACTCTTTTTAGTTTAAAATATCTTTTTAGACATTTTGTTATAAAAAACTAACAGCTTCAGAATGGGGTTGAACCAACAACCTTCTGGTTGTTAATCCGGCGCTCTAGCCAACTCATCCACGTGATTGCAGTATTACTGTGCTATTATTCTATTGAATACTTATTAATGTAATACAGATTAGGCAAATAATAATGACGCCTCATTACCAAGAAACTACTTTAATAAGTAGTTGTTATTACCGAAAACCAAAAAGTTTTTGCTGTGTAGGTAAACTGTTTTGTCCAAGGAGCCAACTAAATAATTGAATTCGTCCGGTACCGCAATTCCGTAACTTTTTAACCAGAAAATGTTGTTGTTAAGTATCTAAAATTTATTAGTATATAAATTTTGTCGTTAAGGGCTGTTCTGTAGTAAAATTTTACCGATTTTTTTCGTTAAACACATCGGTAATTAACAATAAGAAAAAAAAAATATCGTAAAACCATGACGATAATATTTTTCTGAAAATGTTTTATAAAAAAGCAGATTTTGGGTCTTAATTACCATTTTTTTTAATTTGGATAACACAGTTTTATAAATATTTTAATTAGAAAAATATATTAATATACGTATGTTTACGTAAAATGTTTTACCAAAAGTTTTTACTGAATTTTTACAAAAAATTGAGAGAGCAATAGAAGTGTTTATAACTCAATATTTACAATTTTGAAACAGGTTTACTGTTATTATTATTATTAAATAAAATTCTTAGTGAATAATTTTATTTATTTATTTTTAGTGAAAATATTGAATTTTGATGATAATTTTAATTTTTAATAAAACTGAATTTTGATTAAAATTTTAGTATTTTGCAAAAATTTGGATTTTTAATAAAAATTTCAGTTTTTTTTTTTCAGAAATTTATAATTTATTTGTAAAAGATAGGATTTTTGTAAAATATGGATTAGGATTTTTTGTAAAAATTTGTAATTTTAGAGAAATATATTTTTATTTTGGTTAATTTTTAAAATAATATTTGATGAAAAATCCTTTTTCTTAATGAAAAATATTCGTAAGGAATTTTAAAAAATAAGCACATCGTAATGTTATTTATAATTTCAACACAAATTTTCAATGAAAAATTTAACACCAAATTAACTTCACAAATATTTCCAACTATAATCATATTGGTATGTTGGTGAAAGACAATCTGCACACTTTTATATAATACTTGAACCTTTTTTCGCATTTTCTTACGAAAATAATTTTACTTTTAAATAAAAATACAATTTAAATTTAAATTTTTGATTTTCAAATAATGACGTTCTATCATTTCTAACGATATTCGTCGTTAAAATGTACTAAGTCGTTAAAACAACTGAAATTTTTCGTTAGTTAACAGAATCGGTAGTAAAGGAAAATAAATTACAGAATTGCGGTACAGGTTGGGTTTTTATTTTTTTTATTAATTTTGCTTTATAAGAAATAAATTAAAATCAATATTATTGTAATAAAGGTATTATAATACACCTCCTCCATTATATGGATGTAATATGCTTTTTCCAATATTTTTAAAAGTATTTTCAATTTCACTAACGGTCAAAGTAGGAATAAATGATATATCTATATCAAAACATTTTATAGGATATTTAAAAAAATTCATAAATTAAGAAATTGTTTTCCTTTAAAATATTAATCTTTAATATCTGTTATAGTTATAAAAACTTCACTGTTTTCTAAATATATATTGTTGGGTGGTTGGGTTGTATATGTAAATCCATATGTGGGTACGAATTCAAAAGGGTAACCTTGTGGTACTTATTCGTACTTCTTGAATTTTCTGCAATATTGAGCCTAGAAACATACAATTGAAGATATATGGTCCTAAATTAATGGGAATCTTTAAAAAGGGATTTTTCTTTCTTCTAATATTACTTTTTGTATCTTTTATAATAATTAACATAGAAATATGAAATTAAAGATATATGTGGGTGAGAATCTACAAGACCTATTAGTCACATTCTTCTTTACAAAAAAATAGTGATAGATATAAGTTGGTAGTTTTTGAATCTTCGAACGTTTAGGATGTATAAAACTGGTACTTTATTGTTACTCTACGAATCTTCTGAACCAAAAGGGATAAAAACAAATTTTAAATTGTATTCGTTCTTTATAGCAAATATATCAAACATGCCGTTAGTTCTTTTTAAAAATCCTATAATTTACTTTGCTTTTTGGTATTTTTTTTTTTAACAAAAATAAGTTTTTAAAAATTGTATTGCTGTTAGTGCCACAACAAAATTTACTATAGAAATTGAAGACGTTAATATTATAACTCTTCCCATTAGAGTTAGGAGTCACAGTTTAATTTTTCGGTTTTTTTCACTTTTAGCATTACGCTATGCGTTTTCTAAATAAAAAAGCTACCAAGTTTATATCTGGTCTATATAGGGACCCCGCAAGTCAGCTAACCCTGTTGCGGGTACAGAATAATTCTATGTGGGTACCCATTTTATTTTTAATTATGAAAATAATCGAATTGTTATCTTACAATAAAGTCGTTTACATTTTTTAATTTTACACTTTTGTTGTACATGTTAATTACTGTAAATTACTATAGCAAAATTAAATAAATTAAAATTTAAAATGTTTTTATTTTATTATTTGTTAAATATATTACTCACACAAAACGATTATTAACAGATGTATATCACTAATGAAAAAGTTAGATATCAATGTTGCCAACTTTATACGTTTTAAAGAACAAAAACTATGAAAAATTCATATACTCAATATTAATTATAAATAATTAGTAGACGTTTTCTAGAAATATATACTTTATATATTTTTAAAAATTTAACTAAAAGCAATATTTGTAAAATCATCGGAAAATAATTTATAAAAGATTTTTTGAAATATATATTTTTATAAATAAACGAAAAAGTCGTTGTCACAATACAACAAGGGAAACTTATATTTAGGAAATTGTTATCAAAATTGCGTTTTACATATATTACTTTCGCTTACCTATTAAATTACAGCAAATATAACTTAAAAAGGTTATCTAAAGTATTAATGGAATTTTGTTCTTTGTGTTACCTTAAACAAAAGTATTTAACATATTACGGTAGCAGTATTTTATTAACATTTAAATTTGGGAATATAACACGATGAATGTATCGCTAAAATAATGACTACTAAGTCACTCAAACATCGTGTAATGGAGGATAAAATAATAGATTATAGAAATGTTAATGTGTGTAACTAATCTTTGTTATGAACATAAACTCTAAATTGAAATGTGTTTTCTTTCTTTTATTTCAATTAATGTATCATTTGATTGAAAATATAATTGGTTTAAAATTAAGAGGAAAGCAAGAAAAACTTTTTATCAAAATAAATGTCATATAGTTTCACACACACACACACACACACAGTAT
Source organism: Protocalliphora azurea (assembly GCA_932274085.1). NCBI lineage: Eukaryota > Metazoa > Arthropoda > Insecta > Diptera > Calliphoridae > Protocalliphora > Protocalliphora azurea. The sequence continues at coordinate 47,602,602 of OW026523.1, forward strand.
TTAATTAAATAATTAAAACTGCTAGAGAAAGCAATTCAATTGGATATACAAAATTTAGATCTAGAGATACTTCGATAGAAATAAGGATTTATTATACTTTATTGCAATGTTAAGACCATAAAAAGGCAATTTATCTAATACTCTATCCTAATACTCCAAAAAGTTCTATTGTTTTGATTCCCGAGAAATAAATGCTAGCGTCGATAATAAAATTTCAAGATTTATAGAAATTTAAGAACTATTTATATTGTGCTACCAAAGCTTATGATATTTACATACATCATATATTATTACAATCATCATATATCATTACATAATAAATATATTTTTATTATTTTTATGAATAAATAATAGAAACAAGAACAGCAACTACGTATTTATCTAAAGTAAATTTTATTTACAATATACTCATAACTAAACCACAAACTGTATGGCATACTTTTGAACTAAAGTAAAAAAAAAAAAAAAATTAAATAAAATAAAAGAGTAGAAAATAAAAGAATAAATAAATATTAGTTGTATATATTGTAAAAAAAGATAGAAAATAAAAGAGCCCAAAAGAGGAAGAAGGCAATCTACACTCAATACAATTAGTGTTGCCATTTTAGTTTTTTTTTCTGCTAGATTTAGTAGAATGGATTGGCAAATTGCATATTATACTTACATCATTTTTTTAGCATACATATTTTTTTATTTTTTGATTTTATTATTTAGTTTCTAAATCTCAAAAGAGACAATATATGCATAAAAATATTTACAAAGTTATGGTATTGATCCATTAAAAACAATCAGATCATGCCTAAATCTTTGGATGTCCATAGAGACCACAATAAAATGAATATGTGAGTAATGGTAAGAACTTAAGATGAATTTCGGTATTGTATATAAATATGAAAAAATTTAATCATTTTTGCATTTTGTAGTGCATATTTGTAGTATATTTTATTATTTTTAGAGCATATGTTGACTTTGATTTTATAAAAACAAATAAGAATCCAGACAATACTTAAAATTAAATATAATGTATACGATTTTAGAAGAGAAGCTTGACTTGTAGCAACAATATTGAAGATTTAGAAACAAGTTAATTGATCTTATTTAAGCCGTTTTTAATTCATTTCCATTAAAGCTATTTTTGAATTGTAATACAGCTAATACGACCCAGCTTTTAAACTTGCCCGAGTAGCATCAGTTAATGTTGTAAAAACATTTTTTTTTTTTTTTATTTTGATGAAAGCATATGATAATATGAATAATTTTCATAATTTCTAAACTATTAATAATGTCTAGAATTAGATGAGTAAACAAATAGAAGATTAATAATGTTCGTGATATAATAATAATAATGGGGAATCAAATTTCGACACAGTTGATAAATTTAAGTTTTGCGTTATTTTATAAATTAAAATAATACATCTTCTTTTAATGAAAAACACAATTTTTGTTAAAAAAATTTGCTTTTTTTTTGTTTTTTAAGCGCATATTTTCGTGTATTTAGAGCATATTTTCATTGTTTACTATTTTTATAGCATATTCGTGGTTTCACTGGTTATCATATTTCCTAAAAAATATTTTAGAATAATTACAAATTTTAAGCAAAGCTTTACAGGCAATAGAAGGCGACCCTTTAAAATTTTTAAATGACTTGTAATCCCAAATAAAATATATGTTAGAGAAAAAGTTATTGAAATTATTAAAATGTGGAAAACATCGATGATTTTCATTTGAAAATCTTATTAAAAAAAAAAATCGATTACCAAAAAATATTGATGTTTTAAAGAAAATAAGTTTATATGTTTTCTATTGAAACACTTTAAAAGAGACTTAACCTCCTATTATTTCACCTTTAAAAGAAATCAAAAGTAAACAATAAACGTAATTGGGACAGCCCATTCGAACAATTTTCTAAATTTACCCTTCTCTACTGTTAAAGTGGAGCTTTTATTTAACTTTATGGGTCTTGTTAAAAACACATTATAATAAGTAAATTTTGTATAATAATTAAATATTTTTTCAATATATTAATTTTTCATTGAAAAATAAATTTGAATTGTTGAAAATTTTGTGTATCAGTATCTGGATACAAAATTCAAGTCCAATAGAATAATGTTTGAAAATAAAAAAAAAAAAATTTGCTACTTTGATTTTAAAAAATTTAATTTCATCTTTATTTTTTTAAATCAGAAAATAATATAATTTAAAAATAAAAAAAATAAGTGTTAAATAATTTTATCCTTCAATCGACTACTGGTATTGAACTTAAAATTTACAACTGTTAGTGATTGACAGTGAAGAACAAAATTTGCCATATCCTTGCCAAATATTTTTACATTATATTTATTCAATATTTATGGATCTGTTTTAACAACATAATAAATCTTATTAAGCAAAATTTAAAATATCGCAAATATTTAACAAAAATCAAATATAACTTGTAAAATTCTTGAAATGAAATATGTCATATGAGAACAATACTAAATATTTTCTTATAATTTTATTTATCTATAAAAATTTCAAAAAATTTCAATTTCGAAAAGAAGGTCTTGCCAAAACAATATTTGTTGCAAATCTTGTAAAATAAAATGAAAACAATGGCCGGTTTTGTATTGTTCTCTTAGTGTATACTTAAGTGCAAACTTAATTAAGAATCATTAAATTAAAGCTCATAAAATAAATAAATAACTTGAAATGTGTAAAGATATCTTAAGCTTATGGGCTGTAAAATTAAAAATATGTTGGTGCAAAATATACAACCGCAAAGAAAGTATAAATTTAGAGCGTATTTTTAAATATTTATTAAATTTAAAATAATTTTATTAGATTTCATATTTTTATTTATTTTCAATGAATATTTTTTAAGATGTCAAACTTAAGGATCGAGAAAAGAATATTTAAGTTTTTAATCACAAAATAATTATATAAAAAAGACTATAGTGTAAATATTGTTTGCAATATTTGGTTATTTTTATAAGAATATGTATTTATATTTTCTTAATATCTTAGCAGATGTTATGGAGAATTTTCTGGCAACACTGAATAGAACAGAAATAAAAAATAATATAAATGAAACGATATGACAAAGTTATTAGCAGGGCAACCAAAAATATACTCTAAAAAAAGTGTTTTATGCGCATAAAAATGCTCTTAAATTCGAAAAATGTGGCACTAAAATTAAGAAATATGCTCTAAGAATATAATTGTTTCTGACTAAATTTTAAATTATAAAAATATTAAATTATTAGCAAATACTAAAAAATATTTTCTTTTTGCACTTTAAAATATTCAAATCTAATGCATTTTATCAAGAAATTGCAAAATTTCTATCAATTTGTAGGATGAAAATTATTAGGGAATCTCATATGAAAAACGTACGCAACATTTAAATGAAAATTTCACTAATGGCAAAACATTTCTCTAAAGTCTAAAATATGCAAAATCATCTCCTTTGGCGTAATAATTCAAAATAATGCTCTTATGTATAAAATATGATAAAATATGACATTTAAGTCTCTAGTATATTCTCCAAAATAAGGATTTCCTATGAAAATAAGATAAAATATGCTACTAAGTTAAAGATATGCTATTACGACTAAAATATGCAAAAATATGCGGTAACAAATCGATTTTGCATATTTTTGGTTCCCCTGGTTATTAGTAACATTAACTAGATTCAACCAAACACACAACAACATTACATACATATAACCATAAAAATGTATCTAACTGTAATGTGCAACAAAAAAAAAAAAAAAAAAAAATTGACAAAGTTTAGAGAGAATAAAAAAGAAAATAAATTAACCCTTCTACTGTCGGAAGTCTCAACGACTAACCGAACTGAACTAAATAGATTCCTACAAACAAACACACTAACATGCTATGAGTCTATATGAATGGATAAATGAATGGAGAGGCATGTACCCTGCAAACATTTTCTATTGTGGAAGTCACTAAGAAGAGTATTCCAGAAGTTGCAATTCATCGCTAAAACTTTTGCCAAAGTGTGATAAAAATCATCTTCCGTCGGTAAGAACTGTTCCTCGTACAAGAGTCTTCTAGAAGTCTCGAAAAGGAAAAAGACTCCTCTGAAGATGATTTTGCACTTCTACTGTTTTTGTATTTATAAATAAAATTAACTTTTTTTCTAATACATATATTTCGTAATTATTTTTATTTCACACATCTACATTACAAAAGTAACAAGTCACATAAAAATTAATGTTGTACTTAGGGAACTCCAAATAAAATCCTCATTAATAATAATTTTAATAATAAACTTATATTTAGATTAGCATTTGGACAAAGAATATGACAAGACATTTTTAGAAGCAAGTTTTGAACTTTTTTAAATAAAAAATACTTGTCTGTTTGATGAAGTATTTTCTAAAATAAATTTACAAGAATAGTCCGATATTACTAAATAAAAGTTTAAAAAGATTTACTTACTTTTTTAAAATATTCTTCGCTGATTATAAATCATTTAATTATAAGGAACATGTTTCCTTTTATTTTCAATATTACAGCCAAACTGTACTTAAGTTAAGATTAATGTGCAATAGTAATGTATTTTGTTTTTAAAGAGACTAAAAAATATACTTTTGGTAGATGAAAAGAAGATAGTAATGTATTTGGTTTTTGTAAATTTCGAACAATCTTCCGACAATCATTTAGAATTCACTAAGAAGTGACGTCTGGACAATTAGCAACAAATTAATCTTAAAAATGTTTGATGCCTATAGTGTAGTAGAGTTATCATTATTAAAAACTTTACTTTCATGTTCAGGTATACCCACTCCCTAATCACACGTAGAAGTATAATCATCATCAAATACACACAAACACTTTAACACACTACATTGTTGTACAAGTACTTGATACTTAGTTGGTTGGTTGATAATTTAACTTGGCAATGGATACATTAGTTAGATATAGTACAATGTTGGTTCTTACATACATACATACAACATATTTACTTTGCTTTGACTAAGTATACATACAGTTGGTTTGTTTGCTATTTGGTTGACTGGTTGTTAGACAGGATTGGGGGCGAGAGACAGAAGAAATTTGGTCAACTTCTATATAAATTTCATACCGACTATTTTGTATGTAGATGGCTGGCTGTATGGAAAACATTCAAAAAATATAGTTTCGAAATCATAAGGAAAAGAACAAACCTTAAAAGAATAACGAAGGAAACTATCTAAACAAAATGAGTGAATACTAGGTTGTCAGTTACTTGACATTGAAATTAATCGAATAATATTTCATATATTTTTTATTTATTCGTGTGATAGAATAAAATTTTAATTTTCATCGATTAATTGAACGAATAAGGAATAAAGTATATTATTCGAATAATTAATAACAAGTTTAAAAAATGCAAAAATTTGTATTTTTAATTGGACTACAGAGATTTTAGTTGGATTATATAGATTTTGATATGTGTAGAAACACGAATATGCTTTCAGTTTTTTTCCATAAGGTCTGAATTTTTTTAATGGCATGTCTAATATTTCGCCCATAATAATACCACTACACGAGTATATTTCAGTATAATTTAAGAAAGGTGTGACACAAATGATAAACCAAAAGATGAGGACTAAAAATGTCTTTAAGCCACCCTAATAACATTTTTTATATGCTCAATTTTTTCCAAGTTATTTAGAAATTAGGATCCGATTTTTTTTGTAGAATTGAAATAAGCTATGTATCATCAAAATTAATGCACAAATCTTGATTTTATTCACAATATTTTAAAATAACCATTCATAAAAAATATAATTAAGCTTTTTGGCTTTAAAGCGATTATAGTTTTCTTTAATAAAAGCAGATGTGGAAAAAATATTTTCACTTATTGAAGTGCTTTTTGTGGATTTTGAAACGCTATCCGCATTATGGAAAAACTATTAATACCCAATTAAAGGTGGTTATCTATGCTTTTGACCCAAATAAAACCAATGATGATTATTTTTTTTTAATAATTTGCGATTTTGTCTCATAATTTCACTTTTTAATTTGAACACGTACTAATCTATGCGCTGAACAAATGTTTTAAGTAAGTTTAAACCCTGATTTATTTGGAGCATAAAATGTCTTTATATGGTTTAGTTATAGCGAAAAGATATCTCAACGTCTGTGGTATCAAAACTACACTAAATGAAATTTGGGAACGTACCACCCATATACTACAATGCCTGATCGCCAGACATAGCTAATTAAATTAAGTATTTGACAAACCTTACCATCATGCAATTTTAGTTAGTTCTTGCTGTAGTAATTTGTACAAATTCAGGGTGATATCTCTAAATAGCATTATTTAGAAAGTATCCGTAACTTACCAGCAAATAACCAACCGGAAGGATACTAGTTTTTTAAGTAATTTAAAAAGAGTTATGTCTAAATATATCTTGAGACCTGAATTGATCTAAATCACACAAAAGCTTGTAGCATCATGCTAAGAATAATTTCTGTGCACCAGGTTTTACAGTGCTTTATAATTCATTGATCAATTATGTTAAATATTTAGAAGACATTCAGATGATAAATTATTATTTTACAAATGTATACAGTTTTTAAGACAATTTACTTTTATTTGTATTATAGTGATCTCGTGATTGTTGTTTTAGTTCAAATTTGTGCAAAAATATGTCGCAACTCATAATTTCCTAAAAATATCGCCGATAAAATGTAAGAAATTCCACATTTCTACATAAATTCTATAAACTTGTATAATCAATTAGTCAAATATACAATTAGTTAGAACTAACTATTTTTGCTACTTAATCGACAAATTTATTGCAAATTTAAAATATATAATTTTTTCTTCCAAATGTACACGTTAAATAAACTGTAATTTTTATCCAAAATGTCTAAAATGTCTATTCTCGTTCCTATTTGTTATAACAGTAAATACGACTCCGATCGTATAATATTTTACACAAATTTTATATGACAGGCACGGATCCAGCCGAAGCATTTCGGGGGGTTTTTATAAATAACTTTTGAACTATAAAATGTTTCTTTTTTGTGTCACAAAAAAAAACTTGATATTTTACTTATTTATTCCTTTTTAGCTTTTGAAATAGAAACTAAAATTTTTATGAATCTATGATTCGTAAATTTCAGGGAATATTGAATAGACTCTAATAATTTAAGGTGTGCTTTTATTTAATTGTTATCCTCCAAAGCATTTCAAACAATTAAATGTATTTAAAAGAAATTGATTAAAATGCATGGCCTGAAAAACATGAAAGGTTGGGCTATGTTTTTCTACTTAGAATATCAATTTTACTTAAATTGATCTAATTCTATTCTCTAATATCAAACACTTACTGATGCAAAAATTTGGAATTAATCTGATAACCGTACCGAAAATCAATATATATTTTTAAAAAAATAAAATAAATATTTTTTTTGATTTCAGTTAATAATATCTTTGCTGAAATACTTTTCATTACTTGTAAAAAATAAGAAATTGTAAGAAAAATAACAAAGTTGTTAAACTCGAAAAACTAATAAATTTTCAAAAATTCGAAATACCCTGTAAATTCTGAGATATTTCGAAAAAAAAAAAACGACTTGATGGTAGTTGTGGCACTATAGATCTCGTAGCTACCTAAATTTTAAGTAAATTTTGAATTTAATTGAATGAAGAAAGCAGAAGAACGTAGATTTTAAATTTTATTTAAATCTTTTATATTTACTACAAATAAGAAATAATTTATAAATTTTTTAAATTAAATTTGCTTTTCTTTTTCGAGTGTTATTTCGAAAGATGTCAAGTTTAAAATACTTTTTCATTTACAATAAAATGAGATGTCAATATTTTAAATCGTTTAAATGCTCAAGCTATTATTTAAAATTTTCAAAACTTTATCAAATCACTTTATGCTTTACTTCAAAGATACTTAGGGCAAAAGTAAAATCGTATAAAAAGTTTAAGTAAACCATTCCATATTAAATCGAATAAATTTCTAAATTTTTATCCAATTTAAAAGAAAATAAATCTTGTTATGCTTACAAAAAAAAAAAAAAAAAAAAAAAAAAGGCTTTAAAAAATATAACGTCGTTGCATAGATTTTTGTAGAATAAAAATGTATAATAAATTGCATTGGAACTTGAAAAATTTAATTTTTTTAAATATTGTTTAAAAGTTTTCTTTTAGTATTTTACCAAAACATATAAAAATGTATATGGATAACAACCTTGATTTTCCTAATTAACAAAAATCTTAAAAAAAAATAAATTAAAAAAACAATGACATAATTTATCTAGAAACTTACCAAAAAAAAAAAAAAATTTAATAATTTTTAATTAAAAAATTATGCATATTTTCAATTAACTTTTTTCTTCAGATTTTGATTTAAAAATTACCATTTTTAGGCATTTATCGTTGAAAATTTATGTGTAAATATTTTGTTTAGCTTCTCAAAATACGCAAAATTTTCATTATATATAATTTAATAATATTCAGCATAAATATTATATTTTGTATGAAAAAATTCGGGGAAAAATTTTTTGTGTTGTTACTTAAGTGTTTTTTTTTTAAGTTTTGGATAGATTTTTATTTATAAAGTAAAAAATATTTTTCATTAACTGATAAAATTAGTACTTAGATAAATTATTTTTTTTATCGAAAGATGAATTTTAAATCGTATGATCTGTAAAATTTAAGCTTAAATTTAACGAAATTTGGAAATTTCCTTTTGTTCCTCGAATAATCGATTAATTTCTATTCGAATGACAACCCCAGTGAAGCCACACACAAAGTTCAGTTTTATATTTATATTTCTAGTTTCATAGAATATTCAGAAAAACTAAACAATAGATATTTTTTATGTTTTGAAATATAAAAATAAAGAAATTGACATAATTATGTATGTATGTATGTATGTATGTATGTATGTATGTATGTTTGTATATATATATGGATGAGTATGATTTAATAATCCCTGCAAACATTTTCTATTGCGAGAGGTACTAAGAAGAGTCTTCCAGAAGTTGAAATTCATCGCCAAAACTATTGCCAAAGTATCATTAAAATCATCTTTCGTCATAAGACTCATATAAATATTAGTTTTGTATATAGAGAACTTCAAATAAAATCCTCATGAGAAACTTATAATGAATTCCGGTACCTTTAAAAGAAGAAAAGAAGATTAATAATAATATTTAAAATCATTTTTGCAAGCAAAGTTTTAGTTTTTTTTTTTTTTTCATATGCAAATAATTTTCTGTTTGATGGAAAACTACTCAAAAAACATTTGAAAAAATGAGTAATTTTCATACAAATTTTATTTTCAAACAATTTGATTGTCGTACTGAATCAGGCCATTAATTATGAGTAAAGTTGTTCTTCTTATATTTATTATTATAGCCAAACTGTACCTGAGTTAAATTATTACTGAAATAGTACATAATTTTTCCTGTTCCTCTATTGTGTTGTTTTCTTTTTATAAAAAAAAAAAACTGGCAATCCTCAAACACACGCTTAGAAGATTAATGAGCAATAGTAATGTATTTTGTTTTTATTAAATTCGAATTGTCATACTTTTGAAAGATGAAAGGGCGATAGTATTGTATTTTGTTTTTGTAAATTTCGTAAACACTTCTGACAATTATCTAGAAGTCACTAATAAGTGACGTATAGAAGATTGACAACAAATTTATCTTCGAATCGTTTGAATTCAATAAACGTATGAATAAAGAATGTAATAGAATGTGCATATAAATGGTTGAATAAATGATGTATTGTAAAAGAGTCTATTTCGCGTACCGCAATGAAAGATTTTGGTGTATTTTTTTTTTTTTTTTTTTTGTATTTCATTTTACTATTTATATTTTCTTGTCAATTTATTTGGAACTTAACTGAATAAATAATAAAATAAGTTAGCGAAAATAATTATAATGTGCTATAACGTCATGGCACAGAGGGTGAAATTCATTTATTTTGTTTTTTATATACCATACTTAGTTAATACACTCAATAAATTTGCTTAGTTAAATTTTTAAAAAATAATATTATATTATTAGAAAATACTTTGATGATGGATCCACAAAAATAATAAAATATGTAAAATCATAATATGAGAGCATATTTATAAATCCGTGATTTTTTTAACGTATGTTGTAACTGATTAAAAATCAATACTTCTCCCGTCATATCACATATGTTAAGAAAGCACCCCGGGATTTCTGGGAAATTTGCAATTTTTCATGTACCGCTTTGCCGGGAATTTTGTCCGAGATTCCTGGGAAGTCTAAAAGCATTTAAAGAAATAAAACTGTGTGAATTTAAACAAAAACCTATATATAATTTTTTTAAGAAAAGTATACTAAAAATCAAGCTGGGAACAACTATATCTTAATAACAATTTCAATTTATCTTACTACATACATTATATGATTTTTACATATATGTGATAAGTCTATGGCATGAATTGAATTAAGCATCTTAATAAAATGTCAGTTCTAAAAACTAGCAAGTGAAATAGCATAACTGATTGTCAGTAGTATAGACAACATGCAGAATTTACAAAACATTAAGAAAGTTAAGAGCAAAAGCTAGTAGTAAGTCTCACAAATCATTAGTTATTTATATAATTTTCAACTGGAAAGCTACAAGAAATATTCTCTGTTATGTTGAAGAACGTCTAATAGGACCTATAACATGAAAGCGAGTGTTCTATAATGGTTATTGTAGGAATATAATGTATAACAGACTTAGAGTGGTCCAAAATTTTATTTGCGATCTTCATTTAAATGTACCTAAAATTATGAAATTTTCATTTATAATATCTTGACCAAATTTCAAGGACATTTATGTTGACAGTTCCAAAACAAATCTTATTTTTTTGATACTCGTATATAAATTAAAGAAAAATTAATATACACATATTTTATCATTTAATTTTAATAATAAAAATTTTGTGTCATCACCATTAACTTTTTTATAAAAACAATAAAAACAATACAAACGACAGTGTGACATACTGCTCCAATCATCATAGGAATTTTAAATTTGGCCTTTCATAATTTTAGGTACGTTTAAATGTACGATACCTTTTGGTTATTTTCATACAATGTCTTGAAACTACAAAACAGTTTAATATCGTTTGAACTCCTTTCAGTCACTCCGAAGGGTTTCAGAAAAAGCAATCATCAGACACTACTTTTACAACTATTAATGTTTAAGTGAATTTTTAATAAATTAAATTTTTAAAAAGATTTACGAAAGTTTGAATAATAAAAATATCTGGCTAAATATTTTGTTATTTAATTTCTCTATTTTTCTGCCTTAAATACGACAATTTTATAGTATTTAAATAAGAATAACAATATTGCTTAATATTGTATCGATATCCACAAAACTCTTTTACAATATATGTATATATGTCATTATTCATAAGAGTTGATTAAATAGTAGATTAAGCAATTGATCAAATTTCCATTTCCCATTACATTTATGACCCTGTTTTAAATTGGCTAATACAAAAACTCTATTCTAATTGGGTCTAAGTTTTTCAGCTAATTGATAATTGTAATTTGTAATCCAGGATTCTGGGAAGCCGAAAAAATTTTCCCGCTGTTCCGGGAAATCAAAAAGTACGGGAAGTTGGGATCCCTAATGTTAATAGATATCTGTAATTTTTAACAAACTACTGCAATACTTTTTCATTAACAGCTATTCGATGCATACTACCTCGTCCACTTTTTGTAAAAATTAAAAAAATTTGAGTGCTAATATTACATTATTATTTTTTCAATAATAATAATAATAATAATAATAATAATAATAATAATAATAATAATAATAATAATATTAAAAACAACTTATATTTAAATGGTAAAAGGATTGCTTGCTGAGTTTTGTTGTAGTTCCACAAGCATCCAAATTTCAAGACACGGTGTCGCAGAGTAGAAGGTGGTTGAGATTACAATATAATACTTGTTAATTAGAGTTTTTGATGGGAAATCATGGGAAAGAAATTTTTTGCCTCGTAATCGCGAAAATCATGCTTGAATTCCCGGGATTTCTTGTATATGCAAAATGTTTATATATTCTAACTCATATTTGGTTATTTTAGTATATATTTTTTTAGTTTTTACATACATTTGTTTTTATTTATTTATTTATTTCATTTAAGTTTGTTACGAGTTTAAATATCTTTTAGGGAATATCTAAATACATTTGATAGTTTCTGAGTCCTTCATGCATTTTCGTATAATATATGAAAAAGTTTACTCATAAGACCATGCAATTTAAAAGGTTCAGTTGTCCAAAAACTGAACATGATGTAAATTAATTTTTGAGCTCAGATTTTCCTTAGCTATAGATTAATAGTGTAGCGCAAAAATAGAAGGAATGATTAATTAGTTTATTTTAAAATTTTTTATCCTGTATTTAACTGAATTATCTAATAAATATTTAAAAATTTTTGATCATTTATTTTTGACGGATAGTTGATTCCGGGAAATTTGAAAAACAATCCCACTTTCCAGAGACAAATTGTATACGAATGTAGTCGGCTTGCCAAATATTCCTAAATTTTACTACACACTGTTAACCCATCCACCCGAATTTTCCCGAATTTTGCACTGTATTTTCTAGTTTTAAATCTAAAGAAGTTATCCGACGAAATGAGATTTAGCAACAACGATAAAATTATTAAATGCTTATTTTGTGTACCTTAAGAATCAGAACCACACCACTCCAGTGTCACATTTATTCAAATTAGAACGATAAAAATACGAAAATTCATGTATTTTAATTGAAATATTTTTTCACGAATTTACTAGTAAACATATCATATATTATGAAAAAAAAAACACTTAGAATATTAGACAGTGTCTATAGCGAGAATTATGGCTTTTCAAAGTTGATGAATTTTAAAAATATTTTAATTTTATTTAAAATTTTTGTGAAGAAGTATATTAACTTGAACTGCATATAACTCAGTAAATAGTGCAGTATCCAAATTATTGCTGTATTTGCCTCAAATATTTATTTGGTATTGAAAATGAGCAAAATCAATTAATAAACAAGAAAGTTATTGAAAAAATACTAGAAACACAGGGTGTCCGTTGTAACTTCAGTTCATATTTTTGTGCTGATACCTTTTAAACGACAGCGAAATTTTGTATAGATAGTTCGAAGGTCGATATAAAGTCAAAAGGCAAAAATGGACGTGGTCCGCCCACATTACCGCCCACCTCCCATACAACGTGAAACATTAACGAAATTTTGTATAAATAGTTCAAGGACCAATGTAAACAATCCTAACTTTCGTATTATGTGAAATTCTAAAAAGTTGCAGATGGCGATACCCACCATGTGATATTCAACCAAGCCGAATATAACATTTTCACAATCTAATCATTTGATTGATTAGGAGACGTCATAAGTATTTACACATTAAATCCTCCAAAAAATTTACACTAATTATAATTTTAATCTGTAAATTGATTTTATACATTTTTGCTCGAACCGTTAGAGGGTTAATAAAGTGTTTGAAGATACTGCTATTGATAGTCCCCAGAGGAGACACTGCATTGCATAGTGTGAGATTTTGCCAAATTAGGTTTATACACCTACATTTTCATATTATCAATATGAATATTAAAAATCTGTGTTTTAATTCTATTCCTGTAAAAAAAGGTGAAGAAGCAGGAATAAACAACATATTCCTTTTAAACTTATCTATATCTAGTTTGAAAGTAATGTGCGCAAATAACCAACATTGTACTTAAAAAAAGCAACTGATTCACAGTTATTCTTTCGTAAAGGGCCTAAATTTAATCCATTTTGGTAAAAAAAAACTCTATGTTTTTGTTATATGTTTAAATAGGATAAAGCGCTTAAATAAAGGTTTAAAATGTAAAAAAAAAAAATCAACGATCTTATTGAGTTTTTTAACGCCTAAAAAATATCTCACTTTGAAGCATCGTTATACAATTATTGTATGCGAAATATTATTTTTTTTCGTTTTTATAGTCTAGTTCTTTAAAATATACAAGCCGTTTTCTCATCAATTTCATTTATCAAAAAAAAAAAAAAAAAAAAATCTGTATAAAGGGTAATATGTATAGTCTCCAACAATAGATGCCTTTAGATTCACCCTGCTGTTAGTAGATATGCCTATTATATGAAGGTTAATTGAATAGTGTTCATTGCCTCTGAATGATTATTTTGTAGTTTGCCTGTAATTCAAATGTATGCCGATTTCTGGATTCTATATAACTGGTCCACTACATCCCTCTTGTATTATTGTATTGTATTATTTTTCAGATATTTGTATTAGAAGAAGTAGACGATTTTTGTCGTGTTATTAGGGGCAATGGCATAGTGGAAAACATCATGTCACTTATATCAGAAACGCTCTCATTAGTGAAGTCGGTATCAACATCGATCGATCTCATAGTGGTATTTCCTTAAATGCAGAAAACCTTAGAAACATTGACGAACCTTAATTTACTATTACCAAAACGTAAAATATAAATATCGTTTGTATAAATTCATAATTTTACATAGAAACTATTTACTTGTTGCCAAGTTAATAACTAACAAGTAATTTTATAAATTACTAACATTTTGCTTTAAGTGTATGTGACTATTATTTTTCTTTTTTTTTTTTGTTTTTATTATTTTTCCTTTTACGTATTTTTAAGCATTTCTTATTCATCAGTACGTTATTACGAAATGGAGCATAAAAGAATTAAACAAAAATTTGGGTCATTATGTCAAGTTGATAGATACCTGTATACTTACTTTGTTTGACTGTTTTGTTTTAAGTTTTAAAATTAATTCGTTTATATTTACGAGTATTATTAAAATATTCTAAATAAATCGAATTGATTGTGACCATACTTTTTAAGAAAATATATTAAACTGGTCGTTATTAAGTTCAAAATAATTGATCTTTTTACAAAGTCACATACTGTGAAAACGGAGTAATGGCTTAAAAGCTAAAGAAGAAAGATGGGAAGAAATATAAAACTACAAATTGATATGAGGGATTTTTAAAAATTCTTTATTTTTCTTTTTTTCTTTTTTTTTTTTTTTTTTTTTTTTTTTTTTAAAAGTCCAATGTTTAAATTATTTTATATGTACTAAATGTATTTATGTAAATTATTTTTAGATTCATATATAAAAAATTAACGTTGCCACTAATAATTATTAATCATCTACAAAATTATCGTGCAATATACAATTTTAAAGATTAGAGATAGTACATACTATCTCGATACTGCGATACTACAATCTCTCATGTTTTTTATGTGATTTAAAGTAAAATTAACACAAATTTATATTTTTAGAATAGAATAAATAACAAATACAATAAGGTTTTAAACTTTAATAGAATAGATAAAAAATAAGAAATATGTATCACAGTTCACATATGTGGCCCATTAGCTCAGTTGGTTAGAGCGTCGTGCTAATAACGCGAAGGTCGCGGGTTCGATCCCCTCATGGGCCAAAGTAGTTTTTTGCTGTTGATTAAATATAGATTTTTTAATTATTTTGTAAATCTTATAATAAATTGTTTGAGATTAGTCTTAAATGTATATAATACATACATAGAAATTTTCAAGGAATTAAAAAAACACACACACACACAAAAATGTTATTGTAGGTGTTTGGTTATATTTGCTGCATATTTCCATATATACACCCAGCAAATATTGTACATAAACTCATGTATACTTTGGACTTGGTTGGCTCATCATAGACAACATGACAATCTAATTAATCCTCAATTAAGTAGTAGACACAGGTGGTCATTTAATTAGTTTACTTGGAAAGTAAACTTTATATGCATTAGAGTGACAAAGGGAGATGACGGAGATTCGTAAATTCTAGCTAAGGATATATAAGCAGAATTATTAAAACCACCACATTGCTGAGATGTTTGTAATAGAGTGAAGCAACAAACGGATAGAATATAAAATAAAAAAGGAAAAACATTACACAACTGAGATAAAGATAAAATAACAATTAAAACTGGCGACAGTAAAATATTAAAATAAAGGAAGTATTCTGTGTGGATGGGTAGCAGATGACTGTGGCGAGCATAACCGATTTAATAAGGGGTTTAAACGTTAGCATAGTTATAACATGTTATTTTTTCTTAATTATTTACTTAAAAATAAAATGCTTTTCCTTTTTTTCCATTAAAGCAAAATAAAACAGACTTGTTTTCATTTAAATTTTTAGCAACAGATTGTCTTACAAAACTGGCTCAATCGTTATGACAGCAACAATATTAACAGGAAAGTAACATTTAACTTAGGCAAACTTTTTTTGTTCACTCTTGAGCGGAACCTAATAACATGCACTTAATTTACAAGTTCCTTTTTAATTTTGTGTGTCTGTATTTTAACACTGAAATATGCCTCTACATTATGTGAATGAGTGTGTATTTGTTTTAATAATTGTTGTTGATTTTTTCTATTTCTAACTATGTTCCATTACATTACAAAATTATATCACATAATACACGCTGGGTCAAGTACGTTGGCATTCTTGGTAATATTCCAAATGTTATAAATATTAAATAAATATGTTTGCGATCTTCTTTCCTTTTTGTACTCCCTTTTGCCTTCCTTTTCTTTCTTTTATTAGGTCATCATCGTTGTTAACATTGTTGAATTTCAGTAATAAAAGTATTAGATTGAAATTAATCAAAATTACATTTTGGCAAAAAATATGATGATTTACAGCTGTTACACAGTTATGTATTTAAATATCACATTAAATACATATACATACATACATACTTACATGTAATTTGCAGTATAGCACTCAAAAAGTAAATGTCACACATCGTATTTAATATATTCTAGAAAAACAGCTTCCGGGGCGATGTTACCTGGTGTATTATAGTATATAGGATTAATTAAGTAGTAGCATAGGAGTATTTTGTTAAATGCTTAAATTTTTTTTCTTTTTGAGATTAATTTTGGCATTTAAACTTACAATAAAATTTAGACCATATACTTTGCCCTATTTAAATCTCCGGTCCCTGATGGCATTATACCTGCAGTACAATGCGGATTTATTAGTTTCCTGGCTACTCAGCAAGCTTGTCATGTGCTTATATCCCCGAGTCATTGACTAAATGTACAGTGGTATTTATCCCTAAAGGGGGTAAAACCTCACATACAAGATCGTCCTTCCTCTTGAAGACACTGGAAAGGTTAATCTTCCTATACTTACGTAGAATGATCAACTCTTGCCTATTATCATCGTCTCAACAAGCCTATATGAAGGGCAAATTTGTTGAGACTGCACTACATTCGCTCCAGTGAGGGTGCATCTACCATTTACAGGGTAGCAAATAGGGGTACTCCGCAAGGTGGAGTTTTATTCCCACTTCTCTGGAATATCACCGTTAACTCATTACTCAGGGAACTTGATTCACTGAAGTTTAAGACTGTCGTTTACGTGGATAATGTTGCGGTGGCTGTATCTGGAAAATATTTTAATACTATGTCTTATCGCCTGTAAACTGCACTGGGAGTACAATTAGTGGCCTTAGCGTGAATCCAGGAAAAACGGAACTTGTCCTCTTTTCTAGAAGATACAAGATTCTATTTTTTCCATTTCCACGCCAAATTAATGAATGAATTAAAGGTGTCAGATAGTGCGAAGTACCTTGGGATTATACTGAACTCCAAGCTATCATGGCTCCAAAATACACGGGACAGAGCCAAAAAAGGCCGGCATTGCCCTATATATGTGTAGGAAGACCATCGGTAAAAACTGTAGAATAAATCCCAGGAATACGAAACGTGATTAAGCCCATACTTATGTACGGAGCGATAGTATGGTGGAAGGCTATGGAGAAATCCACCTATATCAGAATCTTTGATAGGATTCTGCTTAATTTAGCGCTACTCTTAACAGGTACGCTTCGTTCTAAAGTCCAATGTTTAAATTATTTTATATGTATACATATACTAAATGTATTTATGTAAATTATTTTTAGATTCGTATGTATGTATGTATGTGAACTGGTTACCAGTCAAACAGATCGCCATTATATTATTATATAATTGTTTATAGGTGCATGGAATGATAGTGGAATTGGCCATGCGACCATTCTGGGATTCCTTGATAGCATTCCTAGCAATATCGATTATTGAAATTTCTCAGTATCAATCTCAACTACTCCAGAATTAAGAGCTGGTTCAGTTGAGCTTTGTACTGACGGGTCCAAATCTGCTGAAGGGGTTGGGAGGGTGTCTATATTCACGTTTATGGAAAAAACATTTCTTTAAAATTGCCAGATCACTGCAGCATTCTTCGAGCAGAGATCTTGGCCATAAAGAGGGTAATGAACTGGTTAATGTACTATAGGGTATTCGGAGTGGATATCCAAATCTGTAAGGACAGTCAAGCCGCGATCAAATCCCTCTCGGGTGTCTTTTCGACATCCAGAATGGTACATGCCGTATATCTCTAAATAAGATGGTGAGGCATTCAAATCTGGAGCTGGTCTGGGTTAGTGGTCATTCAAGCACCCCGGGTAATTTTATTGAGGATTCTCTGATATTGATATCAGATAGATCGATTCTATCATACATGCCTCGGGTTGGTTCGTTTCGAACGCTATTACGAACATGTGAGTTAGCAACACATGATCCCTCAGGGTTTCACAACGGGATAAAATTTTTCGCAAGTGAGCTATATCTTATTAACTAGATAGCTGCCCTAAGAACCTAACCTAACCTATAGACCATATAGAAATCAATATTTTTTTAGAACCAAGACTACACTACTTTGAAAAGGTGCTATATTTTCGTCAAATGTTAATTTTAGTATATAATTTCAATAAAAGGCTTCCAATATTTAAGAAAATATTAATTTTATTTGAAAATATAGTATGTAATTTGAAATTACACATAGATAACACATGCATTCAATTACTCATGGACTACACATCAGAGTGAAAATTACGCACAATATGTGTAATTACACTTGCTCCAATTTCTTGTTAACACCGATTTTAAAAATGTTAATGCTATTCAATATTAAACATATTGAAAATAAAGTTAGATAAAAATATTAGCAACTGTGGGCGTGGCATGCTGTGAAAGACAAATATTTTATGTTACTTTATAAAAAAATTTGTTTTTTGTAACTTTGATCAGAAATAAATTATCATTACTCGCAATTATTGGCCGCATTTTTTTTGTTATGTTGGTAGGATAATAGTTTAAAAGAAATCGTATTATGTGTCACTGTACATTTTATATCTGCTGCGCTATTACATGTTTTCTCAGGTACTATATTTTAGTCACATTTTAATTTTAGTGAAATAGAACTTTTGAGGGCCAAAAAAGTGTTAAACATATTTTACTACCAGAAGAAAGGCGAAAGTGTCCCCTTTAACCCCCATATATACTATTGTACCTATCTGGACCCATCTGTAGAACGCGTTTTCCATTTGAATGAAAATACTCCCAAAATTTTTTAATTTTGTATCAATAAGAAACATAGACACCAATATGGAGTTAAGAAGTTTAAAAAAGAAACATGTTCAAGACGAATTTCTCAAATATGCGTCGACTATAGACCAACCAAAACGAATGATGGGAACACAGCAAGAAAGTTCTTTAAGATCCGGTTCTAGTGGAACCTGTTCTAGAATTGATAAACTGGGAACCTGTTCATAAAATTATACTTTGTATTATTAAAATGTTTTTTATTTGCTTATAACTTTTTTTTATAAGTAAAGCTCATTCAAAAATAAAAAATCAACATTTTCATACTAAATTCTATAAAAAATCGAATGTTCAACTTTAACCTTAAATTTCTCAACAACTGCTGAATTGATTTTAATGAAATTAAAACTGGAGAAAAATTCAAGAAAAAAAAATTATAATCTAAAAGATCCTTATCGATTCAAAAGTTATACCAGAAGGGTAGTTAAAAATGATCATCCATATTCGCATAACAAATACGGCCATGTAATATATTCAATTGAAAAAATTTGAATAGAAACCAATATTATTAAATTTAACAAATAGAATATTGTTAAATAGATAGTATCAACTTGAAATCCTAATTTAGAGTTTGATATACAATAGTTAGTGAAAACAGCTACAATAATCAGTGAAACACGAAAAAAGCCATAATAATAGAATCATTTGCTGCAAAAACGTCATAACTCAAAAACTATATTTTTTCAAGGGATGTATTTAGTTTTTAAGTTGATATATATTTTTTAAAAATTTTGAATGAAAATATTATTATGATGAAATTTTTTGCGCATTTCTAGGAAATTTTACTTTACAATAGCAGAGACAAAAATAAAATAATACTTTGTTGCAAAATACTTTAATCGAAATTCTGCATGAAATATATAAAAAACTGATTTTTTAACATCACTTTTCTATCCATTCCAATTGTTTAGTTTTTGTTGGATTTTTTATAATTATAGTTAAACAAAAAGAAAAAAAAAACAGAAACAGAAACACTAAATTTCATTTCTTGCCAAATGTGAAAATTTTCTGTTGTTAACCATTCCTTAAGTCACAAACAATCTTCAATAAAAATTATTTGAAAAAAGAAAAGCAATTCCAGAAACTTGCTCCCTGCCATTCTTACTCAACAACTTACCCAACTTTCGAGTATCCACCGTGTGTAAATATGAATGTCGGTAAACGTAATTGTAAAAGTCTCCATAAAGTTTTCTTGTAACCCAGTTAATTTGTTGTACTTATTGTATGTTTGTTATACCAAGGTGAAATTACTAAAGAGAAAAATATGACTATGAGTAGCGCTACTAATGTGGTATTCCAACTTAATTGTGTTTGCGATAAAACGTGTCGAGGTTATAGTTGCTATTGATTTGAAAATAAGTAGACAACGACTTGTTAGGAATAAGGATAATGTAAGGAAGAAAATAAAAAATATGAGTTTTCTTATAAAAAATTCATAATTATCCATAGCAATTGATATGTTAAACATTGATTTAAAGGAAAAATTTTCAGTGTTTTTTTTATTTTTATAACTTTTTTTTATAAGTTTTTGTTTTTATAACTCTTAATAGCTTTTACTTTGTAGGGTACTTTCAAATCTAGTAATAAATAACGACCAAAAAGATAAGGAAAAGAAAAAGAGTAACCAGCAAAAAAGGGTGTTCCTAGCCAAGTTATTACTACCTATTAATGTTTAAATGTTTGTCAATCCCACCGCTACCCTCACCCACTCAAATTTTTGGCCTGCCTGGCAATAAGTATATTATGGCCTAATAGTTTTTTGGCTGTTTATTGTTCCTGTGAGAGTTTAGTAATTTATTCATTTGCCTCTTGATACCCTTCATATCAGAGCAACTATATTGAAGAAGTTAAACGTTAAGAAAAGAGTAGGCTGTTGGCATAAATGTCAACACTGGGTTGACAATTGAAAGCGTCAAAAACAGCAACAGCAATCTTGGGGGAAAGTTGACGTCATGGAATATTTTGATCTGAATTAAGAGTGAATATAGATTAAATTACATTATATAGGGGATGCGTGGACATGGATTTAATAAATTTTTGTTGAATGTGTCTGAGACTGAACTTGTTTGGAAAGGAAACGCTTCTGTGAATGGAGTAGTCCTACTTTTATGAAGTCTTTCTCACTGGAAAATTGAAAAAACATTCGTATTTATCTGAACACTTAACAGTCCAGGAAAGTGTGGTATATAATCGAGAAATGTGAATAAGTTCTTGTTTGGTCATCATGTACATCTACTGAGCAAAAACCTGGTGTTAAATAAGATATTATATGTGATCGGAGAATGGAAAATAGAGAATGTGCATTCTTTCTGAGTACATTGATTGTTGTACAATTACGAAAAATTCAGGATTTTTAAATGGATTTAAATTTATATCGATGCAACTCCTTTTATAAGAATGGTTGCAAGAAAGGATAATTCCTCAAGGTTTCAACTTTGAGAAATTTTGAATCGTTCACATTGCCGAATATAGTGTTTTATAAAATGAACCAATATAATTCAGGAACGAATGGCGACACATTCGGAAGTATTGTGGTCCTTCAAACACTGTAATCATTTGTGCTGCAGATAAACTAATAAAGATTCCCAGTAAAAATGTTTCAAATTTTTGGAAGCATTAAGGTAACATTTTTCTACGAAAATAATATATGAAATTATATATTTTATATATTTTTATATTGAAATTGGTTGTGGTAGGTCCATTATTTTTCCTAGCCCCCATTCAAATGTCCTCCGGAAATAGAATTTAAACACTGAAGAGTGCCTTAAAAATAAGAATATTTTAACGTTATTCGATGCAAAGAAGTTTTGTACAAGTATCAATCTTTGTACCAAATTTTATGAAGTTAGGTCCACACTTGACCATGGCTCCCATAAACCCCTCTTCCGAAAATCACTTTGCCAAATTTTATGAGAATCGGTAGATAGCTCCCATATAAACCCACCTCCAGTAATTGCCCGAAAGTGCATAAAGTCATCTAGATGTTAGTATCAATGCAATATTCTGTATATGTATATTTTATTTAAAATTTAGTAAATGTGGCCACAGTTCAGTCTTGGTCGACTACGAGGGCGGATCAATATTTCCGTGACTTTTCCCTCGTAACTACTGTAAAATTTTGAGCAAGTGTCGTCATTTACTTTGCGTTTAACAGCTGTCCTAAACATACAACATCGTGTATTTTTCTAAAAATGGAAAAAAGCGAATTTAGAGTGCTCATTAAACATTATTTTTTGCGAAAAAAACCGTCAATCAAACCAAGGAAAAGCTCGATAAATACTATGGGGACTCTGCACCATCGATTTCAATAGTAAAAAAAAGTGGTTTACTGACTTTCGTTGTGGTCGCACAAGTACAAATGACGCTGAACGTTCTGGACGGCCAATTGAGGTCAGTACACCCGAAAATGTCGAAAAACTCCACGATATCGTATTGGCCGATCGAAGAGTAAAAGTGCGTGATATTGTTGATACCAGAGGCATTTCATATGGCAGTGTGGTTTCGATTTTAAATGATCAGCTGGGTTTAAGAAATTTGTCTGCAAGATGAGGGCCGCGTTTGCTCTCAATTGACCATAAACTTAAACGTGTGAGAACTTCAAAGGATTGTTTGGAGTTGTTTAACCGCAATCGGAATGAGTTTTTGCGGCGTTTTGTAACTGTGGATGAAACATGGATCCATTACTGTACCAAGAAGCATTCTAAGCAATGGGTTTCTCCGGGTGAACCTCCGAAGAAGGCCAAGGTAAGTTTGTCGGCCAATAAGGTGATGGCAATAGTTTTTTGGGATGCACGCGGGATAATCTACATCGATTACCTTCAAAAGGGAAGAACAATAAACGGCAAATATTATGCCAACTTATTAGACCGATTTAATGAGGATTTAGAAGGAAACGACCCCATATGGCCAAGAAAAAAGTTTATTTTCATCAAGATAATGCACGGGTGCACACGTGTGCAGTCTCAATTCTCCGGATTTAGCCCCCCAGTGACTATTTCCTATTTCCAAACCTAAAGAAACGGCTCGGTGGAAAGAGATTCAGTTCCAACGATGAAATCATTGACCAAACAAATGTGAAAAACTGGAGAAACGTTGGACTAAGTGTATTGAGTTAAAAGGAGATTATGTTGAAAAAAACTGTGTTTCATTCAAAAAGTCACGGACTCATTTATCCGTCCTCGTATATGCCGTTTTTTTTTAATTTTTAAGCAAAAATTTTATTTATGTTTATACTCAATAAGTACTAGGGTGGATCGAAAAAAAAAATAGTTGTGCCAGTCACCTCCTAGAATGAAAAGATAGTTAATGAGGCTTTCAAAAGTGCAAAAATTACCTTTTGCAACGCCACAAAATACCGTTTACAAAATACCCTTTTTTTAAGTTCGATTGTAGAATATGGTATGTCGTTGTTAATATGATTTTACGACGGCTTAAATTTTTGAATCCGACATCAAACTCTTGATAATACTTTTGGTATCTCGGGTACATCTCCCTAATATTTAATTATTGGGGCGTGGCAGAAAAATAATTTTTGCGTTTTTAGAAACCTCATGGACTACTCTTTCATTCTATTGTGTGACTAACATAACTTTTTTTTTCTTTGAAGACCGACACGTTCAAAGCAAAGAATAAAAAACAATGAACCATACATAAGGTGGTGTTGCTTATTACAAATAAATGCTTGTTGTTTAAATAAGTTAAGTCGTGACCCATTAGTTTGTACGCAGTAACAATAAATATCAAAATTCTCCTGTTGGATGTCATTCAATAATTTTTAAGCAAGGAAAGAAAATAATCATTATTATTGAAATTTTAAACAAAAAAATCAGAAACAGGGAACGACCTGATAAAAGTGTTAAACAAAGAAATGTAATCATCAGAGTAAGTTCTATCGAAATCCGGAATGAGTTTTATTTTATTTTTATTTTTTTTTTTAATTTTATTTAAAAAATCAATTTTAATACTGTTTTTCTTTTGCTCAAAAATAATGATTATTTTAGATTTTTATTTTTTTCGCTCACATTTTGTGAGTTCTATTTTTTGCCACAAAATAAAACTAAAATAGTTGTGAAATGATTTTTAGTAAAAAAATGTACTTTACTTTTACTAATTTTCTGTAATATCAGTAAAAATCCAAATTTTTACTACAAATCTTAATTTTTTCCAAAAATCACAAATTTTACTAAAAATGAAAATGGTTTAAAAAATTATAATTTTCTTATAAAAATCAAATTTTGCACTAAAAGTCGAAATTTTTTACAAAAGAAAGTAAAATTTTTTACAAAAAAAACCGATTCAAAAAAATTTTGACATAGTAAAAAAATCCGATTTTTATAAAAAATTTTGATTTTAATAAAAATTTTGATTTTCAGTAAAATATTTGATTTTTGTAAACAAAAAATTATTTTTAGTAAAATATTTGATTTTTAGTAAAATATTTATTTTCAGTAAAATGTTGATTCTTAGTTAAAATTTTGATTATTTTTTTTTTGACTTTCGCAAAAATTTTGACAGTGAAAAATCTTTTTTTTTTTTTAAATTTTAATTTTTATAAAAATTTTGATTTTTAGTAAACATTTTGATTTTTAAGAAAAATTTTGATTGGTACTCGATATTAAGTCTCAAATATTAAAGAAGTATTATGTGTTGAAACAAAATTCTGAATAAAAAATAAGTTAGAAAGTGTTTCTAAAATAATGTGACCTGATGGATACTGTTAAGAAAAAAGGTAATTCCAATCGCGAAATTGCTCGCACCATAGGGCGTTATATAGAAGTAATCAGAAATTATATTAAAAAGGGCAAATCATTCTGAATTTACTTAAAATTTTAAAGAATTTTGTTGAACAATACTTTGTAAAGCTGTGTTAAGTTTTCTTGTGTACGGAAACATAGTAGGGAAATCGAGAAAAAAGTCAATCAATTGAAAATTAATATTTTGGAAAAGTAATTGATTCTGTATAAAAATATATATAATAAAGCATCATTATCTGCTTCTTAATTGTTTTCACTCTTCATGTAGTGCGCCATCAAATGCACAGATTTGTTGCAATTTCTTATCACAGTGATAAAAACTGCAAATCGAACTTTTTCAAGTTTGTATTTTTGCGTTTTATTTCATAAAAAAGGTATTTTCAATGGATTTGTTAAGCACAGGTATATAAAAATTACACATTTTTTATACTTATATAGAAATTTAAAAGGCTTTTATATGAAAATTAAAATATGAAAATGTTGTATTTTTGGCAATATTTTTAGTATGGAAATCCAAAAAAACATTTTGCCTGTTTTTTTGTGATTTCAAAGAAAATAAAATATTTTCCAAAACATCCAAAAGTCCATGTTTTCTGTACAAAAATTAAATTAATATATATATAAAAAAATTTAAGTTTTTTTAACTCATTTATTTGCTTTATGTAAAAAAGAAATCTATATAGAATTTTACAAAGATATTAATTCACTTTAATGCATAAAAATAATTTTGAATTGACATTGGCGTGGCAGATCCTTCTATGGCAGCCGTAGTAAATTATTTGTACTTAATTTTATCTTTATACGAAGATTTATAAAGAAATTATATGCGTGAAGGTGATTTTCTGGAGGGGTCTTATACGGGAGCTATGGTCAATTTTGAACCGATCCTCATGAAATTTATTGGTATGATTCTTGCTTATACAAAACACACCTGTTAAAAAATTTATTCAAATATATATATGAAGACATATTTAAGAAATTTATATGAAATAATGGTTCGATTTTAACCAGTTTTAACATGTTGTTGTATTGGCCCAAGAAAAGTTCAAGTACCGAATTTCATTAGGTTATCTTTAAAACGGCGATATAAAGACTATCTCAAATGTTGGTTATTGTCTGTACAGCCGGACGGCGTTTTGACTAAAAAAAATATTTATAAATTCAGAAAGTATTTATTTGACGTACTAATGACCCAATTGTTACAATAAAGGTTTAAATGATTCGCTTTACCCCTTCCTTGAATTAAGCGCCATTTTTGGTGTTTCTACTCCAGTGTGCGGCTGTTTATATTTAATTCTGTTTTTATTTTTCTTCACAATATTTTTTATTTTTAGTTTATATTTCTTTTTGCAAAAAAATCTTTTTTATTATAATTTTAGCTCTGGTAATGTAAAAGTACATACCCAGCAAAAACTTTGCTTTCTTGGTAAGCTAGCAGGTATAATTGGAAACAAAAATAAACTACTTATTTTTTGCCCGAATAACTAGTTACTTTTGTTCTACTTGTCCACAAATTCATGTAGTTATTTTTTGACTCTAGGGGTACTCAAAAATATGTACCTAAACGAAAATAAAAATAAAAAAAGACAAAAAAATTTTGCCATCAGTGAGACTCGAACTTGGACACACACTAACCATTCGTTTTTAATGACTAACGTCTTACTCAGTACACCATCTCGCACATAGCATCCTAAGCGACAAAAACTCTATTTAGTTTAAAATATCTTTTTAGATATTTTGTTATAAAAAACTAACAGCTTCAGAGTGGGGTTGAACCAACAACCTTCTGGTTGTTAATCCGGCGCTTTAGCCAATTCATCCACGTGATTGCAGTATTACTGCGCTATTGTACTATTGAGTACTTATAAATGTAATATAGAGTAGGCAAATAATAATGACGCCACATTACCAAGAAACTACTTTAATAAGTAGTTGTTATTACCGAACACCAAAAAATTTTTGCTGGGTATTGATGCATATGTATGAAAATCAAATGTTTTTGAATAATTAAAAAAATAAGTATTTTTTCATAATCAATCAAATTGTGTTTAGACGATAAAATTTTACTATGATATTCGAATTTCTTATAAATTCTAATATTCAGTATTACTATCTAAAAATCCCCTTAGCAATAGGAGTCTAATTTTTATCGTATGATAAATTATAAATAGTAAATTCGTTATAGCCTCGACGTGTATTGATGTGATTGATGTAAGAACATGATTATTGTGACCTTCTTTGAACTCACTGTAATATAGCCAAAATAAGATGAAAACAAAACAGCATTTTATTATATTCTATAAAGAAAATTGTTCGAAGTTGTACGATTTATAAATTAAAACTCGAAAATATTTACTTTCGGATAAATATATTGTTGGTTTAATATAAAAAAGGCATATCCTGATTTTTTTTCGAAATGGCGTTTTTAATATAGACTAGTAGAACACACTCAAATATATGTCTCTTTAAAAATTTAGAAAGTTATGAATACAAATAACGAATATATAGTCGTCTGAAAACAAACCTTAGTCATTCGAGTTTTTCTATTTTGAGAGAAAAGGCCCTATGAAATAAAATTTTTATCATTTAATTTATAATTTAAGGTTAAAAAATGGTTTTTTCTTGCATTAGCTTATCAGAAATTTATTTTTATGGGATCAAAATTGTTTATAGTTCTGTGAGAAAAACAGGAAATGCTTTAGGTGTCAAAAGAAATTTCAAGATGGACTTAGCCAATAGTATGGTTTTGACACGATATTTTTATCAGTAATATGAAAAGTAGAGGTAAGCAAGAGATGACATGTAGTTACGATAAAACTTATTTTTTTTTCAGAAATGTGATGAACAGTCATTAGTAATAGGTCAACATAATTTAAATAGATATTTCTTACTTAAAAATAGCCAAGAATCTATCAACAATTTAGTTTTATTTCTGTCGAAAGCCCTAACTTTACATTTTTTTTATCGAGAAAGTCAACAATGTAAAGACCTATGTAAAATAACTACCTAAAATGCAGAAGTAATCGAAAATTAAAAACTGCGTTGAAATTATCCCTGATTTTGAATAAGAAGTACGTAAAAAATTATTTGTCTCTTAAGTTTTTTGGTGTAGGAAGCCTCATGTTGTGGAAAGCCTTTTCGTATGATTACAAGTTTCCCATTTGTTTTGTGTCCATAAAAGTGAACTTAGATATGTACAACATTCTTAGAAGACGTCTTGTTGATTCAGCTTGAGGACTATCTGGATAAAAGATATATTTTTCAGCAAGATAATACTGCCATATTAAAGCACAGTAGGGGCTATTTTCTATATCGTCGAGAACATCATCGCTGTTCATAAATCCTGTCAATTTCTCGCTGATAACCAATTTCTTTTGGACCAAACTGAATGATAGGTACGTGGGATATGCGATTTCAACGATCTCGTTGCAGCTATCATTTTTTAATCGAACAAGTAAAATTAAAATTTTAAGTACTTTTGTAATACTTCCCCTGTAGTTAGAACAACCGCATTTGAATATATACATATATATATATATATATATATATATATATATATATATACTTTTACCTTAGTACAACACATAAAGTATTAAAAGGTTTTGATATTTTAAATTAATTTGTTTAGTAATTTTAACTTTTTTGTCAGGTAATAAAATTGAAATAGTGTTTTGGTACTTGAAAATATTTGCAACTCATAAACTTTAATACAGTTTAACGTGAGTTTTAAGACTTAAACTCAGAGAATCAGCAGAGGGTGAACAAAAATATATTTTATTTTAAAATAAAATTTCTTATTTCGTTACACAGGCAACAGCCAGTTGGGTTGTATTGCCCTTACAAATACACAAATTTTAAGTTGTCTATAGTTTTTAGTTAGTGAATGGATTGTCCTTGTACAACTTTTATTTACGAGTAGAATCAAATCTAACATTTCCTCTTACAAACAGCATCCCTTGTTGGTTAAATTATTGTTTGGTTATGTGTGTGACTGTATATACCCTATATTGGGGATTAGAATGGAAAGAAGTGGAGTTAGAAGACAAAAACTATGGTTACTTTAAAGTTCATTTTATAAACTGCTGCTATTTACTGCTGACTGCCTGTTACAATATCGCACTAAAACTACGTTTAGCGGAAACGCATTTTTTACGACATTATTCACACATACATACCACAAGAAACAAACACATCCACACTAAGGATATGCTTCTAATATACACACACATTCTGAGTTTCAACTTTTTAAATATCAAATGCAAGTGTTTTTTTAAGAGCATAAGCCCTTACTTGACTTGACTTTTTTGTCCCAACTTAATGTTGCATGAATACATACAAGCGATTGTACACGTATATATATATATATATATGTATATGTGTGTGTTTGTGTATTTATTTAGTACATTATGCTCTCATTTGAAGTGAGAATAAAGGGATGTTAAAATATTATGGAAAACAAAGCAGAATAGCAACAACAAGAGCCCACAACTAAAGTAAAAAACAACTCCTTGTCGTCTTCTCATTGCGTTTGTGAAAGTTTCTGTGTGAAAGTTTACGCGACAATTGTTGACAGATGTTGTCAAATTGTACGTATGGTTAAGAATATTTAATGTCTTATGTGGTGAGAAAACTGGCAAACTGATTTGAAATTGTTAATCGAGATAATGGGGAAGTAGAACGCGACAAATACTAGGGGAAAATATTAAGAAAATATATTAAGTCTTTAAGAGAAAAGCAATTTAATATAAAAGATATTAAATTATACTACTTTAAATTACTTTCTAACGCATATAATATAATGTCATAATGTCATACGTACATACATACAAGTTTTCATAAGAAAATGTGTGCATCAGCAAAAAAAAAAAAAAAAAAAAGAAAAATCACAACTCTAATACGTAGATATTGTACAAAAGCGTACAACTTTAAAAAGTTTTAAAGTTGTTACTCAATTTTAAATGTGTTTTAGAGACAGTTAATAAAATGTTATTAAACTTATTTGTTGAGAATACAAATAAAATTTGTTATAGAATTTGTTACAGAACGAGAGTAGCTCACAAAGTTTTCCAATAAGGACACATCGATATTAAAATGGAATATAAAAAGTTGTTGAGGGCTATTAACGAAATTTTTATTTTAAATTTAATGTATGCCATATTGTATTGAATATGACATCATATAAATATACGACGCAGTTTCGCATGACCCATTAACTATCATTCAAAATGTCCATCCTGCTGGAGGCAAATGTCAACCATGTTCATAACTTTTAATTTGGTCCGAAATAAATTGGTTATCCACTAGACTTGGAGAAATAGACCTCCTCGGGATGTCATGCATACTTTCAGCCGATCTTGCGTTCCTTCGATATTTTCGTGATGACCGATTATTTACCGGTCATCTCAAATTTGGCCTGAAGATGTATTGGTATCGATTTTGAAGAGCCATTCAGTGCGTCTGTCATAAAATGAGGGCAACGCGTTTTCACTAACGAACTCTTAAGTTCATTTGAATGTGTTGGTCAATGGGCAACAGATTTGATACTGAATTTGTTAATATTAAACTTCCTTTACTGGAAACACCTTTATAAATTTTCCACTTCTGGCTATGTACAAGAATTTTGCAAAAACTATCAACTATCAATAGACAATTTCGACTTCATTATGTCCTCAGCTCGAATATTATTAATTTTATTTGCGTCCAATTTCCACAAGTTTGTTGATATAATGATTCAACATTGTTATGATAAAAAAAACATATGTAGTTTCAACTTATATTTTTCATTGTATAATAACACCGTGCCACAGCATTTTTTGCATTTGAACGAGAATATTTAAATACTGCGTACTAAGTTTTTAATGAACTTTAAAATTTTAAGGTTATACAAATATTAAAAAAAAATAGTTTTAATTAGTTTATAGTTTTTTTGTTGAACTTTTTCATAGTTTTTCAAATTTTTGTATTTCAGCTTAAGTTCATTGAATAATTGTAGAAGAATACATTGTAAAAGTTTTATTGGATACTCGGGAAAATGGAATGCATTTTCTAGTCCGCCACGACCATCATCAGCACTCTTCAGCGTCCCAACGTGGTGTTCTCTGTAGACATCACCTATTTTACGTACAACTTTTCGTGAAATGGGATCCGTAACTTTATTTTCCCTATATGTTATTAAGTAAGACGAATGGTTTACGATAAAGCTTTTTATAATTATTTTTGCATTTTTCTTTTTCAATTATTATTGTTTATATGCTTAAAGCTACCAGTTAAGTAGTAAATCATCAAGCAATATATAATTGTTATTGTTTAGCCACTTATTAAGTAGCAATGAACAATGTTGCTGTTATTTGATTTGTTCCTTCTGTTTGTTTTTACTATTTTTAGAAATACTTAACAGTGGTGTCAAGTAATATTTTTTACACCGTGCCTTGTGTTGAGAGAACTTAAAAAAAATACATATTTGTATACATATTTTTCAATGCTAAAACTAATGTTGAGTTATTTTAAAAAATTAACTTCTTTATCGATAAATAAAATGGTTATAAGTAATATTTTCTTTTGTGCATTAATACACAATAATTGGTAGTAATCGTTAACTGAAAGAGCTACAAGAACAAAATGTAAATATGTTATGGAGTAAACGTCTGTCTTCAACATATATTTTATCTACATAAATTTGTTAAAATTTGTCAAAGATATAAAAGGATAACATTTTTAAAGGATATTTTTTTTTAAACAATTTTCTTCCTGACGAATGAAAGAAAAATCTTATTTAAGCTTCCACGGATAGTTTCCACGGATAATAAAATTAAGATTTTGAAAAATATATATCCTTAACACTTTGAAGTCATTTAAAAACGCGAAAAGATCAGAAATTTAAATCATAGTTTCAGATGTATATGGTTTCGAGAAAAGGTCCAAATTATTTAGACTTGCACTAAGATAACAGTTTTTAACAACAACAAAATCATGTTAAAAACAAAATATTTGAACTTATTAATTTATAATGAAAAGATTATTACAATTAAATTAAAATCATACAGACAAACATTGAAACATTTTAAAAATTATTACAATTAAATGCATGTGAATTATTTTATTACCAGTATTTTATTTTATTTATAATAAAAATATATGTGTATATTTATTTATATACTAAATATGGAAAAAAAGTGAAAAACAATTAATTTATATGTCTCAAGTACAACATAAAAAACCATTAAATTATAAATTCTGACATTTTTAATACGAGTACGATTCATATGAAATTTACATATTTTATACTTTCTATATGTATTTATTTCTCTTTTCTTTTTTTATTTTGTATTTTTTTTTTATTTTAAAGTAACAACACAACTGTGTTTGTAGTTCATGAGACAATAACAACAAAATGCCAGTTACCCCTCTATCCTCCATTATAGCAACAATACCCTTCGTAATACACCTACTTGTGGAGGGAGTTTTAAACTAAATAAACATATTTTTTACTTTAAATTTATAAAAAAGCGCTCGTAATATAATAGAATGAAAGGAAATACAGAACGAGGGAAATTTGTTTTTGATGGTGTGTTTGTGTTAAAGAATTAGAGCAATTACAAGGGTGGAAATTGAGTTTTTACATAAAATATTTTACTTTAAAATCTGCCCAATTCCTGCAGTTTACTTTCTAGGAAAATCGTAGAATTTTTAAATTTATTTTAAAGTAATTTGAAGCTGAATAACAATACGATTTATTTATTTCAAACAAAATTTCTTTTTATAGTTTGTGTATATATATATTTTACAATTGAATAATGTACACCACAATCGAAAAAAAATTTATTTTTTCGCACATGAAAACACTCCTTTACATTTTTATACACAATATAATGTTGACTTCTTGTTGCGCTGCTGCCCCATTTATAGAATGTGGCATATTGTATATGAAATAAATTTACATATTTATGTTATGATTACTGAAATTATATTAAATAATATTAAGATCATTATATTTAGCATAATTTTTGAAACATGTACAATTAGTCGTGCATGCCAAGTTACTAAAATTTTATAAACAGACAAGAAAATTTAGTAACTTTTCAGTTTTTCTGTTAAAGTTATCACATTTTATGTCATATTGCATTGAAGATATTAAAATTATTCACTAACTATTACTTAAACTCTTGCAATTAAATTGAAATTTAAAATATTTATCTAATTTTCATTAAGCTTTTTTTTATTTATGAAATCTTGAATACATATTTTCTCTTAAATGAGGGTAAAAGAAAAAATGTATATCATTATAATCGAAGACAACCTAAATATTTAATTTCAATTAAATTCAATTAAACTGTAGAATTAGGGAGTTTATTTTTTTCCAAGAATATGATTTTCATATGATTTTGCTTGGCACCGAGTCTCAGTGATAAATGAGATAAGTATGCAAGTTTTCAAGAAGATTTTGTATAAATTGGGATAAAAATTTCTAATATTGAGTGAAAATTCTTCTAATTAGTCTTGTATTGGGATAGTACACAGTTTTCAGTTCTTAAAGGGTCTCAAAACTGTGGAAGATTGAGGAGCAGTCCTAGTAACTAGGAAACCGTTAACTTGAAAACCACTGGTGAACGGATGGGTGACGTGACATTATCGACATATTTTTTTATTGAATGTTTGAGAACTGTTTTGACATATCATGATGATGATTCGGATGAGTCTACAAGTATAACTAAGCTATTGATTTCAGGGATAGCTTCGTATTCCATTCTTCTTTTTGTGATCTAAGAAATTCTTCGCCTTCTGTAATACGTCAGTCATTTCCACCAAATTTTGACGGGAAATGTTAAATAGATAACTTTTCCAAATCTTTCGTTTAATTTTTTGTTTTATCTATGTTTCCCGACTTTGTTTTCCCACGTTTTGTTTATTTTTTGCATATCTTCTATATATCGACAAGTATATTCCCTTCTTCCACACATACTGTACTTTAGTTCTGGTAGATTTAGCAGTAATAAATAAAAACTAAAAGTTATTGTTCCTTTGATGATACTTTGAGATAAAGTGATCAATATGCGCAACATCTAAATATTATTCAATGTTCTTAAAATTTGTCATAAATAACTTTTATATTACTGAGACTCGGGACTTAAGTAAAATTATATGTAAATAACATATTTGGGAAAAATAAAAAAACCCTACTGTACATATGTATGTACATAAGATTCTTCCTATGAATACTACCTACTGCATTGAAAGTTCGTCTAGCCTTTAATCTTTAATGGCAAATTAAAATTCTTTTCCAAACAATGTCATAACAAAATGATACTCGCAATAATGCTCATTCAAATTTCATCATATGTTCACTTCAATGGTTGCACACACCCCAATATCTAAACATCTGCATGTGATGTAAACACATACACACACAGAGAATTATAAAAACAGGGGAATTCTTTCTCGTATATGAGTGTCAGAGTATTTACAACATGAAACTGAACGTGCAACTAAATCAAACTCAACTAAACTAAAGTATCAAAATGGGGAAAAATTGCAAAAGCTGAATAGTTGCAGTATTATTCGTTCAAAATTACTAGTATTTATAATGAATGCAGGGCTAAATACATGTGTACATATACATATATACATACATACATACATATACTCAGTTAGACACACTATCATACACTTACTAATACACATTAACTATTCTACAATAATGGAAAATGATGTTAAACCACCTAGCGGGAGAATATGACAGACAATTTTCCTAAAAATTTAAAACATATTCCACTTTGTTTTCTATGAAAATTCCTAAAAAAATGCATCGGCTTCCCTTTCCTAAAAATCCGGTACCAATTCTTGTTTCCCTTTCATTATATGAAATATTTGTTAATAACGAGACTTTCGAAGCTTAAAATAATTTAGTCTTATTTTATGAAGGTAGTCAATATGTTTATTTTATTTTTTTAATTAAATTCAATTTCAGACTCTTTTGAGCCTATTATTTAAGCCTATTTATTTAAGGTCCTTGCCTTCATGCTTCTTTTAGAAGGGAGATGGGAAGGCTTTTCCTCCAAAAATGCCGTCTAAAATGGAAAGAAGGTTGGAATGCGAGTAGAAGGCTTTGTGGCTGCTAAATAAAACATTTTATAATGCCTTTTTAGTTCTTCTTTTTCCCGCTGGAAAAACTTAACAGACCTATACCGTTCAGGCCGTTGCTCCTTTCCAAAAAGATTTCTCCATAGTTTGTCTTCTATGAAAATTCCTCAAAAATGCATCGGTTTCCCTTTCTAAAAAAATACGGTACTAATTCTTGTTTCCCTTGCATTTGACGCGAACTGCTAAAATTTCTCATTTAGTCTTATTTTAAGTGTCGTCAGAGGAGGCTTTTTATTTTTTTAAATGAAATAAAATTACATTTTTTTTAAATGGAATTGTTCAAAATAGAGACGATTTATTTAAGATCAAGTTCCTTGCCCTCGCTTCTTCTGGCAGGGAGAAGGCAAGGCCTTGCATCCAATGACACGCTGTGTAAAACGAAAACGAGTTTTGCAATGCGAAGAGCAGGTCTTCTGTTTCCAAAATAATGTGTAATAATGTACTTTCGAAGGGCTTTCTAGTACCTTTTTCCCCGCTGAGACATTTTAGATACACAAATGCACTCTAATACATAAAAAGTGTGTATACGTAATAAGACCCGTAATAAGACCCCATAAAGTGCTGCCAAGATTCTGAGTCGATCTAGCTATGTCTGTCCGGGGAGACTACCTAGGGGTGCCCCCGTGGTATTGTAAAGTCAATTCATACTTTTCGGCTGATATCTTTTAAACAAAAGAATGTACGACAGAGAAATTTTGTTCAAATAGTTCTAAAACCGATATATTTTTGCATGTTTTTTGAAAGTTGAATGCCCTTGCTTTACATGGAATCCTACAAATTAATAAAAACGAAATTGGAGAAAACGTAAAATACAGCTTTGTTCAGTTAAAGCTTCCTGTTTAGGTTTCAACGAAACCAAAATGAATAAGACACCACGAATGCTGATGAAGTGTATAGCGGAAAATACGTATTCCATTCTGCTGATGTCTAATTATAGTCCACAAACTGTGCTTTGGTACTGCCAAACAGAAACAACAAGGCAATTTACGATTGAAAACTTGTTTATGGTCCTTCGAACCGGATACTGGAACCACATATATAACAGCATTTACAAAGCTAGGTTCAATTCTCTTTTACTTGCCCCAAACGCCTGGCGCTGCTATTTGAATCCCTCAAAATTGCACCCAGTGCTACGCGGACGCCAAGTTTAGGTTTCAACGAAACCAAAATGGATAAGACACCACGAATGCTGATGAAGTGTGTAGCGGCACGGAAAATACGTATTCCATTCTACTGGTGTCTAATTATAGTCCACAAACTATGCTTTGGTACTGTCAAACGGAGTCAATAAGGCAATTTACGATTGCAAACTTGTTTACTTTCGCTTTCATCGAAACAAAAAATTATAAATAAATAAACTAACAATAATACAGTATCAATTATCAAAATTATCGTCTCGGCCAATCCTTAAATAATCATCTTGTTGCAGACATTAAAAATATGTTTTTTAATTTTTTATTGTCTTCGTTGCATTGTTAAATAATAGGCATATCTTACTAAAAATTAATATTGGACGGAATGTTTAAAAAAATTATGGAAATAAAATAAAAATCCCCAAAAATGTTCAAAAATCCTCAAAACCTGAAATTCATCCCCAACAAATCCCTTAATCCCCAAAATAAATTTTTCGTTACCATTTCTCAAAAGATATCCTTAATTTAGGGATAAATCCCCTAATCTAACAGAACTGTTTATACAATATACCTATAACATAAATTTTCGCCTGCGACGCTTCATTATTCAAATTAAAAATAACAACTAATATTAAGGACTAAAATCAGTATTAAATCAATTATTATAATTATTTTTTAAAATACTTCCTCAGAAACTATTTACGAATATAATATAAATATTTATGAATATAATATTAAAAAAAATCTTATAAGAGCGAAAAATCAGCCAAAAATTTGGAAATGCTTAATCAAAAAGGAATTATAGTTGAAAGTGACGAAAAATTACTTTGAAACATTGGGAAATTTTTTATATGAAATATAACCCAAATTGTGCGGGAATTTTTATTCGATTTTTTAATGGGTCGTTTATGTTTTATATGCAATTTTTTTTACAATATCTTTAAAAAAATTATCAAAAACTTATGAGAATGAGACAAAATAAGTAAAAAAAAAATATATATAATAATATAAAATAAATAATTATTTTTCTTTTTTATTTTATTTTTTTTTTTAAGGGCAACTGAGTATGAACTAGAGCCTGAACAAATTAAATAAATTCATTTTCAATTAAAGTTCAAATAAAATTAAAGTTTACATTGAGTAAAATCTTTTC
Source organism: Protocalliphora azurea (assembly GCA_932274085.1). Classification (NCBI taxonomy): domain Eukaryota; kingdom Metazoa; phylum Arthropoda; class Insecta; order Diptera; family Calliphoridae; genus Protocalliphora; species Protocalliphora azurea. The sequence continues at coordinate 47,640,281 of OW026523.1, forward strand.
TTTCTAAAGCTGTTTAAAAAACTTAAATTGAATAACAGATTTTCAAGATAATTATTTTTAACTGCGTAAAGTCCGAAAAATTGGTTCTAAAAATAGTGTAATAATCTACATACATATAACCTAACAACTTTAACGATATGCACATATGTTCCCGGGTAAAATAATAGGCTGCTTATCACATTTTTCATTACGTAACAATTGGCCGTTGGGTGAGAGCTTCGATTATCGTAGTGGAGAATGATACAAGTTCGGCAATCGATTTTCCCTATTCACAAACAATTTCTAAAGAAACAGACGACCGTCTGATTTAAAAATACCCATAGATCATATGTCGGGGTTGCATAGGCAGTTTATGCACATCATTAATGTTTTTGGAATGCCTTTACAAAATTTATCCTGGAGCCAACAGCGTCTACAATTGAATTACGCTTACCAGCAATACAAGGTGGCTGCATATTGAACTTTGTTCTCTATAGGTTGAATTGTTATTCAGTTAATCCACATCTATTTTTTAACACGTTATAAACCGTATTTATTTTTTACATTTATACTCTATTCTAACGAATACAACGACGAACAAGAAAAACGTACAGGTCTTTACTAAGCCGACTGTAGCACAATCACAATTGATTAAATATGTAGATTGAGGGCGGAACCACTCAAATCTTCACTACTCAACAGCCAAAAAAAAAAAATTTATTGTATTAAAGCTGACGGAAGCCTAACTTCCTCCCAGTCTAATAAAATATATTGGCTTTTTGACAGAATTACTTATCTAATCGTTTACTAATTACTACAACACAATAGATGGCGATGTTCTTAACTTAAAGTAAATGCATAAAACTAAGAAAATACTAAAGTAATAATTATAGCAAAAAAAAAAAAAAGAACAATATATTCACCTATTCTTTTTTTAAGTAAGTGAGTCAAAAAAGAATGCAAATAGATTTCGTCGTCACAGAAATTATTGCACTTAAATTTCTAATGTAAAAACCCATTTTTTGATGAAGACTTTTTCTAAAAATTAGCTTTGGAAGCAAAACTAGCTCTCGTATCAAAAAACTTTCTGAGAACAAAAGCCCTAAAAAATATAGAATTTTACGATTTTGGTGTCAGATTTAACATATATTGTCAAGTTTGCCGTTTCTCAAAACATAAAAGTCACCCTTTGTATTTAATAATGTAGTGTTATAGTTTATAGTTGTTGATTTAACTATGAAGTGTACAACTTGAACACATACGGTGTTGATACATTATCCATACTAAATGGTATAATTTTGTACACGCATGTGGTCGATATTTCTCTTCATCTTTTGGTAAAAAATACCCTCCTAAAGCCATATCTACACTGGAATGTATAAAGGCAATTCACTATTTCTAAAACGACATATTTTTTAAGAGGAGTATCGAAATACTAATGAAGGTAATAAATTATTTCTAAATTAATTTAATTATTATTAATATAAAAATATAATAATAAATCTAAACTTTATTAAATTTCTTAACAACGAATACAAAAAGGGGTTGCATTTTTTTTGCAAAAAATTTAACTTGACTCGAAAGCGATGACTTTTCTTCATATAACTTCATAATAAGATTTTTAATTTATGCTTAATTAGACTTTTTTAGAGATATCAAAGTTAAGAGTTTTTTTTTAACATTTTGTTTATATTTTCTTAGTTTAACATCTTTATAGCGCATAATTTATTTTTTGAATATTTTTATTTTTTATATAATATTTACATATGTATATATGTTTTAAATGTTACAGTATTATGTTAGGTCGCAATAATTAAAAGATTTTAATAACACTGTGCTACAAAATTAGGAAAGTTTAAAATACTTGCAGTTTTTAGGTACCATTGCTATGGTAATTCATTTGCGGATTCTTAATACTTCAAGGAAAAGATGTTTCCAGAAATCTCTTCTTACTGTAACTATTGGTTAAGAGTTATATCTTTTTATCCTGCATGTCCCACATTATAATCTCACTAATAAAAGCTCACAGTGAAAGGATAAGAAAGAAAAAGCCATTTCTGTATATAATTTAAAAAATTCAGAATTTTAAAATTTTAATAAACATTGAAAATTTGCCTTCTATCCTTAAATTAAAATATTTATACAAATCTTCTTAAATGTTTAAATGTTTCTTAAAATATAAAATCGTTGTTTTTTTTATTAAGTAGGGTATTGTAAATTCCGTTTGAGCTTTATAGAAAATTTAAATTTGACCTGTATTTCATTTTGATGCATTATAAAAAATGATTTCAAATGAAAAACAGCTTTTTGATAAATATGTATATGAATGTGTGTAAGTATAAGCAAATTTTGTTAAAGTTGTCTGAAATATTTGTTGTTGTGATAACATTATTTATATGCTATGCATACAATTTTTGTTCTTTATATGTCGAACAATACATACTTATATATAATGCACACTGGTCAAAAATCTACTTTTTCTGGCATAAATTTAAAAAGCATTGTTAGTGCTTTTTTTGAGATTGTATCGAAGTTATTCTATCTAAAATTAACAATAATATTTATTAAAACTGTTTTTAAGTATTTTTGCTTTAACCTCTATAATACATAATATAAATACAGTAGATATATATTTTAAGTATGATATTTACTTGTTTGCTTGTTTGCGAAACCACTCAATAGGTTAGAATTTGTTTTTGAAAACCAAGATATTTCCGTTCAGGTTTACCAAAAATCTAACTGAAAAAAATTGACGTTTACAAGAGTTTGCCGAAAAATGCTGTTGCTAACTATATGGTTGCATAAAGAGGACACGTTGACGAACATTTTCATATTTTTACATTTGTGTAAGTTCATACCCAAACAAAACATTTTGTTCTTCAAAATTATAGGTTATCTTGATAAACAACCCATATGACCACAAAACTCGAAAATAACAATAAATAGACGACTTATATAAAATGTAAAATAAGGTTACACAATTATATAACATTTTTATATATATATATCTGGTATTGCGATACAACTTTTATAATTCTAGTTCCATTTTAATAAAAATGTTAAAAATAATATCAAATTACCAATATGAGTGTCTTGTCAGACTATCAACGTTGCCACATTATATGCCTTAAGATATGTTCTTGATTATGTGATCTGTTACCATTTATAAAATCTTTTCAATTTTTAAAACCTCTTAAATTATTATTTTGGAATTTCTGCAAAAAAAAAAAAAAAAAAAAAAAAAAAAAATAGATTTTTGACCAGTGTGCAATGATATAAATATAAACATAGAAAAAAAATATATACATTAAAGTGCATCGATTTGTATGAAGACAAAAAAATATTGCAAATATACCCCCCAAAAATTAAAGATTTATATGTTATAAAGTAATTCCCAAAATATTTTGTTTCAATTATTTCGTTCGCGTGAGCTGGACCATTTTTAAAATACCTCCTTTTCGATAAACTGCGTACACAATTCTTAAACTTTTTGTCAAAAAAAAAAAAAAAATACAATAGACACATGTCGAGTAATATGTAATCAGCAAAAAATATTTTAAGATTAGTTTTTTCTCATGAAATTAAGATTTTAATAAAATTTGTTTGAATATTTCAGACACTTTCCATCGCAATGTAGATTTTAGAGCATCATTGAAACAGTCTTATTTAGTACTATTGACATATGTATTAATTTAACACTTTAGCAAAAAAATAATATTTTGGGATCGCCGCTCCATAATAGTTTAAGTTAATGTTTAATGGCAAATAAATGCTTATTTAAGAAAATAAAATTCACAAGAAGAAAAAAACTACAAATTCGTTTGAAATTTCGTTTATTCGATTATGGCTGCGGTTTTAAAAGAATTTTATTATATTTTTCATAAATTCATTGATATTTTAGTATAATAAATACTTCCATACAACTTATTTGTAACCTAATGTATAAAATTTACCATATTGCGTTTAAATGGTTAATTATCATTAATCTTCAATAGTATCAGAATAGACATTTCCAATGCTACCTTAAAATCCAATATATGTGGAAAAATGTCCGAAATACATGCAACATATGAAAAGATATGTAAGAATTATTTAAATGCATATTCTTAGCGTTAATATGTCTATAATATTTTAATGCTAATTTTCTTATAACGAAGATTTTTATAATGCTATTGAAAGAAATATGTATTTTTAGAGGTGTTTTAAAAATGGTCCAGCCCACGTAAAATCAAACAATCAGACGTAATATTTTGGGAATCATATAGGAACATACTAATTTTCATTTCTAGAAGGATACATTAGTAACTTTTTTCCGTAACGCACTTTAATATACATACATGTTTAAAAAAAAGGAGGAAAAATTACAAGTAAATTTACACAATTCAACAAAAAAGGACATGAACAAGAAATGTTTTACAACAAATATAATGAAAATGTTACATCGATATATGAATGTGTGTGTATCTACATGTGTTAGTGAGTAATGCATGTGTGTTTATACAATAAAGCTATTGAAACATTTAATAATTGAATCGAAGTTTGTTTTATGGTTTTTGTTTTGCTAAAAACCCATACAAATATAAATGCAATTTCAAAAAGAACTTTATGGTCACACTTGACAAAATTGAAAAGAAAAATATATTTATGCAATTCTTTTTATTACATTTTCTAACTGCTGAATTCTCAAGTGGATTTCGGTCAATCATAAAAATAATGATGTTGAAACAATAAACTTTTAGACATGCCACAAAACGACACGTGTTGCAACTGATTACTGGGTCGCGTGTCAACTTACAAAAGGAAAACGGAGCAAATGTTGTGTATGAGTGTTTTTCTCTTTTATATATATATTTATATTTTTATACATATTTTTTTTGTTTTTGCCTTTTTTTATAACAAGCACATTAAATTATCTGCTCTTATAACAGAAAAAAACCGTGATATGATTACAAAAATAATTCGGCCTGGAGGGAGTGCAAAAGAACTGTATGCCATTATAAATGTATATATTGTTTAAATCAAATGTTAAACTCTTTTGTGGAATAAAAAACCCTTTCCAAATACATTTGATGTTGTGTGTAGTCATTCCACCACCATCATTATCCTGGTGTCATTTAGGCTTATAGTATTTAAATGATTTTTAACTTTTAAAATAATTGTATGCCGATGATGACGGCGACGATTATTCTTCATTCGTTTCATTTATTTACCCTCCCCATTCCCAGATGATACTTTTAATCACAATTTGTTAGCAGACATTAATACATACAAGAATCATGTTGTCCTCTATTGCCCATTAACTTATTAAAAAATCTAAATGGGTTTTATTCTAAATCCCTAAGTACAAATATTTATTTATGTAATCTGTAGTGTGGTGTAATTTAAGTGGTAATCGAAATAAAAAAATTAAAAAAAAAAGTTTAGAGTTTTAAAATAAATAAAGTGAAAAAAAGGATTTTATGGTAAACTTTGTTGTAAAAATAATATAATATTAAATAATAATTGGTTCATTGCATCTTTTACATTAATTGTAAAAGAAATTTTTGACAAGATCATGTTAAATGTTCTTAATAATTTTTGAGAAAATGGCCTGAAATAAATGCAATTATGAGTTATCATAATGGGCTCTCCTTAAAAGATTTTTTTATTTAAATATTCGTCAATAGTGGTAATATGCACGCTATTTCTAAAGGAGTAAGGTCCCGTATAACGCCTTATATATATATATATATATATATATATATATAAATTCCAAAGTTTTCTCCTTCCAGAGCTTTCTGAAGCTCTCAGGAATTTAAATTCGCCTTACTTACCCAGATTTTTTTTATTTTTATTTTTATTTTTACGTATTATATTTTACAGTCTGTTTTAGTTTAAGAAAAATAAGTTTGCTATACTCATTATTTGCGCTCCAAATCCTATCGGAAACTGATTTTGTATTTCTATCAAGGAACGCATTTACGTCGATTATTATTATTTTTTTTAGTTTTAAAAAGTTTATTTATTTAATGCAAATTCTAAAGGCTTTACATCTTTTAACTTCGATTCGGGAGAGGAAAATCGTCAAAATATTCATGTATATTTTTGAAAAGATTTTAGGATGGTTTTATGCATATTGTTATTATAATATTTGTCCTGGCATTGGATGGCTTTTTTAGCTAGTATCCATATATTTTTATAGAACAATAGTTGAAATGGATGTTTATAAATACTTTATATTTTTCACGATTTCATAACAATTCGGACTAAGTGAGCTATATATAAGCGGAAATCACTGAGCCAAATTTCAGATCGATAGAAAACTGATCATGCCTCTCAGATAAGCCTCTCTTCCGAAAATCATTTTAAAGTGTATAAGTCCCATATAAATGCCAACATAAAAATGATATATGATATCAATAAATTTTACATGAGTACAAAACCTAGTGCAAAGAGGTATCACTTTCGGTCCATAACGGATCCTATCCTCCATATAAGGCCTGCTTTCGGGAATCAAGCACATAATAAATGCCATATAAATGTTAATATCATGATAATATCACACTTACATATCTTTTACAGAAATATAAATTAAACTATTAAAACTCATAACAACCGATCGACAATAGGTTTCATGTAAGAAATTTGCTGAAATTATTAACAACATTTTATCAAAATATCATCTTATTATATTATTAAAATTACGGATATATACTAATTTACTTGTCCTCAATTTGATGTTTTTAAACTTACAAGATAATATAATATGAGTAAATATTACATAAATTTGAAATGTCTTCTTCTTATTTTAAAGTTTATGTGTCATTCTAATAATGCATTGTACTCCATTTATTCAAAAACACCTAAAAATTAATTAAAAAATAAAAATTTCATAAAATCGTACCTTTGATGTAATTTTTCGGTTAAATTGACGAATTTTTTAGTATTAATTTTATATATAGTGTATAAATGGATGTAAATTGGTTACGAAAGCAATATTTAGCGAAGAAAAAAAAACGTTTTGAAATTTTTCAGGTTTATACGCCCCTATAAACAAGCGTCCATGCTTCAGTTGTTCCCAGAAAAGCTAAGAGATAAATCCTAAACATATGCAAAGATTGTACAAACTTGGCTGTATGAAAAACAAATAAATTTGATATCGTGGCCACCGCAATCTCTTGATTTGTTTCTTAGAATTGGAGATACAGTGGAATAGCCTCAATATCCAAGAAATGTCATGGTTATACAATCGAATATTGAACAACTGATGTATGGATTTTATTTTCATTTAATGCCTTTAATTTGTTTGCCTGTTTTATAAAAATTCATCTTCAATCATTTTTATTTCATTTTTATTTAATAAATAGTTTTTTCTTTTAATCAAATTATAAAATAAACATTTAAAATTATTGAAATAAGAGAAAAAGTACTATTCGCCGCTTTTATTGGAAAGTGCTCTGTTCTCATAACCGTAAACGATATTTGTAAAATTTATTTTGTCCTAAAGACTTATATCCGTTGGCTTTAATTTAAGTAATTTTGGTTCATATTATCTCTTCCTTTGTTATTTTTTTTATGAATTTCTGAAGTGATACTATCCCACCCATACGCAGTAAAGTGCTTTACGAAATAAAGTTGCAAACGTTCCACTCTAGAAATAAAGACTAGTGTAGGACAAATAATGATTCTTTTATATATAAAAAGTGAAGTTTATTGATTGAATATTTTAATTATAATAATTTTCAAAAATTTTCAATTCAAAAACAATAACACAAAAATACTTCTAGTTAAAATTATAAAATATTTATACAAATTATTTTTGAACAAGTTCCTAAAACCAGTATGTTCACATAATATTACGTCTGAATATTTTCATTTACTTGAAAACACCTTTAAAAATGCAGATTTCTTTTAATAAGATTATAAAAATTTTCGTTATAAGAAAAATAACTTCAAAAATTTATAGAGACATATTAACGCTTAGAATATGCATTTAAACAATTCTTACGTCTGTCTCTCGTCATTGGCAAAATATCAATAATTTATATTGTTTTCTTTTTTGTCATATTTTATTTATTGAAACATGTAATTGTATATATTTCGCACATTTTCCAATAAATATTATAGTTTAAGGCAGCATTGGAAAGGTATTTTCTTCTCTTTTGAAAATTACAGATAATTAACCCATTTAAAGCAAAAGTGTAAAATTTAAATGTACTAAGATATTAAAGAATTTATGAAAAAATATAATAAATCCTTTTAAAACCGCGTTAAAAATCGAATAAAAGAAAGTCTTTGAAGTTTAGTTGCGAATTTATAGTTTTTTTTTTAAACAAATTTATGCTTCTTGTGACATTTATTTTCTTAAATAAGTATTTATTTGCTATAAAAATTAACTTAATCTGTTATGGACGGTGATCCCAAAATATTCCTTTTGTTACTAATGGGTTAAATGGATACATACATTAATAGCACTGAATAAGACCATTTCAATGATGCTATAAAATCTAAATTACGATAGAAAACGTCCGAAATACTTAAACTTTAATAAAATAGTAATTAAAAAAATCTTAGAAAATTTTACTATAATATTCATTTCAATGAAAACTGATTAAACATTTTTTTGCTGATATAGACATTTGTCTATTAAATATTGCATTTTTTTATTTTTGATAAAAAGTTAGAAATTGTGTACGCTGTTTATCGAAAACTAAATTTTTCGAGGTATTTTAAAAATGGTCCAGCTCATGAAAACGAAATAATTGAACCGAACTATTTTGCCAGGAACATTTGCAACATTTTTTACTTTTATACAAATCGATGCACAGTGCTACATTTAGCCAATTTAGAACGAAAAAAGTAAAAAATAAAGTTTTATGATTACCTTAATTTTTTGATATATGCTATAAAACACTTTAAATAATGTGGAAGATAATGCGCAATAACGTTTATTTATTTTGATATGGAGGATCAAAGATAGGCTTTGTGTTAATTAAGAATTTTTAAAGGAAAATAATTGTTGAAGTACATTGATTTCAAATGATTGTAACTTATTTCGGGAACCATTTTTTAACATATTTTTTATTATTTAGCAGCACACTGAAAGCATATTATTAGAAATATCATATCATATGTGGTCGGATGTGGTCACTTTATTATATAGTAAATATTCAGTAACGTCCATAGTATTTATTTTATAAAAAAAATATGTTTACATCCATTTGCATCCCCAAAAATAGCACTGTCATATGTAAAACAATATTTAGAAAATTTGATGCTATTTTTGTAATGTAAGAATCATATACATTATGTTTTAAGATCGTATTTGAAAAATATTTTAAATATAATTATTTTATGTATACTTAAGTAAGAATAGAATGGACATAAACCCATTACTACAAGTAGGGTTTTTAATCCGGGACGAATTTTGCCCACTTTTCACTTCCCGATTCCCGGGAATTTTTATTAAGAATCCCGGGAATTAAAAACTATCACAAAAGTATGTTTTTATAATTTTTCGCAGTCAAATATTCTATAAAAAACGTTAATTGGAAGCATGTGGCTTCCAAACCACTTCAGTCTATTTCGTTGAAGCCCTACACAATGACGGAGTATATATACTCTACTGTCTCTAGCTCCTCCACATCATCGAACGTCCTACAAAAGTCTGACGTGCCAATGCCCCACTTACAAGTCATATTCCATATTGAAAAGTGACCAGTAATAATACCCACAATGTCCCTTAGATTACAATGACTTATGCTTAGAATCTACTAAGACTAGACCATAACGCTATTGATACCTTGCAGCCCATTCTATTCCTCCAATCATGATTCGCTCTTTCTAAAGTCCTAAAGTCTCAATCGGAATCCTAACCGATATCTCTACAAAAGACCTGTCTAGCTCTGAGCCTTTGAGAGCTATTTCATCGGCTATTTCATTGTCGAGAGTGCTGCAGTGACCAGGAACCCTACAGAGTCTTATCCTGTAGGCATCCATTAGCTTTCTCAATTCCCTCAAGCACTAATCACAATGGCTTGTCATTGCCAGTAGTGCTGTCGAATATCCACATAGATAGTCCCTTCCAACGTTCTCCTCCAGTAATCTTAGGGCTTTGTAAATGCCTAGAATTTCTGCCTGAAAAACGCAGCAACTATCAGACAATCTAAACACCCTCTTACTTCCATCTTCAAGCCATCTTTGAAGATAGCATAACCACCGTGGATCTTCTCCACTGCAGCCCAGAAGCCCTACTAGGGATTTCAATATCGGGAGTAGCCCCGAATTCATTTATAGTCCTGACATAATCCATTTGGGCGACTAATGATAATGTCGGACCATCATCATCATGAGAATATGCGCCGCTGTTAAGTTCCTGTTAATCGTAACTTCTTCTTCAGGAAGAAGTTAAAAAATGGTGTCCAGTGCTGCCTGGGTGTACTTCTGAACTTTAGAGAGAAGGTTCCTATAAGTTCCCTTTCTTAATGCCTCCACCAGACCAAACATCCATTAGTGAGGATAGGTCTCACAATTGATGTGTATATCCAATAACAACTATCGACTTAAGAACCCAGTTATTCCCTATAGAGTTCCGTAGTAGGAATTAAGCCCGTTCCTGTCCCTTTCCTGAGTATTTCTCCTGCATGAAAATTTGCTGTCCAAGTAAACACCCAGGTACTTGGTCTCCCTTGACAATCTGATTTCTATTCCATTCAATACTGGTAGAACAAATACCTCAACCTTATATCTCCTGGTAAACAGATCTAGTTCTTCAGTCTTTTCAGGGTTAACTGATTGCATGACTTCGCTGCCCAAGGATTTGAACTTTCGTAATATGACATTCACTGCCAAGAGCCACAATAATGGAGAAAGAACCCCCTATTGCGATGTGACTCTTATCACGAGCTTCCTTATGCTTAGCATCATGTTGTTAAAGGCTCCTTCTATATCGAAAGAATACACATGCAACAGACCTCGTTCAATATAACTCTTCAAATCATGCAGAGCATTCTCAACAGACTTACCCTTAAGATATGCATGTTGAGCGTCACTGATGACCTGAGTTCCCATACTCCTCCTTAGATACAGATCGATCAATCTTTCTATTAACTCTAAAGAAAAAAAATAAGTTCCGAATAAAGAAATACTGAAATGAAAAAACTACTCAAATATTTTAAAATTTCATAATTTTGAAATCACTGCTATTAGAACATAAAACTTAGAAAACTTCGCAAAGGTTAGATGAAAGCACGTCACAGATTTGAAAGATTTTTTATTTTGACCTTTCACCTTGAACAATTTTTACACATTAATATTCTATATTTGAGTCTAAAAAATATATTACTTTTAAGTCTTGGAGAAATCGATAGAGTTCCAAGTGAGATTTCAAAAAAAAAAAAAAAAAAAAAAATATTGTCGAAGACATGATTATTATGTTTTCTTAAAAAATGTTCGATGGCTGTGACGAACGATATCCAGGATTCTTTCTCCTATAGTTTTTATTGCCGATGATAAAAAACCAAACGTTTAAATAGTAAAAAAATTTTTAGTTTTTTTTTAATAGATGGAGGTATGAATATATTTTTTAATACAACAACGAATTTCTAAATAAGCATTTTGAAAATATTCAAAAGCAACTTTTAAATTTGAAATGTCCTTTACAATAAATTTTGTCTCTGAAATGTATGAATTTAAAATTTGTTTGTGAATACGGGTATAATGTATATTTTATTTATTAAACACAGAAACATTTACAAAAATCTATTTATTTAATTATACTTAAAAAGTCGCCTTCGAACACATATTTTTATTTCAAAATAGATATATGTATTTGCTTGTAAATTATATGTAAAATATAGCTTTTTTAATAATATTGTATTTTTCCCGAATGCCCAAGAATTCGCGGGAGTTGAAAAATATCGGGAAATTAAAAACCCTAATTACGAAGTACTGTGGGTAAATTAAAAAAAAAATAGTGGTTATAATAATATGTATTTCTAATAATATATATACTCAAAAATAAATTGGTGACATATTTTTTAAATCACGCCCACCTTTTTTAAAAGTTTCCAATACAAGAAATATTATAAAGCCAACAATTAGGTGCAAAAATAGTTTTTTCATATAAAATATACTTAGTACAAAATTTTGTTTTTCCCAAATAAATCGTAGAATGCGCTGCCTTAAATTGAAGCAGTTGTTATTGTAATGCATTTTTCATCTATAAATCTTTAGAATAAATTTTGTTTTAAATAAAATATGTTAATAGTATTCAGTATAAACAGTAAATTAAAATGTACATATAATTTCATGATTTAGATTGGTCAAATATGGAACTGTGCCATGGATTAAATTCGCTACGTGGGTTGGGCAGAATCGTCAGAAATGAAATAAACCATATCCATTTTAAGTCCTAAAAGCTAAGAAATGAGATCTGAGTTTAACTGTGATAATCTCTTATGCATTGGACAAAACTATTGCGAAGAGGTAACTGTAGTAAAAGAAAAGGTTAATTTCAAAGATATTTCTTAAGATGACAGTTGTATGGAAAGAAATAGGTAATAATAATGAGCTTATTATACGTGAGTTACTTTTGGATTATCGTTCTTATATTACTAGGAACAGTATTCTTGATATTTTTATACCAACCATCGAAAAAGTATGGGATTTATATTGATTTTGTTATTCCGTTTGTAACTTACCGAAATATTCATATAAGATCCCATAAAGTATGTATACATATTCTGGGTACTCGTAAATTACTAAGATGATCTAGCTATGTCCGTCCGTTTGTCTGTCTGTCTGTTGAAAGCAGAATAGGGCTCATGACGGACCACCTTGGGGGCGAAATTTGGTCCAAATACTTTTCTCGTATAAGATTTGTTTGGTATTGAAAAATCCGCGATATTTCTTAAACAAAATCATGTAGAAAAACGAAATTTTGCACAAATATTTCAAGCATCGGACACCAAAAATGTGATCCACACAACTCCTATAGAAGGTGAAAATTTAAATTAGGGTGGCACAAAAAGCTAAGCTGAATATAACATTCTTACTTGTTTATTATTAATTTTACAAGTGGATTGGATGGCGTTCTGAACGTTGGATAACGAATGCTCCGGAGAATCGTAAGCGAACTAAGGAATGAGATCGAAAAAATCTTAGCACATGCTTGTCGTTTTAACTTTTTTCGGAGGCATTATTTTTTATTTTTGATCTAAATATCTTTGAAAAATATGTCAGTTATTATTTTTAATGACAATCATGTTGACTATTTGTGAGTTTGAATAAAAAGAGTGTTATTAAATAGTATCGGGAGAATTTTACTATTGATAGAAAACCTGGTTAGGGAAGGAAAAAAGGTCCACATGATAATTGGAAGGCCAAGAAAATTGAAAGCATATTGAAAAGAGCTCCAAACACATCTGATAGAAAAGCAGCCCGAATACCTCAGTGCTCTGACTATTTGGAGCGAAAAGTTAAAGCCAAATGCAGGCTTGAAAACATAAAAAGTCCAAATGCTGCAAATAATTTAGAAGCCAAGAACAGTTCACGGAAATTAAAATCAAATTTCAAACAAAAATACTCATGTTGTATAATTGACTACTAAATGTATGTACTAGCAGATTTTTCGCAGCTTCCGGGTCAAAATTTTTATATTGCTAATACTCGAGGAAATATTAAAGATAAGTTTAGGACACAAAAGCAGACAAAATTTCTTAAAAAAATTCCTGGTATGGCAGGCTTTATACAGTTGCGGCAAAAGAAGCAAGTCATTTGTAACAGTTGGTTCTATAAATACCGAAATATGCATCAAAGAATTTTTGCAAAAAAGTCTTTTTTCCATTCATAAGAGAGCACAATATTTTTGGCCCGATTTGGCATCATATCGCTACGGTAAGAAACCTCTGGAGTGGTACCAAAACAATAACATAGTTTTTGTGCCAAGAGAGGTTAATCCTCCAAATTTTCCGGAGCTAAGACCACTGGAGAGATATTGGGCTCTTGTGAAAAGAGATTGAAAGAGTACAAAATGGTGTCCCAAAATATTGAAGATCTCCAAAAAGGAGATGGGAAAACTGCTCCAAAAAAGTGACTGAAACAACTATCAAATCTCTAATAGAAGGGTTACCAAAAAATGTCCACGAGTTCATAAGTAGCGGTTAGAACTATAAAAGTTATATTTTTCTGTGAACTGTAGTATATCAATTAAATAAAAAAATCAAAATTCTAAGATCAACCGTTCCCAAATTATTGAATTATATATATATATATATATATATATATATATATATATAACATATATGTATATTTTTTCGATCTCTTAATTGGATTTACTATACGGGATTTGTTGGATATGGACTTGGGGACGCTACTTTAGTGAAGAAATGAAACTATTTGCTGGATTACAAAATAAGTACTTCTAGTACGGTTTTATAATTATTTTTAATTTGTTTTAACTGAATTTAAAATTTCTTGTAAATATTAAAGGAGCTTTATAAAGTGACTTTAATAAATGTAATGTTGCTCCTTTTTCACCAAACTTTTTTTTAACTTAAACAGCTAAAATTTTTATTTATATTTCTTATAAAATGCTACTACTGGTACTTCTTTCTTAAATATACATATTATGTATTTATATTATAATAAATCACAATACAAGAGTATTCCTTTAACATACTTACTTACTTACGAAACAAACTTTTTCGAATATTTTATATAAAAAACCTCCCTTCTTCCCTACTCTACTGTTAGTCCACGCAATATTAAAACCAAAAATAATAAAAATATAATGACACGAACACAAACTAAAGGTTGTATAGCGAATGCAGTCTGATTGGTTTTCTGTTCGAGTAATATAAAAGTATTTATATTTTTGTATTTTTTTTTTATGTGAACAAAAATTTATTTCATTTACAATTATTTTACAAAACAATTTTTGTTAAATAAACGAAATTTAGTCCTTTGAGTTGGATAAAAACAGAAAAAATTCACTTACGCATCCCTACCCACACACACACACACACAAACAATATACATATTTATATACATAAACATTTATTTTGCAATGAACATGTGTGTTCAAATAAGTACGTATAAAATTTTGCAAGTATTTACCAAAAACAAAAATAAAAATAAAAAAAAATATTTTATTTATTTTAATCCTGTTGAATTTTATACACGAATAGGATACGGGCGAAAAGATTTAGATGTAACTGTAGATATCCTACATAGACGAGAATGTGAATGTAAATATTTTATTATTTCAAATGATGTGAAATTAAAGAAACAAAAAAGATTTTATTTTTGTTTGAAAAAGAAAGGGACTTGTAGAAAAAAAGAAGCGGAGGAGGAGGACAGACGAAGGAAGGATATAATCTCACAAAGATTTAAACATCTTTATTTTATAAAAATATATTTTTTTGGTGAATTCTTTGCAATGGCAAAAAAAAGACAAAACAAAAGCAGTTACTGTTGTTGTTGATGATAATAAGAATATAAATGTTGTTGTTGTTGTTTCTGCTCAATTCTGTTCTACAAAATACCAACCTTTGTTTTTTCCAAATACTTATATTTTATGTAATAAATTTTTGATGGTTACTAACAGGACAGATCCTACAAGGAATTCATTGATAAAAACATTGATATGGAATTTGTATTTAATACATGAACTTTATTATTCCTAAAAATATTTAGTATCGTACAATGGGACAGATTTCAGATTTAAAGAATTTAATTCAATTAATTAATTAATTAATTAATTGTTTAGTGGATCTGTTATATTAAGGCAGTAGAATATAATCTTCTATTTTTATGACTATGTTCTGGTCTGTGAAACATGCAATATACATTTACGAATGAATATCCATACAAATACCGACGCACACATACACATTTTTACTATAGTAATGGAATATCAAGAGAAGGGGAGGAGGTTGGAAGGAAGAATATAGTTGAGTTGAAGGCAATAATATCATGTACCTTTTGATTCGATTACGAGTATAAGTACAAGTGTGTAAGTATTTAAGTATACATGTATAAATGTAGTTGTAATTGTAGATGTGTGTGTGTGTGTGTGTATAATCTGAAGTCGACACGCAAACAATAATACAACAAACGACTCGACCCCAGGAGACAAAGTGAAACCATAAAAGACTATTGTTAGTATTATGTATTCGTTAGTTTGTAAGTATGAGTGTTGTATCTCAATGCACATACATAAAATATTTATTTAAGTGTATAAATGTGTACAAAACAAATAATGGCAGTTGAAATTTTTCAAATTCAAATATTTTAATGCAAAAAGTTTGTAGTTTTGAATTTAGTTTAATTTTATTTCTTTAAAATTCACAAATTTTATTCAAAATTAACACATACATGTGTATGTACATATGTGCATGAATGATTGTGTATTGATACGTGTTTGTAAATTTTATGTTATACAGTCTTGCACAAAAGTAAACTTAAATACAGGAATTATTGTTTAACTAAGCAAGATCTTTATTTGTTAATAATTAACTAATAATTTGATTAGTGGTAACTGTTTAATGAATCCAGTTAGCAATGTT
Organism: Protocalliphora azurea; assembly: GCA_932274085.1. Taxonomy (NCBI): domain Eukaryota; kingdom Metazoa; phylum Arthropoda; class Insecta; order Diptera; family Calliphoridae; genus Protocalliphora; species Protocalliphora azurea. The sequence goes on from OW026523.1 coordinate 47,656,807, forward strand.
ATCTACTTATATATTATGAATTTAATCAGTTAAATATTATTGTACATTGAACTAATTACATATTTAAAGAAAATTCAGATCAGTTTTTAAGATCGTTTTGGTGATTTATTGCTCTCGGAATAAAAATAGTTAGCAGGTAATATGAAAAAAGTTAGGTTAAAAGAAGATAAAAGCTCTGACCATAATTACAAAATAATAACGATAACGCTCAAATTATTTACTAATACAGAGCTGTGTCATGAATGTAATTATGAAATTCGATATGAAAATTATTTAATTACTAATTCTGCTCTTACAAATCAATAGACTAACTTCAAGCGAAAAAATTTGTATACCCTATACTATTTTTATAAGTTTATATTTATTGAAGTTCGTCCTTCAGTCTGGCTGGCTGTCTATGTAAACCTTGTTCGCAAAGTAAAACAATTTTGAAGATAGTTTGACGAAATTATAGGTACTAGCGTTAAACCCACTACTGCGTTAGTGGACTTGCAAGATATAAGCTTGATAGCTTTTTTCAATTAAAAAATTGGATTTTTTGGGTAAAAAAAGAAAACTATTTAAATATTGTTCTTATACTTCACAATATAGTAGATGTATAAGGTATCTTTTCTAGACGCTTTTTCTATACCAAAAAATAAAATAACTAATAAGATTTTCGAAAACTACAAATGACATGTTTGATATATTTGCACTAATGAAATAGTATTATTTATATTTTATTTCTATATTTTTTTTTTGTATCAATAAAAACGATCGAAGGTTAAAAAAAGTTTTTTAACCTTCTGTTATTTTTGAGTAGAGAAAAATGTGACCAAAAGGGCTTGTGGATTCTAACCGACATATAATCATATATCTTAAATTTCATGTTTCTGGTTAATTATTATAAAAAATTCAAAAAGTACTATTAGAAGGAAGGAAAAGTACCTCTTAAGTATTCTCCTTCACTTAGAAACATATATCTTAAATTTTATGTTTCTAGACTCAATATTAGAAGAACGAAAAAGTTAAATAAAGCCCCTCTTATAGATATAATGTTGGTTTCTGAAATTCATTCGACATCTCAAATTATGTTCTGATAAATGGATATATTTTTTATGATACAAAAGATCTCCGAGAAAGAGCAAGTGAAGGCTCGGATATTCTAATAAAAACCCAAATGAAACACTATTTAATTCGTATTTTTTTTGTTGTTGATACAATTTCTAAAATGTATTCGACTGTGATTTCGAGCGGTAAACCTACATACTGGCCCTTAGATCCACACAAAATATCAGATGACATTGATATGGTGTTATAAAAAACATTCAAATCTAATAAAAGTTGAATCGTCATTTTAATTATCTTCAGATCACTCACCCACTTTTGTTATTCTATTGAGCCCCTAAAAAATTGTATCCCCGGCTCTTAAGTTAGCGATATCAGGAACAATGATTAATTGGCTGAAATGTAAGAAATACCTTAGTACTTACTACACAGAGAAAATATCACTATGTACAGCAAATCGATCGACCGATAAATCAGATAGAATACAATTTATTCTGCAGATGTCGAACGGCTTTTGACTGAAAAGAAGAGTTCGAAAAGAGTGGCAACTCCCCAGATCACCCCAACTCAAATTGAAGCTAAAAGAATGCCAAAAAAGGCTTAATAAAAAAAAATTGGAAAACCTGAATGCAAAAACGATACCAAATAAGGGAACAAATCAAATGACATATTTGAGTTGCCACCTGTTGTGTCCCAAACCAGACCAGTTGAATCCCATTGATTTGAGATTCGAGAGATCAACAAAGTTATTGTTGATTTAAACTCAAAAAAAGCACCAGGTATTATTAAATTTAGTAACAAGATTATTTGGGAGATACCCCAAAATACGTAATAGCGTTAAAAATACAATACTTTATATTTTTAACGCTATATTACGCGAATCATCCGTAATCACCAATTCGTATTCAGGAAAAAGCACAGCAGTATCAATCAAACTTGTAATGTTATAAACAAAACGCTCGAAGTAAAAGTATTGTCACGCTATCTTCATTGACGTATCGCAAGCTTTTGATAAAGTATGAAGGCTTGTTATATAAGAAAGAAAAAAATAAATACACATAAATTATTAAAAAGCTATATAACTGGTTGGAAAATTATTCTTAAAAAAAGAGACTTTTTAAGTAAACCACAGCCTATTCAAGCAGGCGTACTCCAAGGTAGTATAATGGGTTCTATGTTATACCAGCAAACAAAATATTACGAATTATAACCGCAGCACCCTAGTATCTAAGAAATAAATAAATCCTTTGATAAAAACTGTAATAAAAGAACACACATGAATCATATTTGAAAAAGCTGGAAATTCACCCCAACCTACTAGCACGAAACATATTAAGGAGCACATCCGATTGAGAAAAAGAAACATATCAGACCTGAGCCGAAGCTAAATAGTATTCATTAAAAATTTTTTTGCTCGACAGTGGTTGGACCAAATAAATATTATGATTTAGATTTGAGATTTGATTATTTATTGTTAGTTTATTTATATTTTGTAAAGATTCAATAAATAAAAAACAAAAATGGATACTCATTTACTTAGGACCATGTACCACAGACTCCCTTTGGGAATTTTTATCCACATAGTACCAAGTGTCTTTAATTTCATGTTTCTTGGTTCAATATTATAGAGAATTTAAAAAGTACCATTGGAAGAATAAACGTTTCACAAAATTCAAAAAATACCGTTATAAGAATGAAGAAGTATCGCAAAGTCCCCCCTGGAATTTTTACCCATATAAGACCATATATCTTTAATGTCATGTTTCTAGGTTCAATATTATAGAAAGTTCAAATAGTTCCATTAAAAGAACAAAAGGAGTACCACAAAGTCTCCTCTTATGGTTTCTTATTCACTTAGTACCATCCCTCCTGAATTCTTAACCACATGGGAACATATATCTTTAATGTCATGTTTTTGTTTTCAATGGATTAATTATTGTTAAAAATTCAAAAATACGAAAAAGTTCCACAAAGTCTCCCCTTGTGAATTTTCACTCACTTAAGACTAGAAAATCCGTCATTGAGTTTGAATCAAATGTACACAATTTCTCGCTTTTACCCGTTTTTGGTATTTTTTCTCCCCGTGGATGTAACACAAAGTGTTTTCCAATGAATTTCTGAATTGTAGTGAGACCCCCTATTAAAATAATCAAATTTATATGTCAATAAATAGAAAAAATGTTTTTGAAAAAAGTACCAAAACTAAGTACGATGTTTATTGGATCGATGTGGCATTAGACAAACCTACGTTCCAAATTTCATATGTCCAGCTTCAGACGTTTTTGCTGTGGGCTGATGAATCAGTCAGTCAGTAAGATTACTCTTTTATATATACATAGATATATGATTTGTTTGACACAGAGACTAAGCCTATTGAAATTGGTTATGATCGGTTTATTACTTCACTTAGTCCCCAAATAAATGTCCTCCCAGTATAGAGGTTTAATGATCTATTTCAACGAAGTTCGGCTCAAACAAGTTATATGAGTATAAATACTCCTGCCAAATTTCATGAATATCGGTCCATAATTCACCGTAGCTCCCATATGTATGAACCGCTCTTCCGAAAATCACATTAACATACATATATTCGATACTAATGTTAGCATCAAGTTAATAATATTGAATTAAATTTTAATTAATTAGAAACTACAGTGCCAAACTTTATAAGGATTGGTCCCGCCACGGAAATCACATTAAAGTACCTAAACCCCAAATAAGTGTTTTATAGAAATATACATTACACTTAATAAAAGTATCGGTCCACATTTGGCCACAGGTCCCATAAAAGACTCCACACCGAAATCTGGTGCACAGCGCAATGGTGTTTGGTGTCATATGGTCGAGCTTGACTAAATATATCTTCCTTATTTGTTTTGTTTTTTGCATAGTAATCGATGAAGCATAAATGGCTTGAATTTATATCCAACATCTCCGGCAAAAACTTTCGCAATATGTCCTGACGATTTGTGCGCCCATAGTGTAAAAATAGTCCAATGCCTAGATATTTAGGCAGAATTAGGGATGATAAATTCGATTTTTAGTATTGTACTAAATGGAATAATATATTGTGCTTTTTGAACCCTAGTTGTGCTAAAATGGTATGAACTTCTCCTGTCTAAAAACTTTATATTTCTTAAACAGAATATCTTCCCCTTTGGGTTCTCAAAATTAGCAGAACTATTTTACAGAATCAAAACTAAGTGAACAGATCATTTTCAACCTATTAAATTTCTAGCGTTAAAGTTGGAGATGGAAAAATGTAAAAGTTACGTTTGATTATAGTGCGCGGCAAAATTATGAGGTTACTTTTTTTTCTTTTGTTCCGTTTATGAAACTATTCAATGGTAAATAGCTAAAATAATTACTTTTAAAAGGTGTTCCTACACGCACCATTTGGTATCATTTGTTTGGCATTTGATCTTTTTATAGACGAAAATAGTGAAAATGTGCATTTTCAAATGAGTCAAAATTATAAGGTCAGTCCATTTTTTAAAATCAAAATTTTGGATATTTATTCCTTGACTATTTTCATTTGTTGATTTAAAGGAGTGATTAGGAAGTGAATTGTTTTAATTCCAGAAGTATTCCTAGGAATTCATCCACTTTACCTATCCCAGTTAATTATACGGTCGTTTTCCAGGATAAAAGTGCATAATTCTTTAATTTTAGAATGATTTTCACAACATTGAGAATTGTAAAACATTGAGATTGCTCGATAACAGGCACTCCAGGTTACTCAAACAATGCCTAAGTGGGTCTATTACCAATGGTTCTCACTCTTTTCTGATGGAAAAAAATGGTTTTTAGGTTTTTAGTGTTGTTGTGCCCAGATGTAGCAAAAATTGGTTAGAAAATATCGCAGGTATTCAAGATTATGAATTTTATTGAAAAGCGATATTAAGAGCGGCTCCCATTTGAAATTGAATCGATATGTGGTGCTAAGTAACAATTTTAATAAGAATTTAATTTTTTCTATAGGTAAAAAAATATTTCTGATAGTTCTAATGACCCGCCACGATATGAAAGAGATTAAAAGAGGAATTCATATATTTTTAAGGAGGAATTTAGAGTATGCTAATCATAATTGGTAACCACTTTTAGTATTCCCTTTAACTAAAATTGATAGTCTGTTAATTTAGATCCTGTTAGGATTAACTGTGTACTTTTATCTTGGAAAAGCTAAGCGGGATGAATTCCTAGTAGCACTTCTGGGATTAAAATAATTTACTTCCAATAAAAATTTGTCAAGGAATAAATTGGCTAAGTTTCTATTTTATTGGGAAAAATGTACTGACCTTATAAATAATACTCATATAATATAATACACATATAAAATTATTTTGAGTAATGAAAAGCGGAACATACGTTTTTGCATAGATAAAAAAATGTCCAACGTATTACCAAAAGTCACTGCAAATGATTCTAAATTTTATAATTTATATGTATAAATTAGCTGTACTTAAAACAAACATTAATTGTTATTCTAAAATAATTTCTAAAGAAATCCAAAAAATTTTATTTCAAAAAGTTCATTAAGAAGCAAAATTTTATAATTTTACTAAACTAATCACTGGAGTACTGGAGTAATTTCGAAGAGCGCATTGTACTGAAAAAAGTACATTTGTAATGAATTTAACACCCCTGAGCAGAATCCTCCGATCTTCATATATAAAAAAGTAACGTGACACCTGATTGATTCATCATCTCACAGCCCAAACGCCTGAAGCTACAGAGATGAAATTTGGACTGTATATCCGTTAAGACAGGATTATTGAAAATTCGAATGTTTATGGGATAAAAAGGGGTAAAATTGGTAACCTTGTATCTCCGAAACTAATATAGATAAATAAAAACTGAATACCTATCGTTATTCGTTTAAAAGAAAAAGCGTAACTTTTTTGCAATTTGGCCCTTTAAGGGAAAAAAATGGCTAAAAACTGTATTTGGTACTTTTTTGGCACCATACGTATCTTTTAAACCAGTAAACATACAAATAAAATTTTATCGTTATAAAAACATACCAAAAAGGGGGCAAAAGCAGAATACTACAAATACAAACCCATACAAACTCATAATAAATTTTCTATTGTAATAATACTGGAACTTACGTATATATATGTAGTCCTACGTGAGTGAGAATTCACAATAGGGGAATTTGTGTTACTTTTTTGTTCTTATAATTTTACTTTTTGAATTTTTTTGTAATAATTGACCCAGAAGCATGAAATTAAAGTTACGAGCATATGGTCCTATGTAGAATAGAATTCATGAAGGGGGACTTTGTGGTACTTTTTTGTTCTTCTAAGGGTACTTCTTGAATTTTCATAATATTGAGCGAAGAGACATGAAACTAAAGATGGTATTACATCTATGTGGGTAAATTTTCGTTAATATTGAACATAAAATAATGAAATTAAAGATATATGGTCCTATGTGGTTAAGAATTAATTAATGTGAGTAAAAGTTAATGATATATGAGTAAGAATTCAAGAGTGGGATTTTGTGGTACTTTCTTGTATTTCTAATGGTACTTTTTAAATTTTCTATAATATTGGACATAAAAACATGAAAGAATAAAATTATATGGATAAGAATTCACAAGACGGGTACTTTCTCGTTCCACAAGAGCGAACTTTTTGGCGCTTTATAGTTTTTCTAATATTACTTCTTGAATTTTCTGTAATATTGAGCCTGTGAACATGAAATTAAAGAACAATGGACCTATTTGGGCAGGAATTCAATAGGGAAGACTTTATGGTGCTTTTTTATTCTTCTAAGAAGAAGATGAATGATCCAAAGTGAATGAAAATCTTTAAAAGGGATTTTGTGATATTTTTTGATTATTTTAATATTATTCTTTGATTTTTTTGTAATAATTAACTTAGAAACATGCAATTAAAGATATATGGTTCCATGTGGGTGTGATTTCATAAGCTCTATTATTCACATTCTTCTCTATTCAAAAATAATATAAATAATTTGGTAGCTTTTGAACCTTCGAACGTTTAGGAAGTAAACAACTGACACCTTAATTGTATCCTAAAAATATTATTATTTCTTTATCATAAATATATTAAATTATATTAATCATGCTTTTTGAAAATTATTGTTATTTACTTGACTTATTGGTACTTTTTTAACTTAAATACTTAAAAAATTATTTTTGTTAATGCTGACACAATGCCCCATAGAAATTGTACTGTGGATATCTCTCGCCCAAACTTTTATAAATTTGAAGTCTTGGGGTGGTAAAATCGTCTATAAAATTTAAGAGCAAAATTTAAATATTTTTTTTCTATTGGTGATATAGGTTTTTTGTACCCTGAGTTATTTAAAGATGAATTTATAAAGGGTTAAAAAGTGGTACGATATTCCACTCCTTAAATATAAACCTGGAGGCATGAAATTGGAATCACTAGAAGGTGCGATTGAGACGTTTTTTATTCATTTTCTGAATACAACAATGTTATAAATATTCCCACGGAAGTTTGGTGTAATAGTTTAAATTTATGGGTTTTTCTACCTTTGGTATTAGATCTTCTTTTTTCTAAATAAAAAGCTACCAAGTTTATATGTGGTCTATAAGGGGTTCGCGAAAGTCTGCTAAAGCAGTAGAGGGTTAAATTCTAGGTTAGGCAAGATGGGCAGCTGTGAATGTATAAAATAGACATATTTTCACATGTTCAAAAATAGGTTGGAATCGAACCAACCTGACGCATGAATAAAAGACCTAAACTGTCTGGCATCAATTGCAGGGATATCAAATAATCCATGCATATGTGGACTTCTGTAGCCCTAATATTCGCAAGAGTAGGACAGTTACAAAGAAAATGTTCCACTGTCTCTTCCTCCTCCTCGTTAAAGCAACTTTTGCAATAGTCGTTAAAAGGGAGTCCTATTCTACTAGCGCACGCACCAGCAATGCCCGGTAATGTTGGCTACAAGTGTTCGCAGCTGACGCCTTAGCAATCCCGGAATGAAGTTCGGCCGATTTTGTTCTGGAACCGTATCTGTCTCGAGATAAAACATGTAGACTCATTTGTTCATCTATGTAGAGATATTCTCGATAAGTACTACAGTATCATAGATCTGCAAGATGACAGCGGTATTCCAAATAGTTGGTCCGTTTCTTCACTTTGAAGAAGGGAACTAGTTCTAGCTAGTTGATCCGCAATAATATTTCCCCGGGGTAATTGGGTGACCCTTTACCCAGATCAACACTAGGTTTGAATGATTCGCCATCTCATATAGAGATGTCCGGCATTCATGTACCAGCTTTGATGCGGTTTGACTATCATGTACCAGCTTTGATACGGTTTGACTATCGGTACAAATTTGAATATATATTCCGAATACCTTATGATATATTAGCAAATTTACCGTTCTCCTAATGGCAGAGATATCCGCATGAAGAGCACTGTAGTGATCCAGCAATTTGAAGGAAATCTTTCTCTTATATACAGGAATGAAGACACCATCATTTCAAAAGATTTGGATCCATCAGTATAAACCTAAGTCTATCTGGCTTTTATAGTCGGAACGGCTGAAAATGAAACTGAGAAGCTTTTGTACAGAAATGGTTTGGGAACATAATAGTCAATATTGTCAGGGATGTCATCCGAAATTCCCAAAACCGTCGCATAGTCGTGACTTATATCGTTCCATGCACCTATGCTACTGAGTCTAGTCGCCGGCATGATGGCAATTTGTTTGGCCATTAGATGCATTGTCATCCAGTTCATCAGAACGAATAATGCCATGGATGGTGTTGTACTAAGCGCACCCGTAATTAGTAGCACTGAACTATACAGAACCTTATCGTAGATTCCACAGAAGGTTAATTTTTCCATCTCTTTGCACCATACTATCCCTCCATAAAAAAGTATACGCTTAATAAAAATATCGAAGAGACATTTTGTATTCTTAGGATTTAATTCCCAAGATTTCCCTATGGCCTTCTTACACATATAAAGGGCAATGTTTGCCTTTGACACTCTAGCCTGGGTGTTCTGGAGGCAAGACACTTTGGAGTTCAGTATTATAACTAAGTACTTCGTACTGTCCGACATCTTTAATTCAACTCCATTTAGGCAAGGGAGTGGGAAAGATGGAATTTTGTATCTCCTTGAAAAGAGAATTAGTTAATTAGTTAGGCCACTATTTGTACTCCATTTATGCTTAGCGCAGTTTGAAGGCGGTGGGATATGGTATCTAAATATTTTCCAGATATAGCCACAGCAAATATCGCCTGCATACGCGACGGTTTTGAACCTCAAAGAGTCAAGTTCCCTGAGAATTGTGTTAACGGCAATATTCCAAAGAAGCGAAAATAGAACTCTCCCCTGAGGGGTGCTTCCATTTGCTACTCAATATATGGTAGCCGCACCCATAGTTGAAATTATAACCCTGTTGGTTAGAAATCTCCATATGATACCAATAACCGACTGATGTATATTAAGTCTTTCGATAGCCATTTTAATAGCATCCGGGGTCACATTATTAAAGGATCCCTATATATATATATATCAAGAAAAGCCACTAGTGCATATTCCTTGTGCTCGAGACTATTTTCTATATACTCTACAAGCGAATGCAATGCTGTCTCGACTACTTTGCTTTCATGTAGTCATGTTGGAGCGCTGACAATAGGTTAGGGTTGATTGTTTTGCGAAGATGCACATCAACCAATGTTTTCAAGGGGAAGAAAGATAAACTAGTAGGTCTGAAGTCCTTCGGTTTCGTATGGCAAGTCTTACCCCATTTCGGGATAAAGACTACTTTACATCCAGTCCATGACTCAGGGATATAAAAGCATGATAAACAAGCAGACTATATCTGAAGCAGGCATGGAACTATAATATCCACATTATACTGTAAGTCTACAGGTATGATTACATCTCGGGAGGGGATGTTCGGAGATTTAAAAGGGGCAAAGCTGTTCAGTTCCCATCTGAGTTCAACTTCTTTTATATGAATCTGAACGTTATTCAGGTCTAAAACTGTAGCAGAGATCTCCGTCAGACGTGTAAGTTCTCATGGCCGCTTGTTACCCATCTGCCACAAGGTTTCTGAATGTAACTTGGGAAGGTGATGAAGCCAGGTGATGAAACATGGTTAACATTATTTAAAAAAGAGTTAAATAGTTTAAGCAAATTTAAAAATCTAAGGAGATGTACCAAATTATCTCTTAAATGTTTGCTTGAAAGACGCTTTGCCGGTATTAACAATTTGAAACAAATTTTGGAAACCCTGACGTATTAAAAACCTAAAAAATTAAAATCTGTATATAGAAATCATAGAAGAGTTCCTGAGCTTTCAAAAAATAAAATTCTAAAAATTCTTAATTGGATTTTGAGACTAATAAATTTTGAACACAAGAAAAAATTTCTTGAGCGTGTAAATTGTACAACAAGGACTCATTTTAATATTTAGAATAATAAAAGTTTTATCATTGACTGTAAAACACGTTGTATGAGTATGTTTTCACAAAAAAACTAGAACAATTAAATAATTTGGAAATCATTTTATTACTTTTAAGTTGCAAATGACAATGATGATATTATACAAAACATATTTTTAAAATAAATTTTGTACAAAATCTAGAAGAAAAAAATATATGTAAATAAAAAAGGAAATCATGTTGTGAGAGTAAATACTACATATGTACAATATTTGGATTTATATTTCAACAACAATTTCATCATCATCATCATCATCATCATCATTATTCTGACCAGCATCATTATTTTGCCAACCATCAACCCGCCGCCACTGGAAGTTCATTTTCTATTTATTCCTATTGTTGGTCGTGTCTTTTGCATAAAATATAAGAAAAAGAAAAAAAAAAAACAAAATACATAAATAATTGTTTGAAGTTTAAACTTGGATTATTTGTCAATGACACTTTATGTTCGCATTTTGACAGATGTCAACTTTTACTTGAATGTACGTGTATATTTATGCATAAAAAATTAACTTGAAAACATGTAAGTGTTTTGGTACTCGTATACAGAATTATACATGCAAAGTTCAGAGAAGAGAATTAAATGAACACCCTTCTATTAGCAGAAATGAAGTTTACATTTTTTGTCTAAGGTTTATAAAGATTTAAATCACATTTTCTGAAACATTTGTTGGTTATATGAAACATTTTTAAGTGCATATATTTTTAGGATATTTTTATCTCGATATCCTTAAAATTGAGATATTTTATAGAATGTCTGAAAGTCAAAGGCTTACGCAGAAAAAGTTATTACTATATTTTTTTCAGATGTTGTAGTTGTTCCATTTTACATCAAAATTTAATTAATATATTCATTCAAAAATAAAATAAAAGAAATAGTTAAAATAGAATTCAACTTAATTTTGTTTTCCATATAAATTTTTAATTCATTGAACCACCTACTTGTTTGATTTAATAAAATTTTTAATTGGAAAATTTTTCTGTTCTGCATTTTTTACAGTCGAATGTCGCTAATACATGTCGCATCGACCCTGAAGTTTGTAGAGAGCATTTATATGGATTTATATGGAACCCCATAAACATTTGGAAGATATTTTCCTTGAAGAAATTTAGGCAATATCTTCTCAATATCAAAGTAACATTTTTCCAATATTGTATTTTTATCAGTTTAATGAAAATTAACAACTAACAATTAAAAAGGAAAAAAATATATAAAATTTTAATTTTTTTATTATTTTTATCCTCAAAATATCGGCCCCTTTTCAGTAAAGTGATTTTCTGGAAGAAATTAATGCAATACTTTTATTTTTCAATCACAATATTTTCAGTTGTCGACAATTTTTTAAAAATAAAAAAAAAGTATTGAAGAAATTTGTTTGGCTTTTAGCAAAAAAAAAAAAAAAAAAATCATATTTTATATGAGCGTTTTAGTTTTCGTGCTTTTTAATATTAAGAATTATGCGCATGCATGCTTTACAAGATGTAAAAGTTTTCTTTATTATATTTTTTCAAGATTTGTTTAGTTATATTTTTTTCTATATATTTATTATATCTTCAAGAATATAATCTGGCGGTGTCTTCTTTTTTTCACCTAGATGATTATCCAGCAAATTTTTCCTATTTTTCATTCAGTCGTATTGATTTCTTTTTGCTTAGATGTATCGCCTGTGACGCACAATATCTCCCGATTGGGGAAACTTCCTCTACGAATATGATTATTGCGGCAATAAAAAAGCAATAAGAATTCGAATCACTTTCGTATTATATTGTTTGTAGGGAAAATTTTAACTTTTTCATAGTTTTTTTTTTTTTTAATTGGCTATTATCAACTCTTTTTCGCAATTTAGTGTAAGGGAACAGTAATCAAGATATAATTATTTATCAAATAAGATAAAATAGTTAAAATCGGTTAAAAAATATTAAAGTTTTTAGAAATTCCCCAGGCCACTGAAATTTCTTCGAACACTTGTGTAAGCAACATAGAGATATTTTTTGATGCTTTTTATAATTGTTGAAATATTAAGTCAAATTTGAACCATAAGTATTGAAAAAATAAGCTTTGAATCCTGCAGGATAATATAATTCCTTTTCATGCTTTTTTAAAAAACTCTGATTTTTTACAAATCATCGATTTAATTTTTTTTTTCAAAATTTTGTTAAACAAATTTCAGAATAATAATAATAATAATAATAATAATAATAATGGAAAAAACTATGCTGTTTTATATACAAAACCACATAAAATAAAAATAGAAAAAAATTGAAGCGATATCTCTTATAATAATCCTCATTTTGCATATTTTCTTTAAAAATTATGAGAAATTTCCATGTTTCCTTTTTTGTTTATTATTATTATTTTTTTTTGAATTTTTGAAAACCTTTTAGAATTCTAAAGAAAAGTGTGAACAAATTAGTTTACATATTAGTACTATAAGTTTTGGGAGGATTGTTCGCCCATCATTAATTTAGGTTCCTACAAGCATCAGCATAAAATCTATTATAATACATACATATTTTGAAATGAAAAATAAAGTATTTTAGATCGATACCATTTAAATAGTTCACTAAATATTTTACAATCAACTGTAAAATTTAGCATACATATGTTAAAACGCAACTATTGGGGTGATATTTAGATTTTAGGGGGAGGGGTTGGTGCAAGATTGAGTATATTTTAGATTCTTCAAAATATTCTTAAATATATGGCTGTATCTACAAATATCTCTCTTCTTCTTTTCAAATTCTTTTTTTTATATTATTTCTACTCGCATAAAATTTTCAACATTTAAATGTTTATAAACGGTTGGCTTTATGTACACAAGTTCATTCTATGAGTCGGCTATAAATTTTATTTTCTCCCTTTATTTAAGCTTTTATTTAAAAGTGTATTTTTTATTTTATTTCTTGTATAATTTAAAGGTTATTTAGACCCATTTCTAATGCCATAATGTCGTTTACCATTGCTGCTGCTGTCTATTGTTCTGTAAAATTTATGTATATATGTCATCTTTCAGAAGACGAAGATTTTTAAGATTTGAGGGGAGCCAGTTATTGAAAAGATTTAAAATGTTAACGGAAAAAATAAAGTTTAAACAAAGATGTCAAGTTGAATTCTTTTTTTTTTTTTTTTTTTTGTATTATTTACATATTTGTTACATTAGTCGGCAGAAAAATCCTCCGTTAAGAAGAATAGGAATTTTACTAGCTAAACACGAATCTTAATAAGGCGATTACACGAGTACATTTTACCATAACTCGACAACGGTTTCTCTGATTTGGATAGATGAAACACCAAAAACTGTGGACCGCAAAACTAAACCATGTATCACCAAAAAGTTTATTTTATAACTTATTTTATTCACAATAAAGTGAAAATACCCTCGTATACCTATAATTAAGTGGAGACACACTTGCAAGCAAAAATCATTTTCTTTTTAAACAAAAATAGTAAAATTGGACGTATTGATCTTTTTTATTTAGGTGGCCATACTTGTATAACTCGAGAACGGTTTGTCCAATTTAGATAATTTGAATTATTTTCAAGTTATCTAAACATATTTTTTTTATCCTCTCAATATTTTCGGAGTTAACTCTTCAAATATTTCATGATAAAATTATTTCTATTTTTGTCACTAATTTCCAAATAACTCTAAAAATATTGAGCGGATAAAAAAGAATAGTACCAACGGTTCTTGAGTTATTCAGCCTTATTATGAGTATCGTTCTCACGACGATTATGAGTCAAAAACCCTACAAGCAAAATAATACGAAAGTGATTCCAATCTATAATCAATTCGTATTGCGGAAATTTCCCCTATCTGGAGAGATTGTGTGTTACAGGCTATACATCTAAGCAAAAAGAAATCAATACGCCTCAAAGAAAAATAGGCAATATTGCTAGATAATCGTCTTAGTGAAAAAAAGAAGATACCGCCAGATAATATTCTAGAATATACAGAAAAATTATCACCAAATAAATCTTGAAAAAATATAATAAAGAAAACTTTTACATCTTGTAAAGCATGCATGCACATAATTCTTAATATTATAAAACACGAAAACTAAAACGCTCATATAAAATATCAATTTTTTTTTGCTAAATGCCAAACAAATTTCTTCAATATTTTTTCTATTTTGAACAATTTTTCGACAACTGAAAATATTGTGACTGAAAAATAAAAGTATTGCATTAATTTCTTTCAAATGATCTCAGTGGGATATCATCATTTTATTGCGGAGGAGAAAATCACCTTACCGAAAAGAGGGCGATATTTTGAGGATAAAAATAATAATAAAAAAAAATTATACAAAATTAAAATTTTATATATATATATATATATAAAATTTTAATTTTTTTTTATTATTTTTATCCTCAAAATATCGCCCCCTTTTCAGTAAGGGGATTTTCTCCTCCGCAATAAAATGATGATATCCCATTGAGATCATTTGGAAGAAATTAATGCAATACTTTTATTTTTCAGTCAAAATACTATATATATATATATATATATATATATATATACATATTATTGTTTACTGCCTAATTTTCTCTAACCTGATAAAAATGAAATATTAGACAAATACTGCTTTGATGATTTTCATCCAATTAATAAAAAGACGATATTGCTTAAATTTCTTCCAAGAAGATATCTTTCCAATGTTTATAGTTAAGATATTATGGTTATCGAAAGCGACAAAAATACGACTATGTTGAAGATTCTATTGCAATTTTTGGTACCATGAGTATCATTTTTCTTTGCTAAATCTATCGAAAATGTTGTTAAGATTTTTATGGACGAGAAAAAAATATTATTAAATAAAATGGATTTAAGCAAAATATAATAACTATCATTTATTATAGAGGTAGAGATTGAATAGTGTTTAATTTTTAGTTTTTAAGATTTTAATATATATTTTGAGGTCTAAAATAAGACAGATTCAATATACAAGTAAAACGTATAAAAAAAAAACAAGTAAGAAAGATATAGTCTGTCAAGCCCGACCATAAGATACCCCACAGCATTGTGTATGTCCATCAAAATTCGTGTAAGGGTCTTATATTATACATGTAGACTATTGAGGATCAATTTAATATACAAATACATAATATTATGTTAATACTAACATTTATATGAATTTATGCACTTTAGGGTGAATCCCGAAAGTAGGCTTATATGGGAGCTATGGCAAATTATGGAACGATCCTCATAAAATTTGTCACTGTGATTTCTAACATGTGTATGTGATTTATGCACGTTAAAGTGATTTTTGGAAGAGGGTTTTATATGGGAGCTATTGTCAATTATAGACCGATCTATATGAAGTTTGTCACAAAGATTGATACTTATACTAAACTTCCTTACACCGAATTTCATTAAAATATTGCCATATTTATGGCATTTATGATGGTTAAACCCCTATTCCGGAAGGACACTTGTATAGGGCTAGGTGAAATAATGGACCTATCATAACCAATTTTAATAGGCTTCGTCCTTGTTCTATGAAAGTCCTACATGCGAAATTTCATTGAATTATTTTCAAAATTACGACCTATACTTTGTGCAAAATATTTACATGGACAGCCAGTCGAGTCGATTTAATATTTTTTTTTTTTATATTTTTAAGAAATCGTATTAAAAATTATTCAAAAAATTACGGTTTTCATACTACAATTAATTATGTCATTTTGTAATTTTTAACCTTTTACAAAAATTTTCGATGTTGAAAATTTTACATGGTACCAAAAAATGTTTTTAACGACAACAACTTCAACAATATTCATAATATGACAACGACACTCGTGATAAGGGTGATTGTGAAATATACTCGTGTAATTGCCTTACTAATGGAGAAATATTAGACATGCCCATAATAAAAATCAATACATGGTAGAAAAACTGAAGCAGATTCGTGTTCAGCGTATCGAATTACATCTACCAATTTTGTTGAAACGAGGACAAAAGAAATGTTTTTTTTTTGCAGACCAGTGTTATTAAACCGCGACGGGTAGAGGTATCGAAAAAAGGGCTATAAAGTATTTAAATTTAAGTTTGTATAAATAATTTAGTTTAAGCTTTTTTAAAAATTTAAGACATATTTGTTTTATGGTTTTATTGTAAATTTAATTTCCAACTTTTAAATATTTTATTTTATTAAGATTAAGACTTTATAAGAAAATATTGCAGAACATTGAAGTCAATTAATATTAAAAATATGAGGCCTCCATATGTGTGTTTTTCAAACCCATAATTATGATAACTATAAATATAACCTTTGTCTATTATTTATCTGCTTTAATACAATACTATAAATTCCATCATTTGCATTAAATTAGAGAATTTTAAATATTTTAATTCCATCAGTAGTTAATATATAAAAATTCACTAGTGGTATTAGCTTATCTCTAAACTTGTTCATAAAATCCAAAAAAAAAAAAATACATAATACAAATAAATAATATTAAAAAGCTGTAAAAGATTTAAACAAATCTCTATACATTGTCATCGGAGGCTCATTTTTATATTTATTGAATGACCTTAAAATTACTAAAACTCAATAAATAAGAAAAAGAATATCAGCTATCGACCAAATAGAAGAGAAAAAAACACTGAAAACGACCAGACAAAAATGTCGATACATATATCAATATCCAAAAGATTTGGTTTATAAATGAATTTAAGCGAACCATAATTTAACTTAAAAAAAATTCAAATTGAGGGGAGACTAAAAAAGACGTCAAGTCGTAGTGTTTAACATGGTTGGGGACAATTCTTCAAATACGAGCATTAAATAGAAGCGTGTGTACTCCCCTTTTATTTCTTTCTTTGTTAACAAAATCCATAACAAAATAGCGGAACGAGGAAATGTCTTTTTGTTTTGGATTTAAATCACATGATGATACTTGAGTGTCTGACTAAATGTTTGTCATATTTTCATTGTTATTATTATGGCAAAATATTCACTGTTGCTGCTACTGTCATATTGTCACTTATTCAACAGCAGCAACAAGATTGTTGTCCCTCTCTTTTTCGATAAAATATTTGGAAAACGTTACTTTTAATTCAAAGAAATGAGTTGAGTGCTTGAGATTATGATTGAATCACAAGGATTGTGAAGATCCTTTATGTCTTTATCATAATGATAATGATTATGTTGGTGATAGTGAAGAGAAACATAAAAATTGAAGCTGAAGAGGTAGAAAAGTCATAAAACAATTATTCGCCAGTTACGCGACAATTTTAAAATCAATTCTACTATTTGACACCACTTTTTATTTTGCTTGTGCTTTTCGTTTCTTTTGGTTTATTTTGAGTGTTTTATTTATTAGGCGGAAAATGGGAAAAATAGTCATAAAATAAATAAACCAAATAAAATAAAAATGTTTTAGTCGGATGTTTTGTTTTTAAACGTTTTCGCATTTTGTTAACAATAAATAATGTTTGAAAGGAAATTTACTAAGAGCCAATTAAATGTTTCATTAATTTTATATTCGAAACTAATAAACTATTAATACTATAATTTGCATATTAAAAGAATTGAAATTGATTTAATTTATACATATATTTATTTAGAAAGAGGGTATAGGGTTTGTTTGAACAAAGGTTACAGAAATATAAACTACAACTTTGGTATATTTTTAAGCTTCTGAACCGATTGTATATTAATTTTATAGAGTTTAACTTCTTCTTTCTGTTTCAAAAGAGTACATAACTCTATTCTTTTATAATTCAATAACAAAAAGCTGAATTTTATTCTATTTAAAACACTAACATACCTAGAATTATATTTTAATTTAACCTCTAAAATTCGAAAATTTTCATAAAACAATTATTCGCCAGTTACGCGACAATTTTAAAATCAATTCTACTATTTGACACCACTTTTTATTTTGCTTGTGCTTTTCGTTTCTTTTGGTTTATTTTGAGTGTTTTATTTATTAGGCGGAAAATGGGAAAAATAGTCATAAAATAAATAAACCAAATAAAATAAAAATGTTTTAGTCGGATGTTTTGTTTTTAAACGTTTTCGCATTTTGTTAACAATAAATAATGTTTGAAAGGAAATTTACTAAGAGCCAATTAAATGTTTCATTAATTTTATATTCGAAACTAATAAACTATTAATACTATAATTTGCATATTAAAAGAATTGAAATTGATTTAATTTATACATATATTTATTTAGAAAGAGGGTATAGGGTTTGTTTGAACAAAGGTTACAGAAATATAAACTACAACTTTGGTATATTTTTAAGCTTCTGAACCGATTGTATATTAATTTTATAGAGTTTAACTTCTTCTTTCTGTTTCAAAAGAGTACATAACTCTATTCTTTTATAATTCAATAACAAAAAGCTGAATTTTATTCTATTTAAAACACTAACATACCTAGAATTATATTTTAATTTAACCTCTAAAATTCGAAAATTTTCATTCACAATCACAGAATCAATTAAATAACTCTTTCGAATTACTCGTATTGTCATTCATTTTAGTAATTCATATTGAAAATATATATCTGTAGCCATGTTAATAACAATAAATTAATAAAATATTAATTTATTGCGTGATAACATTGTATTTGCAATCGAATTTAAAAATGAATTATTTTATTATTTTTCTGTTAACTTTACGAGTTATAAACTATTTTAACCCTTCCAGTTCAATTGGATTTGATACTCATTTCCATATTGTACTCAATTCAACTCGATACGTATTTATTTATTATTCTCTATTACAAATTGTAATTAACATTTAACTAAAATGTTGCTAAACATCCCGTCACTAAATCTCCCTTCTATTCGTAAACTATTCATTAAAACAATGAAATAGCGTGTTAAATTGAAGAAGTGAAAAAAGTTTTTATTATTTGTTGGAATTGAAAACTCATATAAATGATATGAAAATATAAAATTGTAGTTGTAAATAATAATAATAATAATAATAATAATAATAATAATAATAATAACTAAAAAACTAAAAATTCTTACTGATGATGATATTGACGTCTGAAATAATAAAATAACGCACAAAAAGCCAACAACAATAAAATCATATGTAATAGTGCTTTATTTACATTGAAATAACTGAGAGTATTATGCGCACGAATTATTGCAAATACAAGTGCGAATATAATATAAAATACTGAGGGCTGGTTTGGCGGTAAAACCAGAAATTTCATATCATGGCTATGAAATTTTAGGTGGAAATACATATTTTTTCTTTTATTTTATTTAAATATGGTGAGTTGTGAGTTATATGAGAAACAGAAAAAGAATTCTTCATTAGCTTAACACGCCATTATTTTTAATCCTTTTAATAAAAACCTTTTTTTTCAAATCTAAGAAGCTGGGCCGGAAGATTATGTAGTTCCATCCTTGACAACAGCTACAGATGATTTTTTATTTTTTTGAAATACCTAACTCTAGATATATTATCAACTTTTGACTCTCAATAATTATTTTATGATCACTTTTGGTAAATAAGTTTAATGTGGGTACTTTTTGTATTCTTACTTAAGATTTGAGAAGCTTTCGTTGGTAAATACTTAAGAAAGCTTCCTTGTTTTACCAAGATTAATTTTGGTTTCTGGCCTAAGTTTTGTTTAAAGATTTAATAATTTTTCTAAACGTTTATTTTAATTAAAAATTTTGGTAGATTTTGGGGAAAATATTAGCAGGAAAGATATTTTGTTTGTGGCAACGCTGGTGGTGACTCTCAATGTTGAGGGTTTTTTCTGTATAATCAAGTGCATTACTGTTCGTATTCATTTCACTTTGAGTGAAATATTATTGTTAAAATACGAACAATTTTCGAAACAAATATGTTCGAGAAAATATCAAGAATCATATTAATTAATAATGTTCTTAGTATCGAACTTTTCTCGATAGTAAACATTCGCGCAACTTATTCATCTAGTTTTTTAAATTTCTCGGGGATTCATTATTTAAATGAAAAAATAACATAAGTATTTTCTTCTTTGTGCACGCAAAATTCTTAAAAAAGGGAATCAAGTTTCATTTTTGTGTCATAGTTCATAGTGATCGGTTGTAAAATATTGCGCTTAAAAATTTAATATGTTAGTTAAATTTAAATATAAATAAATATAATAAAATTTTTGAAAAATGGATTTGCAAAATAGCATATTTATCTAAATATCTTAAATATTTTCTTGAAAATTAATTCAGAAAATTTTGCACTAAAAGATATGGGTTTGAGCAACAGCGAAATTAATAATATTGATAGAAAACATTGATGACTCCTCTGAGCGATTCGAAGAAAATGTTTCAAATATCACTCTTATGTAAATTTAATTAATTTATTTGTTTTATTTTTCATTATATGAATTATTATTTTTGAAATATAACTTATTATTATGTATAATTTTTAAAAAATTTTTTTAAAATGAAGTCAGATTTTAATTTTAGATTGGGAGTAAAATGGAAATAAAATAAAATAGAAAACTATTATTTTCGAACTATTGCCAATGATAATAATCACAGGTCATTAGTAATACCAATATCGATCAATTTTCTTCACTGATATCGCTCCAGATTCACTATTACTATGATAGGCAAACCTTCGAGATCGAAAGATTTGTTGCCACAAAATGATCGATGGATGAGGTCAAGGAGCTTATGTTAGGATCGCCACACAATAAACTGTATAGTGGAAAAGTTCCAAAGTTTTTTTTTAGAATTTAATAACAAAAATTAACATCAAGTGATAGTTAAGTCTTTCAGTATTTAAGATATGTTTAGCTTGCTACTGTGCAATTAATCTGAATAAAGTAGGATGACTCTTAAGTCAAAGAATTTTTCAAGAATTTTTAAATTTTATGTTACAAAAAAACTGGTTTGGAAAAAACTCTCATAAAACTCAGTTTTGGATATTTATATGTTTTTATTAATTAGATGTATTAAAAATCCCACAAGGAACAATATTGCAAGTAAAGATATAAAACATTTACTTCTACACTGTGAAAAAAATTGGCCAAAATATAAGAAAATTTCAAAAATACTATCAACTTTAATGCACCAGCAAAAAAAGGCTAATTGGAAAAAAGTTATAAAGTTTGAATGGTGTTCAATATTTTGAAATGTTTTCTATACAGCCCATATTAAATTATACCTGTTTCCTATGCCAACTTTTAAACTATGTTAGTTTTAATAATTTTCCATATTAAGGATTATGTATTAAACGTTTCAAGTCTATTGTAAAGTCGATTTATCTGTTGAAAATTTTAAAGTTGCAGTGTATTACAGATGAATAATTGTAGGAAATTCATTCTTAAGATACTTTATGATGTCTTTGCCAAAGAACCAAGATCAATTGTGAGTTTATTAGAAAAATTAGGAAACAGCCGAAATGGTGGACTAGGGAACTTAGGGACCAGCGGTCTACAGTTAGGAAGCTGTTTAATAGAGCCAAACTAACGAGGAGCGATGAGGATTGGAATAGCTATAGGGATAGTTTCTCTAAGTATAAGAAGGACATTAGACGAGCGAAATGGACTTCATGGGAAAATTTCTGTGAATCGGTGGACTCTGTTAACGAGTTGTCTAGGTTTAGGCGAGTATTATCCAAGGACCCAGTGGCACCTGGATACATACAACGTGCGGATAACTCGTGGACAGAGTCTAGCTCAGAGTCCCTCAGTTTACTTATGGAGACTCATTTTCCAGGCTGTGAGGATATAGAATCTGTTGGAGGGACAGGTAGCGTCAGTGATAACCTACAACCCGAATCAGATGCTGGGGATACCGATGTGATAAGGGAGATGATCACTAGAGACAAGGTATTATGGGCGGTAAATTCATTCGAGCCATACAAATCTCCTGGCCCGGATGGAATATTTCCGGCCATGCTACAGAATGTCGATGAAAGAGCCACCTCTCTATTGACGGAGGTTTTTAGGGAATGTCTTAGAATGAAGTACATTCCCAGAGGGTGGAGAGAGGTAAGGGTCATTTTCATACCCAAAGAGGGTAAGACGACTCACTCGAAGCCCAAGGATTACAGACCGATCAGCCTATCGTCTTTTCTATTGAAGACAATAGAAAGACTGATCGATTTTAATCTTAGGAATAGCATAGGAACTCAGGTCATTAGCGAGTCTCAACATGCTTATCTTAAGGGTAAGTCTGTTGAGAGTGCTCTGCATGACGTTGTGAGTTACATTGAGCGAGGTCTGCTGCAGAGGGAATATACCATGGCAGCTTTTCTCGATATAGAGGGGGCCTTTAATAATATCACGATAGAGGCTATTGAGGAATCACTTGTTTCGCTGAATATAAGCAAGCTCCTTGTTGAGTGGATAATTCTGATGCTTAGCAGCAGGGTTATCAACTCAAACATGGGAGGCACTTGTATGAGGAAACTCGTGACTAGGGGCACACCGCAAGGGGGGGTCCTTTCTCCATTACTGTGGCTCTTGGCCGTGAACGTCATTTTAAGACAGTTTGATGCTAAGGGACGGAAGATTGTGGCCTACGCCGATGACGTTGTTTTACTGGTCTCTGATAAGTTTTTATCTATGATCAGTGAGGTCATGCAGACAGGTTTACGTGATCTGTCCCTTTGGGCCAAGAGTAAGGGATTAGGGGTAAACCCCGAGAAAACAGAACTAGTTTTGTTTGCTAGGAAATACAAGGTCGAGCATTTTAGCTTGCCAGTATTGAACGGGATTGAGCTTGCATTGTCAAGTGAGGCCAAATACCTGGGTGTGTACTTGGACAGTAAATTGTTTTGGAGGAGAAACACCCAGGAGAGGGTCAAGAAGGGACTCAATGCCTATTACACCTGCAGGAACTTTACAGGTAAGAATTGGAGCCTTAGGCCGCAACTTGTATACTGGATTTACACTTCGGTTGTAAGGCCTATTCTTACTTATGGCTGTACAGTCTGGTGGAAGGCATTGGGTAAGGAAACGTATAGGAAACTTCTCTCTAAAGTTCAGAGGTGTGCTTCAGTTGGCATCTTAGGTGCCAGGAGAAGTACACCTCAGGCGGCGCTGGACATAATCCTCCACCTTCTTCCAATTGAGGAATTTGTGAGGAGTATGGCTGTCCGAGGCCTATTTAGATTGAAGGAACTGGGATTATTAGGTTCCTCTAGAGCGGGGCATGTCAGCATACTAGATGAAGTCAAATTCAACGGTCGGACACTATCCTTGGCTGAGCCTACGGATTATGTCGGGACTACGATTGACTTCGGGGCTACTTTCGCATTGGTGTTACCTAGCAGGGACCTTTGGGATGGAGTAGAAAAGCTCTATGGAGGGTGTGCGGTCTTCACGGACGGTTCGAAAATGGAAGTTGTCACTGGTGCAGGTGTATACTTTATGGGAACTGATATCAGACGATCCTACAAATTGTCTGACAGTTGTAGTGTCTTTCAAGCAGAGATTCTTGGCATTTATAAGGCTCTAGGCTTGATTGAAGGGAATGTTGAACGAGGGTCTGAGATTACTATCTATGTTGATAGTCAGGCAGCGTTATTGGCTCTGAGTAGTCATTTTGTTAGGTCCAGATTGGTACTTGAGTGCAGAAGGGAATTGAGAAGGTTAATGGATTACTATATGATGAGACTCTGTTGGGTTCCTGGTCATTGTGACATTCTTGGCAACGAAATCATAGAGTCATCTGTTAAGATTCCAATTGGGTCCTTCTTTAGGGCCATAGGGGAGTGGACTCTGGACAACACGAATCGAGCCTGGAGTGACAGATCGGACTGCAGAGTTTCTAGGGCATTATGGCCTAGCTTAAAACTGGCGGATTCCAAACATCTTCTAGGTATGAGTCGTGGTAGTCTTAGAGTCATAGTAGGTATGGTTACGGTTACTTCTCAATAGGGAATATGATGAGTAAGTGGGACATTGGCACATCAGACTTTTGTAGAACGTGCGATGATGTTGAGGAGCTAGAGACAGTGGAGCACATACTCTGTCACTGCGTAGGGCTTCAGCGTAATAGGTTGAAGTGGTTTGGAAGCCATTCACTACATGAACTAGGTGAGGTTAATGGCAAAAGACTTGTCAACCTCATAGGGTTTGTAATGGGGATAAAATGGCTTAGGAACAATCATAACTGATTGATTGGGTATAGGTTCCACTTTTCTTTTTCTTTCTTTCATAAAGGGATCACAATGGGCCGTTTGGCCTCTGGGTGTAGGCGTGAATGCGCCACCCTTTCCAACCTAACCTAACCTAACCTAGAAAAATTAGCAAAGAAAATACGAATGAAAATAAAATTTAAATCTGAATTATCCTGCAGTAACAGTTCATCGAAACATAACAAATGAAAACAACAGTATTAATAACTTTTACGTAACCAGTAATTTCGTATTAAAGGAAGATTGCGAATATTATTTTTTAATGGTTTTATCATTCAAGAAACTAACACATTGGTAAATTTTTGTAATATATATCTACTACGATTTTTACTGAAATAAGGAATAAAATGACAAAAAAGTTAAAAAAATAAAGTAAATTTAAACATTTGAATTATATTAAAAACAACATTATAGCAACACTGATTAATAAAAAAAAATAATAATATTTGTATGTGTGTTGCAATAGATATACATATTGTGTATTTTTTTGTATAAAATTTTGGTAAAGTACAATAAAAGTTATTTATAAAAAAAATGTCTACGAATATAATAAATTGCGTTGTTGTAATTAGTTTCGTTCTACTTTTTTCCAATTTTTATATGGGCTTAGTTCACTCTGCGCCAACGATAGTCGTTCTCGAATATTTTGTCAGAGAAATGTTCGAACGTTTTTGTGGTTAGCTGAGTAGTTTTTCTATTATTCAATCATAATTACATTCAATCTTAAGTTGGCTCTATTTAAGCCAACTTAAGATTGAATTAATCCCAAATTTGTCTTATTTTTAGAATTCTTGGCTTGATCTAGGCCTAATTCTATAATAATTTTAATTCTATAATAATTTTAAATCAATCCCAACTGCGATTATTTCAACAAATTAAAATTTATTTTAAGCTCAAATATATACTTGATTTCAGAATAATAAAAAAAAATATTAAATTACGAATTAAAAGCTTGGTTTAAGCTTATTTTAAGTTAATTCATTCTTAAATAGCTCCATAAAGCGCTTATTTCTAGAATTTTCATACTTATTTTATATATATAACTAAATTTTGAATACTTTTTTTTTAAATTTATTGTTTGTTATATTTTCATTAAACATTAATTATTAAAGAAACACCAAATCGGCAGCTTTAGAAGTTTTTGTACTTGG
The DNA here is from genome assembly GCA_932274085.1 of Protocalliphora azurea. Taxonomy (NCBI): domain Eukaryota; kingdom Metazoa; phylum Arthropoda; class Insecta; order Diptera; family Calliphoridae; genus Protocalliphora; species Protocalliphora azurea. Next base: position 47,682,582 of record OW026523.1, read on the forward strand.
AGAATAACCTCTCATTCCCTTGTTTCCTCTCTACTTGAAATAATAATGTTGAAAATTCAAATTTCGTTAATTTAACAGGTTTTTCGTTAGTTTTTTAACAAAGTTTATTAAAAGAAAAATAATATTTTTGCCAAAAATTCTTTAGTTGATTTGAAGACAATTTTTTGATTTGAAGAAAAATTATATTGAACTCAGGAAGAAATCTGTTAATTTAAATATATTTTTTTTTTTTTGCAAAAATTCTACGAAAAATTTTCGTCCACATTACCTACGAGATTTGGTTTACTTTGATTTCAAATTTGAGTTGATATAAAATTAAACACAATGATTCGTGATTAATATTTGATATCAAAATAATAAAGTCAGATTTATTTAATATCCTTCGTAAAATGAACCACAATAAGTATTCAATCATAAAATTGAAACATTTGATATACACAGAAAAAAGCCACCAATCAACAAAATAATTCATTCAATTAAAAATTTTTTAAATTTGTATCTCTCAACTAAATGGTTATATTAATTACTAATAACTGTAAAAAATGAATAACTTAACGATTTTTCCAATTAAAAAATTTATTAAATCAAACAAGATGATTGAAAGAACTAAATATTTAAATGAATTTCATTTTTATAATTTCTTTTATTTTATTTTTGCTTGATTATATTAATTAAATTTTGATGTAAAAGGAAACAACTGTGTTAATTGAAAAATATAAGGTAATCATTTTTTCTGTGTATGCTTGAATACTAAATGAAAAAAATATTTGATATCAAACATAATCATATTTCAAACTTTTGGATTGGTATTTGCTTATTAAACAAAATTTGTAGTGGCTTTGATTTCAAGAGAGCCGTGAAGCTGTTGCTTGTGAGAACCACTGTTTTAAGATATCAAAATATATGTATTTTATTCACTTAATATATATATATATATATATATATATATATATTTAGTGCATTGTTTGTATCTATAATTTTTGTCCAAGTATGTATGTATGTATGTATGTATGTGTGTATGTATGTATACTTAAATTTAATTATTCCATAATATTTGCGTAGAATATAAAAATTAACCTTAAAGTATGTAATTTATGTTCGACCACAAAAATTTGCAATAATATAAAATATGTACAAAAAACCTCATACATACATACATACATACATACATACATACATCCATACATACTATCCCATTAGTACTTAAGTCATATAAAGGGATAAAAAATAAAAATAGGAAATAGAACAGTAAAACATAACAAAATTAAGAATACAAGACATCAAGTAACACTTAGGAGTAAACAAAACCAACAATAAAAATAAACACAGACAGACACACTCAACCAAAAGAAGCAAATCAAATCGGATTAAACTGGCCATAAGGGTAACAAATTTCCCCAATAACAATAGTGATATTCACGCATAAAATACCAACAGATACATATAAGGTGGTGGGTAGGGAAGTTAGCTAAAGGACATATAGATGAATATTACCAGAAATAACTCACGTACTATAAAAAAGTAACAACAACTACAATAACAATAACAAAAACAATAAAAATAATAATCAACACTCTGAACTAAACAGGATAAAATTACACACTTCTATACAGAGAGACAGACAACATACACACAAGTACATTCATAACGCATACACGTTTACAACAAAAACTAAAGAAACAAAAAGGAAAAAAAGGACAATGAAATCATTGTGTTGTAAGAAGTGTATGAGTGCAGAGACACAACAGGATTCTTTCAGCTTAAAACACGTTGGCGAGGAAAGAGAAGAAATTGAGTAGATAATTAAATGTTATAAATAACTAAGAGTGTTTGAATGTTATGCGCATGACACCTAAACAACCACATTAGCAAATAGTTCTCTGTTCTTTTAAATCTCTATAATAAGAGAAAATTTTGTATAAAAAAGCAGAAATTAAAAAGGATAACATGATTTTGTACTCTGAATAAAAAAAATAAAACATTTCCCTTTATTTGTATTAAACCCGCATTATGAACATAAATGGACTGACTTTTAGACAAGCTGGCTGGCAGGCAGACAGGCGGTTCGCCTGTCAGACCAACTCACAAAGGGGCGAATATACATACAAATGGACGGACATAAAAGGAAAATAACAGAAAAACACACATTTCCGTTTGAATATTGCCTTTAGGCACGATATTTCTCTTTTATACTAGTTCGAGTACAATGAACACTCGTAGTTCATATAAAATAAAACAAAGTAAATTCAATTGAAATTTTGTATTTCTCCGTTTCTCTGACTCACTCTCTTAGTTTTTTTTTTTTATTTTTCCATTTGTACTGCTGCTATTGTTGGTGTTTTTGTCTTTTCAGCTTATAATTTGTTGACGGGTTTCCTTCGTAACTTACCATCACATCCTTTATGATTTGTTTACTTTAACTGTGTGTCTGTATATGCGTGTGTTGAATGCTTAGGGTACTTTGCATGTGTTTGTGTGTTTTATAGAACTTTATTTAATATTTGATTTAATATCAAACAAAAATAAATGACAAAAGCATCAATATACTAAGGGGAGTTTGGGTCACATTTAAGACTCATGTAACGTTACGGGGTGGTGATATAAAATGGCTGATTTAATGGTGAAACCGTAATTTATATTTATTTTATCTCAACTGCCATCAGTGTAGCCCAAATTCATAATGCCCTCTTTCTTCTAGCTCTCCTTGTGTTGGTTGTTAGCAAATTAATGATTTTGATATTGTTTAGTTGACCAAATTGATTATATATGCCGGTAATTTATAAAATTGTTTACAATCTCTAAATTGTTTATAGTGTTAATGTTTGTGTTTGCATAACTTTATATGCATACATACATACAAGCATACATACATATATACATACCTACATACATATATACATACATACCTACATACATACCTATATACATACATATTGTTTAGATTCAATAAAATGAAATGCGGTCCCGAGAGGGGTTTCTTATTGAAAAAATACAATTTATTTTATTTTATAATTTTATAATTATATAATGTAAATTTAAGAAATGTGACTTTTAATTCAATCAAAAGATTTTGTTTTTCTTCCCCCTAGCGTTCAATAACGGTTGTTGATATCTCATTTGACATCGTTGTTTATTCATGGTTTTTGATAGCTCATCTAACATCGTTGTTTACACCGTATAGTGTACAACCATTAGCTATAATATCATAACAATATGTATGTAGAAATAATGTGTTGGTGATAAATTTTTGCAGTTCAGAGAAATAATTGTGAAATAAAGAAATTATTCATAATTGTTCTGATTTTTAATAAATATTCTTTTCGGTTTAATATTACATACTTTCTAAATTTAACACCCAGCTCAAAGTGATCATATATAATTATAAATATATATAGTATATCATATATATTTTGGATCCAAAAATGCCTATATTGTGAATGATAATTAAACTACTTTTTTTTATTAATTTCATAAAAAGCGCTAAATTTAAAGTGTAAAATACATTAAATTATTTTATTTAACACATATATTAAATCAAAATTATGTACATACATTTTGTCGAAATAGCAGTGGATTTGTCCTTATAGATGACATTTAGCTATTACATCCTTCTTAAGATGTCTTCAAGATTGCACCTTGCACTTATTTGAAAAGTATTTTCATCCATTAAATATTCAAACAAAAGTAAATTTGACATGTTTTTACCTCCACTTAGATTTCCTGGTATTGAAGCCTCCTCTTTGCATTTAGATTGTTGTATTTCTAAAATTAATTTAACAAATTCTGCTGAAATATAAGAAAACTAAAAGTTTATCAATAATATTCGCACATTTATCTTTGCTATTTATTGACAAAATAACGTCTTAATTGGAGAAATTTCATTAATTATAAAATTGTAATAGTTTGTTTCAATGTTTATTTTTCAATTTCATGAAACATTTAAGATAGTAAAATTAAATTCAAAATAATAGGTTTTTGCATATAACTCACTGATAAGTAATCGCACGTGTTTTGATCTTAGTACAGCATTTATAGACAATAACATTTCCTACAAATTTCCTGAAGTAAATTTTCATGTACCTTTTTGTTTTATTTTTTTATTTTTTATAGATAGTATCATTTATATTAATTATTTTCTAAAAATATATTAATAAATAGCTTATGAATTATAATGTTTCCTCATAATTTTTTAAAGTATTCTTTTAAAGTATTAGATTCCACTAAAATTGTAAGGCACCAATATTTGGGATTTTTAGCGCAAATTCTGAACAATGAACTTTAATATAAAATGGTTTGAGGGAAATTTTAGAAAGAATATCTGGACAGTAAATATTGCTAATAACTTAATCAAAAATAAATGACGTAGACTGAATTTTTCTTCTTAATTCCAGCGTTTCCAAACCAATGAGTAAACTACGTTGCTGATATGAAGGTAGAGGCTGAGTAAATGTTAAATGTAGTAAAGAAAATTTAAAAAAATTTTTCTGCATCTTTTCAATGCGATTAATATGGGTTCTAGCGTATGGGCTCAAAATTATTTATGCTTATTCTAATTTGGATCTAACATAAGTTGTGTATAAAATCTTTAGCGTATATGAATCTAAAAAATTAAAACTATTTCTTTTGATAAAGACTAAAATAGAATATATATCTTAGGAATTAATATTTACATCTAAATGAGGTATAAAACTGAATTTTGATTTAAAAAATTACAAACACAGATTTTAACTTGGAAGAGCCAATGTTAAATGAGACAATGTGGATGTCCAGTATGAGTGTGTGAAATATATACACATTTGCTGAGATTAAATTTTAATTTATTACTTATGCACCAAGAATGCAAACGATTCAAATTTGATTGCAATTGTTGTGCATGTTCAAGAGTTTTTATTTTTAAGAAAATTTACAAATCATCTGCATTTCTAATTTTCAAAACACGCGGAAATGTCTTTAATGAATAAATTAAAAAATAAGAGCCATAAAGTGCTTCCCTGAGGGATACTCGATGTTTGAAAATATTGAAAAGATTTCGATTCCTCAATCCAAAAGAGTAAATCAGAATGAATTCCAATTGAAATTAGTTTTTGAAGCAACATATCATATGTGATACTTTATCAAAAGCTTTCATGAAATCTTTATAAATTGTTTCAACTTGAAACCCTGATTCAATAGATGTAATAAAATAATCATAAAATATTGACAAATTAGTAACTGTAGATCTGCCTGCACAAAACTCAGTTGCTCAGAAATAATTAATAATTTTTTAGCAAAGTAAAATTTTCTGTATACAGTATGTTCAAAAATTTTCGAAATTACTGTTTATTTCACTTTTTATGACCAAACTTAAAAATTATTATGAAATTACTTTCTCCCAATGATTTATTGAAAATTTGATGAAGTGGAAAAAATAATTGATGAAGCGCACTTTTTTAAAGAATTTTGTAAGATATTAATTGAATAATGAATATCATCATCAGAAAGGCTCAATTCACTCAAATTTAGAATTCCTATCTGGACAGATCCTTTAAATGAAAAGTTATTAATAGATAAATCATCATTAGCAAAATTAGTTTTAAAATAATCGACAAAAAGATTAGCGATATCTTCAGGATTATCAGTAGTACGATCATTATAAATCATTGATGAAGTTATATCAGAACATTGTTTCTTTAATTTAATAAATCTCCAAAATGATTTAAAAAAATTAAATTCTTTTTGGCATAATTTATATTGATAATAAATTTTTAAACATCCAGAATAAAGGTAACTTTTGTGCATTTTATTTCATTGGATTTTTTAATCTCCTTAATCCTTTTGTATACCAGGTATGTTTGAAAGATTTTTTTATGTTTTAATGGAATAATTTTGCCGCAAATGTTAAAAAAAATATTCAAGAAGACTGCATAACATTTGTCAGTGTTATTACCAAAATAAATTGGTTCAATCACAATTATTCAAAGTGGAATTTAATACTTCAAAATTACATAAAGTTAAACATTTTGTGATTTACATTATTTATATAAGATCTATTTTTTTTAATCTACTTAAAATATTATTTGTTTGAATAAGATCTATTTCTAAAAAAACTATCAACAATATATATTTCATAGTCTTTATTTACATTAGTTGGTGTTATGCGTTCTTCCAAAGATATAGACCAAACTATATTAGACAAATTAAAGTCGCCAAACATAGAAAAAACAGTATTTAAATCCAATTTATTTTCCAAGAGCATTATGTTATCAATATGAAAGGAGAATATATTATATGAGCTATTAGGAGGAATGTAAGATATACCTAATCAAATCGGATTATTATTAGGTGATAATATATAAATTATAAATAAATTATCAATAACAAGTAAAGAGTAAGCAAAAAATTTTAATTCTTTTTTTACTGCAATCAGCACACCACCACCAAGTAAATGTCCAGTTTTAACAGGATTTCTATCTTTGCGATATATTGTAACCATATTTGTATATTTGTTAGTGCATATTTTTGCACATTTTATTGAAAATACATGTTTTTGCATTATGTCATATTTTGTGAAGATTGCAATTTTTTGTGTATAAAATAATCTGTGAACTTTTGATAAAACGACTTAAACCTATTTTTCAAAATGTTAGAATATTAAAAAATACTATAGCAGAGTTGATTTTTTTAAGCTTTATATCGAAAACTAACAATCACAGAAGGACGTTGATTATAGTAAAGGATACGTCATCAAAACTATCGAGTTAGGAGAAAATAATTACATTTTCTCTAATTTATTATTGCAATTTTAACATAGAAGGCCATATAAACATAATTTTCAATTAAGACAATAAAAAAGTTTTAAAACTGATGAGGAAGTGATGACGTGTAAAATATTTGTCAAGCCTATTGAAAAAAGGCCCTCCATACAGTGACATTTTGTCAATCTAGCTTGACAAAATTGGAAAATTAAAAGTTGTTGTTTAAAATTTATTACCAAGGAAACCAAAATTATGCTCTAAAAGAATTATTTTATGCACATTAAATATGCAATAAAAAACGAGAAAATATGCTCCCAAAAACATAAAGTATTTATCCAATTCAAATAAAATATACTTTTCCATTTAAACAAAGTGTTTCATTAAAAGTTTAATGTTATAAAATAAGGCAAATCTAAAATTTATCTATCAATTAAATTCATCATTTTTTTTATTATATCACATAAAAATTTTATTCGTCTTCCATTTGCTTACACACCTAATCCTAAACATTAATATTAGTTCAGAAATTATCAAAATTATCACATGTAAATTTACATATATAGCTTTCATTCAAAATCATTAACATTAACTGTGTTCAAATTTAAAAGCTAAATCGTTCTCTACATCATATTTAAAAAGTCGCTTTAATAAAAATCATTTAGTCAGTTTCCAAATCTTCATGATTTTAATAAACATAGATGATACCCATTAACATTAACTTTAAATAAATAAAATAAAAATAAATATTTTTGGATCTTTAATTCCTTTTTTTACATTACAAATCAAATTTGAAAAAACCATCCCATGGCATATCAATAATTATCTTCAAAATGTAAAAAATATGCTCTAAAAGGATTAAATATGCCCCAAAAATCTCAAAATATATTCTAAATTTGCTCTTAAAATTACTATATGCAAAAATATGCACATAAAAATCGATGAAAAAATGCTTTATTTGTTCTAAAACGGATAAATTTTTTATCGATTGTTTCGTTCAACGTACAGGAAAAAACATGCAAATGCATATTTGTGGTTTCCTTGTTTATTACAAATGCTCATAGTTCAAAATAATACATCTTTTCTATTAGTTTTATAGTTATTCGATGTACTTCTTTACTGAGCAAATTACCCTTTAAAACAAAATCAGGAAATATTTTTTTTAACTTTTAGAATATACAAAAAAAAATTGATTAATTACTTTATAAAATTTTCAAAAATAAATAACCGTTAAGCATAGTTCTTTCTATTAATTAAAGAGATAAAATTCTGCCCCAATTTAGTCCACTCGAAGTACTGTTAAATCGTATTAGTACGATGTGTAATCAGAAGCTTTTCTGCTCCTTTTTTTGAACTGCATTGTTATTAAGAAGGTATTTTGCTTTTCAATTTTAAAATATATAAAAAGGTTTATTGGTCTCCATGTCAAACATTTCTCCCTCTGCCGATGCATCCATAACACCTTCAACATTAGCTAATAATGATTCTTCCAAAACCTTGGATTTAGACTTCACTATTTTCCTTTTCAAATTCTTATCCATTTTGTTAAAGTTATATTTCTCCTTAATTCTGGGAGTACGACTATTTTTTTTTTTGTACTTTCCATACACTGGCTGAAGTTATGTAGCCTATAACACATGGATAAATTAGTTTTAATTCAAAATAAAAAACAATTATTTATGAAATCTATAAATTTTGACTCTTTATCATAAATTTTTTACTTTTTATAATCAAAATTGTCCTAATGTCACAGTGTACTCCCAACTAAAATTTGTAGGCATTAATCTGAAGGCTGAAAAGTTATTTAATATCGGTTGTCCGTATTTATAAAACAACCCTGCATTATTTTAGAAAAAACCTATCTATCATGAAAACAACAACCACAGAGAGAAGTTTGTTCCAATACAGTTGTTGCAAATTTAGATTCAGACGAAAACATAATAAAATCATTCTATAATAAAATCATTTAAAAATGTTGATGTCGAATAGGGCAAATTTTACATTTCAAAATGTTTGTAAATTTTATATTTTTTTGCTTAATAAAAGTTAAAAAGTTAGTGCATATTTTATTTGTTTTAGGACATAAGAGCTTAAAACACACTTTTTAAGTGCATAAACTTTCTGTCCCTGATTATCACCAAAAGCAATTATACGATTTTTCCTCTTACGTCTTCGAACACTTAACCATTCGTTTTGATTATTTCAATTGGGAAAGACGAAACTGACGTACAAGCTAATTCATCAAAGCATTGGCTTTCAAACATGTTTGAAGTACCGACAACATTGCTTAATGTATATTGATTTATGTTCGAACTTGATGCAGTAACAGAATTATTTATTTGCTTTGTGAAGTGCAATTTTGCTGATTTTTAGAAATTTCAAGGCTACAAACAAGTTCATTGAACTTTTGTATTAACTTTTTCACATCTTCACTAATTGTAGTTGTTGCAATTATTGTTTTGTTTTTTTTTAGTTCTCTCACTTTAGAATTTATTGTTAAAAATTTGAAATAGTTTTTCATCTATTGGTTTAAGAGTTATATTGTATTTTATGTTTAATTTAATATTTAATTTATTTCATATATGAAACCATATATGATACCAATTTTACAAGTATATTTTGATATATGACAAAATAGTTCGTATATTTTACCATATATGTATCCATATATTGAAAACTATTCCTTGTATGAATCCACTCACTTTCATATAGGTATAAACCCATATATAAGTATATCGCAATACATGAGTCATATATAAAAATATATGACTATTTTCAGCTGGGTACAGAGTAAAATCTAAACATCAATCCAAGAACCTCAGAAAAATGATTTATTTTTTTTTTTATAAATTTGCACTAATTGAAAATCAGACCTTTTTAAAATATGGACAGCCAGACGGACGAATGGACCACTGTTATTGAATCGACAAAAAAGTGATTTTGAGACAATTGTAATTTGAATGTAAAGTGTTTTTACATTTTGACTCATTTCACATCTATGGTGGGATATTTGATCGTTATTAATTTAATACCCTCAAATTTAATTAAGAATTATTTGCGAAACTGATTTTCATTAAAATGCCTAATACGCCTTTGTTCAAAATATAAAAATAAAAAAAAGATGAATATCTTAAAGCCATATAATGTTTAAACGATTCTTATTTCTTTTCTATGGAATCCGTTTTATGGAGAAATTTTCACAACAACATCTAAATAAAATGTTAAATTAAACAAATTTAATTTTTGACTTTTTTTTTAAACAATATTTTCTTTCCTTCTTTTTAATGTACTCAATGTTTTTTGATTTTGTTTGTAATCCATTCTTATTGATTTCCGTATAATTCTGATACAAACAATAAAAAAGCAAAATAAAAAATATTTCAAAAATCATAAAAGTAAACGAATATTCTATATTTCGGAGAAATTAATATCCTCCACACAAACAGAATGAATGACAATAACAAAAATAGCAGAATGTTATTGTTGTGAATACAACTTTAAACTTGGTGAATGGTGTAAATCTCTGGGCGGAAAGTAAACTTCCCCAAATGGAAGGGAACTAAATAAAACATGAAGCATTGTGCTGATATCATATCAAGGATGTGTTTAAAAAAGGCGTTATGACGAGTATGACAATTGTATAGACGTTTTTGTTACAATCACTTTAGATGGTTGGTGGGTAAATTAACTTGAATTTCAGTTTTTTTCTATAATTTTTATGGAAATAAACATGTACATTAGGGTTATAATTTTTTTTTTTTGGACTTCAAAATACCATGGCCAATATTGTCCTGATTATAAAAACCCAACTTTTTAGTCGATTTAAACAAAAAACTTCACGCACCAAACACGATTTTTAAAATGTTTTTGAATATATTTTTTTTAATATTTTTATTTGAAAAACTTGTACACAAAATTCTAAATATTTAAATAGTTTACGGTTTGTATTAAAATCACTTTGTTTTGTATTACTTTTCACCTAAATAAGAAAAACATATTTAGAAAAAAATTACTTAAGACGTGTCAGTTTTCGAATAAAATAAAAATATCTGACTAGAAACTAATTTAACGTATTTTTGCACACATTTTGCATGATGCTTATGAGATATGATTCCATATTTTAATTTATATAATAAAATATACAGAAATTTAACAAATTCAAAAAATATACTGTCAATAAAAATAAAAACAATAATTAATTGTTTTATTTACAAGTTTTATACTAAATAGCGATTTCATAAAAATGGCAAAGAATTTTTTTTAACTATTTTATATCAAAGAAGATACTAAAAAGTGGTAAAAACTCAAATAATTTGAGGGAAAATGTAAATTTATTATAAAAAATTTTCAAGAAGTTTTTTAACGACCATGAAAAAATAATATCATATTCCTTCATTTCTTTCTGAGTTCCAAAAGCCCTTGCTATTGTATTTTGTTTATTTGCAAAAATTGCAAAAAGTTATCACCCTAATGTACATCGTATATGTGTAGTCATATAGACATATTTATTTGTTTGTAAGTAATATGAAAGATAGTATTATTTTACACTGAACCATAGTATATATTAGTTTGTCTACTTGTAAAATTATATGAGTATACCAGTACTTATCCATACTCATTCCCATGATTATTTTTACTTCATGCAACAAAGACAGATCCATATGTATATGTAGCATGTATATATGTATGTGTACAATACTGTACCTTTGTATTTAAAAAGTATAAAGTTAATACGACTCACAAAAAGGGCGAAGGAAAAAAATAGAGAAATGCACATAATAAGTTTTATGTCCTTTTGTTAAACAACTGCTTATAATTACATTCTACGTAGAGTAAGTAAAAGTAAAATGTTACTGTTTTTTTCACAATGTGGTTAAGTTGTGGCACAAACAATTCCCATTCTAACTTATATGCTTTACATTTGCAAACCCACCACACGCAAATACAATACTTATACAAATCTAACCATAAAGAGGAAGTTAATGAATGCAGTTACTATAGATTAATAACTAGTTATTTATGTGAGAGAAAAAGAACTGATTCAATTGTCAAAAACCTAATTCATGCAACAACAAAATACATGTAGACACATATATTTTGCTTTTGTGTGTTGAAAAAAATGAGTAATTTTTTTTTAAAATTTAGTTCGAAGTGCCTCTCACATAAACTTCTAGTTGTATTCTATGGCAGTTACTTTTATACATACACTTGCCCAGGGATTGAGTAGTTGTATAAATAATGTCAGCTCACTGACATTTAAGCTTTTGTAAAATGAAAAAAGAAATTAGTTTCTGTTGTAATATTTTGTCTGTATTTTTTTAATGCATGTTTTTTATACATATTGTTCTTTCCCCTCTACATTCTTTGGAAATTCTATTAATGTATAATAAAACGAATGTGTCATTTAAACAGAAATTAAAGAAATAAATGGGATACAAAATTGCGTTTATAGTTAAATTGTTGATTTCATTATTTGTATAAATATTTACATTCTTATCTTATTCTCCTACTTATGTATGTATGATTAAATAAAATTATTTTAAATTGTTTAAACATAAACTGCAGAAAACTTTAACATTATCAAATATGTATAATATTTATTATCCTTTTTGACTTGAATAGCTTTTGGCTTAAATTATTCATAATTTGTGTTCGTTCTTAGTTTATCAATACCAATTTCTTCTCTTTATCCCACAACTTTTGTCCCCATTTTAATTTCCGTTCGATATTTTATCTCGATCCTTATGTCAAACGAAAAACATTTGTTGAGCATTTGTCTATGAAGTTGGAGTAGAATTTTCCTCTTCTTTTGTTATAGCAAAACACATATTTGCACACACATATACGTACATACATTTTAAGGGCATACAAACATAAACCTAAATACAAGTTGGCCACAATGATTGTGCGAAAAATGTTTCATTGAAAATCAATAAAATAAGGAAGAGAAATAAAGTACATCAACTCGACACCTAAAAGGAAACATACGGAGTAAAAAAGAAAAAAAAAAAAAAAAAAAAAATACAAAGAATAAATATTTTTAATGTGAACCATTGTTGTAGTATCATCGAATGATGGTTGGTCATATAGTATCTTAAGATTTACGATTTATAAAATGGATTTAACAACAATACAAACAAACATATACATATATTTAGAACTTTCGCTATATGAGTAAAAGCAAATTTATGGCAGTTAGTGTGTAATACTAAATATGTATTATAGTGTGTTGTAGAAATATACGGTGGGAGTATGTTTTTATGTCGGATAGAAGTATTGTTTCTGTAGGGCTTGATGTCCTTCCTTTCTTTTATTACAGTCATTGGTATTCGTTGTTGTTTTTGTTAGATTGTAAGTATTATATTAGTGTTATAGACACACATGAGTTACACTATGACTATGTATGTTGGTTTCTATGTGTGTATGTGTGAGTTTGTATGAGATTGTAAACAACTCACTTACACATTAAAATATATGAATGGATATATTACTCATTTCGGTAAAGGAAAGTTTGAAAAGTTCTTTTTAAATTCATTATTTTATAAGTATAAGTTTAGTCTGGAAAATAACGCTGGGATCAATTAATCTTTTTTTTTTTTTTGTATATGTCCTTGTGCTTCGAGTACCAAATGATCTTGGTATTTCATCTCAATATCAGACGATGATAAGCATTTGGGAGAATAATTTATTTTTTTGTTTGGCCTTAAAAAGCCTAACTGACAACACTGGACATTTGCTTAATTTAAAAAACCTTTGCTTCTACAAAAACCAAAAATAAATAAATAAATAAGTAAAATATAAAAATAGAACTGTTAATAGTTATTAAAGTTGAGCAGAATTAGAAATATTTGGCTATTTTTTCTACCACAAAAAAAAGAAAAATTTAATGGTTACACAGAACCATGCAAACAAAGGTTTCATTATAACATTTACTTTATGTGCTATATTTTTTATAACTTGAAATAAGTGGCAGTTTATGAGATTTTATAGAGGTATTTTCGGTCTCTGGTTGAAACCATCGTACGAGTTATTGTAAGACAGACTAGTCTATGTTCAAAAGAAAGTCTTTGTATTCACCGATATCTACTAAAAAAGTAAGATTTTACATTTTCCGAAAGATCTTCTTACATGCAAAAAAGTCATATAAGAACTTATGCAACCCAGTCTCAGCATTACGTATTCACGAAAGTCTCGAGTCAAAGGTTATATCAAAGTGCTTGAATTCTGCAGAATGTTCCAGATATACACTGTGCAGAATGGGTAATCTAATTATGGAATTTTGTCTCTGATGAAAAGCACAATGCAACTATCTTGGTACCCTTTCTGGAAGGCCGGAAAAATATTTCATGCAGATATTACGCCCCAGGTACTACTCAGATCCAATATGAAATTAATGGCGATGCCAGCAAGCGTGTTGCCCTTCCTGTTGGGAATTCTTTGATTTACTTCCAATATCTCAGTGTCTATGCTTTTTTCCAAGATATGAAACCGATACCGTTATAAATACCGATACCAATTAAATAGCGCTTAAAATGGGTTACCGTATTATTTATCGGTTTTTGCCATATGTTTTGTAAAAATAACTTTTCTTATAATTTACATACTTTAAGAAAGATAAAATTGTTTTTAATAATAGTTTAGTTCATCTAATATTTATGGAATCTTGTTTTTAAAGTTCTTTTATTGATTCTTCATTCGTATAGATTTTCTAAAACGATCCGTAGTGATCAGCTTAATACAGGAAGAATATTAAAACAATACAAATTTATCTTCAGTTCTCTACAAGCAGTTAAAAATCGCCCAAAAATTTTTTAGGTTTTTTGTTACAAATAGGTTTCTACATACTTTTATCACAAATAAGTAATTTATATCCATTGTGCTAGGTATAGCAGGTGTATTCGACGAACTTACCGAAGTCCAGATTCTTAAATATTTTTGTGCCAAAAAGATATTGCGTTCTTCGGCTTTTGAGAACTTTTTTCAATTTTAGAGGGTCAATTTTGTTTGAACTTTCGTAAAAGTTAGTCGAACTTTTAACTTCAATTTTAACAACTATTATTAGTCTTAAAAATATTACGATATTCAGGCTTCTTTTACTATAACATTTAATGTTGCAATTAATGATAGATTATTTGGTTGATATTTGTTTTTTTTTTTCTTAATATATTCTTAGAGGATGAAACATTTGTGCAGAAAGTTATAGTCAGAACCATCTTTAATTAGCTGTGGACGTTAATTTTTGGTAACACTTCCCTGGACGTGGGATCTCAGAAAATTTAAACAAAAAATTGTCATCACCTTATATATAAATGCACCTTGATTATAGTTTTAAAAATGAATTTGACGATCGTTAATTTTCTACCAAAGTGGTTTCAAAATTTATATTAATTTTGGAATTGGCTGCCATATAATACTGTAATAGATCCCATTCTTATCCCTATTTTTGAATAATAATATCCAGAAATTGTTTTCAGTGTAATTCTGATTGTTTTCTAATTTTCGTGATATACGATCATACCTTCCATTCATTGTGGCGCGTTGAAAAGCAAAGCTTTAGTCTTTTTAAAACATCTATTGAAAAAATTTTTGTAGCGCTTTTTCTCCTCTACTAATTGTAATTGATATATTTGCTATAGCTTTTACGTAAGCAGTTATATAATGTAAAAGTCCTTGCGAAAGTATATTTTCAATGGGTTAATTTTGAAACGAGATGTTTTCCGGTAATTGGAATGAGTGACTTTTTTGTTGACCTGTAATATTACTGAAATAAACTTATTTTACAAAATGTCAATTTTTCATCATCCCCTCATGGTCCCATTCCATGGGAAGTTGATGCTAAAATTTTAGTGCGCCTTTTTAGATAAAAATTATGAAGTTTCATTGAGTTTATTTGAATTGAAACTAGTTTCGAAGTTGTATGATTTTAAATATTTAAATTTGAACCGCAACAAAAACTAAACTAAAAATGATTTTCGTGTTTTAAAGTGACATAAAATATAAAAATATGTATTTCAGTGTTTTTAATGAATTTAAAAAAAAAGTATATAAGAAAAATGCTACTTTTTATTATTGTTGTTGTTTTTAATAACAACGGTATGCAACGTAATTTCAGTTTCGGTATAAAAATAAATTGAGTACTGATATCGTTACCGGTTCCGTTATTCGTTTCGGTTTCAAACTTTGATTTTTTCTCGTTGTTCGTTATAAAATAGTATATTTAATACTTTTACTTGTTTATGAATCCTGGTGTCTTCTTGTTGAAGGTGTTGAAATTTTGGCGATAATTACACAAGCCAACAAAGGGATACAAAAATTTTTAAGGAATTCATGTAAAGATTCTTTTCTGTCCGTACATTTTTTTAGCAGTGCTGTTTTGATTCTTTTTTTTATTTTCGTGATCTTCGATCTTCCTATAGGCTAATTGGAGCAAGATGGGGACCTAATTTGTATTACACTTTTGTCCTCTACAATCTTAGTTGCCAGATAAATTTAATGAAAAATCATCAAATTTTGTGAAAAAAATTGTCAAAATTACACATAATGATAGTACACAGAGAGAAAAACTACACTCTAAAATCTGGTTTATTTTTCTTATTTTTCGCAAAAATCGTACTAAAAAGTTTAGGTACGATTTGTACTGAAGTGTACTTAAAACAAGTCTAATTTGACTTAAATTAAGAAGAAAAATCTTATATTTATCTGTGAGAAAATATGAGAGGAATGAAATTTACTCTCACTGCTCTCTCACTCTTTATTTGTCTATCGGTTGCTTTCAAGTTTCGTCATGCAATATTCATTAGTCTTTCATTGTGCTTTTGTTTTTAATTTTTTAGGCGGTGGCTTTTTTTATAAATGTTTGCAATAAGTGAAATGAATTTCTATTAAATAACTACTTAAAGTTCTAAGTACAATTTATTATTTATTAACAAATTGTAATTAAATAAATTAACAATAAATAATACGAGTAACAAACTGTTCTTAGTATGTAAACTTATTTTCAAAAATAATTTATGTATCAGGTATGTATGTATATACAGAAAACATGCTAAATTTTTTCCAAAAAAAAAAAAAAAAAAAACAGAAAATAGAAACAAATGACTTTCTTTGTGTTTTTTGAGAGAGCCGCGTCATTGATAAAGAAATTATGTCTTAGGTTAAGTACAATTTTTACATACATATTTATACATGTATATTCACAAATACTTTGTAACAACAATAAATTAAAAACATGAAAAAATTATATATTTTCAATTTAGGTTTATACAAAAAGAAAATATGAAAATTCTAAAAACAAGCGCTTTATGGATAATGGAATGATGCAATATCTATATTTCTTAAATCAATTGCATTTTGGAAGTAATAGTGATTCGATTATTCTGAAATCAATCCTATTTATGCACCCTTTAAGTATGGACACCGCTCCGGTTTAATTTAATTACGGATTACTCAATTTATTTTTTGAGGGCACTTTTAACGTTGAAATTACTGATGTATAAATTGTAATTGAATAGCTTGGAAGTTATAGGTTTAAAAAAATGTATTTCCCTAAGCAACTCATATGAATTTTTTTTTTGTTTTTAAAAAATTGGGTAAAGAAACCGGTCCGCTCGGTCGAATATTGGCTATCAAGAAAAAAAATGTTCGCCAAAAAAATTTAGTTATTCGGAAAAAAAATTACAAAATATTAAAAAAAATTAAGTTAAATGAATTTTTAGAAAAAATTATTTACAAGCTTTCAATCTTTGCAATCGGATGAATAGTATAGCAAATATTTACTATTTTAAGTGATTTTGATATCTCAATGAATTCTATAATAAGTTATTTTTCTGTCTTTTGAAAAGTTATGAAACACACATAAGGCTATTTGTAATTCCATCGACGATATATGAAATTTAATTTTCAATGAATTCATAAAAAAAGTCTTCGGATACTTAGCACTTCTATTTAAGGATTTCTAATATTTTTTGATTATAAAAGTAAAATTTTTATGAAAATTGTAAGAGTCTTTTTGCCTTTTGAAAAGTGTTTGTTCCCCATTTCATAATAAAAGTATTCATAATTGAATCGAATATACTATTGCAAATTAAAGAAGATTTTTATTTTAATTGTTTATATTTAATTGAATTTAAAATACATAGAAAATGCTGAAAATAGAACTTTTAGAATAAAAATAGCCATATTTACGCAAAAGTTGTTGACCAGTGCTACCCGAGTTAAACGAATGATTTTCATATATAGACCTATACACTTATCTAGTCTTCTAGATTCTATATACAGGTCAACCCTTCCATTATCGATAGTGGCATATTATACGCTCTTACAAAATGGCACTGTTTATTTTCACTCGGAAAACGATTTAATGTGGATTATAGACTTTCTTGTATTAAGGCAGTTCCTGCACTATAGAGCTCAAAGCTTCATAAATTTTAAGTCACATGTTACCACCTTTTATACACACTCAAATTTTTAAATTTATTTTCCTTTTCTTTTTCGAAATTTTGATATTGATCTAAATTTTTCTAGTTTTTTTTTTAAGGCTACACATATTTGTTTAGAAAGTTTCAAATGCTATTTTGTTTAGAATAAAATGAGATATCCCTATATAAAATCACTTAAAAACTCAAAAAGCTATCAAGCATTTTCTAAACTTTATTAAAAAATTATTCATATATTTTAAGACAAAATATTTTTTTTATGTTTTTTAATTCACACAGAGAAAAAAGCATGGTTGCAGCGATATCACTACAACTATATTATATTCTCATTGTAAATTTTCTTTAATTTTAATAACTCTATGTTCATAATAAATATAATACTATGTTCATATAAATATAATACTTATCCTTTTTTCATAACAAAAATGATCTTAAAAATTATTGCATCATTGCAAAAGCTTTTAAAGACAAATTTTAATAAATCGTAGTTAAACTCGAAAAATTGTGGATTTTTTTCTAGTTGTTTGAAAACTTACTTTTAGTATTTGACCAAATGCATACGGTTAAAAAACCTGTTTCTTCTACTTCTTTAAAACGGAAAACTAAGCAAAAGAATAACAGTATTAGAAATACATTTATACAAGAACCAACCCAAAAACTGTTTTTTGCGAATAACTCGAAAAAACTTTTGAGATTGTCCTCACATTGGATGCTTAAATTGTAAAGGACCATATAGTATGTATGTACAAAAATACAAAGTTTATGAACTCATACACGTTCATGCACACTAAATGACTATCACCTACATACATACATACATACATACATACTTTTATACACCAACAGATGGACAGATAGACTAACATTCATTTAGTCATAGTAACTACAAAACACGACTTCGTAGACATTTTTTAGGAGGTACATATATATACACACACACAAAGAGTCAACACTATACATTAGGGTCATAACTTTTTTTGAACCTCAAAATACCATAGCACCACCTTAAAGCCAAACAAATTTTTTGGTCGATTTGGATAAACAACTTTACGTACCGAACACGAATGGATTTAAACATTTTTTTAATTTTATTTATTAGAATTTTTTTAAACAAGGTTCTAAATATTTAAATTGTATTGTAAATATTGTAATATGGTCAAGTATTCGGAAGAAAGTAAGTTTTAGGATTTATCGGTTATCGAGTAAAATATAAAATCAAATTTTGCATAGATTTTGCATTCTAATTTACATCATAAAATGTCGAAGAATTTCATATTTAAGAAAAATAAATAAAATAAAAAATAAATTAATTCTTTCGTTTATACGTTTATACGTTTATATTAATATCGCGATTTTACAGAAATTGCATAGACAAACTTTGTAAAATTATTTCACATCAAAGAGGACACTAAAAGGTGATGAAAACTTAAGTATTTTGGTGAAAAATATACATTTTTTGAAACCAAAACAATATTAACCGATTTTTGTGCGTGAATTTTTTTTTAACGATTGCGAAAAATTAATATCATTATTTCTTTATTCAAGCTCTACCAGACCTTGTTATAACCCTACTATACATCCTTTACCCTATTTCATACATGGTTTGTGTATACATATTCATATGTGCATGCGTAAGTATGTGTGGGTATGTGGTAATTTCAAACACATTTTATTTTATCGCTTTAACAGGAAGTGTGTGAGTTTTTGTTCATGTCGTTATATATTGTTACTTATGATCCCAGCAGGAAAATATGTTAGTGCTCCATCCCTGCTGGCTTTTGTGAATGCCTCTACACCTCTCCGAGAAAATTTTAAACATATTTCACTTCGGATTAATTAAAAAAAAAAAAAAAAAAACGTGCCAATTCTTATTTTCCTTTCATTAGATGCGATGCAGAAGGTGTATCACTCACATATTAATTTTCTGATTGTAAACAGAAATTTTTAATTGCGAGACTTGTAAGCTCAAAATAATTTAGTCCTATTATAAGTGTCGTTAATTAAGGTAGTCCGTCTTTTTTTAATTAAATTTCAGACTCTTCTTAATATCATTGAACATAAGAGAGCATATTGATTTATTTAAGAGCCTTTGCCTTCTCGCTTCTTTTTGGAAGGGAAAAGCGAAGGCTTTGCCTCCAATGACACGCCTAAATAAAACATTTTAGAATGTCTCTTTAGCCCTTCTTTTTTCGGCTGGGATGTTCCTTTTTTCAATTCTAGTCTAGGAGTATCACTGTTTAAATGTGTGTGTGTGTATGTTCTAGTTCGTAAATATGTGTATGTTTGTGTTTATACCACTTCCTTTAACATTTCCATAATTTTACGCGTTATTTTAGCTAATTTATTTTTCCTTTTTTCTTACCTTCTTCCATTTGATATATGACTGTTTTTTCGCCACTTTGTTTACTCATTCTACATTAATGCGTGTTTGTATAAATGTGAAATTTTACTTTGATATTAAACCGTAAATATTACAACAAAATATACACAAAAAACAGAGGCTTCAGTCAGTCGATTTTTATTATAAGTACGTATTTTCCTATAAAATGGCACTTTTTGCTGTTTTTATCTTCCTTGTTTTTCGTTTATCTTTCAATGTTCATTTAAATGGCTACGTACGAGTGGTTATATGTGTGTACACAGAAAGAAAAACTGCATTCTAATATTAAGTTTTTTTTTTATTTTAAATTTTAAATTTAGGAATGAAATACTTAATTTAAGTATGAAAATTTTACTTAAATCAAGTAATTGATTCTTGAAATTTGAAATTAAGTCTAATTTGACTTGAGCTAAGAGGAAAAATCTTATATTTACCTGCGAGAGAATATGAGTGGAATGAAATTTACTCTCACTGCTCTCTCACTCATTATTTGTCTATCGATTGTATTTAAGTTTCGTGACGCAATTTTCATTAGTCTTTTATTGTGCACCGTTTAAATTCTTTGCATTTGTTTTTTAAGCGGTGTTTATGTACTACACCACCATAGGTGTTTGGGGAATTATGCGTTTGTGCTGATGTTTGTAACGCATAGAAAAATTTAACCAACACCCACTTTAAATTATATCAATCGGCTCAGAATCACTTTTTAAATCGATCTAATAATATCCGTCCGTCTGGCTGGCTATTCACGTAAGACTGGTGCACAAAGTATGGGTCGCAATTTTAAAGATAATTCAATGAAATTTTGCATGTGGGACTTCTATAATACAAGGACGAAGCCTATTTAAATTGGTTGTGATCGGTCCATTATTTCACCTAGTCCCCATAGAAATGTCCCCCGAAATAAAGTTTAAACACTCAAGAATGCCTTAAAAATAATAATATTTTAATAAAATTAGGTGGAAAGAAGTTTTGTACAAGTATCAATCTTTTTTCCCAAATTTTATGAAGATCGCTCCACAATTGAGCATAGCTTCAACTCCTTAAAATGTTTAATTTAGAAGCCGTTATTGATTATTTAAAGGGTAAGTGTAAATTAAAATTGTTAAAAAAAATTGGGGCATGTGACGCATAAAGTATTTTGAAAATAACTATATATATATATATATATTGTGGACAGTGAACAGGGCAGACGTGGTGAGAACTAACAGAGCAGTGTTAGGAAAAAAAAAAAATATAAATAAAGCTGGTTGAATTGATAACACCATTTCAACGTAGGGTATACTGATTTACAATCAGTAAGATTAAAAGCTTAAACAAGATTTACAATCTGATTGAAGTAGTAGGAGATAAGCACTGCTCAGGGATAAGTGATAGAATATTTTCTTGGAAGTTTTTACTCAGAAAATATAGGGACCAAAGAAAATCTCGGATTACATCAAAGATTAAATATTCAATAGGAGGTAGTAAATAAGAGGTGTAGAACCGGCAACACGGAGGCTTCACTGTCTCAACGTAGAAAGAAGTTTGCGGAAAAAAATAGATATAGGTAAGGATAATAAATAAAGAAACAAGAGTAAAAATATAAATAAAAGTGTTGTTATTTTATGTAAGAACCTTGGAC
The DNA here is from genome assembly GCA_932274085.1 of Protocalliphora azurea. Classification (NCBI taxonomy): domain Eukaryota; kingdom Metazoa; phylum Arthropoda; class Insecta; order Diptera; family Calliphoridae; genus Protocalliphora; species Protocalliphora azurea. The sequence continues at coordinate 47,704,752 of OW026523.1, forward strand.
GCGACTGAGTTTATCCCAGCTGCAAACCCGGGTATCCGGATGTTCCTTACAATATATATATATATATATATATATATATATATATATATATATATATATATATATATATATATATATATATATATATACATATATATATATATATATATATATTGTAGGGAACCCGGTTACTGGATTTGTAGAATTCATCATAATTGATTCAAGATCTATATTTTAAATCAAGTGCATTTTGGGAGTAATTGTGATCCCATTATACTTAAATCAATCCTATTTATGCTCACTTTAAGTATGAACTTAGGCTACAATCAAGCCAAGATGTCTAAATAGTAGAAAATAGAGCCAAAATTAAGAATTTTTTGTCATTCTTGATTCAAGTAATTCGCACTTGGTTTAAGAAAATCCGTATTTACTTTTGAGACCGCTCCGAAGTGGTTTAAGTCCGGATTACTCAATTTATTTTTTGAGTGTATGTATGTATGTGTGTATTTTAGTGGGAGTTTGGTTTAGTCTCAGCAGGATAATATGACAGTCCTACCCTCTTAAGGCCTTTACAAATGCTGTCTTTCCAAAAAGAAATCAAAACACATTCCATTTTGATTTCTATAACAATTTCTAAGAAGAAAAAAAAAAAAAAAAAAAAAAAAAAAAAAAAGCATCGGCTTCCCTTTTAAAAAATCCATTATTAATTCACAAAAATATTTTTAAACCTGAGAGTTAAAGAACTCAAAATCATTTAATGTTATTTTAATTGTCGTTATAGGAGTAAATAGTATGTACATTTTTTTTAAATAAAATAAAGAAAAATTTCAAACACATTAAATGGAATTGTACATAAGAGAGCCTATTAATTTAAGAGAAAGACCTCGGCCACTCGCTTCCTTTGTCATGCTTTCTAAAATGGTAACGGTTTTGCAATGGCAATGTTTTCTGGTTCCAAAATAAGTTGTAATAAGGTATTTTCGAAGGGCTCTTTAGTACTAATTTTTCCTTCTGGGGTTTGTTTTTATTTATCGGTGTATGTGTGTGTTGAGTGTTCATAGAGATTTTCCACTTAAATGCTTTTTATAGTCTTAGCTAGGTTTAGACTTCTAACATTTCCTTAGCAATTTGAAACATTTATTTAAATCATAGATGTTGTTATTTTTTCCAAGTTTTGTTTTTTGTTTTGTCGTGTTTAACATTATTTGGAATAATTTTGTTTCATTGTGTATTTTTCGAAGGAGGATTTAGTAGATTTTTATATTGACAGATTGTATGTTTGTGCAATAGAATGGTCTATGAACATTTTTGTATACATATGCACAGAAAGATATATTCGAAAAAATTTTTCAATTAATCTATTGTTTCATTTTATTTCAAATGTTAACATTTTTCTATAACAGCAATAAGTAAACTAAAAATACGTTTCTGTGGCTATGTAACACAAACTGGATAGGTTCATAAATAAATTTTTTGTAATCAATTTGGTAAGTTCATTTGGTCTTTTAATGTTTATTCGTTTGTTACGAATTTTGATGTATTGCAGATGTGCACTGACACAGAATATTTATATCAAACCATTAAGGTTATGTATAAGTGTGAGGCTAATCTTTTAAAAATGTAAATACGTTTATTTTCTTTTTGACAGTGTTTTTGTCAATACATTTTATAGTACTTCGGTTATTTTTCTTGTTATTATCCTAAAGATTACACTCCTCTTTTTGTTGGACGGTTCTGAAGAGATAATTGCTTCTGCCAGAAAATGTTTTTTGTCGAGATGCAGGATTATTGTATATCATAGAGGTCAGTTTACACGGATTCAATATATTTCCCATTTTACATAAGTACACAACTTATATTTCATGTATTTACATAAATTTGCAATAAATATTTTACATCAAACTTTGAAATTGTTATTGTGTTTTATTTTAATTAATTGGTATTATAAATTTGATGATTGTAGCAAAATCAACAAATCTTTTAATTGATGTAAGCAATTTTTTAATTGAAATTGATTTTTATTTTTCTGTGTAATGTCTTTATTTTTTAATGGCAATATTTTGACATAATATGTTAAATTATGCAAAAATACTATTTAAAAGAAAAAATGAAGAAATAGTAAAAATTAAAAAAAATCTTAACTTGGCGTAGTTATAGTGTTCTTGGACTGTCAAGTTGAGTCATATTGACACTCTCACTTTTCAAAGATATATCTCTTAATTTTTTAGTTTTAATAAAAGTATTGATGAATTATAATTGACTGATACTTTTTTTTATGCAAAGTATGTCATTGTTAATATTATTTATAGTTTTTTATTTAATTATTTAAAAGAATATTTTTAAAAGACTGAAAAAAGAAATATCTTCAAAATTTGCGCACATAAAAAAATTTAAGAACTTTTTTAACATATAAAAAAACCTATAACTTATTTTAATTCTTGCCTAGAATCTTGCATGTTCACTGTAGTAAAACTCTATACGTTTAGAGGACAAGACCGTCAGAAGTGGCGATTTTTAATTGTTTTTGCCAAAAAAAAAAAAAATCGTTTGGCGACATAGCGAATTTTTTGGTGATTTATAAAAAAGTTGCTATTTTTGAGCTAATTTGAAAAATTTTATAAAATAAGTATTTGTGGAGAAAAACGATTACGTTTTCTTGCTAGCAATCGACTATTTCAGTATTTGCATATCTAACAAAATGAATAATTTGTAAATAGCTTCAACTTATATTGAGAAATTCCACCCACAAAAATACACTTTTGTAATACTTAAGTTATAAATGCTTGACAATTTGTTTTCCAACATCTTTAAAAAGTATTAAGAATATTAATGATTTTATCGGTCACAATAAAATGAAAACCAACGAAAATGAATAAATTAATTCCATGAAATAGTTTATAAGTTTAAGGAAACAAATGTTGTAATACAATGTTAAAATTGTTATTTTATTTTTATTTTTTTATAAAAATTTTTAAAGTTGTTGCACTAAAATGGATAGATATGTGTGTATGTATGTTAAATTATTAATTTTTTATTCAATTACTATTAGCTACTGCAATTATAATTTACATAGAAAACAGATTTATTGGAGCAATCAAATTTTGTCGGTTCTACGTACTATCTGTTAATTTGATTACAATAACTGTATGTATATGCTATATACAGCCGTTTTATGAACAATTCGGTTGAAGACTTTTGTTTCCTATTGTGAATTATTATAATGAAAAACAATTTTACACTTTATTTATTTATCTCTTTATTTAATTTAAATACAAAAAGAAACAAATCTAAATTTAAAATATAAAAAAAGTGTTCTTTGTAGTTCAGCGGAATACGTTGATATCGCAGACGATAGTTTTATCTTATAAGTTATTGGCAATGTCTAAGTTTGCTAAATATTCCGAAATAGTTCGAGTTTCTTAAATTTCAAAGCACAATTGCTTTGAAATAGACACTTCTGAATCTGCATACACTTCGACAGAAATTTTAACTTCTTCTTATCTCGCAACATAATCCATGATCTAACATCAGCTGCAAAGTATTATAATGATATTGTAACACATGCAAATTTTCCAAGCATTATAATAATTATCTTACCCATTGACTGACATCCGTTGTTTACAATTAAACTCTAAATATTACGTATCCTCTAGCTTTTAAATATTCACAAATTGTTTTGAGGAAATAAATTTTATTATGAAATAATTTATACAAATGTCAAGAAAACAGAAATATATTTTAATATCCATCAATTGTGAACACCAAATTTTTATATCCTTTTCATTTTTTCTATATTCCTGAATTAAAATATTATTAATATTATAAAATAAGTTTTTAATAATTTATCAATTGCAACAACCCAGATTCGGTTTCTTTTATCGAAGTAATCAAACGAATTATTAAAAGAACGAATCAGTTTAGTTACCTAATTTGTTTATAACAAAATTCCTAATTGATTATAATTATGATATTACTATTAAATATATCGAAAATAGTTTTTGATTATATTATTTTTATAAAAGTAATGAAAATTCGCATCATGTTATTAAATAACAAGAATTGATTCTAATTCCATCTCAACTTTTTTCTGTGTATTGGCTTTGTTGAAGCTGAATTTACATTTATGAATTACACGAAATTGGAATATAAACTAAACATTTTACGACACTTCTTCACTTCACTTTGTGAATTTTTTACTTTTTCTTTAAAAAGCAAATAAAATTTAAATTTAGCAATTTTTGGCGATATCTTAAAGTCTGACAACCCTGAGTGGAAAGAAATAAGTTGTAATTATATATTTTGCAATCATATATATATATATATATATATATATATATATATATATATATATATATATATATATATATATATATATATATATATTATTTATTTTTTAGTAGACTTGAATCTCCTGAATTTAAAAATAACAGAAAAATTTAAAAATAACAGAAGCTGCGGCTCCTCATATATAAAATTTATAATTGTAAAAATATATAAACCATTATCAAATACTATTTTAAACAAACGGGTTACATATCTAAACTCGCAAGACTTGAAACTAATAGAGTGATAAATTTTAGCGTCATCGGTTTCATTTTAAAATCTTGATTGTTGTTCAAAGTTCAAAAACTCAGAAAAAGGGCTGAAAATTACTTAACTTTTTCCCATTCTTCTACACTTTTTATTATCGCGTTTATACTTTTTTTGATCTCATTCGATCTAATATACCTACTACATATTCTTTTTTTGTCTAAATACATCTCCTTACCAGAAACTTAAATTTCTGCGATACATTTAATAAGGTATTTATAATCTTTTTATTAATTCTGGAGTGAATTGCATTTAATATGTACTAATTTCATCTGTTATATGCGCTTATGTAATTTAAAATCTATAGGATTCATCCCTAAGTCTCGCAGATATCGTAGCCAGTAGTATTATTAATTTATCTTCAAAACTGTGAAGTGGTGCTTCTTTACAAAGTTTACTTTATTAAATTATTTTGATTTTGTGTGGATTTTAGCTAAATATCACTGATTTAGGACTCTTTTAATACTTATTTTCAAAAAATATATTTAAATAAAATTAAATAAAAATTTTGTCATTCAAATTGTAGTAGAAGGTAATGAAAAAAATATATGTATATTCAGTCATTCAATTGAAATTACTTTTATAAGCAATTAATTCCAAAAAATGTTCATTCAATAGAATGGAATTAAAGAAAAATTTTATCATTCAAATATAATTTTCAATCTGTAAGGAATTAATTCCCTAGAGAATTATTTCAATGAAAAGTTAAACCTGAAGAACTAAGACTGAGAATTATTTTCTGAGGAATTAAAAAATTGAAAGCTCTGATTGGAAATAAAAAAACATGTTATTTATTTCAAACGCTATTTTCTGTAATTAATATTTTAGATGATCCAAGTTTAAAAAGATATAGCTTTTGTTTCAATCCACTGGATTTATATCTTTGAAGAAAATATTGATTGGATTTGACGACCATTTTGTAATAATATTGTTTACTTTATTTGACTTGCCATTATATTTAGAAGGAAATATTCATTGATAGCATGACACGTCCCATTTACGCCAATTTTTTTTTTAATGTATTTCAAGTTACGTCAAATTTGGCACACAGGGGTAATTACAGAAACTAGACATATAAAGGGCATGTCTTCAATATAAATCTAGTATAAACTATAAGTATGTCGTTTCAAAGGCGGCATGATGGGTATAATTTCAATCAAAACATGATGGTAATGGTCCAACAATATCATAGTATATAAAAAGTGATCAAAAAAAGAAGGCGACCATCTATAATTTATGACATATAGTTTTTTCTGCTCCTTGTTTGTGAACAAATTTCATTTGACCTTTCACACAACTAGTTTTTTTTCACAAAAAGTGGATGAAGCCTATTATTTAATATTGTACCCCATATTTACTTTCACAGGATTCATTAAGTAGAAAAGTTCTTGAATAATTGAGGCAATATTTGTAGACATAAAATATATGGCATAGTGTTAAAATAGTGCAATACCTCTGACAATTTTTTTCTGGTATTTAAACAAATTGTCATTTACATGACACTTTTAATTATTTTAATATCTTAATTAAATATTACAAAATATTCTCTCATTTAGAAAATTTTTATTTATTTAAGATGTTTAATTTTAACAATTTTCTTTTTAAAGTTGTCGTTTGAAAATAGTTACTTATACAATGTAATATAATATAATCCTTGTGCCAAATAAGGATTCAACATATTACTTATATATGCATACATTTGTATATATTTATAGTTAAACTTACTTACTATTTAGTTAGTATACAATGTTACAAATACAAATCTTTTGTTATGCTTTAGCAGATATTTTCTAAAAGCTATTACTGCATACCACCTAAACAAATCGAAAGAAAGTTGGTTACAATTGTGGAAGCTGTGTATGTGGGTGTTTACCTTTGTGTGGGTTTCCATAGTATTAATATACTTTTGTATATCCTTGTTTTCGTTTACAAAATTTATAGTTATTTTTAGCTATCCGCAAAAAAAAACATTTGTTGCAAATGTTTAAATATTTATAAATATTTCACAAAATAGTTAAATGGCAACAGTTATTTTTTCTCTTTTACTCTCTTATTTTTATTACTTTCAATGACGCACATACAATTTTATTTCCTATTACTTTTTAAGTTTTTCTTAAATTAAAATTGGCAGGATGGTGTACCTAAGGACTTGTGTTTTGTTTAGTTATAAATATTCTATTAAATTTTTAAAATAACGCCAAAAAGTGGCCTATATCCTTAGCAATCGTGTGAGATGTACCAGCATGTACAGTTTTTTTTCTTTTCCTTTTTGTTTTCGATTACAGCCTCGTTACAGTATGCAGGATAATAGAATTTCAAATTGACATAATTTTTCGCCATTTTCCATTGTATTAAAAACCTTTTACAAAAGATTTCTTGGGTGTTTTTCATTTGGTTTGATTTCGTGTTTTTTTTTTCTTTTTTTTTTTTTGTTAGTAGTAGTTCAAACAAAAATCAACTTTGTTTCACAACATCCTGTGCAATGAGGGGGGAAAGAGAGAGAGAGAGAGAGAGAGAGTGAACGAAAATATAAATAAAAAGTTATTGCTTTCAGTGTTGCCGTTTTGCTAATTTTTTTTTACACTGTCTAGGTTTGGTAGTTTGGCTGGTTTGTTTCAGTTCTTTATGTTTTTCGTAGAATGTTCTCTAACTTACATAATAAGTTACAATTAATTAAAAAATTTATACAGAATACATTTTTATATAGTTCGAATAAGTAAAAAAAAACGTAAATTATATTTATTTTATGAATATAGAATCATCTTAAAAAAACCAACTACAGTAATCCAAATAGCAAACCAGCATAAAAATTTATAAACCTTGAATCTTTGTATAATCGGAAGAGAATGATGATTTTTACAAATTTCAAAAATAATTAGTATCTATCAACAATAAAAGAACTGAAAATTTTATTTTTTAATTTTCTCCTCACTTAGAAAATATTTTTATTTATTTATTTCTTTTTTCAAAGTTAGTTCTACATTTAAATGACGAAAAGATAATTTTTACTGTGTTGTAAATTTTACCTGATTCACAAATAGTTCGAACCAAGGCAAATTTAACAAGGTAATAACGTTAGCCCAGCTCATTATTTGTTTTGATGTGTTAAACTCAATCAAATTCCATATAAAATAATAAATTTCTCTGTCTCAGTAATTTGTTTGAACGTCAAAACTCCATGTAATAAAAAATTTGAGTAAAAAATCTTTTCCGAACTGCTGTTACCTTGTTAAATAACCGAGACCAATGAGGCCTTATATGATTAATAATAGCTTCTATATAAAGAAACTACAAACTCTATATGACTTGTTATTTGAAAAGTTTCGAAAATTGCAAATTGAAGACTAAGTTTTATTTAAGTTTCTAATTATTTCACAAAATGTTTATTTACACTAACAATGTTGGTACATTTTGGTAGAATTTGATAGTTTTTGAAGAATATTTTGGTAGGAAAATTATTTTCTTTCTGGCAACGCTGATTGTTATTATACTACTGAACAAGATTGAGGCCAAGTGTATGTAATGGTTTACTAAACCACGTTATTTCCTCACCTCTCTGAATGTTTTAGTTACATCTACTTTGTAATTGGTAGGAGGGAGTTTGAATGACAGAAATGAAGGCAAAAAGAAGATGCAAAATATGAAAAGAATACCAAATATTGAACACAAAATTATAACCGAATCCCGGAGTAGTAGTGGCGATAAAGTATGTGACTGAATAACAATAATATTGAAATTGAAAATCGCTTTTACATATATATCATCGATATACGGCTCAATAGATTATAAAACTCATACTTGCTTAGTGGCGGTTGTATGCAAGAATATAAGTCATAATATGTATGTGTGTCTATGTATATGTTCATCTCTAAGAGTAGGAAAAAGAACAAGAAACTGTGGCTGGAAGATGAAGTACGGTAGGAAAGAAGCTTTAAAAACACACAAACTTAACAGGAGCTCTTAGTAAAATAATATTTTATTTCAAGTATAGACAAAGATTTAATTCTTTTCTTAATTTTTTATACACTTCGCCATAGGTGGCAAGATTATTCTTCGGAGCAAATAAGTATGAAACCGGGTAGCTTAATGGGTGATACATAAGACTTCTTTTATTTCTAGTTTAGTTTTTTAAAAAATGGTTCTCAGAAAATGCAGTTTATTATATTTCTCTAACCTTTTAAATTCGATATGGTTGATTAAATACTGGTTGCATTACACTTAACGAATTAAAAAGTTAAATTTAAGGTTCAGTGTTTACTTAAATTAAACGCAATAATATAAAATTCAAATAAAAATATTTAATAAATTAAAAAACAAATAATTGAAATGGCTAAAAGCTTTCCATCAAACATAAAACTTGTTAATAAGTAATTCGAACAAAAAGTAAATATCGGTGTCAAAATTAAATATATCTATTTAATTTGTCATTATCCTATAACCTAAGAAACCCTTTACTTGCATTTGCCTCTAAAGAAGATTGATCAAAAAATCTGTGTTTTGAAAATATTTTATTATTGGGAAGAATATTAAATAATTTGAGTTCCAATGGGGTTAACTGAGTCCAATTGTTATTATTTGTTATATCGAATAGCTTTCACAATCAAGAAGAGAAATAACAATAATGTCGAGTATTAAACTTCTATATAATTAACATACGAGGGCGGATCAATAAGTTCGTGACTTTTCGAACTTCCCTCGTAGTTATCTGAAATGCAATACTATTCTCATCAAGTACCACCTGTTAATAGACTACTATCAAATTTTGAGCAAGTGTCGTCATTTACTTTGCGTTTAACAGATGTTCAAAACATACAACTTCGTGTATTTTTCTAAATATAGAAAAAAGCGAATTTCGAGTGCTCATTAAACATTATTTTTTGCGAAAAAAAACCGTCAATCAAACCAAGGAAAGCTCGATAAATACTGTGGGGACTCTGCATCATCGATGTCAGTGGTGAAAAATTGGTTTACTGACTTTCGTTGTTAATGAGGATTTAGAAAGAAAATGACCCCATATGGCCAAGAAAAAAAGTTCTTTTTCATCAAGATAATGCACGGGTGCACACGTGTGCAGTCTCAATGGCAAAACTCTATGAATTGGGCTACGAATTGGTACCTCATCCGCCATATTCTCCGGATTTAGCCCCTAGTGACTACTTCCTATTTCTAAACCTAAAGAAAGAGATTCAGCTCCAACGATTAAATTATTGACCAAACAAATGCCTACTTTAAGGAATTCGAAAAATCCTATTTTTTACGCAAAGTAAATGACGACACTTGCTCAAAATTTGACAGTAGTCTATTAACAGGTGGTACTTGATGGGAATAGTGTTGCATTTCATATAACTACGAGGGAAGTTCGAAAAGTCATGGACTTATTGATCCGCCCTCGTAGAACACTTAAAATTGCATATTTTTCGAAACTACATCATGTTATAATCATTATAATTTGGTGGTTGTTTTTAATCCTTTAATGGTCTGATACAGTTTTAAATATTTAGCTACTATTATGCATGTATTTAAATATTATGTATGTATGTATGTATGTATGTATGTATGCACATAAGTATGAGCGCGTGTGCTTTTTAAAGTTAATATTTGGGATAAAAACGGAAACCAACTACAACAAAAATGATATATTTTTCTGTTTTCCACTTTTTTTATAACAATAAAATATTTGTTGTAAACAGCACAATTTTTATTCAATTTGCATTTTTTCTTTCTATTCATTCAATAAGGGTTATACAATAAGGGGGAAATGAATGAATAAATTTCAAATAAAAAAAGAGAAATATGAAAACAATTCTATAACAAAAAGGGTTACTGAACAATCAAGGCATATTGCAAGGTAAGCGAGTCAATAACTGTGTGAGAGCTGGAGTTCTATCATTTTGCGTTGCGTATGTTACAACGGTAATATTGTTAAGTTTTCAAATATTGTATAACTTTATTGGAAGTCAAACAGAGCATAGAAGCAGCAGAAAATATGGTTATGTTGAATGTAAATCTACTTCGAAAACGAACAACATCAATAAATGGAATCTGTTCCAAAATATATTATAATAAAATCAATATATATAAATAAATAAAATATCTATGAAATAAGGGCACCCGCTGGGTGAGTGACTGTTTGAGAATGTATTATAAGTTAGTTACATACATATATACATACATACACACAGAAAAAAAATTAGTTGAAAAACTGTTGCAATAATAAAATTCTTATAAAAATAGCTAATATTTTAATCCAATTATTGATAATGTGTAAATCTAACAGATTTTTTATATTGATAACATTAAAAATATAATCACAAATGAATGATGATTCCCAAAAAAAATAAATTTAGTCATTTAACTTTACAAAATTAGTTAAAATAAACTTAAAAAAACACAACTGAATTTTATTACTATTATTGATGGTTATAAACATTTGTTTCATAAAAATAAGAATAAAATCCAATTGCGATATATAGAATCAAAATTCGTTGGTTGGAATCGAATATTTAATAAAATTCTTTTGACATTTGTTAAATCCATTATTCGTAAAGTAGAAATTGGAATTGGATATATATATATATATAACAAACAATATAAAGTAATACATGGCCTCAACTTTAATATATATATATATATATATATATATATATATATATATATATATATATATATATATATATATATATATCGAATGCTCATAAACAATTATGAAGTATCAAGTTAAGCCAACCTATCAGTGAAAAAATTTGCAAAATAATATAGCAAAATTTAATAGAAAGTATAATTATTTTGTGATATATATTCCCTAGATTTCATATCTTTTAATCTATATTTAAGAATAGAAAATCATGGAATTTAACAATATTATAGTTTCCAACTTTTTACAAGAACAATTTTTATAAAAATTTTAAGAAATCATCATGATTTGTTGAGAGTTGCACTTTTTTTTTGCTCGGTCAAATTTACCATTTTTTTAACTAAACATTTAAATAAGTTTCCTTATGAACAAAAGTATTATATATGTACAGAAACTGTCAGATTCAAATAACGGACAAAATTCGATTGACTGAAAATTAGGTTGCCACAACAAAACTGTATTCTCTGTGTATGTACACTACTACTGATAGGGTGCATAATCACGTTTAGTAACACAATTACATACATTCGTCTACCCTGCCAACATTTTCTATCGAAACTTTAAATAAAATGACTTGTCATGTAGTTAATAAAAGTCGAATATGATATCACTATCTTATCGGAGAAGAGTCACCTTTTGGGAAGAAATGTGCCGCAGTTCTAATACTTTTTAGATGACACTATTTAGTGCATTCTTTGGGTATTGAAATATTGTCATTTAGAAGTGTAAAAAAGTACATGAAGAAAGTATCGAAGTAGAAGCGCTTTTATATAATAAAGAAGTTTTTAATGCCGTTGAAATATTTCTAGTAAACGCTTTTAATTAAAATTGAGCTAAATGCTTACCTTATATTTAAACACATTGTAATAATTCACTATAACTTTAAGTTAAATATGAAATATTTAAAAACAAAAATCAAACATTTTGAAACAAAATAGTAAAATCAACGATTAATTAAGAGGAAACTACTACCAAGTGCTTTAAACACTTTCTTACACACCAAGGATAACGTTAGTAAACAACTAGTAAGTATGTATACGATTTTAAGATTTACTAAGATTACTAATCGTTCCGGTGTTAATGTGCGTAGATTATCCGTCAAGGTCCAAGTGTGTAATAGGTTGCTTTTGGAAGAAGATTTTTATAGTGACATGAAGGTAAGTTCTTATTGATTACTTTTACCATTTCTTCAGGCTGGCAGTTGTTTGCTCATTGTTTCTATTGACGTTTTATTTACATTTTAAAGTCTACTTCAGCGATATTTTTTATCACTTTTTGGAGGATACCATTGAGATATTATTTTTGTATATGACATTTTCATAGATACATAATATACATATATTCTATATACCACATATATTACACACGTTACGTTAACTACATAAAATATATTACAATACATAGATTATAACGTTATTAATGCAAAACGGTTTCTATTCTAATATTCGTAATAAAGCATTAAATAATTTGGATAAAAATCGTATATTTTTATCAAAGTAACCATTTTAAGAATCGGATCAATAAATATTTTAGTTGATTTTGAATTCAGTTTCAATTATAATTCTTATTAAATCGATTAAAGTAATTAATTGAAATTTTAACGAAAACCAACTATTTTTAGTTAATTAATGGTACAATTATATGATTGGAGCAAAATCAAACAAAAATTTATTTAATATAAACAATTTCTTAATTAAAGTTCATTTTTATTATACCCTACACCCAACTTAATGTATACCAATCGGTTTAGAAACACTTTCTTAATCGATTTAACGGTGCACAGTGGCCCCAAAAACGAAGTTTTTTGGAAATAACTCTGTAACTTTAGAACTTCTAAATTTCTAAATTTCATATTGCCAATCCTGAGGTGTATTTTAATTGATTTGGAAGAGCACAGGTTCCTAGCTTATGAAAATTTATAAAAATCGCCAAAATTTCATTTATTAAAAAAGTACACAAAGATACTTCTTAAATTCTCTACAAAAAATACATTTACGTGTGTGGGATATCTCTTTTACTTTAAGAGATATTTAAACCGAAATTTTGACCAATTTTTGCACATGTTTTTTTTAGTTTTTTTTTTTAATTGGCGGGTTCAATTTGAGTTCAAAAACTTTTCTAAAAGAACATAAGTAGATTCCTACTTTTTTATTAAGAAATATCTCAGTTCGAAAAAAATTTGTTTTAAAAATTATTTTTCTTTTTCAATAAAATTCTCACCATGTCGTTATCAGAGGCGTAAGTACAACAAAAATCCAAATTTTTTTTAAATTTTCTACTTCAAAATAATATAACTTCAAAATAATATAACCTCATAGGATTCTTACATGAAAATTATTTAGAATTTTATACAGAAAAATGTTGGAACTCAAATCGAGCCTTCCAATTAAAAAAAATAAATTAAAAAAACATGTCCAATAATTGTTCAAAATTTCGGTATTGTATTGTAATGTATTTTGTTTTAGAGAGTTATAGGGATTGTCTCTTTGTGAATTCTTTTTAATCAAATTTTCATACCCGAGGTCTACCCTCTGTCTCCCAGACTCACTAAAAATCTGTCGTCCTCAATATCAATTGTACATCCAGTAGTGCTAAAGTTCCAGAATTATTTAAAAAAAATCGTTCTGGAATCTCTATGTGATATCCGTCCGTCTATATAAACTTTGTAGTCAAAATACAGGTCGCAGATTTGAAAATAATAATAATAAATAATAATGTTGAAATTGGTTAGGACAGGTCCATTATTTTACCTAGCCCCCATGAAAATGTCCTGTCTGCATAGGTATTTATCGTTCATAAATCCCTTATTTATGAAAATATTTAACGAAATTTGGCACATAAATATTTTTATAAACATATATCTGTGTGTCGAATTATGTGAAGATCGGTCCATAATTGATCATAGGTCCCATATTAACCCCTCTTTAGAAAATCACTTTAACGGGTATAAGTACCATAAAGATATTATCACGTTAATATTTGACACAAATTAGTGTCAAATATTAACAAACCAGTGCCAAATATTAATAGAAACCGCAGTGCAAAACTTTATGAGGATCGGCCCATAATTGGCCCATAATTGCTCCCACATAAGGTCCACTTCCGGGAATCCCCCTAAAGTGCATAAATAACATAATATAAGGTAAAGTATAAAACAAGTATCGGTTCACAATTGGCCATATAATTTTCAAAACCCCTCCCTGAATTTTGATGCACATATCCAATTATATAGTTGGGCTTGACCAGCTATATACTTCTAACTTTTTTTCTGTGTATGTATATGTTTTGGGAAAATTTATATTCTATTGAATAAAGTTGTATACAATTGTTTTCCTTTTTTCTCCCGATTATAAGTGTTTACATAAAAAATTTTCGTAAGTGAATGAATGCATATCAAATTGTATTTGAAATAAAATTTTAACTCCTAAATTACTGTCAAGGATTTTAAAATTATATAAAGTTATTAAATAATAAAAATTAAATATTTTGATATTTTTATTTATGAAATTTACGCTTTCCATAAATAGCACATATTTTGTAATATTTATCATAATTTGAACAAGAATAAACTGTGTATCATGAAATTATCAGTGACCATAAAGATTAAGAGCAGTATCATAAAAATACACTATTTAATTACCGTTTTTCGATTTTTTATTTATTGGTTAAAAATTAACGATTATTTTTCAGTTTTAATTTTTGTTCAAAATATAACGTTTATTACTTAATTTTTATTTATTGATTAAAAAATAACGATTATTTTTAATTCTTGCCCGACCGAATGCAAGTATCAAATATCGATCAACAGTGTACAATAATGTTTAACTTTTTATCAAAAAAAAAAAAAAAAAAAAAAAAAAAAAAATACACTATATGATAGACAAATGACGTATAACACATAAGGAGGAAAAAAAATTTTAAAATTAGTTTCCATACTAACGAAATTAAAATTTTGGTAAAATTTTCTGTGATTTTATTTTAAATACTATGTTATCAAAGTTTAAATATTTTGGACATTTTCCATCGTGATTTATATTTTATGTATATTATCATTTGAAAGGTCTATCTCATTCAAAACTGCTGATATGTCTATTCATTTAACTCTTTAGTTGCACAAGTAATATTTTGAGATTTCCGGCCTATAACTGGTTAAGTTAATTTTTATGATTTTTCTGTCATAACAAACGTCAAATTATCACGTGTGGACCAATTTTATTTGTATTATGAAAGTATTATGATATAATTATTAGAGCTCAAGCGAAAATAAATTTGTTTTGCAATCAGACGTTATTTTGTTGTTGTTTTTTTACATTTATTTATTTATTCGCAATTCTTCATTCCAATCTCAATTAACTAATTATTTGGAGCAAAAATAACACAAAATATAATGAAATTAAAAAAAAGAAAATTTTGCTATTAAATTTTGACAACGTACCTCAACGAAAAACAAAAAAAGTGATTTATTATAATAAAATTTTATCTACATGTTCCCATGTATGCCGATATAAATAAAAAAATTGCATTAGCTCTGCCGACGTTTTGTTACTTGTTATGATAGAAAAATCTCTCATGTAGACACTACGTTAAAAAAATACATGTTAACAAAAACATACATTTATCATAAAAACTATAAATTTGTGCAAAATAGTGATTAAATTAAAAAAAAAAATCTTTAATTATCTATTATTATCGCGGTTTTAAAGGAACTTAAAACATATTTGCAAAAATTTCTAATGTGACCTTTTGGGAACTAAATGCATAAAATATTGATGTTAAAGGCTTAATTATGCAAAATTATCAATAGTATCCTGATAGATCATTCCAATGGTACATTAAACCCCAATATATATTGAAAAATGTCCCAAAATATATAAAATTATATGTTTGAATAAAAAAAATATGACAAAAACGTTAGTGAAATCTTAATATTCCGCAACTGAAAAGAGACATAAAAATTATTTAAATAAACTTTCCAGGCCTTGGAATGCCTCTATTACATTTTGAAGTTAATTTTGTTTTAACGAAAATTTTAATAAGGATATTGATGTAATATTTTGGGAATAATATAAGAACAGACCAATCTTCATTTGTAGAGGGCTACATTTTCAACTTTTTTTCGTGAGAACCGTCTTAAATTTGGGCGATTGTTCACAACTGATTTCAAAAATAACTCTAGTAAAAGGGCGATCGTTCGTTTTGTTCTTCGGCTCATTATTCATATAATTGTGAGTGATAGGTATGTTTTTTGGTATTTATTCATAAATAATGAAAAACCCAAAATATTGGGTGCTTATTCATTTTTGGGTGATTTTCTCTTGGGCGATTATTCGTGCAGCCGGAATATCATTTTTCTTTTTAATTAATCTACCAACGATTGAAAATCACGGGTCCAGTACATTTTGTCAAAAAAAAAGGCTTATTATGAAAAACAACATTTAAACATTATTTTCGCAAAAATTTTGGTCCTAATTAGGGTTTGGGCTTTCTACAATATTTCTTTTCCCGGGAGAAGGGAACAAAAAAATCAATCCTCGGAATTCCCGGAAAATTTCTAACACTTTAGATATAAGAAAAAAAGCCATCATTTATTATAAAGAAAATTATTTTTTTATTAAATAAAATAAAATGAAACATTATAAATCGTACTGAATTTACGAATAATGAAATAACATAAAAGTATAAAGCCATTTCTAAGATTTAAAAGAAATTAAACATTTTATACAAATAAAATTAGTACCTATCGTAATTTGTGTTAAAAAGTTTGTCTCAGATGTTTTCGCTATTAAGTTACAACAATCTATTGGATAAATTTCGTTATAAATAGCTTACCGTTTATTTTCACTTTATTTCTCTAATTAACATTCTCTTATTTTTTTTACTTAAGTAATTCTTAAATTGGTTCGCAACAACGTTTTCTGAATCAATAATAGTGTTCAGAAATAATCTCACACATGTATGAATACAACAGGTGATTAGGTTTTTTTATAAGTATTTTGACGTTATAATTTTTACATCTAACATTTACAGATCCATTGCTTGGATAAGAAAAGCCGTTTCAAAAGAAAATGTTGTGTTAGAATGAAAAATCTCCCAACGAAGTAATTTTTTTATTATAGTAAATATTTTCGAAGTTCAACTTATTTAATATTCTATTCCACAAATCTACTCGTATCATAGGTTACTTTTGAATAAAATAAAAAATGAAAATATTTTTTATTTATGATATAATTTTATATCTGACTGAACAAAATTAATTAAAAATGGAAATATTTTATTCAATATAAAATATATTTTTTATAAAAAGGTCTTACATACAAAAAAGTTTTTAGGATTTTTATTAAATATATATATATATATATATATATATATATATATATATATATATATATATATATATATATATATATATATATATATATATACATATTCAAATAGAAAATTTTCAAATAAGTGTTTTGATATTTTATTCAAAAAAGAAAAAAAATCTAATTAATAAAATTAAAATCAGCTACAAGAGGTTTGAATAAAAAAAATTGTGTAATTTTTCGATTATTTAAGTTAAAAAGAATAATGTAGTGATTGCTTCAAAAGTTTTTTTTAGGAAATAATGCTCCTTGTGGTTTCTCCGACTATTTAAGAGAATCTGTACAGGAGAATCTAATGATTATGGTCGAGTAAATAGCTCGACCAATAGTCATCGAAATAAACTTATTTAAACGTATTAATTAATTGCAGTTTTAAAAAAATGTGACTTATATTTCCTTTTCCAAGATTTTAATAAAAATGCTCAACAATTTTCTATGAATAAAAAAAGAAGAATTAAATATTTAAAATCAGATTTTATTTAGTTTTTAAAATAGGAAATAAAATAATAAATAAAGAATAATTCCAAAGAAAACTTTGGAATTTGATATAAATTTTATAAAAGTATATTCAAATACTTCTGTTGAAATATTTTCTAATCTAACTTGTTATCAATTAATTTCAACTAACTAAAAATCTTATTATAAAGAATACAAAATGATTTGAAACTATTTTATAATTTATTTTTAATAAATATTTTGAATTCAAATATTCACAATGAACAGCTATGAAATCTATAATAAAACTAAAGTATCTAAAATTTTAACATGACAGAAATAAAGTTGATTTAAAATTTCATGTCAAACAATATACATATACATAGATATCTGAGCGAAAAAAACCTAATTCATATAACATTATCGTGTTCAGAGTAACGTCAATCTTTCATCATCGTTAATCTTTCTTTTAAAAATAGCAAAATGTTTGCTATAGAATTTTAAAAGTACGATAATATTTAATTTCCCGTTTTCCACGGAAAGTAATTTGGTAGGAAATCCCGGACCCCAAATTCTAGTCCTAATAATGAGAAAAAAAGTTCGATATTTTTGTTCCTTTTATGGGTGAAATATCAAAAAGTTGCTTCTTAGTTATTATAGTCGATAATAAAGTAGTTTCTGAGAATTTGTGCAGCAGAATGCAGGTCCTTTCGATGAACCAAATACCATGGAGAAGAATTTAGAAATACTTTTTATTATGAATTTCTGTGAGACCTATTTGGGAAAACTACTCGAATTTTATTTATTATTATTATTTATTTATTTATTTTTTGCCAAAATTTAGCAGATTTAAGATTTTAAATCACTGATATGGAACTGCACACAGAGAAAAAACATGGTTACATCATTGTCACTACAACAATATTTTGCTTTCATTGTTAATTTTCTTGAAATTTAATAACTCTGTGTTCTGATAATAATGACTTTGTTAAAATTTTATCATTTAATGTTTACATTCAATAAGAATTTTAATATGGTTTACTGCAAAAATTATATGTTTTTTAATATGAATACATATCATTACTTCTACAACCATTAAATACTTGTAGTCTTTTTCCTTGTTCTTAAACCATATTCTGTTTTTAAACCATATTAATATTATTATTCCCATGACAATAAAATGTTTGAAATATATATAATACTAATCCTTTTCACAAACTTAGTGGAAAACTTCAATACTTGTTTGCTTTTAAATATAATTTGTTTTTAATGTTTTGTTTGTAATGTAATTCTCATTTAGTTTTTATATAAATAAATGTAAATAGATAAGATTTGGTTATACTCGATGTGATTCAAGCAATATAAGATATCTTGAATTTGAATCACTTATGGTGGTACACATTAATATAATTAACAAATAAAAAAAAACATATTTTTTTTGGGCTAATATTCAATAAAAAATTTATAAAAATAATAATTTTTATTAACACGTTTTATTTTAATATATGATAAAATGAAATAATAATATGATAAGATTGGATAACTATATGATAACATGAGATAAGTTAGATTAGAAAATATTTCAACAGAAGTATTCGAATATACTTTTATATGAATATACGTTTATATGATAAAACGGAATCATAATATGACAATATGATATAATAATATAGTAAGATAGAATAATAATAAAAATAATAAAAAATCAAATCTTAACCTGAAAGAATGGGAAAATGATGTAGTAAGATTGTTCAATTATATGTAAAACTAGAATCATACTCGTAACATGAGGAAACAAACCAAAAATCGAACACAATATGGCAAAGTGGAATCATAATAATTATTACTTACAATCATTTCTATTTTTCGCAGTGATCATATGTTTCAATCATAATATGTTCCTCTTAGATTATGGTCACTACAACTATATTTCTTCTCTGCGTGTACTTAGTGATGTATATAGCGAGATAAGTCCTTTGGTCGGGACGTCTGGCCTGATCAAATAATTTCTGAGAAAAAAAAACTTTATATCCTCGTCATTACATTATAATATATGTAATTCGTTACAATACAAATTCGTTACAACATAAATTCATTACATTAATTGACAATGGTAAAGTGCAGTGCTGGGATTATGTTTTTAATTAATAATTCATTGAAGCGAAAAAAAAGTTAAAGAAATTAAAGATTATATGCACACTATCAACACACTCACTCGTCAATAGAGCATTTGAAGTTTTTCAAAATATATTTCAAAATAACAAATTATTACTGAAATAAATGAGTTATTTTAATAAATGTTAATTTTTTCAGCATCCACATAGATCCACGTTGGAGTAAAGGGGGTTGAAAATGGCGCTTAATTTAGGAAAAGGTGATATCAATATTTCAATGATAAATATTTATTTTTTATTTATTATTAGGTAAAAAAAGAAATACATTTTTAGACTTTTAGTTTTTTTTTTTTGCAGAATGGGTTCGCCCATCCGTTTATACATTGGGGTTAAATGGGTAGAAAAAGGACGCTTACTTCAGAAAAAAATGATATCAGAGCTTTAGTGATCACGTTTTATTTATTTTTTATTTATTAGTAAGTATAGAAGACGAAGAAACAACGGTTTATTAAATATAATTCTGTAAAACAATAACAAAAATCAGTAATAATAATAATAATAATAATAATAATAATAAAGAAACAAAAATAAGGCAAAGTATAAAAAGAAAAAGGTGTTTTTTGTTTGGAAGCAAATTGAGTTTTTTCAAACAAATTTTAATTTCTAAAATCGGGCTACATATGTGCACGATTTTTTCACAATATTAAAGTAGTATGTACAATTTAAGTTGCACTCCATGAAACTTGAGAATTTGCGTATTTTAGGATAATTTTCAAAAAAAAAAAAAAAAAAAAAAAAAAAAAAAGGACAAAATATTATTTACAAATTCTTGAAGAAAAGAACACTTTAATACCTGAGGTTGATGGTTCCGTTTCAAATTTTTGCTTTAAAGGACTTTTTATAAAAACAAAAAATACACCGAATGTTGAATACAATTTAATTTTTTTTTTTGCTCTTTTTTCAAAATATAAAAAATGTTCAACTTTGACACCTAAATAAACAAAACCAACGAAACATAGACTAATGATTTTTATTGCAATTGATACATAATTTTGTCTATTTTTATTCGATATTTAACTTACAGAAAGTTAATTTTAAAAGTTCAGTTAATCGCCACTTTTCACATATTTTACCCCAACTTGGGGTGTTTCGAAATTTTTGACAATTACTTTGTGATGTCCTCAAAAGAATATTTTTCGTGTTAAAATAAAAAGTGTAATTTTGTAGCTGCGTGTTTACCACCAAACATCATTTTTGATTTTTTTTTTAATTCTTTAAAAGTGTGGAATTGAATAACAAGCATAAGGCTGCTTTAAGACGCAACCGGAAGAAAATTAGGCACTTTCTAGGGGAAGCATTCGTCATAAGGGCACATCTGCCATTGCAAATTTTTGTGACTTTAATTGATTATCTTCTCCTTTATCACAGATCTTTCATCCAATAAATTTTGATTTTTACAATATTTATAAACATTTCGCTGTGGGTATTTTTTGTGATAACTTTTTTAGTTTTTGTGATTTTATAAAGATTTTGTTACGTGTTATCAATTTGATAGTAATGAACAAGAATTGATAACAGATGTTTTAATAAATTCATTGAAAGTGTAGAAGAAACTATCTTTGGTGCATAAGACTCCTCCTGGGGTTTGGGGAGCATTCGCCAGACTGCTGGTAAGCCAACCCAGCTTATCTTACAGGAACGTCGCAATCAGCTACGAGGTATTTACTAGCTGTACATTTTTCACTGTACATATAGACTTTGTAGTGTTTACAGAATTTAAATAAAAATCATTTAGTAATTTTCACAATTCAGTGATTTTTTTCCCGCGTTATTGATTGAATTTTTATTTATTTCACATAAAATTCAATTTAAAATATTAAGTCTTGTTTGTTTCTATTTTTTCAATTGTACTATTAAAATAAAATAAGAGACCCATCACATGTGAGAATTTATCTCATGGGTTGGGTGGGTCACTTCAGAAATTCATAAAAAAAATTTAACTTAAAAACAGGCGTTCAACCTAAAATTTTAAATGTAGAAATTCGCAGTTATAAAAATAATTGCTATATAATTTTTCTGTAGTTTGCGGTTGAACTTTAATATTTTTTAGAGTGTTTTAAAATCAAATTTCTTGTAATAAATCTTTCAGATGGAGAGAAATTACAAAGTATTCTTCAACTGCAGAATTTTGCAAATATATTTTACATAAAATATATTAAAGTAAATAGAATAATTCTTAATTCCTTTTATAATAAGAAAAATATTTTTACTTAGCATAAATCACAGCTGACTATTTATTGTATTTCGTTTGATGCTGTTCTCTCTTAGAAAAGACTTGCAGGATCAAAAAACGGCAAAACATTTCTTCATTAAACAAGTAGTTACGTAGTTCTGATCGGTACAAAAATTAACAAAAGCATAGAAAAAGTCACTGTTAACCCATGTTGTGCAAAAGTAATTAAATTAAAATTGTCAAATTGTAGACAATTATAAAAATTTAATTCAAATTAGTTTTTTTAGTTTTTTTTTTTTTTTTTTTTTTTTTTTTGTTTTAGTATCCAATATTTACACGCAGATTTTACTCAAATATTTGTATATATATGTACTTATGTTTCTCCTGCAATAATAAAAACAATTTAAAGATGTACAAAAAGTAATAAAGAAATAATTAAAGATTAAAACCTTGGGAGTTCATTTAAATGACTTTAAAATCAAATCATTTTAAACACATAAAATTCTACTACATAGCATTAATATTTAATTGACTTTTTATACATGTATTATGTATATGTAATAAAACACACGCAGAAACAAGTATTTCCTCCCATAAACCTACACCTTGTCAGAACATTTTATAATATCATTGGAATACGAAAGCAACAACAGCAATAACAATAAAAAAAATATAATAAAAGTTAAAAGAATAGCAAAAAGAAGAAACAAATACTAGACAGTTGGTTGATTTTAATAAGTCCTTTAGCAATATTCTATTGAAAAAGATGAAAAAAAATCATTGTCCTTCGTTTCATGGTGTCTATGTGTGTTAGAGTGTGTTGTGTCATTACGTTTTTCATTTTACAATACAATTTTCACCGTAAGGTCCGCGGAAAAATTATAAGGTCACTTTTTTTGTTACGTGCACAAAACTAAAAGGTGTTCCTATATGCACAGTTTGGTTTTATTTATTTGGCATTTGAAAAAAATGGACTGACCTTATAATTTTGACTCATTGGAAAGTGCACATTTTCAGCGTTTTTGTCTATAGAAAGATTAAATGCCAAATAAATGATACCAAACGGTGCATATAGTAACATATTTCAGTAATAAGTATTTTAACTAAAAGTACCATCAAATAACCCTTAAATAAAGTGACCTTATAACTTTGCCGCGCACTTTATTCTTTTATTTGTTGTTGCTGTTGTTCAACCTTCAGTTGAAATTTGTATTAGCGTGAATGTTTGTTGGTTTTTACCATGAAGAAATATTTCTAAATGATTTCGCCACTCACTCTCACACATATCCACTCATACTATTATTTATTCTATTTAAGAGTGAAAATAACAATGTCAGAATAATAACTACAACAAAAATCGCTTATTTAAAGGGGCGTTAATATATTTATATATCTAGTATATGTATATGTGTATGAACATTTCATTATTCCTCGTTTGCGTTTCATTTCCTTTCACTTCTTTCGTCCTTTTGTGTGTTCTTTTTTTTTTTGTTTTTGTAAGTAAGTGTGTGCGTGTGTATGTGTGTGTGTGTGCGTGTTTCATTCGTTTACTCAAGGGAAATGAACACAACTTCACACTCTTCTCGCTTCAGAAATGTTGCCTGTCTGCCTTCAATTTCTGCTACATGCTACACGTTGCCATTTGAAATTTTAATGATGTTGAAATTTAACATTATTTAAATATTGTTGTTCAAGCTTAAATTCTAATTACTTTTTAAATTTTACTAAATAGTTATGTTTGGAAGTGTGAGTGCGTGTTTTTTGTTTGTTTTCCCATGAAGGGTTGTTTGCTTTTAGTATTTATAATTATTTTGGTAAAAAATTCATAGAAAAATGCAAGTATGCTTAATGACTTTGGATATTGGATACAAATTTTAAAAAATAAAAAATAACACAAATAAAATATCAAAGTATCAATTTTAAACGTTTCGCTTTTCATTAATTACTTTTCCGACTTCAGTTAGATAAGTTTTGGGAAATTTTAAATAAACATTATTGATTTTTAAAGATTTAAAGAATGTATTGTTTTGAAATTATAGCTAATGAGGCTAGATTACACTATAAGGCGTAAACAATGATGTCAGATGAACTATCAAAAACCTTAAATAAGGAACGATGTCAGCTGGGCTATCAACAACCGTAAATGAACGCTAAAAAGAAGAAGAAAACATTTTCATTGATTGATAATCACATTTTTTTAATTTATATTACATAATTATAAAATTATAAAATAAAGTGAATTGTTATTTTTTTAATAACATAACTCCCAAGGAACAGCGTTTTATTTTATTGAATCACAACAGTATTTTAATTTTTCATTAAAATTACAACAAAGGAATCAACTAATACTTTTAAACTTGATATTCTTAAGAATTGAAAATTTCTATAGACTTTTCATAATTTTATTAAAAATATTTTGTCATTTGAGAACAATTATTTATCTACTGAGATACATTGCATTCAGAGTAAGTGAATTCATTGATATATTCCCTTGCGTGTATATTTACATGGCATATCCGTGTAGGCCTTGGAAAATGCCTAGAAATGTGATATCACATTTTTACTAAAACTACTCTTTTATTAAATCTGATAGTATATTGTAGTAAATATGAAATTTCAGAGTTAAGATTAAGCAACTGATTAAAATGTGTGTTTGGTATTACAAAAAATATTAAAAACATTGCAATTTTTATCACAATCGTATTTAATGCACAAAAATTTCATTCCAATATTTCTAAAAACTAAAAAAAAAATTCTGGAAGAAAGAGAAACTGTATTCTAAAATCAATTTTATTTTCCATATTTTTCGTAAAAATCGTACTTAAAATTTTAAGTACAATTCGTACTGAGGTATACTTAAAACAAGTATAAAATGGGATTGATTTAAAAATTAAGAATGAAAAACTTAATTTATGTATGAAAATTAAGTACAAATTGTATTGATTCTTGAAATTTGAAATTAAGTCTAATTTGAATTGGATTAAGAGGAAAAATCTTATATTTATTTGTGAGAGAATATCAGAGGAATAAAATTTATTGTCACTGCTCTCTCTTATTTGTCTATCGGTTGCTTTCAAGATTCGCCATTCAATTTTCATTAACCTTTTTTGTTTTTCATTTTTTAAGCGTTTTTTTTTTTTCTATAAATATGTGACCAACAAATTAAATTAGTTTCTATTGAATGACGACTTATGCTCCAACTTCTTAAAGTGTTTAATTTAGAAGCTGATATTGATTATTTAGAAAGTAAGTACAAATTAAAAAATTGGGGGCATGTGGCACACATGAAGTATTTAAAAAAAAAATTACGTTCTAAGTACAATTTATTATTTATTAACATAATTGTGGTTAAATAAATTAACAATAAATAATAACAAACATTACTTATTATGTAAATTTACTTCCAAAAATAATTTGTGTTTTAGGTATGTATGTATGTACATCCACACAGAAAACATGCTAAATTTTTGGAAAATATGCAGAAAAAGAAAAAAATTCTTCCTTAGAAACAAAAGACTTTCTTTGTGTGTTTTAAGAGAACTAGCCACGTCATTAATTAAAAAATTATGTCTTAGTTTGTAATTTTTTATATTAGTATGGTGTTAGCAGGAGGGGAAATAGTAAAGCAAATTTAATTCGGCTCTCTTAGAGATTTTTTACGCATTGCATGTTTTGTCATGTATTTATAAATATGTGTATGTATATACATGTATATAATATGTAAGTAGGAATTGTACTTAAATCAAGACATATTTTCTTAATCAATGTATTGTTCTCTTAAAAAAAAGTCATTTGTTCCTAAGAATGAATTTTTCTTTTTCTGCATATTTTAAAAAATTAAATTGAAAATTAGTAAAATTTGTGAAAATGCTAGAGGTAAATTTGTCTGATTATAATAAATTCTATTTGTTTCAATTTCTTAATTTCATAATATATTTTGGCATCGATCATTAAGTAAGGTTTTAAAAATGAAAATTTAATAAAAGCATAATAAATAATGAATCTGAAAAAAATTATGCATATATTTCAATTTAAGTTTATATATAAAGCAAGTATGAAAATTTAATTAAGAATTCATCACAATGAGGATTGCTTTAAGATCTATATTTCTTAAATCAAGTGCGTTTTGGGAGTAATTGTGATCCAATTATTCTGAAATCAATCGTACTTGTGCTCACTTTAAGTATGAACTTAGACTAAAATCAAGCCAAGATGTCTAAAAACAAGAAAAAATTGAGAATAGTTTAATCAAAAATAGGCTTAAATAGAGCTAAAATTAAGAATTTTTCGCCATTCTTGATTAAAGTAATTCACACTAGGCTTAAAAAAATCCGTACTTACCGTAGTTTTGACATCGCTCCAGATTGTTTTAAGTACGGATTACTAAATTTATTTTTTGAGTGTACAGTATTGTCCATAACGTATTACCCTGTAAACTTTTGTTGTTTAAAAAAATTATACTCCTAATGTACATTAAAGTGCCTCACGAAAACAAGTTATAAATGTACCCCTTAAAAATTAATATTAATATGTTCTTATATATCTGAATATTTTCATTTCCGTGAGCTGGGCCATTTTTAAAGCACCTCTAAAAATACGGATTTCTTTCAGTAGCATCACCAAAATGTTCGTTATTAAAACTAATACGGATAGCGTTAAATAATTCTTACATTTCTTTTCAATCGCAGAATATTAAGATTTTATTAAAATTTTTTGTTATATTTTTTTATTTCAAGATGTAATTTTATATATTTCGCACATTTTTCAACATATACTGGGTTTTAAGATAAAATTGGAGAGTTCTTGTACTTTTGAAGATTATAGGTAATTAACCCTTTAAAAGAAAAAGGATCACCTAGTTCCCAAAAATTTAAATCAGAAATTTTTGCAAACAATTTGTATGGAAGTATCTATTATACTTAAATATCAATTAATTTGTGAAAAATATGATAAATTCTTTTAAAACTGTGGTAATAATCGAACAAAAGAGAGTATTTGAAGTCGAGTTAATATTTCACACTAATTCATGGCTTTTCCGATAAATTTATATTTCTGGAGACATTTTTTTTGACTAAAATTTTATTTGCCATAAAAATTAACTTAACCTATTATGGACCGGTGGACCAAAAACATTAATTTTGTCATTAAAGGGTTAAATTAATATATATGTCAGTAGTATTGAATGAGACATTTCCAACGATGCCTTGAAATCTAAGTTACGATGAAAAATATTCGAAATATTCAAACTTTAATAAAATAATGTATAAAAAATGCATAGAAAATTTTACTAAAATCTTAATTTCACAGAAACTAGTTTTAAACAAATTTTAACTCATAATCGACATGTGTCTATTATATGTTTAAATTTTTTTATTAATAGTTAAAAACTATGTACAATGTGGATCGAAAACCATATTTTTGGAAGTATTTTAAAAATGTTTTAGCTAACGGGAGCAAAATAATTGAACCGAAATATTTTGGGGATTACTTTATAACATATCAATCTTTAATTTTAAGCGGGTACATTTCCAATATTTTTTTGCCCCATACAAATCGATGCACTTTAATGTACATATGTCGCATTTCCTAATCCTTGTTATGCTTTGATTGTTTGAGATCGTGGCGTATTTTATATGTTTTATGAGTTTATTTCATCTAACATAATTGATTATCTCAAGTTTTATAAATTCAGTTTTCCTAATTTTCAAATAGTTATATTTAAAATTGTGTCCACAAACCATCAGAATTTTAAATAATATAAACACATCTTATCTTCACGATTGACTTATGAAAGAAAATTAATTATAATTTAGATGACAAGTGTAGTGGTAAATAAAGTATCTCAGTTATTGTATCATAAAATTATAATGATTTTAATGCCTACCAATACCATGACAATACAAGATTATTAACCACCATAACTACGTCAGACATACAAACAAATAAAATAGTGAGTACAAAAATATCTTTCACTGATCTGTACTCATAGAAGAAAGAAAGGGGAACTGAAAAAAGATGAAAGACGAAAATTATCGACTTTTATTCGTATTTACGTTATATACGGAATTCATAACTATTCATTATGTTCTCATTCATATAAATTCATCATATGTACGTACATATTATAAAAAATTAAACTTTAATTTTTAAGTTATTTTTTACATTATTCTCGAACTTATGTATATGTATGTATATCATTCTTATTTAATAGATGAATGGTTAACAGATAAACAGATACTGATTCTTAGAGAATGAGAGTTAAAGATGAAATAAATTGAAGTAATGTAATCTCTTGAATGCCTTTATGTGGATGTGTGCAAGTTTATAATATGAACGTAGAATTCTCTTCCTTTCTTTGGCCAAAACTGTTGTGTTGGGTAAATTGTATGTAGTCAGATGTTAAGGAGGAAGGATGTTTGTAAAGATTAGGTTGTTTGTATTTATGGTACTAAAAACTTATGTTTGTTTAGTGAGAAAACAACGCAACAAAACTTCATTGTTGTATCATCATAATTTAAGGGTTGGCATTTTTAATGTTTGTGTGTATGTATTTTTTGATGTTTGTATTTCGATATATTTTTGTATTTTTTTCGTTGGTCACGTTTTACTTAATTTGAAAATCTCATATAAAAAGTAAACTTGTGTCAAAGTTTAACACTCGTAACACAAATAATATTAAGTAACATTAAGTATGTACACACAGCAACAACAACAATAGTGAGAAAGGGTAGATATTCATTTGTAAGTGGGTATGAGTTTTATAGTTAATATTTAAGTTAAATTAAACTTAACACTCTTTACGTGCAGTTCAAAAACAAAGAGCTCAAGTGTATTGACATTGAAAAGAAAAAAACAGCAAAAGGATAAAAAAACAATATTGAATAAATTATGAGCGTAACTACAATAGTAATTGGAAATATGCCAAGTGTAGACGGGACAGATGGGTTGACAATACCTTGTTAGATATAATACACTTAATGTACTCTTTCATTTGTGTTACTATATTATCCTTTGTTATATTTAAAGGTCTAGTTGTAAAGGATTACTTTTGTAGTTTTTTTATTTTTATTTGTTTTTTTTTTTTATTTTTTATAACAACATATATATAGTAATCCTTTCTAACAAAACCTATAAATATAACATTTCTTTGGAACCTACTTTTCCTATTTTTTTCCAAATACATGTAAATCATTTTATACCACCATCAAAAAAGATGGGCTGTATCATGTGTGTTTATCATTCCGTAAGTAACATGTCAGAATAATCATCTAAGACCCCATAAAGTTATGGGTCCTCGTAAGATTCCGAGTCGATCTAGCTGTGTCCGCCCATCTGTTTAAAGCATGATAGGACTCTGTGCGGATCAACTAGTGAGACGAAATTTGATCCAAATATTTCCTTCATATATGGTTATGGGAAAAATACTATGAAAACTCAATGATCGCCATAACTCCAGTTGATAATTTCTCACCGATATCTCTTAAACAAAAACAAGTATCACATTGAAATTTTGTACAAATTGTTCAACGATCAATGTATATATGGAAACCAAAAATTGGCATGTTCTGCCCACTTTACCGCCCACATCCCATATAAGGGAAATTAGGGTGCAAATTAATCTAATAATTTCGGCCAAGCTGAATATAACATTCTTACTTGTTGGTTTTTTTTTGTTTTGTTTTTTTTTGTTACATAAGTAAATGCCACATTTGTATTTTTCCACTTCAAATTCTCCCATATTGTGGTTTTAGTCCCTAATCATACTTACAGGGAATGAATGACTGGCATCTTTACTTAAGCGTAATGAAATCTTCGAAAGTGTAAATAGAATACAAGTAAGTAGTTAACTAACGATTTTGCCACCTTCTTTCACATCATCTACTTCTTATTTCAACCACAGACAAATACGTCACACACAAACATATTAGCCAGATTTCTTTTACGTTTTCATAGCCACTTTTAATCCCTATGACATTCTTGAGTGTGTATGTGTATGTGTGGTTTTTATATAGAAGTGAAATTTAAATACGTTTGTATAGCAGCAATCTTTATGTATCTGTATTGTTAGTTGTCATTTTTGCAGTGCTTTTATTTGACGTCTCTAATGGTAATTAACACATTAACAATTCACTTTCAAATATATACTTACAATGATGTAGTCATGTGTACTTGTATGTCATATGTACATCTGTATCTTGTATTCGCTTTTGAAGAAAACAGGCAATAAGTGTGAGTAAATACTTCAATCTAATGATGTTCTCAATAATGATGATTTGAATTGTATTAGAATTTGAGGGTATTTTCATGTTCATACGTGAAAATCTCAACATTAATCAATCTAATTTACTGTCAATGGAAAACAGAATATTTCAAGTATGGAATGGATGATTAGGTTGGGCAAAAAAAAATGTAAAATAGCCTTCTTGATCGTCGTTTTTAACGTTTTTATTACGAATTCTGAAAATATATGAAATGAAATAAACTGTGAACTTTTAAACCTTCGTTTTATACATGGATTATTAATTTAGGAGGAGTTATACTTTAAGAATATTTTCGATGAATTATGAAATTAAATCATAAAGTGTGCTACCTTACCTTGAATCCAACTTGATCAACACACAGACCGGTATCCTTGTTGCCACCCTTCACGGCAGATCGTGTGAAATCCTCGTGGAACAAGCGTTCTCGAAAGCCAGTACATCATGCAACACTTTTTGCAAGACGTAACAATATAAAAAGACGGTTCAGTTAGTTTGTAATAGGTTGTAAGGATGACATGTGTTCTTTAACACATCGAATTTTATATTTTTAATGTGTTTGTCCTCTCTTCTTAGATATTTAGATAGTTATCGTTCTCTAAAAGGTACCATAAGTGCTTTTAAGCTTACTACTAGATTACTCTGATTTAGTTCAAAATTGTTCAAAGCTGTAAAGCACAAGATTGTGAAGTAAATAAAGATTATGAAATCTAAGATAATTACACAGCTTTCAGATATTGTCCTTCACTGAGTGGCAGCCAGTGCACTATGGTTTCGTCGACAACTTTTTTTTGCCAATATTATCAAAATGAAAAAAAAATATATTTTTTTCTAGTTAGAAATATGGTTTGGATGGAAATTAAAGCATTTTCGATTCAAATTCGATTGAATGTGACAAATGTAAGCTCGAAAAAAACCGTAAAGTGATACGGTTAGGCGACACCAAACATTTAGCCAAATTTAAAATATTAAAAAACATTTGCAGCTTTATTCCCAAAAACTTAATGCAAATTTACTAAACATTGTTAAGCAAAATTCATTAAAGTTGTATTCAAAAGCGATAATTCGCTTAATGTACTTTTAGGAAACCTTTGCTAACTTTAAAGATTTTAAAACAAAGTTCTTAAAAGCTACTTTGAGATTATTTCCGTTAAACATATATTTCAAGAAAATATTTTTTTTGCATTCATGCATAAATTTTTGACAAAAAGGTCATATTTTTAAATTTTCGATGTTAAGATTCGTTCTAAAATACGCCAATATAGCTTTTTAAAAACGTGTAAACTGGATTCCGTATTAGCTAGTTTGTGATTTAAATATAATTTTTTTTAATACGGCTGTTGATTTTCATATGTATCAATAATGAATTTTTTCATTATCAAAAAAAAAAAAAAAAAAGATTATGCAAAAATTTTCTAAAAAAAAAGAAAATAAAAACGAAATTAAATATAGAACCATTAAATTACCGTCTGAAGTATTCCCTATTGAAACTTTTGACATACTGATAAAAGACGAAATATTTTATTTTTCAAAAGTATAAATAAATACTTTACTTTTGTCAAATTTTTTATTTTTTAATTGTATTTTTGTTTTGTGGAAATTAATATTAATTAAGTTACGCTTCGAAAATATTCACTATTGTAAAAAAGTTGTTCACTGAAACACAACGAGTTTCAGTTCTTTTGAGACACATGTTAAAGCCTCAAAACTTATGTGAGGATTTTAAAACGATTAATAGAACCAATTTTAAATATTTTCCAAAATTGTGTTTTACATGATGAAATGGAAATAAAACAACAAGAAAAACTATTTGTATTGAAACTTAAATATATTTGTATAGAAAACTGATTACTTTTAAAAATCTGAGATATACAGTTTTTAATATAACCTACAATAGGTACTTATTTTATTTGTATGAAATATTTAAAATTGTTTAAATCTTGAAAGATGCATTAACTTTAAAATTATTTTATTTTTTGTTAAATAATTAAGATTTATATTGTTGTTTAATATTCTTTATAAGAAATCAGTGTTTTTTTTTCTTACAATTTAAGTTTTAAATATGAAAAATTTCAAGTCGCCATGAATTCCCGAGAAATTGAATATTTCATTTCCGTTTCCCGGAAAAAGAAATATCACAGGAAACACCAAACCCATATTTTTATACTTATATTTATGCACAGAAAAAAGTTTGTGCATAAATATAAGAATTTACTTTCATTGATTTTAGTGCATAATATTTAAGAATAATGTCTTAAATATTAACACTTTTTTACATTTTCTGAAATGAATCAAAAGTCAATAAGCCTCATTGTTTAAATTTTAAATTATATTTTCAATTTGTAAATGTATGTTTGAAATTTTCTTTATAGAATTTTTGATTTTTAATAATTTTTAGCCACATGTTGGGGGCAGAAGAACACAGCAGAGGAATTTTTTTTATCACAATGATGCATATATCTATGTACAACATTTTATTTTTTAAGAAAAAAGTTTGGGAAAAAAGTCATGTTCGATTCAAAATATTTATGAAAAAAATGTTCATATATATGAATTTTTTCTCTGTGTATTTATATTTATTTTTATTCTTTGGTTTGACCTTTGTAAAAGATAAGAGTTGCCAATGCAAACTTATTCGGAAAAAATCACAAAACCAGACAAAAAGGAAAATATGTACATTTTTTCCCGGGTTGCATGACACACCTTTTTCCCTTGATTGGAAATAGTTCGTACTATTTTTATATTAACTTATAAAAGTAGTTATCATAAGGTCTATTTTCCATGAGTCATTCCCTTTTAAACCAACCAGCTGGTTTCCTAACCTTTTCCGAATTTGGGACTCTCAATGGCTTCTGAGTTATTACAAAAAATATGACGCAGTGTAAAATAATAATAATAATAATAATAATAATAATAATAATAATTATATTTAAAGCAATTTTATGCCTGAATTTGTTGTTCACTTTATTCGGTTTCACTTTTTTTTTTTCAATAACTCAGAAACTATTGAGAGTCCCAGTATGATGCTCACTGAAAATATAGAGAAATACTTTATATTCTAAATATATATATTTTTTTTATGAATTTAAAAATAATTATTATGTATATTTATTATCTTTCAGGCATCATTTTAAAGGTAATTTTATTTCCTTTAACTATAGAATTCAATGAACATTTTAACATATATATTTTGAAAGATATTCGTATTTTTATAAAAATCTTACTTTATCTTATTTTAGAAATGATGTAAATCGCGAACTATCACGGAAATCATACTAAAATTCGATATTTGTGATACCAGAATAATAACATTAATTCTTGCCAAATTTCATTAAATTTGAATAATTTGTGGAAATAATTGAAGATTTTTCTGTTTGATTATAAACGAAACAATATAATTTGAAATAAATATTTCGTATTTATTATGACATTTTTTTTGTAATATTTCATAAATTATTGCGACTCCCATCATGCCACTTAAAATGAGTGCAGAAAAAATTTTCATCATTAACAAACATTTTTTTTTAATTTCCATTTTTTTGAGACATTTACCAGCGAACCATAAATCGCGAGATATGGAGCATTTTAGTGTTGAGAGAAAAGTCATATTGTACGTCATATTAAAGATAATTTTGATACCTTTAATATATGACACCCCAATAAATCTTGTACTATAAATACTTTGAAAAATATTTTTAAATTTGTCTGCACAACTTTGATAAATTTATCTGAAATTTATCAAATTTCAAAATTTCAGATAAAATTATTTGAAATTTTGTGTCAGTCTTAGTTTTAATATTGATTATGATCGTACCGAATATCATTAAATTCAGAGAGGTAATGTCCAAATTTGAAATTTTTCGTGTTGGTTTTAAATGGAATGACTCATACTAAACTTTTTTAAAAACTTGCTGTATTCAAAAATTAAAAATTAATTAATATTATTGAAAGAAGATGTGTTTTTTATACATATTTTAAATAAACTCAACTTTGATCTGTTGCATTATGACGGCAAATCATTATTAAACAAAATTGATTTAATGGAGTTTTAAGGTGCTTATTATTAAATTCCGATAACAAAACCACAAAAAGAAAATGTAACAAGAATTGAATTTGGGCCAAGAAAAGTGGTCGGTGATACAATAGTGCAATGGAGAAATATTCAAAGCTTCCAAAATAGTCATTCAAATAAGAATTATTCAATTAATGAAATTAATAATATCGATTAATTAACAATCGATATAACAATCCTCATAAAATGCTCAGTTGTATCTTCATGAGAAAACGAAGGTACTACCGGTACCAAAAGAAAATTGAACATAACAGTTAAAGCAACTTAAAGAAAAAAATTTGTTTTTTTAGAAAAAAAAAAATACTTTACAGTTATTAAGAGTGACATTTTTGTAATATATAGCAGCGTTCTGTAAATGGAATTCAATGAAATATTTTATGATTAATTCCTCAAAAGGGGCCAAATATTATCAAAAATTAAGCCTTTAATATACTTGAGATAAATATTCGACATTCCTGGAAATACAATCTTCATTCCATGTTTTGTGTTCTTTTTACTGGTTAGACCGAATATGCTCAAATCTTGTGTGTTACTAGATACTGAGCTTCTTCGATTAAAAGTCATATTTTTCAGTTCTTGGTGGTGAGTTTTTTTTTTTTAGATTTAGTGTTCGTCCATTCGATGTTATATTTTTCTTAGCAGCTTTTCTTCGTTTCTTTTTTGTTTATAATTTTAAAACACAATAATAATCTTATACTTTTAAGACCATAACGTATAAACAAGAAGGAATTCCCTAAAGGACGAAAAAGTTACATTTCTATTACTTGATACGACCAGGATTTAACACACTACTTCCATATAAACTGATGCCAATAAAGTGATATATTTTTTGTCATTTAGCAACAAAATGAATAGTAAATAGTAAAACTATTATGCCTGACACAATCGAGTTTTATAATTCCACAAATGGTGGACTAAATGTGCAACGTTATGTAATATGTTCAGGGAAAACCATAAGATTACCAGTTTTTATCCCATTTAGCACAATCATATGATAAGGGTACTCATTTAAACGCTTAAGTTTCCCATATGTGCAATTGTGCAGATTTAAGCAACGTGTTTCATACACCCCTTTTCAAATGTTGTACAATATTAAGGATAAAAAATATGAATAAGAAAATCAAAGATACATACAATGATTTCATTATAATTAACGTAAATATATATTTTTAATGTCGTATTTGTTTTTAAATATAAACAATTAAATCCACAATTAAATATTCGCGCAAGTTTATAAATGTTGTGCAAATGATTTTCCTTACAATTTTTGACAGTTTGAAGGTTTTGCGAGTTTTCATGAGGACCCTTAATACGTTTAGTATTAATAGAAACAAGTTAGAGCGCTATATTCGGCTGTGTCGAATCTTTTATAGCCTTCATCACTTTACCAACAAATAAAAAATATTAATAATACTCGTATGCTTTAATATTTTCAGATTTATACTTAAAAAATAATACATATATTTTTTCCACAAGCAACGCTTGCTTGTATGTCAGTGTGTTTGTATGTATGCACAAACATACTGACCGCATATACAAAAAACAACATCACTGTAATAATGCCACTGTTAAGTAAACTGCTTCCTTATATAAAAAACAACAACACTAATAGTCATTGTAATGCTTAATATAAATGTTTTTATTCCATAACCCGATTGTTTATGAACCAATTTGTTTTATTCAAAAAACCGAAACATGGTAAAAATATTTATGACCGATATATAGAAAGACCATAAATAGGGGCTTCAAAAAGTGAAAAATGCATTTTGCCCGATATATCGGTTATTATTGGACCGACTCAGTTAATTTCTTCACCATAAAATTTCGACAAAAATTTCAAATCTTCTTTGCAAAAGCGAAGTCCATAGCTTAAAAAAAAACGTTTTTTTTTTGACATATCTCCGCCATTTATGAACCGATCTTGCTGAATTTCAGTAGCAAAATTCTCGAAAGGATTTCCGATTTATATGTATATATATATATATATATATATTGTAGTTATCGGTGGGCTTCCTAAACTCCATTTTAATCGACAAACGGACGGATGGACGGAAGCACATCGTCCTATCGACATCATTTTTTACAAAGATCCAGAAAATAATTACTTTTTTGCACTCCGACGAAAATTGTGGAAATTACAAACGGAATGACAAAATTCTATATATACCCTTATTGAAAGGTATAAAAATTATGAAAGCATAGAGAATATATGAGGAACTGCAGAACAAAATGAATAATGGTTTTTCTGATACAAAATAATAATTAAGTTCCTTCCATTTTTATGCTACCATATTAATCTATAGTTGAGGAAAACCTGAGTTGAAAAATGAATTTACATTGTGTTCGGTTCTGGACAATAGGACTCTTTAAATTGCATGGTCTTATAAGTGAACTTTTTGTAATTTCTCTCATAAAAAATCTATGTACAGTTAATAGTTTGGATATTTTTAGGCTCACGTTTTCACTGGTGCTTTGAAAATATATTTTGTTTGAGGATTCTCAACATTTTAAGGAGATTTTTGTTAAAGTTTTCACAAATTACATCTTCAAATCATTTAATAAATATATTTCTCAAATGTTGAATTTTACTTCTTACTAGTCCTTTTAACTACAATCAAATGTTTTCTTTTCAAAATATTTTCATAAATAGAATTATTTTCTTTTCCATTTATTATACAAAAATATATGAAGGAGTCAGAAATTATGAAATATATTTTTATATTCCCTTAAAGATATTTAAACTCGTAACAAAAACAAAATGAGTTAGAAAATATAAAAATTTTGTAGACATAAGAAATCCCGGGAATTCCCGCATGATTTCGCGGGATTACGGGACTGAAAATTTTGCGGAATTCACGGAATTTCCTCTGAAAAACTCTAGCGGTACCTCTTATGCAAATTTTATGATTTTTAGTATGATTTTTTGCTTTTTATATTGCCTTGAACTTGTTAAAATGTGCTTCGTACTCTAGGGTTAATTAATTTTTTTTATTTTATCACAACATTTTATAGTTTTATGGGTTCAACAAAAATATAATACATAAAACCAAGAAAATTAACTAACACAATTTTCAAACAGACAACCCAACCTATATAAATCCTTAGCCAGCAACAACAACTACTAGTACTATGAGATATTCAAACAAGTGGACAAAACTTCATAATCACCCTGCAAACATTTTCTATTTCGAAAGTCACTAAGAAGAGTCTTCTAGAAGTTGAAATTCATCGCCTAACTATTGCCAAAGTATCATTAAAATTATCTACTATAGAGAACAGGGTTTGGCATCCGGGATATCCTGGACGGGAAATCCCGTGATTTCCCGGTAAAATATTGTCTTCAATTCGCAGGATATTTTTTAATTATCTCGGGAAAACAGGCAATTTAATATTAATTTGATATGTAGTTTTAAAATCCTATAGCAAAATGTTACAGTTTTTAACGCCTCAATGAAAAAAATTGCATTATTGTACACACACTATTTGCTAAAGGCATCTTTAGATGGTAATACTGAATATTAAGATTTGTAAAAAATTCGATACAAAAGCGATATTTTAAATTATTCAAAAACATTTGATTTTCTATATTATCAAAAATAAAATTATACAAAAGTATAATAAAAATTAAAAAGAAAAAATATTAAAAGAAAAATGAAAACTATATTAAATATCTGAACTTTTTTGACATACTGATAAAATACGAAATATTTTATTATAGAAAAAATTATTGTGTAACACTTTCAATAAATTTTTAATTTTTATTTGAATTTAATGAAAAGTATTTATTAATATAATCTTTAGGTTTTAAAAGGTCTTGTCAAATTTTGTTGGAACATACGGCCAAAATAAGTGCTTCAGAAGATGACCAAAATTGAGAAATTTTGTTATACTTTTACATACTTATGTATTCGTTAAATAAACTATTAAATAAAAATGTATTATTAAAACAATTGCTAATTTTATCTTTATATTGGAAGAAAGCATATACAATGGTACTATATTCAGTTAATATTTTAACTGTATCAATCAATATATAAACTAATTTCTGGCAAAATTTATATTATAAATTTAATTCATTTCATCAAAAATTTGTTTGAAATTTTATAAAAAATCTATTAATTTCTTTTAATTATTATTATCGTTTTGATTATTGAAGCAAAATCAATTAAAATTTTAATTTATATAAATAATTTTGTAATTGAAATCCATTATTATTATTATTTTCTGTGCTTAATGAAATTGAAAAGCAATTTTACTTTTGTCAAGTTAAATTTTTGTTTTTTTTTTTTTAATTGTATTATCGGTTTGTGGAAATTAATATTAAATAAGTTGAGCTTCAGAAATATTCACTATTATAAAACAGTTATTAAGTTAAGAGTTTTTGCACTAAAAACACAACATATTTCAATTCTTTTAAGACACATGTGACATGTCTTATACAAGCAACGAAACTGTAAAAAAGTACATATGTAAAAATGTTAAAGCCTCAAATCTTAGCATGGAGTTTCTAAACGATTAATAGAACCAATTTTAAATATTTTCCATAATTAATTAATAATGTAAGATGAAGATAAAATGGGGATAAAACGATAAGAAAAACTACTTGTATTGAAAGTTGACTATAGTACCATAGATTAGGGTTTATTTTGTTCTTTTTTTTTTGCATGAAAAACTAATTAACCTAGAAATATGAGATATACAGTTTCTAATATAATTTTAATTTATGTGTATGAAATATGTGAAATTGTTTAAATCTTGAAAGATGTATCACTGCTTGGTTGGTTAGTTTACGTGGTAGCTCGTAAACTTACGAACTATCAATTAGATTCATTAGATTCCGTTTTGATATTCGCCAGGTGAAAGAGTTGATTTGAGTCTAAAGTGAGATGAAGGTGTGAGGAAGAAGAAAGAGAACATAAATTAATTAAATCCAGCCAGTGGAACTGATATATTTAATGATGTCATTGAGTTTGGT
The DNA here is from genome assembly GCA_932274085.1 of Protocalliphora azurea. Taxonomy (NCBI): domain Eukaryota; kingdom Metazoa; phylum Arthropoda; class Insecta; order Diptera; family Calliphoridae; genus Protocalliphora; species Protocalliphora azurea. The sequence continues at coordinate 47,744,407 of OW026523.1, forward strand.
GTCCGCTACCTCAGAGTTTGTCAAATTCATCTGTCTGTTCCTCTTTACACTGTTTGACTTGAATAGAGGTAGTTTTATTCGTAGTATTCCCCTGAACATTTCTATCGCGGATTAGTTTGCACACCTCTCTGACCAGTAGAATATTTCCGCTTGAAATACGATTGCCTCATCAGGGAGTCGATAAAAATGTCTAATTCTGAAATCATTGGAGAAGACACCAGATCCAACACCACAGTTCATGTTTGAGCCTTCAGTGTATATTTTAGTTTCATATTGTTTCAAAAGATTTCCCCTTCTCCACTCACCCCTTGGCAGGCGATAGGAATTTAATGAAATTTTTAAAGTCCATCTGGGAAACCATATAGTCGGTGGGTTGATTAAGTTGCGGGGGTATTAAGCTCAATATTCTCGCATCTCCATATGTTCCTGATCTCTAGCATCCAGCTGCGGAGCTTCTGCACCTACGATACCAATGGGACAGGTCTTTGTATCTTGTAAAGTTGATCCACTACATATCTCTTACTAGTAGCAGTCCATCAGACAAGAGATTAATATACGAGAATGGACCGTACTGTTGCTGTGTATAGCCGTTTTGTCAATTTTGGATTCAAGCCCCATTTGATACTAAACATTTTTCGATAAGTGTAGTATGCTATCGTAGCCTTACTGACCCTATGTTGATAGCTTGAGTTCACAGTTTCCTAACCGTGTTAGCCTGAAGCTTGGAATATTGGTCTTTGTGATGTGTATTTCCAATATTCATTCTTAGTCTACATTCTGTGGCCCAGTTGCTGAGTGTATTCAGAACGGTTGACATGATATCGGTTATCGCGTTTAGAAACAGTAATACAGGTAATACTATTATCACCACGTCGTTCGCATAAGCCACGACTTTAACACTCTTGGCGTCTAATTTACACAGGATGGTTGCAACAACAGCGAACAAATCACACCTCCTTGTAGAGTTCCACGCATAACTTGTTTAGTTTTAACACTGTTGCCTAAGTTAGCAATGATGATTCTTGTCTTCAGCATTGAAACCAACCAACATCTAGTTAATTTAAATATCTTTGTATCGCTAAAGTCGTGACATTGCGTAAATCCATTTCTATGTATAGAAATAATGCTGTTGTGTATTGTTTAAATTCAATAGATCTTTACGACTTCGTGGAGAGCCGTCTCCGTGGAGCGAAATTTAGTGTAGACATTTCTTGTACATGTTATAACTATCTTGATCTATTTTTGTAACTGATATAGAAATCACTGGATGTTGCGCAGTTTCGAGAGTTCTTTGTTACACCAGGGAGAAAAACTCTATTTAGCCTTCGTTATTGAACAGAATATGTTAAATGCTTTAACAATTTCCTTGAGTCGTCTCTTCGACTGATAATATTCTTTGAAGTTTGTTTCCGAGAATACCATTGAACTTAGCCCAGTCTGTTCATCTTTGGTTTCTAAAGTTCATTGCAGACGAGTCCAATGTCGAAAAGTGTCCAACAATTATCCGGGAAGGATTTTTGTTTGGATATTTTCCTCCTATAAACTGATAAATTAGACCTGTCTCTTATAAGTGTAATATCTAGCACCTCCTCTCATCCAGTAAAGTTCCCCGAGCTCGGAAAAAATGAATGTAGGAATGGTTCGTTTTAATGATATCAAATAGACACTCACCTCTATCGTTGATTTCCGTGCTACCCCATAATGTATGTCTTGAATTTGCATCACAGCCAAGGATAATATCTTCTTGAGATAAGATCCTGGATTATCTCTATCTTTTACATATAGCATTTTATATGTTAAAGTCGGGATCCCTTTGACATGGGAGTTTGAAACTCTGGGTTCCTGGAAATTATAACCAGCTCGTGTCCTGGCACCGGAGGAAAGCTGTTAGCGGCTAGGCTTCTTTAACTACTGACTAGCAATTCATGTTCTCGGCACTGCTACCGACCATTTTAATCTTACAAGTGTGGGAAAAAGGAGGAATAAGATTGGGTAGTGGGAAAGAGGATAGGGGAAGGATAACCTTTAGCTGTGCAGACATTTATGTTCTAGATACTGAAGACTCAGTATCCACCAGGAGATTAGACCCCTCCCGGAGAACATCTGCGACCTCAAAGGGTAGACCACAGCTTACACTTAAGCCACCACAACGCATCAAGATTGGTATTCAGGTGAGGAAGATGCATCATACTTTAATATTATTTTATTTTTTGTTAAATAATTATGTTCTTTAATATTGTTTAACATTCTTTAAAAGAAATCAGTGTTTTTTTTCTCATAAATTAAGTTTTAAATATGAAAAATTCAATTTTCCTGCAATCTCGGGATATTGAATTTTTCATTCCTGTTTCCCGAAAAAAAGAAGTATCAGGGGAACCCCAAACCCTAGTCGAAAATACCTGTTTCCAGTGGAAGGATCTTCTGGATGACACCCGGACGATGCTCACAGAAGTATTATCTTAGTCTCTTCTATAGTATTGTTTTGCACTTCTATTATTTCTGTATTTATAACTAAAATTATTATTATTTTTTTAATATTTCATAACTATGTATTTTTATTTCACACATATTTATAAATGTACATTACAAAAAAAAGAAATTCACATAAAAATTAATATTGTATTTATGGAACTCCAAATAAAGTTTCCATGAGAAACTTATGGCGTGTTTTTGTGAAACGAAACGAAAATTCTTTTCGACAATTTGTATTGAAGACAACAAATAAATTTGATTTTTTTTGCTGTTTTCAATATAAAATTTCGAACGATTTTTGAACTCCGGTACTTTTAAATGAAGAAAAGAAGATTTATAATAACTTTTATGCAAAGAATGTGACAATATATTTTTACAAGCCAAGTTTTGCATTTTTAATGTGAAAATATTTGTCTAATGGAGTTTTCCTAAAATAAATGTAAATTGTGATAAAAGTATGTTTTTACTAAATGAAATGTTAATAAGATTTCTGTAATTTTTTAAAATCCTTTGTTGATTATAAAACACTTTATTATCAGGATAATTGTTATTTTTATATTACAGCCAAACTGTACCTTAGTTAAATTATTACTGAAATACACGATTTAACCTGCTTCTTTATTTTGTTCTTTTCTTTTTATAAAAAAAAAATTGACAATCTTCCTAACACACGCCAAGAGGATTCATGCAGAATAGTAATATATTTTGTTGTTGTCGTCATATTATCTTCCAGAAGTGACTTCAAAGTATACTTTTGGAAGATGAAAGTTTCTAAAAACGAAATATATTACTATCGTTTTTTCATCGTCGAAAAGAATAATTTGTAGTCTCTGGAAGATATTATGATAATAGTTCGAATTCAACAAAAACAAAATACATAACTATTGCGAATTAATCTTCCCTTAGTGTGTTAGGAAGATTATCAGTTTTTCATGAAAAGAAAACAATATAATAGAGAAGCGGGAAAAATCATGAACTTCAGTAAAATTATAACTTAGATTGGCTGTAATATTAAATATAAGAAAATATTCCCGATAATTAAGTGTTTTTGAATATTTTATTGAAATAATATTTTTTAAATAATCAAGGAAGGATTCTTTATAAATGTATTGATATCTAAATAAGTCAAAACTATGCTTTAAAAAGTTCTCGTCATGTTTTTTGCACAAAAGATAATCTAAATAGAATTTAGTTATAAAATTTTTTATTAGTTTTCTTTTCTTCTTTTAAAGATACCAGAACACACCAGATATTTATAATGAGGATTTTATTAGAAGTTCTCTAAGTACTCGTATTAATTAATTTATTTATAATATTTATTTATAATATTAAATTAGTTTTTATGTGAATTGTTATTTTTTAAATATAGATGTGTGAAATAAAAATAATTATTCTTTTACGAACCTTCCAGAATTGTCTTTTTCAAGTACTCCGAAAGACTCTTCTTCCAGGAGCAGTTCTTCCCGGCGGAATATGATTTTTATGATACTTTGGCAATAGTTTTGGCGATGAATTTCAACTTCTAAAAGAATCTTCTTAGTAACTTCCGCAATACAAAATGTTTGCAGGGTATAAATTCGTATTACAATTACAGGCATTATTGTGGCACATTTAACCACCAACCACTATAACACAGCCATTATTGCCATCACAATCAAAGTATTATGAATGGGTGACCAAAAACATTTCAACCCGGTGTTGACAATTTAATTTTTTTTTAATTTAACGGTTAACAAAAATGGAAGGCCAGATAAAACATTTAAAGAATATGTATGAAGAAATTTTTTAAAATCATGTGTTTATTTAAAAAGATATAATATTGACAGCATTTGTGAATAAATTAGTGTGTGTGTGGCAAGTCGTTTTTTTCTTTTTATTATTTATTTTTTTTTTTTATCTAAAAACACACACGAATTATTGAATGAAAATGAAGTCAAAACCTACGTCAGCAGAAAACTTTATAATTATGATAATGTACAATATACATAATCTTATTGAAGATATTTTCTTGAATATATCTTCATAGTAAATACATATGAGTAAAGCAAATCAAATGATGGACATACAGACAAACACTAGGATGGGTTAACCCTTTTGTGGCACCCCCAGTGTCAAAGCACTTTAGTAAACACTCATTCTCTACTCCATACTCACACACATTCAAAACTAAATATAATAAAAAGAGGAGGAAGAAGAGTTGTGTAGGTCCTTTGATAACATGATGTGATAGTCAAATAAATACTTAAGGGAATAAAAGGAAAACTATATGAATGAGCTTGTAAAATATTATCATTGTGTATAAATATCTATATACATGTAGTTAAATGAAGCCTCAAAAGGCTAAAACTTTATTTAGATGGATGGACTTCTTTACTTCGGTCATGTTGACTGACCCACTTTTTCTCTTTTTTTCCTTTTAATTTCATGGTTATTAACACGCTTACACAGACACTACTGTAATAGAACAAACACATACTCACTCGCAAAAAAAGGATTCATTTCTTAACTCTTTCTACTTCCCTTCCATTCAACATCTTGTTTTTTAACTATTTCATTCTATTCTTGTCTTGCCTTTGTACACAAGAATATTTTACACAAAGGAAACCCGCTTAAATGAAAATTATGATGGAAGAATCAAAGAGGAATGTCTTCTTCTTCTTAGCAAGACAAAAGAATCACTTCTGTAAAAATGAAAAAAAAAGAATATGACAAGAGAAAAAAAAACAACCAAAAACATATTTTATGGAATTGAAAGCATGAAAGGACAATACATAATGAAATGCGCAAAGCAGGGGGTTTGTTTGATTAATAATACTACTACGATTTACTTACTTACTTATTTAACCAAGAAACTTATTTTACTTTTCATTTCCCTTTGTTCTCTTTTGTTTCTATTATTCTCCTTTTACACGAAGAATAATGAATTTTATGGATAGTGATATATATTACATAATGTTTGTTTTTTTTTCATTTTTATTTTCAGTTGTTAATATTTGACCAAGAGTCGTGCTTTACTGGAAAATATTGTTTGGTGTCTTGTAAAAGTTTTTAAATTGAAAGAAAAAATGTGCATTAATTTAAAGCACTATTTAACAAACTAAAGTTATTTGTACAAGATTTCCTCTCTGTAATGCAGTTTTGTTTTCCAGCCGAGATATGACTCAGCCTGTCTAGTTTCGAATCGAAGGTCTGCTTCCTTTGAAAAATTAAACACAAGTATTTTCTTAGATGGTAAAGGAAATTTAAACAAAGCTTTTAATTATGAAACATTCAACTAGTTAATGCTACGAAGATATTCGGATATTTCAGTGATGTTATACGATGAATCGCTGATACGAAGAAACGATGAAATAACAGAACGGTGGAAGATGAAACGGTGAAAATACCGTTATGGTTTGTTGCGGAAGCAATTTGATAACTCGTTAATCCACTTATAAACAACTAAATACAATTAGTGTATATTGGGGATAATAGTTCGCGAGGAACTCTGCAACTCTTGAGTTTGTTTAACTACAAATACAAAGTGTGAAAAGCGATTACAAAACTACTTCACTCTTAAGAAGAATTCGGAGGCTCATAAGTTCGGTAATTACACGTTTAAGATACGAAAGTAACTACTTCTGACTCAAAAGAATGCGAGAGCTTTAAGTTCAACTAACTACGAGTGCAAAATATGAAAGTAACTACTTCGGACTCAGAAAAATTCGGAAGCTTTGAGTTCGGCTAACTACGAATGCAAAATACGAAAGTAACTAATTCCAACCCAAAAGAATTCGGAAACCTTGAGTTCGAATAACTACTAGGACACGTGTCTAAATAAACGAGCGGATATCGGGTTATATGCGGACGGTACTTCGGATTTATGCAGAAGTGCTCCACGAACAATAATATCAGCCCTTTTGGTCACAAAATTGTGACTACATAATGAAAACATAAAATAAACTGAATAGGAAAACTAAAAAAAACTAAATGGGAATTATAAGCGTATTATCAAATAACTTAGTTACAGATAATAATAACAAAGCAGAATAAAATTAATAATACTGTACATTAGAGGGGTTAAGGAAAAAGTAACATTGAACATTAGTGTCGTTAAGTTAGTTCCTATATCTGTTATTTTTTATCATAAATATTTGTATGTAATGTTTTTATTATAGATATGTAAATAAATTTCTATCCATACATATGTTACGGTACGTCTCTAAACAAGGCTAAGAAGAAAGAAAGAAGTGCTTAATTGACACTTTCATCGCTGTCGTTTCTTCTAAGGAAACCCACAGTTCCGATTGTTCTTTAGTATCTAGGATATTGTGATGGGTGCAAATTGTGTTAAAAAAATTGCAAAACAAAAAAGAAAAAACTCAATGTTAGTTCATTTGTGTATGTATATTTTTATTAATGTCCTTAAAACATAAACCAAATTTCTTTTGTAAATAATAAAGAATTAAACAATATAATCTTTTAATTACAGATTTCATATGGAAAGGAAGCACTTAAGTTAATTATCGTTTTTTTTTTTTAAGGAATTTCTTATCTTTTTATGCTCAATTTATTTAAAGTTTAAGAAAAACTTCTACAATTATAGGGATATAAAACAGTAGTAAATTAATTTATAGTAAGTGCTTGGTATGAATTTTCTTATTACAAAATGATAGAGAATGTTCTCCATGGAATCCATAGAAAATTTACGCAATAGATAGACACAGTGAAACTAGATTTTATTTTTGTGTCTATATATACTTATGTATAATGGTTTTATTTCATAAATACATATGTGTACACAAATAATTTCTATATGTCATTTTGTTTTTAAATGTTTTCTTTTACAGTAAGAATAAAAACTGTTTATGTACTTTTTGAGAGTAACAAAGTTCAAATGAATTTTTCCTTCCTCTAATTTCTTAAAAATTAGTTTTCAGACAGGTGAAAAACCTATAAGGAAAGACTACGTCATTGAAGATAAAACGGCAATTTTTGCAAATACAAAACTCTTATAAACTTAGCCAAGAGGTAGATAAGACCTACCAAAGACTAAACTTCTTATAGCCTTTGCTTTGGAGGAAAATTAAATACAAATATTCTCCAATCTATGAAAAAGGCCACAACAGAAAATCCAATAATTATCGATAACATTTTTTAATTCGAAATAATGGAATTTATCAAGATTGTCATCGTTCTAGTAGGTTTTTCGATTAGGTTCGCAGTCTATTAGCAAGTGCAATCGGAGGCCCTTAAGAAGTTTATAATACTCTAAAATCCATGTAAAAATGTTGAAAAGGATTCTAAAGAGAAATGGAATATTGCAGTTTCCTCAGATAATGAAATAGTTTCATACCGAAGAATCTCAGTCTTAACTCTTTTAGGGCTTTCTATAAAAGGAATTGTAGGAATTTCTATAAAAGGATAGTAACACTTCTATTATTTTCAAAAGGGCCAGATCGTTATATGTGTCTTGCAAATGGTAACTGGTAACCACGTAATTGCCATTTCGCCAAATGCACATTCATCAACAATATTCGATATAACAACCAAGGGAATGAGAATGTCTTGTATAACTTCGTCTCGTTTAGGGACAATTAATTTATTGTACTTTAATCGGACCTTTGAATACATTCGGACTTTGGATACATTCGTGTACCCATATCAACTTCACCTGTCGTTCAGAAATATTGACCATATCATATTGGAATTTAAAACCTTGATTGCAACAAGACTGTTCACATGTACACATGTTAATAATGGACATACAGAAATTAAATTCCTGGATTATTTTCGTTGTTATATTTTTTTTAACCCTTTAACTTTTTATTTATTTATTGAATCTGACTTTTATAGGCCTCACAGTAAGTATTTAAATCTTAAAACTAAAACTAAAGCTAGTTTCTCTCTAACGAGAGTCTAAATGGTTCAATGAGTCTGTTTGTACTTCAGCAAGGAGTCTTGCTAGTGGGTTGGGATGACTCTATAGTTTAAGGATTGACGATTTTATTATAAAGGCTAAGCTTTGATTGACTGATGTTTAAGCAGTGAATATTAGAAGCTTTTAATTTCATATGAGGTCTTTAGGATTCCAAGGTATGTGACATGATCTCAATGGGGTATACTTATACCATTAAGTGTAACAGGTGGATAGTTTCTTCTTCTTAGTGTAAACGTAACATGGTTATTTTTCAATTCATTTACCCGTATATGCCAGGTAAATATCTAGTTGTCTAGTGGCTATATGTGGGTTTTTATGGGAACTGAGTATTACTGTATCTTCAGCAAATACAGAATTAATCAGTTCATTGTATATAGGCAAATTGGAAGTGTAAATTAAATAGAGGATATGTCGAAGAACACTTCCCCGTGGAACACCTGCTTTTATCTCAAATTCTTCTATCACACACTTATTATACCTTACCCTGAATATACGATCAGAGAGGAAAGACTCCAGCAATTTGTGGGTGAATAGGTAGCAAACATTCAGTTTTATATATTTCACGGAAACCGAACTGATGAACGGCATAATTTTCTTTTGGAATACTTTCTCGAAAAGCTTCGACAAATAAGAAAGTAGGCTATTAGGAAGGCGGTATAGTCAAATGTTTTCCAGGCTTTCTTATCATTTTAATCTGAGTAATTTCCCAAATTTTCGGAAAGACTCCTAGTTTCAAAATCTCATTTGACATAATATGATGCGAAGATTTATAATCATGGACGGTGTTATAGAACTATATACAGGAGATTTTCTTACATTTATATTTTCTTTGATGATTGCATTAATGTTCTCTGGGTTAACAACAATTGTGTCATCATCATTTAGTGTAGTTTCAAATGCATCTCCCAATACAAAATCATTTGTTTGGGGATTTGATTGAAAGATTGAGCTCGAGTAACATGCAAATAAATTAGGCTTATATTCCGCACTGTGGGCCCAGGTACCGTCAGCTTTCCTTAAAGGTCTTTGTGCTTTTACCGGTGGCTTAATATCTTTTGATGCCCTCCATAGGAAAAAATTAGTGTGTTTATTATCTGTTAAACCTTTAATGTAATTTCGCTTTTAGCTATCCTTTTCTACTTGAAGGGTTCTTTTTAGTTTCCAACTTGACATAGACAGTCTCAGCTTTGCAGCAGGCAATCTGGTTTGTTGCTATTGTCTACCGTATTTTACTTTTTCTAGAAGAAGTTTTTCGATATCAGAGTTTGATATCTATGAATAGCATTTCTTAAAAATTTGACTCTTAGAATATTCTAGAGCTGAAGCAATTAAAGACGTAAAGTAATTGACGCAGTTATTTATATCCTCCTCGTACTCAAAATATGGATCCGTGTAGATATGACTATTGATGGTTGTCCAGGAGACTTGAAATTGAAGCCATAAAATTCAAGTCATTTGAAGTATGATTTATGTTGGTTTCAACTATTTGCATTCCAGAAACTCTCAAATATTGTATCATTTGGTTCTGCGCACAAAAGTATAATGTTTTGTATGGACAACATACGTACGATATATTTTCATATTTGTTTAACTTTTTTCACCTGCACATCTGAAGTTACTCGTTCGTTCGTATGCGTAACTCTGAAATTAACTTGGTTAGAAGTGGTTGCATATGTTAACTCAACAATACCTCTTCTCAAGTGATTTTGCATTTCTTTTCCTTGAAAACTGGGTTACCACGGTAATTAGCCGAATGAACGCCACCGCAGTTATGACATTTTCTTTAAAAGATCACATTGTGAAGAAGCATGTACTTTTCCGCATGCAACATATACTGTACGCAAACTACAATAATTTTTAGTGTATCTAAACTCTGGACAATTACCACATTGAACGGGACATTGAGGTTCCTCTATAGTGGGTCTACGATTCAGCAAGTATCGCAAAGAGTATATAGAGTATATTTCCCTTTAATTTAAATATTGACCTCCTTGATTTCTATTGTTTCAACATTGGACTCTATATTTTTAATTACCACGATCAATTCTTTGCTACTTTTAAGTTGATAGATATAAAAGATTTTCTTTCTATCCTGAGAATAGACAATTATATTTGTCTCTTGAGCGCCACCTTTTCTAATTGGAACAATATGGAAGCTATTTTTCCCATATTGATAGCATAAACTTCAGCTAGAAAAACTGTACATTAGTTTGGTAACCTGAAAGATACAGAAGGGCTAAATCATTAGATAAAATTTCCAAATTATTAAGAGGAAGAATGTCAAACCTAGTCTCTGGCTGCTTAGTAGAGTTTATCGCAGCAGTCAAAGAGAGATAAACTTATCTCTGCACAGTGTAGAGGATTTCTATGCTGGAAAGATTTCCCGGGCATTCCAGGGAAATATTTTTGGCAAATTCTGGGAAAAATCTTCGGGAATAAAAATTTTATTTTTTCACTTTTAATTGATTTTAAAAACTAAAAAATACTCTTCCGTATTCAATTTCCTTTTTAGAATTTTCGAAAGACTTTTTAAATTTGAAGATTATTTGCTTCAAAATATAAAAATTTAGTTTAGATTCAAAAGCAGAACAACTTGCTTCATACTTTTATATTATGCACTGTTCACAACGTTTGTAGTAAATGTAAAAAAAAACTCAATGTAAAAAACAGAAAATCTTATGAACATATTAATGCTTTAACCAGGAATGGAAAATTTATTAAATTTTTTATTTCCGGGGGTCCAAAAAAATCCATTAATTAAGCTCTCTGTCAAATTCCAATTACACGTCTCAGTCGAATAAATTTCATTGAAATATAGACATTTTTTAAATGCCTATAGACTTTTCAGTTGTAGACTTAAAATACCTTGAAATATGTTTATAACACAATATTGATATGTGATTTTTAAAATTTCTTAAAATTCTCCGGAATTTTCGGGAATACCATAATTTATTTTTCATTTCCCGGGAACAGAAAAAGTCCGGGAAACTAGAAACCCTGGTAGAAATGTACGTATTCGTATCTACTACCTGCCACTACACAAGTGCCCCGTAGGTAAAAATAGGCCTAATAACTGCAACATATATCTAATAAACAATTATAATATAATATTAAAAATTAAATGTTGATCCCTTTTTGATGGCAATCAATTAAGATTAAGCCATGTCCATTCCAGAACGTAGTCATACAAACTAGTTTCCTTTTTTAGATCGAATTATGTTCCGAAGTGAGTTATAATGAATCCATCCATCGAATCATCCACCGTTCAAAATAGTCAAAAAACTACGAATATGACTGATATTTGAAGCCTATCTAATCATTTAAAAACGTACTTATGATTATAGTATTTATTAACAATCACGCGCACTTTCATTCTTCGATCGGGAATTTTTCGACATTTTAGAGTGAAGTAACCTCAATTTGCCGACTAAAGCATTCAGCTTCACTAATGCTTGTACGACTACATTGGGACTCAGTAAACCACTTTTCTACCATTTAAATATAATGCTCGTCAAGACTTTTTTCTTTTATTAGTTTTTATGCGAAAAAATATTTGTTTCATTAGAACCCAAAATCCATTTAAGCTTGGAATTTCGGAGCACGTTAAACATTTGATAGATAATACTTGAGGAGAGTAGTGTTGATTTTTAATTAGAGGAAGTTCAAGTTCATTCATTTATTTACTCACCCTAATATTTTAAAATATTAAACAAATTGTAACATCTTATTAGAGATCTTAAATTTTTTTCAACTATAAGTCATTATAACACGTATCTTCTTTTGCACACCAAATTTAGAAATTTGGACACCTTTTGTTTTTTTTTTTTTTTTATTCTTTCTACTTTTATTAACGATGGTACAGGTTGTTGTTTTAGATGAAAAAAAAAAATCGTAAAATCGTAAATAGCTAAATAAATTCTTCCATTATCACAATACTGTATAAAATCTTTTATTTGGCTTTGACTGTACACTTAACTCTTATATTTTACACATAATTTAGAGTAAAAATACGATTTCCTTTTGCGCAAATAAAAATAGTATTTGTGTGAGTATGTGTAGTATGTGTATGAATATTTTTGGTAAAGGGTGTGTATGTATGAATGATTTCATGTAAATTTAAAACTTAATGAATGAATGAATAAACGAATGAATAGAATGGATAAACTACTTGAAAAATATAAAAACAAAAGCAGAATTTTAATTGAATTTTTACATACAGACAACTATAGGGAATTTCAACGGCAACAAGACATACAAAAAGACAGACGGGCGGACTAGCTTACAATAAAAATTATATACATATATACAAAGTAGTTTTTGTTTCTTGTCTCCCTGTGTGTATGAGGAGTTGTCGTTGCCATAGAAACGATAAGAACTTTTTTTGCAAAAACTATTGAAAAGTTGTGGGAGGGAGGGAGGTAGATAGGAATGATTGTTCGGTTGGTGTATTTAGCCATGCACTCGTACTCGTTGTTGGTACTATTTATGTTGCTTGTATAACATACTTGTCCTCCTTACCATGGCAGTATTTTTAGTTTGTTTAAATGTTAAACATGTATGTGTGAGTGTGTTTGTGCATGAGTATAATAAACATGATAAATTCTCTATATGAAAAATCTAAATAAATTCGTACAAGCAATGAATAGTTGGATAATATATTGGTGCAACGACTAAAGTATAAAAAAATTACAAAGTTTCTATGTAACTGTGTGAGTTGTCATTACGTATGCATGTGTGTGCGAATGTTTGTGTATACATGAATTTCGTGTATCAAAAATTTACCTAAATAAATGATAATTCTATTAAAAGAGAGATTTTGTATGTCTGTGAATGTGTGAATATGTACATACATACATACATATTTGTATATTTATATTAGTATGTATACGTGTGTATGTATGTATAGTTTCGAAATGCATACATATATAGGTTTGAATTAAAAAAAAAGGAAGTACACAAAATGTAGAGAAAAATAAGGTTTTCATAAACTTAGGAAAACATAACAATCTGAAAGCGTTGATGTGTAAATTTGAGTAGATTAATTTTATCGATTACATACAATATTTTATTCTAAGAAATATGTATAATAATTAAATTATATTCTCTAAAATATTATTTATATTTACTTGTTATAATTAAAATGAGTTTTTGAGAAACTATGTGTGTATTTAGTGCTTTAAAAGTAGATCTAAGTGCATATATTGAGCTTCCAAAAAATTTAAAATAAATGTATTTTCTGTGGGGAAAAAACACATTAACAAATTTTAAGAAAATTAAAATTTGACAAATTTTAAAGCATTTTTATTATCTTTTAATAAGACTAAAACAGAATTTTTATTAAAAAATTTTTTAAACATGATTTTAAGAGAAGCAATGACCAAGAAGCATAAAAGAAGAACATTCTTCCAATGACAACCATGGCCAAGGTTTCCGTTGAGCAATTTTAAAATGTGTTCACAAAAAGGCAATTTTAATTCCTCAAAATTTAGTTATTTGATAAAAACAAAAACAAACTATATTGAATTTTAAGAAAAACTTCTAAATTCAATTTTATTAGCAACAAAATAATTTATTTATTATAATTTTATTATTGCAAAAATAACGATTAAATGTATCAATACAACAAGCCCGGTCTGGTAATTGCCATACAAATTTGTATAAAAACAAATATGTCCATATCAACCCGATAGATACAAAACGTAATGTTAAAATAATTGAAGAAGATGTTTTACGCTATTAGCAAAAATTACAGTGTTACCAATTTTCAATGCTAGATTTAGCATTTTAAAATTTTTAAATGCATTGAAATCTTACAAAATTATATTAAATGCTTTTTAGAATTTTTTTAAATTACTTTTTAATTCAATAATTTTTTTCATGAAAGAATTCCTTATTAATATTTACATAAAATTGACAACTAGTTTAAAAATGTGAGCCCTATTTTTACTTTATTTCCGAAGACTACAAATAATTCTGAAGAAATTTGTTTATAAGTTGTCGTTTAAACTTACCCAGCAAAAACTAGACAATGGCATGTAGTTACGTATGTAGTTACTTTTCAATTACAACAACATACTGTCTGCATTACATAGAAATTGTTTAGTAACTACTTATTTCTGACCCGATATGCAATTACATGTATATGATCCAATTTTTGAAATACTAGTTTTTATTGCCCTTTTAATTCAGTTATCAATTAATATATTTAAAGGATAAATATGTAAAAATTATTATTACATTTATTTTAGTTACATTTTTGGTTATTTTATAGTTTTTGAAATTAAAATGTATAAATGCTTCCATGAAAAAACTGTTTTTTATATCCTGGGTTTTTATTAGTTATTTGTAACCCAAAATGTTATTAGTTCCAATTGTATTTACTAATAATAACTTCAGTAATAAAATCAATGAGCTATTAAACAGCTTGGAAGTAATTAGTTGTTGCAACGACATCCAAGTAATGTCTTTCTGAAATGCCTAACTGTAATAATATAGGGTAATTATTTGCTTCTAATGCCATCATCGTGTTAAAATAATGAGTTATTCAGCTAATGTGTATGTAGTGAATAGCCGTTATATTCGCTTCTTAACTCATTACATGGCAACCAAAGTTTTTGCTGGGTAATTTTACAAGAAAAATTTTCAATGAAAATATTAATTTTCTTTGTAAAACAATTTAGTGTTTTCTTGCTGCTGTAGAACAATTTTGCACTTCTCCAATTACATTTTCTGGCAACACTGTTGGGGCAACAAAATTTTTAACTGTTAATTCGATTACAATAACTAAATTTACATGGTACACACAGCCGTTTTAAAAACAATACTGTTGAAAGATTTTTTCTATAATTATTATAATAAAAACAATTTGTCATTTTTAATTTATTAATTTATTTTATTGAAATACAAAAATAAAATAACTATATGTATGTACATTAATTTGCTAATTCATGCAACAACAAAATACATTTTAGTCACATATATTTTGTTTTTGTCTTTTGAAAACTATAAGTAATTTTTTTTTTTAATTTTAGTTTGAAGTACCTCTCATGTAGTCTTCTAGTTGTATTCTATGCCCTTTAATATCCATAGTTAACGGATATACTGTAGTATTTATATAAATAAAATGTTCTTCATATTAGCCGTTGGTGGTGAATAAAGATTTTTTTATATTCTAGTTGAATTTTTCTATATTCCTGAATTCAAATATTGATTACGGTATATATCTTAGTATTTTTTACAAAATTAATTAAAGATATAATTACGTTGTAACTATTTGACATATGGAAAGTAGTTTGACTTTATAATATTTTAACAAAAGTAATAAAATTTCGAGTTAATTTACTGAATATTTACAACCGGAATCGATTTCCAACTGATTTTTTTCTGTGTGTTAAAACTGATTTTCAGTTGCAACCGCTATATATTTATATAGTTAAATCAATTTTTCTCCAGTTTAAGGAATATTTATTGAATCTTAATTCAAGTAAATTTTTGATTCTCAAATGCATGAACAAGTAAGTAGTAAGTAGTAAGTTGCATAACAATGAACACGTTCAACATTAAATGACTATGAAACTACGTTAAGGAATGTAAGTATGACGCGTTTGTTAAAAAAGATAATAAAAAAAATCAAGTTGGATATGTGTCTCTTTAGACCAACTTACAATACAAGTATTCAAACATTCATTCGTACTCTATTTACACTAGGGTTCCTATTCGGGAAAAGACACCTGGGAAATTTATATCGTGAATTATTTACATAAAAATTAATATTTCAATAGTTTTTTTGCAGTAGAAAATAATTTATATAACGCTAATAGTAGTAGTGCGTACAATGAACATTTTGTTAAGATTAAAGAACAGCTTTAAAATGTCACATTAAATTCTATAAAATGAAATTTGGTATCTTAGAAATCACAAGAAATATAATTATTGTTATCATTGTTTGACTTTTTCAAAAACGCTGGTTTACTTCCTTTAAATAAACCGGGGTGCTTTTAAATACAAATACAGCTCTTTGTTTACGCTTCAAAACAAACACTTTATATTAGAGATTTTGTATGACCATCAAAGTTTACTACTGAACTGCAACTTAACGACTCAAAGATAAATTTACTACTTAACAACTCAACGACTACTTAACGACTAACCGACTACATAAACTAAACCTGCTTATGCATTAGTGACTCTCTACAATCTTCTAGTAGCATCAACCATACAGTCACCGAAATATATATATATATATATATATATATATATATATAATATATATAATTATAATTATAAAATCTACTAAAATGTTTCTTTGAGTTTTTTCGGCATTAAATACAAAATTTTTCAGTTTTGTCAATTATGAAATCGAAATAATGATAAGTTCATTGTGATTTTGATGCAATTTTCACGTAAAATTAAAAGAAAAAATAAATAAAATTGCCATATAGTTATTTAATAGCATGTTTCAATTATTTTTAATAACAATTCATCACATTAAAACTTTTTTGTTGAAGCTGAGTGAAAATTTAAAAATTATTCAATGAAACCTCTTTTTTAAAGAAAAACAAAGAAAAGCTTAACTACTTTGAGTTTAATGGTTTTGAAATATTATCAGAATAAATATTAAAGTAAATCAGAGCGAACTATAAAAAGAAATTTAATTAGGCTAAATGTAACACTAACTTGAATGCTGCCAGATTTCCAAAACCAAATCCGGTGAAAAAAATCAATAACTTCGAATTCTATCGAGTCGAAATTTATTTTCGAAATTAACACATTTTTTTAGTGATTAGTGGAAGTGGTATCAACCTTTTTTTACAAAAAGGAAACCTGTGAAATCCTTATTTGCCAAAACTAACGAAATGATTCAAAAATGCCAACTTTATCTAAATTCATGTTTATTGATACTACGGAGAAAATTTCTTAATAATACAAACATTTCTTTCCAGATTCTTAAATGTCTCTTCACGTTTTTTGAATAAAATAAGGCACATAATATTTTCTTTGAAAATCCGTTTTTCTTAGTTCAGTAAAACCCATTTGCGCTCATTAACTTCATGAACCTTTCTGGAACATACAGAAAACCAATGTTGATTTTATTATGATGAAAAAAAAAAATACTCTAAGGTTTGTAATAAAAAAATCTGTGTTTTTTTCAAATTTACATTTGAAGTTTTTTTTGGGACTCGATAAATATTAAAATTATATTTTAATTTGAAAAGTTTTTGGATGATACACAAATACCTATTCACTATATACACTACAGCATAATTTTAAAATATTAAATACTAAAACAGAAAAATATTTTATCGCCTTTCTTTTAAAAGGTGAAAATTTATTTACAGCTTCCACACAAAAAAAAAAAAAAAAGAAAAAAATGTGAAATTAATTGTTACCAAAAGTAAATGTAATATTCTGTCGAATAATTAAATGACAATGTTATTCATTTTCCTCTTTCAATTTGAAGTAAAAATTGCATTAAATTCACAATCATTATTTGCAGAAAAAACACAAAGAAACTTTATAATTTTCTACTGCATATTGATTTTTATTGATGAACCTATATTTATTTTGATGACAGTATAACAGCTTACTTATAAAAAACTTGTCTACTCACTAACACACACAAAAAAAAAAAATTTATAACAGCTTATATGATACAAGTTTCTCACTAATATATAAGCAAGTTAGTAAAAAGCTTTCTTTATTATTATAACGAGCAGAGCTTAAGAGAGTTCAATTTAAATTCAAGCTGGAAACTTCAAATATGTTACAAACTAGAAAATTCTAAAATTGTTATCGTTATAAAACTAATTTTAGTAACAATATAAATATTTATAAGATGACCTGTTCACCGATAGACCAACATTTTTATAAAATGCGAATGTACTATCTTTGCTGCAAACTATGTATCAAGAAATATTGGAAACATATCATTTTACGAACTTTCGAATGATTGAAAATTTAAAATTTTTATCGGCGAGTGTTGCCGTTTTGTTTATTTTTAACCGAAACTAATTATTTTATTTTCCAATGACCAAAATTTAGTTTTTATGAACTATTCTGTAGTACTATTTAGATTACTCTGTAAATCTCATGTGTATTTGCAAAGAATAAAATAAACTTGAAAACAAATTTGTGATAAATGTCGATAAAAACGAAGAAAACACAGCAAATGCTAATGAACTGTGTTGCGGCACAGAAAATACGCATTTCATAATCTAATTACACTCCACAAATTCGGTTTTGTTCCGACGAACAGACAATTATTAGGTCAATTTCCGAATGCAACTTGTTTAACATGAGTTTGGTTTGGTACGACATCTATTGAAGATATAATCTTTTCACAAAAAAATCCCAATTAAATATCATTAACTTTAAATCTTTTTGACAAAAAGAAAAAGTGCTTCCAAAAAGAACATTTTTACCACATCAAAAGTGAAACTAAGTGCACATTTTGTACTTTACTTTATGAACGTCATAACTCAAAAAGTAGATTTTTGTGTGTTTTTTTTTTAGGAGAAGAATTTTAAAACCAATGAACAAGAAACATAGAAACAGAACATTCTACAAATAATGGCAACCATGGGTTAAAAAAAGAACTTCTGCAGCTCTTTTTCAGCATTAAGTACTTACTTTCACTTACGACATAATGTTAAAATCAGGACTTTTTCATTTCTTTTTTTCTGTTGGGAACCGTTGTTTTAAACAAATAAATTTTAAATACTTTTTCTCTTTTGAGCGTTTTCGACACATTTAAAAGAAAGTTAAGATTAATTTTACTTTACAACCGATATTAAAAAAATATTTTAAATATGAATATAAAAAAAACATATGTATATTAACTTTTACATTAAACATTTTTAATTCTGGTTATTTTATTTCTAATTTTCAAAATTTTGGTTACAAAAAATATTTTGCTGTGGCAACAGTTTTATTGTTTAAATAGTGAGCAAATTATTAACCTTTAGACCTTTAGACTTTTAACCTTGAAATTAAATTCATTTGGTATTTATTTTTTATTAAATATAAAATTCTACTTATATGATAAATAATGAACAAAAATTACTTAAAAATGTATAAACACAAAAAGCCTGATCCGGAAATTTCCATACAAATTTGTATTAAAAATTTACAACGCGTTTCGGTAAAAAAATAAATTTTATTTTAAATTCTCTCCGGAATTTTTGTTGCTTTCATTTTCTCTCAAAAAAAAAAAATTACCATATTTTTTAAAAATTTATATGAATTTCGTAAAAAAAATTGGAAAAAGTTTGAAGTAAAAAGGAATGAAAAGAAAATAAATAAAATTGTTGTTTATTTTTCGTTGCCGTCTAAGTTTATGTTTAATTTAACGATGCGGGATATTAAAGAAATCCGGACTTGTGTTTGTACATAAAATACGACAATCTTTATATAAATATAAATAATATAAAGTAAAATTGAACGAATTCGTTAAAGATCAATTTTTTTAGAGCAATTATTTATAACATCAATAGATTAAAAGTTAGGACTGCATTAAATTTGTTTAAGCGATTTATTTTTTTTAAATCATTCCGCCATAGTAACGAAGTACTAATATTTAGTTTACCTGGCTTAGCTTCAATTAAATTATTCTACTAAAATTCCCAGGAGCCATAAAATTTATATTTCATTTCCCGTTTACAGAAAAAGTCCGGCAAATTAGAAACCCTAATTTACGCTGACTGTACAAAGTACAACAACATGCAGACAGTAAACAGAAAAAACAAAATAAAGCAAAACGAGCATCCTTGTCGTGCGTTGCAATTGTTCGCTTTGTACTACTGACACTCCATTCCAAAGTCAACTCATAAGTTGGTAGAATAAAGATGCATTTTCAGATGTACAAGTTGTACGGTTGCTTGTTTTATTTTGATTATTATGCCAGTATTAGTTTTGGTGCTTATGTGTCTAAAGTTGTAGAAGGTTGCAATAGAATTGTAACCCTACCATAAGGATAATGTAACTATTAGTCTGTCATACACACAGTCATTTGGACTTTTGGTTGGCATCAGTGAAATAAATCTTAACTTGCCACTTCTATAGATGACTATAATGTTTTTAGTATTTTGTTTAATGCTATATAGTTTTTTGTTGTTGTAGTTTAGTTTTATGGTATTTGAATTGTTGGTTGGTATAATAGTATTCTAGTTTTCAGTTGTGTTAAGTTATTTTTATTTTATTTTTTTTTTTTTTTTTGATGGTTGCAAGTAAGAATGAATATTGTATTGTTACTGTTACATGCAGTTTGCTTGCCCATGGTTGTCGTAGCTCAGCATAACCATCATCACCAAAAACATCAACCAGATTGGATTGTTCTTTATTTTGTAGATAAGGAGAATATATAGATATTTTTAAAGGCATATACACTTGCAGGCATACGAGGGAGTTTGAAATACATTAACATTTTGAAATTAGTTCAGTCTTTCTTTTAGTTGAATCGCAAGAGAAAAATATTATAGGCAAGGTGGCAAATAATTCAATCTATCCTTCTATCCTTTGAAGTAGCAAATAATATTGCAACCGCAATATTCAGTTACTTCAGGTTATAGAAAGACAAACTGAGTTTTCCAAAACTTTTATTCAACCCTCGCACAAATGACCAACTGCATCAACATTCATTGTATTGTTCCACTACTACATGAACTTGTATGCCATGGTATACTGCAGCCTTGTTTTTCCTACATATTTCTTTTATTGTTTTCATTGCTGTTGTTGTTTTTGATTTGGTGTAAAATCGTAATGGCAAGAAGTACAAAGTATATTTTTAATCTTTTACTAACCATATAAAACCATCATCTATATATACTTTTCCACATGTTGCAACCATCTACAAACATACATATTGACAACGTTAAAATACTCTGTACGAGCATGAACCAAGTATTTTTTCTATGCAGGATGCATTTCAAATTGTTGATAATGTTACTATATGTAGTAGTTTGATATGTAAGTGTACATGTATGATTGTATCTATGTTGCACATTAAATAGTTCTAGTTACTTTGTCGCTAGTTGGCATCTATAATTCTATGACTACAAGTGGAAATAAATTGAGTCGCTGTGAACAACAACACTATGGGAATAACGTTGAGGACGATGCCAACGAAATATTTTAACTACATTTTTTATTTAGACAGACGGCATTAGACCAAAATCATAATATTCATACATACATATTTTGATAATTTGATAATTTTGAGTAAAAATATTTTCAATATTTTTTTCTTCTAACTCGAACGTTGATTTGTGGTTTTATTACCCAACATTTATACATGCAAAGACTGTTCGAGTAAATAATTTATAACAATAAAGTTAAAACTTTCAAAAAAAAAAAAAAATTCAAAATAGAGGACTATTGCTAACTATTGCTAAATTTTTAATATTTATCGAAGTACACTGAAAGGAAAAATTTTTAATTTTATTTTTTGCACAATTTTGTAAATAGCATAAAATATTTATTGGTTAAAAATCTCTTAAAATAATGGGTAATAATAGACATATTTTGAGATATTTTGCTTAAAAAATCAAATAAAAAAATCATGTACTTATTTAGTGATAAGTTTTACATCGAAAATAGTTTTTATTATTTTAAAATTCGAACTGTAATTCGAAATATGTAGGGTTGATTTTTAAGGTTAAGAACCTAAAATAATTTGATAAAATATTTTGACTCCCCATGAATTTTAGTATTAAGAAAATAAAATGCTTTTATTTGACAATTATATTGACTGTAGATGTCAGCAAGCAAAATGGGTTTGGAGAAGAATGCTGCTGTAGCCGGTATAAATGCTGTTTTTAAATATTTTTTCACATTATCAATTTTAACTATTAATTTACAGGTAGTTTTGAATAACGTAAATATCTATACAATAATAATAATAATAATATTAATAATAATAATAATAATAATAATAATAATAAATAAAGTAAAAAAAATAAACTTTTTGCATTTAAAATTGTGTAATGCCCCTTTGACACGGAAGTGTCACTTATTAAAAAATTCTGTTTACGTGATATTTTGAGGAATTTTCATAAAAGCGGTATTTGTCAGTATCGAAAAACATACATTTTACAAACATTTACGCCTATTTTATGAAAGTTTGTGATGATGATGGTTACCATGCCTGGTATTCTAACATCAACGAGATATACCTCAAACTATAAAATCATTTCATCTTTAAAATTATTTTCACTAATTTTAATTTCACTTATGCGCACAAAAAATCGTCAATTTTTTAATTTCATTTCTTATTACCGCTTAACTTTTCACCAAATAGTAAAACGGTTATTTATTATACAATAAATGAATTTGTCGTCTTATATTAGGATCGGTTCGTTTCTTCGGCTTATGTTAGGATCGGTTCTTCGGCTTATATTACGATTGTTTCGGTTATTCAGCTTATAATAGGTTCGGTTCGGTTGCTCGGCTTCTAGTAGGCTCGGTTCAGTAGTAGAATCGGCTTTGAGCTTTCGGCTTCGACACACTCGGCTGTCAAACTGCTTCGGATTTACGACGGAATCGGCTTCTGGTTCAGATGTCAGATTCGGGAATCAAGATTGTATATTTTTCTACAATACGTACAATGTTTTTTTAAAGCTAATGTCTATCTACTTCTCAAACTACTATTACCATGCACTTATACGAGTAAATATTCTACTAAAAGAACGAGCAGTACGATGCCACTCGGGGGAACGAGCAACCGAAATCACTCGTGAGAATGAGCAGCACGAAGCCACTCGTAAGAACGAGCAGCACTAAGCCACTCGTGAGAACAAGCTACCGAAGTCACTCGTGGGAACGAGCAACCGAAATCACTCGTGAGAACGAGAAATCGAAATCACTCTGTACTTTAGTAGGTTAAGATGATTATTTATAAGGAGAGTAAATCTATTTAATTAAATTTAGAAGAAATTGATTAGAATTAAAAATTAAAATATTGCATTTATTTTAAGTAAAATGTTTGGAATTTACATTACTAAAAACGTATGATAACATTATTATGAAAAATTATGGATAACATTACTGCCTGAAAATTAAAATACATTGTTTCCTTAATATGTGCAATACTTTATTAAACAAGTTCCTGGATTTCCTTTTATCACATACAATAAAAATTATTATTAGTCAAACTAAATTTTATGTTTTTAAGACTGGTGTTTAAACATCCTTTGGATTTTTTTAATTTAGTTAGAAGATAATACTCACACCAATAAGTCCTTGAACCCGACAATTTTTTATTGCCTCTGTTATTAACATTAACATTTCCAAAAATACTTAAAACTTTCTACTATCAATAATAAAAATCTCCCGCTCTCTACATTAAATAGTTAAATTGAAACCGTACACAATTAACAAAACAAAAACATTTACATATGTGCTTTAATAAAAAAGTAAAGTAAATGTAGATATTAAGTAAACTTACGTTAAAGTAATGTACCTCACAAAGTACACATAATGAATTTAAATGAACAATGGATTTTAGTATTTAAATGTGTCACGCTAAAATAAATAAACAAAAAATTTAATAGACGTGTATTTGAAACCAAATTATCCAATAGACGAGATTGTAACAATTGGCCCATTAAATTAACCCTTTTAACCACCTCAAATTGATTTGATATCATTCATATTAAAAATTATAGAATAGAATTAAATAAAACAAGTCAAACAAAATCTAATTTAAATCATTTTATACAATTTAAGCCGAGCATTTTCATATTAAGTATATTTGTAAATGTATGTGAACAATACATAACATAAATAAATTGTGACAAACATACACAGCTATGGGTATGTGTGCGTAAACATGTCATAATACTTTTTGAAAATTAAGTAACAATAGATGCCAAAAGGAAGTGTATAAAAATCCACCCCATGTATTTAGAGTTAATTTCTTTATTTTTTGCATTCTTTCTTTAAACGAAACTAATTAAGCGACGAACGTTTCATTAACAATTAACAATACGGACGGAGAAAAAAATATACAACAACAACAGCAGCAATGTAAACCGATAGCCATAACCAAACACACACAAACAACCATTATTGATACCAATATAAAAACATACGACTTTATGAGTATACATTTTTTGTGACTGTGTGTGTAAAATGTATATGCAAATGTATATACATATATGTATAAGTAAACTTGTATGTTTACACACACAAAGTATATACATAAACTTACATTCAATAAGCCAAGTTAACAAAGGAAATAAAAATTAAATAAATGTACAACAACATGTTAAAAACACATACATTTATTGCTTTATATACATACATATATTGTGTATATGTTTATATTTGTAATGATGATATGTATCCCTATGCTTGACTAAGTGTGTGTGTGTCTCTGTCAGAGGGAAAGTGTATTCGAACATAAAGTTCAAATTGACTTGTAACGGAATTGAATCAAGAAAAAAAAAAACAAATAAAAAAACTAAAACTGAAACCTATATTAACAAATACAACAACAGCTACAGCTACAATAAAAGTAATATAATAAAAAATTCAATGGTAGGAAAAAAAACACAAACAAACCAAATAGAAAAATGTTGAAAATAACTGAACTGAATAGAAAGAAAACAAAACATCCCTTCAGGCACTTTGGGTAGCCAACAATATTAAACGATTGATATACACACTCACTTGCATGAGCAGCCAACAAGAGAAAAAAATATAAATACAACACAATTTCATTGAAAATCTACCAGAGGAATGGGACACATAAGAGAGAGAGAGATAAAGAGAAAGAGGAAATTAAAGAGAAATAAGTCAACTCGTATAATCGTCATTGAAAAACGATGAAAATAAGGCAAATATTTACTAAGAATCATATTTCAAAGGAATGGAATCATTCGAAAATTCTGCAAATAACAATGTACAATACATTTTGAGTTATCAAATTTTGCCGCAATTGTTACAACACGAAATGAAAATCTACCATCAGATTAATAAAATGTCCAAAGAGATTTGCAAATTTAGTTCGAGTTTCGCTTTTACGTACTTTTAAACTTCGGATATTTTGTATCGCGATAAAAACATTTTGTCCAAATGTCGTAAACTATTGTGTGTTCCTTGCAACAACGTATTATTTTATTTGTGCTTCGGTTATTGTGTAGTCATCATAGAAGTTTCCTAGAAGCGTGATTGAATTTCATCATAATATTATTTTCATGAACAATTTTTAAAAAATATAAAATAAATAAAATTTTACATACATAAGGAACAGAAATACTTAGACTATAAACTTTAATGTTGGTGTGAGGCACGTCTCTTTTACGCCCACTTTTTTATACTATTAATTTTTAATTCATTGTCATCAAGATTTCAATGACCCAAGGTGGGACTTTTAAAATGACATATAAACGATACTATATTTAAATAAAAAGCCAAGCCCATTATGAGTTTATTTTTTGTAAATATCCGCCTCTTTTTTAGTTGTTTCATTTTTTTTTTTTTTTTTTTTTAGTTGACAAATTTGATCTAGCACGAAATTGATTTTTACAAAAAAGGACGTAAACGGGGGTGTCGTCCAATGTAATGTAAAGTTTCTCTTTTCTTTCAAAAAAAAAAAAAAAAAAAACAGGAAATGTATGTGCAAAAACTAACTTAAATTTTTTTGCTTAGAAGCAAAATTATACTTTTTAGAAAAATTCAAATTTAATATGGAATGTTTATTATCATTTGAAAGAACATTCTTTGGCATTTATTTTTTGTCTATCAAATGTTGGCCGTTGCTACGTTGCAGATGGTCCATCCGATGAGTCAGCATAAATTTTAGACTTTACATATCCCCACAGGAAAAAGTCTAACGGTGTGATATCACACGATCTTGGTGGCCAATCGATCGGCCCAAAACGTGAAATTATGTGCTCACCGAAGTGTTCTCTCAATAAATCCAATGATTGATGCGATGTGTGGTAAGTGGCGCCGTCTTGCTGAAATCAAATGTCGCCGAGATCACGAGCTTCAATTTTAGGCATCAAATAGTCGGTTATCATGGCACGATAACGGTCGCCATTGACGGTGACGTTCGCACCGGCATCATTTTTAAAGAAATATGGACTGAAGATTCCACCGGCCCACAAACCACACCAAACCGTTGTTTTTTTCTGGATGAAGTGGCAGTTCTTGAATCTCTTAAGGTTGCTCTTCGTCCAATTTTGTTTGATTACATACCCATTGAGCCAGAAATGGGCCTTATCGCTGAACAAAATTTGCCTCGAAAACTTTGGAACTTTTCAAGAGCCCATAGAGCGAAGTGATGTAAACGTTGTTCAGGTTGTTCTTTCCATTATGAAATGCCAAACAATACTAAACGAAAATAACATGACAGCGTGACACGACTCACACGTGATCTGTCAAAAAAGGCTATAGAAAAAAGTATCTCTACTTGAATCACCCATTATAATAATAGTTGGATTTAATAATTTAAATGTTTTTTTTTCCAATCATACAGAAAAAAGTCCTCCGGAAAACCGTTTAGTCCAGCACAATTTCGTTTTGCGTTGGAATTTTTTTCTTGTTTCATTTTGTAACTTGTATACCTTCATACACGTAAAGTATTATGTAATTAAAGGAGACGTGGGATCACAAACATGCATACGTTTAAATTTCTCTCGAAAATTCTTTTAAATTATTACACCACCATATGTGGGGCAGTCTGTTCGTCCATATATACCTTGTAATCAAACTATAGCATAAAACTCTGTGTAAAATTTTTTACGAGATTTTTCATAAACGAACACATTATTTTACAGTCCCTTGTACAATTGACCAAATAACCATAGTTATTTTATAATTCCATTGGTTTATTATTATTTTTTTTTAATACATTCGACTACTTGGTTAAGCTTCAAGTGTGTCACAACGGCAATCATGTTTTTGTGGCTTTTACCCACCTTCTTGTTTACCCAAACGCATAGGCAGACACACTGAAAATTAATGATCAAATATATATATATATATATATATATATAATATAAGAACAAAACATAATTTTTTTCGTATTCATATTTAAATTATGGATATGATTTATACAGCTTTTAGAGAAACGTACGTACTTCCTATTTTTTAAAATTAAATCCTAACAATTTGAAACAGTTTAGGCATAATTATTATTTTGATTAAAGTTAAACTTGTTACTTTCGGGAGAAAAAGGGACGTACTTAAGTGAGGTTACATTTTCTTTGCACCATTTGTGCAAGCTTTAACTACACGCTACAAGAGTGGGAGAAATATTGCCTACAATTATTTCTATTTCATTAAATAAAATAATGAAGATTAACTGCCACCAGCAGAACTGTAGGGTTCTATATTGTACGGATACTTTTGTATGCTAAATATGTCTGCAACAATATTTTGGACTATTTCTATGAATTTCATATTAATGTCATGTGTTCAAATAAATATGTCATTGTTAATATGTAGATATGACTTCATATTTATTTGAATGTAAATATTAGAGCTATATGCAACATTTTTCTTAAATTATTCATCCAAAAAGGATAACCTTAACCTATATCTTCGTCAGCGTTAAAAGACCCATAAATATTGTAATTCTAGAGTGCATTTCGAGATTCCCGTGTCGGGATTCCCGGAAAATTTGCAACTTTTTATGTCCCGCTTTCCCGCGAATTTCGTCCAGAATTTCTGGGAAAGCCGCGTGAATGTTAACAAAACCTTATATGGATATTAGTGTTGCCAGGAGATGATAAAATTGAGTCTTAATTGAACTTTAAAAATGGTAAAAAAAAATAAAGGCAGAAAAAATCATAGTTTTTAAACATAAAATTCATTTTTATCATCATTTGCAATAAATAAATAAAACATAAAACGGCTACCAAGCAAAATGACCAAATGAAAAATTGCCCAAAAAATTCCCATATAATTTTTTTTTATTGTATCCGTAAATAATTTCCATGTTTAATGATGTATATTAAAAATTTGTTACATATAATAACACGCTGCTACAGTGAAAACTCACTCGAGAAATTACATCGCGTACGCTAAAGGCCTTCTTGATGTGTTCATAAATCAGTTGGCTTCATAAGTCAGTTTAAACCCCAAAATTTCGAGTTTTTTTTGTAGGTTCCCGTATAAATGCATCCATAATATTGTTTTTCTTTTTTTTTTAACTTTTTATTTTTAAACTTTTTTGGGTAGTAAAAGGATCTGGCTTCTCAATCGCATATATTTTTTATGTTTTGATCAAATATAGAAAGCAAAATTTTAAACAACATCTAGAAAAAGTAAAATTATTTCCAAAAATGTTCGTGTTTAACTGCGTTTTATTACATTTTTTCTTTAAAAGCCTATATAACGATACAATTATTCTAAAAGGTATTTTTGTTTTAATCATAACGATATTTAGTTTTTTCAAATCCGACAAAACAATTTTGAATATACTCGATTTTATCTAGAATAACTGAATAAAACTTTCCATATATATCTCATTTTTTCTCAAATTGCAAGCACTAAATAAAAAATATAAAAAAATGCTTGCCTTAAAATATAAATTAGGAAATAATTAATAACTTTTTGAATTTTTAAGCAATATTATATGGGGGTATCTAAAAAAATAACATTTAAATTTATTTACATAAATATGTTTAGTCTTAAAGAAAACATCCAAAAAATTGGCATCAGTCAAAATTTCGAAAAAAACATAGAGAAAATGAATTTAAAAACTTTGAATATATCATTACTTATTTGGAGTGTATATAAAAGATTTTAATATAATTTTAATATAATTAAAGTTAATATAATTAAAGTTCTTCTACCAACTGAATTAATTTAAAAATCTTAAATTTACTTAAAATTCAAGGAGCTACGAGATCTTTAGTGAAACTACTCTAAGAACGGATCTTTTGTTAAATATAAATAATTTTGGTTTTTTGTTCGAATAAATATCATTGCTTAAATTAATGATTCTGTAAAAATAAAATTATTAATAGCAAAAAATAAATTATTTTCTACCTTGTTGAAGTAGAAACATTTTAGCGTTTTTAAAGCAATTCTAATAATCAAAGAAGGTCAGAAAAAAGCCAGAAGCTAAAATAAACATTTAGAGGCTAAAAGCAAAATAAAAAGACCAGATTTAGCCATAAAAAGGCTAAATTAATGGGTATTTCTTCAAACTCGTTTACTTTTGACGTAAAAAGAAATTTGAAAATTCTTCAATGGCACATCAATGCTATTTAGTAAAAATATTAAGTGGCTTTAGCGAAACACAAATCTATTCGCGTGGATGATTTTTAGCGAACGGGGTTAGAATTATGGAGGTTAAAGTTAAAAAAAATTGCCAAAATTCTATTTTCAACAACATTTAAGAAATTACCACATGTATATAATCCACATCAATATGTCTAAAATACAATTTAAAAGTGATACAATATTGTTGATGACACCGGATATAATCGCGGTCATAGTGATTATTTAACATTTCATTCAACAAATTTTAATCTACAAGATATTCATAGATTTTTTCGTTTTTTAATTTTATAAAATTTTTTTAATATATTTTATTTTTTGGTATGATATTAGGGGACAAGGTATAACCGTTTATGTTGTGGTAGATAAAATTCAGACGTTTAAAAATATTGTGAAAATTCTTCTTTTAGTCCGATATCAATAATAAATGCATAAATGTAATCTACACGAACGTATATAAAATATAAATTAAAGAAGCTTCCGTAACTTTTATATTACTAAACATAATCGCGACCATAAATCTGTTTAAATCTCCCTCTATAACATAGAGCAAAAAATAAAGTTATAGACTATATATATTTTTGATATTTTTATTTTCATTAAATTCGCTGATGTATTTTTCACATCTAGCTATAAAAAAATCTTTGACTGAAATAGAAAGTTGCATATATTAATTATATAACTATAAAATAAATTTTTCAATGACCAAAGTACACATCTAAAAATGTTAAAAGTTGCATTAAATTCAAACGCGTAATTATTTTTGAGTACTACTTGATTCCAATATAAGCTACAATAACAACTGCTAATTGGTATACATTTTTACCGATTTCAATTAACGCCTTCGGTCTGCCTCTACGATTTATGAAATATTGAAGACACCACTCAGGACATGATTACTTTTTACAATCGACAAGTAAAGGTCGATTGTAAAGAGTTATAACGTTTTCGCAATTTAAATTTTTTTTGTGCTACAACGATTTTTGTAATTTGGAAACCTTTTTTGATCACGCGATACTTTAGCTTCATTAAAATTACGCTGTGAGTGTGTCTCGCGAAAAGGGCACCTCTTAGAGCCATTCACGAACGAATCAAAAGAAAGAAAACAAAAATTTGTTATTATCAAACACTTTTTTGGATTTTTTAATTTTTTAATTAAATTAAATTACAAAAACAAAAAAAATACTTGAGGTTTAATGTCGGTCTCTTAAAGCTAAACGCAGAAAGAGTATATAATTTATAAAAACAAAAAAAAAATTAAGTCAAAATCCATCTGAGAGTTGTACATTAACGACAATTTCATTAGTAGGTTTTTATGTACAATTCATTTGATGATTTATATGGGATGACTTTATGGCATCAATTCAATTAAATATTTTAATAAAATGTCAGCACTAATAATTAGCAAGTAAAAAAGTATAACTAATTGAAAATATTTTAAATATGCGGAATTTGACACATAAGCTACAGAAAACATTCTCTGTTATGTATGAGAACATGCAAAGAAAAAACATTGTTACAGAATTATCACTACAACAATGTTATTATATCATTGTTAATTTCCTTGAATTTTAATAACTCTGTGTTCATCATAAAAACGTTTGTGTTTAAATTTTGTCATTTAATGTTTACACTCAATAAAAATTTTAACATGGTTGACTGCAAAAATTATATATTTTTAAATATTTTTACCAGAAACACAATTTTATTAATATGGAAAATATCATTGCTTCTACAACCATTAAATATTTGCAGTCTTTTTCTTTCTTCTTAAACTATACTCTATTTTTAAACCATAATAATATTATTATTACCCTGATAGTAAAATGTTTTAAATAAATATAACACATCCTTAACTTAGTGGAAATATTTAATACTTGTTTTTTTTTTAATATATTTTATTTTCCAACTTCACTGTAATTCTCATTTAGTTTATATATGAGTAAATGTAATTAGACAAGGTTTGGTTATACTCGATGTGATTGAAGCAATTAATCAATATCTTATTATTAACTACCATTAAAGGGGTTTAGTTAAAAAATACCTTGCATTTGATATGGTGACACAAATGAATATAATTAATGAACAAATAATATGTTTATATTATATATATCTATATATATATATATATATATATATATATAATTTTTTTGCCAATGAACACTTTTCCCTATTATTTTCAATATAAAATATAAAACTAATTTTAAATAATGGAATAATAATTTGACAAAATGGAATCATAGTAATTATTAATTATAATCATTTCCATTTTTCGCTGTGATCGTATGTTCCAATCATAATATGTTGCTTTTATATTATGGACACTACAACTATATTTTTTTTTTTGCGTGAATGTCTGATCGGATCTTTAATATGAAAACAAGTGTATTGTATTGAATTTTAATAGCCATCAGACTGAAGCTTTAAAGTACCTAGAAGTACCTAAAATTATGAAAAAGAGACACCATTTATAACATATCGGTGAAATTTCAACTTCCTACGATAAATGGAAAATTATGCTCTACGACCATTTATGTTAATATTCTAAAAACAAATCTTAAACTTTTACGTTAAACGACAGCTAAAGGAAAACTAATATACCTATATTTAAACATTTTTTTTTTTTAATAATTAGGGCTTTAATAAGAAAAACTCAAGTAAAAAATTGTATTGAAACAAAGAATAATTTTTAATAAAATTAACATTATTTCATCCACATAAACATATTTGGAAAATGTGCGAATCGACTTTAATCATTTTTATTTAAATAACGTTTTATGTATATATCACTAATATTTAAGGTAAAAAATTGCATAAAATATCAACAACATAAATGATCGTGTTACATCCTGTTCCATTCATCGTACGAAGTCGAAATTTGAATCACCCCGTAGTCTTTTTGGAAAAAGCGATCATCAGACACTACTTTTAGATTTATTAAATTCTATATTTTTAGTGAATTTTAAAGAAATTTTATTTTAAAAGAGATTTACGAAAATTGCTTAAAATATGTTTGTTCAATGTTAATGTGTGAGTAAATATTTTGCTATTTAATTTCTGATATCTCTGTTTTTTTTTCGCAAACGACATTGTTTTATTATAAATATATTTTAAATAAAAATAACAACAGCCTAATATTTGCCGAAATCCACAAAATTTTTTTACAACATACAATATATAAGTATTCGTTTAAAATTATTAATCAGAAGACTAAGCAATTGATCAAGTTTTCTTTTCCCGGTACATTTACAATACTATTTTAAATCTGCTAATAAAAAAATTCATATCCTCTTTGGGTCTCAGTTATTCAACTAATGAGAACTTGTGATAATTAAAGTTTTTGGATAACGGGAATTCCGGGAAGTCGAAATTTTTTCCCGCTATTCCGCCAAATCAAAAGGTCCGGAAAATTACGATCCCTAGTTGTAAAATCATCAAAACACGAACAAAGCACAATAGGCAAGATATTAAAAAACAGATTTTTTTTATACTTATATATATATATATACGATATATATATATATACCCTGCCAGCAATTAGGTGATAGTTTTATCCACTATCAGAAAAATGACTCTTTCTAGTATTCTCAAGTTGTTATTTTACTGTTAGTACACAATTTTACAAAAACAAATAACATTAATTTCGATTTTTGATCTACTTATTTTACATTTCTTTCTAACTAAAATGTCGAAAAAGTCACTTAAAAGTTAGTTTTTTATAAAGTTAAAGTTAATATAAAGTTACCAAAAACTGTCTCCCATTAGTGTTCTCAAGATGTTATTTTCCTGATAGTAAAAAATTTTAGAAAAACAAATAACATTAATTTCGATTTTCGACCTTCTGAAAGTAAAAAACCATTACGCTGTTTTTAAATTAAAAACAAAAAATGTAAGGAAGGCGATGATACTTAGTTGGTGTCTTGCTTTCAAAGGCAAGCAATCGATTTTTTAAAAATTTTAAGAAAAACTTAAAAAAAAGAGTGATAAAGTGAAATAATATATAATATATATATATATATATATATATATATATATCTAATATATAATATATATATATATTTATATATATATATATATATATATATATATATATATATATATATATATATATATATATATATATATATATATATATATATATATATGTATGTATGTATGTATGTATAAAGTGAATGTTGTTTATAATGAAGACAAAATGAAAACAAAATTGTGAAAAAAAAATTTTTAAATTTTAAATTAAATTAATTAAAAAATAAATATTATTCAGTAAAACGAAGCGAAAATTCATTTTGAAGACAACAAATAAATTTGGATTTATTTCTTGCTTCTAATAATATAAAATTTCAAATTAAATTGCGTTTCGCTCATAAAAATATGTATATTTTTTTAGTGAAAGTGAAC
Source organism: Protocalliphora azurea (assembly GCA_932274085.1). Classification (NCBI taxonomy): domain Eukaryota; kingdom Metazoa; phylum Arthropoda; class Insecta; order Diptera; family Calliphoridae; genus Protocalliphora; species Protocalliphora azurea. The sequence continues at coordinate 47,778,431 of OW026523.1, forward strand.
CCATATATGCATGTTCATCAAACCTTTCAACTAAATTTTTAAAGTTGTTAGGCCCTTCGAAATCAAAAATATTCTGTTACAATTTATCAAAATATATCTATAATTTTTTTTACTAAGGTAAGTTGTTTTAATTTTCCTAACCCAAACCCTAAATGACTTTATTCGTCACACAAAAAAAGCAGTCAATAGTGTCATTAAAAAAGTATCCAAACTGCGATACAGTTTTGCCCGAAAGATGAGTCCTCTTCGATAGGAAAATAACTTCTTTTTCTTTTACTATTTTAAAATAAATATGGATACTATTTAGTTAAAATTTGGATAGTAATGTTGATAGTATTAAGTTAGAATTTAGACAGAAATAGTGACTTTTTCTGCTCCTCAAAATGACTCCAATTTGACACATAAAAAAAGCACTTAATACTGTCATTAAAAAAGTATTAGAACTGCTGCACACTTCTTCCCGCACGGTGACTCTTCTTGGATAAGAAAATGATATCATATTCGACTGTTAAAAACAACTTGAGGTTACTCTTTAGTGCAAATTTGGATAGAAAATGTTGGCAGGGTATATATATATATATATATATATATATATATATATATAAGGATAAAAAACCTGTTTTTGTAATATCTTGCCTATTGTGCTTTGTTCGTGTGCTTTGTTTGAAAAAAAAATTACTTTTTCATCCATGTTCAGTGTCAAAATGTATGGGAAATTATGTAATGTCTACTTGATTTCGGCCGAAACCACGTAAGCGCCGGTCTGAATAAGATAAAAATTATTGGAAATTGGATTTGAAAAACATATTTAACAATAAGAAAAAATTTCTCTGCTGGCAAATTGTGTGCAAAATTATCTCTTAAATATATGTAAAATATTCAAAATTATTCTTTTTAATGAAATAAATGCGAAATAATGCTGCTTTAGAATACGAGTAATTATTTTCATGAAAATATGCCGAAATATTATCCTGAACAAGTTGACGCAAAAATTCTCAAAATTGTCTAACCGTTTGGTTTATTTGAAGCTCAGTAAAATTTTTAATATTGCATATTTTTGGTTAGCCTGGTTACTTTATATTTTATATAGTATTTTTCTTTTATTTTTTTCCCATAAGTATAATATATACATATAATTACTGAAATGTATTCACGTTATAAATATGTAACAATTTTCATTTCCAAATATATTTAACGCTCAAAGTACAAAATGTAATGTAAGCATTCATATCAGTGTTGCCACTATTTGTGTAGTTATCCAAAAATGGTACAATTTAAGATTTCTTAAATATTTTTTACATAAAAACATCTCTGCGTAATTTTGTGTAATTTCAATGAAATTTCGGTAGACAAATTTGTTAAAAGAAATATATTTTTGTGATTTTTTTTTTTAATTTTGTATAATTTAAAGGCTTTGGTGATGTGTATAAATATAAATTCTGTACTCCGGCAACACTGATTCACATACATACATTTTACTAATATTAGTTAGATTAAGTAGAAATTTATCCTAAATTTCATAAAAGTAGTTCTGCGTAGAGATATTATTTCGCATAAAAGAATTATTTTATTTCAGGGATTCAATTGTCATTTTCTTTCTATCATTTGTATTGTGCTTAATGATTTATTCGAGGGATTAGTGTAAACATTTTAGCATACACGTTGCTTGCATTTTCTGTAACGATATATAAATACAAACTTAAATAAAATAATTTTTATTTGCAAGTAATTGTGTACAGACAGTTAATAAATATTGGAGTGATATTATTGTTCATCCTATTATATTTGTTGATGTTGGTTGTTCTTGTTATTGAAATTGTTTTTACCGTGTTAACTTTATTAAAGAAAATAAAGAAATCAGAAAAAGATGCAATCAATTTAATAAATATTATAGATCTTGCTAGTATTTTCTTTAGGTTTTCAAAACTGAATTCATATTTCGCCATAAAAATGAAAATGAAATATTATTGAAAATAAATACATATGTAGATACATATATAGTTATATACACTGGGGTGGCCCTCATTATGAAAAGAGTCCAAGAAATACAAAGTTTTAGACTGATTGGGAGAAATTTATAGGTTACTCAAGATGATCGAAATCTTAAAAATTACAATATTTAAAAATTTTTTCAATCAGTCTAAAACTATATTTCTTACGTTTTGAACTGTTCACAAGGGGTGAGATCGTGATTTTAAACACCTTTACTTTTCCATTTTAAAGACGGCCACCCTAATACATACACAAATTGAAAATTTAACTTAATTTCTTTCACCTCCATAAGGAGTAAGAATTTAAAACAAATTACATTTGTTTTATAAAATCACCTTGCAGTTTTCTATATTCACAATATCTGGAGATTTTTTTTTGTTAAAATTATTCAGATGCTACAAAGCTTATAGGTAGTAGGTATTTGTAAACTTGTAATTATGTATATACCATATCTGATTGCCTTTATCTTCTTGTATTTAATTTTATGTTCCAGTTATAGAAATGAGCGATTAATTGAGGAGCATTTACACTTAAGTGGATGTTGTTGTTGTGTTGACTTCGAAAAACTTCATCATTCAAATTATCTCACATACTTGAGTCTGTGAAATACATGAAGAGTTTACAGTAATCAGTTTCACTGCTTGGAATTACATGATTTTATAACAGTTATTAATGAATTATAAATCAACTTTGAGTTATTGAATACGGGGGTAAGGTATTCACAAACTAATTTTAAATTTAAAATACATTTTAGAGACAAAATTTTTATGAAATAATGTTTTTAAAAAGTATTTTAAATTTTAAAAATTATCTGTGAATACGGGGGTTAGATTTTAATATAATTACTTGAAATTGAAAAATCGAGAAATATAAATAAACAAAGATTTTTACAATGGCCTACTTAATATAAATTAGCTATATTATTTAACATCGATCGCTTTTAAAATGTTTTAATTTTCATTTTAAACATCATCGTAATTTTGTCATGTTTTAAAACTATTTTTCAAATCAAAACATAAAAATTATTTATGTGTCAATCAAAAATTAATAATGAGTTAAATCATTGAATATAAAGCAGAAATAATTAACCACTAATCATTGTGAAAATAAAGTTTAGCGTATAATATAATTTTATTATTTAGTTTGTTAGAAAATTAATGCTTAATCTATAATTCTAAAGTTATAAAATAAACAATTGCTTTATAATCTGTTGACTGTTGACTATTTAAAATTGACTGGTATAAGTTGACGAATCATGGAAATATTTGATTTAAAGTTTCGAAGAGTTAAAATTACCAACAAAAATTTAAAACTTTCGGTCGTAGTGTAAAAATCGTATTAGTAATAAGCTTTCTATGGTGAATTTTATAATATTTGGGAACACTTATTAAGTATCCCCGATGCTATTGATTCAAAAAATAATTATGTATTGTAAATTTCATTGTCTTTTGTTCTTTTTTTTTTAACAAATTGGAAAATTATTAAAGCAGCAATAACATGAATAAGATATTTTTTGAACCTAGATATTTTTTCCTAAAGTACTTGTAAAATGAAAGTATTTAAAACTGCCAAGTTCAACATTTTTAGTGTTGATTTTAAATGAGTTTTTGCCCAAAAAATGTTACCATAGTAAAAGTTGAAATGCTATATACTCGTTTAAGAGCATTTACAGACATACATACATCGATATGCATATAAATGAATATATATGTGTATGTATATTTGTTAATGTTTGAATGAATTAAGTACTTTTTGTCAGTGTATTGTTCAGTTTCCTTCCTTCCGTCGTCTATCCTTTTTCATGTTTATCTACTTGGGTGTTACTAAACCAAATAAAAAAATGACTGACATTCAAACTGAAAACAAATTTTAAACACCATTTCCAATAGCACACAGGAATATTTCTAAAAAAAATTATTTAATATTTTTCGCTTAACATGAAATATTAACACCGTTCTAATTTGAAATAGTTAAAGCTTTAACAAAAAGAAAAAAAAATAATAATTCGGTTAGTGTAATTAAAGATTAATAGAACGATTGTGATGGAAATAGTGTATTCCTAAACATAGTTTCTAAATTTGTTATGTGTATACCCATGGTTTGTCATTCCGTGCGTAACATGTTGAAAATATCATTTAAGACCCCATGAAGTACATATATTCTGGGTCCTGGTAAGATTCTGAGTCGATCTAGCTATGGATAGTACTCGCAGCGGACCACCTAGGTGGACGAAATACTATAAAAACAGAACCACTGCCGTTACTTCAGTTCATACTTTTCCGTCGATATCTCGTAAGCAAAAGCATGTACAACATCGAAATTTGGTATAAATGGTTCAAGGATCAATATAAACTCAAAGACTAAAAATGAGCGTCATCAGCCCACTTACCACTCCCAAATTTAAAAATAGGGTGGCACAAAAAGTTGTAGATGGTGGGAATAACAGATTCGGCCAAGCCGGTTATAACATTCTTGCTTGTTAATTTTATTTTTCTTTTGAAGGTATAAAAACATAGAAGAAGAATTATCATTTTTGTGGTATAGTGTATTAGTTAGTATCTGTATCTCTACTTCTTTCTACCTCTATTTTATTTTGCGATTTGGTTTTTCATTTGATTCTTTCTTTTTTCTGTAGGCACAATTTGAATGTGACTGTGGCACGACATTGCAGTTTGCTTAATACTCACTCGTATATGCGATTTATCTATATGAATTTAAAGGTTTGAGTGGATGAATGAATGAATGTTTTTATGTAATATTCTCAAGAGCATTAGGGAGTGTTTGGCATAGTTTAGACGAGTTTTACAAGCATTTACTTTTATACTTTGACTATTCATTTAGAAGGTCTACAAATGTACAAACAAGAACACATACTATCAGGCCTTTCAAGAATGAATTACGTACAGCTTTTTTTCTTTTTCGTTTGCTTTTGTATGTATGTATTTCTTCCCCTCACCTTGTTGTATTTTACAGAATTAGGACACAACAACAAAAGCAACAGCGGCAAACAAATAATACAATTATATTAAAAGGATAAACATTTTTAATTGTTCCGCTTTAATGTGAATAATGAATATTGATTACGATTTTTATACATGAGTGTGTTCATTTAGGAACAAACAGGTTTATTTAGAAACACTTAAGAACTATTTAAGGCAATATATTACATTTTAAATTCTTACTTTATGAATAATAATATTCATGTAATCTTAATTTACGAGTAATTAAATGAAACATTTAAATTTTCAAATAATGTTAACCATGATACGTTTTAAGATGTCTCTCAAACTGTTTAGGGTCAACTGATTAATGTCTGCAACGCATACAAAATGTAGTATCATTTAATAGGTATTTGGAAACCGCATCCATTGGTATATAAAACGTATTCAAGAGTGGCCACATTTATTTTGAATGAAAATTCAAATTTTTAAATTTTTTACATGCTTTAATATGGGCTCACAGTGAACTAAGCCCATATTAAAATTGGAAAAAAACTAGAAGGAAACTGGGTACAACGATGAAATTTAGTACATGTGTGCTAAAATGCCTTACGAAAACAAAACTTGCAAATGTATCCCTCTGAAAATTAAGATTAATATGTAGAGAGTATACACATAGAGGCGAAACTATCGATTGACAATTGAAAAAAATCTTCGTTATAAGAAAATTAACATCAAAATATTATGGAGACATATTAACGCTTGGAATATGCATTAAAATAATTTTTACATCTCTTTTCATTCGCGAATTATCAAGATTTTATTAACATTTTTTGTCATATTTTCATTATTGAAACATTGTTTCATTATTTAAACAAATTTACATTATCAATGCAAATTATTTGCAATCGTTCTTTAATATGAAATTGTAATAGTTTTTAATACTGTTGCTTTAATTTGCTATATTTCGATGAACTGTAACTACAGGATTGGGCGGAAATAAAAGTTTGATCATTTGATTTTCATTGGTATTTTCCTTGTTGATTTTTCTAATAAAATCACGATTGTTCTTGGTTGTTTTGCAAAGACATTCTAAAGCATCTTAAGAATGCATCCCTTACAATTTGTAATACACTGCAACTAATCAACTAATCGTATAGTTGAATTTACATAAAATATCACATTAGCAGAAGAGTATACAATTTTAAGTTTGGAAGGGAGACCCAAATTTTCGTTTCTTATCCGATTTCATATATTTTTACATCTTTTTAAGCACTCGATAAGGCCTATGTAACATATTGAACTTTTAAGTAGTAGTTTTTTGTTCTACATAGATTCAGATTTTCGTAATTAAAGTACAATTTTGATAAAAAAAAAATAGATTGTGAAGAAATTATATTTATTATATTTTATATGTAATAAAATCTTCGTTAGTTACGATTTCTTAACAAAACTTTCAAATTCAGTGATTAATGACTTTGTCATTCAAAATTATAATTTACAAACAAATTTAAGTTTTTTGTAAAAGAATCCATATAATTCCCAAAAAAAAAAAAAAACTGGTGAGAACACCGCCCCCTCCCAAAAAAAAAAAAAGTAATTTCGGAAATTTGACTATAAAGTTCACATTTGTTGTTAGTCCAATGAAACACGCTTGCAAACCTTAAGCTTTGGGTGGATGTATAGATTAAATTAAAAATTTTGCTACAAAATAGGTTATATTTGCAAGGGTTTGTACTTAGCACTTGGGCCCGTTTTAAATTCTAGAATCATCTCCGTGAAGATACCTTTCGGAAAAATATAAAATTATTATACTTTTTAAAAGAAAATTTTATTTTAGACAAAAAAGAGTGTAGAGACCTTTTCGGAAAAAAATCATAATTTTTACAATATTCAATTTAAAAATCGTTTTTTTCTTTTTCTATGACTTGGAAAAGATATCAACTTCAAATTTCTTTTATTCTATTTATAATTTTGTTCTTTAACTAGCTGAAAAAGATTACAAAATCGGATGAAAATTTTGGGCTACATATTTGAAAAACTGGACCACGATTTTGAAAATTAGATTTTCAAAAATTTTAATTTCAAATGAAAATAAATTGAAAAGTAGAAGAGATAGATATCACATGCAAGCATATTTTTCATAAGCCATATTGGGAGTTAACATAAACGGTTCATGAGGGATCTGTGGGTCCTTCTATCTAACTCAAAAATTGTAGACTCTTCTGCTACGCCTCTGTGAAATTTTATGTAAATCCAACCAGCCAATTAGAGTTACAGACTTATTTCCAGAAATTTTCGATTCTGCCCCACTGTGGTAAAAACATTTGGAAGTGATTATTTCTTTTTTTTAATAATACAATAAAAATTATTTGCTTCCGTGTGAATAATTTAAAAGTATATTTTGTTATCGAATTAAAAAAAAGTTTAAATAACACTCGTAAAAATTCAAGTGTACAAAACATCTACAACTCTTAAAAGCGATGAGGGAAAATCAAAACAAAACAAAAAATACATAAATAAAATGTTCAGTATTTAAGTTATATGCACTTCACTACTTCCAGAATTCTGCGAAAAATTCATGACCATTTCGGTGCTGAAATATCAATGAAATTGGCATTATTACAGTGCTAAGAAAATTTCTGTAGATTTGCGACTGCTGTAATTGTGTTAAGTACACATTTTCCGACACTGACTCTTCCATCCGCTTTCGGAGGTTGAATTTAAACTTATAAGATATCTTTTTCTGTTGATGTGGAGTCCAATTCAAGTGATCTCGAATACAATTGGTACAATTGGACACTTAAGTTTTTGTGCACCTGTAACATACTTCCTTTTATAGGCGAAGGACTGACCAGCCCGTTATGATAATCATTTAATATTTATTATTTAAACTCTTAATTCTATTTACTTGCAGGAACTTTTAACGAAAAATAATAACGCGAAGTGTGACTTTGAAACATTAAATAATGTAATTACAGTTGTTAGTGCAAATTTCTTGAATTAAAAAGCAAGAAATAGGAGTTGTAAATGTTTTGACCATTCTACTATATAAGTGTTAGTATTTTTTGCTATTAGTTACTGGAATGGTTTCTTTTTATTTGCTGAACCAAACACAACTCACAATGTATATATAAAATAAAAATCAAAGGTTAACATAATCTCAATTTCATATCTTTTGACCACTACTGTAAGCATGTAAAGAATCTGATATCTTTTCAAAAGAAGTATGTTTAATATAACTATTTTAATATTAAGGGAACTCTTTTAAACGTTGATTTATAAAAGCACAATTAAACATCGCAAGCTTGTGAGACTAAATAGTCGCACAAACTTATAACTGTTGTGCAAATGATTTTTTATACAAATTTTGACAGTTCATTTGCGAGTGTGAAAACTTGCACACATTGCACAGTTTGTGAAGGTTTTGCGCGTTTTCATGAGGTCCCTTATTATTTATGTATTTCTATTTAATTTTAATTATATTTTACACCGAAAACTCTATTTAGTTATAAAGTTTGTAAATTAACTTTAAATATATGTATATAAAGATTAAATTAACCAACGTTAATAAAAATCACTGATTTAATACTGTCAGTATAACATACAATTTCGAATATAACATATTCGTGCAAATAAAATCTTCCAAATGAATACAAATTTATTTGCCCCTTAAGTTGAGTGGTGGAATTAAAATATATTAATTTCATAGAGTGCATCCTGTGTTAAATGCCCAACCACCCATTTAACACATTTATTAACGATCCAGACATTTTAACAAGCCAACGACAGCAGAAACAAAATATTCCCAATAAGAGCATGGTAGAAAAAATAATTATAAAACTGGGGGAACAGAATAAAAAGTGAAAAACAATGACACTTTTTCCACCCTCGACAAAAATAAGAAAATAATACTACAAACTCAATCACTTACTGCTCACAATGCAGCAGCAGTAACGTTGTACCGTTTCGAGAATTAATATGTGAAAAATTATGTTGAGGACGATGGTGATGAGGGAAAATCTCTACTTAACTACATGGTTGATAATCTTCTTCTTGCTTCTTTCATCTTTTTGAGTCCTTTTGGTCGTTGTTGCTTGTGTTGTAGATGTATTTTTCTATTAAATACGAAGTATTTTCAGTTTTAATATATTTTTTTTTTTTTTTTTATTTAATTTTTTTATTTTTTATTTTTTCTAATGCGGAAGAATAATGTCATCTAGTTGAAGGAACAAGCAAAGGAAGTACAAGAATAGAACATTATACAAACAGATGATGACGATGATGTAGAAGTTGAAGAAAATACAAAATAAAGAAGGAAACATTTACTTCTTCTTTCTTTCATTTTGTTTGATTTTATTTTTTCATTTTTGCTTTTACACCACGTGGATAAAATTTAAACGCCAACATTGCAAAAAATAACACGAGAAAAGTTTAAGCAAAACTAAATTGAAAATGGGAGGGGAAATTTTTATATGGCGTTACTGTCACTGTTTTTGTTTCCACTCCACTCTACTAACAATCAGCTTTACTGCAGAACAACAAAAACGAAATATTAAAAAAAGAAGATGTGAAAAGAAAAAAATAAAAAGCTGGAAAAAGTTTAAAATTTCTCTCGTAATAAAGCTTAAAGCAAACAACACTTTGTCGCCAACTTTGTCGACATTTCAGTTGTGTAACACAAAAGAGGCGTCTTTTTTGTTTTTGTTGTTATTGTTTTTTCTGTTTCTATTTGAAAACAACCTACAATGTGTTCTATGACTATGAGTTTAACTTCCATCAAAGGCCCCCCAACTACTGTCTACTACTGTCACACTGTTTTGATACTCCTCCAACTTTGTTTCCTTTGCACTTTGATGTGTCTTCTAACGTAAATATACGTATGTATGTATGTGTGTTGGAGTGTATAAGGATTTTTAAATATTGTGGCAGTCAGTGGTGCCAGTTGTTATTCTAAGGTTTGTATGGTTTTTCGTAAGTAAATTTCTTCTTCTATTACATATTTTTGTTGTTATTTTTATTATTAGATTTTACGAAAAGAGTCAACGATTCAATGTGTTGCATTTAAAGAGCGATCACAACAATTTTATACAAATAATAAGAAGACATACAAGAACGATTTACTATTACCACAAATGTTCTCGACAACAATATTTTTATCCTAGTTGTAGTTCTTTTTAGCTTCAAAATGACTTTATATTGTTGCACAGTGATTTTTTAACTTACATAAGTTTACTTTTATTATGACATGAATGTTAATGTGTATGTATGTATGTATGTACATATATGTATTTACTATGAGAAAGCACTTCCTAGGTTTTCGGTTTTTGGATGATAAATCTTCTTAAATGAATATTTTTTTTTTTTTTAAATTAAATAGTGAAGTTTTTAATCGTTAGTTAAATGCTAAGAAGTTCATTTAAAACGAAAACATGGAGGATTTGATCATATAAATGTTAAGAAATACTTAAGGGTATACAAATTGTTCTAAATTAAATACATTTGTTTGGATTAATCGAATTTTTCAATAAGTATTTTAAAATTGTTTCCAATGTTTCTCAAGTAATTCGTAGGGTTTTTTAACTATAAATATTCAAAATTTAGCAACTGTTAAATACTTACAATTTGTGAGCCGTTCATTTTTAAAGTGATCCAAGTTCTCTTTTAATAAAAGTACAGTTAGGCATTAAAACGTTTTCATTTTTATACCCACCATCCAAAAATATGGAGTTTGTCATTACGTTTTTAAAAAGATCCTATAAAGTATATGGGCCATTGTCAAAAATTTTGAACGTGGCTGAAACTTACTTAAATCCTTAATGAGTTTTGTAGTAATACTACTTTAAACGAACGATTTACAGATCTGGCCTTCAAACAAGTAGAGTGTAAAATTTTTGCACGATAGGTTCCATTTTCTTACTTTACTTTTTCCCATTCTTCTACACTTTTGTTCACGCGTTTATACATTTTGATCTCACTCGATGTTATAACAATTGGATTTTGTGGATAAGCCTTCTTCGTTATTATGCAGACTTTTAACAGTTACATGCGGAGTCAAAGTTAGATGACAAAATTTTTTTAAATTTTGAAAACTTTTTGGGCGCGATCTGTGCGTCGATGTGCCGGAAATAGTAAATGCTATAGATAGTCTCAAAATTTGGAAAACAAGAGCGAAAATTTAAAAAAAAGTCAGTTTTTTGCGAGGCACATTCACAGTCTCTATTGGAGTAGCATGGATTACTGAATGAGCTTAATTTTTTGTTATTTTACACAATAAAATCGGAAGAGCATTAAAAATAAATTCAATAATAAAATTGTATGGACTTTTTGAAAATTACCCAAAAATTTTACTTCTTGTTTTTATATAGCAAATTGCAATTTGTGCCAATCGATACCATAATCCGAAAAACGGAACATTAAGATTTGAAACGCTTTTTGAAATTTTGACATAATATAGATAAACTTGTCCTAAAATTAAAGAATTAGAAAAACGCACACTTTTTTATACCAAAATACCCAAAATCTCAATTTGGGAAAAAGGTCTTTCAAAAATTGACTTATTTCTTTCAAATTGTCACTTTGCCGTAATAAGAGGCGTCCGTCAGAAAATACTTTTTGGGTGTTTATCTTACATATGAAGGTATTTAATTAAAATACTTTTATGTTGTTCCCAGTTTTGAGATTTGAGAATTTAACAAAAAAAAAAAAAAAAAGAAATAAAAATAAAAAATTGACAAAGTTTGGATAGGGCTTGTGGGGAGACCTATGCCCAAGCTCCTCCGGATTTACTCTACACACATTTCCGTTAATATTTCTTTTGAAAACATTAAAAATTGATATTGCCCAGAATAAAAAATAAATTTTATAAGTGAACAAATATCGCCACCATTTTGGAAAAAACATAAAAAATAACAAATTTTTTTAAAGTTCCAACTTCAGATTAATATAACTTTTTATTAGATTTATATATTTATATGATTCTTGCAGCAATATTATTTAGAATTTTGTAAGAAATCTAATGATTATTAAAAAAAAATTAGGATGAATATTAAACCCGCCAAGCTAAAAAAAATCTAAAAAATGAGAGACAAATTTGTTTCTACTTAAAAATCTTTTAAATTAAAAGAGATAACCTACACAAGTAAACACATTTTTTTTAGAGATTTACTAGGACTGTCTATGTATAAAACTTCTGTCATAAATGAATTTTTGGCGATTAAAAAAATCACATACCCGAGGTGGCCAATTTGAAAGAGCCACCCTCTACCTCCTGAACAGTTAAGAATCTGTACTCCTCCAAATCAACACAGAACTATCTCATCTCTGGCCGTGTGAAATTTTACTTATTTTTTTTTTATTAAAAAAAGGCGTTTTGGAACAACTATGGGTCGTAAAGATAGGTATCATAACACCTGTGACTTTATAAACACAATATTCCCGCTTATCCACAATGTCAATAGCGACAAGTCATGAAAAATATGTAAATTTTTAACGTCTAACGGAATTATTCATTACATATTTCTCTTAAAAGCCAGGTACTTTCACAAATAGCATCTTAAAAAATCGATAAAAAAATTATGACCATAGAATAGTTCGAAAGGTCATTTGATAGACTGTAGATACGGAACTGGCTGTAAATCACTGGTATTGAACAATTCAAAGTAAGCAAAAGTAAATGTGAAACATTAAAAACTAAATCTGGCACAGACTATTCTCATAATCATATTACGTGTATGCACAAGCATTTTTGTTCTAAATACAATATTACAATCACGATATAAGTCTGAGATGTAAAAAATAAAAAAAAAATAAAAAAATAGAAACATTTGGCGACTACGGCAAGCCAGGTGATCACCTACATAACTCAACGAAGAAATATACTACTAGTGGATAAAGTCAGCATTCAATCATCATTACAGAAAAAGATCATCTGCAGGAAAATTTACAAAAATGTTATAGACTTCCGAAATTGCATTTGGTACAATAAATAGCTCAACGTTATTATCTCAGTATCTCGTTGATTTTTGCTGTCTTTCATGTTACCAAAAATAATTGTTAAAAAACCCTGCTTTTTTTAGATATATTTTTGAGCTCAAAATGTATACCTTAAATATTGTATTACTTATTTTAATTGCATCCATAAAAGTTAGTTTGTAAGTGATTCTCTATTCAGTTCGTTTTCTATACTGTGTATGTGAGTGTTTTGTTTCAAAGGAAGAATATAAATAAAGAAAACCTTTAATATAAACAAAATTTTCAACATTTTGCTCCACTTCAGTTCTTGTCTCCAGTTTCTCAAATGCCTTGTCTACATACTTTCTGCTCTTTCTGTGTGTGTGTGTGTATATACTTTGTATTATATATATATATATATATATATATATATGTGTGTGTGTTATCAAAAGGTGACTACAACTTTTACCGTTTCCGCTAGAGCGTAAAAATTCAAGTCTGTGTTGCTTTTCTATATGTAAATATAAAACGTATTATAAGTAAAATTAGTTGTAGTTGTTGTTGTTAGTAGCACAGTTATAAAATGGGTGGAAGTCACATGTCTGTGAACTATATATGTGTAGGTGATTTTAGTATCATGGTTGAAAATAAGTATGAGTTGAAACTGGAAAAAAAATATAAAAAAATAGAAACAGAATGAAAAGTTGTAATTTGTTTTAAGATATCACTTCATTCACATTATTGCTTTATGCAAAATACGACTGTATAAAGGCACAATGAATAAGTTTAACATTTTGTAGCTCCATATCAATGTTTGGCTAAAGTAGTGGATGAGTAGAAGAGTCTGCTACTCAGAATTCCATCGAAGGCAGATACATAAATATAAGTATATATGTGTGTTTGTGTGTTTAGATATATGAACGTTTATAAGTTTTCCTTTGAATTTCTAGGAAACTGTAAAGTCAGCTTGAGTTTATTTAGTATTTTCGAAAGTAACTAAGCGTATTTAAATTCTACACGTTATATTTTAGAAAAGAAAAAAAATAATTTTTCTTTAACATTCTTTCCTCTAATTCTTTGATTTCATTTTTATTTGTCGGCTGAGTTTTTAAATTTATTGGCACCCTACTTAGTTGTGACAAAGTATAACGAAACTAAAAATATTAGAATGAAAAATTAATACTTAGCATGAGATAGAAAAAAATAAATATTTTAGAAATTTATTTAATTAAAAGTTTTGCAGAAATGAAATGATTGTAAGGCAGCGGTTTCAACTGTATTGAACTTCATGGACTCTTTGAGAATGAAATCATGTTAATTCTATTTGATTTATCAGCGATTGATGACACCAATCAAACAACCATCCTGAGCAAATGTATTTAATATCTATGGGTCTCCTTAATGAACGCACTGTGAGAAATACTAGAATAAAGCTGATCATAAATATTTGTTGAACATTTTTTTAAATTTTATATAATTTCTAATTTACTGTAAAACACACATGTCACCATCTCATTAATAAAATATAGTAAAATTCCAACTAATATAACTGTCCTAAAATATCCGATACATTTATTATATTAAAAAAAATTTAACAAACAGCTAACACATTTCAAAGAGTATTAATTTTGGAGCTTCAACTTTGCGGAAATTAATCATAAATTTGAAAACCAATAGATACGTACCTCAAATTCTTATACAGATTACATTTAAATATTTTGAATAAAAATGCGTATTTGTTGCTACCATTACCTCCGTGCTTAAATCATTATAAAACGTTAGATTGATATAAGGTATATTGGATTTTTAATTATACTTTAAAAATAATCCAAAATATTTTTGCCAGTTGTAAATTCTAATCGTCGAGTTTCTGGATATCCGTCCATGATGAAATTTGGAGATAAAGAATCCTCAAATGATACAGATACTTGCTTTATGCTGGCTGCTTTTTTCTCATCTTTCCAATTCTGATAAAGAATTACATCAATTTTCCAATAATCCATATTAAATTCCTGATGCAATCCTAATAAATTGTCCAACATTAGGTACTAGGGCGAACTTCCCTCGTAGTTATACTGTCAAATTTCGAGCAAGTGTCGTCATTTACTTTGTGTAAAAAATATAATTTTTCGAGGTCCTTAAAATAGGCATTTGTTTAGTCAATAATTTCATCGTTGGAGCTGAATCTCTCTCCACCGAGCCATTTCTTTAGGTTTGGAAATAGGAAGTAGTCACTAGATGCTAAATCCGGAGAACATGGCGGATGAGGTACCAATTCATGGCCCAATTCATTGAGTTTTGCCATTGAGGCTGCACACGTGTGCATTATCTTGATGCAAAAGAACTTTTTCTTGCCCATATGGTCATTTGCTTTTTAAATTCTCATTAAATCGGTCTAATAAGTTGGCATAATATTCGCCGTTTATTGTTTTTCCCTTTTGAAGGTAATCGATGTGGATTATGCCGCGTGCATCCCAAAAAAACTGTTGTCATCACCTTATTGACCGACAAACTTACCTTGGCCTTCTTCGGAGCAAGTTCACCCGGAGAGACCCATTATATAGACTCCGGAGTACAGTAATGGATACATGTTTCATCCACAGTTACAAAACGCCTCAAAAACTCATTCGGATTGCGGTTAAATAACTCCAAACAATCCTATGTAGTTGTCACACGTTTACGTTTATGGTCAATTGAAAGCAAACGCGGCAAACATCTTGCAGACAACTTTCTTAAACCCAGGTGATCATTTAAAATCGAAACCACACTGACATATGAAATACCTATGGTATCAACAATTTCACGCACTTTTACTCTTCGGTCGGCCAACACCATATCGTGGATTTTTTCGACATTTTCGGATGTACTGACCTCAATTGGCCGTCGAGAACGTTCAGCGTCATTTGTACTTATGCGACCATAATGAAAGTCAATAAACCAATTTTTCACCATTGAAATCGATGGTGCATAGTCCCCACAGTATTTATCGAGCTTTTCCTTGGTTTGATTAACGGTTTTTTCGCAAAAAATAACGGTTAATGAGCACTCGAAATTAACTTTTTTCCATTTTTAGAAAAATACACGAGTTTGTATGTTTTGAACAGCTGTTAAACGCAAAGAAAATGACGATACTAGCTCAAAATTTGACAGTAGTCTATTAACAGGTGGTATTTGATAGGAATAGTATTGCATTTCATATAACTACGAGGGTAGTTCGAAAAGTCACGGACTTACTGATCCGCCCTCGTAAATCGATTGTACTAGCAGCTATACATAACCTGACGGTGTTCCAAGATGTGTTCTTATAAAATATTTGCATTCTCTTATATCTCCAATAACCTACTTATTCAACATATCAGTATTTAGGGGTTATTTTCCTGAATTTGGATCTTATATTATACCTTTGTTTAAATCCGGAAGCAGATCCAACATTTCCAATTATACAGGTATTGCGAAATTAAGTGTTATTCCAAAACGTTTCGAAAATATAGTCACTGAAATCCTTTTGCATCAAGTTGTTTGTTATCTTTCGCCATTTCAGCATGGATTTAGAAAAGGATGTTCCACTACAAATAACTTTTTGGAGTTCACAACCTCAGTTATAATTGCATTTGATTCCGGTTGGCATACAGACACAATATATATAGATTTCAGTAAAGTTTTCGATAGAGTAAATCATGATATAATATTTTTCAAAATGGATAAACTCGGATTTTCTCCTGTTTTCTTACTCAAATGGATTTCTACATATCTTAAAAATAGATAGCAATGTGTATTATTTGGAGAATGTACATCGAAAACCATTCCTGTTTTATCTGGTAGTCATCTAGGCCCCTTGTTATTCCTAAAATTTATAAATTTATATAGCGTGCATTAAGAATTCTAGAATATTAATGTATACTGATGATGTAAAGCTATTCCATATCTTTAAGTATTTCTATTAATGTTCCTTACTCCAATCAGATCTTGGCAATCTTTATGCTTGGTGTATGATGAATCTAATGGATCTGAATTTAAAAAAGTGTAAACACATGATGTTCTACAGAAGAAGTCCAGAACTCTGTAGATACACAATAAATGAATATCAACTTTATCTAGTCGAAGAATTTCTTGATCTGGGTGTGTTGGTTGATTGTAAACTATCCTTTAATTCCCACGTTTCGCAAATCTTTAATAAAGCATGGAGTTTTAGGTTTCCTCAAGCGCTGGGGAAGAGAGTTTAATCCCCATGTTTCCAAGCAATTAGTCACTTCCCTCGTAAGGCAAATTCTTGAATATGCTTCCGTGGTCTGGGATCCTCAATACGAAGTTCATATAAAGAAAATTTAATCGGTCCAGATATATATATATATATATATCGTAATGAATTTATTCGTGAAATATAAAATTATTTCTTATATTTTGCGAAAATAAATTGTATGAATCATTTTAAGATTTTACGGAAGTCACGAAATCTTTCGTAGTGGTTTCTTTCGTAATATGTAAATATTCTCCCTTTTAATATAAAATATAATTTGTAGTACTATTTACTATTATTTTTAAGAAATATTACAAATTTGTATTTTAAATAATACATATATACAATTCACGATTTCGTTATTGTGTTGTTTGTTAAAGTATTATGTGAAGAAAAACAAGATTTTTGAAAAAATAATACACTTTGTGAATAAGTGTGTTATTTCAAATGAATCAAAATACTATAACTTTCGAAAATGTTCAAAATTTTATATTATTTTATTTTTCTTTTTCTTAATATATATGTTTTTAATGAAAAATGGTGGAGAAAATCTTATTTTTTTAAACTCGGATTTTTATATATTGAAACTCTCACCTTAAAATGCACCAATCGACACAGAATAACTTTCTTAGTCCATGTAAAAACAAGTCGTAATTTTAAAGATAATTTAATTAAATCGGAACATATGACTATTTTGGTCACCAGCCCCATGTAATGTTCCCCTAGAATAGGTATTTAATAATCATAAATAAATTCCTTGTTTAGGTATGCACCATTTTAATAAAATTTCCGAAAAGCTCGAAAATCATTTTCAGACTCAAACGCAATGGTGTAGGATGTCATATTGCCGGGATTGACCGACTATAACTTTTTTTTATGGATAAATCGTTTTTTTTTTCAAATCGAATTTTTAATGAAAAATTAGAGTTTTTGTTAAGAATAAGAATTCTGTTGAAAAATCAGATCTCTAGTAAAAAATTAAATTTTTAGTAAAAAAACGAATTTTTAGTAAAAATTGAATTTTTGGTGAAAAATCGAATTATTGGTGAAAAATTTAATTTTTGGTGAAGGAAGAATCGAATTTTTAGTGAAAAATCGGATTTTAGCAAAAATTTGGATTTTTAGTAAAAAATAAATCAAATTTTTGGTCAAAAATTTTCAGTGAATTTTTTTTTTTTAAGAAATAAATAGATTTTTAAACAGAATAATTTTGAACTAAATTCACAATGTTATAATGTTATTTTAAAATTCCACATACATTTCAAAAAAATGTTCAAATAACATATAACACAATAATTCAAATAATATACTTTGTGAATTGGGTGATAGAATTATATTGCATTTAAAATATTCTAATTTAAATAATTGTATTTAATTATAGTTTTGTGGACTTTTAACAAAACATTTTAAGTCGAGATAAGACAATTTTCATATTTAATCATTAAATTAACATGTTAAACACGTTTCCACTAATCAGTATTTTCTCACGACTACTAATTTTGAAGATATTGTTGAAAAAATAGTTGATTTTTTAAAAAAGTTTTTTAGCTCTACTGAATAATTTGAAAATGTGTCTCATAGCACAACGTCACATTGAACCTTACCTATAGGAAAATTTTCAAAGCTCTTAACTGGAAAAAACAAAAATTAATGAAGGTATATTTGAAAAATCTAATGCGGAATCTTTAAAATATATTTTGCGTTCAACAAACTGTCAACGGAGGGATAATTAGACTGTCGTGTTCGAAACATTATCGGTAACCGGAAATCCCCTTTTTTGTAGCAAATAATGAATAGTTTGCTGCAAAAATACCACAAGATTGAATATCGAATATATTGAAAATATAATTTTCTTTATTTATTTAGCATGAAGACATATTGGGTTCCAACTTTTTGAATAATGCATAACACAGATATTAAATAATACAAGCGATTCAATTTGATGGATCTTTAATTCCGATTTATCACTTTTTATTGAATAAATTGCTTGTCAGATGTTAGATATAGCAAAAAAAGTTTTTTGTTTTTATCTCAAAATCCAATTTTGAAAAAAATGAGTAAAGTTTCGATTTCAGTACTCCAAATAACATTAGACCAATCTTAGTTGCTCTGGTTCAAAACCTTGTATACCTGTGTTATTATTATTATTTTTTTTTTTTTATTTATTTTTTTTAATAACAACATATATAACATATAGAAAATAAAAAAAATATTTATTAGTTTTCTAAATCTAAAAAATACGTTGCTATTAATACGAAATTATAAACTGAAAATATGAAAGTATTTTATATTATAGCACCTCTACTCGCATAAATGGTTAGTTAATATTTTATTTGCAAGTTAGTAACTGACGAAAACTAATCGTGATTAGAGATTATGTTAATATAAATGTTTTTGATAATAGTTGTATCTTTTCAATCCGGCACAACAATAAGGAAACATATGTCTTTATGAAATTTGCTTATAAACAGTGAGTTATTTATTTGCAAGTTTTTTTGAATTATAATAATCGTATGTATAAGCGTAATATATGATACAATTATTTCTGTAGTTATAAAAAAATATTCGTATTTTACACCATCCTTTCGTGGTACAAAATCACGTATTATTTCGTACAATGCACGTCAAATTTCGTTCATATACTGCATGGATTTTTTTCGGTGTGGTTTAAATAAATTAAAGTATACACTTTAATTTATTTAAACCACATCCAAGGGCACAAAGTGGTTCCAAAACGCCTTTTTTATGTAATTTTGTAACTTTTGAACCGTTGGAAATATCTCAATAATATTATATTGTTATATTGATATGACCAGAGACGAGGTGTTTTCGAGTTGAGTTTGAAGGAGCACAAATTCCTAGCGGTTCAGGTAGAGTGGGTACATCTCTAAAGTTGGTCATCTCGAGTATGCAATTTTTTTAAAATATCGCCAAAAATTCATTTATGATTTAACAGAAAACAATTTAATATATATAGTCCTTGAAAATCTCTAAAAAAATGCCTCTGTGCCTATATGTGTACATTCTGTTTCTTACTTCAGGAGCCACGGTTTTTAGTTCTATTTTTAACTTGGTGGGTTCAGCACTTACCCCAATTTTTTATGCTCATTGGATTTCTCAAAAAATTCTAAATACTACTGCTACAAGAATCATATAAATATGTAGATTCATTAAAAAGTTATATTAATCTGAAGTTGGAACTTTAAAATAATTTCATATTCATTTTTTGCTTTTTTTTCAGAAAAGGTGTAAAAAATTTTTTTACTTATAAAATTTATTTTTTGTTCTGGACCATATATTTTTTTTAATGCTTTCAAAAGGAATCTTAATGTGTATGCGTGTAAAGTAAACGAGAAGGCGCTACAATCTTCCCACAAGCCTTATCCAAACTTTGTCAATTTCCCACAATTTTTTTTTAAATTTGTTTATTCTTAAGTTCTCAAATCGCAAATCTGGGATCAAATAAAAATAACTTTAATTAAATATCACCATATGTAAAGTATAGACACAAAATGTACTTTATGATGGGTGCTTCCTATAATGACAGTGAGACCATTTGAATGGAAAAATTCCCTGATTTTAAGGTCAGTCTATCCATATTGTGTCAAAATTTAATTTTTATTTATTTATCTATAAACCCACTTCCAGGAATCGCCCTAAAATGCATAAACACATAGATAGATGTTAGTATCAACGCATTTGTATTTGCTGTATTTATAAATTTTATTTTTATATATTTAATATGTAATGTAAGTAACCTTCCCGAATTTTTATGCTCACACATAATGGTGTAGGGCATCATATAGTCGATCTTCATTATATCCTTCTTTCTCGTTTTAGCTTTTTAAGTTGGTGGGCTCAATATTGGCTCTTTTTTTAAATAATCATCGGATTCCTTACAAAATTCTATTATATATATATGCCCTACACCATTATGTACGAGAATATACATTCGGGAAGGTTGCTTACATTACATATTAAAATATTAAAATAAAATTTACAAATACAGCAAATACGTTGATACTAACATCTAGATGATTTTATGCATTTTAGGGCGATTCCTGGAAGTGGGTTTATATGGGAGCTATGGTAAATTATTGACCGAATCTCATAAAATTTGGCAAAGTTGTTTCTACTTACAAAAAACTTATTCGTGTCGAATATCAACTTGATACTAACATTCGTATGGGATTTATGCACCTTAAAGTAACTTTCGGAGGAGGTGTTTATTTGGGAGCTATGGTCAATTGTTGGCCGATCTTCACAAAATTTGCAAAGGTTCATACTTGTACGCAACTTCTTTGTGCCAAATTTTATTAAAATATTCTTATTTTTGAGTGTTTAAACTCTATTCCGGGGGGACATTTGTATGGGGGCTAGCTGAAATAATGAACCGCTTACAACAAATTTCAATAAGCTTCGTCCTCGTATCATGAGAGTCGCACGTGCCAAATTTCATTGAAATATCTTTAAAATTGCGACCCGTACTTTGAGCACAAAGTTTATATGGGCAGCCAACCGTCCAGCCAAACGGACGGACGGATATCGTTGGATCGGTTTAAAAAGTGATTCTGAGTCGATTGGTATACTTTAAGGTGGGTACAGGATAACCTTTTCCATGCGTTACAAACATCAGCACAAACGCATAATACCCCAACCACTTATGGTGGCATAGGGTAAAAAAAAAGAGGCTAAAAATGAGTGAACAATTTATTTCCACCTAAATATCTCTTAAACTAGAAAAGTTAACCTGCACCTACATTTTTTTTTAGGAATTTATAGGGACTAACTATTTGTGAATTTTTTTTCAGTCAAATCACCCTGTCCCGGTAGGTGAAATTTTATTGGCAGGTGAAATTTTATTGAGATATTTCCAACGGTTCACAAATTATAAAATTATTTGCAAAAAATAAAAATAATAGTAATAATAATAATAATAATAATAATAATAATAATAATAAAATAAAACCGTTTGAAACCACACTTTTTAATATAATTTAAATTTCCAATTCAAATAGAGTTTGCCAAATAACTTGTAAACGGATTTAGCACCTATCAATTAATATTATACAAAATATTCCCAAGATTATTATTATTATTATTAATTTATTATTAACGATTAAAAAGTAATAGACTTATGAACAGAAAATGACCAAAATTACCCACTGCGAATGGTATTTGATTTTTGAACATGCTATTAAAATTTATTTTTAGTTATTGAACAGAATGCATTTAGTAAACTTTAGAAAATAAAAAAATATAAAAAGTACTTGGCGAGAAAAGAATTAACTCAAAGTTGAAATATTAATTCAGTTCCGAATGTTTTAACCACTACTATGTGTGATGGAACATAATATCGGAAATTACATCTTCGTCATCGCCGAGAATGAGAATAATACCTTCCATTTTCTCTTTCACAATCTAGAGCAATTGAAAGGAAGAAATACATTAAAAATACCTAAAAGGACCATTCTAACATGACTACGTAGATGACTGTGGTATTGTGGAATTTACCAATCCCGTGAAAATTTATTATTCACCACAAATACCGAACACTCAGTTCACACACTGTTAATCTATTAACCTAATTTAAAGAAATCGGTATTGAAAATGCTACTTTAAAAAGAAATGGCGAGGCAAAATTATAAGATCACTTTTATTAGTTCAGTGTGTGAACAAGTTCAAGGGGTATTTGATGGAACTTCTAGCTAAAATACTTCTTACTGAAAGATATTCCTATATTCATCGTTTGATATTATTTATTTAACATTTGATTCCTTTATAAACAATGACTCTGAAAAAGTGAATTTTTCAAATGACTCAAAATTATAAGGTCTGTTAATTTTTTTCATTAAAATCATATTTTTTATTCTTTAAACATTTTATTTATTGATTTATAGAAATCATTAGGTGTTTCTAGAAATTCATCCCGCCCAGCTTCACAAATTTCCATTTTTACCTATTTCACTGAATTATACAGTCTAGGATAAAAGTGCAAAATTAATCCTAAAATGATCAAAATACTCGTAAAATTAAATGAAAACTAAGATTTGCAAAACGTTCATATTGCTGCACTTTTTACGTAACAGTGGGATAGATAAAAGTGGAAATTTTTAAAGCTGGGCGGATTGAATTTCTATGTACACTTGTGAAATTAAAATAATTCATTTCTAAAATCAATAAATAAAAATGCTCAAGAAATAAATTGCCAAAAATATGTTTTTATGGGAAAAATGAACTGATCTTATAATTTTGACTCATTTGAAAGTGCACATATTCAGCGTATGTAGGGTATTTTGGATTCTCCATTGTTATAAGATATACATATTTCTTGCAGTCTTTACTTTAATTCATTACAAAGCGTTTGTGTGCTTTGTTTGCAACTAAGTATATCTTAAATATGGAATATGGAAGAATAAGAATATTTTCTTCTATTCGTTTAATATTTTTCGTTTTTTTTTTTTTTTTTTTTTTGTAATTCTGGTAAAGAAACTTTTCTTCTTTTATGTTCTTTTGTGGCTTTTTGAAATGAGCGCAATTTTTTTGTGTAACTTGCAAACTTGTTATTGTGGTAAATGGATTTTTTTGTTTTTGTTTTTCGCTTTTTATACACCAGTGGTAAAAAGAAGGCGTAAAGAGTCCTTCTAGAGGCCTTTTTTATAGTCAGAAGAGATTCCTTCTGTATTCCATGTCCATGTATTTTTTTACACACGATGTAAGGCCTTACACATTCGCGACCCGATGCAGCCCTTCCAAAAGGCCTCTTGAATAAAAACTGCCAGTAGACATTCTAAAGAAATTCTACCAGCAGACCTTCTGAAGAAACGATGTCAGCTGGTATTCTGCACTATTTAATAAAATATTTTTCTATTTATATAAAATAACAATTTTTTATTTCAAATTATTGTAAAAAGTTTAAAACTTAAAAAAAAAAATTACTATTGAAAAACATATCTGAACTTTTGACAAAACCTTTTAAGTCGAGATAAGATACACCATTTACCAAAATATTTATATATATTTTTTTAAGTGTTTAACTCTTTTGAAAAGATTTTCAAAAGTACACAAATATAATATAAACAATTCAGTTTTGAATAAAATACATATTTTTTATACATATAATTGTTGTTGCTTAAGAGAAGAAGGCAAACGTGAAGAATTCTTGAAGGTCCTACTATATAGCGCTGGTTAACATGAGCAACTGCATCTTAAAGAAGATGTAAATAGACCTTCTAGAAGGCCTGCACGATGGAGGCCTTGATATTTTTACCGCTGGGCAAATCTTCTCCATGTGTAAAAACAACATCCCTTCGTGTCCTTAATGTGGAATTTTTTATGCTTCAAGTTGTACGTGTTTAACAGTTTTAAATCTACAAGTATGATTTCTATTTGTTGAATTCTTTTTGTGAGTTTTGGTTTTTATTTGTTGAATTCTTTTTGTGAGTTCACACTGAACTCTTGCAGGGAAATAAAATAAAATAAAGCAAACCATTTTTGGTGGAAAAGATTCGCAGATTCACTCTGTAGTTAAAAACACAAAAAGTTTAAAGTCTTTTTAAAATAATAATGTACAAAAAAGTGAAAAGAAAAAGAAAATCTATAAACAAAATGATTTGGGTGAGCAACACACTATTAAACTACTGAAACTCTCGTTGGCACTTTTAACTTTCGGATTCATTAACAAGAAGTTATTGAATTAAAAGGAAACACAAACAGAGCAGGGAACAAACAAGGGTATAAACCTTATTAATTTTTTTTTATGGCAAGGGGTTGGAAATAGATCTTATAATTATTATTTTTAATATTATATTTCATCGCTTACATTTTTACAAGGGATATTTTTTTTCGATAAACGAAAGTATTCCAATTAATTGCCATGCGAAAATACAATTAGAAATGGTGCAACCCCAAAATCAGATTTATATAATATTTTAACATCCCAAATGGCGGAAGTGTATTAGATTCTTGTAAAAGCTTTTACTAATTTCTCCATGTATGAGTGTATGTGTACTATATTTAAAATTTTTCAATTTAATTATTTCGTTCACGTGAGTTGGTCCATTTTTAAAATACCTAAAAAAATATAGTTTTCTAACAACAGTGTACATAATTTTTAACTCTTAGTCAAAAAATTACAACATATAATAAACAAATGATGTTTAATACATGATAAATAAAAAAATTAATTTAGTTTTTATTCTCGTGAAAATGAAATTTTTGTAAAATTTTCAATGATTTTATTTTAAATACTATTTTATTAAAGTTAGTATATTTTGGTCGTTTTCCATTGTAATTGATATTTTAGGGCATCATTGGGAAGGTCTCATTCAATACTATTGATGTATGTATCCATTTAATTCTCTAGTTGCACAAGTACAATTTTGGGATTTTCATTCCATAATTGGTTAAGCTAATTCTTGTAAAATTATTTAATTAAATATTCCAGGCCTATGTATGCCTCTATTACAATTTGAAGTTAATTTTCTTTTAACGAAAATTTTGATAATGATATTGAAAGAAATACGTATTTTTAGAGGTGTTTTGAAAATTTAAACATTCAGATGTAATATTTTTGGAATCATATAAGAACAGACCATTCTACATTTTTAGAGAGGTACATTTGCAACCTTTTTCCATGAGGATCTTTAATGTTTAATTGTTGATATTTGGCAAATAATTATTATGCTAGAAATTTGAGTTATAAACAAGAAAAAAAGGAAGAATATAATTACAAGCTTCATTTTAGAATTTGATAATTAGCATGACTACCAGGATAGTTTTCTCCTAATTAAAAGTGGATTGATTTTAAATATATAAGATCGACAGATAACGCAGGGCAACACTTATTCTGTGATTCGGATATTCTCAATCAATTTAAATACACGTAATCATGAAGTTCGAAGCCTACAAATCACTTTTTTTGAATTGGCTCTAGTTCTCGATATAAACCGCCAAATGTAAAATTAAGGACATTGGTTCACATATTGCAGCATATTTCAAAAACACCTTGTTCGATTTTGTTAAATAAAATATCAAAACAATAGTATATAAATTATCTTCAAGTTTTATTAATATTATAATTTAAAACATACATATGTTAAATAAATATATATCTAAATTATTATTGAATATTTAATAAAAAAAATATATATTTTATTTTTTCATAAATTGTAAAAAATCGAAAATAACAAAAATTTATATTTTTATTCTTTTATCGTAAATATATTTTTATTCTTTATCGTAATAAAAGTTCATATTTTTGTTGTTTTTCTTTATTTTATTTCGAAATTTTTTATTTTTTTAATAAATCTTAATATCTCCTAAACTGTTTGACAGCTTAAAAAATGGTAAGTATATATATATTTTTTTTTTTTTTTTTGAAATTTTATTTAGCGAAATTGAGTAATTTTTTTCTTGTGATAATCGTATACCAGAATATGTGGAGCAATCCATTTAACTTCACTTATAAATTTGTATCTCGAAAACTCTAGTCTATTTAAAAGGCGTAATGTATAAGCTTAGGACACTAAGATTGCGTGTATTTGAATTGACTGTAAAACCCCGAGGAACAAACAAACATTTTTTTTGTCGCTCTGTGTAATGAGCAATTTTTCACCCTGTTTTCTACAAATGGCATAATAAAATCAACCTTTAACTTGAAAAATTCCTTTTTTCATTTCCATTATGTGTAGTTGCCAACAACTGCATTAAAAAATATCTTACGGTTTTGCGAAACATATGTTTTGCACTAAAACTCATTTAGTTTGCTGGCAGAATAAAGGAAAATCCAGTAGAATGGTAAAAAAAATCTCTTCACTTACAATTACACTAACATACATCAAGAACTCATACATGTTTTTATGTGGTGTTGAATTATAATTCTCATACAAAATTGTTCTCTTATCACAAGAGAACAGGTAATTGTTAGCAATTTAACCCCTGTGGGTTTTTTCAATACCCATAGCGATTGCCATAAGCTGTATACCTTTATGCTTATACATATGTATAAATATAAGTATGTATATTTCGGAATGTGTATATGTGTATGTATGTACGTTTTACATACATACATTGGTCTACTATCAGAATACGGAATTAGAGGCTTGTTTCTAATGTAATCATGCGATTTCTGTGTTGCTATTTGCAGAAATTTAATGAATGAATTCTCAAAAGCACTTAGAATTATTAGTCTAAGAACCTATAGAATTTAATTTTTTTTAGCTTGGTCCATCAGTCTGTACACTCAATTTTAGCTCTATTTAAGCCTACTTTAGATTAAGTTAATTCCAAGTTTTTCTTATACTTAGAAATCTTGGCTTGACTTAAGCCTAAGACCACACTTAAATTGAGCATAAACAGGATTGATTTCAGAATAGGCCAAACACAATTAATCGCAAAATGCACTTGATTTAAGAAATATAGATCTTGTATCATTCCCATTGCGATTGTTTTAAGAACATAAAACTTATTATCTTTGAGAATAAAAATATTAAATTACGAATTAGAAGCTTGGTTTAAGCTCAAATTGATACTTAAATTTATCCATATATAATTTTCACACTTACTTTATATATAAATCTAAATTGAAATATTTTGTTTGGAAACAATTCTGTAACTTCTGTAGCTTTGGAGATATCTAAATAAGATTTAATGTGGTCAGAGCTGAGGTATTTTTGAGTTGATTTGGAGGAGCAGAGATCTTTAAAAAAAAAATCGGTGGTCTACCCTCTACCTCCGTGATCCAAATCAACTCAAAAACACTTTAGCCTTGATTATATGAAATGTTATTTAAATATCTCCAACGGTTTAGAAGTTATAGAATTATTAAAAAAAAAAAAAAAATAATTTTGGGATCACGATTAAAAATCCCAAGTCTGGTACATTTTGGATAAAAGAGTTTCGAGTTTTATCACTAATGAGGCCTCAAAAATTTCATAATTTTTATCTTGTTGTGTATTTTAATGAAAAATGCAATACAATCTTTCAGTATTTTACCTATAAAAGGAACTAAATTATATAATTTTTATCAATTTTGCACAACTAATATGAAGGTTTATAGACCAAAATTTTAGCGAAACACATGCTTTATACTCATACGAGTTTTTTTGGTAATCATTTCGAGATAAAACTCGAAACTTTTTTTAGACAAAATATGTTAGATCCATAACATTAAATCGCTGGTAGGGAATTGAAGATTAATTTTACAAAATTGTTAAATATTTTTCAATTTTAAGCTCACAACTACGCATCGTTTAAGGATTCTTCCTACTGAATTTTATTTTTACGGGACACTCTATTGTGCATATATTTACAAAAAAAAGGCAAAAAATGCAGTGCGAAAAAAGTCTCAAACAGAGCACAATTAAATTTGTTTAATCATCCTCCTTCTGTTAACAGCATACTAAAGTACAAAAAAAAAAAAAAAAAAAAAAAAAAAAAACACCTTTAAAAAACTGCGTTTTTCTATAAACAGATGGTACTAAGTACAAAAAAATGTCTTAAGTATTTTTAAATATACATGTATAAATATGTAAGTAGAATTTGTACTTAAATCAAAACATAATCCTAATAATTGTAATTTGATTTTAAGTAATCAAAATAAGTTTGTAAATTGAACTCTTTGAGGAGTTGGGCACACGTAAGTCGTCACTTCTATTGAAGCATTACCTCCACATATATAAAAAACACATTTATAAAAAAATAACACAACTTAACATATTAACAAGTTAGATTTTATACTCGGCTTGGTCGAATCTATATACCCACCATCTGCAACTTTGAGAGGTAGGCGAACCACGCCATTTCGTTGATGTTTCACCTTATGTGGGAGGTGGGCGGTAAAGTAAGAGGACCATGCCCATTTTTGGTTTCTGAGTTTTTATCGATCGTTAAACTATCTGTAAAAATTTCGTCGTCGTACATGGTTTTGTTTAAGAGATATCAGCAGAAAAGTAAGAATTGAAGTTACAATGGACACCCTGTTTTCTAGTATTTTCCGATTTTCCCATTTTCAATACCAAACTAACCTTATATAAGATAATTTCATTTCCCTATATATTTCCTTCCGAGCCCTATCATGCTTTCAACAGACAGACAGACGTACAGACATAGCTTGATCGACTCAGAATCTTACCAGGACCCAGAATATATATATATATATATATATATATATATATACTTTATGGGGTCGTAAATGATTTGTTTGTTCTGTTACATGTTGGATGTTGGGTATAAAAACAAATACCAAAGTACTTGAATGACGTACAATAAAAAACTTATGTAAATTGCAAGACGAAACTTGAAAGCAACCAATAGACAAATAGAGAGTGATAGAGCAGAGAGAGTAAAGTGCATTCCGCTCATATTCTCTTACAGTCATATTAGACTTAATTCAAATATCAAATAGCAATTACTTGATTTAAGTACAATTTATATCTCATTCTATTTTATAAAATATAAGGTATAAAATTGTATTAAAAAACGATTTAGAACGAAATTCTTTTAATTTTCTGCCTAAAAGAAAATACAAGTTTGATGTGAGCATAATGTACTTTTGAATATGTGTACATGTTTTGTTTGAACATTTTTCCTAAAAATTAGTAGTAATTTTATTGCAAACATCACATCAAGCGCTTGTAAATATTTAACAACAGCTGATTTTATGTCAATATTTGCAAATGTTCACAGGGAATTATGCAATTGGAATTATAATTTATTTATGGAAAAACGTTAAAATTTAACTACTTAGTTCTAATATTAATTTAAAAACATATAATAAATTCAAACGATTAGTATTTAATTTATAAATATGTAAGTAATACACACATATACTGTTTAAAGTCAAATGGACTATATTGCATTAATTGTAATGAAATTAGTTTAAAGCGAAATATATTTTTTTGCAATTTTTATTTGAATACGTTTTCTGATACACAGTCACCTCTGCTTGTTTAAATGTATGTACTGCAAGGTAAAATTTTCGATTATATTGTCTTCCGAATTGTCTCTCCATCATCTCATCATGCTAGAGATTTCAAGAACCCTCACATAATTCATAATTTTCTGTGTAAACTTAATGTAACAAAAAAACTTTTCAGAAGTGAAAAAATATAAGCACTAGGGTGGTCCAACATCGTATGAAGAAAAACCAAAGTATATCGCTCATTTAAGCGTAAATTATGAAAGGGAACATCTTTTAAAATATCGCTGCAAATTTTCAACTTCTTATGATGATTGGATGGATTGGAAGTTGATGATTCCTGAAGAAATCGTCAAAACTTTGTTCTCACCAAAATTAATGATATATATATATATATATATATATATATATATATATATAAAACTAAGATTAACACAAAGTTTCAGTTAATTTTATCAAGTGGTTCTCGAAATATAGCGATTTGAAAGTGTAAAATAGCTAAAAAATGTACAAAGTATTCATAGTACAATATTTATTGGAGTCTCATATTA
The DNA here is from genome assembly GCA_932274085.1 of Protocalliphora azurea. Taxonomy (NCBI): domain Eukaryota; kingdom Metazoa; phylum Arthropoda; class Insecta; order Diptera; family Calliphoridae; genus Protocalliphora; species Protocalliphora azurea. The sequence goes on from OW026523.1 coordinate 47,809,022, forward strand.
AAGGTATCGAAATTATATTTATTTACGTACATTAAAATGGCCCATATCTCGCAATTTATAGTTCGCGGGTAAATATCTCTAAAAATGGTATTTTTAAAAATTTTAAAAAATATATGTTAATGGTGAAAATGTTTTCTATAACCATGGTGAGTGGTATGTTGAGACTCGCAAAAATTTATGAAATATTACAAAAAATGTCATAATAAATACAAAATATTTATTTCAATTTATATTGTTTTGTCTATAATCAAACAGAAAAATCTCCAATTTCTTTTTCTTTTAATGAAATTTGGCAAGAATATTAACATTAACATTAACGTTCATTGAGTTCTATAGTTAAAGGTAAAAAACTACCTTAAACGTGTTTTTATGTTGAATTTGAATAGATTTTGCGGCCGCGTATCTCAAAATATTGTATTTTTAAATTCATAAAAAAATATACATATAGACGATGAAGCCTTTCTCTATATTTACAATTAGTATCGTGATATCTTACAATTTCAAATCGCTATATTTCGAGAACACTTTATAAAATTATCCGAATTTTTGTGTCAGTCTTAGTTTTAATAAATATTATGATCGTACCGAATATCATTAAATTCGGAGAGGTAATGTCCAAATTTGTAATTTTTCGTGTTGGTTGATTCCCATATTTCGTAATTTTTCCAAAAAATTTGATGAGACCGAAAAAATATAATTTTATTAAAAATGTGCTAGTAGCATTATTTTTATTTCTACTTAATTTTTTATGTGAGATATTTTTATTAAACGATAGCTTTAGCTTTAAATGTAGCCATGAAGAAAGTATTTTAAATAACCCTTATGAGAACCTTTTTGAAAAAAAAAAACAATTTTATATATTTATGATATTAATTAGAATTTTGTAAGGAATCTAGTGGGATATTTTTAGAAATTAAGTCCGGCATGTTTAAGAAACCCAAAAAAAAAGTATAGGCCAAAAATAAGATGGAAATTTGTTTCGCCCTAAATATCCGTTAGGACCGGTTTTATACTGTTCCCTTAGAGTATACTTAAGTGCAAAACTTACCTAAGAAAAAATTTAAGGAATATTTCGTTTTACAATCCAAAACTTAAGATGGAAAGAAAATGAACAAAAAGTTTTGAGCTTGTATGTATTTTCAATATGGTGGTCCCTACTTTCCACAAACATTTTCTTCAACCCAAAAACGTACTTGTATTTATTTAGCCTAAAACGTTTTTTCTTAATTATGTTAATTTTTTAAAAATACCTTTTTATTTAGGTTACTGTTGGCTTAGACTAATTAGAAAAAACATTAAAGATATCAAATCTAATTTTTTCGGAAAAACATATGGCATCAAAAATAAATAAAAGAAGAAAACTTTTTTAAAATTTGAAATTATTTCGAAGATATGAGCTGTAAAATTAAAAGGGTGTTGGTGCAAAATATATAAGCACAGAGAAAAGTTTAATTTAAAGGATTGTTTAAAATCTTTTTAAAATTTTAAATAATTTTATTAGATTTTAAATAATTTTATTAGATTTTGTATTTATTGATTCTGGTTTATTTCAATAGATATTTTTGTGTGAAGATGTCAGACAATTTTCATACATAGGAAAAATTAAGAGATGGATAAAGAATACTTACGTTTTTAAATATAAAACTTTTTTTAGAACTTATGCTATGTTCACATATAGGGGCTTTTTGAAAAACTAGTCGTATTCTCAAAAAACTCGAAAAATTGATTTGTTTTTCCATATATTTCAAGGTCAAAAAACATCTCGATTCAAATTGCTTAACTATTTAACACACAAAAAACATACTAAATTTCCATACAGGGAAGACATTTTTAGTATTTTTAGTACATAAAAATTTGTTGAAAAAAAAAGGAATTTGTAAAAATTGCCAAACAGTTTAAAAACAAACAATTAAAAATTATGAATGAAATTTATATTTGTTCATAAATTTTATTTATTTAAAAATTTTATTTTTTGAATTAGAAAGTGTTTGTGTATGAAATTTTTATTTAAATCAAAAATTTGTGAAAATATTTTGGCAAACGAAAAACAGGCCAAAAGAAAAAAAAAAACACAATAAAATGATATGTGAACAGTGATGTTTAAACTCATTGTGTTTTTCAAAACCAAATCTAATGTATGTAAACATAATATTAAGTATAATTTCGCCACTAAGTGAACAGTATAAGACCTTAAATTGAAAAATATATCCTATGTATATTTTTTTTTTTATTCCATTTTTTATCTTTTTTTTGGAGATTTACAAGGACTATATATATAACTAAATTATTTTTACAATCAAATCATAAATAAATTTTTGAAAATTTTATTTAGATACCCAGAATCGTTTTAAAAAAGTTTTGGAACCACTGATCGGCGATATAACAATACATAGTTGGGACAATCGTAAAATAAATGAAAGTAAATCTAGATCTTCTAAAATACTGCACCAATTTTGTTTGAGCATATAAAGTTTAAGAATTTTGTTTGGTGGAGTAGATAATTTAAGAATTCTACTAAGCTGTGCTACACTATCTCTTATGGTTTAAAAGATATTTAGCTTCAAAACTTTAATCTATTTTGTTTATTAATATTTATATTATCTCAATTCTAAAAGTCGAAAAATATTCTTAATTTTAAAATAGGTATCAAAAATCGTCATTTACTTTACGATTGTCCCCACTCTGCACTGTATATGGCTATCGCTACAATCAAACAGACTTTACTAAATCCTTCGAGGATCTTTTTGATGTGCTATATTCGTAAACTAGTTCTAAAAATCTATAATTAATGTTAAAAACAAATTCCTTTATAAATATAAAAATTAGAATTTTGTGACTAATTTAAAAATTATACTGTGACATTCCTTTTAACAACATCTCTTTCAAATGTACATATGTGTATGTGTACGTGATTGAGAATGGCTCAATAATTTTACGAGTCTATAAAAAAGGGGCGTAGCAGGAGAAACATGACACATTTAATAAACTTTAAACATGCAGTCAACAGCCAGCAAATAATATATCAGCAAATTACAATTGTAATTTTAGTTATTCCGCTAAATTGTTTATATTATGCGAAAATCAAGCAGCTCAGTTTACTCTAATGGTGTTGATGTATGATTTATTTAATTGGAACAAGTTCCATTGTTCAATTTGACACATTACATGTGCCATTCATTCATTCCTTTTATTCAGTCTGCCAGCGAACTAACCATTCAGTCACAGTGATTATTTATATCAAACAATAAATGACAAATACACGATACATGTTGCACTTGATGATTTAAAAATGTTAACATTTTTCACACTAAATCATTTATATAAAAATATTTTATATAAAATTCATTTTTCACATGTACAAAATACGAATATGTTGCAAGAGTGTTAGTGTAACTATACAAGTATGCAGCTTTTTTAAAACAATAATACATATTCCATTACCTGAGATATAAAGACGAAAAAAAAAAACATAAAAATCTGACAGATTAGTTCACAGAATGTTTGTAGCATGTGTACTTATTACTTGTTATTCTTTTGTACGAATATAGACAAGTAAAAAAAGAAGAACAGACATTATAGCGCCAGGTGTTTGCGGTGTATTTTTGTCAGTTTGACTCACCGTCTGTCTTTCTGTCTGTCTGTATATATGTATGTCAGTCTCTCAATCGTTTGGCGGTATTTTACATCTTTAACGCTTATATTTTTTAAAGACATACGTTTGGACAGACAAATTTCCATTTAGGAGTAAGCATAAATGTGTACAATTACTTGTACTTATTCTTGTCTTAATATAATTACGAAGGTAGTTTGAGAAATTTTACGGCATTACTGCACTTGGATACCATACTATTTTCTGATGGCATGACATTTGATGAAATCGTTTGGTTTTAATTACAATAGGTCTTTGAATCGTTTCGTAAATTGTTATTTAAGAGTCGTCGTTTAGGATTGTAACTTTTAAGTCTTTATTTGTCTTTAAAGGTACCAGAATAACTTGTAGAACTTTGGTTTTATATATCATGTATGAAATGTCAAATTATCAATGAGTTTAATAGCGGTTGGCTTGTTGAGCATCTTTTGTATCTAAAATTTCATACGCCAATATTGGACTGTGGATAAATTTACAAACAATTTCTAGATTTTGCCCTTTTCGATATGGATTTGATATCTATATTTCAGAAAAAATTAATTTTTCCTCCCAATACTGAATAAGTGACTCACGTAAACTAAGTATATCTGTACACACACATACATGTATTTATATATTCAGTTACTAACCAAACCACCTATAACTGGTTTACTCTTTCAAATTGCATTACTTCTTGCACTTGCACATACTCATATATTATGTCTTTCCATTAGTTTCCTTTTTTAGCTGTTTAAATTGTTCCAGGTATGAACGAGTAAGTAGAGAGTTTGTTGTAGATGCTGATGGTTTATAAGTAAAGTTGAAACATGTATGGATGTGGCAACAACAAGATGCAGTTTATCAGTAACACACTGTGGCACGTAACATGGTAGTAAATTATAAACACAAGTACACAAGACTAGAAGACTCTTAAGCAGCTAAATTATGTGTATGTATGCGTGTATGTTTGTGTTAGCGTATTTAGACAGATGGGTGTGACAATGTTTGATCAGCTTAACAAACAGTGCATGAAATTGCCAACAGATTTTGTTTTTATTTTACAATTTTGACCTGTTCTTTGCTTTCTAGTTTTTCACCTTCTTTGTGCCTTTCGTTCGGTATTTTTTTTCTTTAAAAATAAATTGTTTCGTTTCATTTTAAGCGCTCAATGGCAGCTCATTCTTCAAAGTCGCATTAATTATAATTGAATAAAATGATTTATATTTTACATTTAACAAAAATAGATTATTTATTACGTTTGTAAAAATAAATATCGAAACTTAGAAATTAACCGGACAGACTATATTCATGATGCCATGGTTGTAAGTTGATAGTTTTAATCCATGCGGAATAAGATTGCAGATGTGTGGCGCTATAAAAGCTCAAAATAGTGCTTGACAATATTAAGTATTTCATTCTATTTCAGTGTGCATGTGTGGCAATTTATCTGAACTTTGGAATTCCTTTACTAGCCCTGGGACAATTGGAACTTTATGGGCAAAATATTTTTGTTTTCATCTTCGGAAATTTTTCATAGCAGTCGAACCAGACTTATTTAAGCATTTTTTTTTTCTTGAACTCAAACAGTTTAAACCAGCGTTTAAAATTAAGCACACACAAATTTTTCTCAAATACTGATTGCGCTGAAAAAAGTTTAAGTTTTGATTTTCGATTACATGTTAACTTAACACAGATTACTGCGCACACACATAACTGAAATAAGCAGCTTCCAGTTTTGATTTTACTCAACAGTCAAATGAAATAAGCGGTACATACACTCAGTTTTCTACTCAGCAAAGTTGATCTTACCCCAGGTCTACAACTGAGATTAATGTTGATATAATATGTGATATAACGCCGGCAAAGGAGAGTAACCATTTTGTTTATATTGTGTTAACTCTTAAATAAAGGGCACACGTATTCTAATAAATCCTATAAGAAATCATTATTTTTAATCAGTTGCAGAGTAAACATGTCCTTTTTATTTAAGCAATTAGCACTTTTTAGCACAATTTTTATAAAAATGTTTTTTAACATGTAAAATAAACACTAGAATGGAACAATTTTACAAAAAACATTGTTTTTAAGTAATTTCCAAAATACATATGCACACACACAAACAAAATTTCGTATATGTGTATTTTTTCGACAGTTCATCGTATAAGATGGTTGTGTAAAGAAATCTCATCACAACAGTTTCATAATATTTCTTATAATACTAATATTTGAATCTACACGTGAAATATTTCTCTCAGAGATCGAATTTGACACTCTCTGACACAAAAGTCTTACATATTATGTTACGTCTAGACGGGCTGTTATGTCTTAGTCATGTGCGCTCAGCAACAACGTAGTAGCCTTTTTCAACAACGTAAGAAAAACTGAATAGTAAAGGTCCAACAAACCAACTTTGCGACGCAACGTAGAATGAAGAAAAGTAGCGTGAAACATTTTGTACAAACAGCCAACAAAAGTAAACGTAACATATGTTTTTGAATATTCATTGTGTGAACAACCCTGTTTATAAACTACAGAGTTGTCAAAAATTCACGCAGCTACGTAAAAATCTATTTGCTATAGATTTCTGCGATAAATGCTACCTAAAATTTTTGTGTCAATAGCTACTTACACACATTCGCATAAATCATGTTGAAACAGCTTATTATACGATGATTTTTTGTTCACTGGTTGGGCCATAAAACTGTATAGTTTATAAATAAAATTGTTTGGTTGTATTTTCACATTTGAGAAAGAAAATTTTGTGATATTTTAAATGAAAACAAAGAGGAAATGTTACTATGAATTTTCCAAAAGATATTTGTACGTAGAGAAGTAGCCGTTCAGAAACATTAGATTTATTTCCATTGCAATCCCAAACCTATTGAGGTTTCGCCTCTAAAATTTAAACCGAATTGATAATATTTTTTGATTAATATTTTTTATAGTATTTATTCCAAAAAACCGGAAACCGTCCTAAAGTAACTTGAACAAAATGAAAATCTATATGGTTTACTTTTTTCAAACAAAATATAACTTGTTTATTTGTTTACCAAAAATTTTCTACGAAATATTTTGTAGCCCGAATGTCGAATTTCTATTCAACTCTTCAAATTACATTAAAAATGGCTTTCGTCTGTTCAAGTCTTAAAGTTGAGCCCAATTTGCAAACTTGTATAATGGAGCAAAAAAAAAAAAATTCCAACACCCACTTTAAAGTATACTAATCGACTCAGAATCATTTTTTGTGTCAATTTAACGATGTCCATTCGTCTGACTGACCGGCTGACTGGCTGGTTGTCTGTCGATGTAAACTTTTTGCACAAAGTACGTATCGCAATTTTGTATATATTAATTTGTTATAACGACGAAACCTATTGAAGTTGATTACGATCGGTGCATTATTTCACCTAGCCCCATACAAATGTTCTCCCGGAATAGGAGTTTAACCGTAAATGTAAATGTAAAAATATAAATGTAAACGGAATGTAAATGGATGGTCAAAAAAATGGAAATGTAGCAAGTACTTTGTTGTTGTATAGTAGACATCAACATCAGTAATGTCAATTACACATATTTAAAGTAAATCTCTTGGATCTCAACGCAGTAGATAGTCTCACAGTTTGGAAAACAAGAGCGAAAATTTTTAAAAAGTCAGTTTTTTCGCAAGGCTTATTAACATCATGAGTTTCTAATAGAGTAGCAATACTGCATGAACTTCGTTTTTTGTTATTTTACACAATAAAATTGAAGGGACATTAAACAAAAATTTAATAAATAAATTGTATGAACTTTTTGAAAATTACGCAATGCTTGCACTTTTTGTTTTGTATTTTTACAATTTACACAAATCTTGGGTATAATTGACCGAGATTTTTAAAAATCGCGATTAAAGGATTTTTTTTTAATTTTACTAGGAAACCTTGAAATATTCGACACTAATACCATCAAGCATTGAAAATATTATAAATTTTATTTGAATAGCTCAGTAGGTTTTGATATAGCGCGTATTTTTACCAGAAATATACTTAAAATTTTAGTCTTTAAAAATTTTTATATGTTCGAATTTCGCGCCCCCCTGCACGAAATGATTAACGCGAACTGATTATACACGCGTTCGAATCATTTCATATTTATAAAAATGGATTTTAGAGTGCCATCAAAAAATACAGTTTCTAAGGCCTAAAATCATGAGTAAACGAACTCGCCTGTCTCACTTAATAACGAAAATATCTACATCATACATTCAGGCAGACGTCTTACCTGTCGTCGACACATAGAAGCCAACAGGTTTTTATATGATAATTAAAGCAACTCATCTCCAAACAAACGAATCAGCGAAAAATCTAAATTAAACCTTGATGGTAAAATCATTCTATATAAAGCTACCCTAAAACCAATTTGAAATATAGTATCCAATTATAGGGAACGACAAGTAACACCAGTATTTTTCTTATAAAAAGGGTCCAATCAAAAATTTGTGGGAATAGGGAATGAATCCATCCACAGGGACTTAAAAATATCACCAGTAAAAGAAGAATTTCAAAAAACTCGCTTGAAAGATTGTTAATAAGATCTCAATCTCGAACAAAGAGAAGATTTACCACCTTTCTGAGAAATATTTTCGAATTACGGTTCTCAATTGAGAACAACTGGTTTTTAATTTTAGTGTAAAATTTTAATGCTTATTGTTAGGCCTTAAAATTTAAGCCAATTACAATAATTAAACAAGAAGCAATAAAAAATATATGCGTCAGTCAATATTGAGACAAAATAAGGAACAGAAAGACGTTATCAAGTTTGAAACATGATAAAACTAGACTGGGTAAAATGATTAGGGAGAGTTGTAATTTTCAAGTCTTGTTGAGTCAAATTATGCAAAAATTAAAAACAAACGAGAAAGAAATATCTAGTCGCTCAAGACCAACTACATACCCTACACCATTGTGTACGAGCATAAAAAATCGGACTTATATTAAACCTGTGGCCAATTTTACTGAATGTAAAATAAAATATACATCTAGATGACTTTACTCACCTTAGGGCGATTACTAGAAGTGGGTTTATATGGGAGCTATGGTAAATTATGGAGCGATTTTTATAATATTTTGAAATGTTATTTCTACTTACATAAAACTTATTTGTGTTGAATATTAACTTAATACATACTAACATTCGTATGCTATGGGTTCATATGGAAGCTATGGTCAATTGTTAGCCGATCTTCACAAAATTTGCCAAAGGTTCATACTTGTACACAACTTCTTGTTCTTAAAATATTCTTATTTTTAAAGGCATTTTTGAGTGTTTAAATTCTATTCCAGGGGGGACATTTGTATGGGAGCTAGGTGAAATATTACACCGATCACAGCCAATTGTAATCCTCGAATCATGAAAGTGGCACGAGTTATGGAATCATCCACAACCACAACAATGCAACCGCCACCAAAACCATCCAGACAGATTTCGTGAGAATTAAACAACAACAACAACAATTGCAATAATATTATATTTTTACTTTTAGAACAATATATTTAAGTCAATAAACTGTAAAAAACATAATTACTTGGAAAATCAAAACTAAAAATTTGCAAAACATAAAATTAATAAGAATTTAGTTAATCAGTTTAATTTTACAAAATAGTCAATTAAGCAGTTTTGTATTTAGTAAATAAGTATAATATTAAATGAAAATCAATAAAAAATAAAATTGTTGACAAAATTTTATATTTTTTACTTGCAAATATGTTTTGAAGTTCTGCTTGATTATTTACATTTTCCTTTCACTTTTTAGGGAAAATAAATTTTAGAACATTCTCTCCAATAGTTGTACCTTGTTATTTGTTCTACCATAGTCTGAAACACGTTTTTATATTTTCAGAAATCTCGGGACATAGATTAATATGTAGATATTTATGAGAGAGGAAAAAACCTAATTCAATATCAATAACTTAATTCGTGTATATGTATTTTGTTTTTGTACTCTATAGCTAGGGCTATCAGATAAATCTCTTTAATGCTTGTTAATTTCTTAAAATTGAACAAATACCAAATTCATTCCGGTTTCTATTACATTTTATACACTCTTGTAATAATTTACATACATGTAAATACTTTTATAAGGGTGGGCTTATAGAAATGTCGGCCACTGTAGCGGATTTTTACAAATACATATGTTATCGGCCTCTTTACGTTTTTGATGCTTAGTTCATTTAAAAAAAAAACAAATTTAAGACATTTCTACTTAGAGTAGAGTTTGGAAGTCCTATATTTATTTAGAGTAGAATTTAGGAGTCCTATACAATTAAACACCACTAACTACGTATTCTTGATTACATTTACAGCAAATGCATAAACTGTCTGACTAAAGTATTTTAATTTTATTAATTTTTTATAAAAATGGATTTCTTAAATTATTTAAATGAATAATTCTTAGATTTATAAATTGTATTTTGTTTGTTTATATGTTAGCTTCACACTGTAATAAACTATAATAAAAAATATTGACTTGTTTTCAAGAAATTCTTGAAATAGTATGAAAATTCACCGAATTTACCTTTCAAAAGTATTTGAATTTTTATCACCTTTGTATTTGGAAATGTTAAACAAAATAAAAAAGATGAAATTAAATGTTTAGTGATTTTTTCCCCAATTTGGAGTTAAAGTTAATTGTTTATTTAATGGACTAAAAAGATTGATGTTGAAATAAATTTTTATATTTTCTCCAAATGACAAGTATGATAATGTGTTTGTCATTATACTCATAGTAAAAAATAATAGGTATTAAGTTGCATGCAAGATTTTGTTTATTAAAATTTCATTTTTGAAGCGTTATATATTTGAAGCTGATTATTTTTTATTTTTAGAACTGTCAAACTCCATATAAGCACAATTTTTGCTTATCCGCTGAAGTCGCAAACTCCATGTATAAAAAAATTAATGAATTCGCCGTTGCTGTTTTTGTAGAACTGCTGCCACCTGTTTCATTTCGCCATGATATTTGTGTTGAAGACAATATAAGATAACTGCACCAAACAATCTATTTATTGTACAAAATAATTCAAAACTTAAAGATTACATAGATTCCTAATTTGACACGTTTCTTAATATTTTTCCATGGCCTTCACGGCTATGCCTTGTAAATTTTAACATTCGCAAAAATTGCAACAAGTTATAGCCCTAATGTACATATGTATACATATATACATATGTCTGAATATACGTATGTATGTATATAAGTATTATATCCATTGTAGCATGAGTTATTATAAATTATTATTTCACACTTGGTTTCTGTTGCGGATTTATGGAAGTAATAACAATCCTCCTCATGAACTTACAGTCAAACAGCACAGCAGAATGTTATAATGCCATTGACAGAGAGCACAAGAGAAGAATGAGCATAGCAGCACATTACTTAATGGACCATGAATAATCACATTCTTGCATTAAAATAAACTAAACGAAAAATTTACTTTGACCCAAGTGATGATGTGTGTGTTGTGTAAGCCAGTCGGGCGATGGATCGATCAATTGGTTGTTTAGTTGGTGTCTCTGTGTCCAGTGCGTCATTTTCCAACAATGGACAACATAAAGGCTCCTATAATGGCTGATTTGCATTATGATTCAAGGAATTTCTTTTCATTTACGAACGTGTGTATACATGTTTTGTTGTTCAATTTTCTTCCTTTAGTTTGAGTCTAAGAACATTTATTGACTTTAAATAAGGGAGTTGGTTGCTGAATGGTTGGCTGACTGGCTGGCCGGCCGGCTGGTTGCCAATGTAATTGATTATGGAATGTTATGTAAATAGTTTAGTGCTGATAGTATGATGCAGGCGTGTTAAATAATCATTAAGTATTTGAATTTACGAAATGGAAACAATTAATAACTGAATGCCCCGCAAACGGTAAATAATGATCTGTCATGGAATATTAACTACATAATTTTTGTTTTCACAAAATGCATTACTTCATATAAGGAATTAGAAAATAGCACGGATTATGTTGGAAATATTTTAAGTGCAGTCAAAAATTGCTTAACAATTTATAAATAACTAGTCAGTGCAACAAGCTGAATAAAAAAAAAGTTCCTTAATTGTCCTAAGTTAAAATAGTTCTCAAAACAGGAAATATTTATACAGCACTGAAAAAAAAATATTTCTGTAATTGGATCAACGATTTGAAAATTTTCAAAACAAAGTTAAGGCGCGGTTTTATACTGTACACTTAAGTGCAAACTTAGTTAAGAAATATTTAAGTTAAAGCTTACACTTATGTAATGTTAAACAACTCCAAACAATCCTTTGAAGTTGTCACACGTTTACGTTTATGGTCAATTGAGAGCAAACGCGGCATCCATCTTGCAGACAACTTTCTTAAACCCAGCTGATCATTTAAAATCGAAACCACACTGCCATATGAAATGCCTATGGCATCAACAATCTCACGCACTTTTACTCTTCAGTCGTCCAACACCATATCGTGGATTTTTTCGACATTTTCGGGTATACTGACCTAAATTGGCCGTCCAGAACGTTCAGCGTCATTTGTACTTGTGCGACCACAACGAAAGTCAGTAAACCACTTTTTTACCATTGAAATCGATGGTGCAGAGTCCCCATAGTATTAATCGGGCTTTTCCTTGGTTTGATTTACAATTTTTTTTTCGCAAAAAATAATGATTAATGAGCACTCGAAATTCACTTTTTTTCCATTTTGAGAAAAATATACGAGGTTGTATGTTTTGAACAGCTGTTAAACACAAAGTAAATGACGGCACTTGCTCAAAATTTGACAGTAGTCTATTAACAGGTGGTACTTGATGGGAATAGTGTTGCATTTCATATAACTACGAGGGAAGTTCGAAAAGTCACGGAAATATTGAATAGCCCTAGTATCAAACTTCCTTTTTACGCAAAACATTTTTAGATGCCACCCTAATGTATCACCAAAAATAAATAAAAAACAAACAGCTAAAAAAAATTTAAATAACTTTAAAGATGTAAAGAAATCTTAAGCTTATGGGCTATAAAATTAAAATGGTGTTGGTGCAAAATATAAATTTAGAGTTATTTTGAAATCTTTTCAAATTTTAAAACAATTTTATTAGATTTGTATTTTTATTTATTTTCAATAAATTTAAAAAAAAAAAACAATTTTCATATTAGGAAAAACTTAAGGGATGGAATAAGAACACTTAGGTTTTCAAATATAAAACAATTTTGAGAACTTCAGTACAATTTTGTCACTAATATCAGGCTTTTTTCAGGTCTTTTGTCTCAGATGTAAATTGCTGTTTAATTTAGGCAGCAATATCGAGGGTAGTTTTACTTTAAATTGAATTGAATACAATTTAGAATATATCGGTCACAGTTTACACCCCTTCAAAAAAATAAAATAAAATAATAATGATTTTTTAATTGTGATAAAAAAAAAGCGAAATCCCAACTGAACAAATTCCTTGAAAAATTTACCAACAAAATTACTAAAGAAACTAATGTTAAAGCGAATGAAAGAAATCAGATATAAAATATTACACAAAAAATTGACAGACTTGTAATACATAAAGTAAATTGGGGACTATATGATTGAAACTTAGAGGCAAACGTGATTTCCGTATAAAATGCAAAAAATGTTAAGCAAGAACAAATACGTAAAGAAAAAAATTATAAAATAAACAGCCTGGCAGCGAAGAGGGTGTTGTAGGTAGTTGGCTAAAAAGAAGATTCCCGCTTGACCTAAGTTTCCAGATTAGCAAATGTTCGCTAATTTCGAAGCAAAATGTTCGAGAAAATATTGAAAATTATATTAAATATGAAAATTTCTCAATAATTTCTCGCTAGTAAATAAATCGCTATATTCTACTTTTCTGAATAAAATCTCGAAACTAAATTCTTCGAGAAATTATATATTTTTTTCAATTTCTTGAGGATTTATTACTTAAATAAAAAGCAAAACTTTTTCTTGTTTGTGCATGCAAATTACTTAAACAAAGAGAATTAAGTGTAACTCTTGAGTCATAAGAGTTCATTACGTTTGGTTGTAAAATATTACGCTATAAAATTTATGATGTAAGTTAAATTCTGTGTTGTTTTTAATTAAAAATAATACAATAAAGTTTTAGAAAAAGTAATGTTGACACTCGTCTAAAGATATTTACAAAATAGCATATTTATTTAATACATATGTAATTTATTTACTTGCTCACTTAGTGGCAAAATCGGATTTAAGTTCCTAAAATTGTTTTATGGTTGAAAACTTAAATATACTTTTTCCATCCCTTAAGTTTTTCCCATAATATAAAAATAACAAGGTAGAACCACTCTCTCATTTTGTCGTCATGATAAGCCAACACTAATTTTATTCTCTCGAATCGTGCTACCGTACAAATTTTAAAAACCCCGGGTTTTTTGTTTGCAATTTTATGTTTAGGTGCATTGAGAAAATTTTTAAAAATTATCAAAATTATGTGTATATATCCGACCTTGACAAATTTTCTTACTTTTAGTAGAGGTTTTTGTTCTAAGGTTAGTGCTATATATATTATTCAAGAAGAGATACTTTGACAGATCACGTGTGAGTCGTATCATGCTGTCATGTTATTTTTGTTTAGTATTGTTTGGCATTTCATAATGGAAAGACTTACGCCTGAACAACGTTAACAAATCGTTCAAATTTATTACGAAAATTCATGTTCTGTGAGGAATGTGTTTCGTGCACCGCTCAACTTATGGTCACCATAATCGGCCTACTGAGCGTACTATCCGCAACACCATCACCAATTTTGAGACCCAGCATTCAATATTGGATAATATTCGACCGAATAGACCACGTACAGCACGCTGTGAAGAAAATATAGCGGTCGTAGCTGAGAGTGTATACGAAGACCGTGGAGAGTCGATTCGGCGCCGTTCACAGCAATTAGGACTGACGTATGGAACGACTTGGCAAATTTTACGTCGAGATCTTAAAATACAGCTTGTGCAACAACTGAAGCAGCTCGATCTTCCCAAGCGACATCGCTTCGCTCTAACCGTCAATGGCGACCGTTATCGTGCTATGATAACCGACTATTTGATGCCTGAAATTAAAGCTCGTGATCTCGGCGACATTTGGTTTCAGCAAGACGACGCCACTTCCCACACATCGCATTAATCAATGGATTTATTGGGCCGGTCGATTGGCCACCAAGATCGTGTGATATCACATAATCTTCAAAAAATAAATGCCAAAGAATGTTCTTTCAAATGATAATAAACATTCCCCATTAAATTTGAATTTTCTGTATTTTTTTCTTTAAAAAAGTAGGGAACCTCGAAATGGATCACGCTTTATATATATATATATATATATATATATATATATAGATAGATAGATAGATATATAGTTTAACAGATATAAGGACATAAATTTTGTTATATAAACTTTTATATATTTGGTTTTTGTAAACCGATCGGAATAAGATGTATATCACTTGAGAGTGCTTACGAATATCGATTAAATTATATTCCTGATGTTAAATGGCAATATCTAATAGTTTTTTCTAAGTTTGTCCATAAAAGTACTGTTTTATCCCGAAAATATATCGATACAAAAGTAATATTAAAGTTGTAATATTTTATAAAAAAAAATTTCATGCATTCATTTTATGCTAATAGTATTATATCTGGTTTAATACTAGGTCTATTAGGTACGCGGATATGTATTGTTTTCAAGTCCCAATTATATCACATATGCGACAAAAGTGTGGTATGTAATTTATATTTTGCAATATATAAATTACACATAATAAAATATATTCCTAAAATAGTTTTCCCTTTTTATTTTTATGGCAACGCTTCTTTCATTTACAAAAGAACAAATATCAAATAATTGGCTTAAAAATAAAAAAAAAAAAATTTTTTTGAGAGTAAAGTGGAACTAGGAACTACCTCCTAACCTACAAGCACACTAATACAAAAATTATTCGAATTCTTATTGCTTAAAAGTAAAATTTTATTGCCTCAATAATAATATTCGTGTTGAGGAAGTTTCCCCTATCGAGAGAGATTGTGTGTCACAGGCGACACGTCTAAGCAATAAGAATTAAATAAGTCTGAAAGAAAAAAGGCAATATTGCTAGATAATCATCTGGATGAAAAAAAGAAGAAATCACGAGATAATCTTCTACTAGACGCAATAAATATATAGCAAAATTACCACTAAATCAATCTAGGAATAATATAATAAAGAAAATTTTTTCATCTTTTAAAGCATTAAAATATATTTTAACATTATGAAGCACGTAAAACTAAAACGCTCCATAAAATATCCATTTTTTATTAAAAGGCAAATAAATTTCTTCAATATTTTTTAATTTTTTAATAATTTTTAGGCAACTGGAAAAATTGTGACTGAAAAATAAAAGTATTGCATTAATTTCTTTCAAATGATTTCTACGGGATATCATCAATTTTTTGCAGAGAGCGATATTTTGAAGATGAAACATATTAAGCAAAGTACAAAACATAAAAATTTTATATATTTTTATTGATTGTTGCCTAATTTTCTTTAAACTGATAAAAATACAATATTAGAAAAATATTACCTTGATAATTTTCGTTCAAATAATAAAAAGAAGATATTGAGTAAATATCTTCTAGGGAAGATATTTTCGAAATATTTGTAGGGTTATATTTACATCATGGTTTTTCCTAAGTATGAATATTGTTTGACGTCTAAAACAAAAAATACTTATTGCACATAAACAAAATTAAATAAAAATACAAATTCGATTAAAACTATTTCAAATTTTAAAAAGATTTTAAAATACGCTCTAAATTCATATTTTCTTTGTGATTATATATTGGTTGGCTTTTTATTCATTTTTGGTTCCATATTAGGGTGCATCAAAAAATATTTTATCCAAAAAAGTATGTTCGATATTTATAAAGATCTTTGTTATGTTAAAAATTTCTTAACTAAGTTTGAACTTAAGTGTATATACTTAAGGGAATAATATAAAACTGGGCCTAAAAGTCAGGAAATTTTCTCCTAAAATATGTGGATTTGATTAACTGGACGAAATTGACATTTGGACAAAATTCTTCAATTATTTACCACTTCTGATTAATTATATAAGAAATATTTATTTTATATATTATGTTAATTTTTAAATAAAATATAGCTTTAAAAATGAAATCAGCATTTCCTTTTAAGTTTTGAACCAAATGAAAGTGAAACACAATAGAAAACTAACGTTTTCGAACTATTGACAATGAAAATAATTTCAAGTCATTTGCAATAATGGTATCGAATGCTGTTTAATCAAAATCGATTTTTTGCTATCGAAAAGGAATCACTAACGAATATTTTTACATTTCGCTATTTATATCGCTAAAGAATCATGATACAATGTGAGCCACGGGTAAGTTCAAGGAACTAATTTTCGGGTCGCCAAGGATAGTCGTTCTCGAATATTTTGTTAAATAAATGTCCGCGAAATGTTCGAAGGCGATATCATCATCGGATTCTGTGGTCAGCTGGGTTTACTGAGAATCATACAAGGAATGTCGGGAACAAGCTAAACGATTGTGTCTACAAAAGAAATACAAAACAAACAAAAAATGGCATGTTGATGAGTAAATAAATGAATATATGGAAAAAATGGTTGACTGGATGAATTGATGTGTTGTAGATAAAAAAATAATAACAATAATAATATTGTATTATAACGATCAAGAAGTAGAATATCAAGACAAAAAATATGAAACAGGAAATACTACACGATTTTGAGCGGAACATGTGGAAGGAAGTTAACAAACAAAATAAATTAAGATTGAAATATAACATAGGACACACATACATACATACATACATACATACATACATACATCCATACATACATACATATATACATATATACATACATACATACAATAAATACAGACATACAATACATACATACATACACACTCACATACATTTTCGCATATGCTTAAATTTATACTACATTAACATCTCAAGCTAGTGTCGGTAGTATATATATATATATAATTATTAAAAGACCTGAAATAATTCTATGTGGTACCGGCAAGCACTCAAATTTAAAAAATCAAAAAAAAGTGTTTGAAGAGAACATTTTTTTTTGTTTGTTTTTTTTTTCTTTTGATTCCTGTAATCGCTGCTTTTAGCATATGTGTCCAGTTTCTCTATTGTAAACTACAAACTCTTGTAGAAATAGGCCAACTTATGTTCAATCAATGTGCCATTTTTATACCTCTGTTTAGGTTAAATTTATTTTTGATATCGGACTTAAAATGGATTTTTACAATTTTTTTTTAATTTCGATTTTTAACTAATATAACATAAGGCTACTGTGTTGATTTTTTTTTTTTTTTTATTATTGAATCTTTCTTTTTGAAATTTACAATATGTATTCAAATCTTAATTCTACTTGTTGTTTATTAGTTGTTACCAATGTAACCACTAATTGCTGTATTCAAATTTTAAAAATGTCTTCTAGTTAGGCTCAAAGTATCGGTTCTTTTTAGCCTCTGGTGACCTTCGAACTGAAGCAGACCCCGAGCGAGGTAGTTAGGGTGGGCCATTAGTTTATTGATGTAGCTAATTGAATATTTTTTAATTTCCTCCTGGATAGTGGGGACGTTGAGATCTCTATGGATAATATCATTACGTATATACCATGGGGCGCAGACAATTTGTCGTAATATTCTAGACTGTCTTCTTTGAAGCTTTTGGATATTAGATGCACATGCAGTACCCCATAATTGGATGCCATATGTCCATATTGGTTTTATGATGGACTTGTATAAGAGAATTTTGTTGTCTAAAGACAAGTTTGAGTTTCGACCGAGAAGCCAATGTAGTTGGGCTGCTTTAATTTTCATAGCCGTTATTTTCGCTTCAATATGACGAGACCAGGTCAAGCGTCTATCTATATGAATTCCCAAGTACTTAACATGGTTTTCTACCGGAATAGTGATGTTATTTATTTTTACAGCTGGGCACGTTTGTGTTCTGAGCGTGAAAGTTAAGTGAGCACATTTAGCCGGGTTAACCTTTATTCTCCATTTTTCTAGCCAGGCCTCAAGTTCATTGATGTGGTACTGCAGATTTTGCGATGCGACTTTTGGATCATGGTTAACGCTAATAAATACTGTGTCGTCTGCAAATGTAGAGGTATGCGTGTTCAAGTTTGTTGGCATATCCGCTGTGTATATTATATATAGAAGCGGTCCTAATATGCTGCCTTGGGGGACACCAGCAGTAATTTTCTTGAGGAGGAGTATTTATCTTGAGACCTTACCATGAATGTTCTGCCTGTTAGATAGCTCTCCAGAAGCTTGTGAGTGTTTTGAGGAAGCATTCGTGTTATTTTGATGAGTAGCCCATCATGCCAAACTTTGTCAAATGCTTGGGAAATGTCTATAAACAGGGCTGAGCAGTATTGCTTTTTCTCAAACGCCGATCTAATTAGGGTGACAATTCTATGCACTTGTTCTATTGTACCATGTTTCGCTCTGAATCCAAACTGGTGATCCGGGATGATGTCGTGTTCATTTAGATGAGGGGTTATACTTAAAACGAATATTTTTTCGAAAAGCTTCGATAGGAGTGATAATAAGCTTATCGGTCTGTACGACGCAATCTGGCTAGCATCTTTTCCTGGCTTGGGAATCATAATAATTATAGACCTCTTCCATGAGGATGGGAAGTATCCGACTCTTATTATGGCGTTAAAAATGAGCAGTAAGATTCTAGAAGCAGATGATGGTAAGTTTCTTATCATTGACCCTGTGATGCGATCAGATCCCGGAGATTTTCTAATATTCACTTTTTCTATTGCAGATTTTACTTGAGTTATATTAAATTTTATTGGATGGCTTACCTTATCAGGAATGATTGGACGACAGGAACTTGTATGTGTATCATGTGGCGTGAAAACTTTTTCAAGGTGGCCCGCGAAAGCGTTTAATTTTTCATTTATGTTTTTGGCCCAAGTGCGGTTTTCCAGTCTTAATGGAGATTCTTGGGTTATAGGGCATTTCATATGCCGTACAGCCTTCCATAAGCTGTAATTGGAGTTTTTTGTGGCATCTAGGCTGTTTAGGTAGCCTTCTATTGCAGACTCGTGGTTCTGTCTCAATTTGTTGCGAAGAGTTGTCAGGCATAATTGTAGTTGGGCCTTAGTGGTTGGGGAACGACTGTTTTGCCATTGTCTTCTTAACTTCCTTTTTTCTCTGATAAGGGTCTCTATATCCGTCGATGTATTGTAAGGAGCACGTTTAATTGTCCGCGTGATTGGGGTTGCATTTCTTGCTGCAGAATCCAAGACTTCTGTAAATCGGTCGACAGCTATTTGGATTTGAGATGAATTTTTTAGGGGAATGCACTGTGATAGGTGAGAGCTCACATACATTTTATACTTTAACCAATTTGTGTTTCTGTTTGGATAGGAAATAAAGTTTGCAGCTGCGGCGTCAGAGTTGTCTCTTAAAATGAGGATTGAAGGTGAATGATCAGACGATAGATCATAAGAGGAACTAACTAGTACCTGATAACGCTTGATGTTTTTAATTACAGCAAGGTCAATAAGGTCTGGTAGCTTGTTGAAGTCAGTTGGCCAATAGGTAGGCTCACCACTCGATACGACATCAAAATTATTTGCAGTTACGGTATTGTATAGCTGATTACCTCTAGGATTAATAAGTCTGGAGCCCCAATATGTATGTTTAGCGTTGTAATCGCCGGCAGCAATGAATTTCTGGCCCAATGTGGAGAAGAAGTTGAGAAATGTTTCGTGTACAATTTTGTGCCTCGGGGGACAATAAACGGCTGAAAAAGTAAGTTTGAAATCAGTAAGATTTATAGATGTGGCCTGGATACAGTCTTCTTCGAACTCTGGCAATGGTAAGTGTCTGATGTGTTTGTGCACAATTATGGCTGTGCCACCACAAGCCCGTCTGCTGGGATGTTTTGTATCATACGTAAGGTATCCATTTACCCTAAAGCAGTTTTTATGAGTAAAGTGTGTTTCAGAGACAAGAAGTACGTCGATTTCATGCCTATTAAGAAAGTTTGCAACTTCGTGTTTATGTTGGGATAACCCGTTGGCATTCCAGAAACATATTTTTAACTGGTTCATTTGTTGTTGAGTAGAACTTGCAGAAGCATATTCTGGTTTCGCATCATTTCCTGAAACATGTTCTGCATAGAGGCCATGAAGTTATTCATAGTTTGAATTAAATATTCAATTGAGCCAGAAGGCATTTGTAGACTTTCCCTAGGAACATTAGCGTATGGAGGCTGCCCTGCGTTGGAAGTACTCGAGGGATTTTTCGCATTCGGGTTTCCTTTTAAGACATGGGCATATGATTGGTTTTGTTTGTTTGTTTGTGTAGCACTAGCAGTAGAGCCAGCGGCCTGGCTGGGCGCATATGACGGACCATATTGGGAGTGAGTATATTTTTGAACTAAAGCAGGTTTTTTTAAATGCAGGAAGACTTTACAACCCCTATAGTTTGCCGTGTGATTTTCGCCACAGTTGCTGCATTTCTTAACATTCGGGTCATCTTTAGAACGATTACATTCGGCGGTTTTATGAGCGTCGCCACAAACCACACATACGTGAGGCAATTTACAATATGTTTTTGTATGCTCATATTCCTGACAGTTTGTGCATTGGGAGGGACCCTTTCGTTTTAATGGCTCCTCAACAGTTATTCTTCTGTTGAGTAGGTAACGCAAGTTGTATATGGGATGAACTGAATTTTTGGTTTTGAGAACCGATGAATCAAACGATATCTCAATGCGGTGCATTGGTTGAGGAACTTTATTCCTGTTCAAAATGTCATGAACTGATTTTATCTCATACCCCTCTTGCTCTACGGCAGATTTTATTTCCTCTGTGGGAACAGAACTATCTATGCCTTTTATGACAATAATCAAACCCTTAGCACTTTTTAATTGATATGTATAGTAACTTTTATTTACTGCGTCCAGGTGTCTTGATATAATACGAAAGTTCGTTTCTGTTCTGGCTTGAATTTTGGTCTCTTGAATTTGCCCGCGTCGTATAGAAGCGACATAGAAATTATTCTTACCTACAAGTTGGGTCAACATGCTGACTATGCTATTTGATGTTTGCTCCCGCAGATAGATAGGTGGCGGTTTAACTTCTTTAGTGGCTGTTGCATTAGCTGATTCTGCTTCTTCATCGTCAGGTATGGATAGTACAGAGAATCTGTTACCACTTGTTGGCAAAGAGACTACGTTAGAGCCCTTGTATTGTTTTGCCATGCGTTCTTGTGGGGTGGACCTAGGGCTAGCCTTTCTCTTAGTTATTGTAATATATCTGTCCATGCCTGTTTTCACTTTTGTACTTTTTGGTACAGCTCCTGTATTTATTAGTGCTAATCGTGATGTTCCAGGTTTTTCGTTATTATTCCTCTGGTCAGACGACTTCACACTTTGAACCACATTTACGATCGGATCAACACACTTGCTCAGGTTGGGCACACTTGCACTTAAATTGCTATATGGAAAACCAGTTTCGCTGGCAATTTTTACACTTAAATAATTTTTATTTACTTCTGGGTCTCGAATGTTTTCATTGCTCACACTCGGAGAGGTTACCACAATATACGCATTTCTGCTATTTGTGCTGGGCCTACTCTCCGTGTTGGGAGTATTTGCGAGGCTCATTCACAAATCTCTTTGGGCACCTTAGTTATTGTCCTTTTTTATTATTATTTTTTTTTTTTTATAGGTAGGTACCTATTACAAATTTATTTTTTTTTTTTTCACCTATTACAATTATTTTTTTTTTTTTTTTTTTTTTACTTTGACTCACTGATACACGTCCGTACTCGTCAAGAGATGCCAAACTGTGTTGATTAAAATCTGTTTAATGAAATATTAAGAAATCACTATGATCGCTATTGTCTTCGGTGTCATTAACAATATCGCATCACTTTTAATCTTTAGACACATTGATGTAGATTATTGAAAACAGAATTTTTTTTATTTTTTTAGATTTTAGTCTTAAACCTCCATAATATTAACTTCGTTAGCTAAAGGTCATTCACGCGAACAGATTTTTGTTTCATTAAAGTCAGTTAATTTTGTTACTAAATTTAACAAATTTTTTGAACTCCAAAAGTAAACGAGTTTGAAGAAATGCCCATATATTTTATATATTATATATAAGTATCCGAATAACGAATATTCTATGATAAAATCATCATCACTATTTCATATTTGGTTTTGTTTATATTATTTTTGTTAAAATTTAACTATTTTAATAATTTTTCCTGTTAAAGTGCATAATTTTTAAACCGAAGTTGATACATTAGATTAATGGCACCTTAATCTAAGACTTGTATATATTAATGTAGTACTTGGAATTACGTGGAAACAGCAAACAACGAAAAAGTCGAGCATATGTGATTGTGCCGAATATTTAGTCGACTGCAGGTAGACGTAATGTTGGTATTTTAATTCAAAACAGGAGAAATAGACTTTTTCCTGTTTATGTTTATGATTTTATTATAAAATAGCTTAAATTGAACATATGTGCAGAAAATATTGTCCAGACCCGGAATTCAGTTTAAACGTTTTAAATAGCACATTTTTGTAATTTCGAAACGAATATTAACATCCGGAAATTGCAAAATATGATATTTTTGTCAAAAATTTACGCATAAATACAAAAAGAGAAAAAAAATTCTTAAAATATGTATGTAACGGAAATAATCTTAAACTAGCTTTGAAGTAGGATAAAATCTACTTGAAAATATTTAAAGTTAACAATAGTTTACTAAAAGTACATTAAGCGAATCATCGTTTTTGAAAAAAAATTTAAGGAACTTTCCTTAATAATGTTTAGTAAAGTTGTATTAAGTTTTCTTGAATATGGCTGTAAGTGTGTAGTTTTTCAAAAACAAAAATATACTAATATCTTAAGTATGAGCAAAAATTAAATCATTTTTGCATATGAGAAGCAATTATCTTAATTTTTTCAAAAATCCAACAACCTTTTCTAAAAGTCCGCTAATGTTAAAATCTCTTTGTTAATTTTAAGCAGGTTTTTTTGCATAATTTCTTGAAAATAATGGTATTTTTCAAACACTATTAAAAAAACGAAAAAACGGATTACTTCTTATTAATAATTTTCTAAGCTTGATAAGTTTTATAATAGATTGCAAAAACAATTTTTAAGATGTTTTTACCACAACTTTGAATTTGATGAATTTTTCTTGAAACCTAAATTTCTCCTTTTTTTATTACATTAAAAAAAATGTTGCAATTTTATCTTAAAATATATGAAATTGCAGTAATTTAGGGTAATTTTAGAAATAATTACATAAATATTTAAGCAACTTTACACAGAACGACAATGAACTTTACACAGAACGACAATGAAAAAAAATGCATTTTATCAAAAGAAAAAATATAAAAATGCCAAATTTTACTAAAATTGTGATATATTTAAGACATTTTTAAGCGTTGAAACCATATTCCACATTTGTATGGTGGCTAGGTGAATCGAATTCAATTGCAATTTCAATAGACTTTGTCTTGTATCAAAATAATTATATGTGCTAAATTTTATAAAATTAGCTTCAAAATTAAAAAAGTATCTTAAAAAGAAAGTTCAGGTTTTTGGGCACATGGTTCATATTAGGAGTGGACGTGACCTTGAACCAATTTAGTTAAAATTTGTCATATATGAAGATAATATCAATGAGTCAATTTGTGTTCGCAATCTGATTATAATTACAGGAAAAATACTCATATGATTTTGAAAGCTCTGTGTGTATGGGAGCTGAGCGTATCCCTGAACCAATTTGACTCAAATTCGATACAAATGTAGATAGTCCATGGTTGTAATCTTGTCATAGTTATTGGGAAAATTTAATTTTGAAAATTCAATTTCTTAATTTGCTATAAAACACTACTGCATCAAGTTTTATGTTTTTACGATAATTCCTCTAATTTTGCCGATCCGTTATATGGGAAAAGAACACTGTGTGATGTACTAAATGTGTCAAGTCCTCCTATGAATAGAAATTGCAAGATTTTTCTAATTTTTCTAAAAATTACGAAATTCTAAGACTAATTTCAATAGAAAAAACGATTTTTTTGATATTCCACGATCGGTCTATAAGTTTAGAAGATGCAAATTTATTTTTCAATCGATCCTCTATCAAATACAATGGTAAAAGAATTAATGGTATTCTTAAAATTTAATATTTTCACTTATGGTTCCAAAATGATTATTAACAAATTATTGCAATTTGAAACTTATTATCTTTTTAGATTGTAATATCTTCCAAGCCGAGGAATTCGTTATAATCATGCTGGCTAGAAAAATGTCTATTATTTAGTTTATAAGTAGTTCTGGTTTGCGAATAAGACTGTAAAATGCTACCTTATTATTTTTTTTTTTTATTGTAACTAACTTACGAAAACAGTTCTTGATTAACGACACTATTTACAAATAAGGTGTAAAATGTTGCCTGATAATATACTTCAGTAATAAAAATAAAGAAAATATTAAAAATATTATGAAAAAAGAAATAATAGAAAAATATTTTAAAGAAAAATTTATTGCAAAAAGAAAAATTGTATTAACAAATTTGTGCTGGAATTCAAAATGCTACCATATTATATTTGTTCTATAATTTGTTATACATATGCATATAAATTGTTAATAAAATATTTACAAAAAAAACTGTATTTGCAAATAAGAACTATGTATAAACTAAGTATATGTTACAAATATAGTAAGATGTTTCTAAGAATGAATAGAGGTCAATTGGGGACAGCTTTGCTGCGAAGAAAATATTTTTCTTAACAAAATTTTCTAAGCCATGGGAAGGGTTCTAAATATTTGTGAATCAGGATATTATAAAAATGACCCAATACAAATTACATTTTCATCATTTCAATGTAGAACTATCATAGACATTTTCTTCTAATTTATAAGAAGTTAAAAATATCATTATTTATATATTTTATATAATCGGAAAAAGAGGTAAATTAGTGTTAAAAATAAACCCTGGTTTATATGTTTTACTAACGAACTAACGACTTAATTCGTGGTCTGAAATTATTAACATTTCTTGCTGAGCTGATCGTATTGTGGATGCAATGTTAAAATTTTTGAACATTGTAACAAACGTGAATCTAAACTGGATCAAAAATGAAACAAAATTCCCAATTCTTAAGAGATTTCATGCACCGTCTACAAAAGACAAAAATTAAAGAAGGCATATTTGTCAAACCTAATATTCGAAATGTAATGATCGAAGAAGTCTACGTTTGACCGCCAGTTGGATAATTCAAGAATTTTCTTCTCGGTGATTTATAACTTTTTATTGAATAAATGTGTTATCAAATCTAAAATATAGTAAAAAAATATTTATATCTCAAAAACTAAAACCAATTTTAAAAAGATGACTGAAGATTCGAATTCAGCATCCCAAATGACCAGAGACACATATTTTGGTTGCTCAAGGTTTGGAAATCGGCATATTTTGAGATGTTTAAACAGTAGAAAACTGCATTCTAAAATCAAGTTTATATTTCGCAAAAATCGTACTAAGAAATTTAAGTACTGTTCGTATTGAGGTATACTTAAAACAATTACAGAACGGGATTTATTCTAAAATTAAGAAAGAAATACTTAATTTAAGCATGAAAATTTCAATACTAAGTACAATTTGTACTTAAATAAAGTAATTGATTCTTGAAATTGGAATTAAGTATAATTTGACTTGAATTAAGGAGAAAAATTTTATATTTATCTGTGAGAGAATATGGCTTAATGAAAGTTGCTCTCTCTGCTCTCTCACTCTATATTTGTCTATCGGTTGGTTTTAAGTTTCGTCATGCAATTTTTATTAGTCTTTTATTGTGCGTCGTTTAAATACTTTGGCATTTGTTTTTAATTTTTTAAGTGGTATATTTTTATAAATATGTGACCAACAAGTGAAACCAACTCCTTAAAGAGTTCAATTTGGTAGCTGATTTTGATTAGTAAATGCAAATTAAAATTGTTAAAAAAAAAAACTTAGGACATGCGGTATACATGAAGTGTTTTGAATATTACTTTATATTCTAAGTACAATTTATTATTTATTAACATAATTGTAATAACTAGTCCACCCTGGATGGATGTACATTGTGCATCTATACAAAAATCATGCTAAAAATTTTTTTTTTCAAAATACGCAGAAAAAGAAAAATTCTTCTATAGAAACAAATGACTTTTTTATGTTTTAAAGCAACCAATTCATTGATTGAGAAATTATGCCTTGATTTAAGTACAATTTTTACTTATATATTTATATATGTATATTGACAAATTCTTTGTCATTTTTTATATTAGGTGATTAACAGAGGGTGAAAGGGTAAAGCAAATTTAATTCTGATTGATTTCATATTCTTTTCGCATTCCATGTTTTGTCATGTATTTGTAAATACGTATATGTATAAATATGTAAGTAGGAATTGTACTTAAATCAAAACAAAATTTCTTAATAAAAAATAATAAGAGTAATGGTTGAAAATTAGTAAAATTTGTGAAAAGGCTAGAGGTAAATTATAATAAAATCTATTTGTTTAAATATTTTAATTTCATAATAAAGTTTGGCATCAATGTTGAAAATTGGTTGATGGACGATTAAAAAAAAACATGTTTTGAATAACGTGAATACAATATTATATTCAATATACATTTTTTATATTAAACTGACGAAAGACTATATTTGTCACTTTTTATTTATAATTTTTTTTCAGGATTACTATTTCGTTTCGAGAGGCAACAAAGGAAACACAAGTGGAAGGTTATTCTCCAAGTACAAAAATTTCTGAAGCTACCGATTTGGGCAGGTTTTAATAATATGCATTTAATGGAAAACATAAACAATAAATTTGAAAAAAATTAGTATTTCAATTTACTATATAAAGTAAGTATAAAAATTCTAGAAACTAGCGCTGAAATCAAGTATATATTCGATCGTAAAATAAGTCACGATTTCTAAATTCAATCTAAAGAAGGCTTAAATAGAGCTACAAATAAGAATCGTTCGCCATTCTTGATTCAAGTATTTCGCATTTGGATGAAAAAATCCGTGCTTACCGTACTTTTGACACCGCTAAGGATTGATTTAAGTATGGATTACTCACTCTTTGCGGAATAGCGATTTTCTAATATTAAGTTTTTAATCGTCTTATTGTTTATTTTTAGCTATTTTCTATAATGTGTATGCGTTATGTTAAAAAGGTCAACAACCACACATATAAAATTCTTCTTCTATTTGTCCGATAATTTAAACTGAAATAAATAAAAGTTATTTCTGCTAGCTTTTAAATTTTTAAAACACCTTGTTCAATTGCAATTTGTGCAAACGTAATGTTTTGCATGAAATATTCTTCTTGGGACCATAAAAATGTGATCGCTATAAAAAATTGCAATAACCGAGTTTGTTACAAGCGCAGTTATTTGTATGGAAAATGTAGGTAAAATCATTGGGACCAATGAAAAGTGTTCGCCATAGCCCTAGTTCATTATAACCGTGTTCGACTGTATATAGAAAAATTAGGAATTTCAGAAGAAGATACATGAAATGTTGAAAACTACTATCACTTAATATGCTCTGTTTCAGATCTTGATATTTCTTTCAGATTTTAGCAGTTATTAGAAGAGTAAACCCATTGGTATATATGGACTCGGGCTCTATATAAAACCAATTTCATTCTTAAAATCTAAACTAACCATTTCACTCATGAACATGTCTGACATAGCTCTACTTGGGACTATTCTTACGTGGACTAAGTTCCTCTCAGATCAATAATGAAGCATTTTCCTGAATAGCGCCAAAGCTGGGCGATATATGTATGTATATAAGCAGTAGTATATATATTTATTTATATTTGTTTTAGTAACACTATATTTGGATAATAAAGAAAACCTTTTTAACATAATTTAAAAAATCCCTGACTAAAAATTCAATACACTTGTCACAAAACTGTTTGCTTTAGGAAAAAAAAAATAGTTTGCCAAAACTTTCGTCTACACCAAATATAAATAAAACTTAAGTGAACTTAACGATAATAATAATATCCTGAGGAGTAGAATACCACACACACACATATAACACTCTTTTATATGAATGAATACTAACACATATACAAAATGAAAATTAATTCCAGTGGTAGAAAGAAGGGGTAAAGAGCCCTTCTAGAAGGCCTTTTCTCTGCCTGCATTCCTTGTTCATGTATTTTTTACACTCGATGTCATTGAGAGCAAGGTCTTAATCATTCGCGACCCAATGCGGTCCTTTTAAAAGACCTCTTGAATGAAAACTGCCAGCAGCCTTCTTAAGAAGTGTTATATATATATATATATATATATATATATATATATATATGAATATATATTGTATTTTTATACATACATTTATTGTTGCTTAGAACAAAATATGTTAAAAAATATAGCGCATCTTATTCTCATTCTGAAAGAAGGGAAGTCGGAAATTCTATCGGATACTTTAGAAGGCAAGGACGAGGAATTCCTGAAGGCTTTACTATATATAATTACTGCATCTTAAACGAAGGTATAAATAGATCTTCTAGAAAACTTGCACGATGGAGGCCTTCCAATTTTTACCTCTGAGAATGCGACTCTAGGAACAAAAATACATTTTACGCAAAACGCAGCCACGACACATACTCAGACACATTAACTACAAACTTTTGTTAAACTATGTACATGTATGTAAAAATGTTGGCATAAATAAATTATTTTTGAAGTACATACAAATAAATATATAAATTATAAATCTATATGCCCTTTATCTATTGTTTCCTTAAGATGTGTCGTTGGACTGTGTTTATAGGGGTAGAGAAACTTTACCCTTAAGGTTTATTTATGTTTGTTTTCCATGTATTTTTCTGGGTAAACGTTAATTTAAGATCAATAAGATTTGAGAAATTGACTTTGAACGTTTTATATTATTTCTTTCATTCGTGAAAAAAGGTTACCCAAGAAATTTAAATCATAATCGTCATCATCATTATCCTGTATTGATGTCAATCAACCCTTAAAAATTTTATTTGTTAATTGGGTGTTTTTCTTGGTGTTTTTGAAAAAGAAGAGTCAACCTTTTTTAATCAAAAACACTTTTCACTTAACCCACACACAAACGCATTTACACCCGAGGCATCATTTAAGAAGGGATGGTAATATTAGTTTGTCCTTAAAATATCACATCATTTAAAATACAATTTCATTTGAAATTTAAATGAATTTTAATTTCCTCGTAAAGGTTAATAATGGCTTATTAATTTGGGTTTCATTTTGTTGTGCCGAAAAAAAATATAAAAAACCTAAACTACTTTTCCACGTAAAATATGGGCTACTGGTGTAAAAAGGTAAGGAATATGAAAGCATGGGACTATATAATCCTTGATACTTCGTAGATTCTATGGCTCTAACTTTAGAGTTTAAGTTATACAAATTAGGAAAGCTTTTAAAGTGATTTATACTCCGTTTTGATTTCAGAGTAAATATTTCTTATCATTGTTTTTTCATAGTCTGCTTAATCATATCACTCACTAGATTTTTTCCCAAGTAAAATGAAAGTTTAGTTCATTATAAGATATAATTTCTCAGTTTTTATCTTGGTGGGTTCTGTCCAAATCTTTGGATTTTGTTTTCGACAAGAAGGACAATAAATTAATTTTCATTGAAAGGTTTTTGAGAAAGTTAATTGAAGGCAAAATAGAATATATCTAAATATATCTGAACTTTTACATAAAAAAAATTTGAAGAAAAAAAAAACATAAGTTTAAATAAAATACATCTACAATTTTACCATTATACGTTTTTTGTATACGTGTATATTGCAAAGGAAGCATAAAGTTTTTTATACGAATAGAAAACTTATGATACCTTATAAAATAAAATACGTATTCACACTTTTACGTAAAAAATTATAAAATTTGAGAACTATTCCGAAATTTCTTTTCATATAGTATAATAATAAAACATTTCGTATTACTCCGTTAGTAGATGAAAGAATCCAAAAAAAAAAACAAAAGACGAAAAAAATACTTTTTTTTTAATCCAACCCGCGAAAGTATAAATATAGGACACAAATTTTGAGAAATAATATATTAAAATGAAGTAAACTTTCTTTTGACATTTGAACGTCTTAAAGTTTTTGCCCAAAACTAGGGTATATAATTAGGGGAAAGTGGGGTATTATGACGTATGGGGTAATGATTTTGAAAAAAAAAAACAAAAAACGAAAAAAATACTTTTTTAATCCAACCCGCGAAAGTATAAAGATAGGACACAAATTTTGAGAAATAATATATTAAAATGAAGTAAACTTTCTTTTGACATGTGAACGTCTTCAAGTTTTTGCCCAAAACTAGGGTATATAATTAGGGGAAAGTGGGGTATTATGACGTATGGGGTAATGATTTTGAGAATGAATTTTTAACCTGTTTTCAAAAAAGGTTACTGAGAATTTTTGCTGCACTACATTTCTAAATTATATCAAATCTCTAAATACTCTGATTTTATTGCTTTTCAAGCGCAATCAAATAAAATGTACTGCAGAATTCTTTTAAAGTGCTGATGTTTCTGTGGAAGATATTCAAAATTTAATACTTTATTTTGTACGTATTCAAACTGCAAAAAGTTTTGTCCCAAAAGTATATGCTTTATCAGATCCCTACTTGACGTAAAAATTGTGGAATTGGAGTAATGTAGTAAAAATATTTTGAGATAAAATGCGATGTATAATTTAATAAATTTTCCATAATTTTTTTCGAATTTTGCTCTAAATATAGTAAAGAAATGGTTTAATCAAAAATACTAAAAAACACAAAATTGGGTCTTTTTACATTTTTGGGCTTTGGGCGATTATTCGTACAGCCGATTTGAATATGTATAAGAAAACTTAATAAAACAGAAAAAAAGTTTATGCTTTAGTAAAAACAATAGAACATACGAAAATTGGAATAACTCAATAAACTTCATAACGATAAGACCAAAAAATCATTGAATTAAAGAAAGAAAAGCATATGCACATAAAGTGTGCGAAACTTATAGCAATTTTTACACCTATGAATTAAACTATTCCAAATATGAGTCAAAACTGCATATTTTTGTAAATTTTGTTTTATTACTTTCTGTTAATTTTATCAGTTATTACTTATCTGTTTTCATCATTTACTTGAATTTTGGTATTCGAGTGACTTCGTTAATACAAAAATAATTTAGAAATATTTTCTAAACACTAAGTATCTTGAAATTTGACATTTTTAATACTTTCCATTTTATCAAAAAAAAAAAAAATAATAAAGTTGACTTGAAAAAAAAACTTAAAAATAATACCAAAAGATAAATAATTCTTATTATTTTTATGCAAAACGTTAGACAATAATCCGTTCTACATAACATTTCCATTGGAGGATTCAATCTCCTCTACTTTTGCATGCAATATTTAATATATTTCTTATATATAATTTTATGACTAAATAAATTATATTGTATTGGTATAAATAATCCAGCCTTGAATGTATTTATATTATGTACATAAAAAATCTACACCAAATGTCAATTTATGGCAATATGATGATCATTTATTTGCAAGTAATTGGAACATTTTAAAACCACATTAATATTGTTTCAACATTAAAACCAATATTTTACCCGCATTCATAAAAACAAATTGACAAAATACTTACGTACACACACTCACTCATTATAAAGTGGCAGTGTCGAGGCAAACGAGAGGGTGTAAAAATAAAAGAAAAAAAATTTAAATTTGAATGTAGTTCAGCATGAAAATGTTGAACAAGCCAAGTCCTCTTAAATTGTTGATATTTCAGATCTATCTTTTGTCGAGTGTAACTTTTGTGTGAGAAATTTATTTGCCAACACTCTAGAGATAAATAATACACACAGATACTCGTACACACATACATCCATATTTAGAACAATCAATGCAACAACCGCAATATTAGAATGTAGAATTTTGTCTCTGTATAAGAATGTTAGAGTGTAGAAGGATATTTAAGCTTAAAAATTCACATTTAACTACAAACTCAAGCCCACAAACGGACGGACGGACAGACAGGCGTAGAGTCAGTTTATAATACGAATATAAATACGAATAAAGAATGTCTACATGTTGTAAATATTAAAATGGTTGCAGTAAAACTATTTATATTGACATACAAATACACCAACACTGACACATATAATAACTCTACACACATTCATCTAAACAGTTTCATATTCATGGAGACAAATAAATACAAACCAACATGCAGGAATATAAATATACATAGAGATGTAGATACATATATACATGCATACATACATACTTACATGCATACATACATACATACATGCATACATACATATGTATGTACATACATGAAAAGTTATCAGCTTTCTCGTATCTTCATTTCATATGCTTGTAGACTTTTTCATATAAAATGACAAAATTTCTAAAATGTATCATCAAATTATTTATGTATTTATATGTTGTTATGCGTGTGTGCATATAAACATGTGAATGTTTGTAGGTGTATATATGTATGTACATATGTACATATGTTTGTACTTTTCTGAAGTTTAGTATAGTTTCAATGCGAAGTTTTTACATATGCAATCATCGCCATCGATATACGATTATGTATGTTACCTAAAATGCAAAAGATCTTAACTAACATTTTAAAGGGGTGCCTTTTTTTATTAATGTTATTAAAACTATGTTGAAACATCTTGTAATTTTACTTTATAAAATTTCACATTATTTTTTAGTTTTACCATTTTTCTTCTTGCTTCGGCATTTTTTGAATTTCAGTTGGGTTTTTTGCATTTGACATGGCAATAAGTGCTTGTATCTCTGAATTTTATAAATGTAAAATTTTCCAGTGCTTTAAAGCTAAAGTAGTATATGGGAGAAAGAAAACGCAATTTAGACCTCACCACGATTTTGATAAAATTTGGTATACACATTCATTATGTCAACGCAAAATTTGAAGTCCTTCAAAATGTTCAAATTCGTTGTAGCTTAATTTTTATCGCGGTTCAAAATTCACTCTTTTACATTTTTCAAATATTTCTCCGATTTAAACAAACTTTGGCTTAAATTGAAGCCCCATAAATCTAGCCTCTAATAAATCAATGAAATAATGAAATCAATATTCGTCCTTGTACCAAGGATATTTAAAAATTATACCTTCCATTTTTATAATCTTACTTTAATATGTTTCTTCAAGTGTTTTCAACAACATATAACACATTTGTAGTGCGAAAAAATCATTTGAAAATTGTACAAAATTTGAAATTCGTAAAAAATAATCCTTGAAACCAGGTTTCTTTCTCAATGCGGTCAACTGGGAATATTTTGACAATAAATCTGTGATTTCTAACTGATTGTTTCATCAATCGAATAAGTAAACTGTTCCAAGAAATCTATTTATGAGTTTCTGATTTAGTTTTGCGAAATCGTAAAATTTCGCTATTTTGCTTTACCTATCGAAATTTTGAAAGACTTTAAAAATCATAAAAGTATGTAACTTAAAACAATAATATCTTGGAGACGACTTAACAGATTAAGGCAATTTAAACTTTGTATTGAACTGTTATCATTTTCAACTAAAATACTTGGAAAATTATTAAAATTTCGAAAAAAAAAATTATTTTAATGCAGTTGTATTTTTAGATGCAATTTTCGTTGAATATACCAACTCATATTTATGCTTTTTCTTGCATTTTTAGAATATATGCAATTTTTTCATTACAATTGGAATCCAAAATTTTTTGCTTCACACTCATTTATTATATAGATTTTTGGAAAATCTATTCATATATTTTCATACACAAAACAAAAATTCAATCAAAAATACAAAATTAATACTGAAATAAATGAGTCTTTTTATTAAGTGTTACCTTTTTCAGCATCCTCCAAGCTCCAAATCTAAATTTTTTATATGTTGTTGCCAACACTTTGTTGAAAATTTTTAAAAAATTATAAAAATGGAAGATATGGCTATATATCCTTGACACAAGGATGGATATTGATTTCTTTATCTATTTCTTTTCAAATTGTTTTTTTTTACAAATACAATTAGAAACTAGTTTTATAAGGTATCAATTTCAGCCAAAGTTTGTTTAAATGGGACAAATGGGTCCGAAGACATATGGATTTAAATTTCATGTATTTTAAATAATTTTCTGATAAAAGTAAACTTTGAACCGCGATAAAAACAACTACAACGAATTTAAAATTTTTGAAGAACTTTAAATTTTGTATTGACGTAGTGTGTGTGTTGTAACGATTTCTTCAGTAGTTGCATAACTGCTGGGAACAGAGCTACCTAATAAATAGGCCGTGCTCTTCGGTTTGGGTGGTGTGTTATGTTCCCAAATATGTTTATTTCAGAATTGCTTATCACGGACTTTACTTTAGGTAGGTTACTATATAAAAAAACAAAAAAACAAAAAAATTGATTCACGAAAAAAATAGAAGAGGAAAGAAATAGAATATGGTGATAACGTATAGCTTATGATGGTTCTCGCTATACATTTTCCAATTCCCACCCTCCATGCTGAAATAAATGGATGTTGATTGTCAGCCCTGATACAATAAAATAAAACAGAAAATCTTATCTACCCCATACCTTCATCATCCCCTTTCGTAATAAATACTTTAAAATATTCAAAATTTCATGTTCGAAGATAAAACAAGTTAATAAACTAAAAAATAATAATAAATAAACTAAGTAAATAAAAATCATAACGATAATTTAAAGATATTAAAATAAAAACGTATAACAAGTTAACTTATTACAGTATGCAATTTGGTAACCAATTGTAAAATATAAGGAAGTTTTTTTATATAAAAGAAGATAATTTAAGTCAAAAGAAATACTGTGACTTTTAATTATTATTATTATTATTATTATTATTATTATTATTATTAACATTAATATTATTTTTTATAAAATGAAGGTGTGCATTAATTCATAATACGAATATTTAAAATTGCAATGTTAATCACATCGCTTATAAGTGATTTTAATTTCATTCTTAAGAACGTTTATTTTATTAAATATTCATATTCATTGGCAATTTTTTTAAACATGATGTATGCATAAAATAATTATAAATAAATTTACTTTTGCAATATCCCTCGATGACAGCAGGCACCGGATGATTGATTAATTTAATGAAATTATGATTTTGAAGTAAAAATGTATGGAATGAATGTGTGTATTAGTTATTATTTATAAACCTTTATAAAACTTTAGATTTCGTTTTATTTATCTTTCTTTTTAAATATTTGAAAATTTAACAAATTTTTATGTGAAAACAACAAAAGGTCAACTAAATATTAAAAAGAAGAAAATTTAATTTAGTATAAAAAAACTGTGATATATCAAATATTAAGAAATTAATCTTGGTCGCTTTATGGATTCAATTAAGCAAAATTTGTTTAAATAATTGATTAGAATTGATCTGATCACTTAAGCAAAAATTAGAGGAATTATGTTGTGTATTTTGTTTAAAGTAAGCAAAATCAAAACCGTCTTAGGAACAGTGACCACTATTAGCATCGATTATATTGTCACTCTATTAAAAAATATTGGATTTATAAAGGAAATTGAACATCTTTAAAATAGCACAAACGATGATGTTCATCCGATGATATGAATGTGAATATGAGCACTTAGCTGGGTTTCTGTCAACTGGTGTAAAATATATATAATTGTATCCAATATCCAAGAAAAAGAAATTCAGCACCAATGATGTAAACAATTTATACAATCTATTTACCAACTCAAATTTTCACAACATATAACAACTTTTACTAATATCTATAAAGAAATTATTCTCTTTACCAACAACGATTTTGCTATCAATTTGCAAACACAAAAAATAATAATTTAAATTTTAAAAATAAAAATTTAATGCTTATGTGTGTCTTGCACAAAAATAATTAGTAAAAAAAAACAACAAATTTTGAAACAACATTTATAAAAATATTTACATCACAATGTATACCGAATTTCATCAAAATCGGGTATGGTGAGGTTCTTCGAGTGTTCAAAAATTTTTGTTTTCTCCCATATACATACAGGCCTAAATACGAACACTCAGCTTAGTCAACACAATAGATAACAATCAACTTGACTTACTCTTATGGTAGCAAACAAGAAATTTTTAATTAAAAATAAGATTTTAAAATTATGTATACTCAAGATTTAAAAAAAAACCTTAAAAGTTTTTAAAGAATTCATACTAAAACAAAATGTAAATCTTATGTTTGAATATAATAATTTAAAGAGATCATTTCAAATCGTTTTCTTCTTTCACAGTCGTCCTTTTTATGTTGTTTAAAATTCCATCTTATGATACCCAAGTAGAAGACTAATTGTTTTTGCTTACTATTAATTTTATTCATTTTACTAATCATCATTCAATCAGTACAAACTTAGTACAAACTAAAAGTACTATAAAATAATGCAGTAAAACTTAAAACAACACCTCAGATATAACACATTCAAATCAATACATTCAAAAAATAGAAAATTGAACAGAAATGGTAAATAGAAAACATCTAAAAATTTTTGTGGATCTAAACATTGGAGAGAGTCAGATAAGGATTTTATTATGTACATGTTATTAAAATTTATTAGGAAAATTTTAAAGAAAATAGTCTTTAAAATGGATGCTTACTTTATTTATCAATATTTATTATATACAATTTGTTTATTTTTGCTTATATTGATATTGACCTGTGCAATCCAAATATATACATTTAAACGTACTCAAAATTATTAAAGAGGATATCTTTATATTATGCATATATTATAAACAGGGCTACTTTAAATATGCACGAAAAAAATTAAAATATGCGTTTTGAAAGCACACAAAAATGATATAATATGCAAAGAAATATGCATAAGAAATTGAAAAATTCATGTATTTTCCTGTACAAATAAATTTTTGACAGCTTTCGGTTTTTTATATAAAAAAATAAAAATAAAAATATAATAAAAATATATGTCAATAAACCACGACAGTTATATTTGATATGTAACAATTTTTTCTTTACAATTACGTACGGAGTATTAGAAAAATACAAAATAATTTATACTAATTTGTTAATAATACTCCAAAAAATCACACAAAAATAACATTTTTGTTAAGATAACTACTGTTTATTCATTATATTCAAATCTTTGCAAAGATTAGAAAAAATGAATTTTTGGTCAAATACTTGTGAAATATGTAAAAACTTATTTTCAAGCAAAAAGCTTGAAAAACTTGCCCTAATTATAAAGCAAGTAAGAATAATATAATCGGATTGTAATGCGTATTTGTATAAATTATACGTATACATAATATTATGTTGATACTGACACTTATATGAGATTACTACACTTATTTATATGAGATATACATCATTGTAGTATTTATTTATATAAAACATGTTTACCAAATATTAACTTCATATAATCATTTGTATGAGCTTTATGAACAATAAATTGATTTTCGAAAGATGAGTTTATATGGAATCTGTGAACAATTAATGAGCAATATTCAAGATACGTGGCATAAAGATTTATAGTTATATAAAACTTATTTGTACAGAATTTCATTGAAATATTGCTCATAAATGCCTTAATTATGATCGTTAAACCCTATTCCGGGAGGATATTGTTATGGGTTCTTATGCTAAAATTTCTACCTACAGTTTGATTATAAAATTTACATGGACGGACAGATGGACTCAGGAAAAGTTTCTAAGCCTATTGGTATATTTTAAGCTATTTTTGGGTGCTATAAACACCAGATAAATGGATAATATACCCCCCATTATAGTGGTGTAGGGTATAATGAGATGTAAGCTTGTTTGTTTATTTGTTGCTTTTCTTCTAAATTTTTTACATACCAACTGAAGAGATTTATTGATGACGTCATTACTTCCAAATTACAAAAACTATAAAAATAAAACTTAGTACAGAGATAGAGAATCATATTGGAAGTAATATAAGCTATGCCAGAACTATATCGGATCCCAAGCCCATATCTTACACATACTTTTTAAAAAAGTATGTAAATTTTTTGCGTAACTACTCAAGCGATTAACATAGAATTCATAAAAAACTATGCCATACCATTTTTTAGTTGCCACGTTCTTTACCTCCACTTCTAAAATTAATATTGGACTATATTTCTTACGTTCTTATGTTTCAAAATCTGAGACTTTTAACATAAAATTAAGCACAATGAAAGTACATAATATTAGAAGAAATATGAGCTATATTTATCCGAAGTCACGGCTGCAGAATGTATTTTTCCCTATAATGTTTCATGCGAATTATTGGCCAATTCACTTTAAATGCATGTGCTCTTCTGAATGAATAAGAAGATCAAATGTAGTAAAGAATATTCTATATTATTTCAGAAAACTAATTCACTTCAATATTGAATATTGAATTCTATCGAAACTTTAATATTGTCGTTAATCCAACATACATCACACCGTATTCATCAGATTTCTTAACACTTGTACCAACCATAATTATATATTAGCATATAACACTGAGTATCATCTGACAACGTTAAAATTGATACTATTCGCTCAACTCTATTCAGAACCTGTTACAAAATCAAGTGAGTCAATCATATATTGTCTTATGGTCCCAATCTCGAATTACCTCAATTTATAACTAAATGAATATTAATAACAAACGTTGGATATATAGCTACATCATTTTGCCGATAGTATGGCTAGCAAGTCTTCTGTAGAGCGACCCCAATGAAAACCGTTCTGCCAAATATTACATATTTCTTTTTTTTTTTTTTTTTTTTGTTTAGCACTAACAAGGTTAATGATCAGTGCTGATATACCATTCGGCCAGTTACCCTTTCAAGTAAATGTAGTGTAATAAAAGTAGTAAGTGTAGTGGCTTTCCTACAAGTGCGAATTACTTGTAAATAACTCTGCCAAGAGGTTAGCCTTTTCTAACTACTGTTTATATTAATATAAAATTAATATGCATAACGTTTAAGAGATATCAAGGAAAAAATATGAAATAAATTCTAAATCCTCAGAAAAATATGGGTTTCATTCAAAAAGACCTTTTCCGATCTTCAGATTCCAATGTAGGTTAATTTCAAAATGAATTTTTATTCCTTAGATAATTGCTTTTAATAAACAAAACATAAATATAAGTTTTAAAAATTTTAAAATTTTAAAATTTTTTATTTGAAAATATTCACACCTATTTCATTGTCGATATATTTATATTTTATTTATTAAATGCAACTATCAAAGGAATAAAAAAAATCATTTCGGAATTAAACTATATTGGATTTTGAAGATCGGAAGAGGACTTTTTGAAAAAAAAAAACATATTTTTCTGTAGACAACAAAATAGATGTGTTTGTAAAAATATTAAAATTATAAAATAATTTCCTATTTTTCAAAGTACGAGTAAATATTAAAAGGAGGAAACAACTTACTCAGACCCATAAACTATGATACGAAGAATGTAATATGTAAAAACTATAAAAATATATAAGAAAATATGTAAAAAGCTATTAAAGATAAATAAAAGGAAGAAATCCTTATATTATATGAACAATTGCCTTTAGGATATTTATTACTGAAACATTTTAATGAAAGCAAAAATGTGCAGTTTTTTTACCAGAATTCATTAGAAATAATCATGGGACTCTAAACTGAGTAAAAGATTCCAGTCTTAGCTTGGAAGGATAACGACTTCAATAGTTCATCAAGTCTGATGGGAATGTGCCCCTGGAATATAATATGGAAGTTCTAAAATAATCAAGTACACCCTGCTTTATAAAAATTCTATTAAAAATTCTTAAATATATCTAAATCAATAATTTAGGAAGCATTCTCTCTATTTTATTAACAAAAAGATCATAATTTTTAATAACAACGATATAATATCCCATCAAGGAATTTTAGGGATAATCAAGGAAATTCCAAAAAATAATTATAATCCTTCATGCTATTATTACATTTTATTATTATTTAGTTTAAAAAAAAGATAATAATTTTATAATTTGAAAATTTTTTTAATTATTTCGTTCACGTGAGATGGACCGTGATTAAAATTCCTCTAAAAATATGGTTTTCGATCAACAGTGTACATAATTTTTAACTATTTGTCAAAAAAATTACATCATATGATAGACAAATGACGTTTAATACATATTGAGTAAAAAAAATTTTAAATTAATTTTCATTCTCGCGAAATTAAAATTTTAGTAAATTTTTCTATTATTTAGAAAATATAGACAATTTCCATCGTAATTTATATTTTAGAGCATCATTGAAAAAGCCTCATTCTATATTGTTGACAAATGTATTCATTTAACCCTTTAGTTACACAAGTAATATTTTAGGATTTCCGGTCCATAATTGGTTAAGTTAAATTTAATAAGAAAATAAATGTAACCAAAAACTATAAATTCGTGTAATATAGTGAATAAATTTCAAAAATCTCTTTAATTCTATTATTATCGCGGTTTTAAAGGAATTTATTATATCATTATCATTTATATTTAAATATAATAAATACTTACTTCCATTCAACTAATTTGAAAAATTGCTAATTTAATCTTTTGGAAACTAAATGCATAAAATTTACCCTCTTGCTGTTAAAGGGTAATTACGTGTAATCTTCAATAATATCAGGATAGACCATTCCATTGGTACATTAAAACTAAATATATGTTAAAAAATGTCGAAATATATAAAATTATATGTTTGAATAAAGAAAATATGATAAAAAAAAAAACGTTTATTAAAAACTTAATATTCCTCGACTGAAAGGACACATAACAATTAGATGAATAATATTTAGATAACATTCAGATGAATATTCCAAGCCTTAGTATGCCTCTATTACAATTTTAAGTTAATTTTCTTTTAAAGAAAATTTTGACTATGATATTCAAAAAATATACGTATTCTTAGAGGTGTTTTGAAAATGGTCCAGCTCACGTAAATTTAAACATCAGTTGTAATATTTTGGGAATTATATAAGAATGGGAATTATATAAGACCAATCTTCATTTTTTGAGGGAGGTACATTTGGAATTTCTTTTCGTGAGATATATATAAATATTAAATTTAATCATGAATTT
Organism: Protocalliphora azurea; assembly: GCA_932274085.1. Classification (NCBI taxonomy): domain Eukaryota; kingdom Metazoa; phylum Arthropoda; class Insecta; order Diptera; family Calliphoridae; genus Protocalliphora; species Protocalliphora azurea. Next base: position 47,850,879 of record OW026523.1, read on the forward strand.
TAATATAGGAAATATATGAAAAAAAAGATTTTTACATTTCGAAAGCAAATAAAATCAAACGAATTATGTTGTTATGCAGACCACTACCACGAAAAGTAATGGATAAATTTTTATAAAAAATTTGCACAATATGTAATGAAATATAACAATGGAAGGTGGAAAACGATATAACTTAAGTTATGTAGTTTTTCCTTTTGACTACAGATTTGTGTTTGAAAGGACATTTGTCTTGCTGTTTATTAAATTCGTTTGTCCAAAAAATAATCTATTTTATTTATTTATTTTTTTTTTTTTTTTTTTGTTATTGCCAAAAATATTTAAATAATACAAAAATATTAATGGTAAAAGCGTAAAAAAAGAGGTCCAAAATTCAATATGTCTTCCTTTATTTAAATGAAAATATGTACACCCTTCTTATCAATTTTATGAAGGTGTAATGAAAAGTAATATTTAAGTAGATTTTTAGTTCTTTGTGGGTTTAATGCTGTTGTTGTTCCTGTTTCTTATGATGATGGCGTTGTAGTTAGTGTTTTTTTTTTCTTATAAGAAAATTGCCTGGTTTTATTGTTGTTGTCGAGGTGAACTCTTGTATCGTTTTATATTTTCAAAAGTATTGAATATATACTAGTATTTTCCATAAAAATTTTACAAATCGTCACCTAAAATACAAAAGGCCGTAACTGCACTTTTTAATTTTTACATCAAAAGCAAAAAATATTATTAAAATTAAAAAGGTCATAACTAAAATTTTTAATTTTTTGCTTTAAAATTAAGGAATTAAGAAAATTTTTTAATCATTCACTTAAAGCAAAAATTGATAAAAGCTCAAAATACTCTTCAAACTAAATTATTCTTAAGTGGAAAAAGTTTTACAGTATTTTGACTTTTGTTAATGTTAATATCATTTTGGAAGATATGAATATGAAATTTTTTCTGTAGACTTCTGTAGTTTGGGTCAGTATATTATAATCCCGTAAAAAACTAACATTTGATTTTTCAGTGGTTACAGCCTTTTGCATTTTAGGCGACGTAATACTTATAGTAACTATATTATACTATGAATGTAAAGTAAGTGTATGTGTGTGGTTATATGTTACAATATGGGTGAGTGTATAATTGTGGGTTTCGACAAGTATTATCTCATGATGAAGGTAAAATAAGATAAGATGTTATATTGTATGTTTGTATGTAAATAGTAAGATATCCAATTATTCGGGTTTTCATGTTAATCGGTTAATTCGACAATTAATTATTCGAGGTTAAAAGTTGGTCGGTTAATAATCGATTAATGGCAAATTATTCGATTAACCATCTAAAACATATAATTAACACTAACTATATTACTTAATCTATTAAAATAGTAATAATGATGAAATTCTTTCACAATGGATTCATCTTATCAGTTCTTTTGCCAATTTCTATGAAAAAATTACATTTGTTTGACCTAGTACCACAAAATATTCTAAACTAGCTTTATTTATTAAATTAGTATTTTTTTTTTTTTTTTTTTTTTTTTTTTGTTAATGTAAGCCTCTTTATTTTCTGTGTGAGAATGAGTTTTTTGTCATAAAATTCAAAATTAATAGTAATGTTTTTACTTACATTTTCTTGATGAAAATTAAAATTTTATTTGATCTTATACACTGGTGCATATTCTTATAAACGCACATTAATTTTTTTAATAAACTTGCCAAAAATGGGGCTAACAAATAGTTAAAGTGCTACAAATTAATTTTTTAAATTATTTATTGATCACTTAAAAAATTAATAACAAAAGACTTAAAATGTACATTATTATTTTTAATTTTAATTTTAGTAGCTTAATGTCATTTTTTATGATATTTTCCACATACGCACTTAAACTAATGAACCAATTTAGCATTATCAATAACGTGTTGATGAATCTTTGTTTTGGATAATTTCAAAATCATTCGGTCTGGCATTGATGCGACTAATTTTTGAAGAAAATCACTGTCAATTTTGTCCCATACTTGCTTAATTTTTTAGATTTAACTTCTTTATTGTTATAATGGTTTCATTCTGTGCATTTCTCGCGTAAACTTTATGTACCACCAGATTCTCCATTGCATTTAAATCCGGTCTGTTAGCCGGCCAGTCCTATTGTGGAATACTATGTTCTAGTGACTGGTAAATCGATTTCGATTATAGTCGAAAATCGATTTTCTTTGTCAAGAAACGATTGTTTGTAGTGAATTCTTACCAGCCGACTTCATACTTAAATCTTCGATTAATTGAAAAATTAACCTTGCACAGTGAAGAACTATTTTGTAAAAAAATAAACGTTGGAACAATAATACAATAAATAAAAATACAATTTATGAAATAATTGTTAATTAATGGAAAAACCTTTGAGTACTAGTTATATAAAATCTACATTCCTTCCCGCAGTGCCAAACATTCACGTAAAGAATGTTCCTAATTCTTAATAAAACAAGTCATCTTTTTATCAAGCCCCTATTTGATAATTCGACCAGATGTCTGTGTTTCTGTTATATCCGTAGGCGATCAAAATCTTTAGAATCCATTCGTCATTTCGATCCAATGAATACCCTGCTATCAAGACTGGACTGAGAAGTATAAACAGTGATTGAGTGGAGTTGAGTGGACATTACGATTTTAGAATATTTAGAAGAATGTAGACATTACATTCCGCGCCTTAATCGCGACATTACAATTCAAATTTAAAACTTTAGGACTTGCAGAAAATATTCCAGACTCGGTTACAGTATCAGTTCTCATTTACTTAAGTTATTATAGTGATCTGCGGAAAAAGGTTAATAATAAATATATGGATTCTTTTTATTATCTTTTGATCTTCTTCATACAAATTTTGTGTTCAATGCATTACACCGTCAAAATGTTTGGTTCAAAGAGTATATTCCCTGGTTTAGTTGTTAAATATATCGATATATAATATATACGTATTTAAACGTGTAAGATTCCTTTAAAACATAATCTAATTTAATTTTAATTAATTTTTTACTAATTGTGCGAATAATAATCGATTATGGGGATTGATTAATCGACCATAAAAATCCAAATTAAAATGGTTGTTCGAAAAATCGAAAATCGATTAGTAACTTTTCATACTATTCATGTTCATTAAACCACTATTTATATTGATTCGAGACATAGATTGCAATCTTTATCCATTTTTTTTATCCATAAATGAGAGAAGAGAATCTTCTTACGGTTTATTATAAATTGCACTGTTTATTTTAATTGGAACAAAACATATTTTTGATTTTTCTGCAGCAGAAAATGCTCCCCAAAACATAACACTGCCTCCACCGAACGAATTTCATTCGACCTCAAATCATGCCAATAGCAAGAATATGAATCGGGACCGTCCAAATTGAATTTCTTTTCATCAGAAAATATTACTTTATTCCACGCATCCGTCCATTTAATATATTTCCGTGAAAATTTTAAACGATATTCCTTATGATTTTTTCCATTTTATGTTACCATCTGTTCGCGTGCGACATGTTTGGAAGTGACAGGAAATTTATTTTTTATTTGTGTAGGATTTAGTTTATTGCGGGTGGCTTGTTAATTTTTGATTACCTTTTGTTGGTTTCCGTATTTCTGCCCTCGAATAACTGCTTTCAAATAGTTAAATTTTCGTCCAATTTCTCTGTTAGAACAGCCTTGATGACGAAAAAAATTAATTTGAATTTTTTCCAGTAAACAGAGATGTTGTCATGAGAAACTTACCTTAAGTGCTACAAACATATATATATATATATATATATATATATATATATATTCAACTGATATGATCACCAACATGTTCTGATTGCTAAAGTAAAGAAAAAAACAAGAAGCAAATATTTCTTACATAAAAAAGTACCGTTATATCGCGAGTTATTGCAACAACACAACATTGTTTTTGGATAAGAGAAACGAATATATAGGAATATGCGCCAGTGTAGCCTTGAAGTTATTTTGCGCAAAACTGTGTTTTCAGAATTATTCGTACAATTGTCACAGGTTAAGTATTTATGAAATTGTACTGTTATAATATTTTCATGTCGAATTTTATTAAATATTCTATCCCAGCAAAAAATAACATTCAAAGAAGTTAATAAGATCATTAACTTATGATTTAGATCATTGGACGATGTTCTCTTTTTTTAAACATATTCAATGAGAAGGAAGATATTTGAATCTATCTGCATTTTTTAATGCTCTTTGTATTACTTCTTAAGCATTGTGTTTCAAAAATATGTAATTAATAAACAAATTAAAAAAAATCTAAATTTATAACTCCAGAAAACTAAATTTTGGTTAATTGGTTATTTGACAAAAATTATTCGGTTTATTCGTTATTCGTAATCATAGATCATTTTAAATTATTCGAACCAAAATTAATCGGATAACCGAATGATTGTTAATCGATTGGATGCCCTAGAAAATATGCAACATCTTTCTGTATGTGTATACAACTAAAAATGTAAGAATATTGGAAATATAAAAGAAGGCAAAACAAATGAAATATTGTATTTCTCTTTCAAAGGATAATAACAACTTGTATTAGACATTCATCCATCTATTCTTGTTATGCTTTTTAATGTTTATATGTAGTGTAGTGTGTGCTACATTCACACTCACTCATACATTATTTCTGTACATTAGTATTTTCCCCCTTCTTTAGGTTTTATTCTTTGTGTTGCCTTACATCAATTGAGTTCATTTAGTTTTTCGTCCTTTATATTTAATACTTGTTGTCGTCGTTCTTCTAATATTGCCAGTGTAAATATATCGAAAATTTATCGATAGTAAATCATTTTGCCTTGATAAGTATGAATGCGAGTGTATATTGAAAAAAAAAAAAAATATATATTTTATGTTTATTTATTCAAGGTATTAATTAAAAATATTTATTTATTTTACTTTTGTATTATTTCTTGTATTCTTTTCTGCATTATTATGGGGGTTATAATTATTTTGTGTTATTTTTTGTGATTCTTAAAATAGAATTTCGTTCCCATGGTTGTTGAATATTTGCTGGTTTTGTTAATATTATTTGACAGTAATTCTAAGTAAAAATGACCATATTTTCGTTTATTTATAAATAAAATAAATACATTGACTCGAGTATTACATATTATATAGGTATTCATATTTCAAAAACAATTGTTAGTTCTTGAGAAAAGTAATTAATTTACTAACTGGTGTCGGCCATTGTTGCATAATATTAAAACGTAATTATTCATAGGAGACTCTTTGATCATCTTCGAATCCTTTGAAACCTATTATAAATGTACAATTTAAGGTTTAAGATTATCTTCCGATTAACAAGTCATCTTAAAAACATGTATCTGAATTTTTTTAAATATCTATAATAATATTTTTTTCTTATATCTCTTATTCATTTTTTTAATCATGTTTTAGATTTCCATGTTGTCACTCTTTTTGCACACATCTTTTTTTATACCCAGCATCCAAAAAATGGGGATCACCTTGGAAGATGAAATTAGGCCCATTATTTATCTTTGATAAGGTTTATTTGGTATTGAAAATTGGAAAAAATCGTACATATACAAAAAAGTTATATACCAAAACGCGGAGATTATCGGTGTCCGTCGTAATTCCCGGTCATATATTTTCACCAATATCTCATGAAGTCACTTTAAATAGCAAATCACTTATACAACGACTTTTTTATATCTAGAAACCACCCCCTGGATAACAGTCTTGACGCGATGTGGTGGCTTAAATGTAGGCTGTGATCTCTTTCTTGAAACTTCAGTTGTCCTCCTGGAAGCATCTGTTTTCCTGGAGAATACTTAGTAATCAAGATCTAGACTCTAAAGGCCAACATGACAAAAGGTTATCCATCCCCTACCCTCTTTCCCCAATTACCCTCTTTTCACCCCTCTTATTCCATATCCTCTTTCCCACACTTGTAAGGTTAAGGTGGTTGGTAGCAGTGCCGAGAACCTGAATGGCTAGTCAGTGGTTAAAGAAGACTAGTCGCTAACAGCTCCCCCCTGGCGCCAGGACACGGGCCAGTTGTAAAATTTTCTGTAGTCTGGTCCATGTACGCCGTCCCTGCATGGATGGTCCATCCCATTACGTGCCTACTCGTGGGAACTAAATGAAAAAAATTGAAAAAAACAAAAACAACAGCAACAAAAATTAGAGATGGGTATCTCCTCGGAAGACGACCTTTTGGCCTTTAGTCAAGAGACCTTGGTCGAGCAGGGGAGAAAGTTATAGCACCCCGCTGTCACAAAACACAATGGCTCCAGGACAGGATGTCAAGTCTGACGACCAGTCGAAGGAGAAAAGAAAGAAACAGAAGAGCCAGAAAGAGATTCTGAGACATCGCTATGTCAAAGCTCTCTTTATACTAGAAAAAATTGCCAAGAATGAGGCAAATGGCACTCAACATGAAGGCGATAAGGAAGATCGCGTCAAATACCAAGCGGTGGTTGACGAGTATCTTAAGTTTAAGGACTCTCAACCATCCACATCCCAGGCAGCGGAGGAAAGAGCCAAGCGAAACCGCTCTCAAGCTGAGGGTAGCAATTCGAAGAGGAGAAAGGTCCAAGATAAATCGACCACTCCGGCTCCTTCCGTTTAACGAGGTGGTTAAAGATCACTTGCTGATGGCACTGGCAAACGACAAAAGCGGCTATATAACTCCTGTAGTAGCAGAATGGGGTGCTAAATTGGCTGAACTCGTGATGGAACACGTACTCACCAATAAAGACTCTACAGTTCCTCGTTTTGACTCTGGTGAGATACACCGGGGCTACAGGATAATCAAATGCTTGGACGTGTTCTCTAAAGATTTTCTGAGCAAATGTATTGCAAAGATTAGTGATGCATAGGAAGGCTTAAGCCTTAAGCTTATCCCAGCGGGGGAAATCTCTATGAGACCGCTGGCAAAGGTTTGGTTACCAAAGATGAGCTGCGATAACCATAAATTACTGGAGTGTCTGAAGCTGCAGAACCCCAGTATCCCCATGGGTGACAACAACAAGTGTATTATCTTCGCCATCTCAGAGAATAGCGCAGTTGATGCAAACTCAAGGCATACAATATGGGGTAGCACTGAAATTAACGACAGAGGTGAGTGTCTATTTGATTTCACTAATACAAGCCACTTGAGCATATGCAACTCTGGCAACGACCCCACATTCGTTTTTCCGAGCTCGGTGAACCGTAATGGATGGGAAGAGGTGCTAGACATTATACTTACGAAATACAGATCCAATTTATCAGTTGATAGGTGGAGAGTAAATCCTTTTCTGATCATTGTTGGATACTTTTCGACATTGGACTCGTCTGCAATGAAACAGCGTCAACTTTCAGAAACCCAAGACGAACGAACTGGACTAAGTTCAATGGGATTCTCATGCACATACTGAAAAAAATACCTCCAGTCGAAGTAACGACTGAGGGTCTTGACCAAATTGAGAGCACATTAAGCAAGGAAATTGTTAAAGTTTTTAATATATCCTGTCCAATGACGAAGGCTAAAAAGAGTTTCCCTCCCTGGTGGAACAAGGAACTCTCGAAGCTATGCAAGGAGGCACGCAATGCTTTCAATATTTGCTACAGAACAAAATCGTGGTAGTTGTATCACGATAAGAATAGGGAATATAACAAAGCAATAAAGATCGTAAAAAGAGATTCATGGAAAGGCTTCTGCGAATCTATCGACAATACCAAGGAATCTGCTAGACTCAGTAAGGTTTTGGCAAATGGTCATAATAATCCATCCATTAAAAGGATGGATAGCTCATGGTCAGAATCGTCGGCGGAATCCTTGGATATTTTACTTAATGCTAATTTTCCTGGCTGTACAGATGTTACGAACCTCGCAAGGAATCGAGGATGACATGATATCCGTTGAGAAAATTTCATGGCCAATGGATAACATCTCTCCGTACAAATCTGCAGGCCCTGATGATATTATACCAAGGATGTTACAAAGTGCAAAGGTATACATCATACCCTAGTTACATAGAAACTTTAAACTCTGCCTAACCCTCAACTATGTTCCCGGAATTGGAGGAGAGTGAAGGTAGTGTTCATTCCAAAAACCGGAAAAAGAAGTCATGAGAATGCAAAGGACTTCCGTCCGATTAGTTTCTCATCTTTTCAGCTGAAAACCCTGGAGAGACTCATTGATTTACATATAAGGCAGCGTCTAGAGGGTACAACTTGACTCTCAAGAAGTCAACATGCCTACATTAAAGGTCGCTCTACGGAGACGGCTCTTCATGAGGTCGTAAGGGTCATTGAGCAATCCATTGAATTTAAGCAATACGCTATGGCTGCCTTTCTGGACATAGAAGGCGTTTTTAACAATGTTACGACTATGGCGATACAGAGAGTTCTGCACGAACTAGGAATTGAGGATTATATCACCAACTGGCTGGTGTCAATACTAGAGACAAGAATCGTCATTGCGAATTTAGGCAACAGTGTTAAGACCAAACAAGTTATACGTGGAACTCTACAAGGAGGTGTGATTTCCCCGCTGTTGTGGCTTATTGTCATTAATGCCATCCTGTGCGAAGTGGAAGACAATGGAGTGAAAGTCCTGCGGACGATGTGGTGTTACTAGAATCAGGATTGTTTCTGAACGTGATAAGCGATATCATGTCAACTGCTCTGACTACACTCAGCGACTGGGCCAAAGAATGTGGACTAGGAGTGAATCCGGGCAAGACAGAGCTGGTACTTTTCACCACAAAGACCAAGATTCCGAGCTTCAGACTACCACGCTTAGAAAACTGTGAACTCACCTTGTCAGACAATGCAAAGTACTTAGGCATTATTTTGGACTCCAAGCCAAACATTCAACATAGGGTTAGTAAGATAGCATACTATACCTGTAGAAAGATGTTCAGTCTGAATGGGGTTTGAGTTCAAAATTGACAAAATGGCTATACACTGCAGTAGTACGGCCCATTCTTGTATATGGATCTCTTGTTTGGTGGACCGCTACTAGTAAAAGATACGTGGTGGATCAACTCTACGGGATACAAAGATCCGCTTCCATTATCACTGCAGGTGCATTACGTACTAGTTGATCCGAAGCTCTGAATACTATATTGCACCTAACACCTATAGACCTACATGTTATTGAATCAGCAGTCAATAGTGCGATAAGATTATCTGCAACGGAAAGCTGGAGATCAAGAACGTATGTGCACGCGAGGATATTAAGTTTAATACCCCCGCAATTCAATCAATTTACTGACTATATGATTTCCCATATGGACTTCGGAAATACTATAAAAGTCCTATTCCCCACCAGGAGTGAATGGAGAAGGGGAAATCTTCTTGAACAATATGGAACGAGGATATACACTGACGGCTCAAAAATGAACTACGGTGTCGGCTCTGGTGTCTTCTCTAACGATATTGGACTTAGACACTCATATAGACTCCCTGGCGAGGCAAGCGTATTCCAAGCGGAAATACTAGCGGTCAGGGATGCGTGTAAACTAATTCGCGATAGAAATATTCAAGAGAATATTGGTTTATTTGTCGACAGTCAAGCGGCAATACTATCGCTCAAATCACCTAAAACTACCTCTATTCTAGTCAAACAGTGTAAAGAGGAACTGCTAGGACTAAGTGGACTGTATGACATTACTATAGTCTGGGTTCCTGTGCATAGGGATTACTATGGTAATGAACGGGCAGACGAATTAGCCCGGGCAGGCTCTGCTATGAATGCTACCTTATCGGTTTCTGTCGCAATCCCGTTAGGAACAGTCAAAAGCAGAATCCAAAAACACTTTCTAGCAAAGACGAAAAATAGATGGCGAAATCTGGACAAATGTAGAGTCGCGAAAGAAACTTGGCCTACCTACAACGAAAAACGCTCAATTCAACTCATTGGCTACAAACGTAAAGACATCTCGAGACTAATAGCATTGTGACTGGACGATAGGGAAACATGCAAGCAGACTTGGTCTCCCTTACAATGAATATTGTCGTAGTTGTGGCAATTGCGGGAAGGAGGAGACAGTATATCATCTTATATGTGAATGCCCAACCTTGAACACAATCAGACATAAATTTCTGGGAAGGTACCAATTAGACAACCTCTGTGAGATATCTGATACTAGACTCAGTGACATTATTAAATATCTCAATTCTACAGGCTGGATCTATTTAATTTATGTTCTCATTGTCCCTCCCTACACTTCTATCTCATTTCAGACTCAGTACAAGTCATTCACCTGGCGAGTAGTGTGGTCCCATCAAAATGGATTCTAACGAGTCTAATTGTTTGCCCGTAAGGTTACGAGCTACCAAGTAAACCAACCAACTAACCAACCATATCTAGAATATAGTATATGAAAAATTTTAAAAATCGGTTAATATGGAAAAAGTTTCGGATAAAATGTTATCAATATGGATCTAATCATTTCAAAAAATGTTTAGAAATGCTTTTTAAAAATGCTTAGATTCACGAAATTTCGTACAAGTGGTTAGCTTGGTTTTGGATTACACATTTTGTTTAACAACGTTCAAGCCCGACCATATTATACCCTTCACCATTGTCTATGTGCATCAAAATTCGGGACCTGTGGCGAATTGATAAACGTTACTTGTATTAAGCATAGTATATATTTCTATGAAACATGTTATTTATATACTTTAGGGTGATTCCCGGAAGTGGGCCTTATATGAGAGCTATGGTCTGATTTTCATAAAATATGGCACAGTGATTTTTACGAATGTAAAACTTACACGTGTCAAATATTAACTTGATTAAATTTTTATGAACTTAAAATTGATTCTCTGAAGAGGGGTTTATATGGGAGCTATGGACAATTATGCACCAACCTTCTTGAAATTTGGTACACAAATTTACGCATATATAAAACTTATATGTACCAAGTTTCATTAAAATATTGCTATATTTAACGCATTTATAATCGTTAAACCCCTATTCTGTGAAGATATTTGTATGGGGACTAGGTGAAATATTGAACTAATTAAGCTTCGTCATTGGACCATAGAAGACAAATTTTCCAAATTTCATTTTCAAAATTGCGATCTATAGTTTGATTAAAAGTTTACATGGACTAGCAGACTGACGGATGGACAGACGGACGGACGGACATTGTTAAATCGACCCAAGAAGTGATTCAAAGCCGATTGGTATACATTAAGGCGGTACTTAGATCAATATATTTGTGTATTGCATCACTACAAATGCATAATACCCTCCCCACCTATGATGGTGTAGGGTATGGGGGAAAGAGTACCACCCATATAAATTATTTATCACATATCTAAAGAACTATTATAGCGTATGTCTAACCATTTTGTAAAAATGGTTTTCTTGACATGTTCCACAATTAAGATGAACATGTGACGGTTCTATGGGAGTCCTGGCACATATTTTAAGGTTTTTTTTAGGGGGAGCAGTAGCCCCCATACTTATATTTAAATAATTCTTACATTTAAGATCTTAAGATTTTTCAGAATAATTTTCTCATTTACTGACAGAATTAAAATGAAAATAGGATGGGTAGGTCTAGTAAGTGGTAAATTTTAATTAACACTTATCTAATGAACTATTACTAATAGTGAAAATTATAGCATTTTACTCGACTCTCGTACTCGTAAAATTATTTTTTAGTGGTTTTATTGCAAATTTTAAAATCAATGAATCCAAGTTTTGACAAGATGGCAACCAAAAATATACAAGACCATATTTTTTCCTGAACTTCAAATGAATTTATCCGTTTCAGACAATTTTAAAAATTTTGGCATCGATTTGTTACAGCATATTCTTGCATATTTTAGTCTTTACAGCATATAATCGAAACACATTTCGACCATATAAAATAATTGCTAGCAATGCAGATGAATCGGGAAATACAGTTTCTTGTGTCATAAAAAATACAAAGAGCTCACGATCATCGGAAGGAAGATGATGATGAAGAAAAATTTAATTTACAGACTTTAGAATGCAACAAAATAGTACGAATTTTAAGAAAAAATTTCTCCATATCTGGATGTAATGCAACTCATTTATTGAAATGCTCAGTATCATTTATCAGAAAAGTTAAAAAAAGTAAAAAAAAAATTGAAAAAAAGTTCCTAATATGGTGGTCTGCAATTCCATGTCACAGATGTTATGGGAAATGTTACACATAAATATCGTGTAAAAGAAATCAAAATTATCGAAAAGTTTTTGGTCTAGCAAGCTATTTGTATATGAGAGGAAAGAAAAGCACCTTATTGAAGAGAGAAATGTAGGTAAATGAGTGCTTTCGGAAAAGATTGCTTTTTCTCATTAGAAAGCAAAACGAATTTTATTTCTTCTGGCCAGATCTCACTTCTCAATATTACAACAAAAAAAGTAACTGAGTTGGTATCAAACAAATGGTGTTGCTATGTACCAAGGGAATCCACTAAACTGTGCAGAACTCTATCCATTTGAAATGTATTGGATTATAGTAAAAAAATTTAAAGAACAATAAAGTTGAATGAAAAATAATATAGCGTTCCAACAAAAAAGTAACCGAAAACACAGTAAAGCTTTTATTCAGGGTATTCCAGAAAATATTAAATATTTTATTAAAAACGAATAAAAAAAAATAATTTTTTTTTTAAACTTTTAACTAAAATATAAAGGTCTTTCAGAAAACAAAAATTAACCCATTGGTATTTCATTTTTATAAACTGAATTGTATGCACTAATTTTTTCATGCGCAGACCTTAAGTTTAAACTAAAAAAAAAAATTTTTTTCCATTGATTTGTCAACGCTTCTAGATTTAGTTTTTTATTTAGTGTTTTATATTTCCAAACAAAATTATTTTATAAATTTCTACTTTTGGATTTAAAGTTTAAAGTTTATGTATTTTTCTTACTTCTTTAACACTTTTAAAAGGTCATATAATATAAAACTACAGATGTAAAGATTTTGATAGAGGGAGCAAATCCTTTAAATCGGTTGGACCATTGGAAAGATATCAGGTGCTAGTCAAATTAGAGTTAATGAGGATTTCCAAGCAAGAATACTTATCTATTTATTATTATTATTATTATTATTATTATTATTATTATTATTATTATTATTATTATTTTCTTGCTGTAGTCCTAGTCTTGACCTTAAAAAGGTTAAGATATACATTTTTTAATAAATAATTTAGCAAACAATTAATAACTTGGACAAATTCTGAGACCAAAACAAATGTCAAATACAAATGATTGCCTACCATCAAAAGCCATATTAATGAAGATGTCTGACCGGCTATTAATTGCTTAAAAATACTCGTACTTCATTCAAAACTATCATCTTAATGATACTTCTTAAACTCTGTTAAACAAAATGTGTAATCCAAAACCAAGCTAAAATATCTGGGAATATATGAGCCGTTTATTTTGAAAGTGGCCTAAGTCCATAAACAAAAATGATGAAATTAGGTATGAAAATAATTAAATTTTAATTTAATTATCTATTTGTTTTTTCCCTAGTTAAAAATATTTATTACGAGTATGTATAGATCATATATAATGCATATATGGAGCTACATATATATTTTTGGATCCGGAAAATGTGGGTATATTGAAATATATGACCATATATTTCCATACATATGTATATATATTAGGGTGCATCTCATTAGAAAAAACAAAATAAAATTAGTGTAAAACAATTAATTTTGAGCCAAGTATACCCCGTAAAACAAGATTTCATTCCGAATTTGAGGGAGAGAAATGAAACTTGGCATTTGGTTTCGTATTGACCTTTCATAGATCCTATAAACAATTTTATATGATCTTAAATTGTTGTAATAGCAAAAATACGTAAGTGAGTTATATGCAACACAAAATAATCACACGTGATTATCGAAAAAATTTTGAGATAATGTATACGATGCCAAGACAATACTATGTACCGAGTACCATTTCTATCCCTCAAATTTTGGTTGAAATCTTATTTTACGGAGAGTTTTTGTTAAAAATTATGTGTTTTACATAATTTTATTTTAATAACTGACTTGGTCATTTTAGAAAAGTAATAAACTAATGGAATTCAAAAAGATGAAAACGAAGAAAATTTAAGTTGTAAATAATTATTAACGGTTGAATAGAATAAAATGCATTTCAATCGCTTTGAGTCACTTTAAAATTTTTTTAATCAATATAAAACTTCGTATTTCATAGTTTTTCGGCTATTTGAATATTTCTATGGAATGAGATCGATGATTTAAAAACCTTTATTTTCCTCCATAGAAAAAAGGGCCACTCCAATGTATATTCATATATATGCTAGAAACTCTATTGTGAATGATAACTCAAATGTTTTATTTTTTTTATGTATTTTTGATTGATCTTCTAATTCTTGGTTTTCTTATATTTGTTACAATACAGAAAACTATGTATCTTTAAAGAGCACAATTGTCACAAAAGTATTGTTTGTCTTATATCCCATGTGTCCAAGTAATGAAGTTCTCTAGATTTTTCAACAGACTTTAAAGTTTAACATGGTTGAGATGTATTGTTTCTGGCATATGTCTAATAATAGGTATTTTTGTGTTTATAACTATTATATTTATTATAAGTTATTTTCTTTTGTGATCTATATGTATTATTTTAGCTGGGTTACTAAGATTTCTGAATGAATAAAGATGACAACTTAAATTAGTATAAAACTATTACGTAAAAATTAACCTTTTTTAATGATTTTTGATGAAGGTACTTAGGACACTTTCTAAATAAACGGTTAATGTGATACATATACAACACTCGTCTACTAAGTCAGACCAAAAGATATAAACATAAAGAAATAAATGTTTTGCGACCACACGTATTTATGAGAAAAAGTCCTTTTACCTACATATACGATTAACCAGAGATTTTAAGTATAAAAAGATAAGTTTGCCGCATAATTAAAAACATCATTTATAACTTTTGTGAAAAGAAATGAAAGTGAGCACAAAAGAAAGACACTAAAGACCAAAAAGAGGGGAAAATATAATTAAGACTGTATGTAGTAATTAATTTAATTTGTTAACTGTCAACATACTTTGGCTTGATACATAAACCAAACATTCCAACCACTTACAAAGTAATCACAAGGACTAAAGAGTACATCAACAACCATCAGCACAGAAAAAGAAGAATAAAAAAAAAACACAAGAAAACGAAGAAAAAACTTTTATATTAAGAAAAACATAATTCAAAAGAATCCTTACAAAAGTATCTTCATCCTATACATTATTATACAGTTTCTGTTTCTATTATTTCTTTTTTTGGTACCTTTACCAAAAGCTCTACATCAGGTATTAGTGTTGTGAGAAGATTTACTCTTAGTATTTAAAGTTTTAGAATATAAGCACACAGAAAAAAATAATTGTTATAAAAAGGTTATCTTTGCAAAAATTTATTAAGTTTAATCAAAATTTAATTAATATTAATTTTTTTTTTTTTTTCAAATTTATTTGAATAATTTGGGAAAAAAAAACTACCGATTCGAATTTATTCATTTATGTTTCTCTCACATATGTTGGGGATTAAAATCTTAAAATTTGGTTGCGAGATAAGAAGGTTCCCTTCGGTATTCATAACTGATTTTGGTTTCTTTTGTTTTTGACATTCTTAAAAACATTTAATTAAATTCACAAATTTTTAAGACAAATTGTATATTAAAACGTTGGGATATTGAAACATTTTTCGACATAAACAGGTATGTAAGATGCATTAATAAAATTGTATAAATTGATTCCATAAAACATATTTCATTTAATAAATAGGTTTTTTATATTTTTCAGACCTTAGAAAAATAAAGCAATGTGAAACAAATCGATTTTCTTCCAATATGTACGTTAGCAAGAGGGGCACAAGATGATTCCTATACCAGCTCAACTAATTTCTGTCAGAACCATCCAAGTTCTCATAGAAATCCGGGCTGGGAAAAAATGGCGCATAAATATTAATTAAAATTTTGTATTTGGCTTGTTTTTATTTTATTGTTCATCATGTTAAATTATTTTGTATTTTGTATTTTTATTTACATAAACGTATGTGTTTTAAATAAAGTTTATTTAAATTTTAACTCACAATAGTGAACCAAATGCATTCAATTATTACAACCGACTTATAAACATGTTTCCGTAACCTACTAAATTCGATTGCCAACAATTTCGGTTGTCACGTTATCTCGACTCAAGAAGTGATTTTAAGTTGAACGTTATACTTTGAGGTGTATGTTGCACCAATTAATTTATGCGTTATAAACATCAGCATAAACACATATTACCCCAATCTCTTTTGCTATAGTAAGTTCTAAAAATTCCCATTCATACAATATAAAATATTTTGTTTTTCAAATTTTTAAAAAATGCATTAAGCGCTAACTTCCTTTTCTTAATTTGACATCTAAAAGATTTCCTTTTTTCAACGATTCCAAATACTAATACTAAAACTTGCTCATTTAGTTAATGCCAAGTTTTGTTCAGAGCGACCCAATGTGCATTGTTTAAAATATCTATCTTTTTATGTTTTTATAAATTATTATATGTTGTTAATTATATAATAATTTGAATTAATAATTTATATACTTTTTAATACATTCACTTATTTAAGAAAATTAGATTAGATTTTCCCTGAAATCCTATTATCTTTCACTAGATTTTGTGCAAGTAAAATAAATTTGACTTGAAATTAAATTTTCTTTTTACTGGTAAACGCTATTGAATTAAAGTGTAGTACAAGTTTAACTTAATGTTTTGCACTGGATTCAAAGCTTGTGATACATTTGGTTTTAACTTAAATTCCGGGAAAAATGCTTATTGGATTAAAATATTTATATGAGACTATTTTCAATCTGCCGTGTAATTATTTGTTTTTCGTATCCACCTTGCGTAACATTTTTTACAGCTTCTTTATCGATTTTGATTTATTTTGCAAAAATTAATATTTTTATCTGGACAAATTTTATTTTGACTGGATACTGGAAAATTATCAAAAAAGCTGGAAATACAGCCTAATACAGCCCATCTGGCAACCCTAGGTAGAATGAAACCGATCAAGTTGGTCAGTCAACCATCAAGACTGCTCCTAGTGATCTTAAATCGTTGAACATTAAAATAACCACACGTGCAATCCAAAGAAGAAAAGTTAATACTGAAATGGAATTCTACAGATCTGTAAAAAACATTTTTATCCAAGAAAAAAAGCACGACTGAATTTAGGTGAGAGCATCTTCACTATACTCGGAAGCAATGGAACATTTTTTTCCCAGACAAATCGAAGTTAATATAAGCAATTTGAAAGAAAAGAGTGTTAGTTCGCTCCTTTATCAACATTTGCATTCTCTATACTCTCAGGGAAGTATAAAGCAAGGAGGCGACATGAAATGGCTTGGGATTCTTTCCGGGTGGTATTATGAATAAGAAAGTGCTTCGAAAAATTCGGCAGGAAATAATGTTTTCATATGCCAATGATAAAATACCGAACCCTTGGGTATTCAAAGATAATAAAGAAACAAAATAGACCTAAAAATTAATGAAAAATTGGTTACATCAGCAGGTGATAACCTTCTTGGATAAGTCCACATAATCCATTAGCCTTAAGACTATTTAATATTTAAAACTTATGGAAAATAGGAAATCAGAACAATATAGACAAGGTTAGGGGCAATGTCAATGCTAATAATATACAAGTCTATTTGTTTAATTCTAAATATAAGCCTAAATGATGCTCTGCAGTGGTCAAAAGGAAAGGAATTGTCACAGAATATTAACCCTAGAATACAAACGATATGTAAATTTTACGTACACATGGCTATTCGTCTAAAACACTTTATAAAAACAAATTCCATAAATATGAATGAAACATTAAAAACCCTTAAATATATATCAGGATTTTATTAATGAAATGTCTTGATAAATTATTACATTTTGCTTTATTTTCTGCAGAAAATTCATAGTATGATGGTAATCTCAGCAACTCATAATTTTCTTTCAATTATATTAATTTCATTGAAAAGTTAGAATTGACTACTGCAACGACCAAATTAAGATTATCTGCCAAATATTTCAACTTTCACACTGACATTTCAAATCATTTTTCCAAATTTATATTCAAATTAATACTGCTAACACTAATAATTCGTAAAATTTACATATTAATTTTATACTGTTAATACTCACGATACGTAAATTTTACGTAATAAAATTTGTTTGTATTTGAATTCAAAACATATAAACGTCTAAAAATTTATGTTTTTCTTTTTAATATAAGTTTAAAAATACTTGACAAAATAACTTCCAAAATTAAAAAAAAAAAAAAAAAAAAATACGTAGAATTTACGCATATTAGTATTCTAGGGTTAAGCAACAGTTTGTTCAAATAGTATTGTTGCGCCATTTTTTTTTTAATTTTGAACTTAGTACTTTTATGTTAGGTTAAGTTAAATGAGCAGCTGTGAATAGGGAAAATAAAAGCAGCTCACTTGGATCCTATTGGCCCTGTTGTGTTACCTTGAGGGATTGTGTGAATCTGCTTCAAATGTCCATATATGGGTTCGATTCTAACCACCCTGATATCAATTACAGAGAGATCAGATAAACCATGCACATGTGGATTCCCAAATGCTGTAGTCCAAATATCCGCAACATCAGGACAGTGGCAAAGCTGATGTTCTACCGCCTCTTCCTCCTCCTAAATAATCATTAAAAGGGAGTACTAGTACTGCAGTATCATAGATCAGCAATGTGATAGCTGTAGACTAACCAGTTGGTCCATTCCTTCACTTTGAAGGAGGGAACCAGTTCTTGCTAGTTCATCCGTAATAATATTTCTCGGGGTACTTGAGTGACCCCTTAAACAGATCAACTCTAGGTTTGAATATCTCGCCATCTCATTAAGAGAGTTCCGGCATTCATATAAGAGCTTGGATATAGAATAGACACTTGAAAGAGACTTAATCGCGAGCTGACTATCGGTACAAATTTAAATATCCACTCCGAATACCGTATAGTACATTAGCTAATTTACCGCTTTTCTAATGGCCGAGATCTCTGCTTGAAGAGCACTGCAGTGATTCAACAATTTGAAGCAAATGTTTTTCCTATTTGTGGGAATGAAGACACCTTCCTCTGTAGAAATTTGGATCCATCGGTACAAACCCCAATCAATCCGATTTTTAGAGTGGGATCAACTGAAATTGAAACTGGAAAAGAGTTTGGGTATACAATAGTCAATATTGTCAGGGATGTCATTTGAAATTCCTAAAATGGTTGCATGGCCATAATTCCTACTGTTCCATGCACCTATGGTATTGAGTCGCCGACATGATGGCGATTTGTTTTGCCATTAGATCGACTGGTGTTGTGCGAAGCGCACCTGTAATTAGTAGCGCTGAACTCCGCTGAACCTTGTCGAAATTCAACAGAAGGTGGATTCTTTTATCGCCTTCCACAATACTATCGTTCTATACATAAGTATAGGCTTGATCGCCATATAGAAGAGCCATTTTGTATTCTTAGGATTTAATCCTCAATATTTCACATAT
Source organism: Protocalliphora azurea (assembly GCA_932274085.1). Lineage (NCBI taxonomy): Eukaryota > Metazoa > Arthropoda > Insecta > Diptera > Calliphoridae > Protocalliphora > Protocalliphora azurea. Next base: position 47,870,420 of record OW026523.1, read on the forward strand.
GAAGCCCTAGCCTGAGTGTTTTGAAGCCAGGACAGTTTGGATTCCAGTATTATACTAAGATACATCGCACTGTCTAACATCTTTAATTCAACTCCATTTAGGTAAAGGAGTGGAAAAGATGGAATTTTGTATCTCCTTGAAAAGTGAACTAGTTCCGTTTTTCCTGGATTCACTCTAAGGCCACTATTTTTACTCCATTTACTGAGTACGCCTAGCGCAGTTTGTAGGCTTTGAAATGGTATCTAAATATTTTCTAGATGCAGTCACTGCAACATCGTCCATATACGTGACGGTTTTGAACCTCATGGAATCGAGTTCCCTGAGAATTGTGTTAACGGCAATATTCCAAATAAGTGGAGATAAAACTCCCCCCATATATAACCCTGTTGGTTAAAAGTCTCCATATGATGCCAATAATCGACTGCTGTATGTTCAGCCTTTTCAGATCCATTTTAACATCATCCGGGGTCACATTATCAAAGTCTCCTTCTATATCAAGACAGGCCACTAATGCTTTATGATTGGTAGCATTTTCTATACATATTACAACCGACTATAACGCCGTTTTAACTGATTTGCCTTTTATGACGCTGACAATAGGTTAGGTTAGGGTTGATTGTTTTACGAAGCTGTAGTTCAATCAGTCTTTCCCGTGTTTTAAGGAATAAGGACGATAGACTAATAGGCCTGAAGTCCTTCGGTCTCGTATGGGAAGTCTTACCTCCTTTTGGGACAAAAACGACTTTACATCTAGTTCGTGACTCGGGTATATAAGAGCATGAACTATTATATTTGCATTTTACAGTTTACACGTATGATGCCATCTGGACCCGGGGATTTAAAACGGGTAAAACTGTTCAAACCCCATCTTAGTTCATACTCTGTTATTTCTGAATGTAACTTGGAATAGAAGTTGAGGAAGCTAGGATGTTGCGTAAGCGACTACTCTCGGAAAGGCTTGCTACAGAAGTCCCTCCAGGATTTATGTTTCGCGTTCCTAATCTGGATCTTAAACCTCTTCACTGAGGATTTGTAAGCTGACCAGCCTCATTAAATAAACGGCGGAAGGCACTTTGTGAGAGTGTCACCTATTTCGTGCTGTTTACTCCTTCCTATGCAGACCTTAGGTCTGCATACTATAGAAGTTGCTCTGTCAAAAGGGTGAAGTCAATGTATAAGTGATCGGAGAATGAGCAATCATTTTAGACCCTCTATTAGAAACTGCAAAGGTTGGTTCCTTACCGTTGTTCAAAATATCTAAACTACTATAAAGGATAAAATCGAAAAGAGACCTCATGCATTGGTATCCGAGTTTCCCCAGGCGGTATGGTGTTTTGTTTCTGTCGTCTCCTGTAGAAAAATAGACTCGAAACCGTATTATATCTTTCCATTTTTTTTTTCTAAAGAGGCGGCAGGGACTCCTTATATATTACAATAACGATCCTCCTGGATGCTCCGTTGGATTCGTAGATTCTGGTCATCTTCCAATCACTGGTAGGGATCACAGGGTTACCGAACGGAATGAGTTCCAGAATCTCCTCTGGTTTGGACGGTTTGTCCGGTATTTTATGTTATGAAAATGAAAAATATATTTCTGTTATTATATTATTTGATGTTCAATCCTTTTATATTAACAATATTTTTCTTCAAAATCATGAAAAATTTACGTTAAACCCAAATTTGTTCAGTTAGTTTTGGCTGACACTGAAAATGTTAGTATCAACATAATTTTATGCACATATAAATCGCACTTATTACAAGAAGCAGTCTACAATGGTCCACCCGTACTATATAAGACCCTCTCCGAAAATCACTGTTCATCAAATACACAGTGCTGTAGGGTATTATATGGTGGGTTTTGACCGTCTTTATCTTCATACTTATTATTTAAATTCCTTTCCCTACTTCTTGGTTTTTCTAAGTTTTCATTTTGTTATTACCTTCAACAGCTGCGCTGTTTTTTGTATAATTTATTTAGTTTTACTCAGTACGAATATATTTTTCAGTGATAGTTTTTAAGTTTTGCCAAGTGCTTGTTGCGCTTTGAACAGTGTTTTGATTTTCTAAGTTTTGTATTCATCTTTTAAGTAATTTTATTAAATCTCTACCTTCAGTAATATTATTATAAATATTAAGATACGTATGCAATTGTTGGTCTCGGTTTCTCCCTACATGACACAGAGGGAAAACAGATTCGTTATGACAACCGCATTTTTTGCCAATCAAATTTTGTTAGCTGGGAGTACTATCTTCTAATTCAATTGCGATGTATGAACTTATAGTAAATCTTTTATTGGCATTAATAAAATGTTTCACATAACATTTTGTATGATATGATGAACAAATAGGAATTCTAATTCCGTGCACCGATATTTAGCATAAATTCAATGGATTTTGGTTTTTTTTTTTAATATGAATTCTGATATTTTAAAATTTTCTGTAATATGTATAAACAATTGGTTATGATTTATTGCATTTTATTTTATTCTTTTTACTTACCTTTTTAACATCTTGTTTATTAATTAATTCCAGCACAAGAGTGTCATGTATTACAACTAGGGTTGTTAACTATTCGACATTGAAGTTGAACGAATAAAATTTCATAATTTTTTTTTTAATTATTCGTGTGATCGAAAAAAAAACACAAAACTAAAAATACAATTCATTGACACAGAACAAAAAGCTATCCAAATAACACTAAGACTTCAGTGTTCATGAAAGGATTTAGGATATATAGCCGTGGTTTACACATTTATGAATCCTAACGAAATTTTTAATCATTTTCAACAGGATTTTCCAATTAAAAAAAAATTACAATTATAATTTCTAAAAGGCATTATAATTTAACAAAAAGTGGTTTTGAAAAATTATTCGATTAATCGTTAAAAATTGATGGAATAATTTTTTATTCTAAATTTTAAAATTTGGCTCATTCGAAAAGAAAAAAACTTGTTCCTCGAATAATCGAATAATTTTTGTTCGAATGACAACCACAATTACAACGTATTATAACCAGAATAAAAATATTCATTCCCGCCCAACAGTTTCAGTAGTTCAGTAGTTCTTCCCAAAATTTGAGTTTGAAAATACCAATATACACATTCCAAATCCGGTAAAATCTATAAGATAAAAAATGCTTTAGTAAAGTAATTTTTCCCAGCGGATTGTACTAATATAGTATCCAAATATGTGTCCGTAATTATTGTAAATTTTAATCTCATTGAACTGAAATCCCAATACCACGTTCACTTTCGTATACGCAAAAAACGAAGTTTTGTAACCACGGATGAACTAAAGCTATTGAAAGTATATATGTACTCGGTAACTTACTGCGCACAGTGGTTCGAAAACGCCTTTTTTGAAAATAATTCTGTAACTTGCGAACCGTTGGAGATATTGTAATAAAATTTCATAATGCCAGAGATCACGCTCTTCTGAGTTGATTTAAAGGAGCATAGATTCCTAGTGGGTCAGGGGAGTTCTGCGTAGCTCTCCAAAGTTGGCCATCTCAGGTAAATCATTAAAAAAAATCGCCAAAAATCATTTATGATCCCAGCAAAAATTTTTGGTTCCCGGTAATGGCAACTACTTATTAAAGTAGTTTCTTGGTAATGAGGCGTCAATATTATTTTTTCTACCCTCTATTACATAAATAATTACTCAATAGGATAACAGCACGGTTATATAACAAGCACGTGAATCAGTTGGCTAGAGTGCTGGATTAAAAAACAGAAGGTTCAGCCCCATTCAGATGCTGTTAGTTTTTTTAAGAAAATTTCTAAAAAGATATTTCATACTAAAAAAAGTTTTTATCGCTTAGAAAATTATGTGCGAGATGGTGTATTGAGTAAGACGTTAGTTATTAAAAACGAATGGTTAATTTGTACCCAAGTTCAAATCTCACTGACGGCAATTTTTCTTACTTTTATTTTCGTTTAGGTACATATTTCTGAGTACCACTAGAGTCTAAAAATAACTACATTAATTTGTGGACAACTCAAACAAAAGTAACTAGTTATTCAGACAAAAAATATGTAACTTATCTTTGTTTCAAATTATATCTGCTAGCTTACCAGGAAAGCAAATTTATATATATATATAGTCCTTGTAAACACCCAAAAATTACTTTCTGGCGATTTTTGGAAGATGTTTCCCGCTGGGTTATATTTATTCCGACCTGAATATCTCTTAAACTAAAAGAGATAACCTACATTTGTAAGCGTATTTCTTGTGGAGGTTTACAAGGACTATCTATACATAAAAGTTCTTTTCCGTCATATCATAAATGAGTTTTTGGCAATTTTTTTAAAGGATGACATACCCGAGATTTTCAAGTTAGGAGGGTCACCAACTACTCGCTAGAAATCTGCAATCCTCCAAATCAACTCAAAAACACCTCATCTGTGGCAGTGTAAAATTTGATTGAGTTTTTAACTTATTTGTAACGTATCTCACTATAGATTTTGCCATATTAATATTTTTGAAAGGTTTATATGGATCATAACACTTAGATTTAGATTTCTAATGTATTCGCAGTGTTTTGATTTAACTATTTTAATTTTCATCACTAAAACTTTTCAAAATTAACAAAAATTCTTTAATTTATTTTTTTTTTCAGTTTTTTTATCGCGCGTTATTAAGAGATGCGTCAATGCTGCACAAAACTAACATCAAACCTTGCTCAAAATCAAACGGATATCTATCTACAGATAGTACTTGAGGGAAACATTGCCAATTTAGCGCTTTTCGCTCTAGATTAATTATTTTTAACAACCGTTAGCACTTTTCCCAAAAAGGCGTTAAATTATTGCGTTTTATTTTTAGTACTATATTGATTAACAACACCTTTTAACGTTTCTATTAACTATTAAAAAATATCTAATGCGTTTCACAAAGCCTAACGAATAAAGAATTTATTAGCTATTTTCTAGATTCTTCCAATCTTCTTCTTCCAATTCTTCTTTGGAAAAATTTTGTACTGATTACAGCAAAGAAAATTTCAGAAATATATTGCGCAAAATTAAAAATTTAGAGAATTAAATTTTTTTGATAAAGCCTGTTATGGATCTGGATTTTTAAATGTACTTGAAATTCGACTGCATATTTACTTATTTAATAAAAACACATTCTTTATTTATTTATTATTATTATTATTTTTTTTTTTTTTTTTTTTTTTTTGTTTGAGATAAACTATTTGAGCTGAAGTTAAAATATTTTTAAAAATATGGATCCTGTAATGCTTAAATTGGTATTAATTAATCCTAATTTAACAAATTTGCTTCTCTGGTTCAGTTTAGCGAGTTTTAGCGCATTTAGTGCATTTTTCTCCGCGTTTTAGCTACATATAGTTGATAACGTTGCTTAAGGGGAACAGTTTTATTCTTAATTAATTTCGAGGATGTTATTTTAATGCATATTTCTTATGACCCATTTTGAAGATATCGCTGCTTCTATATTTTATTTTGAGGTTATTTTATTAATTGCTTACTTAGAAAAAAATGTGTTGATAGTTGATGTAATAAAAGGACAAATAATTACAATTCTTACCCAGTGGTAAAAAGAAGGAATAAAGAGCCGTTCAAGAACGCCTTTTTTATTGCCAGAAGAGCTTTTCCCTGCATTCTATGTTCATGTACGTTTTACACGCTATGTAATTGAGAGCAATCCGATGCGGCCCTTCAAAAAGAACTCTTCAACAAAAATTGCCAGCAGGCCTTCTGAAAAGTTCTACCAACAGATCTTCTAAAGAAAGGCTGTCAGAAGGTCTTTTTATAAAATATTTATATAAAACATTTAAAAAATCCGTATTAATAAACATGTCTGAACTTTTGACAAAACATCATAAATTGAGATAAAACAATTTAAATTTTCATAGAAATTGTTGATTTTTTTTAGGTGTTTATCTCTCCGGAAAAAAATATGAGTTTTTGTTAATTTATTTTGTTAAAAGTACACAGATTTATATATATAAAGAATTCAGTTTTTAATAAAATACGTATAATAAAAACTATAAATAAAAAATAAAATTAACTTAGAAAAACACAACATACTCAAACAAAACATTAAAAAGACTAATTGAAATCTTATTATTTGTTTTGGAATTTCTACTTTGAATGTTGATATTGTTTTTGTAACGGTTTTTGAATGGGTTTGTTTTTTTTAGCCAAAAAAAGTAAAAAAAAAATAATCTTTCTTCCTTTCTAAGAGAAGGCAATTAAGGTCTTGATTATATAAAACGAAATAAATTTGCATTTATTTGTTGTTTTCAATATAAAATATCGAAACGAATTTTCGTTTCGTTTTACAAAATGAGACCATAAGACTATACTATATTTCTTATACATAGAATTGTTGTTGCCTAAAACGAGATATATTGAAAAAAAGTGCAGCTTCTTACTCTCCTTCTAAGAGAATGGAAGTCGGAAATTCTCTCGGATATTTTAGAAGGCAAGGATAAGGCATTCTTAAAGGCCTTACTACATAAGGCTGGACAACATGAGCAACTGCATTTTAAAGAAGGTGCAAATAGACTTACTAAAAGGCCTGCACGATGGAGTCCTTGATATTTTTACCGCTGGGTTACATTTTATAAAACCACATCGCTGTTATCATTTTGAAATCATAACATTTGAAAGGATTAAAATATTACAATACCACTGATTATCAGCATAATTTTGTCATACTTTCATATGTGTTTTAGGACATGAATTTGTTATAAAATCCTTTAAAATACGCACACATACATACACTTCTATGCTCTCAGACAATTTCTGCCTGCTACAGACCTAAATACAAAATAAAAAATCACAAAAGTGAAACGTAAAGAAAAATATTTTGCAAAAAAATATCTAGCAACTTTTCTAAGGCAGTTGCATTAAGTTGGATGGATGTTCCCTTAGTAGTATATCGTTTGTTGTATGTAATGTTGTTGATGTTGTTGTTTTGATTATGTTTTTTGTGTTGAACTCTGAGCACGATTTTGTATCCTATTTTATGTTATTTTGGGTTCAATGCTCCTTTGACAAACTATGCTAAACTCTGATTGTAACTTAAATTCTTGCACTCACTCTCTCTCTCTCTCTCTCTTTTCTTCTTTTTTTATCATTGGTTTGTTTGACAGTGTGTATGTCATTCTTATACTTGTGTATATGAATTCGCTGTACTTGTATGGCAGGTGGTGTCTGATGCATTTTATATTTAACAAAAACTCAACAAAAAAATTAAAAAAAGAATACCGTACAAACCAACAGGCAGGAGATGCAAGAGCAACAGCTCATACAACGGCAGCAACAACAAAAGGCAAAAAAAATACAATAATAAAAATAAAATAGAGTACAATAACAGCAGCAACTACATCAACAAAATATAATATAGAAAGAAAAAAAGCGGCACAAATTCTATAGTTCGTGCTCTTGTTGTTGACGTTATCGTTCGTAATATATATATATTTTCCATTTTATATGGTGATGATGATGTTGATGTTGATGTGTGTTCGGATTCTTTATTGTTTCTGTTCAGTGTTTCCAAGGAAAAGGTTTCCCAAAAATGTTCAAATCTTAATACATAACACATGTCATTTAGATATTAGAATATTTAGAGTACAAGCAAAGATAAAGGAGTGCATTAAGTCCTACCTTAAGAACTCCAAAATACTCTTGAATTTCAAGGTTGAAAAAAGAAAAATTATTCTGTGTAAGAAAAATAATACTTTAGTCTCACGACCTCCTAATCTCATTCCAACCTCTTTTGGTTTTACACGGCGTGTTATTGGAGGCAAAGCCTTCTAAAAGAACGGATCTCTTATGTGCAATGCTATTTCAGAAGAGTTGAAATTGAATTTAATTAAAAAAAAAAAAAACAAAATACGTACTATCTCCATTAATGACACTTAAAATAACACTAAATGATTTTGATCTTTGTAAGTCTCGTAATTAAAAATATTTCTATTTACAACGATAAAGTTAATAAGTGAATGATAACCATAGAAGACAAAAATCCTTTTTTTTTTCTTTACTTTACTGATTTTTGTGTCTTTATGCTTATTTTTAATTAATTATGGCAAAATTATGAGCTTTTCAACATTTATTCGAACAATTTTTGTCTGTATTAAAAATGTGAGACAAAAGAATTTTGTCCAACTATTAGAGTTTATATAAATTTGAAATTGTTGGTGTCATGTGCCTTTGAAAAACCTAATTTCGGAACTACAATCCACAAATTATTTTGAAAAAAGGAAGAATTTAATATTCGTAAATGCTTTCACATTGTGTTCGACAAAAAGAAGATTTTGTAAAAATTCAATATAAAAAAGCACGTCGATGAATTTGATGCAGTATTTCGAATAAACCTGGGATATTTACAATATTAAAAAATTTGTATACTGAAGTTCGTTTTGATGATAAACTTGCTTGATATTTTTTTACTATAAACACCTGTTATTTCGTATATTTTGTATTACTTAGCATTTAATGAAAGGGAAACAAGAATTAGTATTGGGTTTTTAGAAAGGAGATCGAGGAATGTGTCTTAAATTGTGTAGGAAAGGTGTGGGAGCGTTCACAAAGGCCTGCAGGGGTGAATGACTGTCATATTTTCCCGTTAGGTAACTACCTATATAATAATCAAGTTTATTATGTTGTATCTGCCATACTTTTCAACTTCATATCAGTTTATACTCAACGATTATCTCCTTTCTTAGGTTATTGCATACATTCTTAATACGTACACCTGTTCTTATCTGGTAAGTATCTATATCTATGTATACGTAATTCGTTGACGAGGTCACAATGTCGAATATCTTGAGTTCTTTTTATTCTTTTCATCCGACGAAGAGAATAAGTTATTTGAATAGAAGATGTTTGTATAAATACTTCAAGAAGCAAGAAGTATAGCGCAATATTTACAATTTTGTTGTAATAATTGGGTCATTAATACATTAAATTAATACTTTCTGAATTTATAAGTAATTGTTTAGCCTAAGTCACCGTCCGTCCGGCTGACCGTGAATCAACATTTGAGTTAACCTATAAGTCACCATTTTGAAGAAAACCTAATGAAATTCGGCACGTGAGCTTTTCTTGGACCAATAATATAACCTGTTAAAATTGTTTATAAAGGCACAATTATATCACTGAGCTTTCTTACAAAAATTTTCCCGTAAATAGGTCAAACGCTTATAAATGTCTGTATTTTTATAAATTTCTTAACAGGTGCTACTAAATTTCGTGAAGATAGGTCCAAAATTAAATAGCTCCCATATAAGACCAACTCTGAAAATCATTTTCCGGCCACAATTCCTTTATAAATGTCCATATGAAGATGAAATTAAGTACAAATATAACTTATTTAAATAGTAGTCTTGTAGTCAAATTTCGAAAGGATCGGTACATAATTGACCATAACTTTCATATAATGATTTGTTACACAAATGCCAATTAAAAGTTACTTTTGATCATTAAGGTGATTTAATAAGGTAAAACTTGCTTCATTGCAATTTTCTTACTCGTTTTCAATATTTATGCAAAATTTTATATAAATATTCTTTTAAATAAGACTTGTTCAGAGAACAAGCATATTTTGGATTTTTTTTTCTAATAAATCGTTAAAAATTCGCATTTTTTTATTTTCATGCAACATATATAGCATAAGAATACCAAAATTTTATTTTGACGCAAGTTCATCTAAAAACCTTTTGAAAAAAAATATTGAAAATTTTTCTACAGCATTAACTTTACCAAAGGATATGTAAATATATTTTTAAATACCTACGCTTAACAACTCCATTGTAAAAAAAACTACTTCTGTAAAATAAAAATAACGCGAAAATACCTATAAACTTGGATAATTTCGATTTTCAGTTCTTACTACTGCGATTAAAAATTAAAAAAAAATCTGTAACTTCAACGGCGCACTACACGGAGAGTGAATAAAATTTGAGAATTTTTTTATCTGTTTTTACCTGGAATCAATTACTTTTTAAAAATAATAATTTTCAATTAATATCCACTTTTATCAATTTCACCCCTCTGTGAGGTATCTTTCAAAATTACCATGACAATTTAAAAAATTGACCAGCACGTCCAAATGATAAACTTTATTATCAAAATTACTTCCTGTTCCTAGATGTCGAACGAAAGTGAATCGAAAATTAGTTCGTTAGTGTAAACGTTGCGGGTCCAATTTAAGGTGAATCTACGAAGCTTGGTAGCCAAACTTGAAACGACTAGTTCGGTAAAATTCAGTTAACGGAAAGCCAGATAAGCTGAGAACATTGTCTCTGTCGATTCTTTTTCGCGTAAAAGATCTTTGAGTTTCGGAAAGTTTAATTAATAAAAATAATGACAATCAACGTCAGAATAGAAATTCTGCATAAAGTTTCTAAAGTTATTCATCGTGAAGATCACGTGAATTGAAATTTGTTTGTAGGAGTTTCTATGCAGTTTCAGGCTTATGCCAATAAATCACAATCGACTGATGTACTTAAAGTAAATATAACGCAGTCTATGAAAATTTGACTTCTCTGATTCCATCGGTGCCACCGAGCGAACTATCGAAGGATATCATATGGAATGTTAATATCTATCATACGTCATGTTTTATTTCATTTCAACATCAATTCCCTCTTACCATGACAATCGAATGTAACTTCTGCTACATCTCTTCGAAATTCAGTCATTGACCAATACCACACTTAAGGGAATTGGGATATTCATTCAGTATTGCGGAACTCAAAACTGTATTAAGTAGATATGGACATTTGATCTAGTGTTTCTTTATGGAGTTTTTCTATGCGCTAGTTATTATTTTGTGGCGATATTTAATGATTGTTTTCTTTCTTTTTTTTTTGGATTAAATACCTTATCAAGAATATGACCTTCTTTCCTATGATATTTATTGATGAGGCTCAGATGATTTCTTTCATATTTTGCAACTCTAAAGTATGAAATCAGTTGCAGAATAGCCTCAAAGCAAAAATAAAATAAATAACAATCTACTTACATCATCAGGTTACAATCAAATTATTTCATTTCAATTGAGAACATAAGATTCTATCAATTAATTCTAATAATATTTAAAATGTGGCAAGCCTACATTTACATTGCCTGAAATCAGAACCCACACACACACATACACGCTCACATACTGCCACACGAAAAAAAATAGCGCCAACTTTATAATGACGGTCGAGATAAAGAACGAACGACTAACAGAATGACGCTTTGCCTGACGGGCTGTCAACATTACATGGGGTTTGCACAGACATTTAAACAATACACATACATACGCAGACTTCCTGCTGGTTTATTTTGTTGCTTTATTTTATTTTATTTTATTGTACGAGTATTTTCATACTCAGTGAAAGGTATCATCATACTCTATAAATTATACAAACAAGGATATACATACATATACATCCAGCCACCAAAGTATTTATGGCATTTATTCATGCCACACAGACACATTCACATACACAACCACATCTTACTTACTCTCGTCCTCATTGCAAGGATAATGAATAATAAAAAAGAAAACTGAAAACGAATAAAATTTATAATAAATAGCAAAATCAGAGAAGCTGGAAGGGAGGTAAAGACTACAAGGAAAAAAAACAGCAGTAGCAGCATTTACAATATAAAAAGGAAAACGAAAGAATAAGGACAAATTAAAAAACCATTGAAAGTATTTTAAGTAGTATTTAGAAGGGAGATTTTTTTTCTGTATTTCTATGCGAGCAATATTTTAGAGGTTTAAACTAAATGTGTAAATAACAAAACGTTAAGGAGAAAAGAAAAAACTGAATATTAAAAAAAACTTTACCATCACTAATCTTTAATCTATTTAGTATACAAATTTTGTTAATTAAGTTTTGTTGTCCTTTTTCCTGTAATATTCTAAACAAGGTAATATTTAAGTCGGTAAGTGGGAAAAAAATAATCTTTTTAGTCAATTTTAATTACTGACAAATGGATTTTTATATCTAATATTGAAAATTATTACGTAATGACATGCTACATTTTCTGCAGATATTTTAATAAATTTTTCGAATATATTGCAAATCTTAAATCATATTGACTTAAAATATACTTATTAGAAGAATACAACAGTCATGCTGGTACTGATACATCCTTTTTAATAATAGTAAGAGAGTTTGCTTTGCTGTCACAATTTATATACTATATTAAGTCCTTTATATACATATATTAAGTCCTTTGCTTTTTATATGAAATCGTTTTTTGTCGCTTTTTTTTCTTTGAAGACAAATGACATCTTCCTAGGTATTGTTCATTTTCAGATTAAAGCAATGTGTTATGTAACCTGCTTTATAACCAGTTACAATTCTATAGTACATATTATTACAAAAATAAATAAATAAAATACAAATCCTTTACTAAGCAAAGCCGTTGTTTTTAATAACCGTTGTTTTTTTATGATTGTTCACAACAGATTTGGATAACTTAATATCATAAAAATTTCTTAAGTTTATGCCTAATTGATTATTTTGTTTTTTCGTTGATTACTTACAAAATTTTGGATTACTAGTTGAGTGTCCTGAGAAACTGTTTATTTTCATAGGGACACTCTACTGATTAGGTATAATTTTTATATTTTAATCGCAAATATTTAAGTACAAGATTTGTACAATTTGTGCAGTGTTTTTTTTTATGTTAATAAAAGCTTAAATTACAATCGCAAAATGGCTATCAAATTACAAAGTTTTGTGGTTCGCTATCTATATCGTTATTAATTACAGTTCTTCAAAGTTGAAAAATTTGAAAAATGTGATTGAAACCAACCAGAGCTTTTATTCCTTTTTTATTTATTTTTTTTTATTCTTTTTTTTAATTTTATAAAGAACTGTAAAATAGTTGTATTACAATTAAAGTCAAAAAGCGTAGGAAATTATTTACTGAAGTCGAAAGTCACCGGTCTTGTAATTTTTTTATAGTGTGTATTTTTTAGTAGCTGTTTTTTTTTTATTATCCCGTTTTTAATTTCCACAATTTTCGTCTGAGAGCAAAAAAGTTAATATTTTCTGGATCCTTTACGAAAAAGTCACCAATCACAAAATTACATTTAAAAATTGCTTAAATTTGCATCTCTCACTAAAATGATTATATCAATTACAAATAACTGTAAAAAATGAAAAACAGCAAAATGTTTCAATTAAAAAATTTATTAAATGAATCAAGTAGATGATTGAGTGAATTAAAATTTTGAATGAGAAGAAAATTTTATTTGAATTTTATCTTTACCATTTCTTTTATTTAATTTTTTCCTAAATATATTAATTAAATTTTGATTTATAATGAAACTAGTGCGTTAACTGAAAAATATAAAGAAATAATTTTTTTCTGTGTTATAAGAAACAAAGTTGAAATAAAAATATCCGTCGGTTGAAATGGCGTTTATGAAGCTCCCCGATAACATAGATATATGATATATACATATATCAATAGATCGAAATCGTTATTTTATTTATACACATTGGATATTTTAAAAGTGCAAAACCCTTTGTCTCTCTTAAAAGTTGGCAATATTGTAAAATATAAAAGCATATTATATGTAAGATTTAGTCGTGGTTTTAAATAAATATTGTAAAAGATTTGTTTGAATATTATGCTCTCCTGAAAAGTTGTATTTTTCGAGATAGAGGGTTTTGAGTATAGGCCGTCGATATGTGTATTTTGCAATACATAAGTAATTTAGCTTAAATTTTTGGCTTTTTAATTAAAGGGAGATTTTTGCAAGAGTATAGATTTAGTTAATATTAGAATCAATTTAATAAACATTTTAATCGCTTTAATATCAAATTCCAATCAAAATTCCACTTGATTGGATTAAAAAATTTATTAAAATTCAAAACAAAAATCTATTATTTCTATATTATAATTTTGATTATTGAAGGAAATTCATTTAAAAATTTAATTGATATAACGAATTTCGAAATATATTTTTTTCTGTGTAATCTCAAATTTGATGACGATCTGAAAACTTTCTGGTTATTTTTCTAAGGCTTAATCAGAAAACAGTTTTAAACATAAAAAATTCGGCGTATATCATGTAGAACTTAAAATGAATGCTGAACATTCATCAAATAATATCGAAAAAATATCTTGGAGTAAAAATTCTAACAGAAGATTTTCAGTTAGCAAGTTAGCTATCCAAATCAAATTTAGGATGGCAAAAATATCCAAATACCAGAAAAGATAATATAGTATGTTACAATTACGTAAAAAAATTATCGAATTTTAGTTACAAAAAAATTTTTGAAACTATGTTCAGCAAAAATTAAAGGTTTGCATGATTTAAACCCCTGCAACTTTTAAACCATTAACTTAACTTTTTTTGGTATTAAATAAAGAAACTTAAAGTTTCACCTAATATCTTTTTTATTATTTGACAAATTGTGCAAAAATTATAAAAACACTATAAATTTTTTAGTGTAACTCAGCTAGTGATCATAATATTTTGAGTCTTTTTACATTCGATGTGATACTTCTTCACAAGATTGATGAATGTGCGCAATTATCATGTAAGCAAATGAAATTTATAATTTTGAGAATTTTTTAAATTTAAACTTTAAACCACGATAACTCTTGTCCCGATTAAAAAAAAAAATACATTCGTATACGCAAAAAAGTAAAAAATTACTTCAGTCATCAAACTAATTCATTCAATCAAAAAAAAAAAAAAAGAAAAAAATGTTTGCACCTCATACCATAATAATTGCGTTAATTACTAGATTCTGTAAAAATTGGGAAACAATATTTATTTTCAATTAAATACTTTTAAAAATTTCAATAAAAAAATAATTTAAAAATATATAAATTAATTAAATAAATAAAAAATTTAATTGAAATAAAACTAACCCAGCAAAAAAGCTGAAAAAGTCATGATTTTAATATTGTGTGTGTTATTTAAAGGAAGTATTTATTGCTGCAAAAGAGCTGCAGAAGTTCTTTTTTTTTAATCCATGGTTATCATTGATAAGATGCTCTTCTTTCTTGCTTCTTGTTAATTGCATTTAAGGTACTTCTCTTTAAGCTATATTTACTTTTGAAATGGTGAAGAAGTTCTTTTTTGGAAGCACGGTCTCTTTTTTTTTGCTGAGAATATTTTAATTAAATCAATCAAAAAGATGATTGAATAATTGAAAATTGAAAAAAATACTTTTTTTCTATTTATTTTATTTTTTGTAAATATTCGTCGCTGCTTTACATTTTTTGAACAATTTTTTTCTTTAATGATATTATTTTCTTGATGCAAGAAAAAGAAAGAAGGTCATAAAAAAGTGAAGACAGAGCAATCAATATTAACACAAAATATATATAAATAATGATTCAAAAACGTATACTTATATTTGAGAACTATACAAAACTTTCATTTGATGATAAGAATTTATCTCTTACTAACTACACGGAAGAGGCCATTACCAGAAAAATGTTATAAAATACGCAAATTTGTTTCCAGCAAATGTTATTTTTTAAATTTTTTATAGTTGATCTTAGGTTATTTAAACAAACTTTAAATTTGTTGTTTATTTTTCAAAAATATTTAAAACCAATTAAAAAATAATTGAATTAATTAATTCTGTGTAGTTGAAAATCATGTTTATTAGACAATTTTTTGTATTTGATATCTAAATATTGGTCGAATTATTAAGGAATTAGGTATAGAACAAAGGCAGTCTGATCGGACGTCATACCGTTTATGATAATTAGGTATTTAGGAGATTATATTGCTACTGTAAAATAATTTCTGGAAAGAAAAGAACAATAAAGGGAATTACATTTTTCGGGCTTTCTCTAGAGAAACATATAGTACATAAAACCTTTTAAATGATTGTAGGACATTCAACAACATAATATTGAACATATGTACATATTCATTTACATATGATCTCAATGATGTACATGAATATTATAAACTTATATCGTACAATTTGTACTCATGTACTTGAAAGAAGAGGTAAAGGTTTTTGCGTGACACACGATACTGACTAATTCCAACAATAAAGAATATATTTATTTTTTAAATTTAACATATTTTGACAATTTTGTGCACATACATAAATACCCCGCCATCATTTAGAAGAGAGTTTTTTCATCTATTCACTAAAAAATATGTCCCTTTTTACATTCTTGGGTGTTAAAAAGTAGAAAGTACACAAATTTTCCATAACAAAACACATTAGTATCGAATATTGATCTAAAAACTTATCTTGGGCGACTGCTTACATTCCCGAGCAAAGAAAAAGAACAAGCACGACATAATTTCGCTCATTAAATGTATAAATTTAAAAGTGATCAATGTTATTGCTTATTATACTCGTAGTGCTGAATAAAAAATTTATTAATATAAAACATTGTTAATTTTTAATTAGTGATTTTTGTTTTTAAATTTTTCATATTTAATTTAAAGTTATATTGAGTTAGTTATTAATTAACTTTAATTTTATAGTAAGTTATTTATTATAGTGTGTTTAAATATAAGTTAAGCATAATATAATAAAAACATGTTTATTATACAAAGCTATTATATTTCTATACTTTCTTGATGCACTTTTTTACACTTCTAAATGAAAGTATTTCGACACCCAAAGAATGCACTAAATAGTGTTATCAAAGGAATATTAGAACTGCGTCACATTTCTTCCCGAACGGTGACTCTTCTTCGATAAGAAAATGATACTCGTATCATATTCGACTGTTATTAACTATATGAGGTGTCGCTTTGCTTCAAATTTCAATAGAAAATGTCGGCAGGGTTCATACATACATACATACACACATACACACATACACACATACAAACATATATATATATATATATACACAGTATATACAAAATTTAGTTTTTTTCTTTTGATTTCTTATACGAGTAAATATTTTGTTGTACGAGAAAGAAAAAAGGCAAGTTGTTATTTTTACCTCAGGTCTACAACTGAGATTAACGCTGATATAATATGTGTGATAATGCCGACAGAAGAGAGTAACTATTTTTTATATATTATGTTAAATCTTAAATAAGTGGTGCAGGTATTCAAACATTAAAAGGAAACAATTAAAAAAACATTTTTTTTTTAGTAATTTTCAAAATATGCATGCACACACACAAACAAACTTTCGTATATGTGTGTTTTTTTGACAGTTCATCTCATAAGATAGTTGTGTAGAGAAATCTCATCACAACAGTATCATAATACTTCTTATAATATTAATATTTGAATCTACCCTTGAGATAATTCTCTCAGAGAGCGAATTTGACACTCTGTGACAGAAAAATCTTACATATTCTGTTACGTGTAGATGGGCTGTTATATAATGATGCTAGTATGATAGACGTCAAAAGGAACAACATTCAATATCTAGAGAGAAATAAGAAAAAAATGGCAAAACAAATGAAAATGTTATAAAAATAATATAAAACAGAGAAAACTAAAGAAGGAAAAAATATAAAGTATTAAAACGGATATGCTCCATCATCAGTATCTATAACAATATTACGTATAACTTGTTTTAAATTCACTTTGTCAGACATAATTCTTACAAACATATCCTTTGCAAATAGAAAATAAGATATTGTACTGTGGTACTTAAAGTAAAATAAAATATTTGATTCCAGAAAATAATCTTAAATGAATTTAAACCCTTCATAATATTTCTGATCTTATTCATTGTTTGTAATCAGATCTAAAATATGAAATAGGTTATTTTGTCTATACTAACATAAATACCACTGTGCATTATCACATACACACAGTAGTTACACATATAAAACAGTGTATAAATTTACTATCAATAAAGCCAACACTGGAGATGTTGTTTTACAATGCCAATAGTCTGGGGATAAGAATGAGTACAAGGGTTGACACTTACAAACTAAGAAGGAGCCCTAGACTCAAATGAAAAATATAAAAAAACAAAAAACAACCATAACAAAAACAAAATAAGCAACAGACAAGTAAGTAACTGAGTGAGTAAGTTTAACTGGCAACTTGTATGCGTGGAATATTTTAATACTGCTCCTGCTGTTGGCTGCACTCTTAAGGATTCATGTTCAAATGAAACCTTTGCCAAACTATAAAATCCAAAAAAAAAAAAAAAACACATTTACAAAGACAACAAAAACATGGTATAGAACAGACTACAGACATCCAGCCAGCAACAGCCAACTTTACTATTCAACAAATGTTTGTAAATGGCAAAAAGGCACCATGACATACACAGAAAAAATTATTACCTTATATTGTTTCATTTTACATCAACATTTAATTAATATATTCAAGCAAAAGTGAAATAAAAGATACAGTAAAAATAAAATTCAAGTAGGATTTTTTTCACCTAAATTTTTAATTCATTTAATCATCTACTTAATTGATTTAATAAATTTTTTAATTCAAACAATTTTTCTGTTTTTTTATTTTTTACAGTTATTAGTAATTAATATAATCATTTTGATTAGAGGTACAAATTTAAAAAAAATTTTGATTACTGACTTTTTTCTGTGTATTTATTACATTTTCAGTTTTCTGTATTTGGTTCACTCCATCCATGGCTTTGTATGAGAAATTGTTTATATACGTATGTATAAGAGTATTTATATGTTTGACTATGTAAACTTTTAATGTTTGTATTCTAAATAGTCGTAATAGAAGTAGTAGTAGTAGTTGTAAGTTAAACTTGTAGTTGTATTGAAAGTAAGTAGAAGTGGCAGTAGAAACTTGGAGTCTAGGCAGGCAAAGGACATTAGCTTAAATATTTACTTAAATCCAATATCTTATGATATACAAATATATATGTGCTTTGTATTATAAATTTGCCAACAGTGATACAAACATATCACAACACAGTTATACAAACAAACAAATACATTTAAATATGACTGCTAAAGGAGAACTTTTAATACAAAATATCTAAATATTCCTAAAATACTTGGTTCACATACAGACGGTTACAAGTTCATCAAAATCATCAACATCAATATATTCTATATTTGTGTATATACATAAAGTATATGTAGTATATATCAGAAAGCTACAGAAATCTAATATCTAGATAAACTAGAAATTATATCCTTTGCTAGCAGAAGAACGATATTTGATTAAGAATTCGAATAATTATTTCCCCATATTAAATACTATTTTTTCAGATCTCCTATGCTGGTTGATGGAATTTTCGAAGTAAAGCAAATATCACGACGTCACCTTAGATTTGAAGTCTTGTATGTAGGCTTTTGGGGAAAAAAAGGGGTCTGAAACTTTACATAATTAATTTAATGTACACTGTGATCTTCAGACTAATTAATACTTATGGTGAACTGGCTTGTTCATGCTGAAACTGGAATGATTTGGTAAAATATTCTATTATTCATTATATGCGGGTTAAATAAAATGAACTGATACGAAAAGTGGATCGGAAATATTATCTAATAACATTGGGCTTTCTATGTCTCTTAAATAATCGAATACGTGCGCTCTATTCCATTCAAAATACTGCCCTGAATTTACATGAATAGTATAGCTGCAATTATAGCTTTTAATGCGCTGGTGGTCTACTTCAGATGTATCCTCAGCTATATACATATTATCCTTTTCTCAACTAACACTATATTCAAGGTAGTTTAATAAAGTAGCGATGTTTAAATCGCTCAGATTTTTTTTGCAGCAATGTGACGGCTTGTGTTCTAAAATCAGCAATGTCAAATTTTATTACGTGAAATGTCAAATGTATTTTTGTTTTTGTAAACATAAACGTAAAATGTCAAAATTAAATTTGACATAAGAGATGTCAATATAAAAACAAAATAAATGGGATTTTTTGGTGTTGTAGAGTTGTCGTTGGCTTACTTTTTATACCTTCTTATTTGGTAGATAATTATGTATAGATTACGATTCTTAAATATTTAGTTAAAAATAAATATTCATTTTCTAAATGTTAACATTTTTCACACAATAAATTCGTACAACCTAAAGAACGGTTCCTGGGGGGAGTTACGGTCAAAATTTAAAATTTGAGAAATTTTGCTGCAATCTAATATGTACGCATATCCTTAATCCGAATTTTCACAATTTTTTGAGATCTAGAAAACGTTAAAAAAATGAAAACTTAATTTTTGGTGAGCTTTATCTTCAAAGTTCTGAATAGTACAAAGACGATGATTAATATAAATGATGAGTCCTTCAACTGTTCTTTTTATGTACTTCAAATGCCCTTATATTACTGTTAAGATGAGATGGATTATATTCAGCAGTTATTACATTCAATGTAAGATAGCCGATTGAGAATCGAAGCATTTATCTCGCTGGATTGTAGTAGCCAACCAAAAACCAAAACATTTATATCGCAGAAATTTGATTAGTAGCTATCATGGCCCATAGACGATGAGAGCGTAATAATTTATTTGTCAATAGTTAGTCGCAGCCGACCTACAGCCAAAGTATTTATATTGTTAGTTTGTATTCAGTATCAACCATTTGTTGGTCTTGCAGTGTACAATTTTATGTTTAGAAGACGTACCCTACGGACCCCTCAGGAGCAGAGCTAAGGTGGTACCTCTCACATAGAAAATTTTTAACCACCAAATTTTTGTTTCTTGGTAGATTTTGATAAGACCTTCGGAAAACATATTTATCTCTTACAGTTTTCGATTTAGTTGCATTTGAAGTTTCAACTGTCTCAATTTTCGAAGATCTTGGTTCAGTTTTTTTCTATATATAACCCAAGATTTTTCTGTAGTTAATTAAAGAACGATATTATCTATTGAATAGATAAAATTCGGAGTCGATATCTTTACCGAGTCAAAATTATTTTGAATTTGAAAATTTCAAAAATTTGGATTTTTTGTGTCTACTCTCGTTTTATCTAAAATAAAATTGTTCTTATTGATTTTATACTTTTCAAAATTGAAAACCAGACCAATCAACAATTAGGGCTAAGTAAAGATCCTGTAGATTGTGAATTTTTATCAAAATTTTTATCTACAGACGGAATGCAGTTTAAAGACACTGATGTCTTGTAAAGGGTTTGCCAACGGCTTTTTCAGACCTGCAATAAATGTGAACTTTGTGGTCAGAATTCTAAAAAATCAGATTTTTGAGATTTGCACCGGTTTTTGGAGAATTGCAGGATTCATTTTACCAAAATTTTAAATTTTTGTTAGACTTCATCATTCCAAATTATTAAGTCGACAATTACCGAACATTTCATTAAGATATCTTAACTAAAACGACGATTTTTTACAGATAGTTTCTCTAAAATTCGGAAAAATTTTGGACTCTAATTTGCTCAAACAATGACCAAAATCAATATCTTTTACAGGACCAAAACTACACCACTTTAAAGATTAATAATACACGTTTAAGTAAGTTTTCAATTTTGATAACTTTCAGAAAAGTATATAATCATTATAAAGAAAAATTATATTGCAGATAGAAAAGAGTATAGATACTTTTTCGGCCAAAGAAATAGAATAAATAACTTTTGCAATTTTCAAAATATAACGACTTCATATTTGTTTATTCGATAGATAACTTTATCCTTTAACTAACTACAGAAAAATCTAACAAAATTGTTCGGAAACGTTGGGCTATATAAGGATTAAACTGAATCAATACCTTGCATTAAAATATTTAAATTGGGAGAGTTGAAATTTCAAATGCAAATAACTCGAAAACTGTAAGAGATAAATAATACATGCAAGCATGTTTTTCGAAGGTCTTTTCAAAATCTTTAATAAGATATAAAAAATCTTTGAAATCGAGTAAAAAACAAAAATTAGGTAACGGTTAAAAATGTTCTATATAAGAGGTACCCCCTTAGCTCCGCTCCTAAAAGGTTTGTGGCGTTCCCCTTCCAAACTTAGAATTGTACACTCCTTATGTAAATCCAAGCAGCCGATTATATGTTACAGGTTTATTTCTAAAAATATTCGATTCTTCCCCTATAACAACAAAGTCTAATCATCTTCCGAAGGAACAAGGAAGTAATCCATTGAAAAAGCTAAATAAATTGAATAAACCTTCATATACCTATAGAACTATATTGGCGTAGGCTGTAAATATCCCAAAATTGTTTTTTATTTTTGGATTTACCTTTTGTAGATTTATTTAATGATTTCTTTTTAAAATGTTATTGTGTTCATAAACAATTGTGAGTTGGTTGGGAGAAGGTCTTACGTATTACGCTAATTCGTGAAGTAATCATAAAGTATACCAAATCAAAAATATGAAATTTTAATAATAAAAACTTAAACTTTTATATTTTAAATGTGCCTACTGTAACCGTATAAAACAATCTAAAATATTTTTCTCTTTTGTTCATTTATGCTGTTGTTGTTTGTTACTTCTACTGAAACCTTCTTTCCTTTCTTTAAGTCACTTGTTTTTGTTGTCGTTTCATCCTTCAAGATTTGAAATTCTGATATAAAGATGCGGGCCAAAAACATTTAAGGTTTCATTTCTTAACACGCATAAATAATTTTCTAAAGAACATTTTGTTTTTGTTGTTATTATTAGTATGTGTGTATAATGTTATTTTTATTATAAATACTGCCATAAGTTGTTGTAGCTGTTGCTGCTCCTGGTCTTGATGTTAACGTTGTTTTTGTTGGTGTAATTATAGTTGATATTTTAGTATTATATTTGTATTTTGTGTACACTTGAGTTGACATTAAAGGGTTAAGTTGTTTCAAAATTGTTACTAACTAGAACATATTTACAGTTATATTTATATTTATTTGTTATGGTTAATATTTGGTTAAGATATTTATACTTATAAACATTCTAAAGATACATATGGATTAGGGTTTGTGGTTTTCCCCAATATTACTTTTCCCGAGAAACGTGAACAAAAAAAACAATATCCTGGGAATTTTTAAAACTTTAATTATAAGAAAAAAGGCTACGTTTTTTATAAAGAAAATTATTTTTTTATTGAATAAAACAAAACGAAACATTATAAATCATACTGAATTAACGAAAAATGAAATAACATAAAAGCATAACGCTATTTCTAAGATTAAGAAAAATATTAAATATTTTATACAAATTAAATTAGTAGCTTTCGTAATTTATGTTAAAAACTGTATTTCAGATTTTTACGTTATTGTATTTTTTGTGCTAAAACTTTTTTAAAAATATACCCTCAATTATTGGATAAATTTCATTATAAATAGCTTGAAGTTTATTTCAATTTTATTTTAGTAATTTAATAAAATAAACATAAATATGGAAAATACGAAACAATGTTTTTTTGACCAATAATAGTGTTCAGAAATAGTCTCATATACGTATGAATACAACATAAGATTAATTTTTTATAAGTATTTGAAGTAACCAATTTTTTTTATATTTAAATATTCCAACCTTGAATTTTATTCAACTGTATTTTTTTTTTTTAATGCAAAAAAGTTCATCAAGTTCTTAGGATTTTTATTTGAAAGCAATATATTTAAATAGAAAAACTTCAAACAAATGTTTTTTTAGTTTTACTAAAAAAATCAAACAAATAAAATAAATAAACAAAAAAAGTTGTATAATCTTTTGAGTTATTTAAGTTAAAAAGAATAATGTAGCGATTGTTTCAGAAGTTTTTTCAGCAAATAATATTTCTTGTGGTTTTTCCGACTGTTTAAAAAAAACTGTATAGGAGAATCTAATAACTAGAGTCGAGTAAATAATACGACCAACAGTCATCGAAATAAACTTATTTATACGTATTAAATAATTGCAGTATTAAAAAGAATATTACTTATTTTTATTTTTCTAAACAAATTTAAAATTATTCAAACAAATTTATGTTGAATAAAAATATTCAAAAAATTTCTATACATAAAAAAAATAAATATTTCAAATCAGATTTTATTTCATTTTTAAAATAGGAATTAAAGTAAAGATTAATAGTATTGAAGCTAAAGAAAAAAGTTTGTATAAAAGTACATAAAAGTATATTCGAACACTTATGTTGAAATATTTTCTAATCTGTCTTATTAACAAATGTAATAATATTTAAATAATTTTATTCCAAATTAATTTCAAGTAACTGAAAATTGTATTATAAAGAATATATAATGATTTGAAACTATTCTATTTCTAAAAATATAAATTGAATATAAAAATAATTTATTTTTAACAAATATTTGGAATTAAAATATTCAGGGAGAAAAAAAAACACCTAATTGAATAGTCAAAAACCTAATACATGAAACATTAACGTTCGTACCAAATAACGTTCTATTATATGCGTTAAACTATTGCAAGTATCATGTTTAGAGTAAGGTGAATCTTTCATTGATATAAGGTGTTATTAGCAAAATGTTTGCTATAGAATCTTAAAACTATGACAATATTTAATTTCCCGAGAAATAAAAAACATCCGGGAATTCCTCAGAGTATTTTGACGGGAAATCCCGTGATTTCCAGCACCCTAATATGGATGTATAATATACAGCTACGCAATGTCGTTACGTACAGGCATATGCATATGTGCTAGGGTAATCGACTCGGTTTTCTAAACGGTTTTAAAAACGTTTTTTCGGTTCAAGTGCTGTCGTTTTTTTTAACGTTCATGTTTCGAATGTCGAATATACCGGTTTTTTTAACACATTCTTCGTAAAATGTCATGTTAGCGCATCTGAAACATTAAATTTTTTACTGGGTTAAAAAACATAATTAAGTAGTAGTATCTTGAAATACGAATATCAACAAACATAGTTTTTTTCTCTTTTAATACATGAAAAATTCTTCCAAACAATTTAAATATTTTGATATATTTTTAATTTAATATTTGTAATAATAGCTTACCTCATTTTTTTTAAGTTGTATTTATATCTATATATAAAATGGATTTCAAAAAAATTGAGACACGTTTTTTCCATATTGAGCCATAGTTCCTAAACATAATATATAAAACTTGATTTTCATGATAATTTTCTTACTTTAATTATAAATTGTTTCCCAAAATAAACTATTTAATAAATTTTAACTTGAATATTATAAGATTTGTTTAACTTTTTTTAAGAAATATTATTTTTGGATAGAAATATTAGCTTCTAAAAAAAACCGATTAACGGGGTTTTTCGGAATATCAAAAAATGCAACCGGTTTTTTCAAAATTCTAATTATTCAAACTATTCGGAAACCGGTTTCTCCAAAAAGTTGAATAATCGGTTGCTGTAATATGTACATATATATATATATATATATATATATATATATATATATGTATTTGTTGTGAATGTTTTTAGTATGAAGAAGAGTTTTTCATCGCCAAAACTATTACCAAAGTATCATTAAAATCATCTTCCGTCCGGAAGTACTATTCCTCATGAACGAGTCTTCTAGACGTATCGAAATTTACACTTGTAGAAGTGTTGAAAAAGAGTCTGCTGTACGATACCCGGATGATGCTCATAGAAGTCTTGTCTTAGTATCCTCTAGAAGATGATTCTGCACTTCTACTATTTCTGTATTCATAATTAAAATTAACGTTTTTTATACCCTACACCACCATAGGTGGTTGGGGTATTATGCGTTTGTGCTGATGTTTGTAACACATAGAAAAAGTTATCCAACACCCACCTTAAAATATACCAATTGACTCAGAATCACTTTTTAAATCGATCTAACGATGTCCGTCCATTCGTCTGGCTGGCTGGCTATCCATGAAATCTTTTACACAAAGTACAGGTCGCAATTTTGAAGATATTTTGATGAAATTTAGCACGTAGTACTTTCATGACACAAGGACGAAATCTATTGAAATTGGCTATGATCGGTCCATTATTTCACCTTAAATCTTAAAGATCATATATGCCTTAAATAGAGCAATATTTTAATGAAATTTGGTGTAAGGAAGTTTTACATAGGTATCAGTTTTTGTGCCAAATTTCATGAAGACCGGTCCACAATTGACCATAGCTTCCATATAAACCCCTCTTCCGAAAATCACTTAAACGTGCATAAATCCCATAGGGATGTTAATATCAAGTTAATATTCCACACAAATAAGTTTTATGTAAGTAGAAATAACATTGCGAAATTTTAGGAGAATCGATCCATAATTTACCATACCACCTATATAAAACTATTTCCAGGAATCGCCCTAAAGTGCATAAAATCATCTATATGTTAGTGTCAACGCATTATTCTGTAGTTGTATATTTTATTTTTTGTGAAATTGGCCACAGGTATAATATTAGTCCCCTTTCCGAATTGTTATACTAGTGCACAATAGTGTAGGATGTCATATAGTCGGTCTTGACCGACTTTATCTTTCCTTCTCGTTTTTTTTTTTAATTTATTTTAGAATTATTTTTATTTCACATATAAAAGAAACAATTTACATAAAACTAAGTTTTGTTTTTAGGGAACTACAAATAAAATTCTCATTAGAAACTTCTGGTGTCCGATCCCTTAGGTTAGGTTAGGTTGGAAAGGGCGGCGCATTCACGCCTACACCCAGAGGCCAAACGGCCCATTGTGATCCCTTTATGAAAAGAAGAAAAAGAAAAAGAGAAAAGTGGAACCTATACCCAATCAATCAGTTATGATTGTTCCTAAGCCATTTTATCCCCATAACAAACCCTATGAGGTTGACAAGTCCTTTGCCATTAACCTCACCTAGTTCATGTAGTGTATGGCTTCCAAACCACTTCAACCTATTACGCTGAAGCCCTACGCAGTGACAGAGTATGTGCTCCACTGTCTCTAGCTCCTCAACATCATCGCACGTTCTACAGAAGTCTGATGTGCCAATGTCCCACTTACTCATCATATTCCCTATTGAGAAATGACCCGTAACCATACCTACTATGACTCTAAGACTACCACGACTCATACCTAGAAGATGCTTGGAATCTGCCAGTTTTAAGCTAGGCCATAATGCCCTAGAAACATTGCAGTCCGATCTGTCATTCCAGGCTCGATTCGTGTTGTCCAGAGTCCACTCCCCTATGGCCCTAAAAAAGGACCCAATTGGAATCTTAACAGATGACTCTATGAAAGACCTATCTAGCTCCGAGCCACTGCGAGCTAGCTCATCGGCTATTTCGTTGCCAAGAATGTCACAATGACCAGGAACCCAACATAGTCTTATCATATAGGAACCCATTAACCTTCTCAATTCCCTTCTGCACTCAAGTACCAATCCGGACCTAACAAAATGACTAGTCAGAGCCAATAACGCCGCCTGACTATCAACATAGATAGTAATCTCAGACCCCCGTTCAACATTCCCTTCAATCAAGCCGAGAGACTTATAAATGCCAAGAATCTCTGCTTGAAAGACACTACAACTGTCAGACAATTTGTAGGATCGTCTGATATCAGTTCCCATAAAGTATACACCCGCACCAGTGCCAACTTCCATTTTCGAACCGTCCGTGAAGACCGCGCACACCTCATAGAGCTTTTCTACTCCATCCCAAAGATTCCTACTAGGTAACACCAAAGCGGGAGTAGCCCCGAAGTCAATCGTGGTCCCGACATAATCCGTAGGCTCAGCCAAGGATAGTGTCCGACCGTTGAATTTGACTTCATCTAGTATGCTGACATGCCCCGCTCTAGAGGAACCTAATAAACCCAGTTCCTTCAATCTAAATAGGCCACGGACAGCCATACCCCTCACGAATTCCTCAATTGGAAGAAGGTGGAGGATTATGTCCAGCGCCGCCTGAGGTGTACTTCTCCTAGCACCTGAGATGCCAATTGACGCACACCTCTGAACTTTAGAGAGAAGTTTCCTGTACGTTTCCCTACTCAATACCTTCCACCAGACTGTACAGCCATAAGTAAGAATAGGTCTAACAACCGAAGTGTAAATCCAGTATACAACTTGCGGCTTAAGACCCCAATTCTTGCCTATAGAGTTCCTGCAGGTGTAATAGGCATTGAGTCCCCTCTTGACCCTCTCCTGAGTGTTTCTCCTCCAAGACAATTTACTGTCCAAGTACACACCCAGGTATTTGGCCTCACTTGACAATACAAGCTCAATCCCGTTCAATACTGGCAAGCTAAAATGCTCAACCTTGTATTTCCTAGTAAACAAAACTAGCTCCGTTTTCTCGGGGTTTACCCCTAATCCCTTACTGTTGGCCCAAAGGGACAGATCACGTAAACCTGTCTGCATGACCTCACTGATCGTAGATAAAAACTTACCAGAGACCAGTAAAACAACGTCATCGGCGTAGGCCACAATCTTCCGTCCCTTAGCATCAAACTGTCTTAAAATGACGTTCACGGCCAAGAGCCACAGTAATGGAGAAAGGACCCCCCCTTGCGGTGTGCCCCTAGTCACGAGTTTCCTCATATAAGTGCCTCCCATGTTTGAGTTGATAACTCTGCTGCTAAGCATCAGAATTATCCACTCAACAAGGAGCTTACTTATATTCAGCGAAACAAGTGATTCCTCGATAGCCTCTATCGTGATATTATTAAAGGCCCCCTCTATATCGAGAAAAGCCGCCATGGTATATTCCCTCTGCAGCAGACCTCGCTCAATGTAACTCACAACGTCATGCAGAGCACTCTCAACGGACTTACCCTTGAGATAAGCATGTTGAGACTCGCTAATGACCTGAGTTCCCATACTAGTCCTAAGATAAAGATCGATCAGTCTTTCTATTGTCTTCAATAGAAAAGACGATAGGCTGATCGGTCTGTAATCCCTGGGCTTCGAGTGAGTCGTCTTACCCGCTTTGGGTATGAAAATGACCCTTACCTCTCTCCACCCCCTGGGAATGTATTTCATTCTAAGACATTCCCTAAAAACCTCCGTCAATAGAGAGATGGCTCTTTCATCGACATTCTGTAGCATGGCCGGAAATATTCCATCCGGGCCAGGAGATTTGTATGGCTCGAATGAATTTACCGCCCATAATACTTTGTCTCTAGTGATCATCTCCCTTATCACATCGGTATCCCCTGCATCTGATTCGGGTTGTAGGTTATCACTGACGCTACCTGTCCCTCCAACAGATTCTATATCCCTACAGCCTGGAAAATGAGTCTCCATAAGTAAACTGAGGGACTCTGAGCTAGACTCTGTCCACGAGTTATCCTCACGTTGTATGTATCCAGGTGCCACTGGGTCCTTGGATAATACTCGCCTAAACCTAGACAACTCGTTAACAGAGTCCACCGATTCACAGAAATTTACCCATGAAGTCCGTTTCGCTCGTCTAATGTCCTTCTTATACTTAGAGAAACTATCCCTATAGCTATTCCAATCCTCATCACTCCTCGTTAGTTTGGCTCTATTAAACAGCTTCCTGACTGTAGACCGCTGGTCCCTAAGTTCCCTAGTCCACCATTTCGGCTGTTTCCTTTTCCCAGGATAAATCACTGGACAATTGAGCGCAAAACTATTCCTAATAACATTCGTGAAATTATTCACCGCCAACTCGATACCCTCAACTGAATCTCTCCAGTCCTCAGTATCCCTAAGGTCCCTACAGACTGACCTCCTGAAGGACTTCCAATCTGTCCTTCTCGAGTTCCTATAGGGCCGTTCCCTCGCCTTCTCAAAGTCGAAACCAAAAGATATCATGCTATGGTCAGAAAAAGAGTAATCCAGAACTACTCTCCAATCCCTAACATAATTTCCCCCACGGTTAGCCAGCGTTACGTCTATAACTGTTTCCCTATCTTTCGCTCTGAACGTAGGAGTAGTACCCCTATTACAGATATGCAGATCATAACAAGTTATAAAATCGTATACCAACTCACCTCTTTTGTTGATGTCCCTGCTTCCCCATTGATAGTGGTGAGCATTCGCATCACATCCCAAGACCATGTACGCGCCTTTCCGCCAACTGCTGCAGAGCGATACCTGGTGGATCGGCTGCCTCATACGGCATGTACACAGCCGCCATTATAAGCCCGCTACATCCTGCGGCTTCCTGTTGGACGACTGTAAGGTCCCCACTGCTAAAGGAATGAAGAAAATTAATATTTAGATTATTCCTAGCCAGTATACATGTCCGTACCTTTTCCGTTGTGGATGGTATGAACAGGTTGTACCCCGTGACCCTCAGACCACATACCCTGGTGTTCTTAATCCAGGGTTCCTGTATGAGGGCCACGTCCACGTTGGAGTCAATGAGGAGTCTTGTCAGTTCGGTTGAGGCTGCCTCACAGTGATGCAAGTTAATTTGCACCACTGACAGCCTCTTTGGGTTTATCAGATTTGTTGAACCTAAACCTGATCACCCCAAATCCGAAATTGACAACTCCCCCCAGTGACTCCAGCTTCTTCAGAGACTCCTGATCCACTGCGAATCTGAAGTCTCTGCCTTGGTTCTCCTTACAAGTCATGGTGTTAACCAACTTCCATTGACCTGTAAGAAGACCCTTATTCTGATTTTCCAATACTGTCAGAATGGTTCCAACCTCTAAAATGGGTGGAGGGAACCATGCTGTCACTATTGGACGCAGGGGCAGCTCAGATGCGAGTATCACCTCAAGCTTCGCTCCTGGATAGAGAGTGTCGCACCTAGCAACTGCGTTCCTGAGAAATTCAAATGATTTCTCGTTCCCGCAGTTAATAGTCTTGACACCCTTCATCCAGTCTGCGCCTTTGAAGGATACCTCATCCGGCCTTCCTTTGACAAGAGCGATTTCCTCAATGAGCTTGTGTTCAATTTGTCGCCATTGCTCAACGCTGATCCTCCCATCTGGATCAACCCTGTCAATGACAGCAGCTTGAATACAATTCTGCAACACTGATTCCTTCGCTCTTTTCGATGTTGAGGGTTGTTCACTTCCTGATACAGCTCTCTCAATAACCTCCTTATGGAGGCCCTTACTAGAGCTGTTTGGCGTGTGAACAACCTTCTTGGCCATCGAAGGTTGCTGGTCATCCCCAGACCTGGCCCTCTTAACAACCCCCCTATGAGGGCCTTTAAGAGAGCCGGATGGGTTTTGACCAGCGTTCTTCGATGTAGAGGGCTTCCCAATCGAAGCTCGTACAGCCCCACTACTGGAGCTGGCAGGCTTCGAAAGTAAAGTCCTCTTACTAGTTGATGGCTGATCATCTCCAGGCCTAGCATCTCTGACAACTTTTTGTTGGTTGCCAGGTTTGCTGGATGGTGTATGACCAACCATTTCAATGGCAGTTGTTGGCTTACCAGACGTTGCCTGCTGTTTCACTAGGACTGCAGGTTTGCCCGGGTTGCCACTACCAGAATAGTTCGCTCCGGTAGGGATTGATGAAGAGGTTGGCTTTTCTCCTGTGCTCTCACGAGACACTTCTGGAGTGTTGCCAGCATCCACATACAATCCTTCAGGATAAGACATTCCCAAAGAGACACAGACAGGGCCGTAGATTCGTTCGAATCTTTTGACGTTCCTCCTGTGCTTCCTGATAAGGTACTTATCCTTACCTGTAAGTGGCAAAGGGCCTCTCTTGGCTATCTTGTGCAGATAACCAAGAGAGGCTCTTGCGCCACTACGAGCATGCTCCTCTTTAGATCGGTTTATATCGCCGGTTGTCGCATCAAGCATTACCGCGTCTTGCCGAACTAAACCACTGCCAGACGAATGACCCTCTGAGTTCGTCGAGCCATCCCCCCGCTCAGACCCCGCCTCAACACTCGAGTTCTTCTCCAGACTCTGAGCGCGAACTGAGATTACAGTGATCTCATGTTCATCTTCAGAGCCGAGAGTAAGATTCTCAAGTTTCTCAGTGGCGCTGGTCCCAGTGAAGGAATCCCTCGAGATACCCAGAATCTCATCCGTCTCTGATAGCTGGCCCAACAGTTGACTTTCCTGAAGAAGAATGTCACGTTGGACCCCTATCATCTCATTATCGTCGTCCGTACTCCCGTCCATTTCAGTCCTGTCGCCCTGCGACTGTCCGTCATCTTGTGTCCGATTTTTAGGAATATTTGAATTTTCTATTTTGTCCCACGAGTATGCCAGTAAAGGAAAAGGACCATCTCGCGCAGTGACGGCGTGCGCGGACTAGGCTAGAATTACAACCAACCCGTGCCATGGGCGTTGGAGGGGAGCTGTTAGCTGTTAGTTTGTTTAGGCACCAACTAACCATTCAGGTCCTCAGCACTGCTGCCTACCACCTTGACCTTAAAGTGCACTACATTTATTTGGTCCGCGAGAAGCTGTAAAAGCTCTAAGATCGGAGATAATACACATGATATATACCCCCATGCGATGAGCCAGAATGCACCATTCAGTAGAGTGTGTATATCATGTGCCTTACAACCAATCCCCCCGATCCGCCACCTGGGGACGCGTCCGATAGGAGTAAATGTAGCAAAGACTCCAACGGAGTCCGATCCCTTAAAAAAGAAAAAAATATTAATAATAATTTTTATAATTAAATTACCTTCTATGCAAAGAATAGGAAAAGACATTTTTTAAAGCAAAGTTTGAACTTTTTTAAATGTGCAAATACTAGGAGTTTTTCCTAAAATAAATTTAAACTGTGAGAAAAGTATGTTTTTACTAAATAAAATGTTAATAAAATTTGCTTACTTTTTTAAAATATCCTTAGTTGACTATAAATCACTTAATTATCTGGAAAATTGTCCTTTTTATATTTAATATTACAGTCAAACTGTACCTGATTTTACCTGCTTCTTTATCGTGTTGTTTTCTTTTTATAAAAAAAAATCTAATAATCTTCCTAACACATGCTAAGAAAATCAATGAGCAATAGTAATGTATTTTGTTTTTTTAAATTATCTTCCAGAAGTGACTTCAAAGTATACTTTTGGAAGGCGAAAGGACGATAGTAATGTATCTAGAAATCACTAGGAAGTGACATATGGACGATCAATACACAATAGCAATGTATTTTGTTTTTGTATTTTCGAATAATCTTCCGACAATCATCTAAAAGTCGATAATTAGTGACGTCTAAAATATTGGCAACAAATTTATCTTCAAAATATATGAAGGGAATATTAAAAAAAAAATTTACATATCTGTAAAGAATCATCTTAATGGTTAAAACTAATAATGTGAAATAAATTTAAGAAACATCATTTATACCGGCTACAGCGGCATTCTCCTCCAAACACATTTTGATTGCTGACAACCACAGCGAAGAAGAAATTACATTAATATTGATGTCAAATAGAAGCATTTTATTTGCTTAAGGACTGTGTGAAATGATATAAAAGTATGCTACTTTGTTTTAAGATTACAAACACATTTATCTTTTATTAAATATCCATTTAAACAATAAATATTACCAATGAAGAGTTTTGCTTTCTGAAAGGATTTTAAAAGAAAAGGAATCAATAAGTATTTTTTCCATTGTATTTTTTATTCTTAATATTTATTTATTCATTTGTTTTTTTTTTTCTGTTTACACGTTTTTATTTTTAATTTTTTAATAATAAAAATGAAATTGGTCAATATTTTACAAAGCATTAATTTTAGGCAGCATAAATAAAAATGTATATCACCATAGTAGAAATATTTTTTACGATTGAACTCCACATATTTCACATTATAGTTCGAATTTTAAAATTAAAAAAAAAAACTATTTGCAGTGTAAAACTTTTCACTAAATAAGATACATTTTTAAAATTTTGCAAAAATTTGCTTTTAAAAAAACTAAAATTGCGCATTTTGTATGGAATATTAGCGTGAGTAGTAAGGGTAACTGACTATATTTTTTATTTCTGTTAACTACTATTCTTAGATATTTTTAACCAATAAAAATTGTTTGCTATTTACAAAATTGTGCAAAAATAAAATTAAAAACTTTTAATTTCAGTGTACTTCGATGAATATAAAAAATTTAGAAATAGTTTTGACGTGGGCTAATAGCACTTTAGGTGTTTTATAAAATCGCAGTATCAAAAAAATATTGATAGAGTACTTTTTTCACACTCAGAGTACTAAAACTTAATTTTTTAACGATTTGTTTTTATTTATTGTAAAACTCAATTGAAATACGTGGGGTTAAAATATAAAATTATATAAAATATAGACGCTTTCAAACTATCTTGAAAATAAATTCAAGACAAGGTAGAATTGAAAGGACATTTTATATTATAAATTCCATAAAAGCCCTTAAAGTTACAATATA
The DNA here is from genome assembly GCA_932274085.1 of Protocalliphora azurea. Classification (NCBI taxonomy): domain Eukaryota; kingdom Metazoa; phylum Arthropoda; class Insecta; order Diptera; family Calliphoridae; genus Protocalliphora; species Protocalliphora azurea. The sequence goes on from OW026523.1 coordinate 47,904,478, forward strand.
TTAAAAATTTAAGCTTTTTAAGGTATAAAGAATGTAAAATTTACTACTTACCCCTTTGCTTTAAAATTTGACTCATATTAAAAATATTTATTAATTTCTCTTCTGTACGAATTCAGTTTACAGATTAAGTTATTTTGAGTTTTCTTTTTCTCAAGGGCATAGTCAATATTTGTAGGTATTTTAGCGTTTGAGTTTTGAAATGAAATAGTTTACGTTCCTCCGAAATTAAACCATTTACGTACGGTATAGATTTTCCCAATAAAAGCTTTAATAAAGCTTTAATTTGTTGTTACTGTAACTGCTACAAATGTATAATTCCAATCGGTTCTGATTGAAGGTCAAGGTCAAGAAACTGAGCTATTTCTTGTACATGTTACATATCTATTGGACCGAGTAAATTAGAATTGGATAGAACTCAAAAAGTGATTCCGAGTATACTTTAAGGTGCGAAGATCTTTTCTGAGCGTTACAAACATCAATACAAACTTATAATATCCAAAATAACTATGGTGAAGTAGGATATAATAATTAAGTGATAATGAAACCGGATAGTTTTTTTCAAATATGATGAAATTTATTAATATATTGTTTTCGTCTCAGTTTTGTATGTTACCTTCACTAACTTCGCCGTTTGAAAGTTCCGAATATTACTTAAATTCTGTTATTCCTTTCTATAAATGAAATATTGTAACCTTAAGAGATAGAATATTAATTGATTTCAATTCCATTCCTCAGAAAAATCCTTTATTATTTTTCATTAATCTTTAACATTTTTTCGGGTTTAAGCGTTTATTAAATGTGACGTTTTTCCAACCATTCATTTTTTTTTTTACCCCCAAATCGCATAACACCCGTTTGTATGTATATATTTTTTATTTAATTTTTTCAAATGACCTCATTCAGCTGCATACATTTTGTCATTGTGTGATCGATCAGGAAACATTCGTGCAAATTATAAAAAAGTATATATATATATATATATATATATATATATATATATATATAAATGATGTGACAACAGTGGTCATTTTAGTATAAAAGCTACAAAGATTTATTAATTTATTCAATCACTCACTTTCCTAGAATTGCATACATACACCCAGAAATCTATAATTATACATACATATGTACATAAATCATATAATTTATTACATACATACTCGTATGTATATTTGTTTATTTGTTCATCATGTTCTCATTCTTTTTATTAAATAATTATAAATGAAAAAGTAATTCTGAACTAAAATAGAAACGATGTTTTGTGGGTCCGCATACTCGGTATTTACGTGTGTGTGTGTAAGTGACAATTTCAATGCCATTTACATCAGACATTACTATGATTTTATCGTTGTTGTTATCTATGTCAAATTGTTTTATTTGTTTGTTGTTGCCGCCTGAATTTGCTCAAATAAATATGTAAATATATATTTTACTTATGAATATATTGTCTGATGTGATTGACCAGTTAAAAGTTTTCTGTTCGTCCGTCCGTCCTTCTGTTCATTCAACCATTTATTATTTGTCATTTTTGTTTTGTTGTCAAAGAAGACTGATGAACAGATGATATATTTTTTGTTATTGTTGTTTGTATTTATATGCATGTGTAATTTGTTTTTTGTTTTTTTTTTTTTTTTTTGTTCTTGTTTTTTTTCGTCGACTTAATAAATTTCTGATAAAAATCTGTAAAAAGCAAATAAAAAAATAATAAGTAAATAAATTATTGCTTCTTTTGTTTTATTTATTTAATTTATGATTGACATTAATATGTATTAGGTCGGAACAATTTGTTAGACTGAGAAATAAGCGAAATGCTTGCTATATGCAAACCCTGTGCAAAATTCTAAGAAAATTTTCCTAAGAAACTAGGGATCTAAAATTAAAATTTGCTCCTGCCGAGAGACACAAAGACTTCAGTTTAGGGTATTTAAAAATAACTGTTTTGTTAAGTGTACCGAAAAACACAATTTTTAAGATTTTAAATAAAAAACGACATATTGTAGGGGACTTAAATTAAAATGGGTAAACAAATCAAATATTTTAAATTTACTAAACAGCAAAAGTGAATTAGTAATAATCATGATTTTCTGTTAATATTGAATTTTCGGAATTTTATCAGGTAACTGAAATTTGATGTTCAATTGATAGAAACAAATATTAATGTCCAAAATAAGTTTTTATATCATGCACTACCTCGTTCTCCCACTTAGAAGTGTTCCGTTCTTCTCAGAACCACTTCCTTAGTCAATTTAACGATGTCCGGACAAAGTCCAGTAATGCAATTCCGTAACTTTTTTTCATTTACTACCGATATCGTTAACTAACGAAAACTTTCAGTTGTTTTAACGATTTTGCTATTCTATAATATAAGTTAAATTTTTTCTTCAGTATATTTTAACGACGAATATCGATAGAAATGATAGAAAATTATTATTTGAAAAACAAAAATTTTAAATAAAAATTGGATTTTTATTTAAAAATAAAACTATTTTTGTGAAAATGTGAAAAAAAGTTTAAATATTATATTAATATGTGCAGATTGTCTTTCAAGACATACAAATACAAGTTTATGTATGTTATGATGTCGGAAATATTTGAGAAATTAATTTGATGTTAAATAATTTTTATATTACACCTGTTCATTGAAGATTTGGGTTGGAATTATAAATAACATAACGATATAAAAATCATTTTTAAAAATTCCTAAAGAGTATTTTTAATAAACAAAAAAAAAAATTCAAATCGCTTCTGTTTAGTTGTTGTTTTCATGGGTACTGAAAAACAAAAACTACTACAGCAATAAACTAACGCATATATTGGTTTTTCAACTTCGCTCTTTCACTAAAAATTCGGAAATTTTTTTCAGAATTTTTGTGTTGAGAAATTTAACTAAGTCGTATTTTAGTATTTTTCGAATTTCGGATTTTTAAGTCAGTTAAATCGGTCCATAAAATTTCCACTATACCTTTTTTCAATTTAATAATGTCTTACATGTTTAAATAAAATATCTGTTCTGCACCGAAATGATTATATCTTCTTTAAAGATATGCGAAATTTTGTACAATTACAAAGTATTAAATTTATTATTTATTAAATCTAGATTCCATTTTCACGTTATATGAAAATATAAATTATTTAAATTTTTAGTTTTTACATAGAATTGGTATAGATAAATACATTTGTAATTGAATAAAATATATGTATTTTTGATTAATTTACATTCTACATTCAATATCTAAATTCTAAAAATGTTTACTAAATACTAAAAATATTTAAATATGATACATTTTCATATAGAATCCTTAACAATCTTTACACAAGGTATCATAGCTATAACATAAAGTTTCCTGTAAATATATCATAGTTATTCGAAACGTAAATGCGAATGCATTAATCCACTCTCTCCGATCCTCTTATGATCGCACTTGAAAATTTTGTTCCTTTTATTTTGTACATCTGTTTTTAGTTCATTTTTAAAATTTTTCAATTGAATTTTTATAATTTTATTTGCTTTTTTAATGTTTTATTTTTGATTGTTACATAAAAATGTAAAAAAAATCTATTTTCTATAGAAAATTGAAACGCAACGATACCTTACAGAAAAACAAATCAATTTTATATTTTTTCATAAACTAAACAATTACAGCCGACACAAATCTTTACGATACTTTGAAACTAATTCTAGCTTAATAGCTCAACACGCGTGAAGGGTATATAGAAGATTTAAGATTAGGCATAGCCAAATATAGCACTCTAAATTGTTTTATTTAAGGATCATTGTTATCTTTTGTATATCTAAAAATAATACGTATAATAATTTTTGGATATTATTAAAATATATTTCTATTTGCTCAATGATTTAGTTAATTTAACAATTTGTTTTAGCGTATAGCCCTCATTATTTAAATCATGGAATTTCTTATCTTATTTGCCTTTTTAAATATGAAATATTTGTTAGATGAAGACATAAATACTTTGGATTTTCTGTTCATATTGTGGAATCAATGTGAAAATCTATTGCTAGTTCTACCGATATCTTGTTATAAATTATGACAAACATTTTTCTAATTTAAAGGATATTGAAGAAAATTTTGAAAATAAATTACTTTTTTAGGCGAAATTTTTGAAAATAATAAAACCGCGTAGTATAAGCAAAAAAAACAGTTTATTCGATATTAAAAAACAATTGAAATTATTGTCTAATTTATTTGACCGATCGGAGCAGTGTAGTGCTGTGAAAATAGATTTGTGGTAATCGAAACACTAGACTTAAGGTCTCACTCACTGGTGAGTAAGTATCATAAATAAAGAACATTATTACAGTGACATTCAGGCTCATTACATCTAAAACTACTTTTCAGCACTAAGTACTTCCTTCCAATGGTAACAGCGTGTTAAAATCATTGCTTTCTAAGTGACATGACACTCTAAATTCTAAATTACAAAATAATTCGTTAATAATTATGGTTTCCATTAACAGCAAAAAAAAAAAATAAAAAAATAGTGATAATTTAATATACGAGTACTTTCACTTTATAAACGATGTCAGGGTTTTGTTTTCCATTTTAGGGTTTTTCATAATCTTCGGTCATAAAAGTCTTTATGGTTCTGGCAAAGAAAACAACCAGTAAAAAAGGAAAAAAAAAAAATACAAAAACACTAATAAAATCGTACAAACATGATTTTGGTGTAAACATGTTTCTACTTATTCACATTTTTGTTTCTCATTTTCTTTTCTTCAGTGACAATAAGCGTTAATCCAATTACATTTCAATCACAAATCACTGCTTAAGTTACTGAAAGAAAAGTTGTAAAAATATAATAAATATATACATATATATAAATACACACATATACAATAAACCAAATCAATCTTTTATCCTTAAATACATACATCGAAACATACACAAATAAATAATACCACTTACTGATTATTGTATCCTTAGAATGTCTCTAAAGAGTCCTTTAGGTAAGTTTAACTAATGTTGGCAATGTGAACATGACTTACAATACTCGTATTACTTACATATAAACATACGTGTTAAAAAAAAAGTGGTGTGAATATATGCCATATTATATGTGTGTGAGTTTCTTGTATTTTCTTTTTTATTAAAAGTAAGAAAAACATCTGCAAAACTGTGAATAATATCAAGTCACTCGTCATATGCCTCATAAAAGGAAGAAATATACTAAAAACTGAAAAGAAAAAAAAAATAATTTCTCAACTTGTTTTATAATTTTGTCACAGACGATACATCGTCATCATCACAGTCCTTTTTACATTTTTTTTTCAAGGTTGTACGAGCTCTGTTTTTATGTGAATTTTACGATTTCTTCCTTCTTTTTTTATTAAACAAAATGGTTGTTGGTTCATTGTACTTAAATTTTGTTAAAAAAAAATAGGATGAATAAGCTACAAACAAAAAAGCCAATTACCAAAATCATAGGGAGTCATAAAACCCTATAATCTACCAGATCCTTTACCGTTTCTGCTTTATTTCAAGAAAATATGTTCGAACACATAAAAACAAGATATTCCCCTCATTTGAGTGTTAAAGTAATGATTAGTTATTACTCCTTATACGATGGCAGCAATGATTATGTGAGTCTGTAATAAAATAAAACACCTAATGGAATTCTTTTTCCCAAATCCATCATTTATTAGATTTAAAGAAACACTTAATTAAAAATTCACATAAAACAATTGGGGAAACTTTACAAACTAGTTTATGCTACTCTAAGGACTAATTAATTTAGAATAATTGAAAAGTGTTGCTTTTGTAATTGATCTAATAATAAAAAGATCTAATAATAAAATCAGGAATATAGAAACTGAATAAATAAAAACAAAATACTTTTTTTTATTAAGTAGGTACTTTATAAAAGTAAGTTTAGGTATTAAAATTTTAAAAAGTTGCTTATTGGTGACTAGTAACAGGACAGCAGAGCAAAAAACCAATGCATTTGAAAATTTACTTCACCAAGGGGAACGACCTTTGGATTTGTCCTGAAACTAGTCAGATCTTCACAATTTGTACGTAAAAAAATTCAGTATTAAAAACAACGAATAAAAAGTGGTAAATTTTTTTGGACATCGCGAACAAAATTCGTCCGTTATAGCTAGGATTTGGGGTTTCCCGCAATATTTCTTTTCCCGGGAACGAAAAAATGATTCAAAACTTTAGTTATAAGAAAAAAGGCCATGATTTCTTATAAAAGAAATTATTTTTTATTAAATAAAACAAAACGAAACATTATAAGAAGATTAAATAATACAAAAATGTAACATCATTTCTAAGATTAAATAGAATTAAATTATACAAATAAAATTAGTACTTTTCGTAATTTATGTTAAAAACTGTGTTTTAGAGTTTTACGTTATTGTCTTTTTGATACTAAAAGTTTTAAAAATATGCATAAATTTCATTACAAATAGCTTGCCGTTTATTTCTGGAAAATACTAAAAATTCATTCGCAAAAATTCTTTTCGAATCAATCATAGTGGTCAGATATCTAATGAAAATAATTTCATATACATATGAATACAACATGAGTTTTTTTTTATAAGTATTTTGAAGTTATAACATTTACATCTAACATTTACAGATCCATTGCTTGGATAAGAAATTCCGTTTCAAAAGAAAATGTGTTAGAATGGAAAATCTCCCAACCAAGTAATTTTTTTATAATAAAGGGTATTTTCGAATTTCAACTTATTTAATCCACAAATCTATAATAAAACTAAAATATCTAAAATTTGAACGTGACAAAAATAAAGTTGATTCAAAATTTTATGTTGTTTCACATAAAGAGAAAATTTATTAAACCATATATAAACAAGTGCATAGATATCTGATAGAAAAAACCTAATTCAATAGTCAAAAACCTAATTCATGTAACATTAATGTCCCTCTCAGATAACGTTCTAGTTGTATTATATACGATAAGCTCTTGCAAGTACCATGTTTAGAGTAACGTCAGTCCAGTATTTCCTATAGAATTGTGTTTTCCCGGGAAAATTTAAAAAAATTCCCGAAATTCCCGAGAGTATTTTGACGGGAATTCCCAAATTCCAAACCCTAGTTATATCACCAAAAAAGGAAGCTAATTTTTATATCGTTTTCGCTTATAAAAGACGTTATTTAGTAGAGCGGGTCTGTAGTGCTTGTGGTACAACAACGAAAATCAGTAAAATACTTTTTTACGATTGAAATTGATAATGCAAAATCCTAACAGTACTAATCAAATATTTGGGGCGAGTGGTGTTGAACTTTAATTACCTACGAGGGAAGTTCGATATATTTACTCACTTCGTTGAGAAAAAAACATTTGGCTCGGTTGAGATTAGAACCCATGTTTCACTTTACTGATTATGTTTTTTAGTCTGGCATCTCATTCGTTACATCACAATCGACTTGTTTTTTATGCTTTGAAAAGTAGTTTTCATATAGTGGTTTAAACCTATTATGTTAAATAAAACAACTTTTTTCGTTTACTGTCTACGAGTATATTATAATGAATGCAATTTAATTGTATGCAATAGTACTTATGGTTACTTAATATAATTATAATATTAATATTAGGTTACTTTAAGTACATTTAAAGGTTGCAATATAGGAATTAATAAATACTATTAAGATGTTTCCATAACATTTTCCTTTTTTATAAAGATATATAAGATACAAAAATTGCTAAATTTAAGATACATAAAACACTTCATAAATTTAATCTATTGGGTGGTATTATTTTCCTGCAATATTGTGATGTACACATGCTGTATTGTTCCTATTAGTATTAATTTCACCGCCTACACTTTCACAGTGCCTAATATTAGCATTTTCATTACTACGATTTGCACTAGCACCTTCACCATTATAATCAGTATTTACACCCTCATTATTCACTACCAAGTTACTGTTAAGGTTATCGCACAATCCCCCCCCCCCCCCCCCACCACTACAAAATCATAATAAACATTCTCATCATTATCAGAATTCCGTTCTCCCTTTTTTCCTTTGCCAAATTATCCAATTTCCAATCTATTTTCATTATGTGTTGTCTGTTTCTTCTATAAATCACACCATCTTCATCCCTTACCAATAATTATCTAGGCTCCATATGTTTTCAAATGATTTTGACTCTGAACCATACTGATGTTGAATTTTTTTAATATAAACCTGTTCATACACTTCAATTGGTTGCAGATTAACTGAATTTTTATTGTAATTCCGAAATGTCTTTAATTGTTTCTCTCTAAACCGTTCACTTACCTCTTTCGGATTTAATAATTTTGACCTTAAATCATTCGAAAACAAATTCCACTTTGTACGCAATTTTCTGCTCATTAGCAATTCAGAAGGACCTGGCATACCATTTTTGATGTTGTTCGATGCTGTAAAAAGCCATATATGGATCTGTATCAGAATCCCAGCATTTGTATAAAATATTCTTAACTATTTGAATAGATCATTCCGCCGGACCGTTAGAACAAGTTAAATATGGACTCTATGTAATTCCATCAATACCCCAGTCAATACAAAATTGTCTAAAATCCTTTGAATTCAAGGGCGGCCCGTTATCCGAATTTAAAATAGTAGGAATATCATGTCTCGTAAAAATTAATTTAAGTTTCGTTATCACCTGCATAGAAGAATAACCAGAACTCAAAACTTCTACTTCAAAAAAACTTTGATTAATAATCCACGACTATTAAATACACTCTCTTATCAAATTCAAACAGATCACATCCGATTTTGTACCAAGGTATATTTTATATATCATGATTTTTCAAATCCTTTTTAGGATTAGCATTTCTGTATTTCAAAAAATACAATGGGATACCATGTTATAAATATAATTATTTATATTGGGCCAATAAATTGAAGAATTTGCCAACGTCTGGTAACCTTGAATTCCCATATAACCCTCATGTGTATACTGTAACATTTTCGATCTTAAACTTTTCGGCACTAATATATGTTTACTCTTGAATAAAATACCATTTACCACACTTATCTCATCCTTAATTGGATAAAATTTTTGTACTTCTACACATACCTGTCTCTTATTAACCGGCCAACCCTCTCTCACATACTTCATAATTTTTTCAAGAACTTTATCATTTCCAGTTTCCTATTTAATTCTCTCAATTTGATCTTCCGGTAGTGCCAATTGGCACAATAACGAGTTGCATTGTAAATCAATGTCTTTGTCTAAATCAGAAATAATTTTTTTCCTAAGTGGTGGTCTAGACAAAGTATCGACAATAAAAAGATCCTTGCCCGGTTTATACACTTTAAATTATACGACAACAATCTTAACATGAATCTTTGAAGGCACGTTGGAATATTATATAGAGGTTTCCTAAACAGTGGGACAAGAGGTTTGCCATTTGTTTCAACAGTCACATTTCTACCATAATTATAGTGATGGAAATAAATAGCGAATAATTTTCAATTTGTGTGTAATTCCTCTGACTGTCAGTCAAGGATGCAGATGCATACGCTACATGGTTTTTTACCATGCATTATAACCGCACCTACCGCAAATTTCGAAGCATCCATTGATACTGTAATAGGTCTCTTCGCATCGTAGTACGCTAACACCGACGCTTTTGTAATCTCATTTTTTAAATTTTCAAACTTACTCTGAAGTTTCACTGTTCCACCCCCAGACAGAATCATTTTTCGAAAGATCTCTCAAACGCTTGTTCTTATGTGGTAAATTGTCAATAAAAGATTCCAAATAGGTAATCATTCCCAAAAATCGTTGTAATTCCTGTTCATTTTCCGGTACGGGTATTGCCAAAATAGATTTCATTCTTTTGTCATCGGATTTTACATCCATCTCACTAAAAATATGATCAATCAAATTTATTTCAGTTCTGAGAATTATTATATATATTATATATATTTGTTCTATTAAATTTTAGACCTATTTTCTCTGCCCTTTCCAGGACTTGATTTAAAATTTCGTTATGCCTCTCCACACTCAATGCATGTATTAAAAAATCATCCATCATCATCTTATCATTTCAGCATGAAATATCTCAGGTGGCGAACTTCTGCATAAGGTAAATGTAAAAAGGATATCTCTCAAATGGAATGTTAAATTCACATAAACTAGATGATTCATCATCCTGTCGAATCACCCAAAAACCAGAATTAGCATCTAGCAAACTAAAAACAACTCATACGAGATTTGCATTCATCTATTGCAGGCAAATCAAAACTAGGTCGGCCAATTACCTTATTTAAATTCCACGGATCCAACATAACCTCAAATTACTATTTGATTTTGTTGCCAGTACGATTGAATTTACCCAGTCTGTAGGTTCTTTTAGCTCATTAATTAAATTTAATTTAACCATTCTTTCAATTTATTTTTTTAATGGTCCTTGATGATTAAACGGTACACGACGCGGCGGATCTATTACCGGTTAACAAATTGCCTTAATTTGCAAATGACACTCTTTCAAAAGCTGGCCTAAACCTTGAAAAATCCCTTTGTACTCTTCCAAAATTGTTTCACAATTTATTGTGTTGAATTTTTTAATTAAATTCATTGTCCTATATAAAAAATCGACAAAAATCTTCCCAACTACAGGCAACTTTTCCCCACTAAAAGTAAATATATTATAAGGTATAATATCTACCTTACAGATACCTAAGGCGTTGAAAGTGTTGATTGATATCAGATTCGTTTGGGTTCCTGTATCCACCTGACAAACTACTGCTTTACCATCAATTTCCACGTTGACGTTCCAACAAATAGACTTTCTTCATCGTCTTCTTCTTTTGTTTTATCAAAAACATTTCTTAAGTATTTGTTTCTGTTTAAATTACCAGAATTTCTTGAAAAACACATCCTGTTGATACGGTTGTGTTTGATATCGTTTTTGTTGATACGGCTGCTTCTGATATTGCTGTTATTGTTCTTGTTGATACGGCTGCTTCTTTTGTAAATGTTGTATTGCTGCTACTACTGGCTTTTCCTCTTCTTGTTCATTTTGTATACTGGCTAAATTTTCCTTCGCTATCTCTATACTTTTGGCAATCTCCAACGATTTCTTCCAATCAAAATTTCCTTCACACAGCACAACTTCTTTGATATTTTTATTGTTTTGTGACAGCCCGCAAATAAATATATCTTTCACCAAACTTTCACGCAACGAACCAAACTCACAAGAATTACTTAAATGCCCTAAAGTTGTCGCATATTGCCCAATGGAATCTTCATTTTTCAGCTGTCGCGTAAAAAACGCATGCCGTTCCATGGCAATGTTAATTCTAGGAATAAAATACGACTCAAATAACTTAAACAAGTCATTGTATTTTATTGTGTATATATAAGCAGGCACGCCGGCCTCATATGATGCAACAGTAGCGCAACTTTTCTTTGCTCAGATTCCTTTTCTAAATTTGAATTCATTAGAAATATCTTAAACTGCTTACTCCAGTTAGCCCATTCCGTAGCAACATTACGAGCTTTCAAGTTAAAAAATGGAGTCTTTGACATATATGACGGTATATTTTCCACCACTTGAAGCTTGTCGTCCGGCATTTTGCCTATTATATTTTTTTCTTTTTTTTATACAAAAACAACCAAATTGTTCTGTTTAGAGTTTTCTTGTTTGTAAAACCATATACATATATTTAGTAATATTTTTTTTTTCTTTTTGTGTTATTATATTCTGACGACTATAGAATTTTCTTTAAATTTTGGTTTGAAATCTGACACAATATTATGGTAAATAAAACAACTTTGTTCGTTTACTGAATGAAATTTAATTGTGCGAGTATACAGTAGTACTTATGATTACTTATTATTAAGTTAATTACTAATTAAAAATTAATTAGGTTACTCTAAATATATTTAAGGGTTGCCATATAGGAATTAATAAATGCTATTAAGGTGATACCATAACAAAATCAACATAATTTATTAAAATATTATTTGCCTCAGTTCGGTGTTGAAACCTCTTTGAGTTTTATATACTAATTTTTTAGTTAAACGTTTTAGATAACTGAGCTACGTAAAAACCAAATTCCTTTCATATTTACAAAAAACTACTTATTTAAGTACTATTAGGTAATGCTGAGAATATAAATTAAGGTTACAATATTATGCATACTGGAAGCTGTTGCTTTTAAAATTGGAAGTTAAGTTTTTGCTGGGAATGGTTACCCCATATATTCTTTCGATTCAGCTCAAAGTAACTAAATATTTTGGAAAAGCTCTGCGGAAAGATATTTAGAACAAACAAATGCCTATTTTGAGAACCATGAGAAATACAATTTCTCTAGAAAGTATAAAATAATCGGAAATTTTGGGCAAAGTGACTTAATTATAAGGTGATTATGATAATAAATAGTCACGGATTTTTTGACAATATACCGGTGATTAATATTTATTACTCTTGTTTTTATTTCGGCGGAGTTTCGACAAATCAAGTTAACTCAAATGTTCAAAATTTTATATGGAAATGTAAATTTTTTGTCAACTATATTTCCGAAACTAATAGACGTAGGAAAATATCGACTACTGTAAACGATGCGTCTTTATGATGTTAATTTAATGACTAAATAATCCGGAAATTGTCTTATCTCTACTTAAGTACACAGATTTATAACTTTGGAATAAAAACCTAAAAAATCGCCTTGTTTTTGTAAAATTAAAGTAATTTTAATTTTTATTTTTGCAAAAATAAAACACTTTTTTAAAGTATGTTTCCACTTTCTTTAGGTTAGGAAAACCTTATTGAAAATTTTACACAATTTTTTCTTAAGAGTAAAATTTTATAGCTATAAAGTATGGAATGAAATACTTATTGATTGATCGTGTTAGCAAGAGAAATTTACAATTCATTAACCTACAATTTTTGCCATTTTAATTTAGACCTAATTTCCTCATGAATGTAGTTTTACGAATTACAAATTTGAATTCTTATTAATATTCTGCTCTCCTTGCAATTTATTCCTAGAATTACGAGAAAAATTCCTTTCATCTTAACTAACCTGTCTATAGTTGTTTATCAATAGCGTCATTTATAATTAAATAAATGCAGTTTAAACGCATTCAATTCTTTAGTTATGTATTTAATTAAATATTCATATAAATTTATATGTAAATATTTGAATAAATTTATATATCTTACGTAATTTTGAATAACATAGACGGTCTATCAATATTTGGTAACCAAATATTTAAAAGCCTTAACAATGAAAACAAATGTTAACATTGTAATTCAACCAAATTTACAGCAGAACTTAACTTAATAAAATGACACAATCACATTTTTTTATCTGTAGCGATTCGCAGTTATATAAATATTTCTTTGCAAACTTCATTTACATTTGTATGAACATATCTGTATAAATTACCTTTAAATAATACTAACAACAAACATACATTTGTCACATTTCACTGGCATTTGTCATCACTTATATGAATAAGTAAATACATCATCAACATCACCCTCGTCATTTCAGTCAAAATTGTTTTAATATCCATCCTTTCATAAATGAGGGAAATTGCAAAAGTATAACTTTTATTTATGGTCATTGTTGTTATTTTTACATACATTTAAATACTAGAAAAATTATTTTAATTAAACTTTATTTTCTTATTTATTTATTTACTTATTTATTTACCATGAAATATTGTTTAAAACAGACACCGGCGTAAATAGTACTACGGAGCCGAATGCTTTTCGGCATTTTCACATTCACAACGCGAATGTTAATGAAACTAAATAATTGAGAGCGAATAAAAAACAAAAATCATTTAGTTTTGTTCTAGCTTTCAACAAGGAAGGTTCACAAACAAAAACAAAATAACAAAAACAAAGCACATAACAAAGAACGCAAGAAAAAGAACAAACACATTCGCAACAAAGAGCGTAAAAAACACAACAATTTCAGGTAGCTGGCACGAACTAATTACCTAGACTAGTCACTTTAACATGGGCATGTCCTAGGAGTAAGTCTATTGCCACCTTCACGATCACATGGTGTCACATTTTTGCTTAAACAATCACCTCCATAGACACGAAGTGCCATTTTAGGGAACACACAATCATTTTATTGGTTACAAAGTGTTAGTAAATATTGTTTGTTATCTTATTTTCGACCGTACGCAGTGAAAACAGTTTCGTTGCCACAACCGAATTTTTTACCAACCGAATTTTATCAGTTCCCTGTACTATCAGGGTTGTCAGATTATTTAGAGCCTCTGTCGCTAAATTGTTAATAAAATCGCCAAAAAATAACAAAAATGTTTAGTGTCGTATGATTTTTGGCATATATATATATATATATATATATATATATATATATATATATATTTATATTTATTTATATTTCTCCATTTTTAGGCAACATCCTTAAAAAATGATTGATATTTATTTTTTCAAATAATAACACTTTGCTCGAAAATGAGACTAACTTTTTTTTATCAAGATAGACACCCATTGGGTAAAGCTAAAAGGGCGGCGTCTTCACGTTTCTACCCAGAGACCATTCGGTCCATTGTGATCCCTTTATAAATAACAGGAAAAGCTGATAGATGAAGAAAGAGAAAAATCCTAGTAAATAAATATAAGAAAAGTGTGGAACCTAAGACCCTCATTACCTCTAAGCCACTTTATTCCCATTACAAACCCTATAAGGTTGCCGAGTTCTTTACCTGCAACCTCCTCCAGTTCGTGCAGAATATGGCTCCCAAACCACCTCAGTCTACTTCGCTGAAACCCTACACAGTGACAGATAGATGCAGATATATGCTCCACTGTCTCTAGCTCCTCCACATCATCACACGTCCTGCAAAAATCTGTCGCGCCAGTGTCCCACTTACTGATTATATTCCCTATTGCGAGGTGACCAGTAATCATGCCAACAATGATGCTTAGGTTCACACGACTCATGCCTAGAAGATGCCTCGAATCTGCTGGTTTAAGACTAGGTCGTATCGCTCTAGATACCCTGCAGTCCGATCTATTCCCTTAAACATTATTCGTTCTACCTATAGTCCATTCCCTTATTGCCATGAAATATGACTCAGTTGGAATGCTAACCGATACTTCCACAAAAGACCTGTCCAACTCCGAGCTGTTACGAGCTGGCTCATCGGCTATTTCATTGTCGAGAATATCGCAGTGACCAGGAACCCAACAAAGTCTTATTATGTAGGCATCCATTAGCCTTCTAAATTCCTTCCTACACTTCAGCACTAACCTGAACCTGACACAGTAACTTGTCATTGCCATCAGTGCTGCCTGACTATCCACATAGATAGTTACCTCAGTGTCCCTCTCAACATTCTCCTCCAGTAATCCTAGGGTCTTGTAAATACCTACAATACCTACGTTGCAACTATCAGACAATCTAAAAGATCGTTTGATATCTGTTCCTATGAAGTAAACACCCGCCCCTGTGCCTACTTTCATATTCGAGCAATCCGTGAAGATAGCACACCGTCCGTGGAGCTTCTCCGCTCCAGTCCAGATATCAATACTAGGGATTTCAATATCGGGAGTAACCTCGAAGTCAATTAAAGTACCGACGTAATCCGTTTGGGCGGCCGTGGGCAATGTTTGACTTGACATCATGAAGTATGCTAGCATGTCCCGCTGTGAAGCTCCCTATTAATCCCAATTCCTTCAGTCTAAATAAGCCCCGCACAGCCATACCTCTCACGAATTCCTCAATTGGAAGAAAGTGGAGAATGACGTCCAGTGCTACCTGAGGTGAACTTCTCGTGGCACCCGTAATGCCAATTGAAGCACATCTCTGAACTTTAGAAAGAAGGTTCCTATGCGACCCTTTCCTCAACGCCTCCTACCACACCGAAAATTCGCCATGTCGCCAAACGGAAAATTCATTCGCCAAAAGCAACAAAATATCACCACATCCTACAGTTCTGTGTACTATTACACAATTCGATTGCAATTACTGACTCTATATGGTACTCGTAATTGTTTTCAAAAACAATTTAATAACAACAATGAATAAATTAAATATAAATTTTACTTTTAAAATTTAGTTACAAAAAAAAAAAAAGAATCGATAAAAATATAAATAGAAAAATTGAATTTTTGATGGTCATTCCAATCATTTGTTCCAGTAATGGATTTAAGGCTTCTAAAAGTAGAGGCAACACACGACCAACTTACTATAAGAGAAACCAATGCATATGAAAGGTTCCGGAACCTAGAATACTTCATGGTAATGGTGTTTTTCTACAAAAAATTTATCAGTTAATTAGCCATTATTAATGAATGTTTGAATATTATACTACAAAATTCTCTGACGAACGTTTATATTAAACATTCCAGTTAGTTAAAGGCCACAGCAATAATGTAAGTAAATTTTCTACATCCGTAAGAACAAGCAATCCTAAAATTTTCAATTAAATTATAAAAATGTCCAATAGAGTTTTCTGCATCCACAACAGTAATTTTCTCTATTAACCAAATTATTATTATTTGGTATTATAATTTTGATTTCGTGTTATTTTACTCTTCTTAATTTTCTTCAATAATTTTTTTTTTTTACAAAATGTGAACATCGAATTTGATTTTATTTTAAATGATTTTTATAAATATAATAAAAAATAAGTTATTTCAACAACTATTATTTAGTTAGGATATTTTATATTTAAAATTCGAATCCCTTATACGAGTTTTTAAAATAAATATGCCAAATAAAGAAGGTGGCTTTGATGGCTAGTTAAATTTACATTTTTATAAACCACCATTCTATCACAATTAAGTTTTATATACCATAAACTTAGAATATCTTTTGAATTTATAAATGTTTTACAATAATGAAAAAAATATACACATTAAAACGTGCTATGTGAGTAGACACGAAAAGGGGTCAAAAAATCACATACACTAACACAATTAAATTTTTGCTTTCTCTCTTTATGCCAATCTCTGGTTTAAAGTTGAGTATGTTTTTAAATTAAAAAAAAGAACTACTTATCGGGAAGACTAAAAATAGTTATAGAACTTAAAAAATACAATTAATAAATATAATATAAATAGTTTTGGCTGCTTTTAGATAAATGATTTAAAAACTTGAAATTTTTAATCCATGATGCTTATAATATATGAAGTCAAAGCAGCATGGAAAAACATGATGCAATTAGATTTTTTGATTTTTTTTACACTAAATTGTTCACATTAATTATATATATAACTTAATTCGTTTAACACAGAAAAAAATAAAAAGAAATTTAAAGATATTTTTCCCTTTTTAAGTTTTAAAGAATTAAATGTAAGGAACTATATATTTTAAACTTTACACCTTTAAAAGTTTATTTTATATTTTATAGAAGACTTAGGATTAGACAATCTTAACAATTGTATATTCTCTACTCATAATATGGACTGATTTTTTTTCCTTTTTGCTGTTGAAGGTTTTTGCATGCAACATAATTGGTTTTTATATCTTTTTTACCATAAAATATAAAGAAACTCATACAATTGTACATAAAAAAATATTTATATTTTTCTCATTTGGCAATAAAAGTCAATTACAATTTAATGACTTTGTTTTGTGTTGTAGCTTTTGTATCTTGACATTCGCACTTAAATAAAAATAAAAAAACTTGCTTGAACATTAAATTGTTGGACGATGAATGCACAAGATGAACGAGTATTGAATGGTTGTGCAGGTTGAGTCAGTCAAATATGATCTTCACCAGAATGTAGTGGGCTTACGAATAAATATGTACATATACCATGGAGAAACATAATAATATTTTAAAATTACCAAATACTCATTAGAGGTACCACAAATACACATACGTACATATGTACATAGGTAAACATGCAACATATGAACATACATATGACTAGAGCTTGCAACCTGCAACAAACACACCAAGGAGTTGATTTTATTGCGTGTTTGCGCTACTTAATCTTAATACTCAATATATTTTATGTACTTCATGCCACATCTTGTACATTAAGCGGGGATTAAGTAAATTATTAGTAACATTTGTATTTACACTCGTATTTCTTATAATTTCTGCATTTCATCTTGCTTAGGAGAAAACAGTAGTTAAACTGAAATTGAAATGATTAGATAAGGACATAGATAATCCATTAATTCATTCATCCATTTTGGCACTTAAATGAGTTTTTTATTTTCAATATCACACTAATTTTCCAACTTTTTAGTTACACTGGTAACATTTTAGTTTGGAGAAGTGATTAAATTTAGACACATTAAGAGTGGAACCTATCTAAAATCTGTGTGTGTGTATGTGCGTGTAGTGTGTCATTTGAACGTTTCCGCCTGAAACAAATTAAAGTGTTGAAACAATTTTCTTTGTCTTCTCGATTGTTTTAATAGTATTGAAGCAAAGCTTGTGTATTTTTAAATTTACTACTTATTGCCTTTTCAACGACCTCCATAAAATCCTTCCCTGTATTGTTATATGCAAGACATTTCCGTTTTTTATTTTATTTCTTAAACATTTTATTGGTTACGCATGTGCGAATAGAAAATTAGTTTTAATTTTTTAAGTTGAGATTTTGTTTAAGCGTGTGTGTGTGTGTGTGTGTGTGTGTTTTTTGTAGCTGAGTGGTCTTGAGCATCGTCTTGTTTGTCGTCGGCTGTTTTAAAATTTATTGCCTTGTCTGGAAATTTAGATGGTTTCTGTCATAGTACTTTAATGGATTGAGTTTTAATGGAATTTTCTGAAAGAACGTTTAAGATTTATGCGATCCTTGAACTTTACTTAAGCGTATGTGTCATAATTGTGTAGAATTGTTGTAATTTTACTATGTATACGGTAGTCAAAATGTTATCAAATGAGAGACTAGAAACTAACTATAAATGAATTGAAAAAATTTTACTAATTTTTTAGATTAGGCGCAGTTTCATCTCCAGCAATTGAAAGAGGAAAATATACTAGTGTATTCAAAAATCGAAACCAGAAACCGGTTAACGGGTTTTTGCTTTTTAAAAAAACCGACTGGTTTCGAATAATTTTTTTTCACGAACTATTCGACAGGCCGGCTTTTATCTGTCAGTTAACCGGTTTCTTATAAAATGTTTTTTCTTTTATATTTTTACTATAGCAACCCATTTTCGCCCTTTTTAGCATCTGCTCAGGGAACCTTATTTAGGGCCTGATTCATTGCAACAATCAAATTATTTGAAATTAAAATTTGTAGCAAATTACAATTTTTTTCAAGTGATTTTTGAGTAATTTTCTTATAAATTTGTAAACAATTCTTTTTTACTGAATCAGGTATTAAATTATTTGAAAGCATTTCTCATTTACATTATTATCAGATAAAGGTTTAAGTTGAGTTTTTAAAAATTTCTATTTTATGATTTGAGTAACACTAGACGTACTGAGAACTAAGATTTTTATACTTTTTAGTTGATTTAACCTAATTTCTATTAATAAAATCTAGGTAAGATCAATTTTAGTTTTGAAGTTTGTCGTAAGAAAATTTTTCCTCACCCAAAATAAGTTAAACTTCAGTAGATAATTCAAAAAAATAGACACTTTGAGCATAATATTCTAGCTGCAGAAAAGCTATAACACTTTTTATTTTTATATAGTTTGTTATTACAAATGACATGTGTTTTAGTAAAAATAATAAACATCTTAAAAAATATTTATGTTTTTAGTAAACCGGTGGTTAACCGGTTTTTTAAAGAAAAACCATATTCGAAATCGGATTTTTTCTTAAAAAGCAATTTTTCGAATAATTCGATAACCGGTTTTTTGTATACACTCTGCCTTACCTTACCTTTTATGCTTTAGCAGAATTTTAGTATTGAACATTTCCATTTTGGGGTAGAATATTTCCCTTTTCCATCCCTGTGAAGAGCTTTGGATATATAGTGATAGTCAAAATATTTGCAACTGAAAACAAATCTTTTTTCTATTTTAAATGTTCAAGTTAAATCTATATAATTTTATTAGATTTTAAACAGATTTTCCATACAAAAAAAATCTTGTTTCAAATTAGACTTTACCAAAATCTCATAAAATTTAACAAGATCAATTTTTCACTTCGTTAAACTAATTTTGCAGTATCCAGATGCTTCTGCTACCATATTTCCTAGCTATGATCTAGCTAGTCGTAGTAGTAACGATAACATTACTAAATCCAGTTTGGGCCATATCATATTTGTTACCTTGCAGCTACAATTCGTTGGAAGATGCACCAGCTGGATCATCCAATGTAAATATCCTCGTAAGATATTTACATTGGAGTACATTGGTAGTGATCATATGCCCTATATTGTTAGTTACCTATAGGATGCAGTGTGTTGAGCATTCTGGCCAGAAAATCCACTGGGTCTAGGATAAGCATCGCAAATATTATTCGTTTTGATATGATAAGCATGGCACCCGTTATTTTGTGAAAACCGAATTTCAAAAACCAGGTGGATTACATACCTCTTGTGGTTTTTGTTGATGTACATTTTTTCAATATATTTATATTTAAATAGATTTTTGTTCCTTTTCGATGTTAGAAACTTTTTAAATAGTATCTTATAAATACTTCATTCACAAAATTTAACAAACAGATAAAATAGTTGAAGAAATTTGACAATTTTATTTTGTTTATTACATATAAAAGCTCACTGTTCTGAAATTAACTGAACAGGCTGTGTCTTAAATTATTATTTTAGTAGTTTTTATTTGGTTTTCAATAAAAACTAGTTGAAAATGGTTTTTGATTTGTATGAAAATACTAAGGAAATTTATGTAGTTTTTCAATCAAAAACCGAATGTTTGGTGTGAACGTTATATTATGAAGGAGTCCGCTAAATTTGAAGCAGTTTTTAGCAGTATCGAGTGAATTTAACCATATCGATGCTCCATAAAATAGAATTATTTTGATTACCGCGTCATATATCCATTTTACATTTTTAATACCCACTTACCTCCTATGTCTTTTTTCCAGTCATAGATTGCTGTCATAGTTTTCGATGTTCTTGCTAAAGAGTTGAGCTTCCAGAACAATTTTTTGTCCAAGACTATACCCCAAATAATATTCGATAGAGCTTGTTCAATTACATTTAATCGGGACATCTTTTCCATAGTAGAGGTGATAGAAATCCTCTTTAGCTTAAGCCAGATATAAGAAATTTTATAGATTGGTCAAGCTCGAGCTCCTCGGTTTTACGTTGTTGAAGGCGCCTTCTATGTGTAGAAAAACTGTCAGCGTGTAGTTCTCGTGTTTGAACGATTTTTCAATCTATCCCACAAGCTAGTATAAAGCTCTCTCTACCAACTTACCTTTTATGTAAGCATGTTGAAAGGAAGGTTATTGCTTACTGACATTCTTATATGGATGTCAATTAGATTTTCCAGAGATTTTAGCAAAATAGGTACACAGAAAATACAGTTTTGATATGGCAACCAAATTTTGACGGTTGTGTGTATTATGGCATAATTCTATTGGAACTACTATATATATCGGTATTCATAACTGTTTAGAAAACACAATTCGGTTAGTATAACTTCATAATATACATATGTACATTACGCTAGTATAACTAAAAAAATATATATATTAAAAATTATGTTTTTATTAAATTTTTACTTCTGAAAATATTCAATCATATAGACATACATATGTGCATTAAAAATTAATTTTATTGAAAAGAATTAGTCATTAATCTCTTATTTTGCAAAGTATCTAAAACGCAAATTGACCTCAATTCTGTTACAGCTTATTCTAACTACAATCGAGGATTTGTTATTAAACATGAAAAAAAGTTAAATAATACTACGGAACATAACTTTCTTACCGTTACAACAATAAGAAAGCTAGAAAGATATTAGCAACATAATAATTTAATGGTAATTGTAGGATGAGTGACAAACTTCAAAAACAGGCACTATTTTAAAAATATCAAAAAAGCTTTTCAACTATGTTGCCGATAAATTTGAATAGATGCAAGTTCGTCAAACAACCCATGAAGATCGAACATTGCTAAAGCTGGTCAAGAAATCAGAAAAAATCTTAGTTTTTGTAGGAATACTAGCTGAAGTTTAAATTTGTTAACATTTATCTAATTTTTCATCATAAAAATGCCTTTGCTAAAATGATATTCTTGTTCTTAAAAATTGGTAATGTTGTGCAGTTCAAACATCTCTATGGAGATAAACAATTAATTTACATTTAGCTTAATAATGGAGCACTCCCCCATATCAAATGTTTGTTCCATATGAAAATAGTTTCCATTTTTTCTGTGATATATCTTTTTTTATTTTTTCTTGTTATTTTTTAAAATGTCAAATATAATTAAAACATTATTTATCATAAATTTCAATTGTAAATAGGGATTCGATTTTAGTTATTATAATCGAATTTTAGGAAATGCGGTAACTAACAAATACACTTAATATTAAAATGATGACTATACAAATAAATTTTTAATTCCAAATATATACCGAAATATCGTTTCAATATATGAATTTTTTTGGGTTATTTCTCTTTATTTAAGCCAACAAGAATTGATTAAAATAATAAATAATTATGGTTTTATAGCTATTAAAGAAGAAAATCTGTGAAACGTATTAAATTTTAATAATTGTAGTAGTATTTTAATATATTTCATCAAATAACCGAACATGTGACCATTTTCCAACTACTACTTTCTTTGAGTGTAAAAGGCTTATGGGTCTGTAATCTTTCGTCTTAATATGTGAAGTCTTGCCACGATATTAAATAAATTTATTTGTTTTTCTTCCATCCAAGCTTTCACAATTATCGCAGTATTTTTGGTATGGCTATAGCGCCCAAAATGTTCGTGAAAGTGGAATTTCCTACATATCGTATGGAAGCATATTATCAATTATACGATAAATTGTATTAATTTTATGTTCAAAAGAAAACCCACACATAACATTTTTCACAAAAATTAATAACACGATCCTTGAAAATCTGTATTAAAACTGCTGAAATTTAGCAATTAATGTGAATTTATTTATATAATAAAAATCCAACAATATGATAATTGTTTAAAAATAATATGATTACCGTTATATCTCATTATTTATTAGAGTAAATAATTTCAATTAGAAAGAGAGAAAAATAAAATGTTATGAAAATTTCTTTCTTCCATACTTTATTGCTATAAGTTAACAGAATGTTTTAGTTTTAGTCGTTAAACAAACTACAACTTTGGTAAATAGTTATAAAAAATATTTGGAAAAAACTAATAAATGAAAGCTTGAAATATTATCTCAGTTATGAATGTTTCCTTGCTTTCCAAAAATTCAAGCGGAAACCTCTAAAAAAGTGTCTAATAAAATATTAGACAATCTAAAACTTAACTTTGTACTTCTGTGGTGAATTATTGATCTCTTAGTTAAACTAGTTTGTTAGTTGTTACTTATCATAAAATACAACAACCATATGATTTAATTTCAAAGCAAAATCTATTTAGAACATATTCATTCCTTAAAATGAAAACTATTCATTTTGCAATTACAGTAATTAGCATTTAGTATCACATTAACGCTATTAAAAACAATTAAATACAGAATAAATTAAAATTATTTCATATCGAAATTATTCTTACAATTATTTTTACAGTGACACAATAAATATTGATGATTAAATGACTCGACTAAATAGTCATAGCATATAAATACACATAATTTTGTAATAAATAGTGTAGGGCTTGTACTCGTTCAATATAAGTACAGAGAAATAATGTATTCTGTTATGTTAAGTCATTGAGTAATCAATTCCATATTCAATATTCAATGACTAATATCTGAGTATCTGAGTATCTCAGTCTATAAGTTGTTGCATTAATATACAAACACGTACATAAAACAACAAGAAAAACCTTGTAAGAAAAACTCACAAAAAACTTTTGCAATAATTGTAATTTTTAAAATAAAACAACAACAACATTAATAATAGCTAAGAGAAACGTAAATAGGAAAAAAAAAGAAATAATTTACTAAAAACTACAACAAGCAACAATAAACTAGAATTTTAATACTTTGGTGCAAAAGTTAAAAACCAACAACCAACGTCTGTCTGTCTGTCTGTCTGTGTATGTAGTAGGTAGGTATGTCTGCGGTGGAGTTTGGTGTTTCATGGTTATGACAGAGTTGGCTTAAGTTGCCGGTAAGTTGCAACAACATGCAATAAAGAAACTGTTACAAATGAAACAAAAACGTATGGTATCAATTATGTATATGTAGTTGTTGTTCTTGTTAAGTTTGTTATTGTTGTTGAATTTTTTGTTTGTTCTGTTTTGTTTGAAACTTCCACATAAAAATGTTTTTTTTTTTCGAGTCGTGACTACCTGTATTTTTGACGCATTTACGCAAAAACCTCAAACCTAAACTTAAAACACACGCTCAACCCAACGTTCTTGTTAAACCATATGTGTACAGAAGTTATTAAGAGTGTTTTCAATAATAATTTAATGCAAATAGTAAAAACCCTTCGTAAAATAAATACAGATTTTTAAATCAAAGTCTAATATATAACTTTTAAGATTTAGCATTTGAAAAGGTTAAAATGCATTTATTTTATAAAAATATGCTAAATGCTTTTTAGCACTTTTTGTGAAAACATTCCTTAGTAAATTTAACTGTATTAGTTATCAGTTTTAAAATATAAGTTCTATTTTTACTTTATTAACCAATATTACAAAATATTCTGAAAAAAAAGTGTTTCTATGTTGTCATTTGAACTCAATTTTACAAGAAACAAGGGCAACGAAAATATGAGTTTTCTTTACAAAACATTTTAACATTGTCGTTTGCTACTGTAAAATAATTTAACATAATTTTTTGACGATTTAACCATGTTTTTTTCAATTACATCTTATGACAACACTGAGATTTTATTCTGAATTTCTCACTATACAATGGTAATCGTATCCATTACGTTACATCGAGTCTGTATTAGAGAAATTTTTATCAAGACAAACGTGAAATTTTTGCCTGAATTGCAGATAATTTTTTATCTCTATCAATTATAGGGAAAAACGTGTATGATAATAAACCATGTAAAAAGTATCAACAAAAATCAAAATGGCGTCTTTTCTCAAGCAACGTCAAGACAAAGTTGTCACTGTTTACATTAAGCAAGTTTTTATCGTACTAAAAATTTGACATTTGTCTTACTAAAAATTTCTCTAGTATAGACTCGACGTTATTCGTAAGGGTTCTTCATATTTAGGAAGTACACTCGGAGACACCAAGATCCACTGTGATATTTTTACCCAAATTACATATAGAATTAAAGTGTCTACCCGCTTCTCCGAATGAATTCAAAGAACCAAAACAGGTTTTTGTTTTTAAATCAGTAGTGAAGAGTGAGGACTTAGTACAATGGTTATCCATAAAAATATGAATATGAAATAAAGTCTAAAGTCAATGGCTATGAATTTGAATATTCAATCGAGAACCTCAAAGGCCTTGGCGGCAATGTTTTTTGGAAGGCTTTTGATTTTAACTAGAAAATAAAATCCAACACGCAGAAAAAATTGCTTGAAAATCGGTTGCCATTATAATAAAATTATAAAGTAAAAGGAAATTTTATTGTTACTCGTACCATTTATAAACAATAATTTTAACAGCTGTTCTATGTTAAGAATTGTAAAGCTACATAATTTATCGAATTAAAGTTGTAAAAACTGTTTAATAATTTGCTGTCACCGATTTGAGAGTTTAATAAAATATATTAAGTTATTTGGAAGAGTCAGTCGAATTATTGGATTATTGGCGGTTACAATCAAAATATTCGATTGTAATATAAAAATTAAATTGATACACAACATTTCAGCAATTCTTGCTTTAATTTCCTTGATTTTTTTTTTTTTTTTTGAAGTACGAAAATGAAAAGCAAAACGAATTTCGAATTACAGTCAAGTTTGCACCCTTTCATATTCGCTCTCTCACTCGCTCTTACACGAAATCTGAATTTTAGCAAGAAAAATTGCATTGTGTGATTTTTTTGAAAAAAATGTTTGAGTTTTTTTTTTTTTTTTTTTTTTTTTTGGAAAAACATGATTTCGGGAGCTTAAATACTAATGTATGAAATGTTCGCTTTTAATGTAGCAGCCGCTGACGGTGTTTTTAGATGAATTCAATATTTTACCATCCTGTTCATCAAAGTATCACCTTCCATTTGCTGTAGAGATAACTAGAATCCTCAATTCGTGCATTATATTTCTAATTTAATTTAAATATTTAGCATTTTAATATATTCTATTATTAATATTTTTCTTTATAAGTATTGTCACGAAATTAAGAAAATAAAAATTAAAATAATTGCAAAATTAATTCACAACAGTTTTGAAATTTTCTTTATTTATAAATTCGTTAACAAGTACCATACAAATTCGATAATTGCAATCGAATTATGTGATAGTACTGGGAACTGACAAAATTCGATTGGCAAAAAATTCGGTTGCCGTAACAAATCTGTTTTCTCTGTGTAAAATCAACGTATTATGATTGGATAATATTGTTACTTTAAAAATGTTAATGGTTGTAAATAATAATAAATATGAAAATTATAATCATAAAACGGTCTAGCTTTATCATGTTATGATCAGAATTTTTTAATATTGTATGTGCAAATTCTGAATTTCTCGTATTACGATTCGATTATATTATACATATCATGAACCGGTTTTATCATACGCATAATTTTTTCCATAATTATTTATTTATTTATTTATTTTTTTATTATATATTATACAAGATAATACAAAGATATTTTTTATTAACTAAATATTTAAATAGTTAATCAATATGTAGCATTCTTTGAATCACACCAAATGTAACAAAACGTTGTCCTTTTATATTTTTATATAAACTAAATAGGTGTTATAATGAAGTTGAAAAATAATAATTCAAAATAAAATATATTTAAAACAAAAGTTATGAATTTAGCAACCATATTTATAAAAAGCATATATTCATTTGTAATATTTTATTGTTGTGGGCATAATAATATTAATAATATTTAAAAACAAAATATGTTTTAAGAACAAGAAAAAATATTTACAAGATTGTAGAAATAATCATATTTTTTCATATTAATAAAATTTTGTTTCTGGTAAAAATATTCAAAAACATAACATTTTTCTAGACAACTATATTAAAATTTTTATTGAATGTAAACATTAAATAATAAAACTTAAACAAAACCTTTGTTAACATGAATACAGTTTTATTAAAATTCATGAAAATTGATAATGATTAGATAATATTTTTATAGTGACAATGCCGTAATCATCTTTCTTCTCTGCGTGCAAGATTGTCAATACTAATGTATTTGAGCATTTGACAGATAATCTCGAATAGATCATGAGAATTTGAGCTATTCCGGATGACGGGCAATATCGCACAGAAAAAAGTCACCAATCACCAAAATAACTCATTCAATTAAAAATTGTTTTAACTTGCACTTCTGATCAAAATTATTTTATAAGTTATAAATAACTGTAAGAAATAAAAAACAAAAAAAATCCAATTAAAAAAATTTATTAAATCAATCAAGTAGATGATTGAATGTATTAAAAATTTAAGGGTCGTTATTATAACTATCCAATAACTAAAGTTAGGATGTTATCGGATACGTTAACTGTTTTTAGTTATCTTAGGTACAAGTTATTCCAAAAGTGACCGATAAGCTAAAGGACAGAACATCTGACCATTAACTTTTATCGCAAGGTTTACGTACTTAGAGTTGCCATATTTTCTGCTTTATAAAAGAAGTAAATAAAAACTTATGTATATTATATCATTCCGTTTGTAACATATCGAGATATTCGTCCAAGACTCCTCAAAGCATATACATATATTCTGGGTCCTCGTCATATAATATATTTGCCTGTCTGTGTATTAAAAGGACGATAGGGCTTGGATCGGATCACCTAGGGGGATAAAATTTGACTAAAATACTTCTCTTTTGTAAGATTTGTTTGGTATTGAAAATTCGGTTTATAAACAAAGAAGATATGTGCAAAAGAACAGAATATATGGGTGTCCGTCGTAATTCCGTATAGCCTAATATTTTACATTATTTGTTGGTATCTAGTACCGTCTACCAAATAGCAGCGCTACATGAAAGAATAGGTTTGAATACCGTAAAATTTGCAGATAGTTTACAGTCCTATACTTTTCTTATATGCCCAGAAGTCGCAGGAAGTGTTACGCATTCGACCTTCAGTATTACATTTTATAAAAGCTAAGAATACAATATGACACTTAGATCCTTAGCTGCCCTCGAAAGCTCCTAAATAATTCCATGCAACCGAAGTAGAATTTTATATCTCTTGGTAAGAAGTACTTAGAATGTTTCTTTGGTTTATGATAATAAAACACATTCCACCCAAAGGATCTTTAGGGTAACCTTTATACATATTTATCACATTAGGCCCAGGTCTCGAATGAAACTAACTAAAATGTTCTGTTAGAGACGTAATTTGTAATCATTAAGCAATTCACTTCAACCGATAAGGCCCCAAGACGAGGCGATCACAAAAAACATATTCTGAGATCGCATCGAGCACTTGGAATAATATCATTATGCAAGATTAATTGATGGTGTCATAGTTCCATAGTTCCGAAGAATAACACAGTTAATAACTATTGTTCAACGATAATAGCGTTAAAAAACGCTTAGCGCTAAAGGGTATCTCTTTTCAGTTTTTTAAGAACCAGCATTTTTGGCTTAATATAAAAAAGGCTAATCTCGATTGAAATATTGTTTCCTGGAAGTTTTCTTTCAAACATACTTAAATAAATTAAGTGACTGAGTGATTAAAAGATACTCGTATATCAAATTTACAATCATTTTTGACAGCAACACATAATTTAGAATTTTTATTGACGCGTGTTGCAGATCTTACCAGCGTATTTAAAAAAACAAATAATTAATTTGAAAATTCTAGATCCGCTTTTTCTATATTAAGCCATCAATATCCTACTGTCAGATGCTAACCAAGATGACGCTCAATATAAGTTAGACGAATCCAACATTTGAAAAATGGTATCTTTTATTGGTCTAAACAATTTAAATTGTGTATTTACTTCCAAAAAATGATACAAAGCTTCTAAAGTTCTGACTACACACAGTGTATTTGTATAATTCCAAAATGTACTTGGGTTTGTTTGTCTATCTGTCAGCCACTAAGAAGTATACAAACTGCCAAGCTGCATTTGTACATTTGCTCTTTGCTGCTCAAAATGCACGCGTGCCAATATTAAGCTTTGCAAAGTGTATTTTTAAAACTTTAGTTTTTTTTTATTCTCGCTTTCTTTTTTGTTGCCTTTACTTAATGGGGAAACCAGAGACGGAAAATTAAAACATTTTTCGATATCAAAATAAATTTCAAATAGTACTTTTTTGAGTCTCAGAATAATTAATATCAAATTTATGACAGTTATTTATCTTTTATTTAGATCAATACTCAAAGAATGTAATTTGTATATCTAAAACGAAGAACTAAATACGATATCAAATCATTAGATGATTTTATTCAGCATAAATATTATATGAAAATTTGAAAATCCTAATAAAATATGGCCCTGTTGTTGAAATAAACTTACGGAGAAAAAGTCGCCCAAGATCAATTCCTTAAAATCGAGCACTTTAGCTCATAGATACTTGTAATCTTTAGCCATGATTGTACATATATCTTGGAGTTTACAATTATATAAATTAAACCTAGAACTCAAATGTTGTTATAATGTATTTTGTTTGCTATATAAATTCATTTGTCTAATCTTTTGGGAACTTGATGAAACAGCATTTAATCAGAGATTGTGTTCATTACAATTTCATTATTACTTCTGAACACCTGTTGTAAATCTAAATCAAAGGTGCTAAGAATAACATAGGTTTCTATTTGAATATTACATATCTCCAATATATATTTTTCATTTAAAAATTTTTAATTCGAATCGTTTGACAGTATTAAATGAATCGAGGGAGTACTTCGGTACTTTTGAATGTTAAATAGTATCAAAAAAAGTACTATATAGTATCAACTTTTCCATCCCTGGTGGAAACTATGAAAACAAAGCTATACTATATGTGAGAGAGAAGTAAAGTAACTACATATACTGACATCCAAACAAATGCAAGAAAAAAGTTGTCGTGTTTGAATTCGTTTTTGCTGCATTCGTACTACATTGACTGACTGTTGCAAGTTGCAACTTTAAGTTTGTTAACTTTAATAAGTTTAATCTATCTTATACGGTTGTATGTATCTTTGTATATATGACTGTTTGTCTGTCTGTCTGTCTGTCCGTCCGCCCGTCCGTTTGTCATTAAATGTGCATATTTGTATGTTATATGTATGTAATGTTACTCTTAGTTATATGTGGATGTACATATAAACTTACGTTTTATGGATGCACAAACACTGTTCTCGTAGTAATGGATGGATGGTGCGACCAAGAGAACTAAGATAGATGGTTATGAATAAAAATAGATAGACCGAGGGATAGGCAGACCGATCAACAGACAGACAGACAGACAGACAGAGAAAATAAAATCTTAGTTAGTTCATGCAATTGCTGTGCATTAAATTGTCTTTTGTTTAGCATTAACTAAGATTTTATTGATTGCACTGTGTACGAGTATCTATAAGAACGTTACTTCCAAGTTGACTCACTTCTTCACTCCATGAGTTTAGCTAATTCTCTGTTCGTCCAATTGTTTGTATGTATATTTGGTTATTGTAACACAGTCTTCTTAGTTTGTCCGTCCATCTGTTTTGTGCACAATAAGCCAAGTTTAAGGTGTAGATTCACTGGCATGCGAATGTGTCTAGAATACATTATAAATAAAACCAATGATTTTTATTTTATTTATTTTTTTTTATTTTAGGTTTTTAATCAGTATGTGTTGTTACAGCGTGTGGTACATTAATTAAGGTTGGTTCATTGAAATCACATTGAAATGCATTTTAGTTTCAATTTTGCGAGTACTCAAATAGACTAACTTTAAGAAATGATTCATAAATTTAATTTAACTACAATAATCTTACAAAATGACAAAATAAGATTCATTTTTACACTTTTTCTTTTCCCTCCATCTAACATTAGTAATAACAAAATAATAATAAAAATCAATAATAATCCCTGTGATAAAAAAAAATTACTAGTATGAACGGTCTTCACTTTTACCAGCTGTCTGTTTTTAATGACTCTAAATACTCTTATGAACGCTTGTCAATTTGCTTTTTTAAATTAAATCTAATTAAGTTAGAAATTTCTTTGTCTGTTGATAAATACTTGCCATTGAACAAGTCTAAATTGCTTTCATTTCCTTAACAGTCACTTTTAATGTACGCTTTCACGCTTCTTCCATCATTCCATCCTATCCATAGATCACTTTGTTGTTACATCGTATTCATATCATTGTATGTAAGTATTTGTGTGAATGTTGTATACTTTTGTTAATTCTATTAATCCATCAATCATTCTGTTCATAAAATGTTGAAAATACTTTACAAGGACATACCGCTTGGCATATTCATACATATTGGTTTAACATCTTCCATCTTGGCCATTGAGAAAAAAAATATGTATGAATTTCATCTTTATTTTATAATTACGTATAACATTTTTCATGATGACGATGACGTCAGTTTAATGACGATAAGAAAACAAGTAGGAGTTTATCTAAGGTTGCTACGTATAATTCGATTTCCATTTATAGAATGTTGGCTGAATGATGGTTGGCTTGCAGTATGGATGAAATTGCGTAAAAGACTAAAATAGTCGCTAGTAATATATTCTGTACAAGTTTACTGGAAAAATATTATTAATATTGGTATGAAGTAGATATCTTTTAATTAGAAACAAATATATTTTACCAAATTTGATACATATTTTTTATGAAAAAAAAACTAGTATTTCAGTGTTATTTTAAGATAAAAGTATTAAGATCCAACTGATGCAAAGTTTTTATGTAAATCGTTATACAGCAATAATTAATCGCCTTAAATATCTGCAATAATTTAATTGAATTTACCAATTCTAATTGTAAAAGGAAGTAAAAATACATAAATTTTAACTAGATTATTTAAAATATTTATTAAGCAACAATTATGCAATCTAAAATTCCAATTTATTTAAGAAAAAAAGGAACAATAACTAAATATAAAAAAACGCACTTATAGAAAATTAAAATTGAAAAATAAACAGCAACAACCATCTGTATGCAAATAGGTTGCACATATCATAGGCAGACAACAACAACAGCAGCAACAACAACGAAGTCCAAAGTAATCAAAATCAATTTTTATTGTTTTAATTACAATTCATTATTATGCATGTGGTTTGTAAAAAGCCAAATATGTGCAAAACTTTCGATTGAATAATTATCACAAAAACAACAACAATAACGACAACAACAGTATTCATAAAAACAATAATAATATTATTATAAAAACATGATTATTCAATTTATAAATGAAACATCAACATATACACTTGCATACATACACACGTGTAGCATTGCAATTACAAAACAATTTTAAAACAAATACTGCTACTATTGTTGTTTCTCATATTCAGCCAAAATACCCTACTGTGGGTATTTTTATACCCACCATCAAAAAAAAAATGCGGGGTATATTGGGTTTGTCATTATATTTGTAACATATAATGACAAACCCAATTAGACCTCATGTACGCCAATGACATTTTGTGCAAATGCTCAAGAATCGATGTAAAATCGGAAATCAAAAATTGACGTGATCCACCCACCCACATTCTTACTTGTTTTACATAAATTTATTTTGAATTTTTTCTTATGTAATAAATTTAAAAACTTGATTAAGGCCTACATGTACATCATGTAGATAAACTCAAAATAAAATAATTTTTGACTATTCAGATCAATGTAGATATTTTTGAATATTTAATTTAGATAAGAACTCAGTTGAGGAACTTTAACGACACAAAAATACTGCAGCTATGATGATATTAAAGAAGGTGTAAATTATTGGTAAATAGGGCGTCCAATCAATTAACCGCCATTCGGTTATCTGATTAATTTTGGTCGATTAACTATTCGAATAATTGTGCCGAATACCCCATTAACCGAAATTTAGTTTTCTGGTTTTATAAATTAGAACATTTATTATTTTTATGATAAATTTATGTCAACTACATCATTTTTTTAAATGATAGTTATGTCCCAGCAAAAATGAATAAGAGTGAGTTTTAGGGAAATACTTTTTCATTATTTCCATGGTACTCGTATCAATAAGTGTACATTTTCTTGTTATTTAAAAGAGCTGTTTTTTGCTGTTTTCATTGAGATTCGGTTGTTATTTTTGCTAATACTTATTAGCTTTAGTAATGAAGTGAAAAATAATATTATTTTTTTTTTATTAATTTCCTTATGAATTTGAATGTTCATTATAAATTTGTATGAGTTCATTATAAATTCTCTATGAATAGATGTTTAAAAAGAGAACATCTTCCAATGACAAACCTATGTTAAATTCATTAGAAATAGTCCGAATTTGTACTACTTCTAAATCACAAGTTCAGGATCTTATTGACTTCATTCGATGTTATTTTTTTTTTTTTTTTAATTTTTTTGTTGGGATAGAATGTTTAATAAAATGCGAAATAAAAAGGTTATAATATTATATCTTCATAAATACTTAAACTTGTGATAATAGAAATTATGAAAACATTGTTTTGATTAAAGTGAATTTAAAGTTATAAAAGTCGTAAAAATTTTAATTTTGCTCAATAAATTGTACGTAAAAATACCAATATTATTTTTCACTTTTATTAAAAAAATTTTTTTCTTATACAGAAAATAAAAAAAGTTACATCAAAAGGACTGAATTATTAAATAAATCTGAATTAGGAGAATATTTTGTAGTATTAGATCAAAGAATGTAATTTTTCAAACAAATGAGTGAAGTTACTAATATAATGAACCCTTTGTGAAGAATTTCATCTACATTATATTTCTGAATAATTATTTCAATATATTAAATACTATAATTAGTGACATTTACATGTTTTAAAGACTATTCGGTTAATCGATTAATTTTCCATTAATCGGTTATTAACCAACCGATCAAATTTTCGATGTATATTCTCTAAATAATATACATTGGTATTTATTTTTAAGATATGTAGAAATCCATTTGAGGAATAAAATAGAAGAAAATACGAGTTTATCCAATTTGAACAATAGGAGATCGTGATTTACTTTATCGAAAGCTTTACTGAAATCTATATATTGTGTCTGTCTGTAAACTGGAATCCAATGCAGTTATAACTGAGGTTGTGAACTCCAAAAGGTTAGTAGTAGTGGAACATCCGTTTCTAAATTCATGCTGAAATGGCGAAAGAGTTTTTCGAAGAGTTTTGGAATAACACTTTATTTATCAATACCTCTATAATTGGAAATGTTAGATTTGCGTCCGGATTTAAACAAAGGTATAATATAAGATCCAAATCCAAACTTCAGGAAAATAACCACTAAATATTGGTGTGTTGAATAAGTAGGTTATTGGAGATATAAGAGAATGCAAAAATTTTATAAGAACATAGTTTGGAACACTGTCAGGCCCACATTTATCAGAATACTTTAGATCATGTATAGCTGTCAGTACCATCGATTTATCTAATGTTGGACAACTTATTAGCTTTGCATCAGGAATTTGGTATGGATAATTGGAAATTTTCATGTAATTCTTTATCAGAATGGATGAATATCCAGAGACTCGACGTTTAGAATTTACAAACTGGTAAAAATATTTTGGATTATTTTTTAAGTTTCTTTTCATCTTAAAAATATAATTGTTGTAACATTGAATATTTTCTGAATTGTAAACTGATCATGATATGCAGTATCTCATATAATCAATAAATAAACCGGCCTTTTTGTTTTTTCTATAATATATGTTTTTCAAATTTTTCAAGCCATTGAGCTGATTTGTATTCCAAGGCGGTCCATGTGCAATTCTTTTTCTCGTCATTGGATTTGATTTCTTAAAATGATGTCAATGGAACGAAGGAATACCAAATAACAGCTGGGGTACCTGTACTGGTATACAGCAGGGTTTCGTACTAGGACAATTCCTCTGGAATGTAATGTATGATGGCATACTAAAGATAGAACTATCAGAAGCAGCAGAATTAACAGGTGACATCGTTCTCATTGTAAACCAATAAACAGTCAATAAACTAATCGAAATAGTAGCAAATGTTAGTCTATGTCATTGTAACAGATCGAAGAGTCTTTAAAATACCGAAAATACCACTTCAAGATACCCTACAAACGTCACTTATGCTATTTGGAGGTGCAAATAGATAGATAATCTCAGTTTTAGACAATACGTAGTAAATATTCGCGATAAAGCCATGCGAATGGCAACTTCATTGGCCAGAATAATGCCAAACTGTGGTGGACCAAAAACGTATATAATAAAACTAATAAACAACGTGGTACACTTTCAACTTCTCTATGCAGCTCCTACATTTGCCGGAGCATTAAAATTGAGATACAACATAAGGAAATTACTGAAACCGCAGTGAGTTAGCGCTCTCAGCATAACTTCAGCGTCTCATACTGTATCTGCAAGATCGGCATTAGTGCTTGCGAGTCTACCTCCCATAGACCTTTTAATAATGGAGAGAGCGGAAATAAACACCCGAACTAAACGTATAAATAGAAACAATACCAGTCCAGAAGAACGAACAAAACAAATCCCAGTAATAAGGAAAAATACCAAGAACAATTTGATATGCAAATGGCAAAGGCGATGGAACTATGAAGAGAGTGGACGATGGACGTATAATCTGATTCCAAATATAAGATTCTCGATTGAAAGGCATCCATGATAGTTTTAATAAATATCTACATATGTATAATTAAACTGAAAGAAACTAGAAGAAGATGCAAAGCATATACTTTTTCAATGTGAAAAGTGGGTGGAACAAAGATATGCCCTGAACAATAAGTTAGGCGTAACATTAACACCTGGAAATATGGTGAATACCATGCTATATTCTGGAAGTGCTTGGAGTTTGTACGATTTAATTTGGAATAATCAGCTTTGCTAAAATCAAAAACCATGTATCTCATCATTTACATTGGATTGTAATGATAGCTTTGTTTCGACGTATATGCTTATTTCAAGAATAGAGTGATAAGCATCTTCAGGTGTTAATAATGGATTAATGCGAAGAATATTAAATTCTTCAGGTTGATCAACAAATACAAGATCAAGTAATTTGCCAAGCTTGTTTATTATGTTATTTATTTGGAACAGTACTAAATCTGCAATAGCATCCAGTAATTCAATAGATGTTTCTGATCATATTGATGAGCTTAAAAAGCATGAATCAGGAGTTTCGCACCATTTAATGTTTGGCATATTAAAGTCAACAAGAACAATTATGGATTCACCAGGTTTGGATTGATTAGTTACAAATTTTATCGCGTTTGCATGTTGTTCATAAATTTGAATGTTTGACGCAGGAGGAATATAAGAGCAAATTATAAAAATTGTTCTAAATTTTGCTTTAACACATATGGCGATAAATTCAATATTTTGATCATTGTTAAGAATTATTTCTTTCAATGGGAAAAGAGTTGAGACAGCAATCAAAACTCCCCCACCTTCCTTACCCATTTTATGATCTCTATAAATTTGAAATTTATTGCACATTATTTCAGAATTATGAATTTCTTTATCAGAGTTCTTTCGGAGCCACGTTTCAGTAAGTACAATTATATTATGCTTAATGTCAAAGCTCTTTTCAATTTGTGTTATACCTCTAACATTTTGGTATGTGATTGAGATAGGTGAGGAGTTGGTACAAATATTAATATTTAACGGATTATTTAATCCAACTAGTTTTTTGGATTTGGATCAGAAGCCCTTGGGAGAATTACTTTATTGTCATCATGATAAATTGTCGAACAATCGTATTTTTTGGTCAAAATTGTGGATTAACAAGACGACTAAAAATACTTTCTGGAATAATTATCTTAAATGAAGCTTTATTTACGAGCATTAATTTTGTAAATTTGGACATCATTTTAATCTTCAATGCCAAGATTCGTTTCAATATAGAATTCAATATCATTTATTGTTGTATCTACTGAAAAACGGCTAGCAAATATGGTTTTCCTTGGAGCAAAAATATTTAAAGGTTTTGTAGTTACTGCTGTAAACGGATTTATAAGTAGGTTGATGTTATATATTTAGATTTCAAAATAATGCTTTACTATATTGTATTTGCCAGAAACTGAGCAGATTTTTGTGTCAAATGTTTACAAATCATTATCTTTCAATGCCTTGGCAATAATTTCAATATAAATAAATTTAGATTTTTCATCTCTAACTAAAAAAAAATATTATGTTTAAAAAATGTTTAATGTGTCAAAAATCTGTGCTTGTATTTTACGAAAAAATTAATGGACAAAAAAAAATGGACAAAAACATATTATTAAAAAAAAAGCGTATTAAATGTATATAAAAGAAGTTTGTATTAAGATTTAGCAATAAAAAATTTTTGTTTAAAAATTTTTCTTCGAGATAGGACCATTTTTGTGGTTTTCCATTATACAAAAAAAAAAAAAAAAAGAAATATAGTTATGCGATTTTTCTTTAAAATAGGGTAGTAGTAAAAGGGTTAAAAAAAACATCAACATTGAAAAATTCATCTTCGATACGACAAGTTTAATTTCTCTTGTTCTTGCAGGTTTAATTAGTCTTGCTTTCTTTAAATTTAATTTCGTTTTCTTTAAATAATTTTTTATTTCATTTTGAAGTTACAAACTGCAAATTTGAAATTCATGATTGTTAATTTTTATACAGGAAAAATCTTTTTCCATATTTAAAAGCGCTAAAAAGTTTGATATGTTACTTTTTAAAATTCGTAGGGTATTGCATTTGCTTTTTATGCCAACCATTTTGAACATGGTTTATTTTTGTAAATAACAAACAAATAATCCTAAATATTAGTGCTACTCGTACTGCCGATGCTGCTGCGGTTGTTGTTTTTGTGTGATCGATTTAATTAAACAGTTTTTTTGTTTCTATTTGCAGGATAAAATGAAATAGTAACAATAACAAAATGTTAAATAAAACCACTAAAACCACATACACGTTCCAAATAGCTAAACAATCAAATTCTTATTACAAAATGACTGAGTGAATGCTGGGGGACGATCGAAAGCAGACTGTTAGAATGGGTGCTCAAAGTATGAAATCATTTCAAAAGTGGTTAATAAAAACTCGGTAACTGATATAATAAAATAATCGATAATATATGTTGAAGGTTAAGGAAAAAATTATGCATGATCAAAAGTCCAGATAAACAAAATTCAAAATTTAGCTTAAACTATCAGAATACCTTTTTTTTAAATGGTTATTTTTAGCATCAGGTATTTACAGTTGTCCCAATCAGTTTCAATTTTCAATTTTCCCCAACAAATCAATACTTTAACATATCTGCTCGTCGAACATTCACAGCATTTGAGAAGTTTATTTGTAGAACTAAAAAATATTCAAATACTTCGTACAAATAAAATTTATTGCAAATCAAATCTAACAATTGTAAATAGAATTGTTTATTTTTCGTGTTCTCTTCTTATACAGTTTTCTGTGTGTGTGTGTGTGTGTGTGCATTTTGTTTTTTATTTGTCAATTATATTTTAGATGCAATTCGCATGGTTTAGATTAAATATTGAAAAATATAATTTAAATATTGTTTTTAATTGTTCATAACTGCGTTGCAAACGATTACTGTCCAATCGATTTCAATTCAATGAGGGAGCTAATTAAATAGAAACAAATAGATGAAACAAAAGATATTTTCTTTGGAAATTATCAGTTTTAAAAATAAAATAATTCTATTTTAAGTGTCAGGCGTTTATTTTTATTTATCAGTTTGTTTATTTGGAATACTTACATCGTATTTATTTACGATGGCAGTTATTTTAGCCTTTTGTTTACTTGTTAAAATTATTAAATGTTTTTTTTTTTAATAATATTAATTTAATTGTGTAAATGAGAAATAATGTATAGTAACTTCAGCCCTAAAAGTTATTTTTAAATAAAATCAATCTTAGCACATCATAAAACTATAATTCTTTACAACTGAATTTACGTATATTCGTGTAATACGCTTTTCAATCTATAAAAAGAGAAAAATACAAAGAAAAAAGTATTTAAAGAAAATGAAAACATTTTATAATCTTTTTGTTATGAATGCTTTTGAAAATTAAACATATTATGGTGGCTCGTGTTAAAAGTTTTCGGTGCAAATAAAGCTGTTAAATGTCGCTCATGTATAAAACACAAAGCAAACCAAGCGAGTAACACATACAAAATATACGGCGGCAAACCAAAGGCAATACATATACATATGAAGAGTATGAAGCAACAATACTAAAGAATATAAAAAAGCCCCTTAAATTGTAAAACTTCTTCAATTAAAATGTTCATGTTTTTTTTTTTTTTTTTTTTTTTTTTTTTTTTCGAATAAAAATAAAAATAATTTAACATTTTAACTCTGCTCCGACACTCCGGGTATGCTGACTTTAAAAATTCATAACAGCCGATAACATTAAAAAAATACAACATTAAATATTGACTAATAGCTGAACGGTTTTCAAGGGTTGGTTTGATCGTGCGTCATAGAGTGAGAATAAAAATGGAACAATAAAATACAATAAAAAGAATATTTACCGAGGGACAAATATGAAAACAGACAGGGGATTTTTAAGAGACCTCTCATTGAAGAAAAAGTACTATATGAAAACCTACGATTAAAGTTGATCTAGGATTACCTAACGTCTGGGATTATATTTTTTAGAGATCTTAGATTAACGTTAATACGAGATTTTTAAAAGACCTACTGTTGAATAAATTTTGAAATCTATAATTTATATTTAAGCTAACTTACAAGTAAATAAAGACTTTTAAGGCCAAATCAAATACTATTCAAAAGCCTACGATCAAAATTGATATTAATACTGTAACTAATTACATATATATATATATGTATAGTTTTGTGTTGGAGTCATTTTCAGAAATTACCATTATTTTCATAGTTATAGTATTTTGAATGATGTATAGTGTATTAAGCCATCACGGCCTTTTCAATCAAATTAGCTGTATGAATAAATATACGTCAACCTGTAGATATTTTATTTTTCTCATACGCGTTTGGTGTCAGCTTTTCTGTTTTACGCAGACGCGCATTCTGATTGAAAATTTATTACTCTCCACAGGTTAAAAACAAACTCAATATAACTCAGGGATGGAAAAGTTCATACTATAGTACTTTTTTGACACTACTTAACTTTAAAAATATCGAAGTATTGTCAAACGACTAGCTTGATATTCCACAATTCAAATTAAAAATGTTTAAATGAAAATAAATTTTGGAGATATATACTTTTCGAATGGAAACCTATATTGTTCTTAACACCTTTAGATTTATATTTTCTTTGATTAAATGCTGATTCTTCGAGTTCCTAAAAAATTAGACACGTAATTAGGACAATTCAAATAAGTTTATAGGGCAAACAAAATACATTATAAAAGCATTTGGTTGTAGGTTTAATTTATAAATTGTAAATTCTAAAATATATATACAATACTAAAAATTACAAGTTTATATACTCTGTACATCAAATTGAAAATGTTCCGAATTTCAAAGACATTAGATAATGAATTATATTTTAACAAAACTAAAGCTGATATCCTCGATTTTGAGGAATTGATGTCGAATGACTTTTAATCCTTCATTTTAGATATACAAATTAATTTTATGAATTTTACACTAAATCAAAAATAAATAACTATAAAAAAATTTTAATTATAGTACTCTGATGGTGAAAAAAGTACTATTTGATATTTATTTTGATACCGAAAAATATTTTCATTTTCCATCCCTGGTTTAACTACACAGTTGAAACAACTTTTAAAGTTTATATTGAACTCAATTGTGTTGTGTTAATAGTTCGTAGACGACTACTTCCACAAACTCTCTACAAGACAAACGTTACTCTGGTTAAATTGTAGACACACACAGTTTCACATAAAATCTACGAAATCGTATATGAATTAAATTAAAATAAATTGTTACTAGAGTTGTGTGGTTTGCACTTGATGATTATCATAATAATAATAATAATAATGATCATTATAGTAATGATCATTATGGTTTTCTGGTGTTGTATGAAGACCGGATGGTTGGTTAAATATTGTTTATTTGTTGGTTGCTTGCTTGACTGAGTGACTGAGTGGCTGATTTACTGAGTGACTAACAGAATGCTGGTTAGAGTTTAGTTTCGTTAGTTGAGAAGAGTAGATCTGTTTTTGGTTGCTCAGTGGTTTTTGGTTGTTGCAACATTTGGCGGCATTTTTAACATTAAAGGTTGTCTGCATTAAGAAATTCAGTTGAAGAATACAATAAAATACACATATCACAAATGAAGACAAAAAAAAAAAAAAATACAACGACCATAACAACTGCAGTAAACGAAAATGAAAAATTGAGATACAAAAAACAACGCTCTGATTGTTTTCTTTAGAATTAAGTGTTTTAGAATTAACATTTTCTTTCAACTCACCTTTACAGAGAAAAGCAAACTAATCATAATTAAAAAGGTTTATAAAACGTTTTAAGTGACGTTTTAAATAACATTTTAAATAACATTTGGTAGTTCCCAAATTAGGAAAATAAAACAAGTAGGAAAGATATAGTTGGTCAAGACTAAACAATATGATACCCTACACCATACACAATGGTGTACCAAATTTCGGAGGGGGTCTTATGTTAGACCTCTGGACAATTGTGGACCGATACTTGTATTAAGTGTAAAATAAAACATTATAAATATTACTAAATAAAATGAAAAGAAAATTTTTGAAGTATTATGCTAAATTCTCAAAAACAATACTCTAAAATCAGCTAAATCTAAAATATTTTTAGGAGTGGAAGAAAACGCTATAAAATGAAATGATTTTTTCAAGAAAGTGCGACCAAGCATAATAATATTTACAAACTAAATAAGTGTTAAAATTAATAAGTGCAATGCTACTTCCTGTAAGAAAATGGCACTATTGTAATAATATTAACTATTTTCAGTTTACTCTTACTACTCTAAGAAAACTGAGAAGCAAATCAACGGAATAATGTAGAAGGAAAACAATATTGAACTATTACATAAAAATTCAAAGTTTAGAGTTCAGAAATGTTTATATTTTTAAATATTTTTAATATTTGTAAAACTTTCAAGTTCCAATATGTTTTTTTGCCTTCGAGGTGGTCAATTTTAACCCATTGTTGCGTCATCTGTGCTTCAGTTACTCACTACTGTTAACAATATTCTGAAAACTTAAGTCATCCTTTTCTATCGATGCCACAAGTTTCATCAAGATTGGTTTAGCACTTTAAAAGATCCAGATTTATTTTGCAAAATGTCCCACTGTGTAGCTTAATATATGTAAGTAGTTATTTTGCCTTTAGACGAAATTACTTTCTCTGGTCTAATTTTCAGTAAATTATCTAACTAAGTTACTTAGCACAAATTTTTAAAGTAAATCAATGCACAAAATTTAGTGTATACATAATGTTTTGAAAATTATGCTGAAAAGCATTTAGCAGAATATTTCAAAATAAATATGAAATTTGCCTAACCATTCTGCTAAATCTAGCAGAAAAAATGCTAAAATGGCAACACTGGTGGACTATCCATATTGTGGAATCAATATGAAAAAAAAATTGATGATTAAAATCTATTAGTAATTCTACTGATGTCTTATTACAAATTATGATAAACATTTTCCTAATTTAAAATCTAATATGATGCAATTATATACTTAAAGAAAATTTTGAAAATTAATTA
Source organism: Protocalliphora azurea (assembly GCA_932274085.1). NCBI lineage: Eukaryota > Metazoa > Arthropoda > Insecta > Diptera > Calliphoridae > Protocalliphora > Protocalliphora azurea. Next base: position 47,947,367 of record OW026523.1, read on the forward strand.
CTTTGTTAGGCACAATTTCTAAAGATAATACAAACCGAGTATTCGACGCGAAAAAATTTGTTTATTCGAAAAGCCGATATGTAAAAAAAACAACCGGCCAAAATTTAATAAAAAAAAAACCTGTTAAAACTGGTATACGTTGATACTAACATTTATATGAATTTATGCACATTAGGGTGATTCCCTATTGTGAGCATTATATGGAAGCTATGATTAACGAAGGACCGGTCCACATAAAAATTTCCACTATGATTTCTTCTTATATAAAACTTATTTGTGCCGAATATTAACTTGATATTAACATTTGAAAGAGATTTATGCACATTAAAGTGATTTTCGGAATAGAGGTTTATATGGGTCAATTATAGACCGATCATAAAGAGCGTAAAATAAAGCATTTTTGATCGTTTAACCCCTATTCCGGAAGGACATTTGTATGGGGGCTAGGCGGAATAATACAATAAATAAAATAAAAAATTGCTTCAAATGTCATTACACTATCAAAGTTCTTTTCTAATTTGTGTTTTCACTTTCCGTATTATGTAATTTATTGACGACCTTCCAAAAGACATTAGAAATATTATCTTTTTTTCATAAAATTTAACAAAAGATATATTAAGTAGGAAACCAATGCGTATACTCATTCATTATTATCAGATAATAACGTTTGTCACCTTTACTAAGCTACCCACATGGAAGTGTCGTGCTCATTTCAAAAGTAATGGTGCAATAATGGTAGAGCAGTGTCTTTCCTAAGATATGATGTTAAAAATAAATATAAGATTGGTAGGTAATATTTATTCAATTAGAATAAATGGTTGGATTAGATTGGATATTTTGAGAACTCTTTCTCCGATCATATTATGATTGTTTTCGGAATAGAACTTACTAAGATAACTGATAGAAATTTTTCAGCTATCTAATTACTTATATGTGTGATTTCATGCAACAAGTTTAAGAAAGTGACCAGAATCTTAAGAAAGATTTCACGTACTCTGTGGATTTAGAAGATTTCACGTAGGCACTTATGCTGAGAAAAGTACTGGCTAAAGATTTGGGTAGGGTATTTTCTCGATCAATATTTTTTTGATTAATCGAAAAATTAAAATCAAATAACTTTTCGATTAAATTAAAATCTATTATGTCACCAAGCTACACACGATTTGAAATTATATTAAAAAATTATTCAATAAAAAGAAGCGAATATGTGATGGAAATCGGTCGTTTTCAAATCGAACGATTTGAAAAGCTATGAAGAATTTTAATCGATTTTAAGAATATTTTTTGGAGCAAAGTTTTATTTTTCCTTTATAAGATACAGCACTATTGGAAACCAAGGAAATATTTTTCATGTAACACTTAAAATCTTATCATAAAATCTGATAAAAAGTGAGTTTTCTGTAATTTTCATCAATAAACAAAATGAAAAGATACATCACATACATTACACAATTTTTCGATTTCAATTCATTTCGTTTTCGAAAACGATTTCCGATACATACCCGATAGTTCACATTTTTATTTTGGATTTGGAGGAGATAAAAAAGATATTCAGACTCTTATATTAACAAAGAAATTGGCAGACTTTGAATTTGATCTGGAAAAATTTATTGTAGGTTCTACATATGTAGGTATGATATTGCAGCCGATGTATAAGTATGGAGTTGATATACCAACGGAGTCTCAGAAGATATGATGGCTTAGATGAATCTTATGGTTATAGAAGGGAAAGTGAAGTGGTAAACTTATTCTTTATGTTAAGACAAGTTTATCTGCTACTCTTTGTCCTATTTATTTAACAATACTATAGAGAAACAATGGATTTATTAAAACACGAGAGAAAAATTGAATCAAATTTTAATTACATATTATATTTGAAAGACTATTTCTGAACGGCAGTTTAAGCTTTTCTTGTAAATTAAGCGATCACAATTAATGTAGAAATATTTTTGATGTTTTAAACAGTTTTTATGTTTGATTAAAGTTATTTATTAACATTGTCGTTTTCTTTTTTAATAAAAGACTAAGACAACACAAAATGCTTGTTTTAATTTTTAATAAACATTCTCGAGTTAATTGATTAGTTGTGTACTGATCAAACAGAACGATCTCTTCGCTGAGAGTAGCACTGTAATTTTAGATCTGTTAATAGAAGTACAATTTCTAGATTGCAGGGATGAAAAGAAAGATTTCAATCTGTACATCTGCCCACAACTCTAATCTAAAGAAGTGTAATTTATATCAGATATGGAAAATATAAATTATGATCAAAACATGCAAACATGATATTGACAGATCTAAAACCCAGCTAAGACAGTTTTCTTGATTCCAGGATTTTTTATGAAAGCCAAAATTTATCTTGAACTTTGAATCGATAGAACATCCTTAACATAAGAAACATCGTCGGAATAGTACAGGAAAAACACATTTTATATATAGATGTTAAGGATACGATGAAATAACTTTCAATGAAATAAAGGAAAAATTAAATAATTTCCAACATTTGTATAAAATAACTCCCAATGAAATAAGTTAAAAAATTAAACAATTCCCAATTTAAAATATCAAATGAAATAACTGGTAACACAGTTTGGGATTGGTAAGACATTTTTAAAGCCCCATTTACTAAGAAAAATTTTACTTAGTGAAGCCGGTGTTTTAAATAACACAGAGGAGAAATACCTCGAGCACAAAGCGGAGTACGTGTTTTAATTACCAAGGAGGAGATTTTTTTAGACCGCGCCCAATAAAAATGAAAAAAGTTGCAAAGAAAAAAATAACTCCTAATTGTAAAAGGACATGAAATAGCTCCGAACAAAATTTCGTTGGGAGTTATTTTATTATGAAAAAACTTTCCATGGAAGAAAGTGAAATCAGTTCCGAACTACTGGGTATTATTTCATTATGAAATAAATCATTAAAGATTTATTAAAGTCCACCGTAGGAATTATATAATCCGTTTGAATAAAAACGCTTTCGCCCGCCAATCGTTTTGCCACAGATTGCCTTACTCTCTAAATCGAAGATCGGACTTGTAAGAGACGTATTTGATGTAGACATCTGGCTTGTGTAGTATAACTCAACGCCCAGCAGTTTCAGGAGAGGATTCGTATCTTGTTCAAAAAGGGAGTTGTGTTTTCGCACATATCTCTGCTATTCAGGAGAATACAACCGCTGTATTTACTGATGTGTCCAAAACTGATACTGATACCGGAAACGCTTAGGGGATATTTTTTACAGATATCTCTATAAATATAGCAGCTAGCCGATCTAGGGAGCTTGTTCATAAAGCATTAATTTATGATATTATTGAATAAATGGCACGTAGGTGTTCCTCGATAAGCAAAATCACTTGTAGGATATCTAGATTTTTTTAATGAGTCGATACAATACCTTTTATATGAATGTCCGACACTGCACGAAGTCTGATTCAAGTAATATAGCGAGCACTCTTTTCAGAATATAGATATTCTGTACATGTATTACCGAGAAATCTAGCGAATTTTAACCAGATCACAGAGTGGTTCCATAGAAACTGGTTACTTTAAGTAACCATATAGGTGGTCTAATAGGATTTTCATCGATAAATAGAGAGTCTCCAAGTGTATCCGCTTTTCTGCCGTTTTTCTCTATATCAACATCACTAATTGCAATGTAATAAAAATTGTTAGCAAAAAACTTGTTGGTAAAGTAATTATTAATACGTAACGTATTTTCAAATATTTTTCAAATTAAGTAGAAACTAATTAAATATATTAAAGTAATAAAAAATAATTATAACACATTTAAAAAAAATAAATAAATAAATAAATAAATGAATATGTATTATTTATTATTTATTTTTGGTTCGTGTAAGTATTTAAAAACTAGTAATCACTTTAAAATTGCTTTTAATTTCATATTATATATTTATTTGGTTTTATTGCAAAAAAAAAAAAGTGAAGAAAAACCACAAAATATTAATTTTATAATTTAATGTCTTGCTGCGCAAACGCAACATGAGATTTTTAGTGTTGCCAGCAGCCTAAGAAGTCTAAGAGTCTGTCTGGAAATTTGAGTTTTGAATTAAACTGTGTTTAAATTTCAACACTACCTCAATGCGTGCGGAACAAGGTGAGTGTTTACTTTTTTATATTATTTATCTTCAGATTTTTTTTCTGGAGATTATTTTGTTAAATTTATTTTTATTTATTTTTTATACAAAATGTTAGTCTATATTTTTTGTTTTTGCTAATTTGATTGTTGGTTTTTGTTGTTCTTTCGTTATTTATTATTCTTCTTTAACACAAAAATGTATTTGAAAACCCGTTAATTAAGGTCGTCGAGTTTTTTTCTCAGCTATTATTTTGAACTTTTTTCATTCACTATTTTTTTTTTTTTTTTTTTTTAATTTTAAGTTTATTGGACCTTTGGTTAGTTAGTATGATGGTCTGTCTATCTGTTAGTCAGTCGGTTGGTTAGCTGTTTTATGGTTTTGGAAGTGGGCGCTAAAATGTTATTTATAGATTTTTATTTCTTTCTCGTTGCTTCTTTTTTCACGTTTGAATTTTATTTTATTTCATTTATTTCTTTTTCATTATACATCCGTTTATTCATTTGTTGAAATTTAATTTTTAATTTTTTATATTTGATACAGTTGCTAAAGAAACTGATCTTTATTTTTGTTTTCTTTGTTTTGGACAATATTTTACGTTGGTTAGCTTTTAAAAAATTTGAAAAAAAAAAACAAAAAGTACAGCAACAAATTTAGGCCATTATTTATTAATGTATAAGTAATACGCATGTTGTACTCGCACTGTATGTTGGCTGATATCATGCAGTGTTGATAACTTATTTGTTGTAAACTACTGTTGTAGTGTTAATGTGAGAAAATTTCTCAGAAATTTGAAGCTATTATTAATTTTAACGGTTAATTAATTCACACAAAACACTTGTTGTGGAGTTTTAATATTTATGTCAATAACAAAGTGGATTTTAAAATTAAATTAAATCAGATGAGCTTCCGGGAAAGACTAAAATATATTCAAAAGTCAAGAAATTGTCTTTTCTCTCTCTCTCTCCTTCTCTCTCTCTATATATATATATATATATACTGGTTATATACTGGTGGATATTCCTATAAACGTACATCAATCTTTTTAATTAACTTACCAAAAATGAAGTTGAAAAGTAATTAAGGTGCCACAAATTAATTTTTTAAATTATTTATTGACCACTTAAAAAATTAATAAAAACAACTTTAAATGTTTTTTTTTTTTTTTCATTGTAATTTTAGTAGTTTGATGCTACTTTTATGGCATTTTCCTATATACGCCCTTAAACAAACGAACCAGTTTAGCATTATTAATAATGTATTAATGAACCTTTGTTTCGGATAACTTTAAAAATTCGGCCTGGCATTGATTCGACTAATTTCTTCTTTAATTCCGTTATTGTCATTATGGTTTCATTCTGTGCATTTCTTGCATAAATAGAGGAACTTTTAAGTTTAAATTTATTCTAACAGTACATACATTGATTGAACTAATTGATCAATTAATAGTTGGAACTCTAATTTAATTACAATTATGATTTCGCTACAACGAAGATCAATTTACTGTTATTTTTATAAATTTTGAATAGTTACAATAAAATTTGCTTACAATCTTTTTTGTGTGTGAAGATTTATTGGAAATAATCATGAGAGCCTAATCTGAGTAAAATATTTCACTCTTATAGGGAATTGGGAAGGATAACGACTTGAATCGTACATTAAGTCTGATTGGAATTTGGCTCCGTGAATAAAATATGAATAATCAGTTATACCTTATAATATAAATACTACCTAAAATCATTAAAATGTATAAACACAAGAAGCCCAGTCCGGTAATGTCCATATAATATATATATATATATATATATATATATATATATATATATATATATATATATACATCGGTTTAAAAATAAATTTTATTGTAAATTCTCTCCGAATTTTTTGTTGTTTTCATTTTCGCATAAAAAATATTACCTTGTTTTTAAAAATGTATATGAATTTCATAAACAAAATTAAAAAATGTTTAAGGTAAAAAAAAGTAATTTATTTATTTTCCGTTGGCTTTTTGTTTGATTTAACAAAGCGGGTTATGTGAAGGAATTCTGAATTATTGTGTTTATGCATTAATCCCACGTTTTTAAAACCCTTAAACAGCTGAACCGATTTGCTTACAATTTTCACAGCATTATTCTGTGTGTGTTTAAATTCAAATATGGTATTTTATTTTTCGATCGGAGTAGGGGAGTGGTTCACACCCCCCGCCCCCATATAGAGTAAATATTTGCTATGGCTTATCTAATGAAATATAGTGAGAGCCCTCACACTTCGTGGAAACAATTATCTTATCATATGAAATAGAATGTATATGTCTAGGGGGAGAGTGAATCCCAACAAAAAAAAAAAAATATATTAGTTTTCGCATATCTAAAGGAATATTACAGTGAAAGACTTGAAAAGTTGTAGGAATAATTTTCATGTTAAATTTCGAATAGGGTGGGTAGGTCCAGGGCCCTCATATAATGTAAATATTAGTTAATGCATTAAATGGGGTAGCGAAGCGCACCATTAAAAACCAGTATTTTTTACAAGTAACAACGAGTGAGAAATTTATCTTAAATAAACTTTAAGTTAATACAACATTTTTGTATAGAAAATAATTTTCTGATTTTATCTACAACAACTTTAAACCTAAATGCAATTTATAATACTTAAAATATTTACAATAAATCTAAACTAGTAATTTTGTTTCATTAATTCAGGAGTTCTCAGAAGTTTTTGCTTCACGATCCCTTTGGGACATTACAACCTGAGAACGACCCACCAGAAAACAAATCTTAAAAAAATTATTTTGATAATCACATTTCCAAATCATAAAATTTTGCACACATGACTATATTTTTTGATACATGAATGATCGCTATTAAAATGGAATATTTTTAACAAAATCCTCTCAAAATGTCTGTAACTTTAAACGGACTATATATCAAACATATTTGTATTTCTTAATCAAAGTCACATCACCAACGGTCATACCATCAAATTGTGTAAAAAATAGTCCATAACAGTTTTTACCTATCATAAAGCACTACTTCCGAATATTTCGACGCTGTAGTTTAAAACTAAGTTTATATGTTCTAAATATCCGTCAAGGATCCGATCGGTGCAATTTTCAATGACCCTGTGGTCTAGGTTATAAGTATTTACTTCAAGAGCATTTTTCGATTCCGGCTTATAGCTTCAGACTTCAGAAACATCACATGAAAAAGCCGCTCTCTTTGTGGCCGGTAGGAACGTCTTGCTGAAACGAGATGATTTTCATGTTTTTGTACACGACAAGAAAACAAAAGTCTCTAATTTTTCAGCGCAGATTCATGAAAAGCGGCAATATTTCTTTCCGTTAACGTGTGGGTGTTAGCTGCCTTCTAGAAGTCATACACCAAACTTTTGACGGGCCACCGAATCTGTCATAAAATTGGAGCGTACCGTTTAAACGAACGAACACAAAATTAACAGGAAAGTTTTGGCTTTTGCACATGGATCTTTGATCCTGAAGTCAATTGTTTCAAAATTCTAATTTTGCTACAGTTTATTTTCCTTTCGACCAGATGAACGTTTTAAATCGAAGTAGTTTAACATTTCATAAGAACGTGAAAATTAAATTAAATAGTAAATTTATATGTTTAGTCTTCGCGACCTCCCCACTAAAATATCATTATGGACCGCCATTTGTGAACTGTTGCATTAATTGTAAGGTATTTATTTTGTGGTTATAATAACAAAATCATAATTATACAACCACCACAAAAGTGCTGCAATTGAAATAAAAAACACAACAAAAATGACGTTAATTTTGAATTGATTGAACGATAACTATTTCTTAAAGATTTTTATTGTTTTCTTAAACAAAGATCAATCAAAACAATGAGCGATGAAAAGAATTAAGCAATATCTGTAAAAAAATAAAGAAAAACTTAAAAAATTTACTAAATTGCACCTTTTCGTCTACAAGAGTACAATAAACAACAGTTATTACTTAAAGTCTAAGTAGAGGTTAGAGAGAAACGAAACCAAAAAAAAAAAAAAAAGAAAAGAAACTAAAACGCTAAACTCTAATATTTTGAGTACATCAGTTAGGTAGTAGTAGTAGTTTGACTACAATCATTTCTATGATGTTGCATAGTATTTTTGAATTTATTTTCTTAACTATTTCCTACTGCCAAACAATAACAATAACAGCAACAATTATCTCCACTATTCATACTACTGTTACACTCAGAAAAATAGAGACAATAATGGTTGCAAAAGCTTTTATATAAAAAAAAAAAAAATGTATAAATAATAATAAATATGTGAATAGAAAAACTATGCTCCTACTTTAGAAATGTAATTCGGAATTTTAATTTGTTAATGATATAATAAAAATTATAAACTCTAATACTTTTATACTAAAGATATAAAAGTATTTGATTTTAAATTGATTACATTTTAATTTTGATTAAAAAATATTTTTAAGATTAAGAATGTTTTACCTTAAAACGACATAGTTTTTAAATTCATCCGTTTTAATCTTTTATTATTCTACGTATTACTGTTTTAATTTTTAGGGTGTATTTTTGTAGTTTTGCCTGCATTATTGTTGCATTTTTTAAAAGAAATAACAGTACAAAAAAAAAAAAAGAAAAAAAAAAAACAAATAGTGTTGCATAATGTTTTCAACTTCTTTTTTTTTTGGGATTTATTGTCGAATGTTGCTTTAAACACTTTTACTTCTTGAAACGTGCTGAAATTATTTATTGTTTTATTATTCAATATTTGTAAACAACAACAATACAACAACTTCTGTAGTATCTTCATAATCCCTGTTTCTATTAAAAACATAAAATCCAATTAGTTGCCACAATCATTAAACTCTTTTTTTTTAACTAAAGGAAACTAACAAATATAAGTTTATTTATGTTTGTTTAAAAAAATTATAAACAATTTTAAAAATGTAATTTATTATATTTTAATTATACAACCAGTGTTTATGCAATTTCCAAATAGAATTCAAAACCGATAAACAAATCGTTGTTGTTTTTGTTGTTGGTTTTTATGCTGGTAAACGGTTTAAACTTGGCTTCTGATTTCCACTCTTCGTGGTTTCTTTTCTTATTATTTTTTTATTATTTCTTTTTTTTTCTTTGGTCTCTCTTTTGTAACACATTTTATTGTTATTTGCAACCCATTTATTTTAGCAGCAAACCTTTTTGGCACTTTTACTTTTATTTCCATTAATTTATTTCTATTCCTATTCGATAAACAAGGTTACACAAAAAATAATTTGAATAAACATCGAAAAGAAGTTCAGCGAACAAAAAAAGTTTACATTTACATACTATACATATGATTCATTCATGATTCAATTATTTATTCACTAAGTAATGAAAAAAAATTGATTTCCTTTCGAAATTAATTTAAAAAATCATTGTATGTATTGGATAATTTTTAAAAGGAAGTAAGTACAAGGAATGACCTGAGTTTAATAATATTCAGCAGATTGGTAAATCGCCACCATCAATCCATGTTCGAATAAGCGTGTTAGAGTGCTGTTGTAGTTTTAAAATATATGTATTTCTCAAGAAATTCTGAAGAACACTTCCTTTTCTAAACATTGTAGGAAAAAATTTATATAAATTCGTCTGATACTTTTGAATTATCGTTTAATGGCTTGATTACAAGGAATAGCTCTACAGCATGCTCTTTTGGCTTCACAAGTTATGCAAATTTGTGATCAGCAATTCAGTGTCTCTCAAACATGAAAAAAATGAGTATAGTGTCGTGATTGAGTTTATTTATCGAGCAGCCAGTGAGAGAGAGAGAGAGAGAGTGAGAGAGACAAAGTAAAATTAAGTGCTGTTCGCCAACTAAAGCAGACCGTTATTCCTCCTGTCACATGTCGTGAAATTCCCACAGCTAATCAATCGTAGCCTCACATAGCTTAAACCAGCAAAGGGTATGTTAAATGAACAATTTTCATGGCACTTGACCTCTCGAAGGCCACCAGCGTTGCCGTTTTGGGCTTTTTCTACCAAATTTAGTAAGATTTTTTCACTTGGTAGAATGGTAGGCTGAATGAAAATTTGGTAGATTTAACCAATTGTATTGATTTATTTAATTAAAAAATATTAGTTAATAATAAAAGATCAAATTAATTGAAAGATTCTATTGTAGCTTTCATTTGATTGTAAATGAAATTATAATAGCAGAGCATTATTTAATTTCGTACAGGATAAATTTTTATCTTTATTAGAGCTTCTACTTCTACTCATGTACTCCCAAAAATTATGCTAAAAGAATTTCAAGAATGCGCTATAAATTTCTTGACTTTCAATAAAAGTTGGTTATAGAAATCATAGAATAGGATTGCTTCAAATATCATTTCATATCCCATTTATATGAGTTTTATGCACTTCAAATTGCTTCTTGGAATATATATATATGCAGCAACAAATTTGTTGAGTAAAACTCGGCACAGTATATAATTTAAATGAATGTGATATATACAGTATGCCTAAAGTAACTGTCGATATATCTAGAAACAAAAATTTTATTAGTCCATTTTTCATCAGCAATACTTTGATCAGAAATAGTAAAGTAGTAAATTTTTTCAGTCTATATTTCTCCACGCCGTTAAGTGCTCTATATTAAATATTTATTAACTCAACGAAAGTTATTGCGGTTTAAAATTGAAAATTAAAAAAAAAAGAAAAATTCCCAAAATTTCAAAATTCACTTATTTACATTACAATTGCACATATACAACTATCTATACACTGGTTTCCAAAATATTTATGGTAATATATCACATTTATTGTAAAATTCTTCTTCATGAATTGGCAAGCTATTTAGTAAAATAGAAAGGTTTATCCTCATATAAATACATGCATTTTACATTATACGATTATAAGCACTTATTAACAAAATGGAAAAGTTTTGGATACAGCCTCAAAACCACTGTTCTGAAATAAAAAAAAAAAGATGTTCTTATTTAAATACAAAATATGTAAATAATATGATATCTAATTGTACCAAATGTGTTGTAGTAGTACCACGGTACCAACAGATATAAAAATGTACCAAAAAAAGTACACTTGTACCATTTTTCCCATCTATAAGTTTTATATTTCTATAAAGTATTTGGCGAGATAAAGAAGAAATATGCTTACTTGCCTAAGTTATCACTTACAGTTAAAAAGATATTTATGCCTGAATTTTGAATTTTTCATTTTTGGCCTCGACTTTATTTCGTTTTTCAGGAATAAGTCCCGGGGTATATAAATAAATAATTTTTTAAAAATGTTCTGTATCCTACTATATATTCCAAAATAATATGAATTGAGATAATCAATAACTTTTTTTCAACATATTATTTCAGAATATATTAAAAGTTATTTTCAAAAATACTCAACCAAAAAAATTAATTTTGGTAGGTTTCAACAAGTTTTGGTAGTTTTTTCGAAAATTGTGGTAGTATAAAAATTTTGTTTGTGGCAACGCTGCACATAGCACTCTTTCAGGATATTCTGCTATCAAAAATGCCAAATAACCTGAAGAGATAGGTAGTAAACTAATTGAGAAGCCGTTAGTCAACCTTAGACACTCCTGTTTAACTTTTACCGCTCGGAACTCCCAGCACTACAAGGAGTTGGCATGATAGCATACGTAATGTACTGTTATGGCTACGGGCCATAACGTTAATAACCTATTCGTGTGTTAATAAATGATTTTCTCAACGAACCACCAACCAAAGATTCTAAGAGTCTTTTTTCCTCATCAGCTCATGCCACTGCAATCACACATAAATTAGGATGTAGAAATTAGGTCCTATAAGGGCTATACAGCAGCACTTAGGAAATGGATAAAGAAACAGTTACAAGGCTTTTGATAAAAAGAAAAATTCTTCATTAGCACATTAATACATACATACATTATTTCACATCTGTTTTGATTAATTTAAATATTGAGCCAGAAACTAATTTGTAACAAATTATTCACTTGTTTAGTACCAATTAAATTTGATCTCTTAATTTTCTCTTCCTATTTTTCTTTAATTAAAAATGGTATTAAATAATTACACAGAAGGTATTAAGCTAAATAAGAGTAAATACTTGTAGTTGTAACTTTTTGACATAATTTTTGCTTTTATAATAAGTTTCTCTTTTTTCTTCTTTTTTTGTTTGAATAGAAAACTAAAAATGTACAAGTAAAACAAAGAAAAGAAGAAAAAAATAGTTTCTAAATTTGTTTTCATTTACCCAGTTACGACTAGTTCATTCATTAATTTTTTAAAACTCAGCCGTTCAACCAAAACGATTACAATTAATTTCAACTACTTCAAACTTAACACTCAGCCAGCGCTCTCCATTTGCTGATAAGTAAAATTTTCTGGTAAAAATACTAGTCGGTTGGTAGCAGGAGCGGATCCAGTCAAAGTATTAGAGGGGGAGCGGGTTTTTTTTTTTTTTTTGAAAAATTTGAAGCTATGATTACGATTTTAAATGCTAAAATAATAATAGTGTTTAAGTTCAACGTCACATAAAAAATTATATGTATTTCTATAAATAATATTTGAATTACGACATTTTTATATTTATGTCGTCAAAGAAAAAAAAATTATTTGTTTCGATTTTTGTAAAATATACAAATAAAAATTTAAATCTATGGACTGTAAAATACAAATATTTTAATGATTTAAAATGTATTTATATTTTATTGTCATCCTCTAAAGAATGTAAAATAAAAGTAGCAAACAGAAACCATATTAGGCACACAGAACCATTTCTTCGTTATTTGAGAAATTGTTTAATTACCTTTTTAATTTAAATAGATCTAATTTTGTTCTTTAACATTAAACTTTTTTTTTGTGATTATTTAAAGTTTGAAATTTTATATTTCATAGAATTTTTTTATAAATAAAATACGTACTATATTACCAATTGGTTTCAGATAATAACATCTCTGTTACAAAATTATATTTTTTTATTCTCAATCGAAAACGACATAACGTAGCCCATATTACAAATTTTAAAATTTCGAAGTATCCCCTAAATTTTTAATAACGTTTTTAGGGTAGTTGATGCACTAAAGATCTCGCAGCTCACTAAATTTTAAGACAATTTTAGCTTTTTAATGGATTAAAAAGCTGAAGAATCTAGCTATTAAACTGTATTTAAATCTCTTATATATACTCCAAGTAATTAATAATTTATACAAAATTTTTTAAATTATTTCCTTTCCTATATTAAAATTTCGACAAAGTTTTTGTAAACATATTTGCTATCCGTAGTTTTAAATTATATTTTGTTAACAATAAAATGAGATCTCAATCTCTAAAATTCCTTAAATACTCAAAAAGTTATTAAGAAGAATTCAAAACAATATAAAAATAATTTTCTGTTTTTTGTCTAATTTAAAATAAAAAAAACTAAATATTGTAATACTTGTAACAAAATGTCTAAAAAAAATTAACTGAAATCAAGAATGATTGAATTTTAAATTTTCATACATATTTTGCTCGTATGCGTCATGGATCGGTAAGAAAATTTTTGAAATTATCTTAGGAAAATGTTAAATTTTTAATCATTTTAAGTCACCAAATTATGCTTATTTTTAATCAATATTTTTTAAAGATTTTTCATAAAAGATACAATTTTTTCGAAATTTATCGTTAATAATCTAATGTGTAAAACCATTCTTATTTAGTTCCCAAAATAAAATCGCAAACTAATATTTTCCCAATACGCAAAATTATGATTATGTACAATTTAATAAAAAAATGTAATGTTATTTATTAAACAATTTTTAACATTTATGAAATTTCTTTTTACTTAAATACCTTTGTATTCCATGTTGAATTTTTTTTATAGATTCGAAGCCGAAATTTGTTAATATAACAAAATCTTTTTATTGAAACATGCATTTTAATCGTCCTTAAAATTTAAACTTAAATTTAACGAAATTCCTTTCAAAATACAAGGAAAATAAATAATATTACAAAATTATTTTAAAAAAATCATAAACATGTTATGCAGTTATTTAAAAAATTAAAAAAAAATCACTTAAAAACTTATAATTCCGACATGTTTTTTTTAGCAAGTGCCAATTTTTAAAATCTATTTATTAAGTTTAAAATTTTCGAAAGGCAAACAATTTTTCCTAAACGTTATTTAGCACTTTATTCATTTATCCTTTTTTTATATTTGTTCAACTATTTTTTGCAAAAGAAATTTCTCTTTCCTTCAGTAAATTTTTCTTAATTTTTAATTTTTATTTTTTTAGTTAAAAGATTCATTTGGGAAAAAAATTTCATTCACCCCCGTTGATCCGCGCCAGGTTGGTAGTGGTTATTATTGGTGGTAGAGGAATTTGTACTCGTTGGAGGTTGAAAATTTTCTCTAACTAGACGGCTAAATAAAAGAAGCTCAGAAACAGGAGAAACAGAGTAACCCAAATATTTGTTTCTGCATCTGTCAGCCACTCAGATGCTCTATGCCAGTGCACAGTGTCACATTTATCCAAATTAGAACGACAAAAATAAGAAAATGAAACATTTTTAATTAAAGTAACCTTTTTAGCATTTACTAGTAAACATTTGATATATTATGGAAAAAATACTTAGAATATTGGAAAGTGTCTATAATGTGAATTATGGATTTTCAAAATTGCTACATTAAAAATATTTTAATTTTATTTAAAATTTTCGTGAAAAAGTTTAACTTCATAAATTGGGAAATTCTATTTTTAATGGACTTGAATTAAAAAGTTCCAACGAGTTGCAATTTCAAAATACGATTCGTAATACTGTTAGGCTGCGAGTTTTTGCGATGCTTTAAAATATTAGAAAGAAATTTTACAAATTTGTTAAAAAAATATTTTAAAAATAAGGAAAAAAGGAACTGGCTAAAAATTTGTTATACATATATTACACTAAGATTGGTAGATTTTAATAAAACTTATAAAAATATATTCGAAATTCATAAAAAAAGAGGAACTTATTCTACCTGCCTATTTTTAGTCGGAAAGTTTACAGCCTTGTCTACTATGGGAATATAAATTTTCAATCCAATATTTCCAAAACTGGATTTTTATCGTTCTAAAGCTACCAAATGTGACACTGTGCATTCTGTTGCCTCTAAATTATTTTAATTTTTATATTTTATTTTACTAATTGTCTACGGACGACCTTTATGTAAAAAATACTATTGCGACACTTTTTTTTATCAGTTGGCATTTTTTGCTTTTTATAATATGTATTTTGTTTACTTTAAGTATTTTTTTATAAAAATATTATTTTGTTTTGTTGTAAATTTATTGTAAGTAAATTGTAATATTTTTGTTGTCTTTTTTTTTTTGTATTTTGTCAGTATTTAAAATTTAACGGTTTAATACGTACCACCAAGATTAAGTAACACTCATACTACTCGTACAAATATAATCGATTTCATTTATAAAATTTTACAGAAAATAATAAAAGATCACTGATAGACATAAAAAAATATTTTATTTCAAAGTGATTTAAATTGTTGTGTAATTAGCAGCGCAAACAAAAAATATGCAAAATCATATACGTTATATATACGTTTCAGACAATTTTAAAAATTTGGATTTGTAACAGCATATTTTTGCATATTTTAGTCATAACAGCATATCATTGCATATTTTGGACTTAACAGCATATTTTGTCATATTTTTATAGAAAATCCTTATTTTGGAGCATTTTTTTAGGAATTTGAATGGCTTATTTATGCATATTTTATACATAAGAGCATACTTTTGAATATTTTTCACCCAATAGAATTCTTTACATATTTTGCCATTAATAAAATGTTATTTTATTTTTAATTTTTACGTTTTTCAAATCTGATTCGCTAATAATATTCATCTTATAAGTTGTTTAAAATTCTATAATTTCCTGATCAAATTTATTAGATTTGAGTGTTTTTAAGAGCAAAAAAAAATATATATATATTTTTTAATACAGATCAGGTTACTTTTAGAATAGTAGATAATTTAAAATTTAGCAAAAAAAAAAAAAAAAGAAAAATAATAATAATATTATAAGAGCATATTTTTTAATTTTAACGGCATATTTTGCGAGTTTTGTAAAGCATATTATTGGTTGCGCTGGTAATTAGTTTTCTAATTAACAGTGCAGCCTTTGTTGCAGAAAAGGATGAATATTTTGGTTTGGAAATTGGAGAGTTTGTTGGGGATATCTAAAATATTTTGGGATTTTTTTAGGGGAAATTATGTAAAAATTGTATACTTCTTTTAGTTAATAAAATTGGAATTTTGGACAAAAGTATATAATATTAAAGATGCTAATTATGAGAACAGCTAAATAATCGGCTCTTATTTTTAAATTTTAAAGATTTCCATTTTTTCTTATTTAATTTCAAAAAGCGATTTAAAAGCAATAAAAACTTTGGGGGATATTAATGAAAAAATCAGAAAGTTAATTATGAATTTTTACTTTTTCAGGTTTTCTTAAGGTTTCGTTTTTCTCAATGTTCGTTTAGAATTTGACTTTTTTGGTAATATGATGCTTTATTAGTAATATATATAATATATAAATGTTATCTTACTTATTTTTGTCAAAAAAAAAATCTACCTAGAAATTCTCATAATACTTCTTAAAATTAAATGCACTCCCCACAAAGAGAGCCTAATATATTTTATCAAGAAAATAAAGGTTTTCTTACAAACATCTCCCCTGAATATTATCTTGGACATTAATATATTAATATTAATCAAATCTGTTGACAAGAATTTAATTCGACATCAATCCTTTTCATTTACAAGATGGTGAATCTGAATTTTAATGTAGTTATGTAAAAATATTCATGCAGAAATTATCTCTATAAAGAGAAAGCACAGATAATTGTTAAAAGCAAACAAATTAATTATTTTAAAATATAAAATGTTTTTTTTTTTTTTTTGTTAAGTGGGGATTTTGGAGGGAAGTTTTTTAAAATTTCAGGTTTGGCCAAAAAAAGTATCTGGCAGCCCTGCTTATTACGTTTTTTTTAAGTTGAAAATATGATTGGCGTAGGTGTATGCATTTTGCTTTTGAATTTCAAGATTGGTTACATTTTAAGGATTCCCCAAAGGTTCTCTAACGTTCTGATAATGTTTACAAATTATCTTGCGTGAGAGATAATTTTTTTACTACAATTAATTCCATCTCGACCTACTAATCTACTAATTTATAAAAGTGTGTTTTTCTAGTTACTCTTGAGTTTCTTTTCACATCAATTTAATAAATACTTGATTAAAATCAATATTTCTTAAATTTTATTGCTGTTCCAACAACAACAACAACTTTGTCCACAATAATTAATTTTTTTTTTTTTTTTTAATTTCAATAAGCAACATTGTAGTTTCTTGTTCATATCTGGTTAAATCATATGTGTTTTCTTAAATCATAAAACATAAAAATAAAAGTCATATAAATAAATAATATTGTTGCTGTTCTTGCAAAATAAAAATAGAAATGCGACCACTAAATGGTTGGAGCTGGTTAGATCGAATTCCATTGATACTCGCTTGCTAAAGAGTACGTAAAATAAAAAAATAAAAAATTAATAGAAATACCTCATAGATTTATTTGTGTATCAAGAAACAAACCAACAAATAAATTGTATAAAGATACTCACTTGCTTGTTGTTATAAAAACAAATTATTAATATCCAATAAATTGGAAAAAATTTAATTTTTAAATTGAACAGAATTTTAGTAACACAGTGCAACAAGAAAAAATTTGTCTGAATAATTCTTACGCGAAATGAAACAAAGCTCCCAGAGGGTTTTTAAAGTTAGTTCGACTTTCGGTTTTATGACCTCTTAAAGGTCGAATTTTTTGGAGCCCCTTTTTTAGCGGATTTGGTTATAAGAAAAACCTTTTTACGCTCATTTTTGTCATAATATTCTATACTTTTATCCTTGATGGAAGTACTGACTGGATGCCAAGCCCACTTAGTTCTTAGTAAACAAATTTCAACATACATTAAATTTTTAAAGACAGTGGTAAAAAAATATCACAGTATGATAAAAGTGGGCGAAAAAGATTCGTAGCGCCCATACATACTAAATTTTATAACAAACAGTAATTTTCCTTCCTTGTGTACATCAAATTTGATGTAAATTCGCAGTAAAATTGATTTTTACTTAGAGTGGGCTAAAAACTGGGCGTAGTTATATTTTAGTACACAGTTTTCTCCAAAAAGTACTTGATATATCATTTAAACTTTCAAAAAATTAATTCTTTACAAAAAGTGAGCGTGATATTATTATTAATATTTCTTTTGGGGGTTAAATAATGTGACAGCTCATATATTGCAAACAATCCTATTATGAAAAGAGGGTGAAAAATTTAATAAAAATTTTACATAATATGTTAGTGAAGTGTTGAATTACACAAAACAATAAATACATTAAAAATTACTGATTTATGTGTTTTTTTTATTTTCGCACATAGTGAAAAAGTGCTTCAAAACAACCGAAGGGTCCATAAAATCGAAATTTGAACTAACTTTGTAAAACCTTTTATTTTTTGTTGGAATCAATGAGGCAATATATTATCTCATAGTATAATAAATAAATTGTTTTAAATTACTTAAGTATATTTTTAAATGTTTAAATATTTTTATATTTTAAAATTGTTTAATTTAAATTTCATTACAACTTTATAAAAATTAGGTACTTAGTTAATGAATATTAATAATTTTATAAAAATAAATAACTATTTCAAGAACACAATTATTAATTTAATATTAATAATTTAATATTAACAATATTTAATTTATTAATGAATAAATTCAGTTTTACATAAAATTTGTGTGTAAAATATTCATCGTAATTTACATACTATAATGAGAGATTTTAATTATACTTAAGTAGATATTTACACATTTTATAATGCGCCGTTAACTAATTATGTGGTTATTAATTTAGCGATCTAACAAGTAAAACTGGTGGATAATAATAATTTATTTTGCTTACATGACTGTTTTTTCTCTTCCTTGTATGTTATCATTATTAAATTTTTAGATTTGTTACACTTCTCACAGACGAACTCGTATAAATAATTCGAAATTTTGGGGTTGTGGATACACGAACATATTGTTCATTCATAGGTCGAAATAGAGGATAATCAAATGTTAAAATATCTGGCATGAATCTTTTTGAACTTTATTTTATTAATTAGCCAGCACTCAGCACTATGCACTGTATTGCGTTGGTACTAGGGAAATAGGTTATGGAATTAAGAAACACAATACCGGGTAAATATGTTATAAATAGTAAGAGAGAGATCGCGCAGTGGTATAGAATCGAAAATTGTTCGAAACAAGTCAGTAACTAATAGTTGGCTTGTTGGATTTATATAAAATTTCACATATTCATCGCAAAGGAGTGTAAAATTAAAATTTTCTAAGGGGCCCCACACATAGCTCCTCAGAATAGGAGCTATGAGTAAAACGTGGACAATTTTTAATTGCTTACCAAATTTTGGTTTCTTATCCGACTTCATTCATTTCATTTTATATCTTCTTCGGTTAGCCATAAACATGCTAGTATATTTTATTTATCTATATATTGCCACTAATTTGGCAAGCGGTTGAACATTTCCTATGTCAGATGTACTCAATTTTGAGCTTCGATGGCTCCGTTCCTGAAGGATCTGTGGAGCCCCCTTTCCATATTCAAAATTATACACTCCTCTGATTATACTCCTCCGATTAGAAATTACAGATTTATTTCCAAAAATTTTCGATTCTGCCCCACTGTGCACCCTTTCAAAAATCGGAGACACTTGAATACTTTTTTCGACACTCAGAAATAGCACGAGTTAAAATAATTGGGGTCTCACCTAACGAGCTCAAGATTAATTCAGATATACTATAGTGCTCAGTTCTTTCTCCTAGATATTATGTCGGCCCAGAATAACAGCAACAAGCTCATATTCATATAAATTTGATAGATAACTACTCTGCTCTCTGCCGCTGTGGAATAGAATTTATTTCCTTTTCAGAGCGATACAGTGTTCTCAGATTAGGGGATTTATCCAAAAGTTGGGGATTTATTTTTTGAAATGGGGATGAAAAATTTGGTTTAAGGATTAGGGGATTTGTTGGGAATGTGGGATTTTTTCCTTTTAATAAAAAATAAAATAAAAATAAAAAATTATGTTTTCCGTCGGATATAAAGTTCTTGATATTAAAAACTTATATTTATTTCAATAACAGTGTACTGAAAATAATAAAAAGTTACTGTAATACTGAATATGATACCATAAGTCAAAAAATTTATTAAAATCTTCGAAACAAAATGATTATTTTACGGATTGGCTGTGATGGTAATTTTTGACCAATTGATGCTCCATTACAGTTACTGCAATAGTAAACAAGAATTTAAAAGCCTTCAATACGTAGCTGTTTAATAGTTGAAGAAAGTGTATCAAAAATAATAGAACAAATAAAAACCGTCTTTGCATTAACTATAAAAATGGCGTAAATTATTTACCTAAAAATTATATTGTTACAAATATTAAAAAGATTTCTATAAAATCTTATTATTATTATTTTTATTTTTTTGAACTGTATTGGAAAATCTATAGGAATTTAGGTAAATTTACTTATCCAAATCTGCATTTCTAGGAAGGAATTTGATTAAAGTACAAATGAAAAGTAAAGTAGTTTATAGTAGTATAGTCTATAAACTTTAGGTATTCTTTTTGTGGGGATTTTTGGAGATGAAATATTGCTATTTGGGGATATGACTCGAAAAAAATCTGGGTACACTGAAGCGATATTTCTTATTCTCTTGATTTTTCTCCCACATACACTCGTTAGAGTTGCCTAGTTTTTTATTTTTTCATAAAAAAAAAGGAAAAAGTGTTGCATTCCATTAAAAATAACATCGTAGTCGCAGCTTATGAAAACGCGATTACAAAAATAAAATGTTAATAGTACGAGTATATAGTTAATGCGCATTTAAAAGCTATTTACTTTAACGAATATATTAAAAATCTTTATTTATTTAAATAAAATATCAAAAACAACAATCTTGTAATTAATATATGCAAAAGAAATTGTATACTTTTAGTTGGTTTCTTGATTTTTAATACCAAACTTTTCAAACTTTTATTTTTTTGGTATTACGTAAAGTTTGTTTAGAGTAAACTTTAGAAATTTTAACTTAAAGAATTTAAATATTTTGATTTTAAAACCAAAAGTTATCAAAACTTTTTATCAAATATTTGACTTATTATTTACCATATTTATTTACTTCAATTTGGCTCACAATTAATTGAAGTTCTTAAAAGTTGACATCACTGAATAAGTGCATTTAATGCGCTGCGCCGCACTATGGTTTCAAATAACTCAAAAGCGGCGATTAATTGAAATTTAAAAATTAAGTTTTTAAAATAATGTTTGGTGTCTGGTGATACTGAATAAAATTTTGCATCACAAATTGTAAAAATCAATCACCTTTGTTGTTTAGTTTATCTGTAGTGAGCTGTCAAAGTTGGCGACATTTTGGTGTTTTCGTATACAATGGAAAAAATCTAAATTTTGCTTAAAAATATATTTTCATTTAAACGTTCTAAAAATAAAATATTTATGATGGAACCGTCAAACTTATGTATTTTGTTATCAAAAAAGTTGGCCATTAGAAGTTCTTTTGACTCATGGCCCTTTCCGGTCCAAAAATGGGACATTTTTTAAAATAAAAAAAAACTAATAGCTTCACTTCTTTAATAACCAATGACTTCAAAACTGCATCTGATAGATGTCTAGTTTTAGTTTCATATTAAAGTCAAAGATATGGCCTTTATAATGATATGATAAAATTTATTTACATCAAAAGTTCAAAGATCAAAGTTGGATACATACAAATCAAAACATAATATTTATTGCTGTTGGGCTAAGCTAGTTCCAATACGCATTTCGCTGGTTGCTTAAGACAGCTCATCAGGAAACCTTTTCCAAATATTAGGTAACATATTTTAAGTACAAAATAACAAAGCAGAATATAAACTTTTTGGACATAAATCTGTAACTTCTAAGCTTCTAGTTAGATTTACATAAAATTTCATACAGACTTATCAGAGGACTGCATCATTTCAAGTTTGGGAAGGGGCCCTACATGAACCTCAGGAGCGGAGCTATCGATGTTAAAAATAGTGTAACTCTGACATAGAAAAAATTTTTGTTTCGTATCCGATTTCAAATATTTTTACATATAAATGATGATGCTTGAATGCATCATTTATCTCTTTTTGCAATATATATAGCCCAATAAGAGATATCGACTTTTTTTGTTCAATAGATAATTTTGTTCTTTAACTAATTGAGTAAAGACCAAGAAATGGCAAAATTGGGATAGTTGAAATTTCAAATGCAAATAACTTGAAAACTATAACAAATAAATAAAGCATGCAATCATTTGAAATCGGATAAAAAAATGTTGACAAAAGATTTATTTCCAAAAATTTTGATTCTTCCGCAGCATGCATTCCTGATGGTTTCCTGATGAGCTGGCTTAAACAACCAGCGAGATGTGCATCGGAACAAGCTTATCCTCAAAACAGTATAATTCAATTTTATTCTACCTTAATTTTTTTATTAAGCCTTATGAAAAATAGCTCGTAGAAAAAAACTTAATAAAATACTGTGTCTGATTAAACAACAAATATTATAAGTAAAACATTAAAATTTTTTTTTTTTTTATTTTAAGTAATTTCAAAAGAATTCGACACCGATCAGATTTTGACCATCTCCGATTATTTTTATGAAACTCAGCACTTGTAATCTACTCTTCCATGTATAAACCTGCATCATATAGCTAACGGTTCATATTCTGTGAACCTCTAAATTTAGACACCTCGAGCTTTTTGTCAAAGATGAGCAAAATTGTTTACACGATGTTCACAATTGACTTTTCGTTATAGTGTAAAAATTTCATAATAGGACCTCAATGGGATCAGAAGTTACAACAATTTTTCTTAACGGATTTTAATATAATAGATCGTTATTTATTAAAATAAGCCGTATATGTAGCACATTCCTGCTTCTGAAAAAAATAATTTCATAATATTTTAGAATTTTCAGGAACACATTAACAGACCTTTAACCACTGTAATCCACTTTACAAAATACGCTGAATTATTTGTGATGATTTTAAAAATAATTACTCCAATTTGATACATGGGGTTACAAAGCCAAAATCTACTAAAATTGATCATAATCAGTCATTATTTCACCCAAACCTCATGCAACTTTATTTCCCGAAAAGGTGGTTTATGTTATATTTATGTATAATTCACATTCCCGAAATATAATTAAACGCGCATAAATCTCATATATTTAAATACCAATATCGAAATAAAATTTTACATAAATAATTATCACATACGCTTAAATTATTGCAATAAATTTCATAAGAATCGTTTCACAATATAAGTCCCTCTCCCGATAATCACTTTAGTGCCCATATGCGAACTTGATCGATCTTGATCAACACTGATTGTTTTTATATGAAATTTAAAATAAAAGTATCAGAACACTTAAAAATAAATTATTTTATTAGTAAAATTGTACTAACTCCTATAGACAAACTGTTATAATTTCTGATCCCATTTTGAAATGTTTACACTATAACGGCAAATTGACTCTTCTTCACGATATGCTAGGATAAAGGATATTTCTCAAGTAAGATGTGTAACTTTTATGATTTTGTGACGAAGTGGAATATCAGTCCTTTCTATTGATACCAATTTTGTTAAAATCGTTTATTTTTGTTTATTTTTGACAAAAATGCCCGTGGTGTCTCACTTTAGGGTTCATAAAATATAAACATAAATGTTATGGAACCGATTTAAATTAAATAAAAACCACAATGACTTACATTTTATGCATTTTATTTAAATACAGAAAATTTAAACAAGTTTGTAGGACTTTTATTTAAAAACAACTTTTATTGAGAACAAAAACTTTCAAGTAAATATTTTTATATTTTTATTATAAAAAAACTAAAGAAATAGAATTATTTGGCCACAGAATGTTTGAATAAAAAATTCATATAATTTTTTCAAACATTTAAGTTAAAAAGAAAAACCTAGTAATTTTTTCAGAAGTTTTTTTCTCAGCAAATAATATTTCTTGTGCTTTCTTCGACTAAACCATTCTTTTTGTCCGACAGTACTTGGACCAAATAAATACTTGGTTACTTACTTATTACTGCACTTTAATTTTATGAAGATTCAATAAATAAAATAACTGATAAAAAAATAGTCATATCGCAATCTTAATAATATTATTATACGACGACATTAGTACACATGATCTTTATTTCCTTTTCACCTATCGTTGTCATCAAAAGAAGCTATTTTAAACGTATTAAATAATTGCAGTATTTAGAAATATTATTTATTTTTCTGTTTCCAAACAAACTAAAAATTATTCATACAAATTCATCTTGAATCAAAATATTCAAAAATTTTCTATGAAAAAACAAAATAAATTTTTCAAAACAGATTTTACTCCATTTTTAAAATAGGAAATTAAATAAAGACTGACAGTCATAGATTAATAAGTGGATGTTAATATGAAAGAAAAAAACTGATTCAACTGTCAAAAACCTAATTTATGCAACAACAAAATACATGTAGTTACATATATTTTTTTTTTTTTTTAATTTAGTTCGATGTGCCGCTCACATAAACTTCTAGTTGTATTCTATGCTAACAGTTTTAGTCATAATAGTATTGAATAAATAAAATAAATTAAAATAAAACCTTTTATTGAAAGTTAATATGAAACTTTGAAAAATTGTTATTCATAATAACATTTTTGTTTTATAAGCACTTGATAAAACTATATAAAATATAAACATTTTTATTTATAAACAAATTTTGAGAAAAATATTAGCATTTTTTGCAGTTTGAAGATGCATTTTTAAAGTAATTTTGCAATTTTCGACACATATTTTGTAACTACGCAGCAAAAGCTTTGCTTTCCTGGTAAGCTAGCAGGTATAATTGGAATCAAAAATAAACTACTTATTTTTTGCCTGAATAACTAGTTAGTTTTGTTCGACTTGTCCACAATTTCATGTAGTTATTTTTTGACTCTAGGGGTACTCAAAAATATGTAAGTAAACGAAAATAAAAATAAAAAAAAAAAAACAAAACAATTTTGCCATCACTGAGACTCGAACTTGGACACACACTAACCATTCGTTTTTACTGACTAACGTCTTAATCAGTACACCATCTCGCACATAGCATCCTAAGCGACAAAAACTCTATTTAGTTCAAAATATCTTTTTAGACATTTTGTTATAAAAAACTAACAGCTTCAGAATGGGGTTGAACCAACAACCTTCTGGTTGTTAATCCGGTGCTCTACCCAACTCATCCACGTGATTGCAGTATTACTGTGCTATTATACTATTGAGTACTTATTAATGTAATACAGAGTAGGCAAGTAATAATGACGCCTCATTACCCAGAAACTACTTTAATAAGTAGTTGTTATTACCGAAAACCAAAAAGTTTTTGCTGGGTATTTATAGCAAAATGGATTTTTACACAGAATCAGAAAATATCGACCAATTAAGGATTTTTGCAGAAATATATATATTATATATATTACTTTTCGTTATAGAGTTATTCGATAATAGGTATTTCCGGCTTGTTTTTGGTGTTCAAATTGGACACCATTTTTTGAACAATTACGTGACAGATTTTAAGGTTTAGCTATTTTATGTAATGGATGTCAATTCTGAGCACCATTTACAATTATTGAATATTTTAATTCATTTAGTATGAAATCTGGAAAAAAGCTTTTATTGGCATAACCTAAAATCGTGCAATGTGGACCACTCAATGCATTTTTAAATTAAAGTTTTTTAGGAGAAAATTTCGAAACACATTTGATTAATTGTACTTTTCAATTAAATCTTTTAATATTTTATATAAAAAGAAAATAGCTTTTTTAGTTTTATTTAAAGACGACGGTATATTACGGCAAAGGAACCATAATTTCTGGTTACATTATAAAAAACACACATTTAAACTTAATTTAAATAAAAATGTACTTAACTGTGGTTGATTTAATTTAAATTTTAGTTTTGGGTAATGCGGAACGGGAATCTGTATCACTCGTACATACTAGTTCACAATACCCGCATCACACATTGGATGTATAGTTTAGAGGTTTCTTATATTTATTGGATATAAATATTGTAATTTTTAAAATATATAATTTTTATATAGAAAGAGATTTCGGTAACTTATTTGCCAGTTTATCAATACTAGATTTTTTTATTTTAATTCTAGATTATATTGTGGCGAAAATCTGAATTAAAAGAAATAGTAGTCCACATTAGCCTTAGTTCCCCAACATTTGTGTAGTTTTTAGCTTTTTATCGTTTTTCAAAATGTCATATTTTTAGATCGTAAACGGATACGAGTGTAAGAATTTAAGATTTGAAAAATACCTGCAAGATGCCTGTACTGAATTTCATTGAAATTGGAGATGTTAAATCCGATTAAATCAGTTTTTACATTTAACCACTATCAGTAAAATGAAAAAATGTAATAATCGGTTAAAAAATGGTAAAGTGAATAAAAATTTCCCCGACCATTAATAAAAAAAAATATTCTAAATATATCATTTAAAGATGTTTTTACGCTTAGATGTGAAAAACACATCAGCGAATTAAATGCAATTAAACAAATATCAAAAAGCTATGCACACTTTGTTTTTTACTTGATATTCTAAAGATAGGTTAAATCAGAATTTTGTTCCCGATTATGTTCACTATTATAAAACTATTTTTTATATCTCTGTTTAGACTACATATGTGCATTTATTTTTGACATGGGACTTAAAATGGAATTTTAATTTTTTTTTTTTACATTTTTTATTTTTAGCTACCATAATATAAACGGTCATATCTTGTCAATTAATATCATATTGCATATATTAAAAATATATCAAAAAATTTTATAAAATTAAAAAACGAGAAAATATAAGCGTGGTTTGTTGATTAAAACTTGTTTAATGAAATTTTAAAAATCACTATGATCTCCCAAATCGAGAACTGATTCGTGTTTCATTAAAGCTATTATAAGTACTAAATAGCATTGATGTATCATTAAAATTTTAAAATTTTTTTGAACCCCAAAAGAAAGCAAATTTCAGGAAATGTCTGTTGGGGTTCAAAAAAATCGAAAAATTTTAATGATCTTTAGAATCAATATTAGCTTTAATGAAACACAAATTGGTATATATATATATATATATATATATATATATATATATATAAATTCAGATGTTGATTGTGTATTGGAAATTCTAATACCAGGTCATTTAAATATACTTTTTCACTGTCACATCGTCACATTCGCAAAATTCATTTCAAAAATGTATAGTTTGCTCTGAAAGATTAAACTTGCCAGAACTCTCAAATTCAATTGTGTTTTTTTTTTTTTTTTTTTTTTGAGAGGTTAGAAAATCGTTTTTTAGAACCAAAAAAAAAATATATATTATATTGAAAATTATTCCCACAATAGTATCCCAGAGACTCCTAAGAAATGGATATATGGCTTCTCAAATTTGACTTGAACGTTTCTAAAATATTTGCTAATTTTCTGTTTCTCAATTTTTTTCACTATTTTTGTTAAAAGAAAGAAAAAATATAGCTCATTTTCTACTAATAAAGACTTCTTTAAGAAAATATAAATATTTTAAACGTTTATGGAGATCAATCTTAAGAAGAAACAAATATAATTATTTAGTAGAAATCAGCTTAAAGCCTCCTGAATGTTACCTACTTCACATCAACTTTTTACCAAAAATTATCCAATTTACAACTTAACTTAACTTTCTTTATGAAATACAACTT
This sequence comes from Protocalliphora azurea, assembly GCA_932274085.1. Classification (NCBI taxonomy): domain Eukaryota; kingdom Metazoa; phylum Arthropoda; class Insecta; order Diptera; family Calliphoridae; genus Protocalliphora; species Protocalliphora azurea. The sequence goes on from OW026523.1 coordinate 47,975,355, forward strand.
AAAATTGCATCTAATGAAGAAAGATATATTTTCATTAACTGATACCTCATTTTTTAAGCTAAATAGTGACACTTTCCTTAATACCGTTTTTCTGTATATGTGTTGACGGAAACGCTGAAAATATTCGTCGGTAATGACCTTAAATTTTTTTTTTAAAATATCCAATTGTGAATACAAAAAAATATATCTTTTGCGACATATTTTATCTCATATCCTTGATGTTCTCTATCTGAAACACTGGGCTCAAGATACGGATTGGAGCCACAACATTTGAAAAAACATGTTTTAGTCACATTATTAATGCTTACTGAAGGCTGATCAACAGGCAAATTACTTTGCTATTGTGGTATAATTCTCAGATTATATTATATTCGCTTAATTTTTAAGTTAACTAAGCCATTTGAATTAATTCCCATAGAAGACTATCGCTAAAATAGTTCTCTTGATATGCAATATTCTAATATAATAATTCATGATAACTAAATAGTTAGGTAAAAAAATAAAAATTTCCACCAAGCTTTAAGACTTTCACTGCAATTGCTCTATCTATATTAACTATACTCCTCAAATATCCGCCATTTTTCTATCTCAACTACGAAACGTGATGCAGGGCAAAGTAACAATTTTTAATATTTATGATGAGTACTGAATACCACGTTTTTAAATTAAAATATGAAAATTTGAGTTTTGTAGTCCCGAAAAATCAAGGGATTTTCGGGATCGGGATAGGCATTACTAGTTGTTATAGATGGAGTCTAATTAGCTCAAGAATAATTCAAGGGTACTGTAGGGCTCCCTTCTTTCTCCTACTCTATTTCTTATTTTCTATAAATGAATTTATATTGTATGTCAATCTTTCAATTCTGTCTACTCTTTGACAGACGACAGCAACACTTGTCACTCATATTAATGAGGCGGAATATAAAACAATATGCTTAACAGTGATTGGGGTAGCGTGAATAGAGTAGATTTTAATGCCCGTAAGATTATAAGGATTATATGTATTTATGTGCTCTGTAATTATTAAGGTTAAGAATGGATTTGCTGGTTAAGCATACTTAATACTTTAGTCTATAAATTGGATTATGATCTAAGTGCAAGCACATAACAGCATTTTAAGTTTTTAAAAATTTAAATAATAAGACTGTTTTTTGCTTCATATAGATTTTGTTTGCACTTCTGCGATTCTTTGATCTTGAAATATTAGGTATATATTTGAGTACAAATTTTGCATCTAATATCGATTATCGAGCTGCTATTAAATACCTGATTTATACTATTTTCTTCAATACCAAATCTATTAAAACTTCATTAATATTTAAACAAAATGATTTGAGAATACTTTTATTCTCAAATCATTCTCAAGTCTATCTTTTAAGAGGGACTTAATTAGGCAATCTTAATCATGAAATAAACTTGAGTTCTTAAAAATACATTGGGCTACATATTGCCAAGATTAGGTTGATTTCGAATGACAGAAGTCATTTAGTTACAGCTTCAACGCAAAAAAAGCAAATATTATTGTAATGAGTATATTTAGGAACTTAGCAGTACTGTTTGAATGGTTAAACACTTTCATTAGTAGGTGAGTCTGACGTTCGAGAACCTAGCTTTGATAACTGACGGGTGCTAAATTATTATATTCGTTTTGAACAGATATATTATTAAAATCCTTATTATTATTATTATTATTATTATTATTTGTGCATTATCAACAAATTAGGTAACATTTTAATTCTGTCATTTCTATTTTCCATTACTGCAGTGAACTATAAGCAGCGTTTCTGTTAAGAATTTTTAAAAACTGTCCACAATACCTAAAAAAATCCTTAAAATTTGTTTACTTGCTAAAAACAAAAACAAAAAATATTGTATTTTAAGAAAAACTATTAAATTAAATTTTTAATAATAACAAAATAATTAATTTATAATAATTTTTATTATTGCAAAAATAAAGATTAATTCATTGAAACAGTTAACATAATATTCTCTTTTTATAAATTATACTTTTGTACGAGTTCTTCACTCAGACTCCAGTCTTACAAATCCCAGTCTAACAAATTTAGGACTGCAATGATGTTGCTCCGAGGCACTGCTATGAGCCCAATTAAAAATAAGTATTCATCAAATTTATTTTTTAATTTTTCCATTGGACCGGAAACCGGTCCAAAAAGATTCGGCATTTGATGTTTTAAATAATTGTTCATAAACATTACCATTAGCTTTAGTTCAGTTCAGTTCATTTATAAATTCTTCGGGGACTTTTTTTGCATCACTATATTGTGAAACAATCTCAAAATAATTAATTTCTTCATTGGAATTAATATATAATGGGTCGAATAATTTCAAACAACTTAGTTTTAAATTGGCGACTAATCACGATTTTATACCTTTATAGTTCTGATTTAAATTCATTTAATTAAAATTGATACAATAATTGTTTTTATTTTCATTATAATAACGTATGTTAGATCTCTTTAATTTTTTTAATAGTTCAATGAGTATAAACTTCTCTACGATTTCACGAATAAATCAATTAGTTGTTCTCTTTTTAACTGAGAAATTAAGCGCTTTGTGGAATACATATTTAGCTATTTGTGTGCTCTTAAAATAAAACAAATAATTTAATTTAGCTGGCATGTGTTGTTGTTGTTGTTGTTGTTGGAATTTTAATGTTTTTGTTTGTTTAGTTTTTATTATTATTATTTTTTCTTTTTGTATTTTGTTTGTAGTCTTATAAATAGAAATAGATTCAATTATTTGAATCTAAAAATAGTTTCTACAAATATTTTTCTAATTTTTGTTTTTAGATTTTTTTCTTGGATACTAAAATAAACAATGTAAATGCCTAAAATATGTACGTATATCTATAAAATACAATAAAAAGTTTTGACAAATAATTGTTTTGATTTTAAAGAGACTTTTAAAATATTCATCTAAATTCATCATTTCCTTACAAAATATATATTTTATTTTAATTAGCCTTTTTAATTGAAATTAAACTTAGTTCAACATCATTAAATGGCATTCGCTTACGCATAATATTTTCATTAATGTCAAATAATTGACATTAAATGTTAACATTAGTGGGGTGTAAACTTTACTAACAATTCTATGACAGTTTTTCCGTTTAAGTGCTTAAGCTTGTAACTATGGATGTAAATTGAATTAATTTAAAATTTAAAGGTCAGTTAATAAATGTTTATGTAGTTGATTATGACAACAACAACAATTACCTATTATATTTCATTTGTAATGTTTATTTTATTTACCACATCTGCCTCAAACCAAAAACTTCAAAAAAAAATTTAATTAAAATTTTAACATTAATGGTCAATTATGAATGAGTTAAAATGGAAAAATTAACTAAAAATAAAAACGCACACAACCTTGTTTTCGGTTTCTTTTAGGCCATTTTATGCAGCATTTATTTATAGTTGTTTTTATTTATACATATTTATTTATTTATTTGTATTTTGAAATTACAACGGAAACTTTATTTGAATGTGTATTTATACGCTTGTTACGGTTTTGTGATTCTAAAAATATTTCCCCCTCTGAATGACGACAATAACAAAAACAAAATATACGTTACAAATGCCACGTATTTCCCCCATAAACTGACCCTGACAATTTCTATGTTTTAACTCATTTACGACTAACTACTTACTATACGTATGTATTATGTACTCGTTTTAATATAAATCATACTATGTACATAAACATACTTTACTACAATTACTTATTTACGAATACTGTGCACAGTGCTGTTACGGGTTACTTTTGTTAGAAATGGTTTACTAAATAAAAATAAAATATTGCCCATGTATTTGTTGACTATAAATTCATAGTTGTTTTTATTCTATATTAAAGTCATTTTTCTTCTTCTTCTTCAGATTTTTTGAACAGAATAGAAACACTATAAAATAATATATATATTTTTTTTTTCAAATGACCAAGAAATTTGTTATTTTTATAACAAAAAGAGAAAAAAACATTATTTTGTGATGACCTTTTAAGTTAAAAATAAAAATAATTACAATTTTTTAAACTTCTTCCACGTACAAGAAACATGCAAGCCAAGGTAGTATTTAAAGAAATAAACAAGTAGGGGAAAGTGGGGTATTATGGCATATGGGACAATGAAGAAAATTTTACTTTTTTAGCGTATTTTTAATTTTATTTATTTATTTATTTTTATTGCAAAAAATACTATTGTCATATGTTTGCCATTATTGTTCTAAATTCCTAAATTTTATTTCAATCTTGCAACCTCTGACATTATTGCTCTTCTTCAAATAAATTTTGTCCCAAAAAACACAACGCTTTTTCAAATCGCTAGTTAACATCAAATTATTGAATTGGAATATCGTGGTAATAATAAAATAAAAATGATAATGTAATTAATAATTGTATTTTTTTTTTTTTCTTTTTTTTTAATTCAATGACATGAACATATATAAGAAAATCTAATAAAATAAATCAAAAGTGTGATACCTTATCAAAAGCAATAGAACATATGAAAATTGGAAATAACTCAGTAAACTCCAAAGCAATAAGGCTAAAAGTTCCTTGAACCAACATGTATCATTACATTAGCTTATTAAAGGTAAAAGCGGATTTAAAAACCGCAGAAATAAAGGATGCTGTAAAAATACACACTTGGTATGATTAAACTCATGCAAGTGGTCTGTGCATTTAAATTGTGTGAAAATTATAGCAATTTATTACACCTTTGAGTTAGACTGTTCTATATACGAGAAATAATTGCTTAATTTTATAAATATTGTTGTATTATTTTCTATTAGTTTCACCACTTATTATCTATTTGTTTTCATGATTTACTTAAATTTTGATATCCAACAACACTAAATTAACTTAAAATTGGCATTTTTAATAGATCCAAGGCAAGGTTCAAAATATTACTTACTAGTATTTTATTGAAGTTAGATTAAAGTATGCTCCACTTTACCCCAATCTCTTCTACATATTTCTTTTGTTTAAGTGAAATTATTTTTAAAAAAGTATTTTTAAAGAGCAAATACGTATTGAGATTGATAATTGTAATATCACTTCATATACTTTTTCACCTTTGGAGAAAGAATATAAATTATTGATTTATTTCATGCAAAATATTCATGGATTATAGGTTATGTTTCGAAATTTTATTATAAAATCCATATTTGGTACATTTTGAAGTCTTTCAGGATTATCTTGGAAAGAAACTTTTTTAAATGAAAAAGAGTAGTGACACATTTTCGTCAAGAAAAAATACGTTAATTAAATATTTTTAAAATTTAATGCCAAAAATCGAGTATTTTTGGATACGATAGAGATATGAATATATGGTTTGTTTAAATGCGATTTTTCTTTAACCTTGAAAAGAAAAAATAGCAAGAAATAGTTATATTTCGAAATAAAAAAGAATTTGAAAGATTATGAAACTTTAATTTCTAGAATATAATATTTTACATTTTAGATAGATAAAAGTAATATAGTTTCTTTGTTACGAATGCAGGAGATTAAATCTTGCTATAGATAATATTATTTTAAATAACTTTTATTCGTCGTAAGTGTGTAAGAGTCTTTTATTTAAGTTGAATATTTTAATGCGTTTAGACTAAATAAGTTGGAGTTTTATATTTGGGTATGCGAAATCATAAAATGATCCAACTTTCATATTGCGATCTAATTCTTTTCTATTGTACTTAAAAATTTAATAATATTATGATCCGATATTATCATATTATGATTTAAATATAATAAAAAATAACAACAAAAAAGTATTAAGAAACTATTCTTGTTTATTTTAAACATTGTTCATACATTGCCCGAAGTAGTACAAAAATATTTTTTTAATGACTAAACTAGTTTGTTTTAATCACACCCAATATAACTCTATTTATACAAAATATATTCAATAGTTGTGGAAAACAAATATGGTTCAAAAACCAACAAATTATTATTTTTATATAGTTGAAAAATAAACATTAAATAGTTGTAGAAAACAAAGTATGATAAAAAAAACACATTATTATTTTTCAAGCATAATATGTGTATGTATAATTGGACTTTAGAGGAATGTATCCGAGATACCAGAACTGACATCTAGGATTTGATGCCGGATTCATCAATCACCAAAGAGAAAATTTAAGCGGTTGTCAAACCATTAACAACGTCATAACACATTCAACAATCGGACTTGAAATGTCGACGCTATACACAAACTACTTTTTGCACCCGAAAAGTATTTTCTGAAGGACGGCCCTTATAACGACAAGGTGAGCATTTCCATGAAAATAGTCAATTTTTTAAACACGTTTTATTTGGATAAGGATTTTTCGTATTTTCGTCTATGAAAGTAAGAGTTTTTTTAATCTCTGATTTTAATAAAAGTTTGTAAATATTATATTGAAGCTTCACTAAAATATCACTATTTATTTAAATTTTATTAAACTTTAGATATTAACTTTATTAAAAAAAAAACACACACACACACTAAACAGCTAAATTTTAAGTCCTTCGAGATATTAAATTCACTATATTATTAAATTACATTCACTACATTATTAAAAATATATTTAAAAAACAATTTTTTACTCATTTGTGGATATTTATTTCATTTTATTTCAATAATGTATTAATTTACATCTTTAATATCTTCGTTTTCATACATCACCGTATTATGTAGTAAATTTCTTTCTTATTGATGACAAAGCAGGATCAGAAGGCAAAAAAAGATAATTTAAAAGGTCTTGGTTTTGAGATGTTCTTGAACTTTTTCTGGTATGAAATAGTTGAATACGTTTAAAGTCCGAGTTTATAGCTTCCTGTACCTCTTCTGTTAGTTCACTTAGTGGGAGAACATTTAATTCTATAATCTGGCGGCCATGTTGAAGTATTTTGTGAACCGTTCATGTTATTTCTCTCCATCCATATCACAAATGCAGACATACCAAATTGTAGGACGTATTTATTAATGGGTACATTGTAAATGCCATCTACGAGGGTCTGAGAAAATTCGGATTTTTGAACAAGTCCAGGCAGAACCCGTATCTGTTATCGCATCGCATACCTTTTCATCAATTATTGTTAACTAAAGTTCAAACTGTATGTAAATATAATATCCATAAATACCAACACACATCGGACTTAAATTTTCAATTGAATCGATCCAAAGTTATAATATCCTGTTTTTTTGTTTTTCAATAAATTTTTGTAGCTTAGCAGAAGTGGATACTCTTTATCAAGTAGCGTCTTTCTAAATTTTATATATTTATTTCTGCTGAGCACCAATTCCCGCATAAGTGCCATTGCTTCTTTTTTAGAAAACTCAGATGCTTAAGGCAATTTGGTGAGGCATTAGAAATAATATCCACTATTTATGTTACTTCCACTTCCTTAGTAGAATCTTTGACTTTGACAGGATTTCTGAAAATCCATTTACAAGTTTCTGTTAGATTTTAAGCAAAGGTATAAACTTTTTGTACAAGTATTTGGTTGGTATCTAAGAAAATGTTAAAATATGGAGAGACTGATAACTTATAAACAAAAGTTAGTGGATCCCAGCTTTTCTCGAACGATGCTGGGATCATCCTGTTTTTAAATAAAGTTATCATTTAAACTTTAATAAGATTTAAGTATATAGTAGTACTTTATCGAAATTTCAGTATAATATGCACAAACTTGTCTTGAAATAAGTGAATTAAAGAAGCTCCCAATTTTTTACAAGAAAATACCAAAAATGCCAATCCAATAAAACGTGTTAAAAAAATTGACATTTTTCATTGAAATGGTCATCCTGTCGTTATAAGGGGCATCCGTCAGAAAATACTTTTTGGATGTTTACCTTACATATGGAGATATATAATTAAAATAATTTTATGTTGTTCCCAGCTTTGCGCTTTGATAGTTAAAAAAAAAAATGTTAAATTTGTTAAAAATTGACAAAGTTTGGATAGAACTTGTGGGGAGACCTTTGCCCCAAACTTCTCCTGATTTACTTTACACATATTTGCGTTAAGATTTCTTTTGAAAACATTAAAAAAATTATATAGCCAAGAACAAAAAACAGATTTTATCAGTGAATAAATATTGCCACCTTTTTGAAAAAAAACCCAAAATTTTGTTTTTTTTTTAAGTTCCAATTTCAGATTAATATAACTTTTTATCAGATTCATATATTTATATGATTCTTGCACCAATATTATTTCGAATTTTTAAGAACAGAAAAAATTTACGAGCAATGTTAAACCCGACAAATTAAAAAAAAAAAAAAAACAAAAGAAAAAGAGGCTAAAACTGAGATAAAAATTTATTTCAACTTAATATTTCTTAAACTGCAAGAGATAACCTACACATGTAAGCGTATTTTCGTAGAGATTTACATGGACCATTTATTTATAAAATTTGTTTTCTATCATATCATAAATGAATTTTTGGCGATTTAAAAAAAATACATATCCGGGATGACCAATTTTGGATTGCCACCCATTATCCTCCTGACCCACTAGGAAACCATACTCCCCCAGATCAACTCAACAATACCGCATATCTGGCCAAGTGACATTTTATTGAGATATCTCCAACGGTTCAGAAGTTACAGAATTATTTCCAAAAAAAGCGTTGGTACTTTTTCTTAATTCCTTTTTTCCGAAAATTGTTGAGATTTTTCTCTTAAAAAAAGTGGAAAATATATTTTTCCCATATCTTCAATGGAAACTTTTGGAAAGAACGAAGCACTTGATTTTTTTTTAATTTCAGATGTTTAAAGCCCGATCGTTTTTTGCGAACCTCCTTTGGTGAAATATATAAAAATAGAAAATTTATTGAATTAATTAAACTATTTTGTTTTTTTTTATCCACGACTCTACTTTACTCAAGTTCTATTACTTATTACAAATTGATTAATCATTTTCAATAATTTCTTCTATGACAGCATTAAAGGTACTTTACAAATATCATACAAAAATAACTTAAAACCTAAACAAACATAAATTCTTAATGTCAAATGAAAAATCTTATAATCTACATCATTTAATGGAATTATTGATAAATTTATTACAAAATTCGTTTCATATAACACAACAGTCGCGACTGTTGTTTATTTAAAATCATAAATAAGAAACTAATATTTACGGCAGAACAACCAAAATGCTTCCCCCCTCAAGATTTGAAAAATATTTAAATGCTTAAATGTTCCCTTATCACTAGAGATTTGTTTATTCAAAATCGAGTGTTGTGAAAAAAAATTACCAACAATAACAATCTCAACGATACCGAGATACAGATGTGTTGTTGGGTGTACGAAGGCAGAATTATTGTATGTGCACCAGTGTTGCCAGGGGTAGCTTGGAAAAAGTTACAAATATTTGTCAAAAATGTTACAACTTTTCCTAAAAAGTTATATTTTTGGAATTTGCAAAAATGAATCGTCAATAATTATTTAGAAGAAATTAATATGAAATTAATACGAAAGTTTGCTTTAGAAGGTCCATATTTTTTGGAAGATATTTTTTCTTTAGTCAATGGAGCCATCGGGTTCGTATTCATAAATTTGATTGACTAAATATTGTATCAACATATCGCTAACTTACTTCAAGAACGTCATAACTCAAAAAAAAAGCGATTAGAAATTTTTAAATTACTATTACCTTAATAGAAAAATGAATGATATATTCTCTTCTCAAACGATGACCATAACAGATATTAACACGATACTTTTATAGAGGATAAAGCTTGAAGCATATTTCTAATTAGCTCAAAAATCTGGTTTTTTAAGTTGTGACGTTCTTGAACTAAATGAGTGAGAGATGAACACGTCAGAGTAGGGCAAAATTAAAATACCGAGAGAACGATTGACATCTTATGGAGAAACTCAAACATCGAGAAGACAAAAAATATCTTTAAATTAAATAGTCCAACACTCAGAAGACTAATCACTGCAACAAGTTGGCCACACGGAGCTAAAAGGAACGAATAAAACAATCTGTAGAGCAAGTGAAGACAAGGACGAGATATTTGAACATTACTTATAGCAATATTCAGCATTTGATTGCATAAGAAGCGAAAACTTTGAACGGTATAAAATACCGAATCTGAATCAATTGGAAATCTCTAAGAAACTATATCGAGAAAAGGAAGTTCCCTGAGAATGCACAACATACCTCTACAGGTATACGTGTATGCACGGAATGGATTTGAGACAATTTATTGTCCCCTCTTTTCAACCCAACCTAAATGGGTTATATGTATTTGGAAATACGTTTTGTTTTTTTTTTTATTATACGCAATACACTTAAGTACTAAAAAATCAAATAGTAAAAACAAAACATACAAATTTCAAAACCTCAGTAATCAAAGAAAATATTGAATTAGTACAAAAAATAAAATTAATTTCAACTTTCCAGTTGTCGAATAGCTGATAAATGCAAAAAAGCTTCATCATTAGTTCATCACAATCATTAATACATATTTAAAAATAATAAATACAGCCCATTTTTAAAGGAAGGTAAGGATTTATCGTTACGAAATACATATATTTTGTTAACAAATACATTTTTTTTTTTTTTTTTTTTTGGTATTTGACGGATGTAACGAATTACTTTTATAATGAACTAAATTCGTCGGTGTTTGACTGAATTTCTATGAAAAAATTTTTACACTTATTATATATCGAGTGTTAAAAAGTTACGAAAAATGTAACAAATGTAACGAAACGGCAACACTGATGTGTATGTACGCAGCACAAATACTTTAAAAACAATTGAATAAGTAACATATAAGACGTTCATACATACATGCATACATATGTAAGTATGAACATGTAAAAACATTATGAATGTTTAGATGGATGTGTAAATATGGCTGTGGCAGTTGAGAAGTGTGGCACTTTAAATGGTAAAAATGTTTATGTCAACAAAACACTCTCGCTCTTACTCGTAATTACTGCCAGTCAAAGCTGTTGTTTTTACTTTATTCCAACGCTAGTAATTTAGCTTCAGGTTTTGTTTCTTTTTAGAAAATACTCGTATACAAACATATTAAATTGACTTTGTCACCCTTGGCGTACAAGTATTTAAATTTTTAATAGAATTGGAAAATGTAAACTAAACCTAGAGCTGTTTGAATGAACTAGTGTTGTTCGTTTATTGGATTTTAGAGCTTCTGTTGTAAAGCAATTGTGCGTCTGTTTACACATACATATGAACATATTTGTGGGTAAAAACTTCTTCAATGTTTTTTTTTTTTTTTTAGTTTCATTTTCAATTTGAAATTTTAGTTTTTCAATATTCGTTTGCCCGCACTTTTATTATCATCATCAAGACTATTGCGTTTTGTTTAGTGTGGCATGAACTTGTGCTTGTTCGTATTTCAGTATCAACAACAAATATTTAGCAATAACAATATGTTGTATATTTTCTACTGTCACAATACTACTTACTTTGTTGTACTTGTATGTATGTACGTGACTTTTTTAGTCGTTATTGTTAATATTTATTTTATATTTGTTGTTGGTTCTTTGTTAACCACAAGAGGGGGGGGGGGGGGGGGAGGTTATTGATCTTTTTATTGTTTTTATTTTAATTTTAGTTTCAGTGGTTTTCCTATTTGTTTATGAACATTTTATGAAACTTATTTAGTTTTTACTTCATATTTAACTACACAAATTTTTCAATTAACACTGTTATATTATATCAAAATTTAATTAATACAATGATGGATACAATCATTTTTTTTTTTAACTAGTTATAACAAATTTCTAAGAAATAAAAAAATTTTCGTCTGTTAAAATAAAATATAAAAAACATTAAATAAAATATACAAATTTTTGTAAATCAGTTACAAATGTATATTTTTTGAAAAATTTATTCGGGAAAAATTGCATGAATTGGATTTGAGTACAGTAATGGATGTTTTAGGTATATATATATATACTATGTGCTATTTTATATGATATTTAATGCTAAATGTTTAAGTAATTTTATAGACTTGAACACATTTCTTGACGATTATAAAAATCAATAAATAAAAACATTTCATTATCAGCATTCTTGATATGATACTTGATATGGTGAGGTTATCGATGAATAGTATTCAAAGGGTAGCGCTAGAAGTATCGAAACAAATATAAAAAGGTAAATGTTGCATAGAAATTTAAATAATATGATAAATAAATTTGTATTTTTATATAAAAATTTGAAATAAAGTAAAAGAAATAGTAAAATTTAAGTAATTTTTTCCTTCAGCTTTTTTGATTTATTCAATCATCTACTTGATTGCTTTAATTAAATTATTAATTATTCATTAATTAACTTTTTAATTTATTCAATTAACAAACTGTTTGAAATTTTTGATTGGAAAAAATGTTGTTTTTCCTCTTTTGCAATTATTAGTAATTGATGTAATAATTTTGGTGAGAGGTGCAAATTAAAAAAAAAAAAAAAAAAATTATTAAATGAATTATTTCGTTTTTAACTTTTTTCTGTATAATTAAAAAAGAAAAGTTTTAAAAAATTTGTTTCTTATTTTGTCATCTTTAGTATGAGAACTGTAAAAAATACCAAGAAAAGACAATCCGAATAGGAAATATTATAAACATATCTAACACATATAGTATATTAGAACATACATAAATAAGTACCTCTAGTCTAGGGTCATATACATATGTATATGCTCAAATATTTCACACATACATATGAATATATATATATATATATATATATATATATATAATTGTCTTCGAAACAAGCCTAAAATTTATAGGTATTTATGTATTTCGATTACATTCAGTTACTTTTTGTAAAAATGGTGCTTGTTTTTAGAAAACTGTTAATTTTCCTAAAGTTTTACCTTAAATGCAGCCAGCACTAACTACTATTAAACAACATTTTCAGAAAACGATCTAAAATTAAATAAGTATGTATGTCCATCCATCTGGGCGGCTGATTGCCTGCCCGTCTATCCATAACGACCTTTTTCGCATAGTAAAAGTTGCTGTTTGGCATGTTTAATTTTTTCCATAAAAGAGCCAACCTAGGCATTGATCCACATCGCCTTAACGCCCATGCTTAGTGGTATGATTTGGTATCATAAGGTCGGGCTTGACCGTCTATAACTTTCTTACTTATTTTAAATATTAATTTGGATCGGTTGAATTTTATTAGTAATGACATTTAATTTAAAAATGCCTTTAAAGTACCAGTTTTGATGCTTAAAAAATAGAAACTTGGGAATTCATGAAATGTGTTGATCACAGAATTGTTCAAAAATCTAATCTTTAAATTAAATATAAAATTTTATTAAAAACCACTTCCCTGGAATATCATTAAAAAAGTTGTTATCTTAACAAAATACCTTAAAAAGAAAAACATTAAAAAGCAATGAACTCACTAATGTCACATTTGTTGTTACAGTATGAAATTAAATTATTATCCCTATTTGATTTGATTTATGATTCTAAAGCATTAAAAAAAAAAAAGAAACACAGAAAACAAAAGTATACTTTTTTCCCGAAATAATGTTCTTTGTAATTCTGTTCACATTCCTTTTTATCTCTAGCAGCTAAAACAAAATTATAAAAAATCCTTATAAATTTTTTATTATTTTTTCGTTGTTGTTTTTACGATTCTTTAAAGATTTCATGTTACCCCTGAAATTTGTGACAAATTTCTTTTCAATTCATACAAATTCTGATGAATACTTATTCATATGATTGACGTACATACATACATGCATACATTCATACATATTAATATACATATATACATACATACATACATACATACATACATAGATACAGATATAAGTGAAACTGCAGATATATTTTTTTGTACCTCAATTCTTATGGAAATATTTTTGTTATTTGAGTTTTTTCTTTTCTTTATCTTTATCAAAATATACGATTTTTTGTTTTCCTTTTGATTTTCTTGATAAATTTTTAAGTTTTTTGTTCTTTATTTCGATGTTGTTATGTTTTTTTCTGCCTTATTGAACGATTTGTAATGCTTTTTAAAACAATTTCATGTTTTTCCCCTCATAGTTTTTTTTTAATTTTTTATTTCTTTCCTTCATTTAGTTGTTTTTATTTTGTACTCAAATAGTAAATTTTTAGCTTTCTTTTTCATTATGCCATCATTGAAATTTCTTTCCATTTGCAGCCTGAAGAAAATTAGAAAAAATATAAAAAAGAAATGAAACGAAGCGCAAAGCAAGACTAAAGATTGATGTAATTATGTCATTTTTATTTAATGTTGATTATCGTGAGAAGTAGAAGAAATACTTTAATACTATCTCATCGTTTATAGTTTGTAACAATTCTACTATTGACAATGTTGCAGGAAGTGCTGCATACGTGTTAAATTTAATTGCATTTCGCTTTAAATGTTTAAGAGATATACTCCACTCTTGGTATGGCACATTATTAAAATATTAAAGCAAATATTTTGCGATTAAGGAAATCTGATCGAGCTTAGTAGAAACATCTTAATGATTCATTATCATTTTAAGACTTGAACAATTATGATATAAATGTGTATGTGTTTTTTCTTTTATTTTTATTATTATTTAAAATATTAAATGTTAAATCTTTGATAAATTATAGTACAAATAAGTAGCTCATATATTATTATGAGCTACTGGCGGATTAACTCGACCTTACTGACGGAATTTTTGCCGTGGGAATAGCATCTCGGAAAATTTAAAATCTCCCGACCGGACTCCCGCCGCTATGAAAATTTTAAAACTCAATTAATGTTTGCCACAAAATATGCATAAGAAATAACTTTTCATTTGACTTTTAAAGCTCTAATAAACAGAAAAACTATAAAAAGATTTTTATTTAAAATATTTATTTTTGAAGAAAAGAAATAACTTTACATATAATTATTTGTCACAAGTATATGTATATAAACTTACGAGAGGAGTAAGGAAAAGGAGTCTGAAAATAACTGGGCTCTGAATATATTAATCATCTCCTGTATATCTACTCCTAATAGGTGACAATATTTCAATGATTTTGGAATGCAGGTGCCAAAATTCAAAAGTTTAATTAAATAATCCACAATTTTGACTAATATTGGTAACAAATTCCTTAAATATATTAAATATAAGCATATGAATAAATGTAGATTTAATGATTGAACATCAATTATTTATTTTATCGATACCTTTAAATAAATTTAGAAAAAAGTATCAACAAATATAAGTTTAAAAGTAAAAAAAATATCATATAATTTGGAATGTGTATTGAGGTCAATAAAACTATAAAAACAAACATTTGCACCGTCGTACACGTTTTATTTAAATAATTTAACAATTTAATAAAAAAAAAAAAACTAAATTTGTTTAACATTTGAACCCTTAAACAAAAATATACAATAAACAAAAAAGAAGCATTATAACAAAGCTAAATAATTTTTACTTTAACAATATAAAAACGAAAACCTTTCAAAAAATTTTCCATAATTATATTTTAAATTGTGGGAAGAGGGAAAGAGAGGGAATGACAACATTAAGCGGGTGAATCTATATAAAGTTAAAAATACAATCTACAAACTAGCAGTAGTATTTAAACGTATCTGTAATAATTCTTTGTAGCATAGTTGTAAGTATGTTGATTTGTATTTTTCAGATACGTTTGTATATTGTTCATAGTACAAGTATTTACAGTAAGTAACTTTAAGCATCTTCACTTTTTTTAGACGTATTTTAATTTTTCTTCCACATTTTATTTTTACTTTAAGTTTCTTTTTTTCATTTTCTACTGAAGAAGTCACAAGTATAAGTTGCATCATTGTGCTCGTTTATAGATCTTGTGCATTTTTATTTTATAAATTTTTGTTCTACTACTTTTTCATCTTCTTTTGTTTGCTGTTGTTGTTGGTAGGTGAAGCTTTTGAATGTATATATCTGTGTTTTTTCTACGTTTTTAGTACCTTCATAATAAAAAATATGCTAAAGTACGAGTATCTTTTGTTAGTATAAGTTTATTTTTTTTTTATTTTATTTAGTTTGTTAAAAAGAAAAAAAAACACTTTTTCTGCAAGTCTTAGTTCCATTACTAACTTCTACGGCATCTAAAAAATTATTTTATTTTTGTTTTTTCTTCATACTTCTTGCAATAATTTTTTATGTGTTTGAAGTTGTTTTTTGTTTTTTATTTTTTATTTTTTTCTTTTATTTTTTATTTTGTATTCAGTCGAGTTTAATGTTGAAGCTCATGCATGGAGACGTGTTTAACTGCAAATTAAAAAAGTTGCCAAGTGCTGTAATTATACAAAAAAATGTATCTAGTTGTAATTCGTTTCTATTTATATGTTTGTATGTATTTTAATTTTTAGTTTTTCTTTGTAAATTTTCCAATTGCTTTTTTTTAATAATACAGTATTTAAAATTGGTGGTAAATAAAATTAAACAAATTAAAAAATTGTAAATTGTCAGGTTTTATTTGTTTTCTCGTTAATTTGTTGTGATATAAATACGAGTTATTAAAGTTTTATTTTTATTTAAATTCACATACTTAAATACTCATACAAATATATAAATTAAATGTTAAGTATTAACGTAATAAATTATTGTTAAAATTTTTTAAGTAAACATATTACATACTACAGCATTTAAGAAATAAGTAGCTTAATATTAAGACAAATAAATTGAACGAACGACGTTCAATTCAAGATCATATGATACCCTGCACATAATCAAAATAATTTAGAAATAAACAGAATGTTTTGAAATAGCATTTGAGAGTTTCAACGACGTCTACAAGATAAGTAAAATTTATATACTTATATTAGTCTTATTTCATTAAAATATTGCGGTATTTAAGACATTTATGATAGTTAAACCTAATGATACCAACTTAGTTGTTTTCGGTCTAGATTTGGCCCGTTTTTAGTAGTTCGAAAGGGGAAAAATATTTTTTTAGCCCGAAACTAAAAAACGCGCAAATTTAGTACTTTTAATAATTTTCTTTTAGCCCTTTCTGCTCATTTTTACTTTTTTCAAAAATGGAAAACTATTTTAATGGGGTAACGTTAATTTTTTAAAATTTTTACTTTTATTTGAAAATTTCTGGACTAAATTAAAAGTTTGTGAAAAGACAGAGATTTTATTAATTCGTAAAAAAACTTTATTATTAAAAAAAAAAACTGTCTTCAACAATTAAAATTGTTTAAGTGGAACAGTGTTGAAATAACTGATCAATTTTGAATATCTTAAGATGTACGTTCCAAATGGTTGATTAGTGGTAAAAATGTTGTATAAATGTTACTTTTCAGTTTTCAAAAAAATTCAATTTTAGCCCATTTTTGCGCTTTTTCACAAAACTTGTCTTGATTGTACCACCACAAAAGTGTTGTCTTTTTTTAAATTTAGATCTTTTTAGCATTTTTTTAACATTTCTACATATTTGTCATACTGGTTAAACCTCTATTCATGAAGGACATTTATATGGGATTTAGTCAATTACAACGGAATTCGTACTTATACCAAAATAATTATTCGTGCCAAATTTCATCAAGAGATATCTTTAAAATTTCGACCTGTACTTTGTTCACAAGATCTATATGGACAGTCAGTCAGATGGACGAACATCGCACTATGTACTTTTTGGGGGTATGAGTGATCAAAAATAAGTTAAAACATAAAAATCAATGTTTGAAGAATTTAGAATTAATTTTAATACTGATCTTAATGTAAAATACGATCAATTTTCTAAATCTTCTTTTGGTTTTATTGTACCTTTTTTTTAGTTACAAAGATATTTATTTGGTTTTAAAATCAGCTAAATTTAATCAGAATAATTTTTGATAGAAAAATTTTCTATATTTCGGGACGCATAATTTTCAACCGATTGCATACATTTCATTGTTTTATTCTTTTATTTGAATAATATATTCATTATTTATCAAGTGAAAATTTGATTATTAATATCCAAAAATTTCAACATATAAATGTTTGGTTAAAAGAAAAACTTTTTTTTTGATAAATTTTTTGTCTTTATCTAAGCTTTTAACTAAGCTTTTGCCAAAACCAGTAAAAAATTCTGGTTTTGGCAAAAGCCAGAATGAAACAATGAACCGATTTCCCGAAAACTGACACATAGATAGTACCAGCGCCAGAGGAGGTATAGGCTATGTTAGATTTCGAATGGATGTCAAGCCCACATTTTAAATCAACTGGCTGAACCGATTTTCTTAAAATGTTCACAGCAGCATCCTGTTAGTACCAAAATTCAAATTTTGTTTTTCGATCGGAACAGGGGGAGTAGTATCCCCCATACAAAGAAAATATTCTTAATGGCATATCTAAAGAACTATTATAGTGAGAGCCATACTTTCATTATTTATTTCCTTTTCAAAAGTTTTACCGTTTTCTAGTGCAATGGTGTTCGGGAAGATTCCATTTTGGATAGTTTATCCGCTCCTTCATTACCAATGTCACCATGGAGTCCCGGTACCCATATTATCTCAAGGTTTTTACAATTAAAATAAGAAGATTTTACACTTTCATTATTAAGGCTCTTGATAACTGCTTGATATTTGCGGATAAAAAATACGTGTTGGAGCTTTGTTATCGATTTTCTTCAACGTTCTGTAATAGCCATGATCTCAGCCAGAAAAACATTATCGTGATCTGGGATGCGAAGGAACTTACCCGTGATTTGACACTTCTCATAGCACCCTATTCCAGGTCGGTCACCAATTTTCGAGCCATCTGTATATAAATCGACTCTTCGATTCGCTACTTCATAACATTCCTCTCCGTCAGATATTATGCTGATGCAGTTAGTACGTACATTTCTAGCTGGGATTCTGTCACACGTTTCTATGGTGATATTACCCATTGGTAAGATATCAAGTATGTTTTGGTGTTTGGTTTTATAGTCTCTTACTAGCCATTCGCCTATTACCATCAGTGTAGTGGCTGCTAAGGCAGGTTCCTATTTCACCAGTATCTCGATCGATCGTATTGGTAAAATATTTTCAATCGCCCTTATAGATGGGGTTTTCATTGTACTGCATATGCTAACGCATCAATGTTTTTGTATCTTTTGAACAGTTTTTATATTCACCTTCTTTCCCAGCAGACATTCATCATACTAACGAGACAACGTAATAATTGGTCGTATATAGCCACTTAATCATCTTCAGGTTTATACCCCATTTTGAGCATATTTCTATTCTGCAAAGGCCTTCTCAACTATATTATCTATGTGGTCCTTCCAGGAAAATCTCCAATCGAGTACTACTACTAGATAACTATTTAACCTTTTTTGTTATCTGTATTGACTTGTTTTAAAAGACGGGATACTGAAAAGTACTCGTATGTATCTTCCGTTTTCTTGTGAACAAACAGATTTCTGTTTTGTCTGGGTTTACATTGACCCCACGCTATTTTGCCCAGTTTTAGGATGCGTTTAGAGCTTCTTTTTCTCGTTCGTATCACAATTTATGATCCTTTCCCCTCAATGGTATCGCCACGTCGCTAAATGGCTCAGAATCGTTTTCATCGGCCAAAATTCTGTAACTTTTGAATCGATAGAGAAATTTTAGATTTTTTTATGGAGAGATACTTTTTTAATTTTTCGCCAGTTTTAATTTCATCAAAATTGGTTTATAGGATTTAGTATGAAAATGCGGAGTTTTACTTATAAAAAAGCTATAAGCAGATAAAAAAACATATTTTAATAATACTCAGGATAGTTTTCCCAGTTTATCAATTCTAAAACAGGTTTATTTTTTTTTTTAAATTTAAATAACATTAAGGATAAACATTTTTTTATAATAATTAAAATTTTTTTAATTTATTATTTACTTAAAAAACAATAAAAGAAAATTATTATTATTATTCGTTCGGTTGAAAAATAGCCTGCAAATATTCCATATTTAGTTCAATATTTTTTCTGTCATCTAGCAGCCCTTTTGCTTCTTCATCTAAGTCCCGATGTTGGCGTTCGAATACTAGTGACAAGCGGATCTGACGTTGCCAGTAATATATTAAATATATCTACTTTCTCTATAAAATCTGTAATTCTTATTCCTTTTTCCTGCTTATGATGATGTTTAATGATGTTTAATGAGATGGGTGTAGGAAGGTCCTACTCTTTCGTAGCATTCCGTCGACCATCTATTTCTTGCCTTGCTTTCTGTCTCAATTTTGCGGCTTTTCTTCGCTGTGCTCTAGAGGGGTTTTTGGTTTTTGTGGTGGGTTTGGCTATATTCGCACTCACTTCTTCAACCATCTTTTCAACATCGTTAGTATGTTGTTTCTTTACGGGTGATTGATGACGACTGGGGGCCCGTTTGCACACCACCACTTGCGCCATACTGAGTTATTTAAGCTCTGCATCGTAACTTTATTTTTTGTCTCAATTTCTTTTATTCTTTGGCTTATATTGGGTTCCGCCTAGCCTGGATTTATTTCGTCCGCGATAGGTTCTAAGAGTCGCTAGGGCCTAATGAAATATACGAAGTTGTATTATTCCCTGATTTGAAAAGTTACTATATAATGAGATATATAATTCGCTTTTATGTCTAGGAACAGTCCAAGCTCGTAGATTGCATTTGGCCCCCCTATCCGTCAGCTGGGTTCGTGTTCGATGAGAGTAAAACTAAGCAAAAGATTCCATATGGAAAGACTGGATGCAGAAATGCATTTAATTGAAACAAGTTAGAGTACTTGTTCGACTTGTCGAATCCTACATACCCTTCACCTGTGTTGAGTTGTGTTATATTGGATGTAATTACAAATATATTCACCTATACTATATCTATGTTAACACTGAAGTTTTAATATAATTTACATTTTCATATAGAGTTGAAATAAAATCAAAATTTTATAAATCCATATATATCCTTATATATATATATATATATATATATATATATATATATATATAACTTTATATATATATATTTATATATATATATATATATATATATATATAACTTTTTTTCTCTCCGATAAAAATTGTGGAAATTACAAACAGAATGACAAACTTACATATACCTTTTATACCTGTGGTGAAGGGTACAAAAAGGGTATTATTTTATATTTCATAATAAAATAAAATTAAGGAAAAGAAAAGGAACCTCTTAACATTCAATAAAAAAAAACTATATAAAATCAAAAATTACTAAAACAGCAATATGTGAATTTGTGAATTTTCTGATGGAACATATCATACGCATCAAAGTGCCTTAAGAAAAAAATTAGCAAATGAAGAAATAGATCTCTATTTCTCTATTTTCCTGTTCCTGTACGATTCTCAAAATATTACGAATGAATGAATGATTTTTTTAAAACACCTCTAAAAATATGGATTTTTTTCAATAGTATTACAAATATCTTAGTTATTTAAATAATTCTTACGTCACTTTTCATTGGCGAAATATCAATATTTTATTAAAAAATTTTTGTCATAATTCCATTATTTAAACATGTAATTTTTCAACACATATTGAATTTTTGGTAGCATTGGGAAGTGATATTCTAATACTATTGAATATTGCAGATAATTAATCCTTTAAAGGCAAGGGGATCAATTTTAAACATCTGCTTCCAAAAAGGTTAAACTTACAATTTTTGCAAATAAGTTGTATGAAAATATTTATTATATTTAAATATTAAAGAATTTATGAAAAATATAATAAATTCTTGGACCGGTAATTCCAAAATATTACTTGTGTTACTCAAATCTAAATTACGATGGAAAATGTCCGAAATATTGAAACTAATAAAATAGTATTTGAAAAAAATCGTAGAAAATTTTACTAAAATCTTCATTTCACGAGAATGAAAACCAATTAAAAAATAAGAAATATTGAACACGTATTAGTCGACATGTGTCTATTACATATTGTACTTTTTTGTGAAAAAAGTTAGAAACTGTGTACACTTTTTATCAAAAACCACATTTTTTAAGTATTTTACAAAATAATAATTGAACTGAAATATTTGGGGAATTAGCTTATAACATATCTATCTTTAACTTTAGGGTGGTACATTTGCAGCATCTTTTGTTTTCATACAAATCGATGGACTTTAATATCCATCCATGTAATAGTAGTTAGACATTTCATTTAAATAAAATATTTAATTTTTATTCAAATGAGTGAAATTGAAATGAAAAACACTTTTACTTATTATTAAGGAAGAAAACAAATAATGACAAAGTTCATTTCATTCAAATAAATTTCACATACTTATTTTATTTAATTCAATTGGTAGCTATTCGTTTTGTGAGCAGTGTTGCCAGTTTAGCCTTTTTAAGGCTAAACCTAGCCATTTTGTTTTGCTTTTAACCTAAAAATTTTCGTTTTAGCTTCTAGCTTTTTTAGCGTTTTTTTTTTAATTCTTAAAAAAATAGCATTTTAACAAAGAAGAAAATAATCTCTTATATGCTATTATTAATTCTAATTATATTTTTTTTAATCGAAATATTCTTAGGTGGGTGATTTTTCATTGAATGATTTTGCTGACAGCCGTTATATGATTTATTTTTAAATTCACAGTTTCTTTAAAAAAAATATTAAAAAGTAATGAAAAAAAAAACAAAAAAAAAATTTAAATAAAATAATATTAGCTTCTTCTGGCCTTATTATTTGGGTCATTTAGCTTTTTTTTAGCTGACCAATTTTGTCCAATTTTGCCTCTTTTTTTCAATTAATGGCAATGGCTGCATATGAGTTTTCATAATATCAAAAGATGTTTGTTTTTTATAATTTTCATATTAGTTCCAAAAATTTGTATCAAATGAAAAACAGCTATTTAATATGCTGTTTATACTAAAACAAAAAATAAAATGGTTTTTGAAAAAAAAAAAAATTCAAAAACTACATTGTTTCTATAACTTATTTCTTCCCAAAGTAATTTTTGTTGACATTGACATTTCTTGGATAAATTTTATTTCCGCTCTATTTGTTATTTCTTCGATAGAGAAATTAAAGTTTCAATATTAAAATATATTTTAAAAATTTTTAATAAATTATTTATTGTAATAATTTCATAAGCAAAACAAATAATTTCTATAAATTTGAAATTTTATTTCTCTTCTAATATAAAAAAGCTACTGTTCTAAAATTTGCTAAACAGGATGTATCATAAATAGTTATTATAGTTTTTTTTTTTTTTTTTGGTTTTCAATAAAAACTAGTTAAAAATTTAAAAAATGTTTGATTTGTATGATAAAACCAAATAAAGCCAAAAACTACTAGTTTTTGTTTGGTGTAAATGGCATACAATTGAGGATTTTGAAATTGATTTAATAACACAGTGTGACAGTGAAAACATACTTTTGAAATGACCTAGTGTACGTTCGCAGCAAAAACTACTTAGTGTGTGTCCAAGTTCGAGTCTCACTGACGACAAAATTTGTTCGTTTTTTATTTTTGTTTTCTTTTAGGTACATATTTTTGAGTACCCCTAGAGTAAAAAAATAACTAGTGATTCAGGCAAAAAATAAGTAGTTTATTATTGTTACCAGGAAAGCAAAGTTTTTGCTGGGTTGTAGACCACACTGAGTAGATCATTATTTCCTGCTTAAAAGTTTTGATACACCCTTAAAATCTGAAGTTATTAGTTTTTTAGGACTTGACGGAACAAGATAAAATTTTTTAATTATTTTTTTGCCAGTTATGAATTTTTAAATGTTTTTTATATAGAGAAATCAAACTTTCTAAAATTGTAGACATTTGTTTACTTTTGCTGAAATACGAATATTGTAAGAAATAGTTATCTGTAATTTTTTTGAACTTCCGCTGCATTTTTTTCTATTATTTTATATGAAATTATATTTATTGTAAAATTTATTTGTAATCTTCAACTATTAACGAGTAGTACAAGCCATTTGAAATTTTTTAAATCACTTAATAATTGACGAAGTTACAATATTTTTAATTTGTTTTATGCAGTATTTACTCGAACAAAATTTAAAATAAAAAAATAATAAAATGGTTCTAAAATTATTTAAAAAGCTATTACTTTATAACTGCCCGTATTATTTATTTATAAAAAAAATGTATATCATGTCTAACAAGTTGTCGATTTTAGCAAAGTGGGGCTTAAGTTTTTCCTTATATATTAAAAAAAATGCCGCGGAAGTTAAAAAATTTATATAAAAATTAAAATCATAGATTTTTTTGTAACAATTTTTCGTGTAACGTGAAAAGAGGATATATAGTTAGAAAGCTTGAATTTCATTCAGAAATTCGAAATTGGTAAAAAAAATAATTTTTAAAAATTTATTATTCCGTCCAGTCATAAAAATCGTTCTTTATCAGTAACTTCAGATTCTGAGGATGTATCGAAAATCTAAAAATTACAAAATTATCTACTTAACTAGACCATGACCAACATTAGGTCATAGTATATCCACCTTTTTCTATTTTGTTACATAGTGTAATTATTTCTATTAGGTTTAATTTTGTGTGAAAATTGTGCAATACTAATAATACTAATCACTAATAGATTAGATATTTAAGAAAAACTAAAAATGTGAATTAGAGAGCCCTTAAAAACCGTTTTTTTCTGTGATTTCGATGAAATAAGACCTCTCAAACGTTTTGAAAAAATCATATAAAATAAAATATTGAACAATTTTCAAAATACCAGTAATTAAAAATCTGGACAGTGTATTTGACAAAAAATAAATTTTTTCGAGCTTTTTCTGTTTGTGTTTGCAGAAATCTTGATTTAAAAAAAAATATATATATATATATATATATATATATATATATATATATATATATATATATATATATATATATATATACTATACTAGGGATAGCATAAAATTACTGGGAAACTACTTTTTTTAAAAATCAAAGTTACGAATAATTTGAGAGCTATTTCCATGATTTTCAATCGGGAAAGGAAGATTCATCAAGACGCATCGTTTTAGAGATCTTCTTACATTTGTTTTTCAAGGGACACTCTAACGTAGATTGAAGATTTTAAATATCATTAAATTTACTTTAAGAATAGTGTTAAATTTTTTTATTCTAAACCTCGAACTTTCGTATATTTTAATAAATAAAATAATTCAATAATGTTTTTAAAAAGTAGAACATATTATTTATTTTTTGTAAATCGCTTTATTATTTTAGATAACAATTAAACAAATCACCCAAATTATTAAAAATGGACAACCACAGAACAAAACAAAATTTAATTTTAAAATACTGGCGAATTTCTACGAGAATTTTTCAAACACTTTTATATTTAAGCAATTTCGAAACAAGATGCTCCCGATTAATAAATCCGTAACTTGGTGTTATAAGGCCAATTCAAAAACATTATCTAAAAAATTAAACAATCCAATAAAAATATCATAGTATCTACTATTTTCCCCCAAAGTTATTCATTTATGTCAATTCAATTTATGACTTATATTTCAATATTGTGTTTTAAAACAAAAGCACAAGATAAAAAGCTAATCGGTAGAGTAAAAGATACAACAGTCAGTTCTACCGTTTTAAATGTTTATGTGTGTAATTGTTCTTTAAATAAACTTTTTATGTCATTAAAAATTAATTATGGGTATATGAATTCTTAAATATATTGTTTTTTAGGACCGCCGAAAGTGTCCACAGGGGTCGCATTTGCGCATGGTACAATATTCATCTAGGGCACTATAAATATAATTGAGTCTTTCCGGTTGCCTGTTGAAATAAACTTTTTTCGAACTCCCCGATTTTTAAGGAATACATTTGTATAAATAAGTGAGCCAGTTTTCCAAAAAAGTGAACATTTTCAAAAATAAACAACAATTTTAAATAAAAGAAACACTACACAAAGTACCAATTCAAAAAAAGTGAAAATTAAAAAAAATCTATAATCTTAGCAACTATTATTATTCTAAACTTAAACATTTTAAAAAAGTTGTATTTAAAAAATATAATCGTTGCAAACAAAATGTTTAATTTATAAAAGAAAATGTAACGGTTTATCAAAAAAGTGCAATACATTTGCACTTGCATGAATTTCAATGGATTGTGAACGCAATATTGTTTAGAAATTTAGGTAACAAATGACATACATACGTTTACAATTGTCAGTTATTTTAGCGTCAGAATTGCTAACGCAATACATATAGGAAAAAAGTTATGACATATGAATAAACATAAAAATACAACATTTCTAACTTTGTATATTTTGTTGTTGGATTGCAATAAAAAGCAATTATATTTTTATTTACACTTTATTGAACTTTACTAACATTCATAAAAGGTAGCAACTTCAAGTAAAAAGAAACAATGCAAATAAAAGCACCAGAATGGCTGGAAAAATATATGTTTAAAATATAATTAATATAGGTTGAAAAAGTTTTGAATAAAGTCACGTATTTACTCTTGTTTGTATCTTTTTACAATTTTCACCCATTAAATGTTAGAAATTTCCAAAAGCACTAGTGACGTGTTAGTCTTACATCTTAATGTTTAATATATAATTAAAAAGATTTTCAGCAAATAAAGATTTATTTTAAATGGTGAAGAAATATTATTTATATTGAATTTTTTTTTTTTTGTAATCAACAAAAAAAATCTTTTAGTGCGTGTATGTTTGTAGGTCTAATGTACATATATATATTAACACCATTCTTTAACGCTTGGCTCTACTGTGCGTGTCTTAATAACTTTTTCGATTTTTTTTTTCTTGGCGTAAAACTGTTGATTTTTCCTACTAAAAAATGCTCAAGTATTTCAGATTTTAACAAGTCAAATCACCTTCGATTCAATTTAAGTTTTTAAATACATCTTTGTAGAACAACAATCCAAGACAAAAAAAAATTGGTTCGTTGTACAACCTTGTCTTTTTTTATCAAACCACAAAAATTAATTACAACAATAATACAAAACAAAAACAAGCAAGAAAGATATAGCCGGTCAAGACCGACCATATGATCCCTCACACCATTGTGTATGTCCATCATCAAAATTCGTGGAAGGGTCTTACATTAGACATGTGGAAAATTGTGGACCGATACTTTTAATAAGTGTAAAATAAAATATACGAATACAGAATATTACGTTGATACTACGAGTAACATTTATATAAATTTATGTACTTTAGAGTGATTCCCGAAAGTGGGCTTATATGGGAGCTATGGTAAATTATGGAGCGATCCTCATAAAATTTGTCGCTGTGTTTTCTACTTATATAAAACTTATTTGTGTCGAATATAAACTTGATACTAATATGTGTATTTGATTTATGCACGTTAAAGTGATTTTCGAAAGAGGGTTTCATATGCGAGCTATGGACCGATCTTCATGAAATTTGGCACAGAGATTGATACTTATATAAAACTTCCTTACACCGAATTTCATTAAAATATTCCGGGAGGACATTTGTATGGGGGCTAATGAAATAATGGGCCGATCATAATCAAATTCAATAGGCTTCGTCCATGCGTCATGAAATTCCTACGTGCCAAATTTCATTGAATTATCTTCAAAATTGCGACATGTACTTTGTGCGTAAGGTTTACATGGACAGTCAGCCAGCCGTCCAGCCAGCAAGCAAGCCAAACGGACGGACGGAAATCGTTAGATCGACACAAAAAGTGATTCTAAGTCGATTGGTATACTTTAAGGTGTTGGGTGTTGGATGATTTTTTTCTGTGCGTTACAAACATCAGCACAAACGCATAATACCCCACACTACCATAGGTGGTTGCAAATAACAAAACAACATTAAATAAAAACAGCTACAACAACAGCAACAGTAGCAATAACAATAATAAAATTATAATAATAAAATAAAATGAAATAAAATAAAATAAAATAAAAGTGAAAAGTAAAAGGTAAATAAACGCACAAGATCAAGGTAAATAAATTAATTTCAAATAATAAAAAAAATAACATTTAATAAAAAAACCAAAATAAATTAATTAAAGAGTTTTCACAATTCAAGCAACAACAATAAATAAATTAAACATATTTATTGAAATAAAATTATGAAAATAGATTTACAGTTGCTGATAATAATGACGTTAATAAATATGCTGAAATCATAAAAAAAAGTTTTGAACTGATTAAATTATTAATGAAATATTTATTATTGTTGCAACAAATGAAATGAAATTTAATATAAAAGAATATTATTTAATATTTAATATATCTGATTATAAATAATTTATCTTTAATCAATAAAGCAACAGGTGCACAGACGAAGAGAGCTTTAAGATAATCAATGTTTTGGGTATTAAGCAATGGATAGTTAGTACAGGATTTTATTTTTGGGAATAAATAAAATAAAAATATTAATAGAATGGAATTTTTGAACAAAAGTCTAAGGAAAATAAACGTACAATTAAAATTAATAATTGACCTCGAAATGAAAATAAGAATCAGAAGTAAAAACATCTTATAACATTGAATTTGGAGCTAATTTTCCATAACTTCAAATAGTAATTTCTACTTCTTTTTTTTTTTTTTTGTAAGTTATGTATTTACTTTTTACAGTGATTATTTTACAATACATAATAACAAGTTTCAAACAAATTTCTATAGTTATTTAATATTAATGTGATTTGATCCATAATTTCCACACATTGGCTCTTGATAAAAGTACAATCTAAAATGAAAGGAAATAATAAAAATATAAAATTTATATTTCATCAAAAGTTTTTTTAAATTTAAACTTCTTATGGAAAATTCGCAAATACTTAGGCAAAAACTTCAATCGTTTAGGAAATTTGTCTTTACCCAATCAATTGTTATGTTATGACAGAGAATTAATTGTTATGTTATGACATATTAAAGACTCCAGTACCTTTAAATGTATGCCAAGATGAGGAAGCTTTGTCTGAAATGCAGCAAGTTCAGTCTTCCACATTCCTCTTCCTAATGATTGATTCTCTTAATTATTACTGCATTAGGAGTAATTGCATATAAAATACTATAATAAGACTAACTAAAAACAAAAACTTCAAACCAATCCAATCATTAATGTTTAAATATGGATGTCTGATAAGTAAAACTTTTATATTTGGCGACATATTTCTAAAATTCAATTTATAAACTCTCGATTTTTTATTTTTCTAATGAAATTCTCTTAATAACTTTAAGATATTTTCTTTTAAGATTTTACTAAATTAACTTTTTTTAACGATGCTGCAATCGAAAAATATTCAAAATCTCCACTGTATTAAGTGTCCAAGGAAGTGAATCTTCTCAAATTCATTTTGCTGATCATGCCCATTTTTTGTCTCCGAGTTTATGTTGATCTTCGAATTATCTGTGCAAAATATCGTTGTCGTACATGCTTTTGTTTAAGAGGTATCATCCGAAAAGTATGAACTGAAGTTACAACAGACACCTTGTGTTTCTGCACCATTTTTAACTGAAATTGAGAACATTCTATATGATATTGAGAAAATTCCAAATGAAATTGGGAATTTCAACTTAATATTGAAGTTGAGAATTTTTATTTGATATTGAGAAAATTTCAAATGAAATTGAGAAAAATCCGAATGAAGTTGGGAAATATTTAATTTTAATATTTATGTATTAAAATGCATTGATTTGTATGGAGACAAAAAGTGTTGCAAATGCACCTTCCTAAAATTAAAGCTTGATATGATTTAAACTAATCCCCAAAATATTTCGGTTTAATTAAGCTAAACCATTTTTAAAATGCCTCCAAAAATATAGTTTTCAATCAACTGTGTACATAATTTTTAATTTTTTGTGAAAAAAAAAAATACAACATAATGAGTAAAAAAAAAAAATTAAAATTATTAAAAATATTTTGGAATATTTGCTCCATAATTGGTTAAGTTAATTTTTATGCCAAATAAAAGGTTAGTTAAGAAAATAAATGTCACCAAAAACATGCATTTATCATAAAAACTAGAAATTCGTGTAAAATAGTGATTAAATTTCAAAAATCCCTTCAATTCGATTATTATCGCTGTTTTAAAGGAACTTGTTTTATTTTTCATAAATTCATTTATATATAAATATAATCCACAAATACCTCCACTACTTTTACTTTTCTAAGCTTTTAAACTTTGAAATATTGTTAGTTTAGATGTATAACCCGTTTGTTTGAAAAGGTATAACCTCAAAACTTATTGAAGATTAAATTCAACTTCAGCCAATTTCAGTTAAGCGTTTTTGATAGTAACTCCATTAAAATTACGCTGCGAATGTATCTCGCTAAAAAAAAGCACCTCTTAGAGCCATTCACGTTTTTTCTTCCCAAGTTTTATCACCCCTATAGCGCTGCTATTGAGGGCACAATAACGAGATGTATCTCAAACGATTCATAATTACAAGAGCAAGAAACATTTCATTCTTTATTTTGCAATACTCGAAACGGCACAAATTTTGTAAGCGAAAATCTGCAAAAACTTTTAATTTTTAAAATTTTGGCTTCACCACTTGTCCACAATATAATTTTACACTGGTCACGCGACACATTGTTTGTATACAAGTTGGCATATTTTTACAAGTGTTTGTAATTTATACTAGAGAAATTGTGCACGTATGCTAAAATCCGCGATTACAGGAATCAAAAGGATAAAAAAAAACTTGTTTTTTCAAGCACTTTTTTTGTTTTTTTTTTAACTTTGAGTTCTTGCCGCTAACACATGGAACCATTTCAGATCTTCAATTTTGGTATCATTAACATAATTGCATCAAAAGTTTACTTAAAAAATCTAAAATAATGGAAATATTTGAGGTTAAAGTCGGTTTCTTATAGGTGAACGTAAAAAGACAATTCCCCATATAAACTTTACTTTAAATAATTTCCTCAATTACATTTAAATATTTCGCAACTTCGTTCGGATTTTTCTCATTTTCATTTGGAATTTTCCAAATTTTAATTGAAATTTTTTCAATATAAAATGAAAATTCTTAATTTCAATTTAAATTTTTTCTCAATGTCAAATTGAATTTCCCAATTTTATTTGGAATTTTTTTCGATATTAGGTTGATTTTCTCATTTTCTTTTGAAATTTTCTCAATATTAAATAAAAATTCTCAATTTCATTTGGAATTTTCTCAATATTAAATTTAATTTCTTAATTTCATTTGGAATTTTCTCAATATTATGTAGAAAATCCGAATATCAACTGGAATTTTCTCACTTTCACTTAAAAATGGTTTAGTTTATAGTGGTTGGTGGTTAGTATTATGTCTTTGTGTTGATGTTTGTAACGCACAGAAAAAATGTTTGGTTCTTCACCTTAAAGTGTACCATTCAACTCAGGATCACTTTCTGAGTCGATTTAACGATGTCCGTCCGTCTGGTCGTCTAGCTGGCTGGCTGTCTGTCCAAGTAAACTTTCTAAACAAAGTAGAGGTCTCAATTTTAAAGATATCTTGATGAAATTTGTCACGAATAATTATTTTGTCACAAGGACGAAATCTATTGGAATTGGTTATGATCAGCCCATTATTTCACCAAGCCCCCCATATAATTGTCCTCCCGGAATATGCGTTTAACGATCTTAAATGTCTTAAGTAAAGCAATATTTTAATGAAATTCGGTGCAAAGTAGTTTTGTATATGTATAAATCTTTGTGGCAAATTCCTTGCAGATCGGTCCATAATTGACCATGGCTCCCATATAAACTCCTCTTCCGAACGTCAGTTTAACGTGATTCAAATAGGTTAATATTCGACACAAATAAGTTTTATATAAGATGCTTGGTCCATAATTTACAATAGCACCCATATAAGACCCACTTTCGGGAATCACCATAAAGTGCATAAATTTATATAAATGTTAGCATCAACGTAATATTCTGTGTTCGTATGTTTTATTTTATATTTAATAAAAGTGTAGGTCCACAGTAGGGTACAGGTCTTTCTGCTTTCTGATTTCAACAGACAGACGGACAGACATAGCTAGATCGCCTCAGAATCTTACCAGGACCCAGAATATAAATACTTTATGCGGTCCTAAATGATATTTTCGACATGTTACACATGACAAACTCTATATACCCCCATCTTTTTAATGTTGGGTTAAAAAACTTTGCAACTTTTCAAATTAGTCAAATTCAATTCGTTTTTATTTGAAGATATGTCTATCTGAGTCTATCTGAATTGTAACATATAATATTAGATGCTGAAATTTTAATTATTTTATAATATTTCTAATATCTGAAAAAACGTGAAAATGATTGTAGTTACTAAAAATATTGCAGTGATCTTTTATAAATAATTTTTTCAAGTTCGCAATAGATTTTATAGTGTAAATTTCGATTTCCTTGACAAGCACCAAATGTCTATGTCTTTGATTGAGACTTTGCACATAAGGGCAACTATATAGAGACCATTGGCAATAAATCAAAAATACGTTTTATGATACAACTGTTATATAACTTTAAAGAGAACATTTTTCTACATAATGTTTGTGCACTAGATTTGTCGTCAACGCTAATGTGTGGCCATGACTGAAGTCCGAAGTGAAAGAAAAATTATATACTTGTAAATGAATCAAATTTTTTTTTTTTTTTTCTTATGACACATTAGAATCAAAAAATATAATCTGACATTGTAATAAAAATAAAGAGTTTTTACAAATTTATGATGGCAAATTTTGTTAAAAACTATTGTAAAAAATTTTGCGCAAAGATAAAGTCGCCACGTGGTCAAATTAACAATTTATCAATATAATATAATTACTATTACTTTTAAGTTATAAAATGTTATGAATGTCTTGTTGTATATTCTGTTTTAACATTTTGAGAATTTTTGCTAATTTCAATTTTAAAACGTTTTAAAATGTTTGATGAATCTTTGAAATTTTTAGATCTGCAGCTCACAATTTTGAAAATAATTGAATGAAATTTAGTATCAATAGTTTCTTTTTAACAAGAAAAATTACTACTGAAATTAGTTATCATCAGTCCATTATTTCACCTTGATTTCCCAGAATAGAGGTTTAACGGTTATAAATGACATATACAGTTATAGTCATATATTCTGCTTGTCGATTCGTGCTTTGGGATTTGAGAAAATATGAACTAAAATCAAAACTTTCATATAAAATGGGTCGAATTCGGGAGGGTGTGTACCATGACCAATTGAGTTATTGGGATTGTTTTTTGTCTTAAAGTCATCTCTGTGAAGTTACCTTGCAGAAAAGTGCAAAATTATTTTATGTTGCTAAAGAAAATTTTATTTTAGATAAAAAAAAAAAAAGTGTAGATACTTTTTCGGCTAAAAAAAAGTCGTCTTTTTGCAATTTTCAAATTCAAATCGTTTATTTTTGGACTCGGTAACGATATCGACTTTAATTTTTTTATTCAATAGATAATTTTGTTCTTTAACTAGATAAGGAAAAAACTAATAAAATCGATCGGAAATGAAAAAAACTGGACCAATAACATGCAAAATTATGTTGCTTAAAAATTCAAACGCAAATAACTCGAAAACTATAAGAGATAAATAGGACATGTAAGCATGTCTTTTATAGGTCTTATTAGGGCCTACGAGAATAAATATTTGAAATCGGACGAGAAACAAAAATTTGGCAAGCGATTAAAAATTTTTTATGTCAGAGGTACCTAAATTTGAGCCCCCTTAGCTATGCCTCTGAGGGGTTTGTTGTGCCCCCCTTCCAAACTTAACATTGTACACTCCTCTGCTATGCCTGTACCAAATTTCATGAAAATCCAACCAGCCGATCAGAAGTTACAGATTTATTTCCAAAATATTTCCATTCTGCCCCAATGTGCAACGGTACGTAGGAACCAAGTATCGCTGATGAAAAATGGACTAATTGTGTTTTCATAAATATTGAGAGTTATTTTAGGAATTCTGTCTAGTCCACATTCATCAGCGTAAGCTTACTATTAAAATATTATTATAACAAAAGATTGTAATCAATTTCACTATTGCGTCGAGTGGAAATCAACACATTTGTTGCTGAAATTTTAAATTTGCAGATAATATTTCTACTAAAACTATTGAATAAAAATATTTTTATAATCTATTATTTTATTATATTATATTTTTATAATCTATAATCAATTACATATTTTTTTTCTGTACAAAATCGATTATAATTCTTCTTAATTAATATTGTTATTCGTAGTTTAGAAATTTGCAAATATTTGCCACCAATTCGTAGAACATTTTTCGGTTGATGATGTAAACGCATTGTAAGTGACATGTTTTTTACGGATTTGAGGGGTGTTAATTGACTAAATGTAACTTACAAATTCTTTTAATTCATCACTGACATGAGAGAAACGGGAACTATTTAAATAACATAAAATATTATGGTCGCTAAAGATGTAGAAAGAAAAATATTGAAATAAATACTTATCATTATATATTGTATTATTCATTCTAACCTCAATATACCAAACAAAAACTTTGATTACCGTGTAATGACTTTAGAATCTAATATATTGGATCTTCTCTACTTACACGTTAGTTGAATAACTCATCTTATTACAAACAGGCATATTAGAATGTCATTACTCTAAGTATCATTACAAGAACTAATTACATCCAAGCTATTCAATAACTCATTGATTTTTAAGTATTACTGAAGTCATTATTAGTAAGAACATTAGGAACTAAGTAGTTATACTTTAGGTCGCAAATATCTAATGAAATGTCAGAATATAGAAATCATTTTTTTATTTTATTTTATTTTTATTTTAAACGTTAAAATATTTTATAAATTTTAATTACAGATTTCAAAAACTTAACAATTACCAAAAATTCTGCTTTTTCACATAATTATCCTTTCTTTAAACACATAAATAAATAAGTAGTTGCAAGACTGCCTCTATGTAATGCAGACCATATGCTGTTGTTATTGAAAAGTAACTACATCCGCAACTACATGCCAAGTTATGCTGGGTACATTGGAAAAACTAAGTTTTAAAATTAATTGCGATTTTAAAAACTTTAAGATTGTAAAAAATTAATTCACCAAAAATTTTATAAAAGTAAATAAAAAAATATATTTCTAAATTTCCATTTTCTTCAGGACTTTAGATCCTTTTTAGCGTATTTTTCAAAATTGGAAAAACACATTTTTTTGTTCTGTTTTACCGCAAAATTTAACCTCAAATTTAAAGTTAAAAATATGTAGAAATGTATTAGTTTATTGCTTTCTTCCCTTTTTCATTTTTTCTATTAATTATTCATTAATTTATAGGCAAAGAAATTAAGAATCTTTAAGAATCTTATAAAATTAAAATAAAATGATTTTTTTCCTTAAGGAATTAAGATTTTCTGGATTAATTTTTCGTCAGAATTTTTGCTAAAATTATTTCCTGATTAAAAGCATATACTATATACTAATCTTCTGTCATGTAAGCGTATCAGTAATTTCAATCAATTATAATAAGTTCCGCTATTTCGTGTTGAAAAACTAGGTCTTGATGCTTCCGTTTAAAATTAAAATTTTTGAATTTTGTTAAAATATTGGTGGAAACAATTTTTATCGCAAATAATATAAGTTTAGAAATTCGGGTCAACTTTTTGACCTGAATAGATAAAAACTAATTTGAATGTAATTTAGGACGCTGAATTTACCTTTGGTATTCATTTCTCGATATTGGTTTTAGTTTTCGAGTTCTCGCTTTTTGGAGAAATTCGCTGTCATAGCGACTTTTAATATTGGCGATGCCAATCATTTCAACATATTCTATAGGTTAGATTTTATTCCAAAGCATGTCAAAATACAGGGAGAGCACCGCAAAGCTTATTTCAAGTGTTTTTATTATCGGAAATAATGGCAAATTCGTGGTAATTTTTAGTGGTAGGTTTTTTTTATTATCTTCCTATGACTAACAGAATTTAATGATTTAAATCGCGATTTGAATATACTAAAACAATTAGCAGAGTTGATCGCATCATGACTGCAGCATTAAGAAAACAAACTTCAATGTAAACGGAATCAAAAATTTGTTACCATTCCCATTTACTAAGTGAAATATAGTATGTATTTCAGTAATAAAATCAAAGATTGATTTGATGAATACACCCTTCGATATCATTTACAGCGGAAAACAAAACGTCTCCTTTTCATGATCTCTAAGCTCATAGAAATTCAAGCCAACTCTTCTCAGAGAACTTTACCTTATCAAGAACTTCTTCAAAACACTTTGAAATGAAGGACAAAAATCAAACCTAATATATATATGAAAATTAATGAACTAATGACTAATGAACTTTAAAAAAATGTTTCACGACCAATAAACCGACAGTTCGGGACAATTCAAAAATATTGTTCCCTACATTCTCAGTAATTGAAAATCCCCTGATTCAGTGTCCTAAATATCCTTAGAAACCACTTTTCTTTGGTTAAGTTCAAAACCTTGTATAGTCTTGTAATTTTACGTAATCTTTCTTTCCTGTTCTCATAGTGTATAAAGTTAAATAAAATGATAAACAAAGATATAGTCGGTCAAGAGCGACTATGTGATACCCTACACCATTGCGTACGAGCATAAAAGTTCGGGAATGGGACTTATATTACACCTGTGGCCAATTTTACTAAATATAAAATTAAATATACAAATACAGAATAATGCGTTGATACTAACATCTAGGAGATTTTATGCACTTTACGGCGATTCCAGAAAGTGGATTTATATGGGAGCTATCGTAAATTATGGACCGATTCTCATAAAATTTGGCAATGTTGTTTCCACTTACATAGAACTTATTTGTATCGAATATTAACTTGATATTAACATGCGCGTGGGATTTATGCACGTTAAAGTGATTTTTGGCAGAGGGGTTTATATGGGAGCTGTTGTCAATTGTGGACTGATCTTCAAAAAATTTGGCATATAGATTGATACTTGTACTTTTTTGCACCGAATTTCATTAAAATATTCTTATTTTTAAGGCCTTCACAACCAATTTCAATAAGCTTCGTCCTTGTATCATAAAAGTCCCACGTGCCAAATTTTATTGAGTTATCTTTAAAATGGCGACCCGTACTTTGTGCACAAGGCTAATTGGACAGCCCGATTTATAAAGTGATTCTGTGTCAATTGGTATACTTTAAGGTAGGCGTTGGATAACTTTTCGTATGCGTTACAAACATCGGCACAAACACATAATACCTCAACCACCTATGGCGGTGTAGGGTATAAAAATTCCATCACCTCACACTTTTTTACCTTTTTCAGGAAATTTATATTATTATTAAACTATTATTTGCAATTTTCTGGCAATAGTCAGTAATAGCTAAGTTTAATTTGGATTGAAATCTCCCTATAACTAATATGTATTGAAGAAATCGGTCTCTATCCTAATATGCCAATAATATTATATTTTTGGAGAAAAAGTCTAAGTTCAAGTCCAACAAATATATTGCCAAAGGCATATGACATTTCGTCTTATGATAAGCTTTTAAAAAGATTCAAAATTTCGAATATATTTGAACCTAGTCTAAAATACTTGTTACGCCTTTAAATTTGCTCCACAAAGGCCTTTTTTATAATATCAAAATTTTATACTGAAATATGAAGAAAGTCAGAAAGACTGAAACAAAACCTTATTATTCTTCATTGCGCAAAAGGATCAGAACAATCAGAACAAAAATTTTGAGAAATGGTATCTTAGAATGAAGTAAACTTCTTTGATTATTGTAAGAATATGTGTATAAAAAATAAAAGCAATGATTAAAACATTTAAATAAAATGTTAAATAAATATTTTAATATGTATAAACAATAAATAACTGTTTACGCTAGTGAAAACTAATTCGTACATACAGTACTGTGCAGAACATAAGCAACAAAAAATAGGTTATCATAAATGCTGATTTATTTGTCAAAGTATTCAATTTGCAACAAAACTAATTTTATACGATTGTTAACACATTTTAGTATTAACAAGAATTTTTATTTTAAGAGAAGTAAATCTGTTTCTTCTTAAAAAAATGAGAAAAAACCGTATGTTTTCTATATAAAAACATGCACAACATATATGTAATAGGACATTCTCCGAAACTTTCGTTCAGTTTTAATTAAAAATAAATAGTTTTTTATTCCTGTTTTTACATCAGAGGCATTTTGTAATTTTTATATAAATAAGTAGATTTTTACCCAAACTTAATAAAATTGAGAATATTAAATAGGGAAGTGTTTTATTTAACTAAAATAATATTCAGTTATATCAACGTTGAGCGGATACGCAACGTCCGGCAACCCAGTGCACTGTCAAGGTGTACACTATAAACCACACAATTCCAAATATGATTTTATGCAAGGACCAGATGTAATCATATACTTCATATCTATCTATAAAAACTTTATAGCTTAAAAAACCTAACAAAGTTCGATAATTTAACGTTAATAGGTCTTGTCTTATTTAATTCAATGTTTTAGCAAGGTTAAAAATTTAGGATTGGATTAAACATAATTACCACAATTTTTTTAATCATTCGGTCTAATTCTCAGACCTATGATGATTCCGTTCAATTTTACAGAAAACATAAAACAAAACTAAATAAAATATTAATATTGCTATTGATGTGCACACTCTTATATGAAGATTGTAGACAAAATTAAGGCCCTTCAAAAGTTTGTGTTTTTGTTAATCCTTAAATATGAATATAATTTCCCAGCAAAAATTTTGCTTTTCTATTAAACTAGCAGGTGTAATTGGAAACAAAAAGAAACTACTTATTTTTTGCCTGAATAACTATTTATTTTTCAGACTCTAGGGATACTCAAAAGTAGCTACCTAAACGAAAATAAAAATAACAAAAAAAATCTCATTGATTTAAACTTCGACACAAATTAACCATTCGTTTTTAATGGCTACTGTATTAATCAGTACACCATCTCGCAATCAAGTCTCAAAACCATTTCTAGTATAAAACTTTTACACATTTTATTATAAAAAACTAACAGCATCAGAATGGGGTTGAACCAACAACCTTCTGGTTGCTAATCCAACGCTCTAGCCAACTCATCCACTTGACAGCAATATTACTGTGCTATTATACTATTGAGTACTTATTTATGTAATACAGAGTAGGCAAATAATAATGACGACTCATTACCTAGAAACTACTTTAATAAGTAGTTATCATTACCTAAAACCAAAAAAGTTTTTGCTGGGTTCATCAAACTATTTTTGTTGTAAAGTAAATATTGTAAAACATAAAATAATTCCTACGTATACTCTAATTTTGTTGCTTTTGTGCTGCACAGTACTGTGTATGTACATACGTACTAAAAATTTAAATCTGTTAGTAACTACGTATGAATAATATGTCATGAATAATTGTATCTTCAGCTCCGGTACATGTAGGTGTGTATTCGTTTGTTTATTTCTTTAATTTGGATTTATTCGTATGTGATTAATTTGTATGCCGAGAGAGTGAGAGTGAGCAATTGATAAAATGCAATAGTGTTTTTTTTTTTCTTTTTTGAAATATTTTTATATATTTTTAAGTTTCAATTTCAATGTTGATTAAAATTGTATTTAAAATGTCCATGAACTTACGAAATAAATTCAACGAAAATACACATAAAAACCGACAAAAATAAACTCAAAACGAATAACCGAAAGTTGTACGTAAAGAAAAACACAAACAACAAAAATCAACGTAATGCAAACAAGCAAAAAAAAAAGAACCAATAAAAAAATACACACAACAAAAAAATTAATAAATTCATTAAAAACCTAAAAAAAAAAACAACTAAACACAATACTAACCGTAAATAAAGTGAAAAAACACTATAAATACTTGTAAAAATATATTGGTACAAAAACAACTAAATAAAATTAATGCGAAATGTTTAAAATCTACTTGTAGAAGAAAGATGAAGACGAAAAAGAAATAAACAACAAACACACATACACCTGAACATAAATAAGCATACAAATATACAGATGTATATACGAAAAGTCAATAAAGTTTAACATACATTTTAGTATTACATACAAACTAACAATAACAAAAATAAGTTGTTGTTTTTGCCGTTTTAGTTGTATGTCTAGAGTACAATGATTTGCGTACATTTCAAGTATTCATGAACATAATTTTGTTGTAGGTTTTGCTTTTTATTTATTTATTTATTTATTTTTTTTTTTTTTTTTGTTTTACAAAAGATAACCATAAAAACAAAACACCAGAAAAAATATACATATATATAAAACTTTAAAGAGCACTAAAAAAAGAGAATCAAATAAACAAAACAAAAAAATTCCAATCAAATACTAAGAGCGGGAAAGAGCAAAAACTAAAATGATATCAAATTTAAATACCAAAAATAAAAAAGAAATGTTTGGCAAAAAAAAAAAAAAAAAGAATTCAGATTTTCTATCCCAGCAAAAACTTTTTGGTTCTCAGTAATGACAATTACTTATTATAGTAGTTTCTTGGTAATTAGGTGTCATTATTATTTGCCTACTCTATGTTACATAAATAAGTACTGAATAGTATAACAACACAGTAATATTGCAATACCGTGAATAAGTTTTTTTTTATCAAAATGTCTGAAAAGAAATTTTATATTAAAAAAAGTTTCTTTCACTTAGAAAATCAAGTTCGAGATGGTGTACTAAGTAAGACGATAGTCGTTAAAAAGGAATGGTTATTTTCGCCCAAGTTGAAATCTCACAGACTGCGAAATTTTTTATTTTTATCTAAAAATACATGAATTTGTGGACAACTCGAACAAAAATAATTAGTTATTCAGGCAAAAAATAAGTAGTCTATTTTTGTTTCTAATTACACATGCTAGCTTACCAGGAAAGCAAAGTTTTTACTGGGATTGAATCCCATCAAACACATAATCATCATATTTGAAACGTTTGAAAAATTGTGTTTTTTCTTTTATATCAAAGGTAATTCAAACCTTAATTCAAATCTGCATTAAATTTGGAGAAGAAAAACCCCTTTTTGTTGAGAATGCTGTTATTCTCAAAACATATACATATATATGTATGGATGTATGTATATATGTATGTATGAATGTTTGAATGTATGTATGGTTGTATGTATGTATGTATTACGACTACGGGTGGCGGTCCATGAATTTGCGGGTAGGAAATCCTTGATATGTAGTTTTAAAATTCTATAAGAAAAATATTACTATTTTGAACGCCTCAATTAAAAATTTAAATTATTTTACACGCACCACATACTATAGACATTGGTAATACTGAATATTAAGATTTGTAAAAAATTTGATACAAAAGTGATACTTTAAATTATCAAGAAACATTTGACTTTCATTAAGTTATTTTTTCCCACATTATCAAAAATAAAATTATACATTTTATATATTTTTATAAAAAATATTGAAGGAAAAATAAAAACTAAATTAAATATAAAATCATTGTATTACCATCTGAAGTATTCTCTATCAAATCTTTTGATATACTGATAAAATACGAAATATTTTATTTTTCAAAAGTATTAATACCTATTTCTCGTTATAGAATGTCTTAAAAATTTATTGAAATTTCGAAACAATTTTAGTTTTTAACCACTTTTTAATTGCATTATTCATCTGTGGAAATGAACATTAAATAAGTTGCGAAGTTCGAAAATATTCACTATTATAAAAAAAATTATTAACTTGAGAGTTTTTGCACTGAAAATATTACGTGTTTCAGTTCTTTTGAGACACATGTCTTATACAAGCAATGAAACTGTATGTATGTATGCATATATATATATATATATATATATATATATATATATATATATATATATATATATATATATCAATTAATAGAACCAATTTTAAATATTTTCTACAATTGCGTTTTACATCTCTACATTTGAAAAAATGAATTAATAATGTCAGATGAAGATAAAATATAAATAAAACAATAAGAAAAAACTATTTGTATTGAAACTTAAATATATAGATTAGAATAACTTACAATAGGTGCTTATTTTATTCTTGTTTATTATTTTACTTTTTGTTAAATAATTATGATTTATAATGCTGTGTAATATTCAAATTATCCTAATTACGACGCACAGTGGTCGAAAACGAGTTTTGTTGGAAATAATTCTGTAACTGGTGAACCGTTGTAGATATATAAATAAAATTTCATATGGTTAGATGTTTTGGAGTTGGATTGGAGAAGCACAAGTCTTTAGAAGACCTAGGGGGTAGAGAGTAGACCTCCAATGTTGGTCAAATTTGAATGTAAAAAATGTACATACATATAGGTAGTCCTTATACACGTGCTTACATGTGTAAGTTATCTATTTAGTTATTTTGGTCATTTTAGTATTATCTTAAGAGATTAAGATAATTTTACCCTAATTTTTCTGCTTTTTTAAGTTTTTTTTTTAACTTGTAGGCCTTAATTTGGGTCCTAAAATTTTTTGAAAATATCCACTAGGACTATTTATATATAAAATTTTATCTGTCAAGACATAAATGAATTTTTGATAAATTTTTAAAAAATTACATCTCCAACGATTCACAAATTACAGAATTATTTAAAA
Organism: Protocalliphora azurea; assembly: GCA_932274085.1. Lineage (NCBI taxonomy): Eukaryota > Metazoa > Arthropoda > Insecta > Diptera > Calliphoridae > Protocalliphora > Protocalliphora azurea. The sequence goes on from OW026523.1 coordinate 48,017,783, forward strand.
AAAAGTGTGTTTGAACCACTGTGCGACGTTTAAGCGATAAGAGCGGATGATCGCACGAATTGTTACATAATATGTTTTATTTTAATTTTATTTCTTATTTCTTATTGTTGTATTAAACACAGGCACATAATTATTTATTATTGATTTTCAGAAATGAGGTCAAAGCAATAATGTTTGGATATGACTTGGCAGTATTTTTTTGTTTTTGTTTTTTTTTTTTTTAACTCGCCAATCGATTAGAACAACCAATTTGAAGTATTTATTTATGGAGATTGGATTGACTTTTGTGATCGCTTTTAACTTATTATAATTTGTCTTGATAAATTCAGCACTACGTACGTAACAATTTCCGGCGTTTTTAGAGAGCATCAGATATTCTATTACGTTATTTTGTGTTAACAACTTTAAACTTAATGATCCGGATATTCTCTTTTTAAAAAAGAACATCTATAAGATCATTTAATTTTGATACAAGTTTGAACGAAAGAAAGAAAAAAGAAAAAAAGAACGTGCGTTAATTATTTAGGCGAAAACTACATTAAATAACATATCTTTGGAAAGGATATTAAGGCCTTTAAAAAGGCATATCTGTCTTGACACATTACCCGTTGTTTATTATTTATTTAAATATTTACTCAAGCATTTGTTTATTAACAGTTTCACTCTCTATTTCAAACGATCATTATGGTGTGGAATTTATATACATATTTACGAGTAGTTATTGTAATTATTGTTGCGTTTTCAGTTTTTTCCTTGTTATTTTAAAAAAACTGTTTGTTTTCTTTGTAATAATTTCTTTATTTATGTATTTGGTATTTCATTATTGATCATTCTCTTTGAATTTTACTTCCACATTACTATACAAGAGAACTTCGTTTTTTTTTTATAGTTAAGAAATTGTTGTCAACTTTATTAAACAAATTTATGGTCAATGCTGTTGTTATCACCAAATTTGTGGTTAAAATTGAATAAATAAATTTTTTATATTTGAAATTTTATTCCGTTATCTAAATTTTGCGGTTGCTCAAATCATCTGCATATGTATTTACGTATATATATTTTTTTATTTATTTAAATAAATTATAATATTATAATCATTTAACCCATATAATTTATACCTACTGTGAAAAGTATTTAACTAATAAATTTTAGAGGATTTGAAAATTAATACTTAATAACTATTAATTTCCTTAATTCTGTATCAGCCATTCAGTCTACTTATTTATCAAATAATGCAACAAAATCCAAAAATAAAGCAAAGTTCGAAATCGCTACCGTTATAAATACCGATACCGATTAAATACCGTTTAAAATGAGTTACCGTAACCGATACCGTTACAGAAATTATTATTTTCCAAAAATACCGGTATTCAAATACCGTTTATACCGGTATTTTAAAATATACTATTTTCTATGCATAGTTTCCAGATAAATTTTGTAAAAAATCGTCAAACTTTGAGAAAAACAAATCGTCAAATCGATTATTTAAAATCGGTAAGAAATCGTCAACATCAAAAATTAGGTTTTTACATGGTTGTTTTGATTACCAAGCTCAATGTAAATTTGACTCCATTTTAGGGAATCAAAATTAAATATCTTTGAAAGTATTGGATATATACCTAAGAATTTTGTTATAAAGTTTTTTTTATAATAAAGTACGTTTTTATAGGTTTGGACCAATTAAAAATTATTTGAAAACCATAAAAATTTATAAAAATAATGATAATCATTACTGAGGTTTTCTTGAGAAAACTTTGTTTGTGTTGGATTCAAGTGAACCATCATCGCCCTACTTTAATAAATATAAATTTCTTAATAAAAACGTAAACTTAAAAACGTAACTTAAAAAACCAAAAATTTATTTATAATCGCATCGCACTACAAATGTTTTAGAATATCTAGAAACGCACTTATCTGAAAGTATGCTGTAAAATAAAAAAAAGAATTTCAAAAAAGGCAACTCCAATTAAAACTTATATCCTTTTAAAGATGGGTACACACTTATATTTTCCTAAACAGTAAGAATTGAAAATAACAGATTTTTGTCCAGTTTGATTAGTCGAATCTTACGTTGTTCCACGTCTCTGGAAAAGTTTCTAAAACACTTAATCGTATCGACGATATGCAAAATTTACTTTTGAATGAATTCATGGGAAATATTCTTTGGATTAGTTTCCAGTAAAAGATACTTAGTATTGCTATTTAAAGATTTCTAATGCCTTTATTATGAAATTAAAAGTATTAATCGTCATTTTATAATAAAAGCATACGTAATTGTATCAAATGAGATGATAAATTTGTTCTCATAAATCTTTTCTCTTAACGAACAATTTTTTGAAGAATACGTATTGATCAGCTTAAGACACGAAAAATATTATATCTTCAGTTCTTTACCAGCGATTAAAAATACTCCTAAAGCAGTTAGTACATTTCACCCAAAAGATGTTAAGGTTTTTTTATTTTTATTGTAAAAAGATTTCTAAAAATTCTTAACACAAGTGAACAAAGTGGTAGAGAAATTTGTACCGCAAATAATTTTGCGTAATTCATATTCGTTGTGGTAGATATAGTAGGTGTGTTCGACGAACTTACCGAAGTTACCCAAAACTAATTAAACCCGCTCAAAACAGAAAGACCTAATTCTGAAATGTTTTTGGGCCACAATTTATTTTTTTCGCGTTCCTCAGCTTTTGAGAACTTCTTACGATTTGAGAGAGTAATTTTGTGAATACTCTCATTTTTCCGAACTTTTGCAAAATTTAGTCGGACACAGCGGGTATATAGAGAAATAAAAATTTTCCATGAAGGTACTGTTTTTTGAGACAGAGGCCTTTAATTTTGAACTTTTTTTTTTAACAACTTTAATACATAAATTTTAACTGCTTATATTGGGCTTAAAAATTATTACGATATTCTGACTTTTTTCCTATATCATTTATATCTGGTTCTTTTCTTAGAATTCTTTTTGAGTGAAACGTTTTGTTCAGAAAGTTACATCGAGGACCACCTTTAATAAGATGTATGTTACGTTTATATAACCTTTAAATATCTCAAAATGTTAACAAAAAATTTTCTACGAACTGTCAATTCTTATCTCTCTTTTATAAATTTAAATTTGTTTTTTTTTTTTTTTAATAATACTGTCCTCACATTTTTTATAGTGCAATTTTGATACGTCCATCATACGAGTCGTAAAATAGCGTTCGCGTCGTTTTAATTATATCTTAAATACAGCCAGACGGATTTTTGCTGTTTATTCTCACATTGGCTAAGTATGTAGCTGCCGCCTAACTGTACGCATTACAGTTTTTCGATGCTTTTACATTTGTCACATGCAATTGATTTTGACCTTACTTTTACATTAAATTACTGGCGGAGTATGATATAAAACTCAAAGAATTGATATCGGTAGAGACCATAAAACTTCGAAAGTTAAATTCGAAAACTTTAGCTTTCTGTACAAAGGTATTGATCGAGTGGAGGAGTTGTGAAGAAGGCTTCTTCCGGAATAAACGACTTGGAAATATGGTAGCAGAATGTTACGCCCTTTAAACTATTAGGGAAAATTATAAAGTTTTGTTGAGTTTATTTGAGTAAAAACTAGGTCCAAAGGTGTTAAATTTCATTTGAATCGCACCAAAAACCAAACTGCATATAATGTTCATGTTTTAAAGTGATATAGAATATGAAAATATGCAATTCAGAGTTTTATTTAATGAATTTTAATTTAAAGTAAATAAAAGATGTAACATTTTAATGTTTTTGTTTTAATGTTTAATAATTTCGGTATGTACCGATATTTTAGTCTCGGTACCGGTTTAACGATACCAATATAATTTAAAATACCGTGACCGAAATAAAAATTAATTCAATACCGATACCGTTACCGATACCATTATTCGTTTCGGTTTCCAACTTTGAAGTAAACCGATTCAAGTTTTTCCTCTTGTCTAACTATCTGCTTATCATTATTATTGTTTTTTTTTTTATTTATTTTCAAAATTATGTTTAATTCTAGTTTTATTTTTTGTACATTCGATATGATTTTTGTGATAATGAGAACATAAAACTCTTATCTCGAGCATTTTATTTATTTCCTTTAACATTGTATATCTTGAATGTTGCTTTTGTAATAAATAAATTTAAAATAAAACTATTTTTTTAAATTATTAAAAATTAGTTTCATTTTAATTTTTCATTTACTTTTTAATTTTTGTTATTTTGACATTGGAAGTAATGTAATATATCAATGTCAAGGAATGTCAAACAGTGATTAAGACAAGTCCTCAATAAGATCTGTTTAAAAGTCATTAAGTAAATTAATAGACCATCAAGAATAATAAGTTATTCTTCAACCGAGAGTACAGTGTAACTGCGTCAATTTAGTTTTTTTTTTTTTTTTTTGTTTCTTAAAATACTTATTGGGGGATTTTTAATAACTTTTTATTTATATATAAATCTTTTATTTCTATCTTGTATCTTGTAAGAAACCGAATTTATTAGATTGTAGTTAATTTTTATGATTATAGAGTTATGGTATAGCTTATAGAGAATACTGGAGTGATATCAAGAATCATTTTTAAATCATTTTAGGTCAAAAATAAAACCTTAAATAAAATATATGTGTATTATTTATGATTTCGAGTAAAATTGAAATGTTTTTAAAGTTTTTTGTAATAATGCATATATTTTTTTAATATGTTGGTTAGTATTAGCTCTAAAATTATAATATCAGGTGAGATTTATCATATACTAGCTGACCCGAGCCGCGTTGCTGGCCCTAAGCAAACATTAGTGTTGTATTACTGAACGATTTAAATTGATATTTTAACGAAATTTACGACCTTTAAATAAAAATCTAAGGAATACCTATTATAAAGTGTTTTTTACAGAAGAATTTAAATATGATGTAGATGTGGGCTCAATCAAAAAATATACGCATGTATTTAAGGCAAATTTGAATTTATATTTATTTATTACTTCATCTTAAGGTTAGCGGATAGACAATGTCTTTTTTTTGAACGGAATGATGAGAGCTGTAGTCGAAATTGCAGTTGTAATGGAACGCTGCTTGATTCAAATCAGAACTTGAAGCAATTCTTCTTATGCGTTGATTAAAAATTTTAAAGTTGTTGAATTGCTACATTTGCTCGACGATTTCTCATTGCTAACCGAGCCGTTTCATTTCTCGCCTGCCTTTCTTCCTGCGTTTGTGATGTACGAAGTCGGGCCAAACTAATACGGGGTTGTTCTCGTGCGATTTCTCGTTCATATATATTCAATTGATTGACGATATTACGATAAGTACTTGCATTACGTGTTCGACGCGAAATATTAGATCTCCGGGGTCGCGGCATTGTGAATAACACTTAATAACGAATGCCAAAAATACAACAAATGGTTTTAAATATCACAACCTCACTAAATGATGAGCTTTACTTGGAACTTACCGTTTGGAAATAGAATTCTACACCACCACCAGAAAACAAATTGCACAAAAAAGTAAGCGTTTCGATAGAAACAGAAACAGTAATTGTTATAATTTGTATTAAAAAAATATTTTTAATGATTATTAAGGCAAAGAAATTATGACAAAAAAGAGTTTTTTTTTTATCGCGGATTTTTCGCGAATTTTTTTTCGTATTATCCTTTTCTGGCCGGTGACCGGTCCGAATTGGTGAGAATCATCAAAATCGGTCTAGTCGTTCTTGAGTTATAACAATAGTAACTAACATCACTTTCTTTTATATATATAGATTATGATGTTTTCATAGCTTATTAAAAAACGCTTAAAATTTGCATTTGAATCGCAATATATAATGGAAACTAATTAAAATTTAAGATCATTTGATAAAAATATACGATTTTACGAATTAAAGATTTTAATTTCATTAAAATAAACAATTTTTAGCATTTACAAAAAAAGCAATATTTTCACATTAACGTCTAATTCTATAAGAAAAAAATATTTATGTTGAAGACAATATTAGCTACAAATTTCTAATTTGCGCAAACTTATTTAACGATCACGAAAATATAATATCGAATTTCTCAGTACTTATCCATGGTCTGCACGGCTATGCCCTGTAAATTTTAATTTATCTCACCACGGCCATCTAGAAGTCATTAAGATTAAATCCAGTGTGATCATTTTTCTAGAAAACGGATAGAACCCTAGACTAACGGCTGCGGTATTGCGGAACCTGATTATACAGAAATTCTATAAAGATTCCAAACTAAAGTCATAGCTGACTCGAACCTATTAATCTCGAAATACGTTTAGAGTTCGTCACTATTTATTTGTAATTGATCGAGTGATAACTCTCAAGAAAGGCAAATCAGGCTCTAGGTGATGAAATCTCTTTTGAAAAGATGCTCATTGATCAGAGCAAAGAGTCATGAAAATAAAACTCAAGTGGGAGAATCCCCAATCACTCATTTCAGAACATGCACAGTTTGGATCACAAAGTGTGACCCAATCATTTTTCCCCATATAGACCAGTTTATATATATATATATATAGATATATATATATATATATATATATATATATATATATAGACTAGATTATAGATTACAGTATAGATAGACTGTAGAATAAGCTTTACACTGTACCATAGAATATAAGCTAGATTATAGACTAGACTATATACTAATCTATAGACTACAAATTTAGCTGATAAATTTGTTTTTCCTTAAGAAGAAATTGAATATCATATTTAATTTAAAAATCAGAATAAATATGTCTCATAAGCTTTTATCTTCAAAACTAAATGCAATAGAGGAAGAGTAAATAAATTTTTGTAGCAAATTGCTATAAAATAACATAAACAAATAATTGTGATAGAGAGAGGGGGGGGGGGGGGGGAAGGGGACAAGCTGGAACACAAATACTAAAATAAAAACGAAAAACATTGAAAACAATTATTCATCTATTCAATGATATCAACAATTGAACAACTGTGATTAACATTCAGTCTCACATCTAACATCACATCATCCATCTATGTATGAATCTATCCAACCAGCCAACCATTCAGTCATCCATTTATTTAAGTAAAACCAACAACAAATCATGCATCTCACAATGGGATCAAAACAAGAAAGCAAACCTCAAATGTACAAATCATTCACAAAAAAAAAAAATAAATAAATAAATACTATGTACAACAACGTTTATTTGAAAACTTGTGATGAGATGCCCTCCTCTCAATTTATCTCTCATAGAAACGTGCTACATATTTAACAACAAAAAAAAAAAAAAAAAAAAAAAACATGTAATAAAAAAAGAACAATCATCATTTATCTAAAAATAGTGTTGATGATACATTTTATTTAGATTTTGTAGTTGTTATTGTTTTTATTGTCACTTGGTTAAAATAAAAAAATAAAAAATAGTCTTAATAATACTTGTACAGTGGGTCTTACAGAAGTGCAGTTGTTTTAGAAGGGGCAGGCATTGAATTAGATGAGTTTATTAATTTTTTACAGCGTACAAGTTGAATAAATACTCTTTACAGTGGAAATAGTTGAAAACCTTTTATAAATCTACTCAGTTTAAATTAGTGTATTAGAAAGCGATCATTTTAAATACTATCAAATAACTTTTAAAGGAGTCTAATTATTATATTTCAAAGGTTGATTGTACTTGTGTTGTAATAAATATTAAAAAAAAAATACAGCTTTTTTCATGAACCATAAAAATTTAAAATTCGATTTCAAATAAACAAAGTAATTAATAAATGTTTAAATTGAATAAATACAAGTAATAAAATTAATGTATTTCTTTATAATAATTACAAAATAATTAATGTTGCATTATAAATTATCTATCTTATATCGAAAAATGAAACAAAAATAGTTTTATTTAATTGCTGTATTATTTAAACCAATTATAGCAACAAATAACTTTGACAATTTGTAGGTGAATAATGTTGAGAAACAGAATATATATATATATATATATATATATATATATTGACATTGAAATAATAAAACTATTGATGCAATACTTTACAAGTGTGATTACATATTCATTATCTTCTACACCATAATTATCCCTTTACATTGATTCATTCGAGTCCGTTTAGCTGAATGTTCAACTGACATCGTTTTATTTGTAAGTAGGTATACACATAAATACAAAATAGTAAGTAGTCGTTGTTGTTTTCTGAATGTTGCAACTGTTGCCAGTGAACTAAAACCTACACTTGGACGGCTAAAATAAATGAAATCGTCTTCTGTATAATTTTCACTAAACTTGAAGTGTGTAATTTTATACTCACATGCATTTAGTGTGAATTCATTCAACCATTCATTCAATAGCACAATCATTCATTTATATTCATATGTATGCAGTGCACTGTAACATTCATTTGCTCAGTTATTTATTCTTTCATTAACTCATTCATTTTATATTCATATACATATTATTATTATTAAGTGATAGTGTTAAAGATTTTATTAAAGATAAGATTATTACAAAATATTGATGTATAAAAAATAAGTATTGCATGAGTAAGTCTTTTTAAAACAAAGAAATCAGCTGTTTTATAAATATAAAAAATAAGTTTATTATTTCACAAAATGAGGTAAGATTTATTATTTCTATTTTGGTTTAAATATCTGCTATTATATGTTGCATACAATTGTCTATATATATATTTATATATATATATATATATAACATCTAATAAAATCAACAAATACTTAGTTTATTGTACTATCTATCCATCTACAGGCAAGATATGTAGATATCGTCGGTGAGCTGACGAAGTGTCCTATGTGTAATTATTCCATTTTTTTTTATTACCGCATTTTGTATCATTATTAGTCATACATTTATTATTTATACATTTACATTACCTCAACGAATTTTAAAGTTATAAAGAGTCTTATGTGTAGATTTCCCTGAGAAAAGAAAAACTTTTATTATATTTTTGTTGCACATAAAACTTTTTGAGGAACAAAAAAACAAAAATATTAAACAAAAATTTAAAAGTTTCCTATACAAGCCTATGTGTAGATGTTTTTTAATTTCTTTTGCCATTCGCGGATACCAAAAGATATAGATATATTCCAAAACATAAAATTAATACAATCCCTAAAGAAAAATTCAAAATTAAAAACAGCTTGCGAATTCACAAAATAAAATGGTTCTTTTATTCTCTTAAAATGTAGTTACAAACAAAAAAAAAAAAAAGGACTTTTCGTCAGCACACCGACGATATGTATATGAAATTTAGATAATATTTATACAAATATTCTGCCTATAAGTTCAAATGTCAAATTAGAAACGTTTTTTTCGTTTACTTCTTGTCAATGCACGTCGAGTCTATATAAGATAACAGTGTTGCCACTGTAGCCATTTTATTTTGCTTTTAGCCTCAAAATTTTCGTTTTAGCTTTCAGCCTTTTTTCTAGCCTTTTTTGATTCTTAACATTGCCTTAGATAGGCTAAAATGTTAGAAGAAAATAACTTCTTATTATCTACTACTAATTTTATTTTTAATCATAATTTAAGCATTTTTTTTTTTTTTTTTATTTATTCTCACAAAAAATTTATATATTTTTTTATTTTACAAAAATTTTCACCTGCGGCGCTTCATTATCTAGAATACTAATTTCATGGAATTACTAAATCGATTATTATTATTTTTATTTGTTTCATTAATCATAGAAACTATTTATAACCATAATTTTAGCAAATTCTTATAAAAGCGAAAAATCACACAAAAATTTTATGAAAAATTTAAAAATGTTCCAAAATCACTTCAAAACATTAGGTAATTTTTCATATGATATATGAGCCAAATTTCTTAAAAAAATATAAAAAACTAGTGAGAACGAGAAAAAATAAGTTTTTAAATTAAAGAAAAAATTTTAAATTCTTATTTTAAAGTTGAATGTAAAATTTTTTTCTCGGCTCCTGGCAACACTGTTAGATGTATTTGTATAAAGACAAACGTCAAATTTTTGTCTGAATTACAGATAATTTTTTGTTTTTATCGTTTAAAGGGGAAAACACATGTCATAATAAACCATGTAAGAAATACCTACAAAAATCAAAATGGCGTCTTTTATCAAGCAACGTCAAAACAAAGTTGTCTGTACTTGAACACTGACAATTTTGTTTTAACGCTGCAATAATACTGACAAATTTAGTCTAGACTAGGCAAATTTTTATCTTGATAAAATTTGTGTTGTATAGACTCGACGTGAAGAAAGACAGGAACTTGTGAATGGTAATATAGGAATTTGAATTAAGTCAGTTATGATAATAAGCCATATCTTTACATACATGTTGTATGTATGTATAAATGTTTGTATGTATGTATGTATGTATGTATGTATGTATGTATGTATATCGATTGTGACACACCAGATACCATATACCCATAAGCATAATCAACATAAGCAATATCAACTTCTTTAGTCAACAAATAACAGCACAACATATTGTCAACTTAAATTCACTGTCATAACAATTATCAATAAGAACGACAATAAACATTCATTCGTTCATTCACTCAAATATTCATACCACATTAACCATATTATAATTGAGATTTAAATACATACATACATACATACATATACACATAAGAGTACTAAATAAATAAACATACTATCTTGCTTGATTCTAAATACCCTGCAGTTCTTCTCAAGGTAATGTTTACACTTTTAACATTATTTTTCACTTATAAAATAAGCAGAAGTTAATGGGCTATTATTAATGAAAAATAAAGTATAGTCAATTTTAAGTTTTGTAACGGCTACTAGAATGACTCTTTGTAATTTATGTGAAGGCAACTGATTTCTTCTTATACTGTTCACATGTTAAAATATCTAGATACTAAACAGTCGGCTAAAAAAATAGGTGACCAAAATTGGTTAGTACCATCCGCAATTCGATAACAATCATCACAACTGCTGGGTGCTATTGGCATTTATACATATGCATATGCTAACAGTGTGTTTCCTAACTATAATAAACTACGCAAAACTTTTACTAAGTATTTCTACTAATTCATATTAAATATTTGTATCTCCAAGCTTTGTATTTCAAAAGAAAATGCTGAATAAAACTTCAATGGACCTGCGACCTTTTTATTCATGAACTTGAATCTAGAAATGAAATCAAAGTCTACACAGAAAAAAATTAAATGTGATATTCTATTACTAAATTTATAAAATCAAATATTGTTTTTCTAAAATAGGGCCTATCACTGATAAAATTCAATAATCTTTTCAAATGAAACATTAAAAATAATATTTTATATTTAATATGAATTTTCTAACCATTTTATTTTTTAATTAATAAAATATTTCATAAAAATTATTATATAAAATTTTATTAATATTATTATTATTATTGTTATTGTTATTATTTTCAATTATTATATATTTTATTTTTAACTATAATTGTGTAACATAATTTAAAATAAGAAGTAAGTGATTTTAGTCTTTTACATATTGTTTGTAGTCTTCTTCGATATTCAGTGAATGACCAAATCGACTTAAAGAAATAAAAATTGTTATTAAAATGGAAGAAAATTCTAATTGAATATTACCTATCATTTTTCGGACGTAATTAAGTATTTCCCTATGTTTCGTTTAGTCAAAGGCTGTAAAACTTCCCAGCACATATGCCAATGAGAATAGACGAGATTAAACTCCAATTAAAGAAGTAATAATAAAAAGGTCTTATATATGATTAGTTCGAAATAATTTTGAAATTTGTAAAATTATTTAGTTTTTCTTCATCACAAACGTTATGAAAATGACGTTTTTTTTTTAATAACAGCTAAGGCGTTGCATAGTTCTTTATCTAGATCATCACAGAGAGGCCGAATCGCATCCATCAATGCATCAAAAACTTTTCATAATCCTTTAAGCGCTTTTTGCCATGAGTGCCATCAATATTTATGGCGAGAATCAATTGTAAAGATAAAATTGTCGTTAAGGTTTTTAGCAGTTTCCCTTTCAGAGATAATTTCATGGCATTGGTCTGTAAAAATGCACGAAAATTTGGAAAATGATAAAAGTAGAGAAGAATAAAAACTCATGTAAATTTCCTGATTTTCATAGATTATGACGTCATTGAGCGCTGTTAGCTCTTCGAGGGTGTTTATCGGAAAAACGGTCTTAATAGGCATATTGTTTTTTCCTGTCGAACAAGGCTTTCGCTCACTACTTTTTGGGTAGACAATGCTGCCATTATAGTCTCATTTTGAGTTAGGCTGACCCGACTTACATAAAAGCTCAAACTATCTAAATAGATCTGTACACCTCTGTACTGATTGTAAAACTTGAACACTTATTTGCTACGCTAATTATGTGTGTGGACATATGTATATTTATACACCGCAGCTTTATCAAATCATAAAGGTATTTAACTTTTGTAAGGAATTATAACTTTCTTAAAGTTATGATAACTTGAAGATAATTTTTAGTGGTGTGTTATACGAGTATGTATTTATCTAAATCGGACACCCCGTTTACGTGTTATACTAGCGTGATCGCTATATAAAAAATCTGTTTGTGATTTAAAAACTTAAAACAGATTCTTATTAAATACGTAAAACTTCTTATACGTATATATTATATATTATATTTTTTTTTTCAAAGGAGGATTTCTTTGTAGCGTAGTGTTATTTACGAATTGGTTTATATGGACAACTAACTGGCCTTTCAGAAAACTATCCGTACAAACATTCTTAAATCGATTCATAATATGATGATAGGTTTGGTAGGAGATAAAACTATAATATTACTAACTTATTTTTTTATTTTAGCTAAATCTTGGCATATATTTACGGATGAACTTATACCCATTTCCTAAGTTTCTAAATAATCTAGAAGAAGATAAATGTCAAATTATTTGTAAAATCTGGATGTTAATTAAGAAAATGTCAAAATATAAAAAATAGTTTTTTTTTTCTATTGATTTTTACATAACTTAAAAACAATAAAACTAAATTTTAAAATCAAATAATTTTTTTCATAAAATTTCATTTGAAGCCAAATAATGAAAATTCTAGTCATAATTTTTTCTGTGTACTCACCATTTGTATATCCCTCACCATAGATAATTTTCTATATATTAACATAAATCTGCGTCTTAGGAAAACCTCACATCAAAATTCCAATGGCGTCAAATGCCTCAAATATCCTGTGTTAAATTAGCATTACAAAGTAAAATAAAGATGTCAAAATTTGGTATGAAAATGCTTTTTTCAATTTTCTATAGGAAAATGTCGAAGAAAAAGACAGAACTATAATTTATATTGTGCTGAATTAACTGTGTTAAAAGAAATACCTACATCGACAATTCCATGAATAAACGCCCGAGAAAGAGCTTTTTTTTATATGATGCTTTTAATTTCTATAAAAATTTGTGTACATAAACTCCATTGAGCTATTTATCAATTTCATTTTGCGAAATTGCAAAAAACTTTTTACTTTCTAAAAAACCAACAAAATTTTAAAAGTATATAACTCCAGGAAGGCTTTATGAATTTTAATGATTTAGAAGGCGTTTGAATTTTGCTTATGTCGGCTTTAATATGAGATTTTTTAAAACTGTATTTTAATGCGATAGAATTTTTTAAATATATTTTTCGTTAAATAGCATATATTCAAATTTTAGATTTTTTAACATATTTGGAAAGTACATTAAAATAAAACTATCAAATTTTTGGTAGCCACAAATCTACTTTGTATAATAAAATATTTCTCAAATGAAAATAATTTCTATTTTTTATTTTTTGAAAAAATATATAAATTTGTATACAATTTTACAAAAAGAAAGTATGAAAATTTAAATATTTACATCTATTGAAATTAATAATGGATTTATATAATTTTAAAAACATATAAAAGCCTATTTTCTTATTTCTGAGTAGTTCAGTCAGCATCTCCAAAATATCATTTTCATTAAAAAAATATTTGCAAAATGAAAATGGAATTTATAGAAGCATTTTTGACAATTGTAAATTCACTAATTTAAATTTTACTTTAAGTGTATTTAAAATTGTTGTGTTTTCTATAAATTGCAATATTAATTTATCAAACCAATATAAGTTTTACTATTTTTAATAAATTTTTTAAAAAAGTAATCAAATGCATTTTTAAATAAAATATTTAATCTTATTCATATTTTTAAAATGATACCACAATTAAGGAATTTTTCTATGGAAAAATGTGAATATGTTGTCGAAAAATAGAAATTGTGCATAATAGATTTGATGTAATCACTTTTGAGATTATTTAGAAATCGATATAGATATCCGAGAATTATTTACGTACAAAATTTTATGAAAATGAAAGACACTCGGTAAATTTTTGGGCGTTCTTTCATGGAATTGTCGATTATATCAAATACAACTTTTTTGGAAAGAGAAAGCGACTTCTTGAAGGCTGAGATGACAATTCATAGTATCGTATGCTGACATTGGATATTTCAGTAGGGTAATAAGAAATCTTCTTCCTAAACAACGAATATGAGCAACCTTCTGTGCAGGACATTAATTAAAGTGATGCAAAATATTATTTTCTTTCTTCTTTTCGTTAAGACACCTACACTGTCCAGAGACTGTTCCTACTATTTATATTTCCCATTTGTAATCTAGAGAGGTTTACTAAAGAAGACCTTGCAGAATCCAGTTTGGATCATAAAATGCTTCTAATTAGGCACGTGAGTTCATTTTTCATCTGTAATCAATCTGCGAAGGAAATGACACGTCTTCGTTGTTCAGTAATGTCCCCATTTCTTGCAAGATCATCTGCAATAATTTGCCTACAATAGTCCCGCGTTTACGCACATATATAAATGTGATGTAGCATCATTTCATTCAGATATGTAGACTAGATTATATATATGTAGTATATACACCTTTCAGGGACTGCATTGCTGTCTGAATATCAGTAAATTTTACGGTATCTCTATCGTATACCCAAAAATTTGGGACTGAAGAATACTACATCTATATCAGGAGTCTAAAAGAAATTTTAATCCCAAATTTTTTAATGTTGGCACCAGTAGCCACCCCATTGCTCAGTTTAAAAGAGTTTGTGTAAATATGGATAATAGTCTGACAATATAAATTGAGGTAGTACTTGCTATATTCCCTATTTATATCGTTCAACCTTGACGGACTTAGTGTTAAGCACATGTCTTTTAGCTAAAAGATACAGTGAAATCCAGTTTAACATCTCAAATAATGAGCTTGTGTACCATGCATCTGGAACGGCTGCCAGCAAAACGACCTAATGAAAAATCGACTAAAGCAAATATTGAAAAATTACTCAAAATTTTGCGGTGATTTTTCGACATATTTGGGCTATAAATAATTTGTGATGTTTTGGATTATTTTTCGCTTTTATATTTTAAATGTTTACAATAAAATAAAGTAAACTATTCAGAAAAACTTTGATTTAGCGAAGTCTGTATTTGAAATAAACCGGAGTTGAAACTCTGCGTCCGACCGAAGGGCAGAATCACACCCAGACCAAAGTTAGAACCATTTTAATTCAAAATATGGTTAATTTTGTCCAGAAATTTTATCATATAGATAATGTATTAATTTTCATGCCAGAAAGTGTAATAAAATTCATGAATATTAGGACATTGAATTTGAGTGATTTTTCGTAAAGATTTAGGTATTTTTTCACTTTTTTTTGGCGAAATTTCATTTTTTTATTTTTAGACAATTTTTCATTTCTTTTTCTATATTTGCTTTGGGCGATTTTTCATTTGGTAATTTTGCTAGCAGCCATCTGGAACTCTATAAAATAAAGCTTATGTGATTCGCGTAAGCAATGGTCTTAAAAGGTCCTAAGGAATGCATTTACAAGAGTAGTTTATTTAGGATCATGTTCCATAGTAGAGACCACGGAACTTTTTCCTGTCATATGAACCTTCAGTAAAAAGAAACTAAAAATTCATGACAAAGACATGGTTTTACTTGATTTTAAGTTGGATTGCCGCAAAATTGTCCAATTATTCAATTTGTAAAATGTTTCGGTTTATTGGGTATTAAAACAATTACTTACGTGGTATCGTTAATTTTACGTAATGCCTAAATGTTCAAAGTATATTAGTAATATATTATTTTGCATTTTAAACAAAAATGGATTTACAAATCCACAAACAAGTCAAAATAATGATGTCCATGTCATCGTTAACTTTCCGTAAATATAAATACACAATGAGTAAAAAAATATTTGCAGGTTCGCCAAGAAAAATATTGGTATATGCATTTATTCCTATCGTTTTTTTAATAAAGAAATAATATTTGTTTTAAGACAAAGATAAAATGTATTTTATTGAAAGTATTGTCCGTTCTAGCAGTTTATCTTTCTATCCAAAAAAGGTTTCTTAACTTTTGAGGCAAGAAACCAATTAACCCAAATTTGTGTACTTTTTATACTTTTTCCAAACAGTCCTCAAGTTGGAGGCCGAGAATTATCATGACGGAAAGTAATGGGTGCGACCAGACGCATATTTTGGTCCTTTTTACATACGGATAAATTGTGTTCAACCTATTTTATCAACACATAATATATAATACACTTCTGATTCCTTAAATATAGAACAATACCTGAACGCCATGTTTATTCGATTTTTTGGACTTTGGATTATCATAGTAGATCGATTTTTCATCGCCCCTAACAATCGCCTTTCGACGTGTCTTATCTTCAGTTTGTGTAGCGCAAAATTTTTTTGTTTTTGAATGAACCCAAGTGCTTTTAAAGAATTACTATGCAAGCATTTCCGCATCGGTTTTCTTCAAAGAATAAAAAGAAATATGTAAACTTCCCAATCAAACTTCTACTCCATGATAATCACTCACGAGCACTAGACATAAAATAGATATAAAACTTAGTAACTTTATTAGATATTTTAATACCACAATTAGATCTTTGATCTCTTATTCCACACTTATTCTGAAAAAAGAACAAATTAAGTTTTACACTATTTTAGATCTTTTCGCAGATCCCTTAAAATGTCGCTACGGACCCCCATTTGGAAACCCGTCCTTTAACCACCCATAAATACAACATTTTTGATTTTGCTTGCTCCACCGTCCGTTTCTGATAAATAGAGCTAAAAAAATAATATGGAGATGACATGTTATAACTTGAGATGCTTTTCGGGACAAAGGCTAGGACCAATACATAAATTTAATGGTATAATGGAAGAGAATGTGCATAAAAAAAATTCTACAAGAAGTAATGTTTTCACATGCCAGAGATAAAATACTGAACCCTTGAATATTCAATCATGATAAGGCTCCAAAATAAACCTAAAAGTGAATGAAAAATAAGTTACATCAGGAAGTGGTAAGTCCTATCTATGGAAAAAAAACTAAATCAGAAAAGGTCGGGGGAGCCCCAGACTCTGTGCCAGGATTGCTTGGACAACAATGCCAGTGCTAACAATATATAAGTCTATTTGTTTAATTCCTAATATAAACCTAAAAGATACTCTAAAGTAGTCAAAACAAAGAGATTGCCAAAGAATATTAAGCTCAACTGTTTGTTAAATTAGTTTTATCGCGCATTTCTTTTCTTTTTTACTTTTTGAGTTTATTTAATATTCTTATTAAATTTATGTTATGAATATTAAAAATATATTTCTGTTATTATTCTAATCTTTAAAACTAAGAAAAGTTTCATTATAGCCAAATTAATTAAAAACTCACTTTTGTTCAGTTAGTTTTGGCCGACACTGTACCTACAATTTACGGTGTATGAATTCGTTTCTTAGTTGGTTATTTAACTGCGTCTTGTTAATAAGTATAAATTGTAATGTATAACATAAAGTTTGTCTATAGAACGTATATACCTATAAATTAAACCATATATTTACACATTCTTAACATTTCTATTTACTATTATTCTCCACGTACTTAATTTCTCATTTGAACTTCGATATTTGCTTGTAGTTGTTTTTGTTCTAACTCTTTTGAAGAATATTTTATTTTAATATCGAATGTCAATGGTTTCATTTACAAACAACATCAAAAACATTCACTAAACAAATAAGAACAAAAGGGGAAAAACTCAAATAAAAGTAGTAAACATTAGATATTTGTAGAGAAACATTAAAACTGAAAATATTTAACAATAAAAATTCAACAATAAAACATTTTATGTCTTACACAGTTTTATTACTTTGATGGGCTTTGGACTTGTACATTGGGAAACCATTTTATTTTGGAAAATATAAATTTTTAAAAGTCATTTTCATTTCAGTTGTATATGTTTGATATACAAACTTATTCAATATGACAATTTATTTTGTCATAATGATATTTCTAACAATAGAAACCAAAAAAAAGTGTGATCTTTAAAATCTCTATTTATCTCCTCAGTACACCAAATATTAATTGGCTATATATCAATTTAATTTAATGGCTTTTTTAAATGTCATCATCATGGACCGAAAGTTCATACAAATGCATGTTTTTTGCCTTTACTCCTAGAACAGTATAAACTAAATATCTTTGAGAATTATGGAATTTGCTTTAAAATTTCATCGATTTGTTAGTGCATATTCTTGCATATTTTGTTGAAAATGAATGCTTTGCATATTTTGTCATAAATGCATACTTTTGTATCATATTTTGTGCTAAGTTCATTAAATTTGATGTAGAAAAAATTATTCTGTATACTTCTGTTAAAATATCTTAAGTCTATTTTTAAAAATTTTGTGAAGACTTTTTAAAATATTAAAAACAAAAAAATATTACCGATAACATAATTTTATGTACGCTATATCTCCAAAACTAATAACAAACAGTAGAGCGCAGAATACATTTGCCACCAATTTTTTTCCTCGTTTGAACAAAAACACATAGAATAGGTGAAATTTTAGGTGCTAAACACGAAACTGATTTATTTTTTTTTTTTCAATGAGGTGCTGATTTTTTTATGGATTGTCTAATAGGCGATAACTCTTTTATAACTCGAGAACGGTTTTTCCAATTTAAATAAATAAAACTCCAATAGATGCCAAATAAAATCAAGTTCTCTGAAAATTATAATTATACGCTCAATAGTCTCGGAGTTATTCAGAAATTGATGGCAAAAATATAAATTTTTAATGCAAAATTGGAAAATTTATTAAAAAGTTAAAAATAGTGGTTTTAATCTTTTATCATAAATCAAGATAATAAAACACCTTATTTATCTCCTGTTAAGATTACAAAATTCCACAGAATAAATAATTTAATTTTATTTATTAATTATTAAATCTTTTGGTAGACATACATTTATTACATTTATTTTTGTACATACATTTATTTTATCTATAATATATCTATTTTTAATTAAAATAACAAATTCATATCAAAAAATAAAGAAAATTTTAAAACGCATGAAGAAGCAATGTCCTGTGAAACTTGGATAGCCTAAAACGTAGATATAAATCGACCTCTCAGGATATAAATCCCAGTCATTTATTTGAAGGCAGAACAAGTTCGTTTAATATCGAGTTTTGTTTTTATAATAAAACAAGAACTCATAAATTTTTTATAAGGAAGCTACAATGAGAATATTCTGACCGAGAGCATAAAAGCTGTATGGATCTACCACCCTTAATAAAATTTTATAAAAATCAATATATCGTTGAGGCAATAGCTATCGGAAGAAATTTATTATCAATATCAATTGGTGCAATTTTAGATTCAGATGAAGAAACATTAAACGCTTTCAACAAAAGGAATCAAAATCATTTAAAAATTCTCCTAACGAGGTAATTTTCTATAATATATAGAACAACTTTCTAAGGTCAAATAAATTAAATTTTACATTTCTAAATAAAAACAAACTTTGTTTATCTATGTAAATAATAATTTCAATTAATTTTTATATACATTGCACATTTATTTTTAATTCAATAATAATACTGAATTTAAATTTTATGTTTGCTTTTAATAAAATTTAAAAAATAATAATAATAAATGATTATTTTACTCGTTCTTACGGCATATTTTAAAATTGTTAGTGCATATTTTAAGTGCCTAAGACACACGTTTTAAACGCATGAATTTCCTGCCCCTGATCATCATATTAATAATTTAAAAATGTTCTGCTTAAATCTGAAGTAATTGTTTCATTTATTAAAATTGTAATTTAATTCAATATCAAATTTTAGCTCAAAACTCAATTTTTAAAACGAAATTATTCATAAATCTGCTACTATTTTCATCTCCCTTTATGCTAAAAAGCAAAAAATATATGTGAATCTAAATTTTCATCTATGACTTGGTACTTTAATTGACATTGTTTGACTTTTAGTAAAATCCCTTTCTTAATCATTTTGGTAAAAATCTTAAGACGCACAATTAATTGAGATTTATCTAACAATTAATAAAATATTTTCTATTTATGTTCGGCTCTTGCTCATAATTTCAAAGTTGTAAATTTTATATTCTCAAACATATATTGTTGTAGTTTTTGTTGTATTGTATTTATTGTTGATGTAAAAAGTGTCATAATCTGAGACCCTCATAAAAATAAATCTGAAACGGATAAAATAAAGCGACAACTGAACTAAATTTTCAGATCTCTCTCTCTTTCTGTCTCTCTTAGGAGTTAATTTTATAGTGACCCTTAATATTTTAGTATGTTATAAGTGACACACTCACTGCCAAATTGCCACCACTGCAAACAACCTCAAGCCCACCACCATCACAGTCGGCATCATTTTTCAGTGAAGGTATTTCAAGCTACTCGGATAAAGAAAGAAACACACACACACATATAGAAAACAAGTAAGAAGGAAATAGTCTGTCAAACCCAACCAAATGATACCCTACTCCCTTGCATATATGCACAATTGTGGATGGATACTTGTATTAAGTGTAAAATAAAACATACAAATACAAAATATTACGTTGATACTAACATTTATATGAATTTATCCACTTTGGGGTGATTTCAGATAGAGGGCCTTATACGTTGACTACGGTAAATTATAGACCGATTCCCATAAACATTTTCACTATGATTTCTTCTTATATAAAAGTTATTTGTGTCAAAAATTAATTGATATTAACACTTGAATGATATTTATGCAAGTTAAAGTTATTTTCGGAAAAGGAGTTTATATGGGAGCTATGGTCAATTATAGACCGATCATCATGAAGTTTGGCATAGAGATTATACAAAACTTATTTGTACCATTTATGATCGTTAAACCCGTATTCCGGGGTGAAATAATATATCGATGATAACCAATTTCAATAGACTTAGTTTTCTGTTCGTTACAAATATCAGCACATTCGCATAATAACCCAACCATCTATCTTGGTGTAGGGTATAAATATACATGCGTAAAAAGGAAGTAGCTTACACTCGAGAAAAAAATATTTTTGAATAAAGAATTTGTATAGTATGGCGCTTATTTACAAAGTAAGAAAACAGGAAATTTTGTTCGAATGCGCTTGTTCGTAAGCGCTTGATATATGCAATTGTCAAAATTGTTCGGATTTGTGTTTTTAGGTATTTTGAAAACTCGTCATGAGTGTTTCTAATTAATCCCAAAACAGACCATCTTTGATATTTTTAATTAATTAATTACTTAATAAAAAATTAATATGAATAAAAATTAAAAAATTAATAAATTAATAAAATTATTAATTCTTACAGTCTTTTACCAGTCTCTAATCAAGACAGGAATTTTGCATCCTTTTTTGGAATGTCCTTATTCTCAAAAGTTTTTACATTAATAATTTTAACTTTAAAATCAACTTTGTGTATAAGCTGAGTAATTTTCTTACTCCTACTTTAACTAAATATTCTTCTCGAGTGTAGCTTGAGTAAACTCCTCACAGCACGAGCAAAAGCAACAATAACAACCAGAAATAAATGCCCTAAAGCCGAAAAGAATACAAAACTATAAAAGCCCAAGCTAATTGGCAATATGGTAGGAAAAGAAATGACTAAGGCGCTGGAAATTGAATCATAAGAAAATAAGCAAGATATTGCAAGTAACAACAAAGATACTGTAATACAATTAATTGTCCGTTTATTGATTTCGTTGGGTATGTAAAAGAAAACTGAATTTAAGAATCTATTGACAAAAAAATAAAGTCGAATAATATATGACCTTCCTATGGAATCAAGGCAATAATACAGAGGAGGATATTAATAACATTAGAAGAAAAATTTTATTGAAATTATTTACCCCATTGTACTAACAAATCTTTTCATTTTTATGGGATGGATTTTTACTACTAGTTTACAGGATATAAAACTAAAATATAAGAATTAAGAAAGCAAAACGGCAAAGTAAAATATACAACCCTTAAAATTGGAAATGGAAAAAAAAGACAAGAAAACATTAAAAATCTTTATGTCCCAAGATTGAAATTAACAACTGCAATCGATGCTTAAACAACAATTCGTACTCAATAAATTGGGAATTTCATGCAGCAGCAATAACAGCTGTTAGCAGAGTGTTTTTTTATTTTTATTTTATTATACAAATTTGGTCTCATTTCCCTTTTGTGAATCAACAAGACATCTCTGGGTTGTTAAACTTACAAAATTCCTCAATTGTAGATTGAATAGAATTTTCCTGTAATCTAAAAATAGTTAAACCCACAGCAACTTTTATCAACAGAATTTTTCTCTAAACATAAGAAAAAGTGTAAAGTAACAACAACACTAAAAACTGAATGGTGTAAACAATGTAATACTCTAAAATCGATGGGTTCAAATGAACAACCACCGTCACCGTCAACACAATCTTCACCCTTCAGCTTGTTTCCAAAACATACAAAAACTCAAACAGCCAGTCAACCAGTCAGCCACAGTCATTCATTCTACACTTACGGATATAGAAATTTTGTATTTACGTGTGTAGTATTTAAAACAAACGCCGTGTATGTTCGTTTGGATACAACATTCATTCATGTTAATATCAATGGCAACAACAGCAACTGAAGCAGCAGTAGAAGCGGTAATATAGGCAGACTAAACCAGCCACAGCATCCGAATTTCTCCCCCCAGCAAAGATGCTTGTCAGCGTAGCTGCCGTATGGCGTACAACTGAATGTATGTATGTTTGTATGTATGTATGTGCGTTTTATATTTTGAAAAGGTAAAATAAGTACTACTCGGTATGTTTACAGTTGAAACGTATGCCTAGCTTTAAGTATAAAGGAACATACATAAATAAATACATACATATATACATACACACATACATCTATGTATATATGTAGATATTAAATGTGAATGTGTGTAAACATATAAAATATAATTGTAACAAACGATATACAATGTTGTCAAGACATTAAAACATACATTTATCCAGCTATTCATTCATACGTTCTAAGTATATGAATTCATTTTGAATACATATAAGTAGTGGAAGGTTTGTATGTAATACAATAAAACCTAACGACAAACATACACTTATTACTTATATCCCTACAAACGCCCTCTATAAATATTTAAACTTACAAAAAATAGACATTCATACAAACTCATATGACTCCAATATTAACTCATGTATGTATTCACTAAATGTATGAATGAATGACGTAGTGACATGCGGATGTACATACGCATTTCAAAACGTGCCATCATTGTCTTAATCATCATCATCATCATCATCATTCGTGTATTGAGTGGCTGACTGAAAGGAAAGCATATGGAAACGTCCAATGACATGCTGCTCGTACACTTAGAGTTTGTATAACTGATAATTCATATGAACTTCATAACATTTATTTTCTTCTTTTTTTTCGTATGCATTTTTTTTTTTTTTTTTGTACCTACTTCTTTTAAGTTTTAAGCTATTTCTCAAATAATATTAAATAGTTGTTCAATTTCTTGGCGTATCTTTTTGTATGTAATACAAATAATTGGAAAAGTTTGTTTTAATATTCTATTAATATTCTACAGAATTACTTACATAAATACTATGTAGATTGTTGTTGTTTGTAGATGAGTTTTATATAAACTTATTAACTC
This sequence comes from Protocalliphora azurea, assembly GCA_932274085.1. Lineage (NCBI taxonomy): Eukaryota > Metazoa > Arthropoda > Insecta > Diptera > Calliphoridae > Protocalliphora > Protocalliphora azurea. Next base: position 48,041,777 of record OW026523.1, read on the forward strand.
AAGCTATTGTATTTCATGGAAGATTTTAATAAAAAGATTGATTATTTTAGAAATATGTAATAGTTTATATCAACGGTTCTCAAATAGGGGTCCGCGACCCACAAGTAGTTCGTAAGGACATTCATGGAGGGTCGCAAAAAGATCCTGAAAAACATTTTTGAATATACAATTTTCTAAATTTTTGAATTTTAACCTTAATTATAATCCTATGGAATAAGATTATTAAAAGAGTTAAAATATGTGATTTCAAGCTAATGGCTTGTGACGCACAGAAAAATTACTTGGATTCCAATCTTAGAGTATATCGTTGGAATCACAATCAATTTTCGAGTAGATTTGAGTACTTTAATCGAATTGCTATCAAAAGCGATATTTTTTTAGTTCTATTCATTATGTATTACTTCCCAGCTGGAAATTGTGTCATAACGACAATTTCACAAGTGATTCTTGAGGTACAAATCATTAGATGATGACATATTATCTAATATATATTCAATTTTACTAAAGCAATTGGGAAAGGTTTTCTGATAAGCTGGCTTAAAAAACCGGCCAAACGCAAATAGGTACTAGCTCTCTAAAATTATGAATTTTTGGGATAACTAACACAATATGAAAATTATAAATATTTAATTTCATTATTTTAGATGACAAATTGCATTGAACAATTTAAAGACGTTTCACAACACAAGCTACAATTGACTAAAACTAGTAATATATACTACAGTAATAAGATTTCTTCATAATAAGATCACTTCTGCAGTACTATGGAATGATATGCTAATTTCGAAGCTGATAGTGAAAAACTCATCAGGATCACGATGTTTTAGTTAAACATTATTTATTTATTTTATTTATTTATTATTATTATTATTATTATTATTATTATTATTATTTTGTAGAAATCATACACTTTTCTTATTTTTTGCCTTAATTCATATTAACCTAAAAAGGGATGATTTAAATAATTTAAATTTGATCGTTTCATTTTAAAAACTACCGGTTTGCAATAACCCAGCTGGGTACAATTTCCTCTCTTTGGATAATTTTTTTGGAGCAATTCTATATTAAAGAGTTTTGTTTATTAACAATACCGTTTAGATCGTTTGACAAAGTAATATGTTTGTGCATAGCGTTGTCCTCTTGCACCATTTGCAGAATACTTTAGCAAAATTTCTAGTTAATCGGTTTATCGTTTGATTTAATTTTATTGTAATTATATGGGAAAACAAATTCAAATCTGTATGCATTATATATATGATATATTGCCTGATTGAGAGATTTTGAGAATAAATATTTTCTAAAGTCATTTTAATCTATTTTAAACAAAACTAACGCTTTGATTGATTCAGAAAAATTCCAGTCTGTTTGTGTACAGTTAACTATTTGCGTAAAGAGGGAAAGAAAATTGTAATATATTTTGCAAGAATTTTATTAAACCAATTTAAAAATTATGTGGTATAATTTATGCAAGTAATTTTGAAAATAGCTTTCTTTCAACTTTACAAATTTAAATAAAAAAAATTTAATTGTTCAATTTTTAGGAAGCGAAATGAATTATGCTCATAAAATTTCATAAGTTTTGTAATCATATCATATTTCGCAGTCACATCGAAATAAGTTTCCACAGAAATATTTATATATAAATTTTAATGTGATGATAGGTAGATAAACCAGATGCAAATTTGCCATGTTAAATGCGATAAACTGACAATGACAACAACACCATCAACATATAAAAAAAAGAGGTGTTTATCTTCTTTACGATCAAATAAGATCAAAAGCAATTTAAAAAATGTATGTTGATATCTTAAAACTTATTTGCAAGACATATTTTAAAAATTCCCATAGAAAAAAAAGTATGTATGTATGTAAGTATGTTGTATGTATATTAATTATAAGATAAAAGATAAACTGAAAACAAAATATATCTTATTAAATATCAACAATAACAGTAATAACAATAACACAAAAAAATACAAAAACAAAATAAACATGTTTAATTGGATTATTTTGTCTACTTGAAAAATGAAACGTTTTTGATGAAAAGCGAAAAGTAAAAAAAAAAGTAAATATGTATAAACATACTTATATCTCAGAGATACACATAAAAACAAACTAAAAAACACACAGTGCATGTAAGTGTGTATATGAGTAGCGCAAATACAAAAATCAAAAGCATTAAGCGGCAACATGCGATAAAGAGTAAAAACAACGTCACCTTCTCAACATCACAGAACACCAACAGCAACAACAACCACATGGAATTTATAAATTAAAACAGCAACAACAAAACAATACCGATAAAAAAAACAAAGTAGGAGAATGTGCTGCACATTAAACAAATAAAAAAAAAAACAAATTTCTAGTGAGTTGAGTTTGATGGAAGAAGCAGCAATAACAGAAAGAAAAGAAAAACAAAGGCAAATAGCCACAACGTTGTTTAATATTTAGTGAGATACAGCTACTTTATGTAGATTCATTCACGTACACAATTTGTTTGAAGTATAAAACAACACAAGTTGGAAATGAAAAAGAAGACACATATTATGGTCATACTAACGTATAAACCAACAAATAATCTGACCAAACGACCAACCAACCAACAAATGAGTATATTATCTTCCAAAGGTTTTGTTTAGTTAGTCGTCATTCGGTAGCTTGGTTTAGTTTAGTTAAGTTTGGTTTTTTGACTTCGAAATCAAAAAAAAAAAAAATTAAATATTGTGTATGACTCTTTGTATTGTTTTTGTTGGGTTTACTTCTCAAAAAGCAAAAACATAAAAACAAATCAAAATAAATTTATAACCACAAACAGAGTATCTGTCAGATACTCTTAACGCCTTATACTTAACAGAGTTTTGCTAAGAGAGTGTGTTAATGCCCGAATTTTATTTTCCAAAAAAAAAAAAATACATACCAATAGCTTAGAGCAAGTTAACAATTAAGAGCCAAGATACTCACACTTGCGTTTTAAGTGAGAGATACTCGCTCATGGTGTATCTCATTGATACAAAGTCTATAAAAGAAATCCATAAACAAGTTATGAAATCCATTTAACAAAAAATATTCATTTAAGAGAATATAGCTGTACTTTCAAATAGAGAGTAGAAAAACCAGAGAGAGAGAGAGATAGAGAAAGAGTAGAAAACGAAAATAGAGTATAAATTGTATTGTATTTAAGAGTCGTTAAAGAGTTCATTTGTGTATTTCCGGAAACTTTTTAAGGGGTAAATGGTAGTTTATCTCCCAATTATTGAAATGTATACAAAACTATAACAACAAAAGACAGCCAACAACAACCATATTAAAAGAAACTGATATGACAATATGTATCGACAAAATACTTACTACTTAATAGTGGATTTTTAAATGACTTTAAATTGCTTAAGAAAAAAACATCTATAGGATATTAATGTGTGCTCATTACATGTTACGTTGCATTATTTTTATTAGAATTAAAATCTTTTCATTTACAATTTTACTTTTCAACACAATTGAAATCATGGCCTATTTTTACCTCAAGATCACAAAGTAGTTAATTTTTAATTTTAAAAAGACCACAATTTAATTTTTCATAAACAAATTTCAACTGAACAGTGTTTTAAGCATTAATTTGGTTTTCAATTTGGAAAAAGTTAAATTCCAATTAAAGTTAGTAGTGCTATCTCAAGTGAATTTGTTTTCTCATCGAGTAAGTTCAATTTTATTTCACCTGTAAGTGACTTATTAAATAATTTTTTTTTCGCTGAAAATTGATAGTTTGTCTGTCTTTTATGTATTACTTAAGTTAACTTTTGGTGACCTGCTGCTAAAAAAATATACGTCATCACAATGGAAAATGAGCAGATCGTCTCTATATAAACTGCAGGATTCATGATGGAAATGCGCATGCAGTAGCGGTCAAAACATTCGGAACTAAGGTGACATTTCACTTTTACATTTCTTTTTTACTCCCCAAATATTATTTGTACTCAGTTTTTTTTTTTTGTATTTACTGAAGTTTATGAATTTAATTATATTCTACATCGAAAAATAAGCCATTCCATTAATTTAGAGCTACAAAATATAATTTTTTAGTTCGATGGTCGAAATTAAAGTGTTCAAAATATTTGCAACTTTCTTTTATCTAATTCCAATTGAAGCAATTTCCACTAAGAATTGATTGGAAGCAATGGTAATTACATTCTCCTTCAATAATTTGAATACTTGTTAAATTTTAAATTTAATGTTTCCAGGACAAACTTCGTTTAATTAATTTTTGTGATAAATAGCTAAAAACTATTTAGCCCAGACAAATAAGACGAAAAAATTGCTCCATCTCGGAATTTTATAGAGGGAAGCGATTTCTCGATAATATGTGCAACAAGAGGTATGTCCACAATTTTACTATATCGTCCTAAGATATAGCAAGTACTAAAAAGTCGATCATAAAATGCGCTGTAACTCCAAAACTAATAATGATACATAAAAATATTAATCATGAACATTTTTGAAACTTTTATGCTCTATAAATGTTGTAATGGCATCAAAACACATAATAACATGCATAATAAGAGAGATATATGCTAAAAATTAATTTTTGTGACCTTTACACGCCAATACCTCGTGTAGTATACTCGTGATTATCGAATGCACAGCAAAAGCCAAGACCAATCAATATGCCAAAATTCGATTCACTCCATTAAATTCCGAGATCGAACCCTTTTTTCGCGTACTAATTACAATTCTATGTTTAAATCAAAAATATTAAACGATTATCATAACAAGCATTCGCGAATAGAAATTTCTATAAAATATTATGTTCCCAAATCCACACATTGTCAATAGTGACATATTGTTCATAAAAGGGGAAGACCCCAAGAAGTTCGAACAATTAAGAACTTTTTAAGAAATATTAGAAAGTTGTTCCCAAAGAAGTTAACACTGAAATCCCATTAAAATAAATAAATAAATGCTCAACTGAAAGAAAAAAAAAGTAAATGAAATAAATTTTTTTATTAAAAATATTAAAATAACAACTGTTTTATAATAATAGTGAAGCTAAAGCGAAATATGTAAATATATTTACTGCATACTTATATTTGATTCTCAGGAAAATTTATAATAATAGCGATCACTACCTTGGCGGCATGCTCACAAAAATATGATTAGAACTATTATAGAGGTAGACTTTACAATCTAGGTGATGACATAAAAATAAAAACATTAAACAATATGTGACAGCCTATCAGAAGATATAGTAAGTGCAATCAATATGAACTTACTCTATATATAAATTTGCTTCCAAAATGCTGTCTATTGATGCAAACCTGGAGCTTGACGGGAACATCTTATTATAATAATACCATAACGATTAATAACCTTATAAAATTTTTAAATCTTGTACATACCTAATAATTTTTGATCCACGTCAACCATAGAAATCAATATATAAATAACGAAAACCCCAAACGCTTTGAAATCGTTGATAATTTATATAAAATTGTTAGCATTTTATTTCAAAATATTTTTCCCTTCTTTTTATTTCTTAAAAAACTGTAGATTTTTGTCAAATAACACTAAAATCAATTGGGAAGTTCATTACAGGAATAAATAATTTTTTTATTAAAATTCAATTTAAATTAAATTAACTTGGGCTCGGTTATTCAAAATTTTGATTAATCTGTATATAGATTTATCAGTTAATCAATTAATCAACAATTCCACTTAATCAAAATTCTGTTTAATTTGTTATTTTAAATTTTTATTAAAAAAATTTTAATGAAATTATTTAAAGTTTTCAAATTTATTTACACAGAAAAAATATTCTTTAAATCACTCAATAAATTTGCTATTTGCTTTTATTTTCAAGTATTAATGTATTAGTTAATTTAGTTAGAATTTTTTGACAAAAATTGAAACCTTCAAAAAAAAAATAAATAAAATAAAGAAATAAATTAAAACAATTCGAAAAAAAAACTATAATTAAAAAAAAATGGAAAAAAAAAACTATAATAACAGGTTAAATCGTCGATTTCGTTATTCGTGGTTGCATTGCACACAATTTTGCTATTTATTGGTGACGCTGTATACGGATCTCTTTAATTATAAAGTAAGTAAAATTTTTTATGTTTGCCAAGATTGCTGTTATGGATATTCAGTCAATGTATTCAGCAAATTAATGACAATAAAAATATCTTAGATTGTTCACTGTGCAAGAAACAAATAAGCGATTTTTAAGATAATTTTTCACATGTCAAATCTGTGCTTCATCCATAAAATTGTAAATTTGTTTACCGTAGCGTCTACCCGAGATAATCGCAATTAATAGATGATTTTTTTCGGATAATTGATCACAAGAATGTGTATATGTATGTACTGTATTTAAAAAGCACAACTATTGACACAAACACACTATATTAATTATTTATGTACATACTCGTATATACAAAGATATAATGAATACATCTTTTACAAGGTTATGTCCATTTCAAGAAATCCATGTATCTATTTTTTAAATATGTATTTACTAATCCTTAATAAATAATTACCAGAAATTTGTGACTTTTAATTTAGAGGATAATTTGTGTACATTAGTATATATTCAATTAATTCTTGAATAGAATCAATACATATGATAATTGGTTTCACTAAATTAATATTATTATTTTGAAAAACAAAATAATAAAAATAAAAAATTTAAAATTATTAAATTAATTTTGATTAACTGATTAAACATAATTTTAAATAATTGAAATCAAAATAAATCGATTAATCATAAATATAAATAAATAAGTTGTTAAATTAATCGAAAAATTAATTAATCAAAAATTTGATTATTCACAATACTCGTATAATAGATATTGATATTTGGTTATATTGAACATTGAACACTAGATATATAGAAATACCACTCAAACGATGCGTATAAGCTAAATATAGAAAAAATAAATAAGTGTTCCATTTCCCTATCAACTATTGAAACCAGTACATATTTATATATGTAAAATATGTACTGGTCAAAATTCGTAATTTTGAGCTCGTTACAGAAAAAATATTTTTAAATTTATCTATAAAATTTTTAATTTTTTCCAACGGGATACTCTATTGAACTCCTTACAAAGCCTTTTCAAGACCTATATGTAAACCTAAATAGCCTTTCAAATATAGTAAAAATTTAGGAAGAACCAAAAATTATTAATTTCCCTTCAAGAAGCAAAACAGTTTTCTTTTTTAATAAACATTTTAAATATTTAATTTAAAAATATTAAAGATTTTTTCTTTTACCTTCGCCTGACTTATTTAACATTGAACAGGTAACAAAGGTAAGAAAAGGGAATTTAATGTATGGAAGTATGTGTGTTTTTATTTTTCTTTTGGTATCTCATCTCTATCAGATTTTCAATTAGGATTTACAAGATAGTAGACACACTTTAAAACATCTGCTGCTTCCTAAAAATCAAACACACACATACATACAAATCTCACTCATACTGTAAACGAAACACATAATATGAAGCCAAGTATAGACAAGGAAAAGGAAACAAAACTGTTTAACGATTATTGTCTTTAAGTAAGTGAGTCCGTAAAAATATACGAGTGGCAGGCAGTAAGCAAAGAATCTGCCAAGAAAAAAAAAAAGGGAAAATATGTTAAAATTTTTCAACTGCTTTAACTTTTTTCGTAAGAGTTTGAAAAAAAAGCATACACATACACTTATGATATGAATATGTATAAATGTTTACAAGTGTGTGAATTATTTGCCTCTAAGGTTATGAAGGTTGTTACCAGAGTGTAGTACTTTTTGTTTTTGTGAATATAAATATTTTCTTCTTTTATTTCCCACTTTGTTGTAGTATTTTATTATTTTTTATTTTTTTACTTTCGTGTTTTATTTATAGCTGTGAGTGAGTGTATTCACCAGTGTAGGTTTTGTTTCTCTTTAGATTTTATGGTATTATTACAAAAATAAGTATGAATATCCCAATTCGAAGAAATATAAACATTTCGTAATAATTTTTTTTTTTTTTTTAATTTTGGAATTAAGTAAATAAATGTTTCCCCAGAAATGTCTCTATATTAGTTTCCACAAAAAACAAAATTGTTTAAACAATACAAATTTTGTTCTTATCAACAGATTTGTACAAAATTTTGATTATAAATAAAATATAAGAGCGCTAGTACACCGCCCCTTAATTAGATACGTATATATATTTTTATATTTTCTTAGATTTCTTAGAATAATAAAACTTTGGGAAAATAACTAATAAATAATAAATATAAAACTTATAATAGATATATAGACATCTGATTGAAACTATACAACGAAGGGGGTAAAATATTATTAACGTTCTTCTAAAAATCATTACTTTCTTTAATTTGAGTCATTCGATACAGATTTCAAAGATGACGAGTTATTAACCGCCTAACAAAAATACTCAGTATTGCTTTCCTTTATAAGGAAGTGCTATTGGTTTCAGTATAATATACGATTGTTCCCTGAGACTCTACGTGCATAAAAATGGCTTCATATTTTTTTAATTGAATCTGATTTATTTATTTTTTTTGATTCTCACTCATCTCTCATTTCCTTATTCCTTACAGGCAAAACTAAGAGATGAAAAGGTCCCGCATATTTTGTATCCATATGAAAATGATCTGAAAAATCTAAACTGATTTTCGGAAAAGCGTTTCCATAATAGAGTCTGAGAGTCTTATATGTCTCTATTCATCCATCTCCAGATAACGAAAGGTGGTATTTCGATTACAAATAAATGTTGTATTGATTTCCTTTGGTGATGTAAATCTCAAAATCTAATTCTTTTTCAATCATTATTTTATTATAAGAATAAAACTTCTCTCTATTTTTACACAAATTCCCATTTTTCGTTTTTGTTTTTTATACTTTTTCACATAATACTAATTTAGTTCCTTATAAGAAATATCACTTTGGCATTTCCCAAAATCATTAAACTATTCTACGTTTAAGGTTGACATCACAATTGTAAATTCATAGCTCTTCAACCATAACTGAATTAAATATTTAAATTTATTTATAATGTGTAAATAAATACCACGAAAAACGAATTTCTATTTAAATTTTTTGTACTCTTCTTAGTTATAAATAAAACAGTTGAAATTGATTCATACCCACATAATATCATTTTATTGATAGAATAGAAAAACAAATTGTTTCTTCATTCGCTATTCGTGATATAAAAATAATCATGAATGGAAAAAAGTTTAATTTCATTTCTACAATATAATTTTATTCAAATCAACTTTGTGTTATTAGATAAATGTAAATAGATACGTATGTTTTATCTATCTGCATTGTATTCCTTTTTAGTTTGAATAAATATTCCCAGTAAAGACTTCAGAACTTGTACTTAAATCATTAGTTCTAGAACTGCTGTAATCAGTACCACTTCAAATTCTTTAATAACATCCTTAGAACTAGTGATATCGCAACCTGTTTGAGTAGAAACGTATTGTGATTCTAAATTTTTTAAAGAATATTCTTGAGAACTAGTGGTATAAAAAGTAGGTTAAAAATTTATTGATGAAACAAGTTCTCAATGTGACAATTTCAAGCAAAAATCATTATTTAGTTCTGGAATCATTCCATAGAATTGATACTAGCTAGGTAACACTTCCACAGAAGTAGTTCTGAGAGTGACAATTTCAAACAAAAATCATTAGTCGTAACGTCAAACTAGAACGAATACAGGCTATTTTGATGCATTCGGGAACTAGTTGTAGAACTAATACATTTTTTTTGAGTTATCAAATGTTTAGTATTTATAAATATATATTGAGATACTTGCAAATGCGACATTTCGTTATACCCTATTATTAAATATTGGATATGATTTGTTTGAAATTGATTTTGAGATTTCTTCTTTAATTTTAAAAAATTTTAGTGTACTAGAAAGTTTTTCATTCATAAATGCATCTATATTTCTATGTAGAGTAGAAGGAGAAGCATTCACCGTAGGGACACATCTGCCATTCTATATTATCTTGAAAAGGAATTAATAATTTTTAAGGCAATAATTAATTTTCTTCTCCTTTATCGCAGATTTTTCATTCATCAAATTTTGATAATTTCAATTTACATTTGATCGGAGGTTGACGCGAAACATTTTTTTTCTCACTGCGGTTATTTCCTGTGATAGATAGCTTTCTTAGTTTTTAGAATTTAAAAAAGATTTTGTTCGGAGTTATAAACTTGATAGTAATGAACAAGAATTGACAACATATTTAATGAATTCATTTAAAATGTGAAAAAGAAAATTATCATTGGTGCATAAAACTCATCCTAGTGAGTTGGCATACCCATGGTATGCTGATCCCAACTTCTCCTCCAGGGATGTCGCAATCAGCTACGAGGAACTTACCAGCTGAAGATATTTCAATGTAGATACTTGGAATACTTGGAATATAAGAAAGTGTAGTTTGTAGATATGGTTGAGTAGATTATTATATAATTTTTAGAAGTTTCGATATATCCCCAAAACCGGGAATTATTTTGAATCATGAATAATGATAACAACAAAATACATGTAAAATAACACGATATCTGTAATGTTTAGTGAAATTATATTATCTTTCCAATGTTTTTATCGATATTGTTTTGATTAATAAAGAAAATTGATGCCTAAAACAATACGCGGGGTTAGTATTCAATGATAAGTAAGTATATATTTATTTTGTTTAAATTATCCTTCATATGTCGTTTAATATACAAATTGACTTGCGTCTTCTCAAGATGAGCAATTTGATTCAAATAGGAATTTTTCCAACAAAACTCACAAGTAAGTCATTACATGCAATACTAACATTATCCCCATTATACATTACAAGAATCTTGTACATTATATATGAAATAAATTTGTATATTCTTTGAATACTTTTAATATACAAATAAATAATTTAGCCTGAATTTTTGTGTTTTAATTTCTTTGGATTTCTGTGGATTAGATTCTGTGGACAGATTCAATTAAATCTGGTATCGAAACAATAAATACATTAATTAGATTTTACTAAAATCTCAATAATAAATATAACTGATGTAATAAAAAATCAATCAAAATTCTTCAAAAATAATCAATTATTTTCACTTAATAAATATTATTATTTAGATGATTGGAGCAAAATCAAATAAAAATCTAATTCATAAAAGCAAGATCGTAATTGAAGTATATTTTTATTTTATTTATTTAATTTTTTATGTATTGTCAGGATCGAAAGGACTTAAATTAATGACAACATATAAGGTAACAACGCTAATACTTATATTAATATTGTGGTGTAAAATTACACGCAATGAATACATTGCACTGCGACTTATCTGTTGTGTAAGATATGTTTAAATTAACAACTTTACTGTGAGAGTTAAATTTATTAAATATTTAGTTTCAATTTTTCCGTTTAATACGGTATTTATTATGGTTGATGTTTCATTAAAAAAAGAAAAAATACACAAAGTCGTGATCAGTTTTTTTATTTGGGTACTGCTGAAGGAATTAAGCATTGTAGGAGTACTATTCCATTGCAAAGAACATTTTAATGAACATTTTTGCGTTTTAACAACCGAGTTTGTTGCCACACGAATACTTTTGTTTTCACATTTTGTTTCGTTAAGTTTTCACACAACCTGAACAAAAACTTTTTGTAGTAATCATCATATTTTTGTTGTAATCATATATTTTTCATATTTTTTCCTGGATTTTAAATGAACCAAACTGCTAGTTATTTATCAGTTTTAGACAAATTTAATAATTTTTACATCGATTTTTACATCGATTTGGCATATTTTGGCCCAAACAGCATATTTTTGCATATTTTAAGCTTAGCATCATGCATATTTTTGCATATTTTATTTTTAAGAGAATAATTTTTAAGAATTATACTTAAGACAAAAATTTAGCAACCGATAGAATTTTTACATAATTTGTTATAAGAGAAATTTTCTTTGTGCTGTAGAATATGCTTTTCGAATCAGATTCCCTAATAATTTTCATCTTATAAATTGTTAGAAATTTTGTGTTTTCTGACACAATGTTTTAGGGTTTGAATATTTTTAAGTGCAAAAAGAAAATATTTTTTTAACAATTGATAATAAAAATCAAGTTATTTTTAGCATGAATAGTAGATAATTTAAAATTAAATCAGTAAAAATAATACTTTAAGAGCAATTTTTTTTTTAATTTTAGGGGCATATTTTCCGATTCCACTCTTAGCATTTTTATGGGCATAAAACAGTTTTTTTAGCGCATATTTTTGTTTGCCCTGGTAATCATTCTTTTTTTAATTTTTTGAAATGAAATAAATGTAGTTATTTGAGAAATATATAAATATAACTGAAAAGTTCGATTATCCTCAATCTTGGTTATAGTTCATCAATGGAAGTTTAAATAGCATCGTAGACAACATGCAGAATTTAGGAAACTTTTTTATTAGACACAGAAAAAATGTATAACTGGAAATTGATGCAATTTAATTGTCAAATTTATCTTTGCATTATAATTAAGACTATGATCTTCATATAAATCCACATTTGTTCTCGTTAGAGTTAATTCAAGGTAAATAACATATCTTTACGAATCAATAAAATGTCGTTAATTTTTATTGCATATTTTGCATATTAAAATAAAAAAAGTTTTATTAAAAAGTAACAAAAGATATAGATCCTGCATCTAATGAACTTTTAGATTTAAGCTCAGGATTGTATTTATTTACAGTCATTTTTAATAATAATTAATATTAGAGAAAATCCAGAACTGATAGAAAAAAACTGAATACAGATTAGTATTTAGCATTTCAAATTCTATTTTGTCCACCTAACTTTGTTTAAAAGAGAATTTCTCTACCGACCAGTGTTATGAAATTTTCATTAATTTTGACGCAGATGAAGTTTTTATTTTATTAAAAAAATAATAATTCTTAATTAGGTTTTAATAAAATATTTAATGTTTTATAAAATACCTTCCCGGTGCGCTTCGCTACTCCTTTCGATGCGATAACTAATATTCACTTTATATGGAGGCTACTACTCCTATACTACTACTACTATTTTAAATTTTATATGAAAATTATTTCTACATCTTCTTAAAACTTTCAATGAAATACTATTTTAGATATGCGAGAATTAATATTTGTTATGTATGGGTTCTATCTCTCACTCGGGCCCAGTGCAATGTGATAAGAAATTAGTTTCCACAATGTTTAAGGACTCTCACTACAATATGCCGTTATGAATATTTCTGTGGCGAAAAGGAAAAACTACATAACTTAAGTTATGTCCTTTTCCATTTTTTACAAAAATCTTTCCATTAGTTCAGGAGATAGTGGTCGTCTGTCTAACAATATAATTCGTTTGATTTTACTTTTTTCGAAATGTAAAAATTGTTTAAATTAACATATCGTCAGAGCGCTGACGGAGAGGCCTTTTTTCTTTTCTTTTATTATTTTCCCATCTTGTATCATTAATAGTCATACGTTCAACCACCAAAGCGTTTTCAATTATCTCAACGGGTTTCGAAGTTACAAAAAGTCATATGGGTATATGGGGTACCACTACCCTAAATATTAGACTTGAAACAATGAATTTCAACGATAATAGAAATTGTTAAAGAAACATGTGATTAGAGTTATTTCTAACAATTTATTAGTAAAATTTGTTTCACTTAGAATTGCAAATATTTTGAACACTTTAATTTCGAGCTCTAAAGAATTATCTTTTCTTGGTATGACACAGTTTCGATTGTTTTTCTATAAGGGAAAGTCTCATCATCAAATTAAGTGTCTTAAAATTACTCCTCAGGTATTGTAGAATATCTTAAAGCGCTTTCTTTTCTAAAGAAAAAGTTGCCTTTAGGTTGCCCTTCGCGTTGTTTAAATATAGCAGAGGGCAAAATAAAGGCAACATTTTAGGCAGAAAAGAAAACAATGTTAGTGTCTACCCTGAGCGACTGACACATACAGGCCTACGGATTCTTTAGTTATCTGTCTTATTTACCAACTCCAGTCCCTATAAGTCTTTGTCGCCATCGATTTATTTAAATTTATTAAGGTTTTCATACATATAAAATACACCAAATTTACATGTAACGCTTTGTTATTCTCATACATATTAAAAACAATTTGAATATTGTAAGTCAAAAGATAAATAAAGTTGATCATTTTTAAACATCAATATCAACGGATATGGAGCTAAAGCGATAAAGTGTTTTTACCTTGTTATTGTTTATTTTATTACTTGTTTCTGTTTTTATCAATTTACATCATAAAATTTCCTTTATTTACCTATTGACGTTATTTAAAATATGTCGTCATCATAGATTTTATTGTTGTTGTTGTTGTTTTGATTTTTTTTATAAGAATTTTATTTTTTGTATATTTCTATGCCACAATTTCTATTGTAACGATGTCTCTCTAAGAGTAAGTGTGTGTGTAAGTATCTACATGCATATGTATGTATGTGCAAACAAATATCACATAAAGTCAAGAAGAAGCAGAGGAAGAAAAAATGTATTTGCTACTATGAATATGAAAAAAAAAAACAAAAAGTACTGAAGATACAATAAGAAGAACAGAAAATAGTCTGTGCATTTTGTAGATACAAACATTTATTTTTTTTTTTTATATTTTGCAGTTTAACGTCTCTGTCTCAGTGTACTTTTTTCACTCAGTTTAGTTTTTACATACATACTATACTATAAAATATTTGCTGTTGTTGCTGTTGTAAGTATATTTATTTGTTGCTACGTTGTAATTGCCATCGTCATCACATCACAACTTGTGTTATAGTTGTTGTTCGTTTAGTCGTTGATATCGTTGCAGTTGTTGTGTCCCCAGTCTTGTTTTCATTGTTTACCGCCTGCGGCTCTTTGGCAAATGTGGCTCACTTTTTGTAGTTGCTGTTGTTGTTGTTGTTTCTGTTAGTAAATTTTTTATATAACTACAATTTTTATATTTTTTAGTTTTTATTTAGTTTCTTTCTTTTTTTGTTGTTTTATAGTTTTTAAATTGCAGCACATTATGAAAATGCATTTTCTGTTGCTTTTGATAAGAATTCACTGTGTGTTTGAGTGAGTGTGTGGTTGTGTCTGAACGTATATGTGTATGTGAATATGTGTGTTTAGAATTTCATTTTACTATCTGGTAGCTATACCAAGTCTGAATCTACTTCATTTTCATGTGTTGGTTTGTTTTTGAATGAGTGTCTTTATATCCAAGGCTGCCAGAATGATTATTTTATTTTTAAATCAAAATATGATTTGATGATTTTTTCCCCTTCAAAATATTAAAAAAAAAATAATATTTACGATATAACGATCAAAGTGAATTGTATATTCTGGATCAGTACACCTTTAATCAGCATTCTTAATAAAAAATGTTATATGTCAGAACTATAAGTTAAAATGACAATATCTTTTATCACATGTTTTCATTAGTTTTCCTGAGGTACTATGCACCAATAGTAGCAATGCTTTCACGGACAATCATCATAGGAAAATAGTTCAATCCCCAATCAAAAAGAGCATACCATAAGGATTTCAAATTTAGATTATCAATGGTACATTACATGGCTTCTAAGAAAGATAATAATTGTCTTAACACAATGATTTTTAACGGTGCTTTTAATATTTAGTAATATGAGTACAAATTATTTATTTATCTTAATTTATGAATATTAAATTGTTTATGGCCTTGAAAAACTTGTATTTACGTAATGCTGCTGATTTTTTATATTCTATTTTGGAGACTTAGCACATGACTATTGTGAACTTTGAACTAAATGAAATATAACAAAAATTAAGATAAAAACAAAACGGAGAATTATTCCATTCTATTAGGAAAATTGTTAGAATCTTTAAGATTAATACATTAAAACTCGAAAACGATTTTCTTTGAATAAAATATTACCCAGAATTTTGAAATTAAGTAAAAAATTATTTTGATGATTTTTTACACTGAAATATTGACTTTTATTTGCTCAAATGATGATTTTTTATTCACAGTTTCTGGTAACTCTGTTTATATCCATGAGTTTGTTTTATTTTACTTTTTTCATTTCAGTTTTAATTTTTTTTTTTAGCATAAAATAAGAACAACAACAAGAAGAAGCTTACCCCGAGTATTCGTATATGAATTTAGTTTGAAAATACTAAATAAAATCGAGCAAAAAATATATGTAAGTTAAAAAAAAAAAAAACCAAGAACTATGAATAATCAGAATTAATCTTGAAGCTTAAGTCTTGCAAATCTTTTACTTACATTTTATTTTTTATAACTTTTTCATTTTGATTTCTTTTACCAGAAATATTGCAATTTTCTTTTTATACTTTTTTTTTTTCTATTTTAGTAGTTGTTTTTTTTCTTGTTTTTTTTTTTTTGTATTTAGAAGATTGTTGGTATTTTAAGGAAATTAGGTAAACATTTTTTTTAATATTTTAGTTTTATAGTTAGTGTTAAATAGTAATATTGTTGTTATAACTACTAACTATAAAAAATGACTTTACGGCCCTAAAAAAGTATAAAATTTAAACTGGATAAACTTATTTCTATATTATGACATTTTTCATCTTGATTTTATTATCATAAATATCTTTTAACCCCACTGAGAAAAGTCAAAGAGTATCATAGTAAAGTTATAGCTGATCCAAAAATAGACCCATTTTTACTTATTAAAGACAAAAAAATACCAAAAACTTAAAATTACTAATTTTGAATGCTAAGAGAGAACAGACTTGAATAGCATTTATATGGTAACGTTCATCTTAATAATACTTTCTAATAGTTTCTCAATTCATTTCATTTCTCAATTCATTGTAATATCATATCTCTATGTTTATATGTTGGGAATTTTCAAGGAGTATGCAATCATACTACTTCGTATCTCTTACGAATTTAATTTGGTTCCACAGTGCCCCAATATAAAATTTTATTGGGTTTAATCATTAAGTATATATTTGTCTGTCATTATACTTGTGGGAAAACCTTTACAATTTCGCAATTTCGGAATTTAAAATTAGGTAAATTGAAATAATCTACTTATCGTCGTTTCACTCTTTAAATATATTTTATAGTCTTCTAAATAATAATTAAGATTTAAGTATAATTGCTTTGAAATGGCTCACAGTCTCATTAAATTCAAAATTAAATTTCTAATTTTATATTTAAGAAAAATTTTAAAATCGTTTTATGCATTAAAGTATAACTCCATTATTTTACCATAAAATACTCTTATAATTTGATATTCCTATAATAGCAATTTCAAATTAGCAAAATTACAAATTATCCTCGCACATCCTTCAAAACTTTAAAGTTCTTTAAAAAAAGAAAATCCAGTCTCATTCTTAAGTCACAATTCATAGCAATCGATTGTGAAATATTGCGCTATAAAATTTATTATTTGGTTAATTTTTGAGAAATTTTTAATAAAAATAAATAATATAATAAAATTTTAGAAAAAATGATAAGTAATGTCGCTACTTATCTAAAAAGTTTTGCAAAATAGCATATTTATCTAAATATCTAATAGATTTGTTTACAGATTAATTCAAAAATTTTTTTGGATTTGAGCAACATAAAAATTAATAATATTGAGATAAATAAACATTGATAACTTCTTTGGATGAAGTCAAAATTTGGACAAAATGCCTCAAATGTTACCAATCTTATGTAAATGACTTTATTAATTTGATTGTTCATTATGTGAATTATTATTTTTGAAAAGTAATTTATTATGTACCTATATATATGTTTATATATATATTTGATATATTAGCTTTATTTCCGTACTCTAAATTGGGAGCACGAAGGATGCCAATGTTACTGAAAAGCGTTCCGTGCTCGAAAATAGGACAAATGAGAACTTTTTCTCGCACGAAACAGCCCAGAATATTTCTTCGGGTAAATTGTGTAAATTATAAAATAATTAAAAAATAGAAATATTCAATAAAAAACTTTAATGAAAATCAATAAAAAATTATTTTTGTTTTTGTTATTAACAGCAAAGTTTCATAAAAAAATAAAACAAAAACATTCAAATATGCTGAAAAATAAAATTACATTTTTATGCGAATCTTTAAATCAGTAAACAATTTGGATTTTTGTGTTCCCTTACTTTTATGCGTTATTTTATTTTTGTGGAAGTAAAATGAGTTTTTTCTCATTTTACCGCACTTTACCCAAAAAAAGTACGGAAACAAACCTATTGTGTTTGTTTGAAATAAAACAAAATTTAAAACAAAAGTCTGTTTTTTAATTTTAGATTGAGAACAGAATGGAAATGAAACAAAATAGAAAACTATCGTTTTCAAATTATTACCAATGATAATAATCACAAATTCGTAGTAATATCGTAAACGGATCACTAGCGAATATTTTTACGTTTCGCTGTTGATATCGCTAAAGGTTCACAATTAATACAATAGACGAACCTTCGAGATGGAAAGATATGTGGGCTCAAAGTTAGTGACGGGTGAGCTCAAGGAGCTAATATTCGGATCGTCAACGATAGTCGTTCTCGAATGGGACGGGATATTATTATCGAAGTTTGTGGTCAGCTGGGTTTGTGGAGCTTTAAAGAAGGGATGTCATTGGCTAAAAATGTTGTTGTGTATATGAGCGCGAAAAAAATGCAGTCAAAGGAAAGTTGGGTTTAGGAAATTATAAACGTCAGTTAATATTTTTATGCAGTTTTGCTTTCTTACTTTATCTTAAAACTTTGGTATTAAAGAAATTGCACTCTCAGCAACAACTAAATACAAGGGCGTTATAATACATATGAAAATATCCAGCACAATTGCGCTATAAAATTGACTTCCCTACTTTAAAGCGATTTTCATGCAAATGCATGCTATCTAATTTTGACTCTATCTGAATCAAACTTTTTATGAAAAATTACATCTATAGTGCAAGCTCGGTATTCGCGACTACCCATTATAGCGACGGCTCGGTTATCTCGAAGCTTAATTTTTTACGAAAAACGAGGAAATCTCCGTCTTTTGGTATGTTTACCTTTTTGGATGATTTTGATCTTCAATTTGATCAGTTTATTCATGTCATTTGTTGTGTAAATGCATCTCTTAATATGGAAACACTTTAACATATTTTAGAGCCAACGATTTCACAAGAATTAGACATTTTAAAAAAATTTCAAAATGGAGATTCCATAAATTCAATTTGCCTGAATTACAAAGAAAATTCATTAAAAAAGTTTGTACGTAAAACAGAAAGTGGCCCTGACAAACGTTGCACCTGAAAGAAAGCTGAGCACCCAATAATGGAAAAAATGATTTATAAGTGATTTGTAAAACAAAGAGAAAAAAAAATGTTCCAATATCAGCAGGGTTTTTACGATCAAAAGCCGGTTATTTTAATTTATCAAACCAATTCAGGTTTCAATGCCAATGGAGGATGGTTGAAGAAATTTAAGCGTCGACATGGAATTAGATTTTCAAAAATTATGGGCGAGAAATTGTCTTCGAAACCTCATCTTATTGATCCATTTGTGAAAGAGTTTAATGATTACGTTGATGAGCATGGGTTGACTCTTCACCAAATCTACAATACCGATGAATCCGCTTTATATTATAGGATGCCTCCAAATCACACTCTTGTCACGGAAGAAAATATGTAAAGAGCGAATAACTTTTTTGCGCGGTTTGAATGAAATTATTGGTTATTGGAAAATCGAAAAACGCACGCGCCTTTAAATGCTTTTTCAATAATCCTGTAATATACAACTCCGGTAATAACGTCTAGATGACATCCATCACGAGTTTTTTCGCCACGTAAGTTAATTTTCACCAATTAGTAAAAGTAAGTTATTCATAATTAAACATTTTTTAGGTCTGAGAATTTTTGGCTTCTAAAGGTCTGTCGCAAAAAGCAGTTTTGCTTTTAGATAAAGCGACGTGTCACTCAGTTGAGAAACTAAAAATTGATGACAGTTTAATTATAGCACTGAATCGACCACCCAATTGCACTGCGCTTATTCAACCGTTAGATAAAAACGTTATCATCTCGGTCAAATTAAATTATAAAAAACAACTGCTCAACCACTTGCTTGGCGAGAAGGGAGCAAATTTGGAGCTCAAACTAAAAAGCTTCAATCTCAAAAATACAGTTCAGACGTTCTGAAATAAAATACCAGTGTCCAATATCCGAAAATCTTAGAACGCCTTGCTCGAATTCGATAGTGAATGGATTGAAAAGGATAACATGCCCTTAAAAATTTTACAAAATGCAATTCAGGAAGAAAGCAAAGATCTTTCAACTATTGGTACACTTGTAGCTCAAATTGATTCAAGATGAATTTCTTGTGGAAAATAATGAGGAGCAAATGGAATTGTCAGATACGGAATTGGAGGATTTATACGATAGTGGTCATGAAGAAAACAAAATTAAATTGAACGATTGTATAACATCCATAAACATATGCATAAAATGGGCTTTGGAAAATGATAAGCCGACAACAGAACTATATGAACTACGTGATTCAGCTGTTATTCTAAAAAATAATTTGCCAAAAAAGCAAATCAATATCTCCAATTTCTTTAAAAATATTTAAAATGTAAATATATCAATAAAAACAATTCTAATTTTAAAAATTACATAAAATTTTTCAATAAAATTTTGGGTTCTGTTATAGCGAAAATTCAGTTTTCGTGATAGGTCTGGTTTTTAATTAGTGGCGAAAATCGAGATTGCACTGTATTTGTTGGTGCATATTTAGTTGATAATTAATTTTTTAATGTTTTATTGTACTTAAAAATACATACTAAATTACATCATTCGGACTTCCTAAATAAAATTATTTCGTTTCATTAATTTTAATTAATTTTAATTTAAAACTAATTTCCAAATTATTAAAAATGTTTTCATATTTATTTCAAATGAACAAAATTACTTCAAATTTCACTTATATTTTTAATTTGTGAAAAAATATTTGAAATTTTATTAGAAAAATTTTTAATACTAAATATTTTCAGCCACACATTAGGAACCAAATAATGATTTTTTACCTATTTTATGAAAATAATGTATGTGCTGTCCAATGGTTCCAAATTACGCACGATTTCAGATACTGTTTTGCAAATCACATGATTTTTCTGTTTTCGGCTTTTTAAATTTATGCTTTGTTGGTTTAACATTAATGAAAATAAAAAGTGAACATTTAGTAAATAGAAATGTCGGGAGCTACTTTATTGGCATTAATAAATTTAAGAAAACAGAATGAATGTGTTAAAAAAAAAACGTTATTTACGGGACTAATCAAATCCTATGGACATAAGCGAAACCTTGTAAGTAAGAATAATTTAATTGATCTAAAAGTTCTAGTTCAATTGCTTTTCATAACAAAAAATTAATACAAAATAACAAAGTTGCCACTGTTCTTATAGATAAAATTTGACTTCATGTTGCACTTACTTATTTCTAAATTTGCACAAAAACTACTTAATTATTGAATATTATTAAATTTTTTAGCAACAACAATTACATTTTGTCTTAAATAAGGAAGAGGATGGAATAAATTCAATATATTTTACATGGCATTTTAAGATTGTGTCACATTGGCAACATTAACAGTATCTTTGAGCAAAAGTAAATCACGAACATTGGTAAGCAAAACAAAACAATTTTTACAAAACAAGCAGTGTCCTTAGAAATTTGTCAACATTTATATTTTTGTGTAAATAGAATCTAATTTTATTGCAAAAATAAAAAAAAAACACATTATATTAAATACTAAATAACATTTAAAGTGAATTCTCTACAAATAACATAGAAAAAATATGCAGCAAGTGATTTCAAATCGTCAGTCATTTAGCTGACCGGTTTCAAATCGCGTGAGAACACCTTTTACGTGATTTGACATCACTTTGACAAAAAGTGGTTTTCTGAACATTCCTGTATAACTATTTCTATTTAGCTTCTGTAATTAAATCCAATAAAAATGAACTGAAATTTTCGCAAAATTCCTAAAATTATCGCTATGTATAATTTTATAATATTTATGAAAACAATTCAATTTTGTATGAAAAAAGTTTGGGAAATGTGAAGCATTGATATGAGTAGATACCCAGCAAAAACTTTTTGGTTTTTGATAATAACAACTACTAATTAAAGTAGTTTCTTGGTAATGAGGCGTTATTATTATTTGCCTACTCTGTATTACATTAATAAGTACTCAATAGTATAATAGAACAGTAATACTGCAATCACGTGGATGAGTTGGCTAGAGCGCCGGATAAACAACCAAAAGGTTGTTGGTTCAACCCCATTCTGAAGCTGTTAGTTTTTTATAACAAAATGTCTAAAAAGATATTTTAAACTAAATAGAGTTTTTGTCGCTCAGGGTGCTATGTGCGAGATCGTGCACTGAGTAAGACGTTAGTCAGTAAAAACGAATGGTTAGTGTGTGTCCAAGTTCGAGTCTCACTGACGGCAAAATTTTTTTGTTTTTTTTTTATTTTTGTTTTCGTTTAGGTACGTATTTTTGAGTATCCCTAGAGTCAAAAAATAACTACATGAATTTGTGAACAAGTCGAACAAAAAGAACTTGTTATTCAGGCAAAAAATAAGTAGTTTATTTTTGTTTCCAATTATACCTGCTAGCTTACCAGGAAAGCAAAGTTTTTGCTTGGTATTTCTTAAAAAAATCAATTTTATTGAATTGTATGAAGACCTACACAAATGAAAATGTACCATCGAATTATTGTAAAAGTATTTGTTGGCGTTTTGAATAAATTTCTTGAGTTGTTATATGTTTAATAGAAAATTAAATTATTTTTTATATTTATCGCTCCCGGATCCTTATATAATAAAGTTACCACATTTTTTTTATCCAAAAATTTTGTTCGTATACTGCTTAGCCTTACCCGCATTGATCAGACTGATTAGTTGGTTTCATATGGAAAATAAATACATATGTATTTAGCCATGTACTTAGCCATGTTAAATGAGTTATTATTATTCGTTTTTAGTATTTCCTACAAAACCGGTTACTACTGTAAAATATTACAAACAATATTTTGACGATTTGAAAAGCTGCAGGAAATTTGGTTGATGTTTGCATATTTAAAATTACCTTAGAATGATTTTGGCCGATATTGGGATTAAATAAATATAGACAATTCCATGAAAGAACGTCCAAAAATTTACCGAGTGTCTTTCGATTATTATTGATTATTTGTACGCACATATCGATTTCAGCGTTTCAAAAATTAAAAAAAAAATGTATGGAAAAATCTGTATGAACATTTTTAAGTTTTTTTTTTAACAGTAGATAATTTTGTCCCGCAACAATTAATATTGCAATTTTTAATAAACATTATAATTTTTATAATATCAGAGGGAGACAAAAATTGAAAGAGTAAAAATTTTTCCAAAATGCATTTGCATTATGAATGCATTTTTAAGTATTAATATTATTTTTAAATTTTTGTGTTTAAAGGGGTCATACTCATCTTCTATATGTAACTTAAATCACTAAAATCCATTTAAAGCTTATAGAAATATTATTGGTGTTTAAATTTTCATACTTTTTCGATTTGTTTGCCTTTAAAAAAAATTAAAATCTTGGATAAATGCGAAAGTTTTTCAAAATGAAAAAAAAAAAACGGAGATATTCAAATGATAGAGAGATATTCCATAGAGTATGTGTATGCCGAAGACCAAAGGAAAATTTTTTAGCACTCTTTCATGGAAAAAATTTTATTTATATTTTTATTTTTTATCCCTTTCACTAGAAATATTAATTTGTTCCTTTTTATGACCTCCACCAACATTCATTGCAAATGTGGTTTTACATATTTTTCATTTAATGAGTATTCATTAGGGTTGTCATTGGAACAGAAATTATTCGATTATTCGAGGAATACATTTTCTATTTTTATCGAACGAACAATCGTTTTTAATTTATAATAAATAATTATACTATCAATTTTTAACGATTAATCGTATAATCAAATAATTTTTCAAAATGAGTTTTTGTTAAGTTATTATATTGTATATAAATTCATTTGTAAAAACTTTTGTTTATTTGGAAAACCTTGTCGAAAATTATTGAAAATTTCGTTAGGATATATAAATGTGAAAACCACATGTCAATTTCAGCTTAAAACCTTCTGCGGACACACTATATTATTTGGGAAAAATAAAGAATAGCTTTTCTAAAAATTTAATCAAATGTATTAAAGTTAGAATAAACGGGAGATATATAAGTTATTCATAAATTCAGAAATTTTTTAAATATTCAACACAAAGTGAAACATATTTTAGAAAATGCTTTATTTTTCATTTATTATTTGTTAAAAAAATTATTTTAATGATTCAAACGATGTAGAAATAACTGAAGATTCTGAAATATATGACGATGGTTTGTTAACCATCTTAAAATTTTTAAAAATAGATTTTAGCAATATTGATGATCATTGATTTTATTTAGAAAATTCTAAAAAGAGCAGGAAAACTAGATTTACTTTTAACGCTATGTATTTCCACTAACAATAGTAAGTGAAAGGATTTTTTCCACACGTATGTTTTATTAAAAAAAAAAACAAGAAAAGTAATCGTTTGAAAACCAAAATGCTTAATTATATTCTTAATGAATGAGAATTTTAAAGGAAATTTAATTTTTGCATTTTTTAAATTGTAAATAATTACAATATTTTTTATTTTTTATTTGTTCGATTAATCTAGGAAAATTCAAATTATATTCAATCACCCAAAAAATAAAAAATATTATGAAATTTTATTCGATAAACTCCAATATCGAATAATTGACAACCCTAGTATCCATAAAGTATAAAAAATATCCACCGTTATGCTGATTTTATAATACAAACCCTAACTAAAAGATGTTCATTATTGTCCTAAGAGTTTTGGTATTAAAAACCAAAATGTCAGACAAACCTTTAAAAAATCTTTAAATTTTACTAAATTAATTTTCAACATTTATAAATACATATTAGATTGCTTCTGTATTGTGTTTAGTATTAATATTTTATATTGTGTGTGTTTGCATTCTAACTACATAATTTATTTCCCTTTAAGTTGGAACTAAACTAAGATATTTAAGTGTAAAAGTTTTAAAGAGAAACAAAGAATTCTCCTTTTTATCCCTTTTGAGCAAAATTACTCTGTCGAAAAGTAGTTTTCTTGCTAATGCTTTTATGAATCTGTGATTGAAAAAAAAAATACAGAAACGACAGGATATAAGGTTTAAGCAAAAATAGCAAGTGAAGCAAGTGAATAAATTTACTTCCAAAAAAAAAAAAAAAAAGTATTCTGTGGCAAAGTAAAATATTTTCAAAATGTATCATAAACTAAAGACTATCAAAAATTATTGTATTACATAAATAAGATTTCTTCTCAAAGAGTCTTTTTTCCCCCGTAAAAATTTAATTCATATCTTTCCAATTAAAATATTTTTGCATCTCTGTAGATTTATTTTTCCTCTTTTAGTAAAAAAGCAAAAAAGAATTTTTTTTTGAAATTACTTAAATTTTCTGTTTACCATAATTAAGTTATTTCAAATAAATTTAAATGTAAGACTTATCTGACATATTTCTAAATATCTTAAATATTTTAGTATAAATGAGTATTCATTTTTGTAGTTAGGTGAGCATATATTGTATGTTTGTTTTATTTTATGTTAAATATTTCATAGATATATTGTTATGTTTACAGATATTTTTTCATAGATACTCGTACATTTATTGTAAGTATTCGTATGAATAGTGTTCGTATTTATTTTAAACATTTTTATTTCAAACAACATTCATTACAATTTTATACTGATAATTATGCGCTATTTTGCATATGAACATTAAGACGGTTTTGTTGTTATTATTATTTTTTTTTTTCTATTTATTTTGCTTTTACTACAAAAAATTTTCAAAATGTAAAGCAGAAAACGAACAAAAATACGTATGAACAACGAAAAAACCCCCAAACGTAGAAGCATTTGTAGAGGAGAAACCAAAGCCATAAATTCAATTTTTATTTAGCCATGCAAGTTGGCCTGACATATAGACAGTCACTCACACTAGTCAACTAACCAACCAAGCAACCAACCAACCATCCAGTCATCCGTTCGTCAGTTAGTTAGTCAGTCAGTCAGTCAGTTGGCCAGAGTTGACTAAACAACAGCCGGTTTAGCACAAGCAAATTCAAGTAAACTGAGCATTTTATGTCTATGTCTGTCCGTCCGTCTGTCTGTCGGTATGTTTGTTTTTATGGTGGAGAGCCACCATACATCCATTTCGATACTCAGGACAAACACACACACACACAGATACTCACGAAAGCTAGTGAGTGACTGTGTTTGCTGCTGCTGTTGTTGTTATTGTATCTTTTGCAAACAAGTATCTATGAAATGTATTTCAGGGTCAGTAGACGACAAAGAGCGGCGTCACTACTAGTACGAATAATAGTAATATGTACTATATATTCAATATTGTGTTTATAGAAAATAAAAATTATGCTATTGTTATTGTAAATTGTTTTTTGTAGTTATTGTTGTTAGTTAGTTAGTTGTTTTTGTTGTAATAACTGGAAGTGGAATATAAAACGTAGAACAGCAACAACAACAACAACAACAACAACAACATTAGATTTGAATACAATGATTGAATAATTTTCTATTACATACAAAATTGTTAAAACTATTTATTAAATTGCTGCAGTTATCAAATAATGTTAAAATTTCTAAAAGATACTTTATGGAATAATTACAATTTTATATTAGTTAAAAAATAATTTGTTTGGTTTCTTTTCTCCATTAACATGCAGCTTAAAATATTTATGACCCCTTCTTAATTACTTTTTAAATACTTAAATTGTCAAGTTTTGGTAAATTCTAACAAACATCAAAAAAAGAAAAAACATCCATGAGATACAAGTAAATGTATCTGCTCACCGGGGAATACTCTTTGGTTTATTTCTCTTTTATAAAAATGCTCTTTATGGATGAAAATTATTCTCTCTGCTCCCTTTTGGTTGATTACGATTTTTGTTTGTCAACAGAAACAAAAAAACATTTTTTCTCTGCATTTTTAATCGTATGTATGACGTTCATGTTAATTTGATTTTTGTTGGTTCCTACTGCCGTTACTGCGTTCTGTATCTGGTTGTATTTTGAGTACAAATAAACGGGCAGGCAGACGGACATAGCGACTTGTTTAACAAGTGACATCATAAAATTAAACGCTTCATTCGTATCAGCTGTGAAAATTTATTTACAATCACACGCACATGTTTCCACAAAAAGAGCGTGAATGCTCTGAAAGGTTTCACTGAATATTTTTCTTCAACTGACCGACTGACTGGCTGACGAAACGATAAATATATAGATATATATATTTTTGCTCGTACTCTCTTTCTCTAATGTTTGTTGTTTGGTTTGCCATACGGTGTAAATGTTCGTTGGCATGTGTGTGTTTGAGTATCTGTGTGTATTATTTTTTTTTTTTTTTTTTTTTGTATATTTTCATTATTTATATGGTCTTAAATTGTAGATACAAAAGTGTTTATTTAATTTTTTTTCATTTGCCATCGTTTATGTTGTTGTTGCTACTTTTTGAAGAGGGGTTAAAAACATTTTAACACTTTTCATTATTTTTTTTTATTGCTGCTTCTTTTGGTTCATCTATTTCTTTGTTTTTGTTCGTTGTTGCTTTTCATACATTAGTGGCTAGTTGATTGTTATTTTATTGAAGTGGTTTAATTTGAAATTTTGTATTTAGATCATAAAAAATTGGGTTACTTAAATGTTTATGACTACGTCATTTAATGACTACACACATACACAGGCAATCACTCAAAGTCACACACTCTATACCTACTGTTATATCCATCCATGTTGTGGTTACATAACTTTTTATTAAAATGTTCTCCCGCCTGACCTGAGTTTCGATGTTAGCGAATGTTCGCTAAAAACAAAAAATTTTCGAGACCAAATGTTCGACAATTATATTAAATATGAATGATCGTATGATCGGACTTTTCTCGATAATCATTCTCATAATATTCGAAAATTTTAAAAATAACGATATCGCAATATTCAACTTTTCTAAAAATAATTTCAAAACTAAAATCTAGAAATTTTTTATTCTTTTAAATTTCTCGAGAATTTATTACTTAAATAAAAAAGAAACGTATTTTTGTGCTTGCAAACTACTAAAAGAAAGAAAATCAAGTCTGAGTTATAGTTCATTGCGTTTTACTGTAAAATATTGCGTATTAAAATTCATGATGTTCGTTAAAGTTTTTGCAAGTTTTAATAAAAAATAAAATAACATAATAAATTTTAGAAAAAATGATAAGTAATATCGCTACTTGTCTAAACAGATTTGCAAAATAGCATATTTATCTAAATATCTAATATATTTTTTGCAGATTAATTCAGAAAATTTTTAATTAAAAGATGTGGATTTGAGCAACAAAATAATTAATAATATTGAGAGAAAAAACATTGATGACTTCTCTGGATGAAGTTAAAATTTGGAAAAAATGCCTCAAATGTTACCAATCTTATATAAATGACTTTATTAATTTTATTGTTCATTATGTGAATTATTATTTTTGAAATGTAATTTATTATTTACCTATATATTTATATATATATATATATATATATATATATATATATATTTGATATATTAGCTTTATTCCCGTACTCTGAATTGGGAGCACGAAGGATGCCAATGTTACTGAAAAGCGTTCTGTACTCGAAAATAGGGCAAATGAGAACTTTTTCTCGTACGAAATAGCCCAGAATATTTCTTCGAGTAGATTGTGTAAATTATCAAGTAATTATAAAATAAAAATATTCAATAAAAAATATGAATGTAAATCAATAACAAATTATTTTTGTTTTTGTTATTAACAGCAAAGTTTTATTAAAAAATAATAAAATAAAAACATTCAAATATGCTGAAAAATAAAATTACATTTGTATGCGAATTTTTAAATCAGTAAACAATTTGGATTTTTGTGTTCCCGTACTTTTTGTGGGAGAAAAATGAGTTTCTTTTCTCAATTTACCGCTCTTTACCCGAAAAGTACGGAAACAAACCTATTGTGTTAAGTTTGAAATAAAACATAATTTTAAAAATTAAATCAGTGTTTTAATTTTAGATTGAGAACAGAATGGAAATGAAAAAAAAAATAGAAATTTTCTGATATCGTAAACCAATCACTAACGAATATTTTTACGTTTCACTTTTTATATCGCTAAAGGTTCACTATTAACAGAATAGACGAATCTTCGATATCGAAAGATTTGCGGCCACAAATTGAGCGACGGTTGAGCTCAAGGACCTCATATTCGGATAGCTAACGATAGTCGTTCTCGAATGTTTTGTCAGAGAAATGTTCGAACGGGATATTATTATCGAAGTTTGTGGTCAGCTGGGCTTTTCTATTCTTAAACATTGGAATACCCAAGAAATTTTTTCTGTGATAGTGTGAGTGTGTGTGTAATATATATTCATCTCCCTTGAAATCTCTGAATGAATGTGATGCCACTTAAAGGACAAAATGAAAGACATTCCATATGGATGATTTTTCTTTTGTTTTATTCATTTGCAAGAATATACATTTTTTGAGAAAAAATGCTAAATGTTTATTAGGGTTTAAAAATTTAATGCAGTGATATAATGATGTCCAGATATACTTATTATGATTTAAGTTCAAATTATATTTGTAAATAAGGACCAAAAGTTCTTTCGAATGTTGACAATTTGCTTATTTATGTATGTTTTTCTAAAATCTTTGATATTTGTGAAAAGTAGTTTGCAACGTGGTTTTGTCGTCGGCTGAGGTATTTCAACTTATGGGATCCTCGAACCTTAAGTGAGAACACAATTGATTCATCCTTTCTGGGGATCAAATATACAGTGTATCTTAATTTAATAATTCAGTGTTTAGTTATCGCTAACAATAAATTATAAATTATGATAAGTACAGTTGTGTTAAAGAGGAGTTCGTTACTCCTCAGGTAATTCGGATTCCAATACTGTTAGGTGCGGAGTTGAAGATTCTGTTCCCTCAGGTATTATGCACCAAGTAGGATCGTTTATGATACTTAGAAATATCTTACGACACTGTGTCAGGATTTTCAAGATCCGGCCACTTATAGCGAACCTAACATTCGTCGTGATCCCATAGATAACACCTCAGTGTTGGAAGATTTATGTCCTGAATCTGTTGAGGTGTAGGATGTGCGTTGAAATAAAACATAACATGTTTCTTTAATAAAAGATGAAGGGAATGAAATCATCTGCTTATAGCATTTCTTCTCCAGATTTTTCTGATATATCATTTTATATAAAAATGTATTGCTATTTCGATTATTAATTTTTGTTTTTTAGGTAGGACTACTGAAAAATTTATTTTTATGAAATTCGCGGTATCTTTCTATAAGAATTTAAAATTAATAATTATAATTGAGCACTACTGGTGCCTTCTTAAATTCGCTTTTAACATAGACCCAATTCCTTTACAATTACCGAAATTCTGGGTAGTTTAAATAACTATTACTCTGTGCAACTAAAATTACATTCAAATTCCCAATTTCGGAAAATATTAAAAGCATTGTTGTATGTTACGATTGTCATCAACGTATTTTTATGACAGACACTCTTTGTTATTATAAACAAGCAAAACAATTATATCTTGTCGCATTTTAAGTAAAATTGTCATACTACAAATTGTTTTATAAATTTTTATTGCTCTTAGTTCGATACTATTCAGAACCAATTTCTCGATTACTCGGTATACAAAACTTGTATCTTGGAACATGAGGAATATCAGCAAGACATACGCTTGCTGGCTAATACAAAATATTTAAAATATTTTTATTTTTTATTATTAAGCAGCTTTGCTCTTTCTATGCTTTAGAGTTATTCCCAGCTTCCTAATTTAAAATTGTTTGCCTTTGATTGACTAAAGCTTAAGCATAGCTTTAACATAGCATATTTGACATATTAACTTATCTACTTCTTGGGCTGGGAATTCATTATTGTGAATTTCTCCATCTCTGAACCAAATTATAGCTCATTCTCTAGATTCTTCTTAAGCTTTGTTATTACTCTGAAATGTAATACTTTTGCAAAATTTACTCAATCCACATTTTCTAGTAAGTTCAAAAAAGTTATAAAATTCAAGTTTTATTTTGAACAAACGACCGGATTTCAAACATTCAATCTGCTGTTAAATCAAACATGACTCTAGAAGATATTATAATCAAGAAATATATTTAAAATTAACGGCAGTAAGAGTTGTTACAAAAATTTTGTGTTATGGTTTATTCGAATGCACACTTCATAACCCAACGGACAAAGGTGGTGCGCTTCTAGAGTCACTGCTAAATATGCAATCTTCCACATCTAATGATATTGAATCGACAGTTAAGCAAAAAAAAGTCATGGGAATCGAAGAGGCACAAACGTTAACCCAAAAACCAATGAATGAGGTTCAAAATGAACTTCATGACCTTAAAATCGCCAGGAAGAGATAAGACACCGATAGTTCTACATCCCAAAAACCGAGTTCGCCTAAAAAGGTAGCTGACATATTGAAAACCAAAAATATTAGCGTCTTAACAATAATAATTTCGATGTGCAAAACACAGCCTTTTACCTTTTTTTACGAGGAAAAATGGGTTGAAATAATTGTTTGTTGTTTCCCTGGGAAGCCTAAAACTTCAACGAATAGTATTCTGTCTCTAGTTTAAGTACAAAATGATGATCTCTCCGTAAAGTATTGGAAAGTTTTGAATATTGCCAGTAAAGGTAACATCACTGAATATACCTTTGCAATTGAACCAAACTCGCCTACTAAGCTTAAGGAGAAAGGTGATTAAATAGGCATGATACCCAGGCGATCATTAAATATTACAACAAGTCCTCTAGCAAGTACTTCACTTCAAGGGTAGAGAAACATTTCTGTAGTCAGTATAACCGGCAGAGTTCTAATACCTTGATAAATATCAAATACCTCGAAAAAGCACAGTGGAGTTAGTACTTTTGAGCTCCAAACGAGCTCCTGGCAAATGGCAGAGAGGTCATGGAGACTTTGACATACCCACTAGCTAATAAAAAGGTAAGAGACTTCATTTCACCTCAGACGTCCTGGGTGTATGATTCTTCCAGGAACATTGGCTCAACTCAAAGATAATTATGTGCTCTCTAGACTTAATTATTAATTAATTAATAAGGCGTCTTAATCTTCAATTTAGGAGTATAAATATCATTTTTCAACGTTCGTTGTTCTTCGTATCCTAACATTTTGTGGTTTAGTTACACTCTGAAACATTTCTTTGTGTAAATAAATCGAGTATTAAGTACTTCTAAGAAATTTAAATAAAAAATAAGATTGATGTACAATTCAGAGAAGATATTAATTCGCCTGGGAATCAATTATTAATTATTTAGTTCGTGCTTGCATAATTTAATGTAGTGATTTTCTCATTCCACTTAAACACAAACTGGGGCAGGCTTACACAGACGCACGCAAACAGATACACAAACATTTAAACACTAATAAACACATTTAACTCCAATAAAGAGTATTTAATAACTAAAGAGAATACATACTACATGGACAATAACCAAATGCATAATTAAATCAAAAAGTTTCTGATGACAATTAAAATGTCCAACAGCAAAAGTTCAACCCAATTAAATTATGTCTCCCCTCACTATCAATATCGAACTTACATACAAACAAACAGACATACATGCATACTTTTGCTGTTTAACTACGAGTAAATAAACATATACACACAGATACTTTGCCAGATACATAATAAATACTTATACATACATACATACATACATACATATATACATACATACATACATACACACATACACACATACATACATGCTTGCATAGATTTTTATTTAAATTCTTATAAAAGAACAGAGTTGCGATAGAAGAAGGAAGAATAAAAAGAAGAAACCCAATGTTTGTGAGTGGCACATTACAAACAAACATAAATTGCACTGGACATGAATTCCACAATATGTATCTATCTTTTCGTTCTTTTTATTCTGTTGTTGCTTCTACAAATAACTTTTCACTTTGTTTATTTTTTTTATATTTATTTTTATGTTGTTGTTATTCTTGTCTTTTCGGAGTTTAACAAAGATGGTCATAATATTATTTGTTTTTTTTTTTCAGAAATTTCAAAATTAAATGCGAAAAAGCTTAAATACCTCTACGAGCTTTAAAAATGAAATATTTAACACAATCATACACTCAGTGATACACATACTTACAACCAATAAGATACAAATTAGTAGTGATGCCACCTTCCCAAAGCCAAAGGACTTAACCAACTGGCAACTATTGGGTCTACATAAATGCCTGGTTAAATAAAACATAACTTGGGTTCTTTCAAAAAATGGCAAAATAACGAATAATTAAGTGTTTGTTGCATTCTGGAATATTTAAAAGGACTTTTCAATGTAAAAAAAATATCATTAATAAAAAACAACAGCCACAAAAAAATGTTTAAAACTGAATGTCCATCCATGGATGTTTATATATCCACAAGTGATATACAACAAATGAAGATGTATCCCAACAAAAGTATAAATAGTAATTCCTTCAAAAGCTTCGCTTCTTCAGCTACTTCAACTTCAGCTATAAGACTCATTCATCAGATTTCATAAACCATAATATCAAATCCATGGCGAATTTTTAATAAGCCTAAGGAAGGTCGTCATTATATTTCTTCTTCGAAATAACTGTAAAATCCTGAGTAGAAATATTTATTTTATTATAGTGTATTAAAATGAATAATTGTTACTTATTTGCTATAAAAAAACGATAAAATTTAGCTAAAGTTTCCTTATACCTTTCAAGACGAATGTGAAGTTTGAACCTGGGTTATATTACTAATAACATATTCCTGATGAACAAGGGGACTTTAGGCAAATATACCAGTCAGGCATGTATATAATACTAGATAATATTAGACTGGAATCAATAACTCTTTTCTTCTGAGACAAGAATTATTAATTCTATTATTCACCTAACTAGTATAAAGCCTTCTGAATTCTAGTCAGCAGTGAGCAAAAATGTTGACCAAATTCTTTAATTGATATTCTTGCAAATGATCACCAGATATTTACGATATGACTTCTAATGTAAATGTTAATACTAAAGGACAAAAGTGATACTATGAATGACTTATGAAATATTCGTATTGTATATATGCAAAGTATTTGCTGAACGTAGAAGGCAAAGTATTTTTATTTTTCGCCCTAAATTCAAAGGCGTTGCCTGCTAGTAGTTCAGACTTCTTTGATTTCGAGAGATACTTAGGGTCCTGCGTCAAAATGGAAGAATAATATTCGGGAAATATAAAAAAATTGTTTCTCTTCAACAATTTGATTAAGTTAGAAGGGCAGAGATTATCTAGTACACTCTTATATTCTTAGGTCTATTTGGCAACTGTACAACACCTGTGTTTCGTTTCCCTAAGTTAAATGACCATATTTGGCCATTTCGTTATTTCGAATACATTTGTATCTTTGGACCATGACAATGCCCAAATTAGGACAAAGTATGCCTAGAGATGATCAGTCATTTCATTATCATCATTTGGAACTCTAAGTTTATTCGCCCAAGAATTCATATCAGCATCGATGATAAAAATTTCTCCTTAGAAGACGGTACAGATATTTGATGATTTAATAAATTTCAAGAATCCAAAATCATCAAAGAAAATTCTTTGAAAAACAGTGAAAACTGATACCTCATAATTCTGGAAGTCAGAGTTTGCAGTCTAGTCTATTGGGATCTTCAAAAGTTTATCAAAATACGATAAAAGTATAAGATATTCCATTCGCTGCATCAAGAAATAATGTCTACACTTTTTTAAGATTGTACCGAATGTTTATCGAACAAGGAAACATTCTCTACCTGCTCAGATCCAAAACTTGAATATTTTAGATAGCGACCCATAGATTGTATTGTTTTTAGCAGACAAACTGGAGAGACGACGTTGTGTCAATGAAAGCATTTGAGAATCAAATAAAAAAAAAAGATTTTCATCAAATAAACAGGTTTATTACTTCAATTTGTTAGATGAGTGTTCAGTCATGTTTTGATCATTTAATATTACAAATGCATCATTTAATTTGTAACGTGGACCATATAATTAGAACCTTCTATACAATTTTCAATTCGTATGAATAGAGTTTTCGTGACTAGTGGCATTGTTAGTCGGTTGATAGACATGCAAGTAGAATAAATGAACGCTGTTGCAGCTGAAAAGGTATGGGGAAAGATGAAACAGTGCTTTATCTTGTATGCTTAGTTTGAAGCGTACACATCGTACAAACATCCAAAATAAATGAATTTATTGCACTACACAGTGAAACACAATTTAAAATTTCTGGAAATGAATCCGTAACTTCCAATCGGCTGATTGTATCTGCATAAAATTTCACATAGCCATAGCAGAGGACTGTACAATTTTAAGTTTGGAAGGGGGACACCCCTTTTTTAATTGCTTGCCAAATTGTTATCTTTTATCTCGGTAAAAACATGCTTGCAACTACTTAATTTTACAAAAATCTAGTTCAATTTTTTAAATACTTTCATCCGATTTTATAAATTTTTTCCCAGTTAGTTAAAAACCAAAACTATACATGGATTGTTGTTCAGAAATTATTATCACATACAGAAAAAGTGAGTTTTATTTAAACTGGTCTAAATTCTGCTTCTTAAAAATATTAATTAAATATCCTAAACAAGCATACCCCATATGGTATACTTCCCCAAAACTCAACTAATTTTTCTATTTTACTTTGGCATTTTAAGCTGTCCCTTATTTTATACATTCATACTCTTACTATGGTCACCTCATCCTAACACATGTCTCTTACCCAAATATAAATTACCCCGATGCCAAGCTAAAGCTGGTATTGTGAACATCGCTATTCTGTGGTTTGTCTTATTCGTTTCCCATTTATACAGTTGGATTTTTAACTAAGTACGAGTACTTTTGTTAACCGCGCTCTAAACTCTTCCTACTTTTTGTGTGATTTTTATGAATTTATTTTGGGATTTTCGCTTCCTTTTTGCTTAATTTTGCCAAATTTTCTTGTTGCTGCTGCCACCAGCAGCAGTTCACACAGAAAGTGAGCACTGGGAATGTAGTATTGTAAACGATTGGACTATGAAGTAGTAGTAACTAAGTAGTGGCACTTGCTGTAGTAGCTGACAATTGTCGTATGGGGGAAATTAAATGCAGGGGTATTTTAATACTCGTATGTAGGTTTAGATGGTGGTCGAATGAAGAGATGGATAGCTGCTTGGCTGTTTGTATGGTTATATAATTTTTTATATGAAAGAAATGGTCAAATATTTGTGCAAATATACGTACAAAGTGAGACATTTAAATAAATATACAAACGTTCGTTGTATACGTTTGTGTGGATATGTATAGTCAAACAAACAATATTCTATTCTATACTATTCTATTGTATGAATTATTGTTTCTCTATAGAATGAAGAATACACAAGCAAAAACTAGCAGATAGATAGCTATAAAGACAGACAGACAGACAGACTAACAAACAGATAGATAGACGGTCATATACATAGTTAAATGTTCAGACTACTGATTGTGTTGTTTGATTTTGCTCGTACCATTTTACATTTTTAGTTGTTGTATTCGCTGCTTGTGTACCTTCAATCTTTGCCTCGATTCCTCCATGGACAAGGTTTTTTTCCATTTCTCTTGCTGGTTGTTGTTATTCTATTGTTTTTTTTTTCACTGACAAAGTGACTGGCTGTTGAATTCACCTTTAGACTATGTATTTTACTTGAGATTTTTTTCACATTTAACATTTTTTTCCTCATTTGTTTCAGCCACTGTTAGTTAGTTCTTTTTCCATTCCCATAATGCCAATGTGTTCATTGTATGATTTTATTTTATTTCGCTTTTTCGGAATGATGATGTATGAATATAACAGATATGGAAATATGGAAAAGTAAAATTTTACTTCAAGCTGAATAGTTTATATCAAACTAAAAAGTAACTTTTAATTTACCATTTATAATCTACCCTATTGTGCATTGGGAGTGGTCTCAAAAATATCTACTTTCATAAACTAAACCGTCTTAGAATAAATGTTACACATTTTAAAAGACGAATATTTTCTATAACTTCGCTTTGGAAAATTATACAATAGGGTTATGACTTTTTTCAGACTTTTCAAAATATTAAAAATACCATGTAGCCTTGTAGAGCGTAAGAAAAATATTAAGAAATGATGTAATATTTTTTCGAGATAATCAAAAAAGTTCACGCACAGATCGCAGTGAAAATTTTTGTATATAAACATGTTTTAAAAATTTTATATTTTATATTTTATATTTTATATTTTATATTTTTCTTATAATTTAATAGTTGTTGCTTATTTTTCAATTTTATTATTAATAATCACATAATCGCATGTTCACAATGTGTTAAAGTGCTTTATAAAATATTTAAATATAGACATAGAAAAAAATAGTTTGTGATAATTTACCCGTATTTATTATTTAAAATGACAGGACAATAGCTAGAGATTTTATGTCAATGAAAAATTTTGCAGAAAAAAAAGCTTCTTATTGAAAATTGACCATAATTAATAATAATGAGTCATAAAAATAATTCAGAATAAATATAATCATACCTTAAATTAAAAGCTTTTATCACATAATATGTATTCCTAATAAATTGTTTTTGCTTATTGTGTTAAATATAAATTGAAATAAAACATAAATTAACATAATTTAATCATTGTCGAAATCGCAGTCAGTACGTGATTTTTTTTTTTTTTTTTTTTTTGCAAATTTAAATAAAAAACAGGCTTTTAATATCGAGTCATAACCCCATTGTACAATATAACAAACTTTCCATACCTGCAACATTGAGTTTGAGACTGAACACTCGTAAGTATCAGCGATAATAATGTAATGGAATTGTTTGTAGTTGTGATGGTCTGGTGTGATAATAGTGGTGGTGGTTGGTCGTTCAGTTGAATAACTGAATAAATGGTTGAATGTATAGCAATATGACTGTAAGAGCTTATACATGATTGCTACACATTTTCCCATTGCTAACTTTTACTGAGGATGACGATGTTTATGTTGCTTGCAACTGATGATGATTCTGGATGAGAATGATGATTCTTTTTCATTTGTTTTTTTTTCAGTTTGTTATTTTTTTTTTTCTTGATGATTTTGATTGTGATGTCGACGCGTATGATATTTAATCGTTTAGCAGTGGATTTCCATTAATTTTTTTTTTACTGTTGTCTTCCCTCTTCTTTAGCAGCAATTGTGCCCCTTAGTAGTTGCTCGTCTTCGTTTGTTATTGGACTTTTGAACGAAATTGTTTGATTCGATTTTTGTGGTTTCATCTTTTGATTTACTTGTTGTTTTTTCGTAGTTCTACAATCGTAGATTTTTTTTCAATAAATTCTTTTGTCGTTATTGGTAATTGGTAAATTTAATAGAGCTTATGAAAGTACCATTAAAAGGTTCGTCTCATACCTTCAAACGGAAATATTGTATTTATTAGGAAGTTTGTAGTTTCTATACTTAAAAATATATTAGTTTCAATAAATGACATACAAATGTATGTACTTCCATGGCCTTTAAACGTGTCTATGAATGTAGAATGAGAAATGAATGAGAAATTTTGGCTCTGCCACAAAAGGTTAATAACAGTTTATGTTGGAAATAAATGTACTATACACACACACATATATATATATATATATAGATAGATATTGCATTTCAACTCACCTACTATATGGCATCAATAACTCATTAACGCATGTTTAATATTTAAAATCGGATGAAAAA
Source organism: Protocalliphora azurea (assembly GCA_932274085.1). Lineage (NCBI taxonomy): Eukaryota > Metazoa > Arthropoda > Insecta > Diptera > Calliphoridae > Protocalliphora > Protocalliphora azurea. The sequence continues at coordinate 48,080,657 of OW026523.1, forward strand.
AATTAAAAAGAGAATTTTACATGTCAAACTCCTAGCCTAAATAAGAATAATGTCAATGGAAGCAGAAATAAAAAAATCTGATTTATTCATAAAATATTTATATTCTGCCTCACTCATTCTAAATTTAAATACCTACGACTGATTAAAAGAAATCCTATTTTTCACTACAAGTCCAAAAAATTTCCCCTACAAAAAATCACTACTCATTTTGTTCAACAAAATTAATAAAATAGTTCTTTAAAAATTAAGAATATAAATGATATTAGAATTAAATTTTTTAAAAATGCAAGCATTTTCATTAATTTTAATTATATTCTTTTATCTCTAAGAACATATTCCTGAGTTAAGCGAATATATTTTATTGTAAACATAAAGTAGTTAATTAATGGATTTTTTTTCGTTTTTAGTAAACTAACTTTAAATTATGATTGAAATATTTTAATCAATAATGATTTAAAATATATTTGCTTTCTATGTTTTTTCGAGTTCTAAATAATTATATAAATATGTATAAAGGGGTTTTACACTATTATACTTTATATTAATATCAGAGTTTCTGTTTCTATAATATACAATCATAAAATGTATTATGGGAATAATTATTAGATATCGCATTTTTTATTTTCTTGTTTGAAATGTTTTTAAAAAAGTTAAAATCCAAAAATTGGAGAGAATTCGATAAGAAAAATGCTACAAATAAAAAAAAAATACTGAAACTTATATTAAGAAATGCAATAACGTTTCAAAATTTCAAATTTAATACTAAATAACTTAGTGTAAAACGCACTTAATAAAGATTTGAAAATAAAACTTTTGAAATTTTTATTAATTTTTATTGATATTTTATTAATAGACTTTCAGAAGAAGTACGTACATGTGGCGATTTTTCCCTACTCCTGGCAACACTGTGTCCTTTATGAAGGTTTAGGACAATAGATTGCAACTTTGTAGATTCCTCAAGCCTCGCTAAACTGCACACAGCTCTTCAGGGAGCAGAAATGATTACATATGCGGACTACCATATGTAATCAGCAGTTATCACTACGGAAATAAAACATGAGATTTTTTCGATGGTGCACAAATGCCGAGAGTAAATCACCCTTGATAGCTTATTTACTTTCTCAACTTGTGGCTCTGAAATTACGAATAAATTGCGAAGTAGAAACACGGTCCTAAAAGCTTTAGCCAGCTTGGGTTATGAACAAAGAAAACTTATTAGATACTTATACAATAATTAATCAGTCATTGCTCAATGCCACGTTAAGGACCATAATCAGCTGTCTATTGATTACATTTCTATACCATCAGCATGCGAAAGCGATTGTGCTTCCGGTGAAGGGACATAATGATATGTGCGTGGTCAATAAAGTTCCTTCTGTAATGTCATCGAAGGAGACATTAAAATTTTAACATCAAACGGTTGAAGTCTCCCCGAAGGAACGACAGTAATGTCGTATGTTACTGTTCAGGTAACTGTATAAATGTCGTTTTAAGATGGATTTATAGACTCACCCAGTGGAAGTATCTCACATTAATAGATTTTCTGCCTGTTTTTATAACACAAGCGCAAAAAAGACTCGTCTGACTTACATTTAAAACAAAAACAAATTTCGAAATTTTGTTTCTGTTTTAAATGTAAGTTAGACCAGTCGCTTTTCGTTCGTATTATAAAAATAGGCAGTTTATCTCCATGCAGAGAGTCCAGACCGAAAATTGCAAGGAAGTTCTAGCAGCGTTATCAACTATTTGTAACCAAAATGCACAGAAAAGAATCAAAACGTCCCAAAAAGCACTAAGTTGAACCAAAATTACTGGAATTGACGCTTCTTTTAGCTAATTTTTTAAATTAAAATCTGATTCTAATTTATTTTTTAAATTTTATTGGAAGACCTTTGATTTAAACAGTCTAATTTTTTCCAAAAAAGGCACTTCCTAAAATAAAAAGGAAAATCTTTGGAAGAATCTAGAAAATGGCTAAAATATCCTTTATTCAATGAAGTAGGGAAATGGATAGACTTCTCAAATGAATACTTTCAGGAAAATAATTCTGAAGGTATAATTTGGCATTTCGAAATGAAATGAACAAATCGTTTTAGTTTTTGGTGAATTCGAAAATTAATAAAAATAATAATAATGTTCTATGTTAAAAAATGCTTTTCTCTCGTGAGAAAAATTCTTATTTTTGTTGTTTGAAATGAAAACTTTATAAAATATTGACAAATTAATGAGTGAATACATTTTTAAAGTTTTGATTGAATTTTAAATCCATTCTGAAAGCCACACTCCATTTTGGGAATGGACAATTAATAATGAATATGAAGTATTTTAAAGAATATAATGTGATGACATTATAAGATATATAAAATTTAATGTTAATATTCTATGTTAATATTTTAAAATATTGATTTTTTTAAATTTTAAAGCGTTGAAAATTTATATATTTTTGTCAAAAATTCTACTAGTCTTATGAGGTAGTAAATTGTTTAGCCCATAGCAGTCTATAATTTACTAAGAATAATTTTCTATCCTTTCATACAGGCTCTAAGATGTTATTTTTTATTAGTTAATAGCGATGTAAAAACATATGCCCAATCGATATATCACTAAAGTAAACAGTAACAGGCTTGTTAAAAAGCGCTGAGTCTGGTGCGAAAAGCACTCATTTGACAACGCTGAATTCTAGCTGTCAAATAGTGTCTATATTAGATAATTTTTAATCAAGACGCGAATTTATGGAAGGTAGTAACAGTTGCACAAAAACAACAATAAAGTGAATTCATACATATTTTTTGTATATGCAGTTTGACAGCTGTAACAACCAAAAATAATAAATAATCAGCAGTTTAATTGATGTTATCTTGTATAGATTCGCACTGTTTTTGACGTTTATCTTGATAAAAAAAATTGTCTATTATAGACACTACTTTATAACAATTCGCCAAATGCGGAAATTTAGAATTACATTCCAATTTTACGTCTAGTTGGAACTTGTTGAGTCAATTAGACCTTAAAAATTTTCATATCATTTTATAATGGAATTTCAAATATTTTTTTGGGACTAACACACCATTAAAAAATTTTCAATCAAAACACAATTATTAACTGTACATACATATGCTTCTAAATTGATTCTGTCAAATTATTTTAATTAAAATGTCTACTTTATTTGTGAAAAAATCTCTGTACAGTTTCTGTTCACGAGTAGTTAATATTTATAATAAAAAAAAATTCTTTAAAAAATACACATAAATATGTATAAAATAATAAAACCTACAAACAACAAAAACAACCCTGAATTACGAAAAATATATTGCAAAATAAAATAAAATAAATAAAATTAAAACAACAAAACCATCAATGTTCATATGTATGTGCGAATGAGTATAAATTTCAGAACAACAAAAATAAATCATTTAGTGAATCATTGAAAACAATTAAAATATTGTTAAGCATTTCTTTGTGTATTTAAATAAACGTAGAAAAAGGCAATAACAATGAAAAATTAACACAAAAATATTTAAAATTTTGTTGTTATTTGCTTGCTTGACATCAAAACTGACAAACTAAAATGTAAAATTAAAAAATAAACAACCAGAAGGAAAAAAACTGTTTTGAATTGAGTATGACACCATAAATATATCTACAACAATAACAACACAACGCTAACAGAGAAAAATTAAAACACATTAAACAGAGAAGAGCTAATTAACAGCAGTGGCAGAATGAAAGGCAAAAGCAGAAACAATAACAACATTAATGAATATGAAAATAAAGAGCCATAAAACGTCATCAATTGGAATAGCAATCAAGTGCTGAAAAGCTACCAGCAATAACAACAGCAACAATTAGACAAGAGGAATGAGCATGAGAAAAAAAACACAGTGATACTTAAAAAATATAAATCGCACTAATTATGCGGTAACAACAACAACATTAACGACAACTATACCAACAACATCATCAACTATAACAAGTAGCAGAGAGAATATGTATGTATTATAATAATGTGTGGGGTAATGAATGAGAGAGTGAGAGAGAGAGAGCGAGGAGTATTGTAGGAGGTTAAAATAAAGAGGAAATAAAAAAAGCACTGCTGTTTGCAAAAGTACTACAGATTGTTGTTGGTGGTCGGTGTTGGTTGTGGTGGTGGTGATGATGATACTTTTTTGGGAATTTGGTGGCAATGCATCAACATTTCAACATTAACCAATTCCTTTACACTAGCAGCAACAACAACAATAATAATTTAAAACCACAATATATAATAACAAGAACAAAAATAGTAACACTAACAACAAAAAAGTGAGAGTTCGAAACTAAAATTTTAACCCCGTTGGTAAAATAGCAAAACAAAATTAAATTTTATTTATTATGAGAAGTGAGCGAAAAAGTAACTGGTTGACTGAATAAGTTAGTAGTGGTGCATTTACATGTTTTCATACTCATTTAAATTTTTTTTACACGGGTGCACACAAACCTAAACACATACAAATAAACATATTTTTGTATTCCCAGTAAGAAATTTAGCTAACTTCGAAGCACTTCTACTTACTTGACTAATTCTTATTCGGTTTCTTGCACCATTTGTGTATACTAATAAAGCGGTAAACTCAGCAAGGTAACACAGGTCAACACTAAAAAAGCATTGCAAAAATATGTTGGAGATATTGTGGGTATAGTCACTCCCATCACTAGGAACATTTTGATTTTTCTTCATCACGTCACATTTTTAGCCCATTTACGACCAAAGAAAATATGCTTCCTGAGGAGTTTTCAGGTTATATAATTTTCTAAGTAATAGGTAGAACAAATTAGTCACTCACATTTTGTAGAATGATGCTACAAAAATGTAGTATAAACCAAGTCTCCAACTTGTCACGCATAATTCCCAGAAGTATTTAAATTTATAAAAATCAAGAATTTCTTAATTAACGCTCATAAAACCATGGAAAAATGAGGTGAAGATTTGAGTGTAGAGGGGAAATTTGTACTTGATATAACTAACACATGATGGTAGATCTCAGAAATGGTAAAATTTTTAAAGTCCTTAGACACCAAAAGTTTGAAGATATGATAAAAATCCAAAAATAATTAATAATTGTTAATAATTAACAAAAAAGTGAAAAAGATTACATCGTGAATAGTTCCGCTTAATTCGTACTCCTTACACTAAATATAGTTAAGAAAGTTAAATGAAACATTTCCATCAGATCAAGCTTTTAACCCATTGATGGCCAAAGAAAATAAGTAATAAGAAATTTTAAATTTATATAATTTTCTGGGTAATAGGTAGAACAACTTAGGCAACCATGTTTTATAGAAAATGAATAGTGCAACAGCATGTCTCTATGTCTCCAACTTGCCTTACATAGCCTCTGGAAGTCTTTGAAATTGTCAAAATCCCCGATGAGCAAAAGGCTCTTTTTCACCGAAACGCTATTACTGAAAGATTATATCAAGGCATTGGAACCAATCCTTAAACCTAATTTTTCCACGGTTTTATGAGAATTAATTGAGAACTTCTTGATTTTTACAACCTCAAAGACTTCTAGGGGCTATGCGTGGCAAGTTCGAGACTTGAATTATATTAAATTATTTTAGCACAATTTCTTTTCTATAAAACGTAAGTGAATTTACTCTTCCTATTATTCAGAAAATTATATAATCTAAAAACTCCATAGAGAAGCATATTTCCTTTGGTAATCAATGTAACGTGATGGAAAAGTTTCATTCAAAATTATACATTATATCAAGACCAAGAAATAAGAATTTTGCAAAATTAATAGCGATATGAATTTTTTATTTGCGATTTTGTTGACCTGTGTAATTATTGTGTTAAGTTTACTAAAAGCGTATACACCCAGGACTCGGTTTGAGTTGAGTCGGTTTGCGTCACTGTTTGAAATTTCAAAATTCCAATTTGCGTCGCTATTTACAGAATATTCTTTCTCTTTCACTGGAAGTTAAAGTAACTTAAGTAACTTCACAATGTACTTTTTTGGTTCTGAGTGATCAAAAATAAATAAAAACATAAAAATCAGTGTTTGAGTAATTTAAAATGTACGAGTAGTAATGATCTCATGATGAAATTTCTAAATCTGTTATTGTTTTTATTGTTTCCCTTTTAGCTGAAGAGATATTTGATTTTAAAATGGGCTAAATTTAATCAGAATGAAAAGATAATTTTTGTTAGAAAAATTTTTAATATTTATTATTTTATTTTTATTCTTCTATTTGAATAGTATCTTCATGTCTAGTCTTGCACAAATTCTATTTTCAATTTCTGATAATTTCAAAATTAATTTTTTGCTTACAAAAAACCTTTGTTTTGCCTTATTTTTTATCTTTAATCTTTAAACAGACTTTAAGCTATATTGCTAAAACCAGCAAAAACTTCTACTTATATGAGCTTATAGTGCAAGTTATCTTCATTTATTTCATATATAATTTAGCTGCTAATTTAATAAAAAAAAATGTATTGTTTTCTATTTTATGCAAAATAAGAATATAAATATGTTAAGGGAATAGAAATGGAACCTCTTAACATACCGACTAAAAACCACATGCGGACATAATTGCAAAGAAATTTTTCATTTAAATGAAGTATTTAAATTTATTTTGAATAAAAATATGAAATATAAAGATCTTTTACTTACCAGAAAATTTTTATTTATAATTTAGTTGCAAAGTATGAAAATATTATAAAGATTTACAGAAATATGGAAGACACAAGAAGATAATATTAAGATCCTTTTTACGTCTTTTGATAAACGTATTATGTTTTAATTATGTCCGTCCGACTGTCCTTATAAAGATTAGTCCTACAATATACAAATCCATACATTTGAAATTCAGAAGCCTTGAAAGAATTTTGCCGCAATATCTATATTATATATATATATATATATATATATATATAAATATATATATTTTTTTTCTTGTAATTTTACAAGGCAAAATATGAAAAAATATAATAATGATTATTGTAATTTTGGCGATATCTAATTTTGTGTAAAATAACATAAAAAAAGTCGAGGACAAAAATATTAACCCGTTCAAAATTTATTGATTTTTATCAACAAAAAAGCGAAAAAAATATTAATTAATTGATTTTCGTTAGCTTTTTTCTCAAAAGGTAATTTTTCACGATATAATTTTTATTAAAGATTAATTTCTTTTATATTCAAATATTTCTTTCCTGGAACCAGTTGTTAAGAAAAGAGTGTAAATACAGAAAAATTAGTGATTCGATTTGCATCCTTACAGTTTGAGTCGCAATTCTCCGGTCCCCGGGGCCTCAGTGTAATTAGGGCAATGAATAAATTTAACAAAAAATCTTTAAAAATTTTTGAATTTCTTGACATTTTCCCCTATAATTTTTCCATAAGCAAGTATTTAGTAACACATTTTTCTTCGCTGGGTTGCTATGCATTCAGAATTACATTATTTAAACGTAAGTGTGTGTATCTGTGAATATTTTAGAAACAATTTCACAGCTGTGTCTAACTCCTCTATATGAATACGCACATCATGGGCAATCAAAATCAAAATGCCAATGAGCCACAAAACTGTAGAAATAAGCGGAACAACAAAACAAGTGAAGTGTACAAGTTGTAAGTATTAATAGCATCATAGTATGCGGTTATTTGTACTCATTCGTTTTGGTTATTTCAGGCTTGCCAATGACGTAGTATTGTTCCGTATATATGTACATACATATGTATATTTCAACCACTGTACTTGATAAAATATTGTTTAATGATAATTAACCGTTTTTTACAAATTTAATGAAATGACATCCTAAAACAAAAACAATGAACATTTAAAAGGATCTTTATCTTATTTACTAAACCTTATCAGAGAGTTCTGCAAGGCGGAATCTTCGCTGTTTAACTGCTACTTCTATAAAATCATTTACATCCGCAATCAGTACAGATGATCGCATATACGGACTACTGTATCATTAATCTATAGTTATAACCAACAAAGTGTTTAACAACGCCTAAACCAACTTCGTCTTCACCAACTTCAACTTCCGTAACTTTTTCTCGAAAATGTCCTTGAAGGCAAAATCTATAAAAAAGTTGAAAAAACTATTTAACTAAATAAAAAATAAGTATATAAGTATTCATTATATTTATATTTAGTGACCAAATTTGAAGCAAGGATACACTAGTCCATCCATGATTAAATCAAGAGGAAAGTGAAAATAAGTACATAAATCTTGAATATTAACATAAATAAGTATATACCAAAACCTTACCACAAGTCAAGTAAAAATGTGTTTTCTTTCATGAAAAGGTTATGATAAAATCAAATTTTATCCTTTCCTAATGATAAAATTAAATTATCCTTTCTCATACAAATTTTAATATGCCCTGCCAATAAGAGAAAAATCATTTTAATTATTTTGCAAAGAAAACTTAATTTTTAATAATTATGTATAGTATTTTTAATTATTAGTATTTATGCAGTTAAACAAATATATTGAATATTATTTGCGTTATACACTTTAAAAAGATGTCAGCAAAAACTTGGTAACGATAACTATATATCGTGAACGACATGCTTTTCAACACAAAACAAGCTCTGCATTACATGTAACTACCCAGCAAAAACTTTGCTTTCCTGGTAAGCTAGCAGGTATAATTGGAAACAAAAATAAACTACTTATTTTTTGCCTGAATAACTAGTTCTTTTTGTTCGACTTGTTCACAAATTCATGTAGTTATTTTTTGACTCTAGGGGTACTCAAAAATATGTACCTAAACGAAAACAAAAATAAAAAAAACAAAAAAATTTTGCCGTCAGTGAGACTCGAACTTGGACACACACTAACCATTCGTTTTTACTGACTAACGTCTTACTCAGTACACCATCTCGCACATAGCACCCTGAGCGACAAAAACTCTATTTAGTTTAAAATATCTTTTTAGACATTTTGTTATAAAAAACTAACAACTTCAGAATGGGGTTGAACCAACAACCTTCTGGTTGTTAATCCGGCGCTCTAGCCAACTCATCCACGTGATTGCAGTATTACTGTGCTATTATACTATTGAGTACTTATTAATGTAATACAGAGTAGGCAAATAATAATGACGCCTCATTACCAAGAAACTACTTTAATAAGTAGTTGTTATTACCGAAAACCAAAAAGTTTTTGCTGGGTAGTTGCGCAACTATTGAGCAAATTTACATGCATTTATATTAGAGTAGTTAATTATTTAAGACCCTATTTGGCAGCATATATGTGGTAACTAGTAACCTCTAATGACATCAAGGTCAAGGAGTTGAACCTTGAATATTTCTTCATTAGTAATCTCTCAATGAAGGAGATTTATATGGAGCAATCAACATAGGAATGTGACGCTCAACACCATTCTGAACTTGTGCTCCATCAACTATAATAACTAGATTACTGTTGCCAGGTACTCGTCTTCCCATTCGCCAAAGTTTTTCAGCATCAGCAAAGAGATTTCATCGGCGTTAATCGCCTTGGAAAGCTTAGTATCGTTGATGTCATCTGTAAATTCAGAAGTTGAACAAGTATTCCTTTTACATTGCCTCTTTCCCTGATTTTTCAATAAACTATAATAACTAGATTATGGACAGCAGACATAATGGTATAGTCAACGTCATAGAATATCACTCTATTCTAAGTTTATAGAGGTAAAACAGGAACTGTACAGAGCCTCGTATCTTATGGAAACCATGCTGTTACGAGCTTTCAATATAATCTAAGTGTTACTGTTGCTAGGTACTCGTCTTCCCATTCGCTAAAGTTTTTCAGCATCAGCAAAGAGATTTCATCACGTTAATCGCTTGTTGATGTCTTCTGTAAATTCAGAAGTTGATCAGGTATTCCTTTTACATTGCCTCTTTCCCTGATTTTTCAATAAACTATAATAACTAGATAATGGACAGCCGACATAATGGTATAGTCAACGTCATAGAATATCACTCTATTCTAAGTTTATAGAGGTAAAACAGGAACTGTACAGAGCCTCGTATCTTATGGAAACCATGCTGTTACGAGCTTTCAATATAATCTAAGTGTTACTGTTGCCAGGTACTCGTCTTCCCATTCGCTAAAGTTTTTCAGCATCAGCAAAGAGATTTCATCACGTTAATCGCTTGTTGATGTCTTCTGTAAATTCAGAAGTTGATCAGGTATTCCTTTTACATTGCCTCTTTCCCTGATTTTTCAATAAACTATAATAACTAGATAATGGACAGCCGACATAATGGTATAGTCAACGTCATAGAATATCACTCTATTCTAAGTTTATAGAGGTAAAACAGGAACTGTACAGAGCCTCGTATCTTATGGAAACCATGCTGTTACGAGCTTTCAATATAATCTAAGTGTTACTGTTGCTAGGTACTCGTCTTCCCATTCGCTAAAGTTTTTCAGCATCAGCAAAGAGATTTCATCACGTTAATCGCTTGTTGATGTCTTCTGTAAATTCAGAAGTTGATCAGGTATTCCTTTTACATTGCCTCTTTCCCTGATTTTTCAATAAACTGTGCTCAAGCCGTAGTTCTGGCCATTTCTTTCGTTTGTATTCATTTAACAAACTTTTGATTTTACGGTTGAGTTGAGAGATCCTAGGCTGGTCCGAATTGATTCTTTGGATGTCGTTAAGCACATCTTTGAGTCCTGCTGCTTCTACTGAGAAGTGCGAACGCAATGCGTATATTATTTGACTATCTGGAATGAAGCAAGTAAATTTTCTGCTTACTTCTGATACGTGCGGCGTCCAGTGAAAGATAAATTCATTGGGTCAGTCCAGTGTAATGATAATGGATAAATGGTCAAATCCCAGCCATACAAGTATAAGGTAGATTACGCAGTTAGTCAGACCAGGCTCGTAATAGCGATGTCGCGTGGGCTGGAGAATATACTCTTATATTTATGCATCATTATTTAAAGAAAAGAAAGTAGATTGATCAAAACTCATGTGCTATGATTGATTGTGCGAGTTTAAGCAGGTACCACCATCTAATACTTCGCTGATTCGGAATGGAAGCCTATTGGAAAGTTTGCTACTGGCAAATGAAGACATTAGAAATCTGTAATTCTGCATCTCCCGATCTGACCCCTCAATACCTTTAACCTGAAGAATCTGAATCAATCTTTGTTAGTACTATTAGTATTTTTTCAATGTTTTTTTTTATTTCAATTTCGGTGGAACTATTGGACTTATTTAAAATTATATATTTTTTTTTAAAGTTTGTATACTACAAAACCCAGGCAACCTGTAAAACCGGTTCGTTTAGAAATAAGAGTCTTTTAAAAATAGGAATACTGTTGCCTCTAACGGTCGGAGCAAAAATATATAAAATCAATTTACAGATTAAAAATATAGTTAGTTTAAAAATTTCAGGGGATTTAAGGTCAAGATATTTAGTTTATTGTCTCAATTAATTAATCAAATGATTAGAATTTAATATATAAATTATTTTCCAAAAAAAATAATAATAAAAAACTAAGATATGCCCTGAGCCAGCCTTGACCGTTAGAGGGTTAAGATTCATGGCTCAAATCAAATGATCATAAATAATATATGCTCCTTTATAAATAATTTTCTCCTTTCCGCAACCATTTTCCTTGATACCATTGCAATCTCTGCACATATCAATAAAGGATTTCTGAGAAAATCATTGCTTTGTTATTTTTTTTTTTATTATTTTTGAGACCATTTCCGACTAAATACTGTAAATCTGACTAACAACAGAACAGAACAGAAAAATTTTATTCAATTATGCCAATAATTTTTAAAGGCAAAATTTTCAATAATTTCTTTTTAAAAATATTTTTTTAATAATTTATCCATTTATGTTTGTGGCAACACTGGCTAGTTTTGTGGCATGACTGAATATGTGAGTCGTTAGTGTTTTTTTTTTCTCTTAAATCTACAACAACCAACTGGGGAACTGCACATTCACACTAATATAAATACAAACAAACAAATGAATGAGGCATTTAGTCTGGACATAAATTTTATTTATATTTGTTTTATTTTTTGTTGTTGTTATTTCTGCTGTTACAATAAACATATACAAATTTGTATCTAAGATGGTTTAACAATGATAGCACAACACATACATACATACATTTAAAAATATTTATGTTATTTTAAATTATTACAAATTAAATAGAAATTGTTTTAAAAAATTCAACATCATTTTGTAATAAAGAAATTTATACCGTATTTTCTTCTAATTTCTGTTTTTGTGCTGGCGCTTATTATAGAAAGTTTGTATCGAACAAAATGAAGAAAAAAAATTATGTGGCAAGAATCTTGCACTACTTTCTCATGCTAACTAAATCTATGTGAGTATATGTATAAAGAGTGATGCATTTTGCCCCGTTAATATTTGTGTTTTAAAAAAGTAAAACATTCTAAAATTAAAATTTTGAGTTCATGTAAATACGAGTAAATCAACAGGTAACATTATTTAAACATTTTTTCGTTGATTTGAGAAAACAGTTTCGTGGTAAAAACCCAATTAAAAGATCTAAGATTTCAATTGTATTTATGTATTTGATTGTTTTGAATGAATTTACTATAAAACAAATGTACTATTTTAAATGTTATAGATTATATTTAGTAAAATATAGAAAATATCAAGTAATTTGAATTATTGTATAGTCGTTTGATGACCTCGATAATTCATTTACATTCATATGCGGAAACTGTATAAGTTTTGAAAATCTTTTTGATTCAATATCATTTAAACGCTTTAATATTTAAAACTGTCGAACGCCATTGAATCGTTTTATACTCGGATACAATTTAACGACCTTTGAGTGAAAATACATTGCACATGATTTGTGTCTATGTCGTGAGTCTATCTATGTATGTATGGTTTTGTAATGAATCTAAAAAATAAGCAACAAAAAATTCACTCATCCGGCAACGTCATCATTGCCGTCAACCACAACATCAATAAAGTTTATCTGTCTCACAACATCCCCAAGCAACATGAACAAGATTTCAAATGCCCCTTTTATAAAGCAATAGGATTTTTTATCTAGAGAATCTGTTTTCAACATTCTTCTTATTTTTATTTTTTATTTTTTATAAAAATCATAACGCGTTTTTTTATTTTTTTTTTCCTTTTTGGTTTCGTTCATTTATATGTTTGTTAATACTTATGGCTCATATAAATTTCAAATGTTCGAACATTTTAAATTTAAACAACTAAAATTTTACTTACAAGTAAGTAGAAAGAATCAGAAGAAATTTTATGAAAGCAAAAAAAAAAAAAAAATTAAATACTCAAGAATTGAAAGCGAGACATGAATACGAATTTGTTTCCATATTGTACGTCTTATAGCTGTTGCTTTCAGTTGCAGTTGTTTTTTTTATTATTATTATTATTACAACATCATCACCACGTTGTGGCAGCATATATTATTTTAGATATAATATATATTTTGAGCTGTACATATATATTCTATTCTAACAACATAATAGAAGTGGTAATGGTATCATCACCACCACCACCGCCACTTAAAAGTACCACATCCAATTCATTTACTTTATTGATGTGTCTTTTATTTCTGTTTCAGACTGTCTCGTACAACATTGCACAGTACGGCAGAATCGAAATTTTTTGGAAATAAATCTATAACTTCTAATCTGCTGGTTGTATTTACATAGGCGTAGCAGAGGGATGTACAATTTTAAGTTTTGAAAGTGGCTCCACATGCCTCTAAGGAGTGGAGCTATTGGGATTCAAAGTAGGCTACCTCTGACATCGAAAACTTTTAACCACTTGTAAAATTTTTCTACATCTTCTTAATGTTTTCCAAAGCTCTTATCAAGGGCTTTAAGAGAATGTAAAAATATTTGAAATCGGAAAAGAAAAAAAATTTTACAGAACTTAAAATTGTACATGCCTCTGCTACGTCTATATGAAATTTTATGTAAATCCAACCAGCAGATGTGTCAAGTTTAACGTGGGCACCTGCCATGACGACACAATCCCACGGTGGTCTTACCACTGGGTGAGGTACAATGCGCCAACCAACGCCCCCATGTACCTGTCAGGAACACATAGGTGGCAATTTGAGAGACTCATTGTCTGGATAAGTCCACTCCCCCTTGCTTAGGAGTTGGAGCTATCTAACCTCCTGCCACACTATTGGCGACTTGTGTTGCTATGCAATACTACATCGGGACTATAAACTCCTTCCTGCGATTTAGGTCCAACCATCAGCCACCACGTGACTCCCCGAAGGGCCTCTCCAACAGCCAGTCCAGTACGACAGCACCGACGAGTCAGTGCTGCCGTACCAGGGGCTACTGGCTCCCGTGGTACCAGATTGTGTTAAGTCTCTGGTCAGGCCCCGAAGGTCCTTTTCTCCCATTATAGACCCCAGACAAGTCCTGTCAAACTGTTACGCTCTCTAGGATCGAAGCTATCCTAGAGTGTAACATGACAGGATTTTCTCTACCACGTATGAGCTATACATCAAGGATATATTTATCCAAGAAGACAAGCCGCCGTGGCGGGATCCAACCAGCATATTAAAAGTTACAGATTTATTTCCAAAAAAATTTAATTCTGCCCCACTGTGCATTGAATTGAATCTTAGAAACCAACAGACTCCAGCCGAACAATGGAACACACAAACAACATCGAGTAAATAAAAAAAGAAAAAACAGATTAAAAATCGTCTCCACATTTTTCTAGAAGATTAGTGTAAACGTCATACGAGCAACATTTTATAGAAACTACAGCAAAAACTGTTTATTTAAATACACAAAAAACAAAGCCAAATACGAGAAAAAAACTGACATCTACAATTAGAGTATCCCCCAGAGACGTTGTAATGAAAAAAGTACACAACAGATGTGGACTTTGGAATTGTTATTTTAAACAATTTTCATGCCTTATTTTTAAGCAGTTGAATTTTTTTTTTCTTTTTTTTTTTTAATAAACCACAGTAGCATATTTGGTTATAGTAATTAATTTCAAACGATAAAAAAATTGAAAACGTTGATTGAAAAGGTCAGAAATCAATTTTAATGTAATTTTTCAACAATTTTAAAGCTGACTGTTTAAGGGAAGAAAAATAATATTAAAATACTTTGTAAATACTCGTATTTATGTTAAATATATTGAGGATTGTGTTTTTAACAGGATTCAAAAAAGCTTTACTTCAATAGGATCTGCTTTACAAAGTGTATAGTTGCTCCAAAATATACCTTGGGTTCCCGATCTGATATAGGTAATATAAAAATTAAGAAGGTAAAATTGACTTAAGTATCTCTTATATATTTTCACAATCTAATGAACTTTCAATAATTGAAAAACATTGTTTGTCTAACGTACATCTATACACTATATACTATATTTTGTACTATATTTTCAATGACCAGAACATCAAGAGCTTCTGATTCTTTATACTCGTAATCAAGTGACTATGTCTAACGAACGTCATCTCAGAAAGATTCGTTTCTTCCTTGTCTTGGTTCTTACAGATGTGGAAGGTTTCATTGAAAGCGAGTCTAATCGTATATTTACCGATTGTCCAGTGACCTGTTAGCACTGCTATCTGTCTCGAAATGTCGTTCCATTTCTCATTATATGTAAACGACGAACTGTGAAAGTAATGGAAACGTACCTATAAATTTTGCTATAAAGTATAACTAGAAAAATATGAGGGCTGACAATCACTATTATTTGTTCACCAGTGATATACCTAATATTGTCATATCTCTGAGAATTCTTAAGAAAACTTTGTTTGTATTGGGTATTTTTCTAAATAAAATCATGACTTGAAATCGTCACATTTTTGGGATTTTGTGGTACTTTTTTGTTATTCTAATATTATTTTTCGATTTTTTCGTAATAATTAACCTAGAAATATTAAATTAAAAATATGTGTGGGTGAGAATCCACAGGCCCTATCTAAAAAATAATAATAGAAATAATTTGGTAGTTTGGGAATCTTCGAATGTTTAGGTTATAAAAACTGGTACTTTATTGGTACCCTACGATCTTCTGAACCAATAGTCATAAAAATAAATTTTAAATTGTATTCTTTCTTTATTACAATTATTTATTTCACTTTTTGTTATTTTTATTTTTTTAACAAGAAGAAATTTTTGAAAAGTTTATTACTGTTAGTGCCAACACAATGTTCTATAGAAATTGTAAACACACTGTTCCCACGGGAGTTAAGAGTCATAGTTTAATATTTCGGGTTTTTTTCGCTTTTGTTATTACATTATACTTTTTCTAAATAAAAAAGCTACCAAGTTTATATCTGGTCGATGTAGGAGTCCCGCAAGTTCACTAACGCAATAGTGAATTAAATACTAGTTTCACATATCGCACTAAAAATATTTTCGAAGAACTAGAATCGTATTTATCTTTAAACCATTAAATTTTACTATAGCTGTTCAACCGCCACGGCGGCTTGTCTTCTCGGAGATTCCTTAATGTATAGCTTATCCGTGGTAGAGAAAATCCTGTCTTTCTGCTTCTCTAAATTGACATCGCTTTTTTAGAGTTAGTTATGTTAGACAGGATACAAAAGGTCTAGCAGGACCTTGAATTTCTTGGGTTTAGAATCTGTAGAGCGTAAGCTTGAAGGTGTAACCTAGGACTGAAAATTAGGTGCTACGGGAACCGGCTGCCCCAAGGACCAACAACCATTTGCAGTGGTTTTTGGTTCTTGGCCGGTTGTTGGTGTGGCCCCGCAAGGGATCACGTAGTGGCTTACGGTTTCAATCGTGTTGTCTGTTACTTGTAACAGTAACACAGTCACAATTGTGACAGGGATCCTGGATAGCCCCAACACTTAAGCAAAGTGGAATGATGCGACCAAGAAAAGCGAATTGTTTAGTTGCTACCTGTATGTGTTGCGGCATACAGGGGCGTTGGTCAGCGCATTTGTACTCACCCAGTGCTAAGACCACCGTGAGGTAAGGCCGACAGGCAGGTACTCACGTTAATCTTGATCACATCTATAGCTGTTCAATTCACGCCATCTATTTATAGTTTTTTAATGCAGTTTTAAAGATTCTACTTTTAAAAATCCCGAACGATATTGCGTCAGATATCGCTGATGAGATATTTAAAGCAGAGCCTGCCTCTATCTGTTCCTTAACTTAGTCGACTTTATGCGCAGGTACCCAGACTTTGCCCGAATTACGCTTCCTTCGTCAGGAAGACAATATGAGAGCCTTATTCCAATAAAAGACTTCTGTTCTGCAAAGAAGACATATTAAAATTCTTATATTCAGATCCTACGTTTTATTATCCTGAAAAAACTTGAGTTAACTCGAAAGTTAAATATTGTAAAAAATTGTTTAAACTTTACTTTTTGTAAAGGTTACACGCTACCCTACACAATTAAAATACGTTTTTAATAAAATTTGGTAGCGCAATATTACTATTACATTTATTTTTTTTTAGAAATGTTTCAGCATATTTCGGGATAACATTGGTAACGAGAACTAGGATTCATTCTTGTGTCAATAGAAAAAGTTAAATAAATTACTAGATCAACCCATTACCTAGGATTCAATATTTTATTAAAATACCAACCGAATTTCTGTCAAAATTGAAATAAATAAAAAAAATCTTGAAAAGTTTTTATTTTTCTAAAGCATAGAATTATACATACATAACATTTATAGTAAAAATAAGACCTATCAGGTTGCATTTCCTGTATTTTTAACACTTTTCCTTAAAGATATAAAAACATAAAAAAGAACTCTTATAAATAGTAAGTAACTACAAAATTTTTTCAATTTATCTATAAAAAGAAGAAAATAATATTATAAGTGCAAAAATTTAGTTACAAATACAAAATATCTACCCCTTTTTATTCCACTTCATTTAATAGAAATTTCCCAGCCCTCAGAATAAAATAAAAAAAAATATATATCATGTTTCTAAAATAAAACCTAATAGGTTTTCAAACAAAAACTTTTTACTCCATTTTTATAATTTTTCATATATAAATGAGAGTTTAAGTCACGTTTCTTAATAATATTGTAATATGTAAGGAAATAAAACCCTAAATAAAATATTTCGCAAATTCTAGTTTCTTATTATATAAGTATCCATCCATATATGTATATAAATTTTAAAAGTATTTAGAGGAATTATTTATTATTTATGTATGTATCAAGTGTCTTAAAATGCCTAGTTTCTATTCAAAATAAAATGAAAGTCAAGTGAACAAAATGGTTCCCTTTGCCTTTGAATTGTGACTACGTTCAATGTACAAAAATATTAAATAAAAGTGATATTGAAATTGAATTGTTTGCAACAAATATTCAGCTGCAAGTTGATAACAACAAAAATATTATCCACACTCATTCTTTTGAAAGAAAAATGAAAGAAATAAAAATTATAAACTTAAACATTTCACAGCTGACATTTGTATAAACACACAAACACACACACACTTTCGCACAGATACACCCCACTAAGTAATAGTTAGTTGACGGATAATTTTCTCTTCAATGAATCTTACGATTTCGGTATTCAACGCAAATATCTTGACGAACACCAAAGAAAGAGAAAAAGGCATAAAGAAAAACTAGAGTCTTCTAGATTTTATGTGAATTATATTGGAGGTACAACCAGTGGCAAATAATACAAAAAAAAGCTTAACTTATTTTATTTATTTTGTATTTTTATAACGAAAACTTGAAAGAATTTCTAGGAAAATTATTTTACAGAATATTAAACAAAAACCAAAAATAACTGCCGTTTAAGTAAAATGTTAAAGGGGAAAAAGGGAATTACATACAATCATACAAATATACATATACTGTAATAGTAATAATAATGATAATAAAAAAATAAAATAACCACCACCAAAAATACTTAAAAACATACTGTGTATCCGGTATATTGTAACTTCTTCTTGCCACCATTCATTTACTTACATCTGTATATACATTTCCACATTGTAAATATGTATATTTATATCTTTACATTTACATTTTAGAGGCAAAAAAAAGGACATAAAATATATATGAAGGTATTTTCCTATCGTTTTTATATTTATTCCCTCTTTTCTACATGTGGCCCAAGCACTTAACTTTAAATATCAAAAATACACATTTCTCAGAAACCTGTATAATGTTTCTTAAAGAATATGGAAAGAAAAAAAAATACAATAGATCCTTACTAAAGCGAAAATCAAATAAAGCATATGGAATATGGTTGGTTCAGAGCAATTCAAAATACCCTATTAAAAATGTATTCATTAATTTGATTTGGTTGATTGTTATAAACACCAACACAACATCCTACAATATTAAAAAGCTTAGATTATACGTATTTATGATTTGCAGAAGAGAAAATTTAAATTAAATTGTAATGCTTTTTCCATGAACTAACTAAAACGTCGAATTTATTTTTACCAATCGTTCCATTTAATTTTCTAAAGGTAGCTCCAGGTCTTAAAGATAATCTGAACTAATATAGGTGGCATTGTATACAAGTATAATTTTGGTAATAATAAAATTTATCAACCAATCATGTTAATTCCAAAGTATCTCGTGTAATTCATTATAGGTATGTTTGCAACGCTGATGTTTGCAACGCACAAAAAAATTATCATTTTTTGTGTCGACCTAACAATGTCCATTCATCTCGTTTGACGGCTGACCGTGCTGATTGCCTGTCCATCTAAACCTTTGTGACGTAGCCTATTGAAATTAATCATGATCAGGATTTTAACGCTTATAATTATCACTCTATTCCAATAAAATCAGCATAGATCAGTAACCCAAATTTCACAAAGATCGGTCCATAAATAAATTGAAATGTAAAATGAAATAACAAATGTATTAAAACGTGTTATCTAATCAGATTTTCTGTGTAAATTTGATAATTATAAATTTCTTTAATAATAATATGTTCAGAGGCCGCTAAATATAATTTTAGAATTTATGGACACACATTATGTTGTAAAAATTTTAAGAAAATATATTTAGACGTTTAGGAGTTTTAAAAAAATGTGCATAAAATGTGGGTGTGGCATTTGATCAAGTTCCAACATAGCCTATGATTCTTCAGTGCAAGCCCTATCTGTGTGTTAAATTTCATGTAAATAGGTATGAGAAAAATATTTTGTCTAGACAATAGAATGGAAAATATCAAGTAACAAAATTTACACGTTTTTGCTCCCTTTTACCCGGGAGAGATACATATGATCTAAATTTTATACTGCTAACTTCTATCAGTAACGTTACTATTTTATATACACAAATATAGATTTAATGTTTCTACCTTTAATACTATAAAAAATAAAAAAATAAAAAATACAATTCGAAGAACGAGAAAGTACTGCAAACATTCCTTTCTAAATTTTTACCCAAATAGGACCATGTATCTTTAATTTCAAGCTTCCACGTTCAATATTATTGAAAACCCGAAAAGTACCATTAGAAAAATGAAAAAGTATCAAAAAGTTCTTTCATATTTGTTCTCATTCACTAAGTTCATAGTACACGAAATACAGAAAGTATCATTAAAGGGACAAAAAAAGAGTGTCCTACTCCAAATATACAAAAAAAATTAATATTCTATAACTTCCTTCCTTCTTTGGCACCATTAGAGGAAAAAACTAACCATTAAGCGCTACTTTAATTGACCATATTAGGTAACTTTTACACAGGTGTTTTTATTTATTGAAAACATTAGAAATGTACCATTCTAAGCAAAACAAGTTCAACAAGTACCAAGTTCAATTTTCCGCCTATAACAGATCCATTAAACTTTTATTTTTAAAATACTCACAAAGTTTAAATTTTCATGTCGCATATATGATTCAAATTCATTACTCAAGATAATTTATGTTTTAAAAAAATACGAAACTATTTACTATAATTTGGTCCTATCTACGACATTGTGCTTGAGTCCCAAATAACGTTCCATTAGCTTAATTTGTGTGACTAAATTAACCAATCAATTCTTAAAATTTAATAAAAATTGACTCAATTAGTTTGAATAAATGTAATTTCTCGCTTTTATCCCTTAGTGGTACTTTTTTTTCTCCCATGGGTGTAACATAAATTGTATTCCAATGAATTTCAAAATTTTAGAGAGATCGCATAAAAATATGTTCTGTTAAAAAAGTACCAAAAGTAGGTACGATTTTTATCCCTTAAACGTTAAGCGAATTTCCTAAAAGTACCAAATTTTTATTTTATTTCGATTAATTATTTACATCATATAAATGTTATTTCTATTTTTAATAGTTTAAAAGATACACAGAGTACTAAAAAAGTACCAAAATACAATTTTTACCCGTTTTCTCCCTAAAAGGGATGAATTTAAAAAAAGTACCAGACACTTGTTCGCTTGTTTTTTAAATGAATAACAATGAATATTAAATTTTGTTTGTATCTACTTTAGTTTAGGAGATATAAGGTTAACAAATTTATCCATTTTTACCCCATAAGCATTTGAATTTTTAAAACTCCCTCCGTAGTGGATGACTACGGTGGGGAACAAACCTAAACCTCCACTTCTTGTTGTTTGGGCTGGGCGATGTTGATTTAGTCAGTCATTCAGTAACGTTACTCTTTTATATGTATAGATAAAAATCAACCTTCAGATCATCTTAGAGGAACTACGTATATCCTATGATTATATACTGTATGTGTTATATATGTATTTGGTAGTCTCTGTTTAATCGTGGTTTTACTTACATCATATATCTAATAGCAATTTTATTAATTTTCCAATTTTGCAGCTTTTATAGATATAAGGACCAAAACATTTAGATTATCCATTCTAATTAGAGTTTTTCACGGGAAATGTCGGGACGGGAATTCCCGGGACTTCCCGGGATTCTAAATTTCCTAACTCATGTATGGTTATTTTCTTTATACAATGTGTTTTTACATTTACTTATTTTATTTGATTTTCTTACGAGTTGAAAAATAAATTAATTCTATTATGAAAATATTTTAAAAGGAAAAAAATTTGTTTCTGCGCTGTTGTCAAAAATATTATGTCACAAAGGGACTCGTAAGAAATAAAATCCGACATTTGAAAAATATATTTACTAAACGATTTGAAGATGTAATTTCAACGCATGTGAAAATTGTGAGAGAAATGTCCTTAAAGTGTTTGGAATCCTCAAACAACAACTGAAAACTACTTAAAACGTGGGCCTAAAAATATCTAAACTATTAAATGTAAATGGATTTTTTTTTTTTTTTTAGATAAATTACAAAGACCATGCAATTTCAAGGATCTAATAGTCCAAGAACTGAACATAATGTAAATTAATTTTTGGCCTCAGGTTTTATTACCTGTAGCATAAAAAAAGAAGGAACTTAATTATATTTTTGTATGAGAAAAACCATTAATCACAGAAATAGGTTATA
This sequence comes from Protocalliphora azurea, assembly GCA_932274085.1. Lineage (NCBI taxonomy): Eukaryota > Metazoa > Arthropoda > Insecta > Diptera > Calliphoridae > Protocalliphora > Protocalliphora azurea. The sequence continues at coordinate 48,103,045 of OW026523.1, forward strand.
AGCCTGGAAAAAAATGGGCTTTAGAAATCTGTAAAATTCTTTAGTTCTCCTTTAACAAAAAGCTTGCTTTCGTAAAATTAACGACGAAAATTGTACTCACAGGGCCATATGAAAACCAAAGTAATGATTCGACTTGCGAATGAGTTGTTATATAAGAAAAAGTGTTCATTTAATTTTCATAATATTAATATTTCCTCGTAGTTTATCGTTTTATGATTCATTAGTTTATTTTAACATTTTTTATCCTTCATTTAACTGAATTATCTTATAAATATTTTAAAATTTTAAACAATTTATTTTTGGTGGAAATTCCTGGGATCTCGGGAAATTTAAAAATCAATCCCGATTTCCCGAGAGCGGAAAAAGAGGTGGAAGAAAAGCTCTAATTCTAATATAAATAATATATAATATATATAATATTCTGATAAATTTATTATAAGTTGAAGTTGAAAGAATTCTTACATATTTACATTTAGTTCAGCTTGCTTTCATTTAGTGGATCATATCACATCATATCAAATACACCTTCAAGAACTAAAGATTTTTTTCAAATATTAAAAAAAAATGTTTATCACCCTTATTCTTGAACTCAAATTACAAGTAGTAGGGTGATTACGGTAAAATCCCCCAACTAAGTTCTTTGACAAACAAATATTTATAACAGTTTCATTATACTTTTTATGAGGTATACACATATGCACATAAATATATGAGTTTTTATCATACACACATACATACACACATACATACATACATTTATATATATATATATATATATATATATATATAGATATATATATATATATATGTATATATAGACGATATTATGAATACTTTATACGTCATTGATAACCTATTGACAGCAATATGAAATTGAACATTAACAAACAAACGCTTAGCATACGATATAAAAAGGTTTGTCCCACTGTACAACAGTACTATATACATATATATATATATATAAAGTGTATATGTATGTTTGTATGTCTGTCTGACTGAATGTTTTAATTAAGTATTAGTGTACAAAGAAAACAAGAACGACTATTACAATAAAATACAAATATTGAAAAGAACTACTTAAACTAATAACTATTAAGAATGTTATATTCGGCTTGGTCGAATCTGTTGTATTCACCATCTGTAACTTTCTGTATCACCCTAATTTGAAATTTCCCCTTATATGGACGGCGGGCGGTAAAGTGGTCAGATTACGACCATTTTTAGCTACCAAGTTTAAATCGATTCTCGAACTATCTGTACAAAATTTCGTTGTTGCACTTGCTGTTATAACGGACATCCTGTTTCTACTATTTGGCACATAATTTTCATTTTCAATACCAAAGAAAGCTTATACACGACAAATTTCGTTCCAATAGGTAGGCCGATCCGAACCCTATCCTGCTTTCAACAAACAAACGAACATAGCTAGATCGGCTCAGAATCTTACCATATATACTTTATGGGGTCTTAAATTATTAGTATTTTTTTTTTTTTTTTTTGACATATTGGGAATAACAAACCCCATCTTTTTTGATGGTGTGAATAAAAAGAACTTGTAAAAGATAGATCGGGTGGTTGAATAGATGAACATATGGATGGTTGTTTGTTTAACTGTTGACTGAAATTGACGAAAACACTACCACCACCTTGATATACAATGAACCCTGCAAACATTATCTATCGAAATCGTAACTATATCGACACGCCAGGAAGTTGATATGCGTCGCTTTTACTATCGAATTCTGATCTACTTAGTAACACCGTTCGGGAAGAACTGTGCCACTAAGCGATAGTTCCTTTTGAGTAACGCTTTAGTCATTATTGAATGTCACTAATTCGAATCTTCAAATCCGCACTAAAGCGTTACTCAAAAGGAACTATCTCTTAGTGGCACATTTCTTAAGGAACGGTGTTACTAAGTAGATCAGAATTCGTAACGCTTTAGTAAGTTTTGTACGTCACGTATTAAGATCTACTATTCCGCAGTAAAAAGTGTCTAATAAAAAATCCTAATTCGAATCTTCCAATCCCCACTAAAGCGTTACTCAAAAGATGCTATTTCTAACTATATGAGAATTCAATAGTAAAAGCGAAACATATCAACTTTCCGGTGTGCCGACGTAGTTACACTTTCGATAGAAAATATTTGCAGAATTTTAAAACCATTTTGCATAAAATTTTTAAAATAATAATGCCAGTAATACTTATATTTTAAAATGAAGGATTAGGAATGAACAAAATTATCAAAAGTAAAAATATTAAAATTTTTTAAATCACAAAATTAATTCTTTCTGATATTTATTATGGAAAGCAATAAAATTAATTACACAACAATATTTTCAATTCAAATTAACATTAAAAAAAATTAAATTAAAAAAGAATACTAAAAAATATTTTAAGAACAAAATTAGAAAAGAATATTTGTTTCTTTCAAATTTAATAAAGTAGATATATATAATAAAATAAGAATAATTATTAATATTGTAATTTATTTTTTAAATAACAAAAATAACTCTTCCTTGTGTTTACTACAGAAAACAATTAATATAAATGCACAGAAAGATTTTGAATTCAAATGAAAATTTAACATCTATTAGAATATTTGCAAAATTTCCTGCAGTTATTAGTATGTTCGGCGACAATGTATGATTTTTAGAAAGGTTATGATGTTCGCATTATAAAATGTTTAGTAATATAATATACGATTTCTAAATATTACAAGACTACATTATTATTTATTTTAATTTTGTATTGAATTTTCTATGTAATTAAAATAAATAAAAATTTTTTGGTTAATTTTTTTCTAAAATCGCCAGTTTTTCAAAAATTATTAAAGAACAAATGTATTACACTTTTTACAAGGCGAACACCATATACTTTTCTAAAATCATACTTTCTCGCTGAACACATAGCTGACTATTAAGAATTTTGGAAATATTTGAAAAAATATTTATAATAAATTTTCTCTAATTTCTCTTTCAAATGTTTCCATTTTTATAAAGGAGATTCCCTTTATTAAAAACTATATGATCTTTTAATCATTTCCATACTTTATTACCAATTTTAATGATGATGTACCATTTTAAATCATTATTTAAATTTCATCTTGGCCCTGAAAGTTTTTTCAATCATTTTTGTCAATATTTAAGATTTTTGAAACTTGGAAATAAATACCGCTACTTAACCAAAAATTACCACAATCTACTCTACACAACAAGAACAATCTTTGAATTCTTTTCAAACTTTTAAATAAATTTAATTTAAAATTTTAAAAATTCAAATTTAAAGTGTAAAAATTCAGCTCTACTAAAAATAATGCAATGCATTCCCAAAATTTTGATTGCTGCATAGTATGTATGTATATATGTATATATATGTATATATATGTATATATATGTATATATATGTATATATATGTATATATGTATATATATATATATATATATATATATATATATAAATTTTAATCTTCCACAGAATAGACTTGTAAAATTGAATTTTTAATATATTCGTAATTTTTTGTTCTATAGAAAATTATTCTGAAAATTAGCGACTTTTGCTGCGGGCATGTCATACATAAGTCAAACTCCCACACTTTTAAAAAATGTTGTTTTAGTTATTAAGAATTTTATATAAAACTAAATTTTCTGGCCCTCAAATTGTTAACAACATATTTTTTTTATTTTTATAGAAAATGAAAATGTTTTCCTAAATTTATTCGCTTGCCCAGAACTAGTTGAAATATTAATAATATCTTTTAAATTATGATAAATGCTTACCTTATTTTCTTAATTTTTATTTAAAACTTATAAATTTTTTGTTTCACATCAGTTTACGTAAATAATTTTATTTAATGTTAGTATTTTTTCACTCTAATCACTTGAACATTTTTATTTTTACTAAGAAAAATTATATTGTTTCTGCTTGTTCTTTTTCCCATTATGAAATGTAAAAAATCACCAAAATCATGATTTTATGATAAAATTTCGAACCTAATGTGTGTTGTTTTTGTAAAGTTTTGCACATTCTACTATTAATCATCTTAGAGTGCCGAATTCGACAGATTATGTGGATTGGTAAACAACAATCTTCCAAATGCTAGAAAAGATGTTGAAAAATAGTGTTTTCGTTTTTGGATAACTGTAACTATTATCCAAACAACTTCTAATAGTGATTAAAGTAGTTACGTCTAGAAGATTCAATTCGTATACTAATATATTTTGTTGTTGGAAAATTGAGAGAAATCTTCTATTGCACTTCTAAGAGTGGCGAATTAGTGAGCTATTTCGAAAAAGAATTCCCTAAATGCTTGCAGGGAACGGGTAAATATTTTCTCAGAATGTTAGATGGTTGTATGTGTGATTATTGGAAAAATTGTGCTAATTACATAAAATCATACATAAATAAAAGTAAATATGTATCCATAGATAAAAGTAAATGGGTAAAAGTAGCTTAAAGAATAATAGACTTTATTTAATATTAAGTGAAATATTAATTTTTTTATACTATAATCTATATACATACATACATACTTACATACATACATACTTATATTTATGTATATGAAAGTACAACATAAAATATATTGTTTGTATGTTGTAAATTATTAATTTTAATCACAATCACCACCATTATCATCAACACTTACGAAAGGAATACACAAACAAAAGATGAAAAATAAAAAAAAAATAAGGAAATTTCATTCACTTGATGATGGCGGTTTTTTGTATTGTTGCTGCTGTTTATTTCAATAATTTTCTGGGTTAATTTAAATTTACAACCTTGAAAGTTTTTTTTTTTAGTATTTTATGAATTTTTGTAATTATGATTATGATGACGACGTTTATAATTAAAGGTGTAATTTTAATTTCAATATATTTTAACGGATGTTTTTGTTTAGCGGATTTTGAACGTTATTATCGATATAAATTAATTTGAATTATTCAAAATTAAAATGATTTCTTTGTTATTTAGTACGCAATTTAAAACATATTGATTATTAAAATCTTATGTCATTGGTAATGTATGTATGTGTGATATTTATTTTTAATATTACTTCCACGAAAACAATATAAAATGATTGTCAATTAAGCTCCCATTAACCATTACAAATTTATTAATTTTAGTTATTAGTTTGATTTACATATGTAGAAAAATTAAACTATTATTCTCTTTAGCAAATAATATCTGATAATTACATTGAAAACCACAACTAAAATACAAAATTTGCGTAAAAGCTACTTTAAACAAATATCAGAAAGAGAGATACAAATATGCTTTGACAATATTTATAAACAAATATAACAAATGTTACGATATTTTACTTAATTACACAATTTAATCATATTAATCGAAAATTTATAAAACCACAAAACGGAAAATTAACGTACAAATCTATGTATGTATATATGTATATGTGTTGAAAAATACACACAGATACTTATACTTTTGCTTGTATAAATACTTAGTTGTTTTGATAATATCCATTATGACAAATGTACGCATATTAAATATGTATTACTAAATATTTAACTACTCCGATATTGTTAATATTTTACTTGTGTGTGTGTGTGTGTTTTTTTTTATATTTAATTAAGAAAACATAAGAACAAAGATTACAAAAACAGATCAGATATTAGATTTAATAATAACAATAAAATAAACTCATACATCATACAAATAACAAACATTTATAAAAGTTAATGTTTGTGTGTCTTACAACAGAAAAGGGTGGAAATAATGTAAATGCAAAACATACATTTACACAATTTATTAATAAGAAATAAAATATACATAAATACATATACAAGTACATATTTCCATGCTTTGTTATAAATGTGGACAGACATCCAGTTACAGAGCCAACAAGACGACAAATATAATTGTGGACCATCAGACAAATAAATTTTTTAATAACTTGAAAACTCGATATGACACGAAACTTTCAAATAAAATAAAGTGCATACATTCTTACTTACATACAGATACAGATTGACATTACAATTGTGTCTGAAAATATTAAATTATTTGTGATTGTTTATGGATGTGGATGTGGGTGTACGGTATTTCTTTTTATAAATCCAATACAGATAAACTAAAAAGGATATAAAGTAAACAGAACAGAAGCAACCTTCTCTCCTCTTTGATTATGACAGGCGAATAACATAACAAAAGTTTATAAAAAGAAAAGCAGTTTTTTTTTAATTTAAAAAAGAAAAAAAGCTATCTTTTTTATCATTTATATATGTATACTAGACTAGAATCGTTCATTGGGTTGTGGAAAGATGTTGTGTGAAATATTGGTGAAATCAGTTATCGTTAACCTGTGCCGCACTATACCTGAAGTTTGTAGGGTGCGTTTACATGGGGAGAATTTGGGTTTTTTTTCAGCGAAAACTTGGTAATGCCATTTTGTTATATATTTCACTTTTCAATGACAACAACTTACCGTCTGTATTACGCAGAAGCAGATTAGTAATTATTTATTTATAATCCGGTATGTAATTACTTATTTATGGTCAGATTTTTAAAAATACTACTTTTTATTGATTTTTTAATTCAGTTTACCAATTTATATATTTAAACAATGGATAAATTAATATATGAAATTAAAAAGTTGCATAAATTAATACTTAATCTAAAAGAGCTTTTAAAAAATTACCTTTCGTTAAGTTTTTGAAATTTAAATTTATAAAATCTTTTTGCATCTAAAATAAAAAAAAAAACAAAAACTGCTTCTTATATCCTGACAGTTCGTTAGTTATTTGTGACATAAAATGTATCTTTTTATCATTAATGACTTCAGTAATACTTTTAAATTAATGAGTTATTTAACAGATTGGAATTAATTAGTTCTTACAGTAACTCTAAGTAATGACTTCATTAAATGTCTAATTGCAATAATATGAGGTAAAAAAATAGAACTAAATCTGTAGTTTACGAACGGCTGGTCCGATTTCAGTGAAATTTTAAGCAGAAGAAGTAGAAGTGCAGTGGAGCTTAAGTTTCTGAATTTGACTATATAGACGTTGCGAGGTGAGTCCAAAGGGTCCCACAGTTTGATACCTCGGGTAAAAGAGTTTAAAATGTTCCTGATTTCTTATATCTAAACCCACTTGAAAGATTTTTAAATGAGTGGATTCTGCTGGTCGAGATCTACGAAAATTATCGTCGTATTTATAGGTTATCTCTTTTAGCTAAATATCTCAATATTACGGGCTTCAAAGTTTAAAATTTTTACTTTCAACTGATTTTTTTGATACTTTTTATTTTATTAACAACAAACAACAAAATCGTGTGCAGAAAAAATTTGGAAAAATCTTTAGATTAATCGAAGCTTATATGCATTTGATTTGTCCCCGTTTTTTACCAAAAAAGTAGTCAGTCACATTCTTTTCCGTTACAGTACGTCAAGAAAATGTTTTTCTGAGATATAGTTTGTATTATTCTGTAATAACTCTGTTTAGCTTGAATATAAGTTAAAAAAGATGACTTTATAACTAAAAAAAAAAAAACTGCAAAAAATGACTTTTTTGCGAAATCCATAAACCACTGGTACGGCTTAGCCCCGCAAGTTATTGACCAAATGCTTTCTTAAATTTATTTCCAGTAGTGTTGTCTATAAACCAGCGTAGTTTCATTTGAATTTTATTGAAGTTTGTTTAATAAAATTTTTAAACGTTTGAAAATGGAGTTTTGAGACAAAGAAAATACGGCATTGTCACTACAATAACATTATGTTCTCATTGTTAATTTTCACCAATTTTAATAATACTGTGTTCATGATAGCAATGTTTTTGTTTCACTTTTACCATTCAATGCTTACATTTAATAAAAATTTTAATAAATATTTTAATAGAAACAAAATTTTATTAACGTGAAAAAACTTCATAATTTTTACAACTATTATATATTATAAATCTTTTTCCTTGTTCTTAAACCATATTTTGTTTTCAAACTATATTAATATAATTCCATGTTACAAAGAAATATGTTACAAATAAATATAATTTTTATAAATATGGTTGACAAATTCATAACTTGTTTGTGTTTGAACATATTTTGTTTTTAACGTTTGATTTTTGTCTTCATTATAATTCTCATTTCGATTATATATAAATATATTTAAGTATACAAGGTTTTGTTATATTTGGTGTGATTTGGTGCAATATAAGATATTGATTAACTACTATTAAAGGGTTTATTTAATAAAAAATATTATTTTGCACAACATATCTGTGGCAAAAAGGAAAAACTACATAACTGATTTTTATTACTTTTCAAGAGACCGTTTTTTAGGTTTTAAATTGAAATTAAAGGACATAGTTACACAATTTTGAATTATCTACCGTGTAAATATATTATTTGGTATATTTTTCAAACCGACATATATATTGATTATCGAAAAATATAGCAAAAAAGTAATGGTGATAATTTTCACTTTACAAAATTAATATTTTGTTTAAATTATATATCAAGTTATAAATTTTTTTCTAAAAAGAAATTTTAAAATATATCGTAAACATATTAAAAAAACTGCATATTTCAAATAAGTATATTACAATCAATAATAATTATTAATATAGGAAATATGAAAAAAAGCATATGTTAATTTATACAATTTTTACATTTCGAAAAAAGTGAAATCAAACGAGTCATGTTATTTTGCAGGGCACTATCTTCTAAAGTAATGGGCGGATTTTTCTAAAAAAATTTAACAATATATTACACACAATTAAATACAGAACAACAATTCTAAAAATTACGAAAATGGTAAACGGTATAACTTAAGTTATATAGTTTTTCCTTTTAGGCCCCGATATGATGACACAAATAAATAAAATAATTAATGAACAAATAATATATAAATATTTTTCATTATTTCATTATTTTTAAACAAATGCAATGGCCTCAATAAGCAATTTATGAAAATATTTTTTTTTTTGTTCCATTTTAATATATGATAATATGGAATAATAATAATATGATAATGTGGAATAATAATATGATTGGATAATAATATGATGAGATGAAATACTAATAATAATAATAATAATAATAATGATAGAATGATAGATAATAATGTACAAAGATGGAATAATAACTTGGTAAGAGAATTATTCAATACACAAAATTTTAAGACTTTTGCAATAATTGATCCGGTTTGATGTCATTGACCCGGTTTAATGTCATATCTAATTTTTACTTTGTATAGGAGCTACTAGTCCTCCTCGATAGATAAGCGAAAATTAATATTTGTTTTGTATAGGGACTACCCTTCCCCTGTCCCTATCCGGCCTATAAGGCCAATAAGGTACAAACAAATACAGATTCATTTTTATATATAGATAAAAATAGAAATAGATTCTTTATTTTTTGTTAAAAATTTATACGAAATACACCCAATCTGAGATTCACTTATAAAAATTCCCCAAGATCATCTAGGCTAACTAAATATAAAATATAAAAAATAACTAAAAATATAGTCTAAAAAGTGTTTTATATGCATTTATAATTTTAAAAATATAAAATATGGGAAATCTGTAAATATGCTTAAATAAATGCTCTGAAGATAAAATATGTAAAAAATAGTCTTAAGTACAAAATTATATTCATAAGTGTAAAGTATGCAGAATTATACTCTTAGGTTAATTTATGCCGTTTAAAAGATATGCTTTAAATAAAAGTTTTTCATGAACATATGACAAATATGCATTTAAAGCATATAACAATATGCTATAAAGCTCAAAAAAAGCTATGACAAATCGATGCCAAGATTTAAAAATTTTTCCAAATAGAATAAATAACTAACTTTTTTGGTCATTTGAAGTACAAAATGATATTGCTAACTTTTTATTTTCCTTGTCATATAAAATGGCCTCGATTTTCTCATCTACCTCTACAAACTCTTACTAAAGAGAACAATGAGAAAAAATACCTTATTTTATGTTACTATTTCGGGTGATCTTTAAAGTAAGCGATATTTTTACATTTTTAAATCTCATTGAAATGATTTAGGGTGGAGAAGAGATTCATTATCACCCTTTAGAAATCATTAAATATTATTCACTACCCAAAAATACCAAAATTTGCACTCTTTTGAATTGGTGAAAATAAGATTTCTTTAAAACTACATCACTATTTTGCTAGAAAAAACGGATTTGGGCACTGTGATCCATTGTAATTTAGATAAAAACTTTACTCATTTCATCATTTCATGTTAAACTTATCTTTTAAATTGATTTTCTGTGCTTAGTTGTACTTTTCAATGAACTCTATTTACAATAACTACCTGCTACTTATGCTAAATTGAAAACAAACTCTTTAATTTAACATATTGCTTTGTCATTCACTTACTGTTCTTTTTAGATACAATATACATATTGTATTTAACTTTGATCCAATAATCACTTACAACAAATTACACATGTGTGAAACACATAATGCCAAGTATTTATTTAATTAGCTGTGCTTAGAGGCAATTTAAAGAATTTGTTGAATATTTATTTTGTGATGAATTATTTAAAAGCCTCCGCACATTTGCATGTGGAGCACCACCACTGAAGGTATAAAATATTTCATACGATACAATCCCAGATACAGATTTTGAATGTAGATTTACATACATATGTGTGTATGTATGTATGTAGGTATGTATGTATGTAAATATATTTATTTGTATGTAAGAGTATGAATTGCTATTTGGTTTACTTGTAATTGGAATGAATAAATGAATGAATGTTTGCCTGTTCATACTACATATATTTCTAGTAGGTTCTTGTATAGCAGTTCGTCGTCACCAGCTTCATCATCATCAGCAGCAGATCCACCGTCATGTGTAAAAGTGGCAGGCAGGCCAGCAAGCAACATCGTTTTGAGAGTGTGATTATGATGGGATGCAAAATGAATAAAAATGGGTAACAGAAATAAAAAAATTATACTTTTGGCATCATCAATGGGGATGAACGGAAAATACTAATGGAACATACACGCATACTCATAATTATATACATATTTCTATCAAAAAAATAAATAAACATACAAAAAATATTGTTTTGTGTATGCTCTGAAAAGAAACTTGATGAAATAAGTTGATAAGTAGCAGTAGCAACAACTCAGCTTCATCATCATCATTGCCATCATTAGTATCAGTAGAAATAGCGAAATACATATAACCAACTACACAAATAAGAATACCAACAATAATAGCAGCAGTTTTTTGTTGTAGAAGCAATAATAACATAAATGATGTTTAGTATGAGGTGCCACATACATTTTACTTCATCACATTTTATGTTGTAGCTACATACACACACATCTACTGTTGTTCCGTACTCGTACCCGAATCCATACTACAATACACTTGAAAATGTTGAGAAAAAATTATTTAAACGGGAAATAAAACAAAACAAAACGAATGAAAATAATGAAAACGAAAACTCAACCAAAAACCACAAAAGCAACAACATCCAACAACAATCCAGCAACAAGAACAACAACATTAGCAACAGCATTACATACAACTTGTAGTAAACAATATGGTAACTTGACTGCCTGGTTGGATGGCTGGCTTGGTGTATTGCCTGCCTGTTTGAATGACTAAAGAACAGTGAGACGGACGGACGGACGGACGGACGGACAATCAGATAGATTTGCACTGACTGTTGTTGGTTGGTTGGTTGTAGCATTCTCTGGCAACGGTTGTTGTTGGTTCGTTCGTTTGTTCATTAAATAACATCAGCTCGCCATAAAGTGCTAAAATATAAATTAAAATATGTTGTGAGATTTCAAAGAAATAGCAGCAGCACCAGCAACAACAAAAAAAAAAAAAACACAGAAATACACATTTGCACACAACAAAAGCAAAATTATTAACACCCCAAGGGCGGGTTATTACAATTGAAAGGGGGATTAATGGATTAATCAGAGATTTACATGAAACATCAACAAAAACACTAACAAACAAATACAAATTTACAGCAGCAGCAATACAGTAGCAGTAGAAATGACAATAACAAAAACACCAACAAGAATAAGTAATCGCTTTTTGACGTTTAACCAATATGAAATAATTGTCAATTAAAAATGGGGCAAAATTTTCCAACTTTCAATTTTAACCCTTTTCATTTTTAGCAAATATGTAAAGCTTATCACTCCTTTCACCTCTCTTTCAAACCAAGAAAAAGAAGAATTAAATTGCATGCCACAAAATAAATTTGAATAAAATTGAGACATCTTGTCGAGTGTTGCTTGTTAGAATTGCATTTCTACTATGTGACCACATTTTGCTCCAAACCAAAATACTTTTCTAGCAACTGACTATTGGGGTTGATAAATGAGTATATTCTAGTGGAAGTAGTAATACATACACAGTAAATACTTGCAACGGGGGAATAATATAAAGAACAACATACGAGCACAAATAAGCAAAAATTTTAGCAGAATTGTATATTTTAATTTTCCCTTGACCCATTCTGTTTGAATAAAAATTGTATACAATTGAGTTTTTTTTTTCTGGAAAAAGTGCTACAACAAAATTAGTTATTATCCCTAAGGAATTTATTTAATACATCCCTGTGCATTTATATTCTTTTTTTAATATTAATTGCATTTTAAATAATATTTTGATCCTTATGAGTTGTGAGTTGTATAGAATAACTTCTTAATTTAATTTCAGAAGCAACTGTACTCATACCTAGTCAAACAGCCAAATATTAAATTGATCTAAGAATTTATTTTATAAAGTAGTTGCTGTTTGACTATTTGAAAAGAAACTCTTATTTCAATCGCATATTTTTATGAAGCCTGGGGATAATTATGGACCAATTCCCATGAAATTTGATTAACCTACAGCTATCCAAAATTGCAACTTTTTAACAGTATATCACTCTGGCATTTTTTTTTTTTTTTTTTTTTTATTTACTAAACTACTTGGCATGATCTTGTACTTTAGCTTTAGTGGCAACGTAATACCGAGAGTGGAATGAAAATAGCGCTTTTGATATTATTGGGAAAAGACTGAGACTCCGCCTTTTGCAATGATTGTGCAATGCGGCCAAGATCTAAGGAATTTTCCTAATTTAAATTTGCTGGCTATTTTTGATGAAATACACATTTAGCAATTAAGGAAGGAGGGAGGGTGGAGCGTCTGTCAAATCTGTTGTCACCTGGAGAAGTTACGCGACTGTAAAGCAGGTCTAAATGATAAAACCTTTGTACTCAATTTAAATGTAGTGCAAATGCATTGAGCTGAATTTACGGCAGAAGCGATGGCCTTCAAAGTCGTCTCCTCAATGTTTTGTGCCTAAATATGAGATATAATTTATTTTAAAGAAGATTTTATAACATTATCATTATTGAGATTACGAAAATGCATTTCTGTTCATAAATTCTACAAACTCCTTAATTTTTTTGAGCACACTTGATTTAAGGATAAATCTTGACAAAACCTTACTATTGAGTTAGATTTTGATAGTTTTTAAGCCGGAGCTTTGACGTGCTCAAGCAAAATGTGTTTAGATAAAAATATCTCATTTTCCGCCAAAATTATGAAAACAAACTGCAACAAGTCTCCGAATGTGCTTTACATAATTCTAAAACAATTTTGCCAATCAAAAATGCTAAAGTGAAATTTGCAATTTTTTTCTATATTTTCAAATAGTCTTTAAAATGTTTACAATTAAATATTTTGATGGGCTCCTCCGACCATACGATGTTAAAGCCAAAAATCAATTCACGAAAGAAATCAATTTTCTGAAATTATTTCTGAGAGTGTACTTGGCAAAAAACTGTATTTTTTCCAAAATTCGCGCTTATTTTTTTAATTTTTGGACAAACCAAACTCTGAAAAACTTTTTTTTTTGATTAAGAAACCTTTTTTTCGTTCCTAATTTTTGATATTTTTCTAAAAAAAAAAAATAATAATAAAAGTTCCCACACAAATTTTATTTATATTTTATATAAAAAATTACCTAATGTTTTGAAGTGATTTTTCGTAATTTTTAAACTATAATTCCTTTTTGATTAAGCATTTTCAAATTTTTTAGTGATTTTTCGCAATAAATAGATTCTATGGCTGATGCAGTATATTAAAATGTAAATACAATAATCTACTTAGTTACTATACAAAATGAGTTAAGGCACTTTTAATTTGGAGGATGAAGGCGAAAATTTTTATTAAATACAAATAAATACACAAAAATGTTAAATGGATAATTATGTAAAAATAAAATTAGTCATTGAAAATAAAAAATTATATTGTTCGTTGTTAAAATACTAACATTTTAGCCTTTTTAAGGCAACTTTAAGAATCAAAAAAGGCTACCAAAAAATATAAAATGAAAATTTTGAAGCTAATAGCAAAATAAAAATGCTAAATTATTCCGTTTACAAATAAATGACATCAGATTGCATCTTCATGGAGGGGCGCACATAAAGTGGCCAAAAAGTGGAGAAATAATAAAATAACTAAAATCTTGGTTTCAAAGTTTGCCAAAGTTTAGATAAATCTTGCCAAATAGCGACATATAAGTTGATATTGTTTCTTTATATCAGGAGTGCAGTTCTCTTATAAACTCAACAAAAATTTTAACTTGTCGGAAAGAAATTAAAATATAAAAATAAACATTGGTGCCATTTTTCCAAAAACAAATCCATGAAAACTGAAATTAGTGTATGATTTACTCGGTTTCATTAATTTTAATATTTTTGTGTTTCTGTCCATATATGTTTCTCACTTTTATAAATAATGCATAAGTTCTTTATAAGGAGGGTCCGACACTCAGCAACACTCTTCACCCTCAAGATAAAGGAGTTAAAACTTTTCCAAGTATGAACGTCTCAAAGATTTCTTATAAAACGATTGGCCAGTCAGTGATCAATTACCGAAAATGAAGTAAAATTTAATGATTGAAAGAATCAGCCCTAAGGACTGTTACGGACTGCCATCAAATGCATGCCAAAACACTTGCATGAATAAATCAATTTGGAGGATCTCCAGGAAGTCTAACTCAAAATTTTAAGTTACACAATCAAATATTTATGATTATTTTGCTACTACCCGAGGAACAACATAATGCTCTCTAATCTACAAATACGATACGATACAAAATTTAACTCCAGTAATGATATTCTCACATAAAGCAATGTTATTCCTTTATGGGCTCATCTAGCAAAAGTAGCATATTTTTTTTTGGCATGGACCTTCATTGAGAACACCTAGATATATAATTGTAATGAATCTCGGGATGGTAGAGAATTTTCGTACATGATAGCAGGGAATTAAAGGTCGACACTTCACTAAAGTAGAGCATTTAAATAACTGGAGGTGGTTTTTCCTATAGGAATAGTATTTTTAGACAAGTTTTTATTAATTTCAGCTTTCCGACATAAAGTCAATGCAAATATTTGAGATTTTTAGAAAGATTGATCTTAAATTTGGTTAACACGATCTGTAGGAAACGTAAAAAAACAGACTCCGTTGTAGTAATTTTGAAGATATTGAAACGATTATGTTAACCTTATTCTAGAATACAAAAATAATTTGTATTCTAGAATAAGCTACTGTTGTGATTGATAATGCTCAACTATATTTTTTCTGTAAAGATGAGTAAAATTTAATATTAATCTCCACACGCGAACAAAAAATTTCTCTATTTAACACCGTATTTACAATGTGCATAAATAGAAATTATTTTTAATCAGAAAATGTTCGGTAATTACAAATACCATTTTGCATAGAGTTACATATTCGAAATATAATAGGACAAAAATTAAAATATAATTTATAATTTTTGATTTTTAATATTATACTAAACTTAAGGAAATTATTAGTTTATGCACATATTTACATATATATATATATATATATATATATATATATATATATATATATATTAGTTTAACTTGTACAACGTTTTTATTCCTCATTTATACAAAACGTTAGATTTTCCACATCAAACCCTTTCAAACAACCCACATTTGTAAAACTTAACCTTGGCACCCCAGCTTAAAGAGAAAATGAAACAGTTTATAAGTATTGAATTTCTATTATACATTTGGTTAAGCATTTTATGAGTTATGCAACTTACAAAACATGTAACACTTTTGCACATGCAAGAACATGTAAAAAAATGTCAAATAAAATAATAAATTTTAAAAACTGCAACCAGAACGGAAACATTTTAATACGAAACAAAGTTAAAATACGCGCAAACTTATACAAAAATATATACATACATACATACATACATACATACATATACATACATACATTTTACATTCAAATTACCCTGCTGTTCTGCTGGTGAAGATTACACACACATATTTAGTTAAATAGATGGCTCCGATTAGTACATTTTTGTGTCTGTATTTCAAACATGCAATTATATAATACATTATAATATAGAATATATTTATAATTCCTCCAAGGTAAACAGTGCTGACCCAAAACATGTAGTGAAATCAATTATTCGGTGGATAGTCTAAAGTTGCTAGTTTTTTTAAATCCAAAAATAAACAAGTAAAAAAGATATAGTCGGGCTAACCCGACCATGTAGTACCATACACCATGGGACCAGTGGCCAATTTGTGAGAAACGTAGTGTATGAAATATACGTATGAATTATATTATATTAATTATGCATTTTAAGGTGATACCCAGAAGTAGGACTTATATGGGAGCTATGGTATATTATACTTATATATAATATATTTGTGTCAAATAATAAGTTGATACTAACTTTAGTTTAGAATTTATTCACAATAAAGTGATTTTTGGAAGAGGTCTTTCTATGGGAGCTATGGTTAAATATGGACCGATCCACAAGAAATTTTGTACACACTTATGTAAGAAAAACCGATCATAACTTATGTATCATAAAAATCGCACGTGCCAAATTTCTGCGAATTATCTTCAAAATTGCGACCCGTACTTTGTGCCAGTCAGACGTGCGAACATCGTTAGATCGACTTAAAAAGTATTTCTTAGTCGATTGGTTGAATAATTATTGCTGTGCATTATAAATATTAGCACAAACGCATAATACCATAGCCACCTATGGTGGTGTAGGGTATAATGAAGAGAAAAAGTTGGTAACAAAAAAGAAACAAAAAATATTTTGTAAATATAATAAGTACAAATAACCAACCCAACAACAATCATCCATAAAAATAAGAAAACTTGTTTAATTTTTTTCCATTTTCTCTGTTTTTTTTTCCTTTTTTTTAATAACACTTTTCTTTTGTGAAAATGAGTTCTTTAACAAATAGAAAAAGTTTTATATTTATCCACAAACACACAAACAGACATTCAAGCGAATAATACATATGTAGTAGTAGAATAAGCATAGAAAAAAAATCAAATAAAAACCGCATCAAATGCAATGTGCAGTTAGTTACAAAAACACACAACAACAATAAAATCTACACACAACTAAAAACAACTAAACTAATGCGAATCACGAAAAAAAAAACAATAACAAGAAGAACTAAAATAAAAGTAACAACAACAATTACAACAAACTAAAATCACAATAAACATAAATAGAAAATACGAATATTCATTCGTAAAAATGTACTAACGAATACGAGTGTAAGTGGAGTAAGAATCAGGTCAAAACACCAGAGGAGGAAGGAATACGAAAATAACAAAAACGGAGCAAATGTAAAAAAATTACAAACAAACGCACACGTACAACAACACATACACATACACGTATCCAAACAAAGCAAAAACAACTTCAAACAAAACAAAAGAACATTTTTATCAAACAAATAAATGAAAAATTAAAGACAAAATCAAAAAATAATAATAATAATAATAATAAAACAAATGAAACAATAAAAGGCAAAGTAGAGCAAATAACTAAAGAAAATCTTTAAATACGTTTGTAATGTAAAATTTATAGAAATATCGCTGACGATACAGACCATAAACACACAACGAAAAAGGACTTTAATAAGGAGTTGGGTGTACTTTTAAAAAATTCTTAATTATCTGTCCTTGCCATATATAATAAATAACTTGTTTTTTCCCTTTCCATTAAAAGATCTAGAAAAATATTTGTTTATGGAAAATTTACAGTTATTGAGAAATTTTTAATTTATTTACAATCCAGAAGATATCTCTTAAACTTACCAATATATTTATTGTTATCACAGCAGGAATTTGAAGTAAGATCCGTATTCGATACTTTTCCATAATGCCTCAGCGGCCTATACCAAATACTTTCTAAGCGTTCATCATTTTTCGGCCAAATAAAAAAATTTTTTCTGTTCAAATATAAACGTTCATTTTTTTAAATGATCTAGTCGTATATAATATCCATAATTTATTATTATATCCTTTGGCTGTCAATCAACTACACAGCAGGTTGCTTAGTCATCGGTGTGCTGAAATAGATCCTTTACAAGCCAAAATTGTCACGCAATATATTTTCCTACAAAAAGGTCTGCTCTACATATATTCTCCACCCTGTTATCCGTAACATCATTCCGAAACAATCTTTAATCGAGTTGTATAAAAACCAATAGTTCGAGTTTATATGTCTAATTCAGATCAATAAATTTTGAATTTTTATGTCTTCAATTCGTGTTATTAAAATATTGTTAGCGAATCTTAACAATTATCTTTTGCTATTTATTATAATTAATTTACAACTTGCTAATGAGCATCTATTCTGAATATTACCAATATAATTCTAATCCTAAAGAAAAGAAGAATACGACTTATATCCTTGAAATGATAGAAATTATAATGATTATAGAAAAGTAGAATCCAACATTTTGGTAACTTTTCGTAGATGAATATCAAAGAAATTCTTTATTAAAATCCATAAATTTCTTTTATACATAAATACGAGTAATAGTTGACGAGTAATAGTTGAGAAAAGGAAGCATATTTTCGATAGCCATATGTTCCTTAGATCAAACATTAGATTCAAAAAAAGTTTCTCAAAAGGAAAGGAAAAATGATAAATAAATATAAATAAATTAAGTTGCATACGATTCTCTAACGGGATATTAATGGCACTAGGTTTGAAATATCGCTATGTTAAAATAACCGCCTCTACATTGCTGGATGAAGCACATCTGAGAGGTCCAATATTCGATATCTTATCTTTTGTGGCTTATTATCAAATTTCACAATTTTTGGGGTCAGTTTCAGTTTCAGTTTAATTTTTTTTTTTTTTTTTTTTTCCAAAGAAATTGGTTATCATCGTAATTGGTTATCAACCGCACTAATGATGCCGTCAGTCTTCAAACCACACCAAACGTTGAATCTGTACAGATGCAATGTCACTTTATAGACCTTCTCGGTTTGTATTGAAATGATTCCAAATCTGTAAATTTTAATTTTAATTTAATGAACCAGTTGAATTAATTCAAACGTCGTCTTGAATGACATAAATTTTCAGATTTGGATTATTTGAAATACTTAGTGCGAAGAGTAATAAGTCCAGATAAATTACCAAGTATTATTTAATAATTCAATAAATTTTTCCCTAATTTGCTACTTTAAACATTTTCAATTTACCCTTTTTCCATCTTTTTCCATAAATCCGCTTCTGCAATTATGAATATTTTGTTATTTGCTTAAACGTTTTTGCTTTTTTATACGCGTATATGTCTTTTAATATTGCTACGTCTAAAATAGTCTGTTCCTCTTGTGAATATAATAATATTTAAACCTGCACGGCATCAGGTAATTGTTTTAAAAGCGAATGTCTATTATTTTACTGCCCTATACTAAATTTACACGCTTAAAGCGAATTAAAAACATCTGTTCGTTTAATATACTTGCCATCATATTTATAATGCACCTGGCAGAAAATTTGTCAACACATTGAAGGGCTGCTACGGGTATTAAAAAATTATTAGCATTTTGAAACATTTCGCATACAAACACATATTTAAAATTCACACGACCTTTATAAAGTCAAATCAATACACATGTGAGCTCCAATCAATATATTGTGAAAAGCTATTAGACTAGCAAAATATATATATATATACGTATGTATATATTAATTAGCCTGATTTATAGCTGAAAATTGTAAGTAATGGAGTGATAAGATTGAGAAGCATAATTAATATTTCAAGGTGTATTGTATGAGAAAAAAAATTAACACATAGACATTTATGATGATGCAGCCACAGTTTAACATAGTATTTTTAAGATACCTAAACATACATAATTACTTATCAAATATTTATTACTGGTATTTAATCAAATGCATTGACAAGAAATAACAAAAATTAATCATTATCAAATTGAGAATAAAACACAAGTCTTATATACACACACGTCTCTTATACATGTTTACACATAAATATATTATTTGTTCATAGAAATATGTATTTGATATCTATCTGTGAGATAAAATTTTGGGTATTTTTACAGAAAATACCATAAATTATTAAACAAATCTTTAACAATGAGAAGAAAACAAGAAAGAAAAAATATAGTATGTCAAGAAATTGTTTTTACGTTGAAAGAAAACAAAATTTTTACATAGTTTAATTTTAAAAAATGTATATAATTTTCAGGTAATGTAATATTTTTTAACACGAAAAAGTTAACTAATATTTTTATTAATATATAACATAAAAAAAATAACATTTAAAGGTTTATACTATTCAAAATAAAGCAAAAAGCAAGCAAACTCAAAAATATTCGTGTCAAGAAATTCTTTTTACATTTAAAAAACTGTTAAATAAAATCACAAAATTTCAGGATTTAAAACTTAATATGGCAAGAGCTGGCATGTATAACTGCTTGGATAATCTTTTTCATCAAATAAATTAATTAATGAATGTCATAGTTAATTGGAATTTTACAAATTCCACCAATATTTTGGGTTTTTTCGTTCATTATTGTCTTGTAATACCTCTTAGCTATTTACTTCTTAACATATGGGTACAAATTTAATATGGGATTCAAGTATGGACTCTGTGCACTTATTTTCAACTCTTTCCTCAATTACAAATTTTATAAAAATCTTTATAAACTCAGATTTATTACCAAATTTTACTAAATGAGCTTTCAAAATAGCACATTTACATTTTATAAAAAAAATACCGAATTTCCAACTACTTTGAACAAAATACAAATATAAAATACGTTTTTATGTGTCTGTATTTAACAATATCTAGTTAGGAGTATATATATTTTTTTAATTCTAAAAGTTCCCTAAAGACTTGAAGGTTTCCGCCATACTCCTCAATTATACTACAACATAATTATACTACCCAAATAATATAATTTCGCCCCTGAAATTTTTAGGCTTATCAGCACGCATCATAGCAAATGACAATAATTTTTCAACAGTTCTTTTTTTTTTTTGCTCGTAGAATTCAACTAGCATTTGTATTCTTTCAGTATATTTCTTATTCTTTCTTGAAATACAAAAAATAATATACTCTTCCTGGAATTCTTTAACAAGAGCTATGATGTATACTTGCGAAGTTTCCTTAACTTCCCTACGTTCTACTCTGCCGAATGTTTTATGCAGACGGCTCAAAATTTTCGTAATTCTTGGAGCGACTAAATATTTTTCTTAATAAGGAACATATCTTTGACACTTTTTCCGAATTGGGGGTTACAATAAACCCGAAAAGAGTTTATCCTTTACATTTCCTTCACTTGACATACTTGATATATAATTTTTGGATCGCTGGTGATATACATATATATTATAGATTAGAACTCATATTCTGGTATTACAGATTATAAGCATCACACTGAAGCTTGGGTGACATTAAATACATTGAAAAGTTCCAAGAATTGTTTCAAATAGCAACAAAAATGCATGTGTAAAAACAATTTCTTGACAGGTAAATTAAAGGGTGTGTATGTTTTTGTTGATATACTTTCGTAATTAGAATCATAATGATTTTTTATTATTATTATTTTTTTTTTTTGTAAAACGCGTTAAAGAAAATGTATCAAAAAAAGCAATGTTATAAAAACATTTGTGAATTTTGTAAAATTAAACTGAAGTAATAATGTTTTGTTCATTGTAAAAACAATATCTTGACATACTGTACTTTAAATCAATTAATAAATGTATAATTTCCCTTAACTGCTGCTTTAAATTCCTTATCATGATACAACATAAAGACACCAACAACAACAACAACAATAATAATAATAATAACAATAACGAAACAAATGTGTGCTGTGCGCTCAACACAACATTTATTCTAAAATGCTGAACATAAAGAATATTTTCAACAAACAAAACGGCAAAGAAAAAAACTCAAACGATTCCAAATCTAAATACTACTGCATCAACAACCACTTTGACTACTTTTTTTTACAGCTTATGTGGATGTTGCACGTACAAATTTGTGTATGGAAGTATCTGTGTGTTTAAATACTATGGGCTTTTTTATGTCATGTATGTACGTACGTGAAGCGACTGTGACTACTCCACAACTCTGGAGCGTAATATATGGGTGTTTGCAGTACTTATTTTTTTTACATTATTCGTCTCTAGAGAGGCCAAAAAAACAAAAAAAATTGTGTTCAAAGCGAAAAATATATTAATACACATATTCACAGCAAGTAGGAAAAAAAATATATACATACATATATATATATATATATATATATATATATATATATAAGTGCAAACAACAAGAAGAAGAAAAATAAATAAATATTAGAAATAAAAACAACAAATGTAATACCTTCTTTATACAAGACACTGACTGACTGAGTGATTTAGTTTTACAAATGCTTAGATACGGATTCAAATACACAGATGCAAACACACTAAATCTCTTACACACACACTGACATACAGATAAACACCACAAATTCTCGCACTATGAATATAAGAAAAACCTCAATATTTCTTTTATTCAAAAAACATACGTTTGATCAAAGTAAGCAGCATAAGCAAAGGAGAAACAGTTGGTTGGTTTGTCACTGTTGTCATCAGCTAGTTAGACTGATAGACAAACGTACGAAAATACAGAACCACAGTTAGTCACAGTCTTCTGTCACAACGACAAATTGTCATTTAAGAGTACATAACCAACAACCCCTACACCAAAACCAAAGTACACAAAACCGTACAGTGTTGCCATTTTATCATTTTTTCTAATAGATTTAACAGAATAGTTCGGCAAATTGCGTATTTATTTTGAAAATTCTGCTAAACGCTTTTTAGCATAATCCACTTACTGAAAGCAGATTTTTAGCATAATTTTCAATAAATGGAAAACTTTGTGGTAAAAGACTTCATTCGATAATTTACTGAAAATGTAGATGAGAGAAAGAAGTGTTGTCTAAAGGCAAAATTATCAACTGTATCTCATTACAGGGTGTTGCCTTTAGCATAATAAATGGCAATAAATCTGGATCTTTGAAACTCGATGAAATTTGGGAGATTGACAGAAGATGTGTTAGACTTTCACAATTTTAGAGTGCGTAACTAAAATATATACTACAGTAGGTCAGAGTTTATACTTTTATAAATAATTTTACATAATTTTATTTTTCTGAAGGTAATAAAAACATGCTTATGGTACTATATGTATTACCTCTTATTGTTTAAATTATATTTAAATTCAGATATTTAATTTCCCCTCTTTGGCCTAGACCTTTTCTTATGGGGCAAAATAACTTTTAAAATAAAAATTCTACAATTTTTTCAAAATATAGTGAAATCTTCATATTAAATTAAGTGGAATTTTGGAAAATTTTGAACGTACACCCTAGTCGAAAATGATAAATTTTTGAACAAAAGTTTAAGTTTTTGAGTCTGTAGAAAAATTTTGATGATGGTTTAGGTAGAATAATAAGTTTTTGAAGTTCTTGCAGAAAAATTTTGCAATGCTTGAAATAACTCATATTTTCAACAATAAAAATGTTGGTCTTAAAAACATACAACGAAATCTTATATTCAAAAAGGGCTATCCAAAAATATTTTTTGACGTCAAACTCCTTGCTTTTATGTAAGAAGTATTTTGAAATTTTGAAAAATTTATTATAACACATTTTTTGGGAGTGCGTCATAATGTCGGTAGGATTCTGATCTGGATTAAGAAGACGGCATTCAGCCTTACGCATGGACATTATGACATGCTCTCTTTTTTTGCATTTATATGTTTGTGCTATCTACAAAACATACATCAATATCTTTTAAAATTATAAAAACTATGAACTCTTCCCAATAAATTATTTTGCCTAGCTGACGTAATCCTTAATTTTATACAAAAATATTAAAGGTTATACGCTTTAAAGAGACTTTTAAAAATGGGACAAGAGACAAAAATTTGGCAAGTAGTAAAATTGCCTACGTAAGAAATACCCTACACTGAGCCTTTGTGAAATTTTCGATTCTGCCTCACTATACATTGGACATATTGACTTAAAAAACTATTTATACCCTACACCACCATAGGTGGTTGAGGCATTATGCGTTTGTGCTAATGTTTGTATCACCCAAAAAGCTAAGAATCATTTTCTGAGTCGATTTAACGATGTCTGAATAAGAGTTTAACAATCATAAATGCCTTAAATATAGGTACAAATTTATATGCTAAATAATTCATGAAGATCGGTCTATAATTGGCCATAGCTCCTATATATGTAAACCCCATTTTCGAAAAACACTTTAACGTGCATAAATTCCATACAAATGTTAATTTCAAGTTAATATTTAACACAAATCACAGTGACAAATTTCATCACAATCGGCCTATAATTAACCATAAGTTCCATATAAAGAACATTTACGGCAATCACCTTAAAACGCAAAAATAGCATACTATAAAGCATACATATGCTTCATAGGAGTAGAAATATACAATACTCTTAATACAAGTATTGGCCAACAATTGACCTCAGGTTAAATATAAAACCCCTTGTCGAACTTTGATGTACAAACAGAATGGTGTAGGGTATCATATAGTCGGACTTGACCGATTATTTTTTCTCACTCGTTTTTGGATTTCATTTGTCCGGTATATCTGTTTGTAAATTTTTAGTCGCAAATTTTTCAAAAAATCATTAGGTTTTCGTCCGGTCCTACAAAAAAGTTTGATTTTGAAGATTCTAGCATATTATTTTTGAGAATTTAGCATAAAACTTCACAAATTTTCTGGCAACACTGCACGTTTAGCTGGTTTATTTAAGAGAAGAAAGTCAGCTTGAACGCAAGAGAGATACAGAGAGAAAGAGGGTTTCGTGTTGTGTACGTGTGTATGTGCAAGGTTTTTTCTATAGTGCAAAGGGGGCCTGGCTGTTGTTAAAAAATATTAGCGGCAAATAATAACAGGCATAATGTTCAGCAGTGGTTCTTTATCGCTGTTACGCGTATCACTTTTACTACGCAAGACAAGCTATGTATGATTCCCCTTCATGTAACCGCATTAGTTGATATAATATTGGCGTAAATTTTTAAATGTTACTAAACCCTAAATGTACGAAATCAAACAATTAATTTTGAATAAGTGTGAAATTTCTTCTTGTGTCAATCCAAACTATATTTGGTTATAAACTAATTCGCACCTTTTTTTTCCATAAAATTACATAGATTTCATTTGCAAAGAAGATACAAAATATATATTTAAGTACTTCCGCAGGAAGCTGAGAATCTGATATAAAAGGCCTCAAGAGAACCGGATGAACTAAAATTTCAATAATCACAACGAATCCGAAAACTGATAGATTCGATAAGTTCATACAGAATTCTAAATACTAAGTTATTTCTCCAAAATATTTAGTAAGAGATAGATATGAGATTTTAATGTTTTTTTTTTATATTCTTCTTTAACAAATTCAAACCGAATCTTTAAATTTCTTATACGCATTAATGGAACTTTTCTAGTAATTCTTCCCAAATATTTTTCTTGCACAAGACGAAGGCGAACTTACTTCATTAAAAATTTCAGCTGAAATAGCCTTCAAAGAATTGAAGGGGATCTTCTTTGCCAAAACAAAAATCTTTCTATCTATTTCTGGGCTTATTTTATAAGGTCTACTACGAGTTTCTATCGTTTGTTATTTAGATTTTGGATAGTGTGGACTAAACTTTTTCATGTTTAGTTCTTGTTCGCACATTTTTGTTCACACAATTCTTCGACCAACTATGTCTGCCACCAACCGTCATTTTTTATCTGGTGCTGCATGTAAAAGTATCGAAGCGACACTGACGGCAAACAAAAAATTATGATTTGTTCGATAGATACTTTTTTTGCCTACTCAAAACACGTTTTGTTGTTGTGCGAACAAGAAAAAGGCTCCTATAGACGTAGAGTAAGTTATTTTAGACAAAATGTAGAGATCTTCCTAAACCCTATTTGTTTTTTTACGGAACTACTTTCCATTTTTTTCGTTTTGCTTCTCTTCGTCATGATTGTTTCTTCCCATTTTCTACACTGGTGCATACTACTATAAACGCACTTAAATTTCTTTAATCAACTTACAAAAAATGAGGCTAAAAAATAATTAAGATGCTACAAATTAATTTTTTAAATTATTTATTGACTTCACTTACAAAATTAATAACTTAAAATAAATGTACATTATTATTTTTTTTTTTTTTTTTTTCGTTATATATTTAGTATTTTTATGGCATTTTCCTATATACACACTTACACTAATAAACTAATTTAGCGATATTAATAATGTGTTGATTCTGCATAAGTTAAAAAATTTGGTCTGGCATTGATTCGACTAGTTTTTGAATAAAATAACTGTCAATTTCTTCCCAGACTTGCTTAATTTTTGTTTTATCTCCGTTATTGTCATTATGGTTTTATTCTGTGTATTTCTTGCGTAAACTTTACGGGCCATATTCCCCAAAGATTTTCCATTGGATTGGATAAATTGGATAAATTCGGAGCAAGAGTGGAATACTATGATCATTAAACCACGATTTAGATTGGTTCGAGACATGAATTGCACCGATATCCTTTTGGAGTATACAATCTTCATCCATTTTTTCATCTATAAATTAGATTTCATTATAAATTGCATTGTTCATTTTAGTTAGAACAAAACATATTTCTGATTTTCCTGCAGCAGAAAAGGCTGCCCAAACCACCGAAATTGGGTTTCGAAATACGAATTTCGTTCGACCTCAAAAATGCCAATAGCAAGAATATGAATCGGGACTATCCAAATTGAATTTCTTTTCATCGGAAAACATTACTTTATTCCACTTTTATGTCGCCATCTGTACGCAAAATGTGTGCAACATATTTGGAAGTGACAGGAAGGTCAAGTTTATTTTTTATTTGTGCAACATTTAATTTATTGCGAGTGGCTTCGTCTTTTTTTTATTAATTTATTATCTTAAGAAAGCGCCGTGAATACAGTAGCGTTAACTACTGTATGTAAACTTCTTTATTACAGGTGGATCGAAATGCTATGGTTAAAGATTCGATGGGGGTACAAATCCGTAATAAAGAATTAATTATAATTACTCCATTGTGGGGGTTGGGAAATAAAAAGTAAATTTTGGAGGATTCAATTAGTTTTTTTTTTTTTTTTTTTTTTTTTGGTAGCTGGTTCTTGTAGCATAAATTCTTACTTTTTGTTTTATAGCCAAAATGAGGTAAATAGTTTAGTTTTTTTCAGCACAAACAATTCCGTTTCTTTTATTGATTTTTCATGGGGGTTTTCTTCTTTTTTTAAGTTCAATTTTAAAGTTCAAGTAATTAAGTTTAAGTAGAGGGCAACGAGCTGCTGCGTATGGCGGATGAATTGCAATTGAATAAAAATTTATTTTTAAGATGTTCATGAGTCGTATCTTCCTTTGATTTCGTATTTTTTTAACGAAAACCGTTTATTGCAGCGAATTTAAATATCGCACGTTGCCAATGGTGGGGAAATGTATCTTACGTTATTATTAACGTTAAAATTATAAATTATAATTTAGGTGTCCAAACCCATTTTGGACACGCCGAATAACTCCTTCCGAACGGTTAATTTTTCGTCCAATTTCTCTGTTAGAACGGCCTTGATCATGAAAAAAATTTAAGTTGAGTTTTTTTCCTGGTCTGTAAAAAAAGTTCTTTTTGGTCATCTTTTAAGCTGATAAAATTTCCCAATTAAAACAAAAATATTTCCAGTAAACAGAGATGTTGTCATCAGAAACTTATCTTAAGTGAAACAAACAACTAAAACTGTTACAATTTTTTAATACATATATATATATATATATATATATATATATATATTGCAATAATATTCAAATACTGTACTTAAATGATCACCAATATGTTCTGATTGCTAAAAAGTACCATTATACCGCAAATTATTGTAACAACACAACATTGTTTTTGGTTAAGAGAAACGAATATACCTCAAAGAAAAACAAAAATTTTGAATGCGTTTATAGGAATATGCACCAATGTACGTCAGAATACTATTTCTTTATAATATTTTCAACCAAAATTCAATTGTTCTTAATATTACGTAAAAGCAATCAAAAACGACAATAGAATTCGATTTATTATAAAAAATTACAAATTAATTAACTGTAGTTCTGAAGAATTTCCAAAGTTCTTGCCATTTCAATATCACCCTGCAGGGTTTATCTGTTATTCTGAGAAGGTGTGCATACCTTAAGATCAATAGAGGGATTATTTCTATACCTAAAGCTAATATTCGCACAATTTTGGAATATACTTTTATTTAGTTTTATTGTATTAGCCTTTGATCACATTATCAAGGAATTTGAGATTAAATTATTACTCTCTATTTCCACATAGTATTTCTAGATGTTTTTATCATTTTTATCACATCATATTTCATCACACTATGAATTAAAAAGCCAACAATTAAGGACATAAGCAATTCAAATAAATCTAATTAATTTAAAATTAATTTTTAATTACAGTTTTAAATGTAAAACATTAATTTAAGAAACTCTGAAATTTATTTTATTTTAAATTCTTTGATTGGTAATGTGTGTCATCAGGCACATATTCATTTTTTTAATTTTTTCCTTAAACCACGACAAAAGAGCTTACCATCATTATCATCGTCGTAGTCGTCATCATCGTCATCCACATCATTAGTATAAAAAGGAAAAACAGAAGCAGTAGTTAGAGTAGTTGTATAAAATTCAAAAAACGTTCAAAGGCAAAAAGGCCCTTTTAAAATACATCATCATGCGTACGAACACATAAAGACAGACGAACGGATGGACGGACACACACAGACAGACGGAAAGATTCATAAACAGGCACAGCCACTGACTGACACAGACACAGATATGGCTCTATATTAAAGAACAGAATCAAAGGAGGTAGTAGTAGATGGATGGATGAATTTATTATGGCTTTTTTTCTTTTTATTTCAGCTTTGCTTTCTTTACACAGCAACAACGAGAGGCAAACATAACTGATATAAAAAATGCTTACTTAGTGAACGTATATTTATTTACGAGCAAAAACTGTAAGGATTCTAATAGTGAACAATATTCAAGTCAAAAAATATACACAAGACGACAACAACAAAAAAAATATGTGAAACATATTTGCTGTTGCCATTTTGCTTCAACTTACTCGTACTACTGCTGTTGCTGCTGCTGCTGAGGCTGCTACAACTTCTTTTACCTTAAAAAACAGCCAGAGCCACAGAGAAAATATTGTAAATAAAATCGCAAACACAGCCAGTCAGGCATAACAAATATTCAGACAACCAAACAGTCAGCGCCTGTGTGTGAGTCGGCCAGTCATTTAGTGAACCTATTCCAGCCGGGCATTCAGCATTAATCGTTTTAGCTAAATACTGAAAATGATTGAAGAAATGTGATAAATATATATACATACATATATATATATATATATATATATATATACGAAATAAAACGAAATAATCAGAGAAAATACACAAAAGAAGCAAAACTTATTACAACAACAGATACTGGCAGCAGCAATAACATTGGACAATTACAAAAACAACGAACAAACAAAAAAAAAACGATACAAAATCAGGTTCAATGAAATCTGAGGGACAGGCAACAGTAACAACAAAAAGAAAAAAATAAATACAAAACAAAAGATACTGACACACACTCATGCACTCACATTAAACATCAATTGACCGAACATTTGCTTGAAATCAAGCATCTAAAACAATTAGATACTAAAACGAAACCTCTTGCAAGAACAACAACAACAACTACGACAATAAAAATAAAAGCAAAACACGACTACAACGAGTATCTCTCGTTATGAGTATATTTGTATTTTAAAGATACTTAAACAAATTTTTGAATTTATCATTTAATGTCTTGTTAATGTATACATGTCATTTCAACACTAAAAACAGGAACGTGTCGTCGTGGGTGATTCAGCAAAGTGTTGTCAATTAATTTATTTTTCTCCATCTTCACATCTGGTTCGCTTTATTTTATTATTGTTTCTGCTCATTTTTGCTGTTATTTAAGTTGTTGCTGCTGTTACGGTTTTTTATGTTTAATTTGACGTTTCGTTTATCTTGTTCTTTTTTTTTTTCTTACCACGATTCGATAACAAATTGAGATTTTCAGCTTATTTTTCTTATACTTAATTTGTATGAATTTCAAATGAAATAATTAAGCTTTTACCGCTAATTTTCAATTATCATTTCTACGTTTACAGATGAAATATTTAATTATCAACTTGTTGTCGATTTTTTTTTTTTTTTTTTCTTTAGTTTAATAAGTTGAAATGTTTCGGAAAATTATTTCTCACGCAAGTGTTATTCTGGAAAGTCATGAAAGTAAGTATGTAAAATATATATTTTGAAAAATATTTTAACACAGGGCTCTTTCGGTATTCGGGATTTTTCTTTATCAAATTAAAACATTATCGTAAAAGTAAAGAATAATTTTAAATTTACTTAAAAAATTTAAACGAGAAATACAAATTTTTGGTTTTCCTTGTTTATATTTGAAAATAACGTAAAAAAAAAGTATAATTAATATTTAATATAAATATATCATTACTAATAGTTATAAAAATAATAATTATATGTATAGAAATTATATAAATGTTAAATTGTTGTTTAATTTCTATATTTATTTTTAAAGATAATGAAAAATATTGACATATAAAATTAATTACACTGTTCTTGAAAATGTTAACTATTTTTTAAGAAAATGGGCACCCATTGGGTAAGACTAAGTCGACGACGCACAGTAGGGTAGAATCGCCAAAAAATGGCACTTAATTCAGGTAAAGTGTATAGCGATTTGTTTTTAATTTTGTTGCAATAACTTGCTATAATTAGTATATTGAAAAAAATACTTCTTTAATTTAAAAATTTTTTTAAGCGTAAACTTCTTTCTGTCCGTCCAGCTGTCCATGGCAGTTTTAAAGGCAACTTTATAAAATTTGATACTTGAGCCTATTTTGGGCCAGTAATTTAAAACAATAAAATTGGTTAAAATGTTATCATTATTTCACTCAGCCCCATATTAAAATTTCTCCGCTCATAAATATCTTAAATATATTCGTATTTAAATAACATTCATCATAAATGAATTCTTTCTAAGAAAAAATCATACTACCAAATTTTAATGAGGATTGGTCCGTATCTCCCATTATCCCGGAATTACTTTACACTGCCTGCCACATGAATAAGGAATCACATTTTTTTAACTTTAATTAAGTATATCTCCTAAACTAAAGTTCAGAAAAAATTAATTTTTTGCACAATCAAATTTCAAACTGTTGGCTTTAGTTTCCTGAAAAAATAAAAAATATACATATTTTGTTATACTAAAATTATGCATTTATTTAAAGACATGTATTTCTGTGGTACTATTTCGTGTGACACTTGAATAAGGAATTCTTTTAATATTAATCAGGAAGGCTATGATTTCAATTTCTTTCAATATAAACGGCTAGAGAATTTTTAATTTGATAGTTTTTAAATAGTTTTTATTCAAAATGGGACTGGTAAGGCTCTTAATAACTCTGAAAAAGAAAAAATTCTGTTTTTGAAATCTCAAGGTCAGAATCAGGTCCAAATAGCCAAAAACATTAATAGAGGAAAGACAGTTGTGTACAATTATTTAAATAACGTGGAAAGATATGGAAAAAACATGAAAGGCCGCAAGAAAATGGCAACAACTCTAAAAGAAAAACGAAAAATTCTTAGAATTGCATCAAATTCTGCCATGTCGGTATCAAAAATACGTGAAAAAAGTAGAGTCAGTGCCAGTCTAAGAACAGTGCACCGTAGTTCAAAGTCGTGTCCATACATAGTATGAAGAAAACTGCAAAAACCACCACTTAATGAAAAACGCAAATGACAACGTCTACAGTTTGCCAAAAATACAATGACATGGGCCGACAAATGGTTTAAAGTTACATTTTCCGATAAAAAAAAGTTTAATATTGATGGTCCCGACGGGTATAACTATTACTTCCATGACCTAAATAACATTAGTTTAAAATATTTCGGAGATTTCGAAACTGTATTCCGTTTGTAGATCCTTGCTTTGGGATTTTCGGTAAAAAAAAATAGGTTACATTCTACAGGATCTCTACTTAGCCCTGTTGGGTGATTGAGATCCTTTTCAATTTTAGAATCATCTCTGTGTAGATACCTTTGAGAAAGGTATAATAAAAAAAAAAAGATTGTAGGCAATTTTTCGGCCAAAAAACACAAAAAATCCTATTTTTTGCAATTTTCAAATTTTTGAACTTGGTAAAGATATCGTCTTCAAAGTTTTTTATTCGATAGATAATTTTTTTCTTTAACTAACTACAGAAAGATCTAAAAAAAACTGGTTAGAAATGTTGTGCTATATATGGAAAAAAATTTGCCAAGATCTTGGAAAATTGAGAAATTTGATATTTCAAATGCAAATAACTCGAAACTATAAATATTGCATTCAAGTATGTTTTTCAAATTTCTTTAAAAAGATATAACATTTTTTGAAATCTGGTAAAAAAATAAATATTTGATTAGCGGTTAAAGTTTTTCTATATCAGAGCCACCCTATTTTGAGCCTCTTTAGCTCCGCTCTTGTGGTGTCTGTGTTATTTCCCTTCCAAACTTAAAATTGTACACGACTATGTGAAATTTAATGTAAATCCAAGCAGCCAAAACTTATAGATTTATTTCCAAAAATTTTCATTTCTGTCCCACTGTGAAATGTAATGAAGCATTTGGGTGTTTAAAAATTACAATTGTCGGAAAAATCCTCTCTTAAAGATGAATAGTTGGACTATACGCTTATTCATGTACTAAACAAGAATCTGCTTTCAGTTTTTTTTTTCTATCAGGTCTAAATTTTTATGGACGTGTTTAATATTTCGCCCATAAGTATATTTCACTATAGCTCAAGAACGGTGTTTACGATATATGTAAATTTTTTAAATTTATGTAACTAAAAATTTCTTCAAGCCTCTCTTTTAGAATTTCTATACTTAACAGTGACAAAGATGATGAGAGTAAGAGTCTGCTTATTATAACTAGAATCAGGCATATATCCCGAAGTTATAATACCCAGTAAGAAATTTATTTTTCATATATCAGAGCCATTAACGAAGTAATCGTATAAGTCACACTAAGTATTATTTATGGTTGAATTTAAATTAGCATTAAAAAAATTATTAAAAAATTTGTCAATAAGATCACATAAAAACTAAGTGTTTAAAATATAAATAAAATAGCTATAATTTAACGCACAGTAATTACTGTAATTATTTTTAAATTCTCAAATAAAGTAAATAAGTATTAAATTTTTAATTCAAAATTTATTTGAGTAAGAATTTATGTTTGGCTGAGTGTTAAGTTTAATAAACCGCAAAAATACCATTCGCTTTAAATGTCATAAATGTGAAAAATACTATTAAAGATTTAATATAACGACAAAAACAACAACAATATATAAAAGTATTAATAGAATATCTACACACAGAGAAAAGTTTAGTTGGATAATGGTCATAACCAGAAAAATTTTTTTAAAATGAACTAAATATTTTATGTACGAGTAGTTACAGAAATTAAATAACTTTAAAAAATAATTTTTGTTTATAGCTCAAAATATATAATAACTATAGAGTTGTGGCTAATACCACAGAAAAATTAATCAATTCAATTATTTATGCTTGATAAAAATTTTAAAATTCTAAAATGGCAAAATGATTAAATTCGTATTTAATACTGACTATTGGTTATGGTAACTAAATATTCAGTGTATTTAAATACTTATCAAATTATAACTATATTTTCAGTTATAGTCCCCATAAAAATTCAGTCAATTGGTTAAAAAACAAATTCGTTGTTCCTAACCAATATTTCATTCCGGTTTGTTCATAAAAAATGTTTAACATTGTTGAAAAAATATTAAAATTAATTAAAAATGGAAAAACAAATTATAAAATGCAAAATAAAAATTATGGATTATCAAATATATATTTAAATCTTTATAAATGTATAAGATATGTTTTTATTATTTTAGTTTTTTTTTACTATTTAATTTATTTCAATAGAAATTCACAAAAAATAAAAAAAAAAATAAATGAACATTTAAAATGGATGATATGTCTCAAGTTGTTGGTATTTTCTAGGCTAAGCTGTCATGGATAAGTATATTATTATGTTCTTTATTGTTCAGATCCTTAAACCTCATTTATTTTTTAATAATGCATAATTCTAGATGCCGCAAAATGTTTTGGAAGAGATGGTACAAATACCGATGTGATGTCAAAGTTAATAAAATTTCCCAGATTCCAATATTATGTTTCCAATATGAAATACATACTCAAATTCGGAAATTGGCACGATAAGCTGAAAAGCTTTCATTGTGTTATATAAAGGATTAATAATTTTAAAAAATTTAAAATCGAAATAGAAAAATGTCACAAAATTTTAACAAATACGTAAATAAATTACTACCCAGCTGAAAATGGTCATATGTATATTTTTATATATGACTTATGTATGAAACCATATGTCAAATATTAAATCAAACATAAAATTCAATATAACTCTTAAACTAACAAAGGTACATTTAAATATATTTCAAGAAATTTTTAGCATATGTTATTGTCTATAAATGTTGTAATAACATCAAAACACGTACGATGCTTTATTAGAGAGTTATATACAAAAAAAAAAAAAAAAAAATGTAATAGCCAAAGGAAAGAAAAGGATAAGTCCACTGTTATTTAGACAAAATATGTATATGTAAGTAGTTTTGGTTTAATATATATTTTAAAAGATAATAATTTAATTATACTTTAATTATATTAATTATCATTCACAATAGAGTTTCTGACATGTGTATGAATATATATGACCATATACCCTCAATTTTCGGATCCAAAACATATACGATATACCATAAATATACAATTATATATACATATGTATATAATTATATATGATCACTTTCAGCTGGGTATTTAGTATCTACTTTAATTTCAGTAGATACCATTAATATTTGTATTTCTGTTAACCGAATATTTTTGTATTAAGAAACGAAATCTACAGCAATTGCAACCAACTTGTGTGATGGTTAGAGGAACTCCGACTAAATTCGATTGGCGAAAAAATTAGGTTCCTACAACTGGAGTGTAAAACAATCCCAAAGTAACAAACATTTTTGGTTTATTAACACATACATACATACAAAAATACATACATACATACATACATACATTTATTTTGAAGATATAGTGTGAAGCAGTAAATAAATAAATAAGTAAATAAATTTCAATAAAAATATATTTAATTTATCAGAAACAAAAAAACTAATTTTTCTACTCTAATAACATCGAAATAATTATATACAATGCTTAAAGTTAATTTCAACTTCCTTTTTTTTATAAAATTTGCCACTGTGCAGCGCTCTCTTAATAATTAATATCATTTTGACCTTTTTCAACTTCATACTTCTTCTAACACCCACTGATTCACCTACACACTCACTCACATTCTTTTTTACTCAAACACAGAATTTAAAATTTATTAAGGTAATTAAAAAGAAAAAAAAAAACGAAATCCTTTAAAGATACAACGCACAATTGCATTAATTGTTTGCTTTACGAGTATTTAAGAATTAATTTAATTTGAATTTCATTTTATCGTTTACATTCGTTCAAACATATTTTTACTTGTATTTGTTACTGATTTCTTTCGTTTGTTGCTCTTTAAGCACTTTATGACACCAATTGTTGGTTAGTTGGTACGTCTGTCTGTATTTCTTGAAGTTTGTTTCTTTTTTAATACCAGTATACATACATCCATCCATTTATCCCTCCGCTCGTACCTTTCTTATCATCATGTGTTGTTTTTTTTTTTTAGTTTTCGTCTTCCTTTTGTTGCAGTTAAAACAAGTTTGTTTATTTTTTTCTATAACAAAAATTGTGCAAAGACACAGTTTTTTTATACGATATAAAAACTTTTTTTGGACTGCGTAGAGCGAGAGACGCAAACAAACCCATAAAAGAAATCACACACCGAGTCATAATCAAATGATTTCTAAAGACCTGCAATTTACACATAATTTATTATGTTTTTGTTTTCAGTTTTATTTTTTTCTTTTTAAGTTGAAAGCTTGTTTGTTTGTATTAGTTGAGTGAAATTATTATGACCTTAAGTCATAGAAGTCTATTAAAACTTAATCACTTAGCATTAAAGAAATAAGTAGATTTATTATTTGTTTCAATATAAAAATGGAAAAATAGGAGATTTAAAAAATTTTAAATTATATTTTAATGTAATTTAAATTAAATTAAATAAATCTTGGTTACAGATATTATCTCACTTGGCTTGGATTAGAATTATAAACGATCCCAAACTGATTCTCATTTTGATATAATGAATTATGATGAATTCTTCAATGTAAACTGTCTTTGTCTTTTATTCTTCAATATTTTTGTTGCAAGTATTTCTTAATTTCAAAATGATTTTGACAGAAGATTTTCTCCGACAAGCTAAAACTTTGGAAAGACTTGATTGATTCCTATAAGAATGAATCGAGTTTAAAGCCGATTAAAGAGCTGTAAGCTTATTCTTTAGGTAGAAATATTAGGCATTAAAAGGATTTAGGTTCTACATGATATATGGTACCGATAATCAAGCAGCTAACAAATCTCACTCGGCTATCTATACGTCTTTTAACAAGGAGGAGAGACATTCTAACTCTAGAAATTTGAATGACCCGAAAACCACATACAAAGCAATACTGTTATGGATCAACTGGGTAGAATCGGTTCACTGTTAAGGCATGAAGAGATCGAAATACTAAATGAGATATTTTCTTATATATATAATCTTTTTTAAATCTCTTATTTTATATTGTACCAACCATTGAAATAAAAGGTACTTTTTCGACCATAATTACTCCAGTTTCGCCAAGATATTTTAATTACAAATATTTACCATCAAAATTTTAGCGAGATATTCAGCGGATATTAGTAGTCTTTTAATCAGTACACGTTTGTACAAATAACATAGAAGCTAATAACATGGAGAGCTAAATGAACTATCATCTTGTTAAATATTTAGAATCCAACAATTTATACAGATTCCGATGAGGTCGATCTGTGGAAGACTTGCTAGCCTTCCTTTTGAAACCTTAATAGACTCTAAACATATTTGTATTAAATAATTTTAGAAAAATAGTACTTGGAATTTTAAAATTTCAGCAACACAGTAAAGAAATTAATTACAATTCTTTCTTCCGTTATAATAATATTTTAGTAGGAAGCTTTCGCTTATGAATGTGGAATAGACTGAATTCCTAAAATAATTCTCAATATGTCTGGAAACAAAAATTTAATTAGTAAATTTTTCGCCAGCGACACTTTGAAATAGTAAATTTTTGAGTCTTTGTTTCTCCACGAAGTTTACTCCTCTATATTAAATATTGATAAACTCAAAATTATTTTTCCCATTTGGAAAAATTTTTTACGAAGGAAGAACAATTGAATACGTTTTTCTTAAAATTATATTCTCCGGAAATATTTTTTTTTTTTAACCAAAAGTATGTAAATAATATCATATCAAATTGTACCAAATTAGCCGTGGTAATACCACGATACCAACAGATATAAAAATGTACCTAAGAAAATATTATTGTACTATATTTGTTAAATTCCTCTCTGTATCTTTTTTGATTTTCATGAATAACTTATTAAAAATTACCTCAAACCCAATATATTATTTTGCGGATGGCAACCAAATTAGACAATCGTATTAATTTGATTATAGACCATGACTTTATAGGGATAATTTCTATGGAATTAAAGTGAACAAATCACTTAATCATAATCTTATTTTGAAACCTGCATGTGGTGAATTGAACTTGATTAATTTTAATGCACTTAAATGTCTTGTCTGTCAAAACCTCCTTCATATCTTGAGGGATAGAAACATTGAGGAACTAGGTTTCCTTTCTATTCTAGATACAAAGTACAGATATCTTAAATGGACCTTTAAGTGCTTGAATTTGGCAGTATAATTCCCATGTAAAGTTATGTTTTGAAAAGCTGGATCCAAAGTAAAGTGCTCAACCTCATAGGAGACCATTAAACACCATCAAAATATTAGCGAGATATTCAGCGGA
This sequence comes from Protocalliphora azurea, assembly GCA_932274085.1. Taxonomy (NCBI): domain Eukaryota; kingdom Metazoa; phylum Arthropoda; class Insecta; order Diptera; family Calliphoridae; genus Protocalliphora; species Protocalliphora azurea. Next base: position 48,141,585 of record OW026523.1, read on the forward strand.
TATTAGTGGTCTTATAATCAGTACACATCTGTACAAATAACATAGAAGCTAATAGCATGGAGAGCTAGATGAACTATCATCTTGTTAAATATTTGGAATCCAACAAAGCAATCGGCAATACGGATTTCGATGAGAACGATCTGTGGAAGACTTGCTAGCCTTCCTTTTGAAATGGTATCGTTCTGTGCATCATTTTAGCGAAAATGGCTCTACATTTTCGAAGGTATTTGATAGATTGTATCACATTGCTTTTGGCGTCGGAAATCATTTCTCTCGGTTCATATTCAGTTTACTCAGATACCGCTCCATACGAGTTGTTATAGATGGGTTTTTTTCACATTATTATAATATTAATTTAAGTGTATCGCACGGCTCTATTCCCTTTTCTTAATGATGATTTATGTATTTCAAACTTCTAACTATCTAATATTTTGCAGATGACACAATATTTGTCATATACCAATACTGTATGAGAGTTACATTATATCCATGAAGCAATTTCTGAATTAGGTCTCGCAAATAGTGTAAATTTTGAAGGTTATGTAATCCAATGTTATATATTAATATGCTATCGCGTGACAGACTCTGTTTTGTTACATAATTTTTGAAACAAAGAGATACTTTGCTTCATTTATATCACTTATATTCGAAGGAAAATCAAATACAACGCTAACGTATAGACCAGAGCTTTGAAGTCTACTTGACATAGTGACTTGACCAGTGACATAGATTTATTGGAGAATTGTCTCTATGTGGGTTGGGTTTCACTGTTCTATCACTATTAAAATGTAAAGTGCTTTGATAAAATTAGAGAACCTGATCCAGACACCTGTTGATGTCTATGCAATACACGTTCATCCATCCCTCTATTCTCCCCTCATATAACATGTTTTTCTTGTACTAAGACAATGCCTTGTTAGCCAATTGCGAAAAGAACGGTTCGAAAAACTATGCCGATGATAACAAATTTCTTTTGGCTGGAATTGAATAATATGGACGTGGACAATACATAGTTCTAACAGGAAGGCGTTACTGACGGACAGCAAACTCCACAATGAACTTTCCCAAGACAATTAGATCTACGCTCCAGAACGACTTGAACTCAACTCAGCCAAAGATTGTAAATTCAGCAGCAGCTGTATCAATCGGAAGTTTTTTCTCCAGGGAAGAACTTACAATGAAAGCAGAGCTGTTACAATAAAACAACATGAACTTTCTGCATGAACGATTTGGGAGTACGTTAATTGGCTACCGAAGCCAAAATAATTTAGGGCACCACTCAAAGTCAGGCGGATTTATGCGACAAACAAACACAGTTTTTTTTTTAATATTTTCCCTATTGGAAAACTGTTTACATATAAAATCATAACGTATTAGATATACACAAGAGATCCATCCTAGATTTTCAAGAAAAACATTTCCATTATTATCAGTACTTAATTAAACGATATTAATTATTTTATAATTAATTGCTTGTTGAGTAGATTTTGAATTTTGCTGAAAGTTTTTGAGATCTAAATATTTATTGTTCTTCAAAATGACACGCAAGGTTATATCCCAAGGTTATCGCTTATTAAGTTAAATATTTAGGTTATAATATCTAGATATTTGGCTTTGGAACTTATTTCCTTTCCCCCAAAAGGAGACTCTAGAATATTTTATATTTCTGTCTTTTTGAAAAAAAAAAAAAAATAGTCATATAAATATTTTTATTTCATCTTCTTATTCGTGTTATGTTTTCAATTCCTCTTCATTTTATTTCTCAATTGAATCAAAAAACACTTTTATCAATTAAATAATAAATAAAAATAGCTCGTGCTAAATTTCATTAAATCTGGTTTGGAAATTTTGTTTCTTTATCTTTGTATTCATTCGACTGACTGTTATGTCAGTCAGTCCGTCTTGTTTTTTTTTTTTTTTTTTATTTGTTTTTTACAGCCAGAAAAAAAATTATTCAATTTTATTAATTTGTTTTTGAGTGTATAATTTATTGTTATTACTTTTTTTCTGTTCATTGTTGGAATTTCAAATATGTTCAGTTGGCTTTAATAATAAAAAAAAAATTGTTTGTATGAATGCAAGTGAGTGTTCGTGTGAGTGTTTCATAGTTTCGTTTATGTTTTTCTCACGCACTTTTTTGACAAGAAAACCAATGAAATAAAGAGAGCAACCGAGAGTAAAAAAGAGTGTTTCTTACAGAGTTGTTTTCGATAACAAAAGAGAATTTTCTCTAATTATGTCTAATTATGTTAATAAACAATTCATGAATTTAATTTTGGTTTCTTTAACTGATGTAGATACCGGAAGGTTTAGTTTTATTAAATTAAAAACTAAACTGTTGAAAATGTTACTCAATTATTTAATTTTTAAGTGATAATGTAAGAAATCAATAAAGAATTAGTTTTTAAGTAAATAATTGAATTGTTTAAAATTTTTTAACATTTCTTTATCATATTTTCTTTTGGATCTTTTGTAGACTCGTTTGTTAAGAAATTACATAAATTTGCTGAATAAATATATGAAAAAGACACACTCCCTATAATTCCCTTTCCATTATAAATACGAAATGTATATTCAATATGTTTCTATTTTATTTCATTCCATTTCAATTTATTTAATTTTATTGTATTTTACATAAATAGACATTTTAACAAATAAGCATGTCATTGTATTTTAAATTCGTTAGTAATACACGCTTGATTATCAAACAATTTGTGAGATGTACTCGTATATTTTTTTTATTTATTTATTTTTTTTTTTTTTAATTTCATATATTTTTTTATGCTGTAGTTGTTGTTGGGTTTTATATTTTATTTCTTTCTTCTTGTTGAATTTTTATTTCTATATTAAACGCAAAAGAGTGTATAAAATAAAAATATTGTACGAGTAGATAGATATGGTTCGTATGGATGGATAAATGGATGGTTGGTTTGTTGGATGTTTGTAAATCGTATTAATGTATTTTGTGATGTATATAGTCAGCCAGATATACTGACTGACTGAGTGTAGTGTTACTAGACTATTTATTCGTTATATTTAGTGGGGAAATCTCAAAGAATGTATTCTTTGTGCTCTAATTTATTTTACTGTAAAAATTCTGGGGTTGGGGACAAAATTGTATTATTCTGAAGATTTTGGGGATTATTTTTTGCCTGTCTTACCAACAGGATAATTTTTTATATACAATAGTGATCAAAAGACTCCACAAAAATCAAAACATGTGTTATGGTCTGATGAATTCAAAATCAACTTACAGGAATCAATTCAAAGTGTCAGCGTTCTACGTTCTATAAGAGAAAAATTGAATCCTAAGTACACATGGTTCAATTTATCATATTATTGATAAAATGGCGGCCTCAATCTACAGATATTTTTTAGCTCTGTAATGCTTCCTCGGAATCGGAAATGCCCTTTTCATGGACATTCCAGCACTATAACGATCCAAAACATACGGCTAGGATTGAAATAGATTAGAAGAGAAACAACTCAATATAATATTGATGCCACCACAATCACCCGATATCAACTTGATTGAGAACATTTGAATGATTGTAAAACGTAATAATGATTATAAAGCATTATGGAATGGTGATGAACTTTCATGAAATTGAAGATGCAGTGGAATGCTATTACCAACAACATATCGGGTGTATGCATTAATTCCTATCGTTTTTTAACGAAAAGTTAATGTTATTCTCAGGATAAAGTTACAACGTATTTTATTCAAATTGTTGTCTATCCGGTAGCTATGACTTTTTCTTATCGGTCAATTTTCCAGGTTGCCGGGATTCACATATGATTTTTTGTGCTTTAGATTATCATAATGGATAAGCCCATAATAATTAAATGCAGAAACGACTTCGTTTTATGACACTGAAGCAGCATATCAGACATGCAAAATTGCTTTTCAACGTCCCTTAGCTTGTTTTTGTGTAGCAACCAATTTTCATGATATTGAATGAATCCAAGTGCTTTCAAACTTCGAAATCATCAGTTTTAATTCATTGAAACCACTCACAAAAAGTTAGTTAAGCTAAAACATAATTTACGTAAAAATCCACTAAAATACGATGGCTTTTCGCAGCAGTTTTCCTCAAAAAATAATAATGAAATAAAAATTTCCTCAAATGCTCCTTTTTTGGTACAAAACTCTCCATACTTAAAGTTTTAAAAAAATGTGTTATTTACGTTTCAACCGAATGACACATGCTAAATAAGAAATCCAAATGGCAGTACTTTCACGTCATATAGTTACCAAAATTAACACCAAATACTTGTAATGCATAAGATAAGTTTGGAAGTGATAAGAAACCAAATAAGGAACATTTAATGTATTTTTCTATATTTTCCCTCAATGCTTGCAATATTTGCATTAAGGTAGTTATAGTAGTTTTCAGTAATTTTTAGTCAAAAAAATATATATATTTTATTTTTAATTAGATAAAAAAATTAACATTTTTAATTACTAAAACAAAGAAAAGCAATTACTTGAAATATTGATTTTCAGAAGAAATTTTAATATATAATTTCATTGTTAATAAGACTAGAACGTAATATTTCTTAGTTCAAACTTAATTAACTAAAAATAAGAATATGTATCTCAATTTATTTCCTTACAATGATTTTATTCTTTAAAACCCTGTTCAGTGTGCACAAAAAGTAGCGTTCAATGTCTTTTCAGTTTACAAAACAGCACAAAAAGAAAAAAATAAAACAACCATCAAACATACTTTCCGTACTACAAATAAACGTACATACATGTTACATATACATACATACAATCAAACACGTACTTATAGATACAACTACTGCTACTTTTAGTATCGTACTCTTTGAAACGAAATAAGTAAACTGACTACAGCAATAACAAAAACAATATACAAAGTAGAAAAAATTAAAATATTTCTTCTTTTTTTTCAGGGGTTTTTGTTATTTTGTTATTGTTTAATATATTAAAATATATTATTTAATTTTTTGTTAATGTTATTTTTTAGATTTCAATAAAAAAATTGTTTTCAGGTCGTAAGCAAAATCAAAAAGAAAAAAAGCCCACTGATTTAATAGGAAATATTTGTAAAAAGTTTTAGTATCTACAAAATAAAAAATATTTTCAAAAAATAAAATAATAACAAAAATAAATAAATAAATAAATAAATAAACAATATAAAACAAAATAAAAAATCTATTCTTTAAGTTAGTTGATTGTTTATTTAAATTTTAAAACGAAAACATTTAAGTGATAAGAATTTTATTTATTTTTTTTTTTGTACTTCTTTGTATTTTTTGTTAACTCTTAAATGAATGCTAGTGGTGGTGATTTTTACTGAGATTTTAAGCTACAAAGAGCAAATGATTTTAAAGCAAAAAAAAAAAAAAAAAACACAACAGCTGTTTGTAAACAATCTTAAAAATTAAAATATAAAGACACATTGAGATACTTTTAATGTTTGTTTATTGAGCAAATTAACTAAAGTTCAAATTTTGTTTGCAAAACCCCTGAACTAATAAACAATTTTAGGTTTTTATTTAAACTCTAATAAAAATTAAATAATAATAAATACCCAAAGATAAAAGTAACTTTTAAATTTGTATCCCATAGTTAAAAATTTGTATATGCAACTTAAATTTTTGCTGTTTTTTCCATAATGCCAACAATTATGTTTTCTCTTAGTTGTCTACAACTCTCACTCCCTCTCTCAACACCATTTATTTTTTGAGAGAGCATGTGTTTGCCATGCAAATCACAACATGCTGAAAACAGCTGATTGTCAGGGACTGACGTCTGTTTGGGTTGTTTACGACTTGTTTAGTTTGTTTTGAAATACATTTCTGTGGTGTATCATTAAAGTTGTTGATTTTTTGCAGTTTGTTTATACAAAAAAAATAAAGATACTTATATATGTTCTCATTTGCTCATGTATGCTCTCTTAAAAAGATTTGTTTTTTATTAAATAATTTTACATTGTTTTGTGGCTCTCAGTAACCTTCTCATAATTATGCTCTTTATTAAAAAAAAATAAACCTGTATAAATATCTCATACTATATTTTAGTATCTGTGTGTATGCTTTTGGTTTTAAATATGTGTGTTTGTGTGCTTGTTTAGTTAAGTAGATATTTTAATTGTATGGTTATGCCTTGTGCTATCTGCTGTGGTTATTGTAATTTGTGTGATTCAATTGTTATTGTTGTTGTTTTATTGTATATACATACGTATATACATGTTTATATGCATAACTAATGCGTATCTTACAGATACTTAATAAGGTTAAATGAAAATTGCAAGTTTGTTTTTTCTATTTTGGAATATTTCTTGCTATAAATACATTATTATTTATAATTAAACACTTTTAGATTGCTTTTTTATTTTATTTTATTATTATTATTATTTTTTTATTTTTTTGCTTAATTATAAGCCACAACCAATAGAGAGAAAAAAAACAAAACAAAAAGTAAATATATTAAATTTCAAGTTTTTTTTATTTATTTATTTTATAATGAAAATTTTTATTGTCGTCTTCGTTATACCTTTATTTTTACATATAAACTAATATAACACAGAGTATACATATATACATATTTATTTATACATACAAGTTTCTATGTCCGTCCATCTGTCTGTAAGTAACAAGCATGTTCACACAATAAATAACTTCCGGCACATTTTTTTACTTAAAATTTTTTTGTGTGTGGGGATGGATCTTCAATAAAAATATAATTTTTATTAAAAATACAAAAACAATGTATTTGTTGTTGCGGTTTTTTTAAACAAAAATGTTTTATATTTATAAATTTAACAATAAAACAAGTATTAAACTCGTCAGTTTTAATTCAAATTTGTGTTTTAAGCGTTGCCAAGATGCAACCACACAACAAACCATCAAAAGTAAATTGTTCCAAAAAACAACAACAGTAACATCACGCCAAGGTGCGGTCATTACACCTTTTTCTGCTACATTGAGAAATACAAAAATATAATAACAACAAAAAACTACGGGTGTAAAAACTGATTTGAGGCCAATTTTAAGCTATTTAGGTTATTTTTTTTATTTAAATTTGAACATTTTTTTTTCATTGGTTATTAACTAAAAAAGGACAATATAAATATTTTTAGATTTTCTGTAAGTAATTACTGGAAGCTTATTATAGTTTTAGTTAGTACCCAGCGGTTCTAAAGGTGCCAATTTTCCCTTTAGCACTAGATATATAATTACTTAGACGAATCACTAGTTACTTTTGATAGTGCAAGTTGTTGATAAATGACCACCTTCTGCATTACATTTCGCTAGCCAAACAAGTAATAGAGAATGTTTAATGTTTTAATTAGAAAATTTAATATTATATAAAATGTAGTGCAATTGATGGCTCTTCGCCTTCAGAAATTTAGGTAAATATATGCCAATTCATTAGAACTATTAACTTACTGAATTCACTATTAAAATGTAAAGCAGTTAGTGGCTAAGTGGCAAAATTTAGATAGTATTTAGTAGATACACTATGGAAGTGTAGTGTAATTCTTGTCATATATATATATATATATATATATATATATATAATTTTACCTAATTTATAAAAGATATTTTTAAGGTATGAAATCGAAAATAAAAAATAGATAATTGATTATAATACTTATTTCTGTATATACTTTATTAATAAAAATTTTTAATATCAATCATTTTAGTTGTTGGCATAGGTAATTTGACTAACTCATTTAGACTTTAAATGAAGAAACTACTTCTGATTTAATTATTAAATAAAAAATTATAACAAAAATAGGTGTATGATAAGTTAAATACGTTTTTAATCTAAAAGTTGTTAAAAGGTAGAAAAGTTGTTCTGAATACTTAGATTAGGATCCCAATAAATATAAAGTAAAAGTAAGCAAGAAAGTTATTGTATTCCTTGCCTGACCATACCCTACATCATTATACATACACGTACAAGTAATTTTCTGGGAATGTCTTATAAAATCTGGCACCGTGCTTTTTGTATAAATAAAACACATTTGTTACAAATATTATCGTTATACAAACACTTATGTAATTTGTGTACGTTAAATGATTTAGGGAAATGAACTTCGTATGGGCAAAATTGTCAATTATGGACTGATATTCATAAAATTTGGAATATTGATTGAAATATTGAAATAATGACCAATCATAACTAATTTCGTCGTTATATCGAAATAATTATATGTGCGAAATTTCATAAAATTTAAAATGGCGACTAATACTTTAAACAAAAGGTATACATGCACTGTCAGCCAGACGAACATCGAACATTGTTTCTTAAAAAATGATACTTTCTTTAGTTAAAAAAAAATATTTTGTTTTATTTTTCTTTCATAAAAATAATAATATTTGGCACAACTTTACACTTCATACATTCAACTGATTGTTAAATTATCACATTTTGTCTAAATAAATAATATAAAAATTATAAAGTAATATTTTTAAATTATCAATTCGCTAACTACAGGTAATGCAGAAATTCGGCACTTGTGTTTTACTATACGTTTTTGGCACAGATGGTGGATAAATTACAACAAACATTCATATGAAATTCAAAACACCACATAGCACAATAAAGAGATCAATAGCTCATTGGTTAATGTGCATTCCTACAAACCAGAAGGTGAGAGATTTAAGGCCAGCTGAGGACATCGATGGAGAAAAATGTAAAATTAAAACATCGGAAATAAAAAATAAAAATAAATTAGTAAAATTAATAAAATAAATAAAACTAATTATTATGGCGATTAGATTTTAATTAATACAACATAATAGTACAAATATTTTTTTAACTTTTTCCTCCTAAATACTAGAATTTTCGTTACTACTGAAAATGCTAGTGACTTGTTATGATGGTAGTGCTAGTTTCTTATGAACAGTGTAATGTGTAGCATCATACTAAATTCGAAATTATTAGTGAATTGTTGAGCATACTATGCCAGTTTATTATTTATGAAGATATTTTTAGCTTCATAGTACCTTCCAAATTGATTACCCCCAATAACATTTCCATGTTAAATTCACAAGCTATAAACAGAAGTAAGTAGAAGTTCTTAAAGAACTAGTTCGGTAAACCTCTAAGTAAATATAAAATACCTATACATATATGTATACATAAATGTTATTTTTGTTTCAAGTCTTAATTTTATCTTGACGTTTCGGTGATTGATTGCATATGTTTAACACGTGCTGTATTAGCTATAAAATTTGAAAATGATTTTAAAAAGAAAAACGTTTTCTTTTTTTTTCTTAAAAATTATTCAAATCTAAAATGAGTTCAAAACTAATCAAATTTAAAAAATTTTAATCACAATTCGAACTATCCGTCAATCAAGCCTGGGGGTAAGACTACATTTTTAATTAAATTACTTTACATGTAAATGTAATTGACTATTTTCAATAGCAATTACATGTAATTGGAAATAATTTAAAATTAAATGCTATTGAAACGTTATTGAAAAAATTCAACATTCGACTTTTATTTGAAGTAATTTTGCAAACTAAATGTAATCACTAACCCCAAGCCTGCCGTCAATATAATTAGTTCTTATATTAAAATTATTCTTACACTGGAAAAAATGACATTGCAAAATCGATACAGCATGGTGGTTTTGTAAAATTCTCAAATCAATTTAAGAATATAGATAAATTTTGCTTAAACCTAAATATCTCTTAAATTAAAGGAAATAACCTACACATGTAAGCATATTTTTATAAGGATTTACAAAGACTATCTATATGCATTTTTTTTATATTCAAATCATAAATGTTTTTTGGCAAATTAAAAGAAATAATAATAAATACATACCCACGCACATTGGTCGAAATCACTGATCCAGTGCCATTTAATTCAAATTTTGAAAGATTTAAATCGATAAATATGTTTTTGTGTACAAATTACGAATACTTCAATAAGTAAATTGACATTTTTATTTTTGTTTTGTTTTAAATATTCGCAAAACTCTAAGAGGTCCAAAATAGCATTTGTTACAAAAATTGTATTGAAAGAAAATAGCGCATATTTACTCAGTGTATGTTTGTTGTCGTTTTATCGAAATCGATTATGAATTTTAAAAACTAAAGTTTTTTTTCGGAAATTGAAGATATATATTAATTAGAGAATGAATGTTTATCTAATTTTACAAAAATTTATTGCAGAAAGTAATCTCTAAAGTGTAATGCTCTACAGTTTCGTGGACTGCAACCTTTGTTTATTTATTTATTAATTTACTTCTTATACATAGTGAATGTTCTCAAATGCACACTTATTTTATCAAAGTACAAATGAATTTTATTTAATTATAAATATGTGTGCCAAATTTAATGAAGATCGTTCCGTAATTGATCATAGTTATCACTTTAACGTGAATAACTCCCATATAAACCTTAGTATTATGATTATATTTGACATAAACAACTTTTATATAAGAAGAAAGAAAAGTGAGAAATTTTCTGAGTATCGGTCCATAATTAGCTATAGCTCCCATTAGAGTGATTTCTCACTTTCAGAAATCTCTAGAGTGCATATAAAATAATATTAACATAATATTATGACTCATATATGTTAAAAGGGGCGTGGAATATGGGTGGGCATTCAAGTGGTCTGGTATATCTTATTATTAATCCAATAATATGTACTACATACGGCCTATATATCATATTTATAAGTTCTAAAATTAGAAGGTAACATTATCGTAAATATAGCAACATAGTTGTGCCAAAGTAGGCGTAATGGGGGAGTTGTTCTCAGTAAAGAAAATAACACGTTTTAGTCGAATTTGTTGTAATTCGCTTCATCAGTAACATGAATAATAACTGTTTTTAAAAAGTAGGCGTAAAATGTGGCCGTGGTGGTGTTCTATTAAGCTCAAGCAAAGCACAAGTTATGTACCAAACAGTTATTTAAGAAATTCAATACAAATATTAATACGTCTAGTTCGTTATTATCCAGTTTGGAATTTAATTCCGCTAGACCATTTTTTATTTTATGTATTTTTTATTTAGATATCTTCTTCGGTTCACAAGTTACAGAATTTAAAAAATAGCGTTTTGGGACCACTGTGTACCGTCCGTTTACAACATTTAAACATACGGAATTGAGACATAATGTTATTTATTAATATTATTTACTAACACTGAATGCAATGTACAAATTGAACACATACTAAGTAGATACTATGTTAACACCGAATGATGTCATTTTATACACGGATGTGGTCAATATTTTTCTGCGTACATATTCCGAAAATGTACAAATTGTTCCTTCTTCTATTTTTTTTCTTAATTTTTCTTATGGAGGGTATACGATCACTTAAAAAAAAATTTTTTTTGGACGCTTAATCATTTCAGCGCGAAATTAGATTAATAAAACTTCAATAGTCACTTGAAATTGGGTAATTGAATGATTTTTTAATTTTGCATAAAAATAAAAATTCGTATATCGTGTATCCTTTATATGATGGGATATTTATCCACTTTTTGTAAATTAATGATTTTCTTTCCTATGAAATATTAAGTGAAGTTAGGCAAATTTATGATACCACTTTTTGAAAAATCTATGGATTACAATCTCAGTTGGATGACACGCCCAGTTGTAAGAATAAAGTTTGTTACCTTTTAAGCGAAACTAGAAAAATAAAACAACTGTAGGTTAAATTATATTCCAAATATGTACTATATTCCATTTTTTGATCACTATTATTATTATTATTTTTATTATTATTATTATTATTATTATTATTATTATTATTATTCTTATTATTATGATTATTATTATTATTATTATTATTATTATTATTATTATTATTATTATTATTACTACTATATGAAATCATATTCATCACTAATTTGCAAGTCGTTTGTCACATTTCGACACATCTGGACACCTCTGGAATAACATATCTAAACTTTAAATTATAAAGCCAATTCTCTTTTTAGCCGCGGTTTTCGTTATTGCCATTCTTTTTTTATTTAATTAATTGAACCATATGAAAGTTTTTCATATCTTGATTGCCTAATTCGATGTTATTCGAAATGTATTTATACGTAAAGAGCTGTAATATCGGTACTATAGTCTTTCGGTCTTGCATTCAATCAATATAATATTATCTCCTTTCAGAGGACAAAAGAAAATATTTCGATTATGTTCAAGATTTCGATGAGAACTGAAATAGTATAAAACGTTGGTAGGCATCCATAGACCTCAAGGGCGGAGGCAAAGCATTCGTTATTTTCAAACAACAACGACAACAAAGAGCATAAAACACAACAAATAATTCAGTTTATGCTAACTTTTAACAAGATATGTACAACAAAGAGCGTAACTTTCAACAAGATATGTACAACAAAGAGCGTAACAAAAGAAAACATAAATTGAAATTAAATTTAATTGAATGAAATATCCATTTCGTAAAATAATATTATTTAATATTTAATAACAATATATTTATTTCATTTTTAGCAAATTCTCTTTATTTTATAGAATTTTCTAAATATCAAATTCAAAGAAATTACTTTCTAATAATTTTATTTACATATTTAAATATTTATCTATTTTATTCAGGAGTACTAGGAACACTTTGTTATACAGGTTTCAATTCAATTGTAATTATTGACATTTTATTTATTCCAGAGAAATTTATCTTTTATTGTTTTAATAAAAATCATATACATTTATAAATTGATTGTGAAGAAAATAATTTAAAATAAATTTAGTTAAACAAAAAAATTTAAATAAATAAGTTTTATAACATTATTCCAATCGAAATTTTAAACATTTAATAATTTCTTTAAAATTCAGATTTCTATATCAAAATTCCAAATATATAACAAATTATATTTTCATGTTAATATTATCAAAACAATACATTTTTTTATTTTTTTTTATTTTTTATTTTAATTAATAACTAATATTAAATATAAACTGTAAAACGGTTTCTCGTGTGTCAAAAAGTCGGAATAGATAAAATAATGAACTTGAACAATTGTTAAGTAAATATTTAATTGTTTAGCTAATAAATTTCATAACTATAAAATGTGTTTTATTATTTAATAGACGTATTTATTTATTTTAACAACTGTTTGTATTTTTGTATTTTTATTGTTAATACAAGTACTGAAATTATTTATTACAAGCAGTCACCAAGTGAATCAAATTTTACATGAAAGCAAAAAAAGTTACAGCTGATTCATCTACAAGTTGAAAAATAAAATTTATTAGTTACTTGTAAAGTACAAACTTTATAAACGAATGACGGATGGATAGATAGATGTATGGTTAGAAAAATGGGTCGGGTAGGGGGCTCTGATAAAGTGAACGACTGACTACTTACACTTTAACCACTATTGTTGTTGTTGTTGTTGTTGTTGTCATACACTTTTTCCAATGCTATTTGTTGTAACAATCAGTTTAAGTTTAATATTCTTGTTTGGCTTGTGTTGTTGTTTTTGTTTTTTGTCGCTGTTGTATTGCTAGCAACTCTCATACTTGTCGTATCTTTAGGGTTGTTTACAAATTTATTCATGGTACGAGTTAAAAAAAAAAAAAATATATGAAGTACAAACAACCAACTCTAGTGCCTAGTACCTATTTGTATCTGTGTGTATGTTATTTATATGCATGTAGTTTGTGGTATGATAAATTCTGTATACAAAAGTCTGTGGTTATAATTTTTTTTTTTTTTTTTACTACTATGAATACGTACTTAAAAAACGTTTGTTTATATTTACGTATGAATTTGCTTGCATTTATCATTTGACGTAGTTTTTTTTTTATTGTTCAGCATTATTTTTTGTGTCTGTTTCTGTGTAAAAATATTGAAATATTTTATTGTTTATACTAAGTCATAAAGCTAGAAGAAATTTCTCCAAATTTCGCTTTTTTTATTTTTTATATACCAGAATGGTTATAGCGCTCAGTGTTTTTAATATTGCGTGACGTTTTTTATTTTCCACATTCAGCTTTATTAACATTATGAAGTAATTTTTTCAATTTAAATTTAAAAGGCATTTACGAAAAAGTGTTATATATGTAATATAATATATATGTAATATAATATATATATATATATATATATATATATATATATATATATATATATATATATATATATATAAGGTCATATTAAAGAAGTAGATAAAATTTAATACTATTGAGATTTAAAATATGTGTACTATTATTGATTTAATTCTGAAAGCATTTGTTTTTTTGTATTTTTAAAATATATTAATTACATTTTTTCCACCAATTAAAAAGAAACCATTTCGTTAACTAATAATTTAGTAGGATTATAGAATTAAAATTGTTTTTTTGCAACTCTTTTTTCTAAAAGAGTATTTTATGTCCTTAAAAAATGCTCTGGAATCGGAAAATATACCCTTAAAATTAAAAAAATATGGTCTTAAAATAAGTTTTTTTCTTGAATTTCTACCAATTCATAATATTATGTTTTTACTGAGTTGAAAACAAGATATTTTGAATAAAAAATGTTTATACTGACTCGTTTTCATATAGTCGAATTTTCAGACATTTTCTTTCACACATAAATTCTTACCAATCATTATTTGACCAAATATTAAAACAATTTTCTTAACAATTAATTCAATTCACTGGTTTCTTTATTTTTCACATTTTTTTCTTAACAATTTTAGTTGTTTATAATAAACTTAATGTAATTTTTCGATAAAAATATTCACTTTAAATGGATAATATGGAGGCTTTTCGTTTTATCCTAAACACATCGCAGAGATAAAAATTATTAGGGAATTGGATTTAAAAAAAGTATGTGACAGTAAAAAGACCATTTATCTAATGGCAAATTATGTAAAAAATTGTATTGGATTCATAATATGCAAAATTTAGTGCAATATATGCAAAATTATACTCTTGGGTATAAAATATGCAAAAATATGCCATTTAAAGTGCTAAGCTGTGCTTTCAAACAAGGTTTTTTTATGCTGTAACAAATCAATGCAAAAATCCTTAAAATTGTCTGAAAGTATAAATAACTAACAGTTTGTTTCATTTAAGCCCAGCAAAAAAATGATTTTGCATAATTTTGTCTATATCTATATTAGAAAGCTTATAGCCTTAAAGAAAAGAACATCCAAAAGATGTTCGGAAATAATAAAAAAAACAACACTGAGCATTTAATATGCATATGTCTTTTTTATGTTTTCCCTTAAAGCTCTTAAGAGCCGCAAATGTTTGGATATTTGCAATTTTACTTATTTCATTAAAACTTGTTTTTCAATAACCTTTAGTTCATAAATATTTTTTGTGTTAATTAGAAAATAAAATAAACATTTTTAATTATTAAAACAAAAAAAGTAATTGCTTGCCTAATGAAGTTGTACCTACTGCAAATTGGATTTAAGTATTATGTGTTTTGAGCACCACTCTAAATGCAATTTTTTTTCGATGTTCCCATCTTAAATGAACACCATTTCATAAAATTTTGTGTCCTCGAGGGCTATATCAAAGGGTTTTTGAATTATTTTGTTTCATCCATTAGAACAATATGCAATATTGGTATGAATGGTCTTTGAGAGGTGTATTTAATGACGTAAAATAATTTCCGAGCATGCCCTATCCTATTTTTTTCAATTTCTTTCATTCATTTTCACTCATAAAAATACTTCAAAAACGAAAATCAAACCAACTCTGAACTATTTTTATTTCACTTTGGAATCGCCAAAGTTTAAATTATTCTTGTTTCTCGATGTAATTTATAAACATCTTTTAGTTTTAAAACAAATCATTAATAATTCGAATGTTTTTCGAAATGTAATAAATTGTTTAATAAACAAGTTTATGGAATTTTACCAGCAACAGAAATATAAAAGGTAAAAAATTAAAAAACAAAAAAAAATTATATATTTTAATTTACAATTTCAATACAGCTTACACAAAAAGGGTTAAAAAATCTAGTTCATGAAGTTTTATATTTAAAACTCGTATAAACGAAATATCTGCTTATGTTTGTTTAGTACTTTGTATCTTTTTTGTTACATACAACCTAATTTTAAAAATTTTATAACAATCAAAAAAAAGAAAAGACTACAAATTATTTATTTAAATGTCTCAAAAACTCAATTAGCCTTCAAGCGAAAAAAAATAAAATAAAAAATACTAGTAACAAAAAATATTGTATATTCAATTATATTTCTTGGGTTTAATTTTGTTTGTATGTATGTATATATGTATGTATGTATGTATGAATGCTTGTATGTATTTATTTATAGTTTGTGTAAATGTGCCTAAAAAAATATCTAAATAAAATTTTAGCTATTAACAAAAAACAAAAGAAATAGAAGCCCAAACAATAACAACAAACATTAGGTAATAAAATTAAAAAAATAAAATAAATACAAGTAATAAATACGACTACAAAAACAACACACAATAAAAGAAGAATAAACAACAACAACAACAACACCAGCAATAGCAATGTCTACGATAAGAGCAACCATAAAGTGAAGACAATATTTAGACAACAAAAAAAAAACAGCCAAATGGAATTTCCGATTTGGGAACGTCCAACAACAATAATAACAACATTATGCTGCACAGCAGAGATTTTACGGACAATAAACAATGAAGAAATAACTAAACGAAATTAAAAGGAAAAAAATAAAACTTATTTCCATCTTTACACTCAATCAGTGTTGCCAAATTTAATACGTGCATCAAAAATGTTCAAATTTTAAAGAGTTTGGAATATTATATAAAATAAATCTATTTTTATATATTTAAGCACTTATTTAAATACAATGGACAATAATAGGGTACATAATATGATAAAAAATACTCATGTTACTTGTTTGAAAAACGGCAATCCTTGGAAATAATGCAGATACCAATGAAAATTTTTTTACACTAATAATGACCACTAATCATAAAAAAAATAATTTTTGAGCAAGTAAAACTCTATATAAAATCTTTTTATATTAACCAATTTGTAGAAAACATTATGGAAAATCGAAAATAAATGTTCATTTATGAAACACATACATATATAAATGGAATTTAAAACACAGTAAGACTGCCTGTTTTTAAAACAAAAACAAATTTTGAAATTTTGTTTTTGTTTTAAATGTAAGTTAGACAAGTCGTTTTTGCGCTCGTGTTATAAAAACAGGCAGTTAGCTATCTTGTTAATATTTTACATCGAAATAAAAAAATTAGAAAAATAAAATATCAAAATAATATATTTCTTCTTTAACGTTTGAATTTTAATATTTTAATAAACTATTCTCTCCTGTTTACATTTTTAGCACGATGGGAATCAGTATAGATACGTGGTTATTAAAGTTTGTTATTAAATTTTGAAAAGCTTGTGTATTTTTTTTTTTTATTGTTCCAAACTGATAAAAATTCTTCATTTTAGAGCAACATTGTATACAGGGTGCAATTCCTAATCGATTTCAAGTTTCAGTAGTAATCCTTACGGAATATGCAAAAATAAACTTTATTTTTGTCATAAGATATAAAGAAATAGCTTTCATTTTTGTAAAAAAAAAAAAATAGTACCTCACCATACTAATTTCAAAATGTTGATTTTTACAATTCATCACAACTAAAAGACGAATTAAAATAATCAAAAAATAAAAATTATTCTAGTTATTTTGGAATATATTGGGAATCATAAGATGTTTTCAAACAATTACGCCTCCATTATGGAAATTATTTGCAGTCAAAAAAAAAAAAAAAAATTAAAAATTCAATCATAAAATTAAAAATACTGATGATTTTAGTTTTCATAAACTCTCGCCATTCGAGCAAACTTTTTGCGCAACATGGTAATGAATCAACGCATATTTCATGTAATGAAGGACAACTAAACAATACTCTCGACCTATTCCTCACCTCACAACCAAAGTCATATGACATTTCTGAGGTGAGTTTTCATTACAGAGATATAGAGAGAGAGCATTTAGATTCGAGGTGAGATGAAGTGAGATATTTATATCGGTATCTAAATATGCTAAATATATTCCTTTGAGCTCGGAACGTTAAAAAGATTTTACAAATCAAGACAAGTCTTTTCTTCGCAAGTTAGCATATGTATGCAACATGTGCAACCTTTCAACTCATAGGAACGTTTGCAATTCCTTAAAAAGGTAAAGGATTACAACCCTGAAAATGATCGCCCAAAAGTAATTTGTTCTTCGTTTTCTAAAATCATGTAGGTTGTGAAAAACTACTGACTTCTCAAATAATTGGAGTCTAAAATTAAGGTTCTTGATTCTTTCATTCCTTATCGAAATTTTTCTAGGATCACCCTATATGATACGGAATCTCTTTAAATGAGTTCAAGATCAATTCAAGAGTAGATCAAGGTTCTATTATTTTTCTACTATTTTTCATATTTTTCTTAATGAGCTTCTATATCATCTAGTCGATGATAGTTTTAATCGGTGCTTCACTCCGCATAATCTTCTTATAGTGAAAGGATAAAGTACGCAGCGACGAACGTCAATTGGCTGCTTTTGTTTTCTCACACGGACGTGCATTCTATACAAAAAAATTGAAACAAATTCAAATTTATGACACTGTTTTAAAATTAATTGCTAATCCAACTCAAAATAAAATATAACTCTCATACATGCGCCTATACTTCAGAATCTATTTGTCAGCCTCTTGCCGTGTGCAAGAGATCGAAAATGCGCTTGTCGATACTACATTGGAATGAGTTCTATTGAAATTAGGGAACTTATTACTGATACCTGCACATAAAAACGTAATACACGTTCCTCTAGAAGAGCTCATCTATTTATTATCAATTAGCCAGTGGATGGCATGATACATTATAGAAAATTCATTCTTTTTTGGTTCAGTTCTTAAGTGAAATAAATTCCATACAGAATTTTTCGTCGCTTGCAATCTAGGAATATATATAACGAATGTTCATAAACACTACCCCTTTATCCACCTTCCTATAACCTATTCTCAGTCAATTTAAATAGACGTCATCATGGAATTTTTAGCCCATAAATCATTATTGATTCTAGTTTTCAAGATAAACCATTACATAGAAAATTGATGAGGTTGCGGCACACATTGCAACTTATCTCGAAAACCATATATGAGATACAGAACATTTTATTTATAACATATACAGATTAATGTTAAAAAAGAAAAAAAAAGAATTTTTAAAAAAGTAAAATTTTGAAAGAATATTTATTTTTTCGACACTATTTATTACCAAGGCTATTGAGCAGATTAAAAAATTTATTTAGAAAAATTATTTATAGGCTTAGAGCTCCATAATAATGTTTATCTAAATTTACTGAAAAATCTCGTGTGGCAAAGAAAAATATATTCCTTTTTCGCTCTGCGTAATTGGAATCTTATAGTTTGAGAAGATATAGATCTCCAAAATATTATAGTAATAATTACAGTGAAAGGTATACAAAAGTTATTAATTTAATTGTTCACTCACTGTACTAACTAATGTTTAAAATTTTGCTATACTAATCCACATATATTAAAAACTTATTTTTATTTTTAGCCAAAAAATTTTTTTTATTTTTAAAACATTATTTTTTATTTTTCTAAAATAATTTATAGCACTGTTTTATAACTATCTTATATTATGTTAAACTTGTAATTGGTCAAAGACCCGTACTATTGACATTCACTTAATAACGGTTAAATAAAAAAAAAACATTCAACTAACCACCAAAAATTTACCAATTATAATAAAAACAATAACAAATATAACAACCTCAAAACGTTCTAAAAGATATTAAATGTTAAACATGAAATTAAAATCACTGTGAAAAAAAAACATAAAATAGATATAGTTTTCATTGAAAACAGGCGCTGAGATTTCTTTATAAGATGAAGCCGCTTTTTTATGACCATAAACGTTAAATGAACAGAACAAAAACACCAACAACAATAATAATAGTAGTAGTTAGTGCAAAGAAAAAAAAAACAAAACAAAAACTCAATAATAATATTAACGGAGGCAACCGTGAGCTCAACAATAACAAATGCAAAGATACATACAGAGATATACAATGGCAATAAATGAACAAACTAAAATTACAACAACAATAACATTAGCAACGACAACAACAAAAACAATAAAATCCAAATGAAACTAAAACCAAAGACAGATAAATGTTTACGAGTAGATATTATGTAGATAGATTGTTAGAGTTAGTTATTGAGATACGTTTACCTGCATGCAAAAAAATATATATTTGTAGTTTGGTAAAAACAAAAACAACAACCATGCAAAACTACATAAGTGCAGATACAATAAATGTTTGAGTTTGTAGAGTAGTAGATATATATATATATACATAAATACATACATAAATACATACATACATCCAGCTAAATTGTATTGCATGAAGTTTATTAGGAATTATTCGTTAGTTTGTTGGTTCAAATTTATGTTTTTGTGTGAAGGTGTATGAGTGTGTTTGAAAGAGTAGAGGTCTACTACCACCATCATGATGATAATGATGATGGGGCTCAAATGAAGTAAAGGAACCAACCAGCCAGTCATCCATTCAACAAACTAACGTTCATACATTTGTGTATTTAGCCAAATAAACCAACCGAAACTAAAGCAGCAACGAATAAAGTGTGTAAAAAATGTATCTATAAGATACTAGTAAGCTAGTTGTAACTAAACTACCTTTGAATAGTTTGTTGTTATTGTTGTCTTTTAATATTATTTTTGATTTTGGTAAGGTTTTATTTTTCCAGTTATAACAAAAAAAAGTATAAAGATACAATACACCAGTATCTTTTGAATACGTAAAATTGGACAGAAAATACACACGCATTCTAGAATATGTATTAATATTCTATATAGATATGAGTATTTCACAAAAAATTAACTTAAATTAAACTAACTTAAGTAAGAAATCATGAAATGAATTGTACTCATAATGAAAAGTTTATTTCGGTTCTTTTACTTTCTTGCTTCGAAAAATTACCGTTCTCTTACATAAATTATGTGTTCACTTACTTAATTCCATCCCAGAAGCACTTATTTTTAGAGCAAACGAAAATATACTTTATTTCTAGCTGAAATATGTTACTGATCTATTATCATCATAAATTTGTACAAAAAAAAAATATATATATATATATACATATACTTTTTTTTTTTTTTGATGAAAAAAAGCTGCATATATACTTTATCAACTTCAATTTATAAAATTTGTACTGTTTGTAAGTCAGAGTATAAGTATTTGTTAAGAGTACAAATAAATACACAAAATACTAAAACATATCGTGTTATTGCGTTACACTGAAAGTATATGAATGTCTGCCGATTCATCCGTCCGTCCTTAAGTCTAAATATAAGTAGACAAAAGGTACCTATTATTGCAAGTGAATTTATGGTTTTGATAATAGACTTTATTTTATTTTACTTAACTTTAGTTTAGTTAAAATTTCAAAAACTCATACTCATATGTATAAATAAATCCACATACATACAAACATGAGCTCATATTTATAAAAATGTAGGTATTTATTCGAATACATTCTTATTCATTTTAAAACTCCTATAAAGAGAAAATTGTATATTAAAGTATCGCAATAACAAACTTATCATCAATATATTGTCTTAACTAAGTATTTATTTATACTTACTTTGTATTATTTATTTCTCTTTTAGATATTTGTAAATTTCTAAATAAAATATATTTAAACAAGTTATTGTATTACAATATCTAATAGCTACCCAGAGTTTCGCCGGACTGGTTCCGTAACATCGAATTCGTTAGTTACTAAGAACTACAACTAGTTATTCTTTAACCCACTCGCAATGATTTTAACTGGTTAATTTAACATATGAATGTCATTGCAGGTAACTAATTGGCAACCCTTTGCATTACTATTCACTAGTAGTTTCGATGGTACTGTGAAGTTAAATATATCATTATAAACAATCAACTGGTACAATTTGCATACAAATTCACTAGTAACTTCGAACTACCAGCATAACAAGTCACTAGTATTTTCAAACAATAAAAACAAATGATTTATACCATTTTTCTATTTATTATTTAGTATTTAATTTAATTGCCTTAATTTCCCTTATAATTCTTTTTACAAATATTTTTATTTCTGATGTTTTATTTTAATTTAATTTTTTTCTCAATCGATGTCCTCACAGCCACTAGGCTATTGATCTCTTTATTTAACATTCTGCTATACGCTGTTTTCAATTTCATGTGAATGTTTATGTAATTTATCCACC
Source organism: Protocalliphora azurea (assembly GCA_932274085.1). Taxonomy (NCBI): domain Eukaryota; kingdom Metazoa; phylum Arthropoda; class Insecta; order Diptera; family Calliphoridae; genus Protocalliphora; species Protocalliphora azurea. The sequence goes on from OW026523.1 coordinate 48,163,826, forward strand.
ACCCAGCAAAAACTTTGCTTTCCTGGTAAGCTAGCAGGTATAATTGGAAACAAAAATAAACTACTTATTTTTTCCTGAATAACTGGTTATTTTTTGACTCTAGGGGTACTAAAAAATATGTACCCAAACGAAAACAAAAATAAAAAAAAAACACAAAAATTTTGCCGTCAGTGAGACTCGAACTTGGACCCAAACTAATCATTCGTTTTTACTGACTAACGTCTTATTCAGTACACCATCTAAGCTACAAAAACTCTATTTAGTTTAAAATATCTTTTTAGAAATTTTATTATAATAAACTAACAGCTTCAGAATGGGGTTGAACCAACAACCTTCTGGTTGTTAATCCGGCGCTCTAGCCAGCTCATCCACGTGATTGCAGTATTACTGTGCTATTATACTATTGAGTACTTATTAATGTAATACAGAGCAGGCAAATAATAATGACGCCTCATTACCAAGAAACTACTTTAATAAGTAGTTGTTATTACCGAAAACCAAAAAGTTTTTGCTGGGCATCTATGCTAGTGTAACTCATTATATTATAATGTATGGATTGTAAAGTTGTCCTAAACATAGTAGATTTTTATGAACGAAAAACCAAAAAACAAAAATATATATATATATATATATATATATATATATAGCTAAATAGTCATAATATTAATTTATAAATAGTAGTCTTTAGTATACTGGGATATTATGCGTTTGTGCTGATGTTTGTATGTATACCAACCGATTCAGAATCAGAATCACTTTTCGAGTCGATTTAACGATGTCCGACAGTCTAGCTGGCTGTGCATGTAAACCTTGTGATCAAAGTACTTTACTTTGGCATAATGACGAAGACAAATGAAATTAGTTATGATTGGTCATTATTTCAATATTTCAACAAAATTCGGCAATAAATAAGATTGTTACAAGCTTCAATCAATATTCCAAATTTTATGAATATCAGTCCATAATTGACAATTTTACCCATACGAAGTCCATTTCCCTAAATCACTTAACGTACGTAAATTACATAAATGGTGTCATAATCTAAGTATTCAGAACAACTTTTTTACCATTTAACATTTATCACACACCTATTTTTGTTATAATTTTTTTTTTTTTAATAATTAAATCGGAAATAGTTTCATTTAAATTTCTAAATAAATTCATCATATTACCTATGCGATCTATTAACATGATTTTTTTTAATTAGCTCTTTTATACGTGTTTTTTTACAAATATCTCTTGTAGTTTTTGTAAAATCATTTTTTCCCGCCAAAATACATATACCGACCAATCCATTTGAGAAATTATAAATATATATAGGTACTTAAAGTAAAATAATTTGAAAAATATAACAAAAAGAGTTTATCTTCCTTAAATATCCCTGTTCGAATATATTAAAACAAGAATAACAAATTTTTTTAAATTTAAAGAGCACTTTTGATTCTTTTGTAAGCTCTTGCAGGCTACTTTTTACATTACATTTCAGTAATAAAATAAATTAACAATTGTAACGAATTCGCATATATTCATGTAAATTTCTGAAATCTATTGACTATTAATTGCGTTACATATCAATAGTGCATTCTCTAACATAATAGTTGAAATGAATTCGTTTATAATGTAGGGAATTTCTAGAGATAAAATCAATAATTTTTTGCAAGTTGGTAAGTAACTGCATTACATTTCAATAGTGAATTCTCTAAATTAATAGTTGCAATGAATTGGCATACATTAGTGTGAATTCCTAAAGACGAAGAGGCACAAATTAGATAATAGTTATTACTAATAATAGCAGTTATTACAAGAGATCGTAATTTCCCGAACATTTTTATTTCCCGTGACAATGAGAAAATTTGTTTGACATCTCAGGATTCCCGGGATCCCGGATTAAAAACTATATTTCTCACATATATTATCATTACACTAATTAGTTGAACAACTGAGACCAAAAGGGAAATTTTATCAATTGCTTGAACTATTAATTAATAAAGTCGTATGAATTGTGAAATATTATTTTTGGATATCGACAGCATAAAACAATGTCGTATTTGCGATAGAAAATATCAAAAATGTCATAACAAAATATTTACTCGGACATTGATATTATTCAGACAATTTTTAAGAAAGTTTCGTTAATATTTTTAAAAATTAAATTTATTACAAATTCACTAAAAATGTAGAATTTAATAATTCCAAAATTATTGGCTGATGATCGCCTTTTCCGAAACCATTCGAGGTCGATATTACATTGTTTGTAGCTTAAAAAGGATGATTTAATATTGTACGAAAATAACCAAAGAGTATCGCAAATGTACCTAAAATTATCAAATTTCAAACTTCCTACAATGGTTGCTAATATTTTTTATGAAATTTAAACCAAAAGCCTTAGATGCTAGAGCTTCCTTATTTTTTTTTTTTTTATAAATTTTATTATAACTAAATACATAAAATAAACGAAATACAAAATTTTATGAAATCGGAAACCAATTAAGAATTTTGTTTTTAATAATGTCTATACCTCTGACCACCGACTTGCTGCTGCTGACATTTTATTAAAATTATAAATCATCTAATAAATTGTAAATACAAATTTATTGATGAAATATGTTTTTAAGATATAGTGAAAATCTAAATTTTTAGCTTAATTTTCTTTAAAAAAATTACTAAAATATATAAGCTTTGTTAAAATTCACGCAGCTCTTTCCATTTAAGTGATTTTAAAAGTCGGGAAAGTGCGACATGAAAAATTTTAAATTTCCCGGGAAACCCGGGATTTATAACAAAATTCATATATAATCAAGTTTATTTTTGCGGCAAATTTAACAATTTTTTGCCGATTAGCCTCTAAATTAAAAATTGTAATGAATTCGCATGTATTCAAGTAAATTTCTGATGTCTATTGGCCATTTATTGCATTACATTTCAATATTGCATTCACTAATTTAATAATTGTAACGAATTCGTTCGAAATTTCTAAAGACATATTTTGCATTACATTTCAGTATGGAATTCACTAAATTAATAGTTGTATCGAATCCGCTTACATTAATATGACTTTCTGAAGATGAATAGTCACCAACTACATTTCAATAGCGAAATCACTAAAAGAAATGGTTGTAACAAATTCATATATAACACGAGAGCAAATTTCTAAATTGATACTCTTAAAAATCTCAACGGAAATTCTATGAAATACAAGTGAACATAGAAGTAGCAGTAGATAGTAGTAGAAGTATGACATTAGATTTTCTAATTAAAACAGTAAACATTATCTATTACTTACATCGCTAACCAAAATGCACCATCAAAAGTAACTAGCGATTCGTCTAAATAGTTATATATGTAGTGCTAAAGGGCAAATTTCCACCTTTAGAACCGCTGGGTAAATGTAGATTCATGTGTACATGTGCATATTTCTAATTCATATTTCATTTGCATATTTCTAATGATGTTAGGGAATGAAAAAGTTTTAATTAAATATGCCTAAAATTTTTATAAAACTCAAACGATGTTTAATTTAAACAAAAAATTTTCACATAAATATCTCACATATGTAGACATACATATATGTAAATTGATATACGTATGAGTTATTATGTGTACCGCTTTTTTAAATATGTAGGTATGTATGTTATATATCTATATATATATATATATATATATATATATTTATATATATATATATATATATATCTAACTGTAACACATTGTAGTTAACTGTTCAAACTTATTTAAGTTTTATATAAAACGGTAAAAAAATTATTCTCGAAATACATACACTCACATTTCGTTCATCACATTAAGATTGTGCTGATCTTGATATTAACTGCCTTTCAGCGGGAATCTTGTCGCGGTGTGCCAGAAACGCTAACTTTCCTCCAAAGATAACATATTTAGGACCGTTCTCTCTTAATGCTATTTGGCGGGCTACATGCCTTTTAGTCTATAACAAAGTTGCAGCGGTAATGACTGGGTTTAACAACAGAGTCGTCAATCTATTTTACATACCTCTCTAGATGGTTCCCCTTGCGGTTGGACATATAACAAAGGTCGGTATCCCCTCGGCACATATAGTATAATATAGTATAGTATAGTATAGTATAGTATAGTATAGTATAGTATAGTATAGTATAGTATAGTATAGTATAGTATAGTATAGTATAGTATAGTATAGTATAGTATAGTATAGTATAGTATAGTATAGTATAGTATAGTATAGTATAGTATAGTATAGTATAGTATAGTATAGTATAGTATAGTATAGTATAGTATAGTATAGTATAGTATAGTATAGAACATACAAAATTATGGTGCTTAAAAATTCAAACTTGAAAACTATAAGAGATAAATAGGACATATAAGCAGGTTTTTATAGGTCTTATCAGGGCCTACAACAATTTATATTTGAAATCGGACGAGAAACAAAAATTTTAAGTTACAGATTTATTTCCAAAAAATTTCGATTCTGCCCCACTGTGCATTCTTCTGTATTCCATTAACATTCCACTCCTTTACTCGCATGTATCTACAATATTTTACACCATTATATTAATAACTCTCATTAATAATTCTCATTAGGTTTATGGAATTTTTCATATAAGTATTCTAAGGTTATATGAAGTAGTTGCGATTCGAGCGATAGAAGAATTTGCCAAAAACAAAGACAGCTAATCTTACAATATAATCTGCCTTATTCCCAAGACATCTAATATTGTGAAATCTGTCTCTGTTTCTCTGGTATTCGGATCAAGTCCGAGCGCCATGGGGATACCTTGCCCAAGAACTTCAGTTGGCTGTTTCGGTACAGAGACTTCAGTCATCTTTTTTACAACTTCAGTGTATAGTTTTGCCACAGGAACTTTTGTTGAATGTTTTAGAACAGCAACTTCGGTTGCTTGTTTTAACACAGCAACTTCGGTTGTCTGTTTCGGTACAGCAATTTCAGTTGACTGTTTTCACGCAGCGGCTTCAGTTGACGGTTTTGGCACTATAACTTCGGTGAATAGTTTTGGCACAGCAACTTCGGTTGACTGTTTTTTAACAGCAACTTCGGTTGGCTATTTTGGCACAGCAACTTCGGTCATCTGTTTTGACACTACAACTTCGGTTGATAGTTTTGGCACAGCAACTTCGGTTGACTGATTTTGAACAGCAACTTCGGTTGAAAGGTATGGCGCAGCAACTTCGGTTGACTGTTTCCTTTAGATTAAGACTGAATTTTGTAACCAGGTTTTAAGGAATTGTATTATTTCAATCAGTATTCGTAAGTTATATCTAAGTATCATAAACGATCCGGCCTGCTGCATAATACCCGATGGAACCGAATCTTCAACACGGCATCTACCAGTAATAGAATCCTATTTACCTGAGATGTACCTGACTGAATCCCTACGTATCAACCTGCTGCTAGTAATTAGCACTTAAATATTTATTATTTTCGACAACTAAAACACTGAATTATTAAATAAAGATGCTGTATATTTGAACCCCAGAAAGGGTAAAAAAATTGTGTTCTCACTTAAGGTTCGTAGATCCCGTAAATCAACCTTGGACACAAGTTAACTACCTCAGCCAACGACAAAACCAAGTGAAAGAATATTATCACATTTAAAAAAAATACCAAAAAATGGTAAATTCTTTTAAAATTTCAATTTCAGAATAATATAACTTTTTATTGGATATTATTCTCTTAGCAATATTATTTAGAACTTTGTAAGAAATCTAGTGGACACTTTCAAAAAATTTTGGAAACAAATTAAGTCAATCAAGTTTAAAATACTTAAAAAAAACTATGCTAAAAATGAGAGAAATATTTTCTTCGACCTAAATATCCCTTAAACTAAAACATGTAACCTACACATTTAAGCATATAAGTCAAAATTGAATTATTAGCGAGGTGACCAACTTTGGGGATCAATGCTCCTCAAAATGAACTCTGGCCGTGTCAAACTTTATTGCGACATCTTTAAAGGCAGAAAAGTTACAGAAAACCGTTATGGAACCACTGTGCAGCGGCATTCAGCTCCAAACTCATTTCACGTGCTGACAACTAATATTGGTGTTAAATGAAAGCCTTTAATTTATTTTATTCTAAAATCCAGAAGGTGTTAAAATATTTTATGCTTTCATTATTTTATGGACCAAAAGATTATTTTATAACCTCAAAAAGCGTCCTTACATATTTCGCAATATAGTTTGAATTTTGAAATAATAAAAACTATTTTTGATTTAAAACTTGTAAATAAATAAAAACGAAAATTCACCTTTTAAAAAACAATCCATGCCAAAACGTACTGCAGTCGGATTTGACAACTTCGATTTCTATGAAATTCACTACAGACATTGACTATTGAAAGCATTTCTCAAATCATAAATTTTTAGACTCGTGACCTCTTCAAAATTTTAAGGTTTTGAAAAATGAAAAAAAACTAAAAACTTCGCTTCAATTGATAGCAACGTAAAGTAAACACGTTAGATCTCTTGTTTAATTTCACATTAAAGACAAAAATAACCATATAACCATATGTATAAAGTGTATATATACCAAAAGTTCAAAGGTCAAATTTGGACATATAAAACTCAAAAAAAATATATATATAAAAAGTTAACATAAATCTTCTCGCTACTTGTGCGAAATTTCATGTTGGACACTTATTTAGTTTAGTCATGTTATTGGATCAGAAGCAGCTATTGGCCTAAAAGTTTATGATTTAAGAAACATATCCAATAACCAATATTTGTAGTGAATTTCATTGAAATCGTAGATGTCAAACCCTTATATTAATATTTATGATGTACTGATAGCTCTTTAGAAGTTCTATGAAATCGCGTTGTTTGGGTTTCGATAAAGCAAATCTTCTATTTTTTTTAAGATTTTTTTTTTTAATCTTTCAACTTTAAACCTTTAGAATTTTTGCACGCATTAATAAAAATGATTAACGCAAATCGACGCACAATTGCTCATTTTGCTGAAAAACGTGATAAAATTAATGATTGGGTCTAATAGATTCACAGATTAAAAGAAACTAATAAAAAAATTAATCGGTTAAATATTGTTGCCGTTACAGCCGCTCAAAGTTGACTTTTTTAATATGCAAAAAAAAGCGAACATTTTGAAAAATTTATAATATTTTAACACATAGATAAAATTATTATAGTATATTTTTCAATTAACACAGTTATTTAATTTTGTATTTAAATTTAATAAATATATTCAATTAAATATAAAATTAAAATAAAATTTAAATCAAATTTTATTTTTCACTTAAATTTTTAATGCATTCAATCACTTGATTGGTTTGATAAATTTTTTATTTGGAAAAGTTTTTCATTTTTTACAGTTTTTATTAATTGATATAATCATTTTGGTGAGAAGTGCAAATTTAAAAAAAGTTTTTAATTGAATGAATTATCTGCTAATATATTTGGTGTTTGTTGACTTTTTTCTGTGCAAGAATTTTATTCATATGATTTAATCAATCATTATTTTTTGGCATTATTTAAAAATTAGGTTTTGTTTAAATAAACTAAGATAGAAGAATTTTTATGTAGCTTTTTATTTTTTAGGCGATCACACTTTTTAAAAGACATTATATTTAGATAATTTTTCAAAATTCAATGGAACAGAGCTAAAAAAGTTACAATTTGTTACGAGAAATATTAGCTGCCACTCTGACAACCTCGCAATAAAACCGGAAATATTTATTAAATAGTAATCATGATATTTTTTGTAAAAAAGATCATAATTTTTAAACTAATTTCCAAAATTTAAAATATTTAAAAGACAAGTTTAAACTTTAAATTGTAACACGTTGGAATAGGGCCATGGGGCGTTTAAAGTTTCTCCTCAAAATTCATTATTGCACATAATATTGCCATTAATAAAAGCTTATTATGTTTATTGTCTTATTTTGATCGTGTATATTCTATAAGAGTTAAACTGCAAAAACTTAATAACGATGCTTGATGTTGGTATAGAGGAGCTGTTATGGACCGATCGTCATAAAACTCGGTGACGTTTTTTCTACTTATATAAAACTTATTCATGTCGTGACTTATCATGATGCTAACAATTATACTAACTAACGTCTGAGTGATTTTCGGAAGTAGGCCCTATATGGGAACTATGTTCAAAAATGGACTGATGTTCACAAAAATTTTTTAGTTTTTTTCTACTTATATAAAACTTAAATCTGTGAAATATATAATTTTTTTTGTGCCCCTTAAAGTGATTCGCGGAAGTGGGCCTTATATGGGAGGCTTATTCAATTGTGGATCGCTCTGAATGAAATTTGGTAGACAAACTAACTCCTATATGGAATTTGTGCCAAATTTCATCAAAATTTGTTCATATTTAAGGCATTTATAGGCAAAATTATATTTCGGAAGGACATTTGTCTGGGACAAGGGGAAATAAATGATCGATCATAACCAATTTCAACATCTTTCACACATATGCAAAATATTTACTCGTGCTAAATTTCATTAAGATATCTTCAAAATAAAATACAGTTTATACTTTATTTTATGTGGACCAGACTGCCCTATAAAATTACTTAATAAAGTAAAAGTAATTATTATATTCTTTAATATTTAATTTAATATTAGTGTAAAACGTATTTCGAAAATGTGTATTTGCTATTAAAATATACAATTTAATGTAAATGAAACATGTAAAACTTATATTCATTGAAATATTGCATTTTGGCAACAAAAAAAAGTTCAGAGCCCCTTGTGGGTCTAGAAAAGATTACAGATACTTATTGCAAAGCATAAAGTGTGTTCTTCAAAACAGATTTTAAATTTTTAAAATGTCTACAATGGCTCAACAGTTATGAATTTTGCAATGAAAAAAGTCAAAATGAGCCACTGTGTGACGTCTGTATCAGAGAAACAAATTTTGAAAATATTTACATATTTAAAATTAAAAACCGCTTTTTAACATTCCAAAAAGCACATTTTTTCAAAGTTTTCGATAGAAGCCCCATTTTTTATAGAAAGCATACACGTGAATTTCTCTTCAAAAGTGCAAAATCGTCAAATCGACTATTTAAATCGTCAAAAGCAAATTATGATTAAATTTTAAATTGAAAATTAATAAAATTTACATTAATTTTATATTGTCGGCCTATTATGAAAGTCAAATAGTATCTATAATTCTGATGATCGTCAAATCGACTATTTAAATCGTCAAAAGCAAATTATGATTAAATTTTAAATTGAAAATTAATAAAATTTACATTAATTTTATATTGTCGGCCTATTATGAAAGTCAAATAGTATCTATAATTCTGATGATATATGTATAAAAATTATGATTATGTAATTTTGTTTGACTTTCAAACAAAAAGTAAGTTATTTATCATGTCTCTTGAAAAATTAAAAAAAGTAAACCCTTCGACGATATACGAAATATAATTTTGAATGAATTCATAAAAAAATGTCTTTGGATATTTAATACTGCCATTTAAGGATTTTTAGTGACTTGATTATGAAATTAAATGTTTTTATAAAAATTGCAAAAGGGGTTTTGCCTTTTATAAAGTGTTTATTCTCATACATAATTGAATCGAATATAATCTTATATTGGTTTCCATAAATCTTGTCTATAAATTAACCATTGGTAATGACAAATTTAAGAAATATTTTAATTGTTAATATTTATATACAAACGAATTTACTTTTAAAGAAAAATATATAAAAAAAATAAAAATTATTCTGAATCTGTTTTAGAAAAAATCATAAAATTTGGAGCAAAAATCGTCAATTCGTCAGCAGGCCATTTTTAGAACAAAAATGACAATAAATCATCAAATGAATTACTCGTATTTTGCATGATGAGTTTCATTCAATAGCTTGATACTAACTTGATACTAAAAATTTTGTGGGATTTATGCCCGTTTTAATGATTTTCGGGAGGGGCCTTATATAGGAGACATGGACAGTTATGGACCGATTCGTTTGAAATTTATTACTCTGAATTACTGGTATTTGTAATTTGCAGATGTGGTATTGTGTGAGGGCATTGGTAAATGATGGACCTATCTTACTGAAATCTTTTAGAATGTATTAGTACTAAAAATATTTATTTGTACTGAGTTCTGTAGAAATGTATTCATATTCAAAAGATTGATGAGAGTGAAAACCCTATTCCGGAAGGACATTGTATTGGAACCAATTTCAACCAATTTCAAATCCTCTTGGGTCATGTAAGGACTATCTGTCAAATTTCATAAAATTATTTGCAAAATTGCAATCTGTAGTTTGGTTGAAGTTTTATATGGACGGATAGACAGACGGACATCGTTAAATCGACTTAGAAAGTGATTCTAAGGTGGGTCTTGCAACAATACTTTTGTGTGTTATAAATATCACAAATCCCATCTATGGTGATATATAAATATAAAAATTATCGAATTCAACACAGACCTAAAACAAACTCCACATTTACAAAGTAAAGGATGTATCTTAAGTGTTGTCAGACTAGAGAATACATCACTTTTGAGAAATGGGGATGAACAATTTTGTTTGGGGATTAGGGGATTTGTTGTGGTTAAATTTCATGTTTTAGGGATTTTTGGAAATTTTTTGTAGATTTTTACTTTATTTTTATAATTTTTAGTAAGTTAAACCTATTTATTTATTTATTTATTTATTATTTATTTAACAACAGTGCAATGAAGACAATAAAGTTAAAAAATTATTTCCAATCTCTGCAACAAAATGACTCTCATATGGATTAGCTGAGAAGGTAATGTTTGAACAATTGATAATCTATTATTGTTACTGCAATAATAATGAAGAATTTAGAAGTCATCGTAATTATATATTATAATTGGTTGTTAACAAGTTGAATAAAGTGTATCAAAAATAATTGAAGCAATGGAATTTGATATATCATACTTTCATAAAATCTTAATATTCGGTATTTGCATTAACTATAAAATTTACATAAATTATTTACCTAAAATGTTTATTGATACAAATGTTATAAAGATTTCCACATAATCTAATTTTCATTATTATTACCTGCATATCTACAAAGGAAATGGATTGAAGTAAAAAAAGCTAATGTAATTTATACTAGTATCTAAAATAAAGGTATTATTTTAGTGTGGATTTTTGGGGATAATATAAGCAGTTATTTGGGGGAAAGACTAGAAAAAAAATCTGGGAACACTGGCAGTATAAAATAATAAAAAGACGACAACAACAACGTAAACAAAATCAAACATTTAACAAAAATATTTACCTGAGAAATGAATTAAAGATTGATCCGAAGTTCTTTTTGTCATTTTCAAAATTCAATAACTCAGAAACGTATAAAAATAAATATTTTTATAATTCTTTCACAACCTAACTGATATACATCCAAATTTATGTTATAACAAAAATAAGAAGAAAGAAGATAAAAATTTATGGCATTTTGAGTAAAAATAGTAGTTTAATTTATAATGGAGCCAATTATAATTCTTACATGTATATTTAGAAAAAAGAATTATAAATTTTAAATTTGCAATAAATTTTACTATTAAATAGAAAAAAAGTAGTTAGTTCTAACTAAATGTAATTATATTTATAAATTTTGTAATTTGTAAATAATACTTAGATATATCACTATCGATTTGTATCAATTAATATAACAAGAACTAACTAAAATTGTATCATGGTAAAGACTGTCAAGTAATAAATTTATTTGGCTATGTGTGGCAATCAGTCATTATAGTATATGAATTATACTTTCCCAAATTTCAATTAGTGTAGTTTTGATACTATAAATGTTGAGATATATTTTCGCTATAACTAAATCATTTAAAGAAATTTTATGCTCCAAATGAATCAGGATTTAGTAAATCTCCGATACTTAAAATTATTGTATAAACAGTTTGAATTTAACTAAAAACCTCTGTGTAGCACATACATTATAGTATGTGTCAAAATTAAAAAGTGAGGTTAGGAGATAAAATTGCAAATTATTCCATAGTGGATAAAAACTTAACATTAATTTATATTTGGATCAAATATATAGATAAACACATTTAATCAGGTCTTATTAGTTTTTGCATAATGCAAAAAATAGTCATTTTATAGCGTTTCAAATATGACAAAAAGCACTTCGGACCACCCTTTACAATTGAAACTCTCACACGCTGAATCAAATATAAAAACAAAATAAAAAAATAAAGTAAATCTTTAAAATACAATAAAATCAAACCCGAGAATAAAATAAAGAAAAAACCAAAAAGAAAAAAAAAACAAATCGTTTAAATAACAGCGTGAAAATACTCTCAACTTAACACTCTTTTCATTTTTTAGTCAATTTTATTTTGATGATTTTAGCTTTATTTTGTGCATGTTTTTTTTTTCTCATTCTGTTTAATACATTAGTTTAAATTCCATAAACATCAGATATAATCTGCGTACGTACGAATGTTTGTATCTGTATCTGTTCATTTGTCTGTAAGCGAATGCAGAGGAGGCAGAAAAAGCAGAATAAGAGTATGAATATGTGGTAATAAAAAATGTTTGAATAAATATACGACTGGAGTACAACACTTATTTAGTTAGTTAGTGTATGTATGAGTGAGTGTCCAGAATAAGCGCGTGTTAATATTATTCCTTCATAAAAATACAGACATTTCTTTGGCAAATTTTTACATGCGAACATGTTCCACTACTGCTGCTCCATTATAACTCGCGTGCTTATTTTTGTATTCACACTCACAAGAACACAAGCAACAACCATGACTCTATACCAGCAGCGACGAGGATTAAAAGACAAGGTGGACGATACGGATTGTGACGACAAAATCAGTTTTGTTGTCGACGCCGTGCAGTGTGTGTGTGTATGAATATGAAAATGGTTTGACAGGCAAGTGGGTCTCTGGAGTGTCACTACTTAGTTGTGTACTCAACAAGCTACTCTTCTTCTCCTCTAGCGAACTAATCGACCGACATTCTTTTGTACGTCAGACATTTAAAGAATAAAATCATTTTTATTTTTTGTTTGTTTATATAGAATAGGTCTTAGTTCAGTTATTTAAAAGTATTAAATCATTTTGAAAATCAATGACTTAATAAGATCAGATCTTCAAGAAATCTTGAGCCAAAAATTATTTGAATTTTTTACATAACATGTTACTACTTAATTAGTTTTTAAAGATTGTTTAATTGCGTTGGTGGTCAAAGCATTCGGAATTGGCAACTGAGATTTTTACCTAAAAAAACATTACGTTAACCTATAGCAACAAAAACTTATTGTTTGGAAGGATAATAAAAATTAATGCGTTCAAAACATTTGCAACTCGTTTTCTTCTCTTTCTGATTGAAGCAATTTACACTAAAAAAATGTTTGGAATGAACGGAAATCTATATACTCCTTTAAAATGTTTAGCATTTTATAAAATCCAATCGCATTGGACTCTACAAAAAATTAAACATGTGAAGCACAGATGTGAAAACATAACAAAGTGAGGGTATTTTACGGGGCATGGGATAGTCCAATTCATCGCGTCATAATGATGGCCTCAATCAACATCTACGCTAAATTATAAATGACACTTTGATGGACATTATATTAAGATAATGATTCCAAAGATATAGATATCAGACCATAACTAAACAGTGTCACAGGGTTAATAAACATTATGACACTTGTCATAATAAGTAATTGCTTAAAATATTATTTTTTACATAAAAGTTGATTTTAAAGTTGATTTCTAAAATTAAAAACTTTAAATACGATCAGAATTTCCGAATTTAAATATAGGAAAATATCTTAATAATTATATTATTTATATAATACGATCGTAAGATTTTTGCACAAAGAATCAATTCTTTTATTAATGTATGAATACACGATATTGGATCTATCAATACAAAACATATAACTACATACATATAATTTATACGTAAGTATATATGCAAGTCTGCTTTATATTCAATAAATCCCCCTCCCTTCTGCGTATGTGTTTGTATTCATACGATTTTATTTTATGTACCCTCATCGTATATGTTTAAATTTATACCACCATTTAAGCAGTTGGTTAAACAGATGTATAAATTGGTCACTCATATATTTTTTCTTTTTTTTTTCATTTTTGTATTTTATTCATCCATATAAACATATACACAAACTCGTACTTACAGATGAATACATAAAATTACTTATTTGTACTCGGATCTACAAAAACAAATCAACAAACACCAAATGCAAGAACAACTAAAACAAAAGGCAACAACATATTCATGCGTTTTTATAGACTAGATTTTTTACAATCGGACTTTTGGTCTCGTATTATACGATGATTTTATGGAACAAAGCGAAATGAAACTTATAGATGGATAGATGGACAGACAGACAAACGAATGAATGGACGGGCTATTTATAATCAGAAATATATTTTGTACGGGGAGACAGACAGACAGACAGACAAACGGACAGAAAAACATATTCGTATAAAAAAACACTCGCATGAAATATTCGTATATTTATTTATTCGTACTTGTGGATACTTTTGCACAAGTGAACTTATCGCATAATCACGTCGCGTTGTCAAGATTATAATGGTTTTAGTTGTTGTTGTTACTATTGTTTTTGTTGTTATTGTATTTGTTGCTTTTGTTCTACTATAGATTGCCTGCTTCTGGTTCAGTTACGCTTAGTTTTTGTTGTTACTATTACTACTGCCGCTGATGCTGCTTCTGTTATTTTTATTGTTGTTGCTGATATTGCTGCTGCCAATTTTATATTTTTGTTTCTTTTTTTTTTTACATTTTTGTAACAAAAAATTGACTGCTACTCGTTCATATGTTGATCCACATACATATTATGTATAATGTAAATGTGGTTATTTAACTACACACAGAAAAAAATGTTTAGAAATCGATCCGAATTGTCAAATTTTAATAAAATGAAACATAATTTTATTATAATTGTTAAAAATGATAACTTTTCTTTGCTTAGGACTTTTATTATATTATTTAGATTGAATTATTGTTCATGCAACTGAATATTATTTTTATTCAATAGGTTTGTGTCGTAGCTAAAGTTGTTTATTAAATTCGAAAATAACAACTGAATTTAATTCAATATTATATATTTTATTTCTAAGTATTGATAATATTAGATGACAAAATTTAATTCAGTGGTCTAAACTATATTTCTACAAAATTGACATTTGTAAAACAAAATAAAATAAAAAGAAAATAAATAAAATAAAAATAAAAATAAAATGTATAAAAAATAAATTACATTACAAAATTAATTAGGAAACATTTATGAACAAAACTGAAAATGTTTAGATAAACGTTAGGCGAAAAATATGGATGGTATGTATGTATGTTTATCCATTATTCGATATATAATGCGATTAATAATATTCCAGTATTTTTTAGGTTTATTTGCAAACAAAATCCACGCCATGCCTGACTCCTGAAATGAATTGTCTGAAGACTTTACGTTATCAGATTAGTTTTTTTTATGAACAAGAAAATCAAAGAAATATAACATAAATATGTATGCTGATTCCTGTATTGGATAAAGAATAGGAACAGGGGAAAAAATGTAAAATGTTCAAAACTTCCTTCTTTTACTAATTTAGGATATCATGTCAATAAACAGTTTACATATTGTGTCTATCTTCAAAAGAAAATATTTAAAAAATATTCTGGTCTAAAGAACAATTATAAAAAAACAATAATGTCCCAGTTTTATAATCATGGTTGTATATATATATATATATATATATATATATATATATATATATTATCGATTTTACATGATTTACAAGTAAAGGTTTCAACAGAATCAAGAATAATTTGAATAAGAGATTTGTATTGTCTATGATTGTTTTAATACTATTTTTCAGTACTTAAAAATAAAGAGCAAACAAATTATATTTAAATTTTTTTAATAAAAACGAACCAAAATAAAATAGTTTTCCCTACCGATTCATCTAGTACATTTCATTGAATGGTTTTCAACAATATTATAGTACTTGCAAACGAATTTGTGATAGTTCCTATAACCGATAAAATTCGGTTGCCACAACGAAACTGTTTTCCCTACGCAGAAATCTATCAATAAATATGAATAGAAAAAACTTTGAAGCATTTCATTTGGAATATTGCAAAGTATGGTAAACTATTCATTATCTTATTACTTCAATATTTGAAATCAATTATAATTGTGTTCTATAACAATAAAATTAGTTATCTGGGTTGATCATTTTCTTCATTTTCTTCATTTTCTTCGTCCTTGAGAATTTTATTTGAAACTTGAATCATGTAATTTAGTAATTTTTTTCATAAGTTATATAGTTTTTAGATCACCTTGTTGATTGGCTATAACTATGGAATGCAAGAAACTCTCTGCTGCTTCTACACATTTAAAAAGACATTTAGGAGAAGATAGATCTCAAAGTTTTTACTGATGGCTGTGAGTATTTTATCTAATGATCTAGTCTTCTCGTTATTATAGATTCTTTAACCCAACTAACATCTCATCAACTACATCATCATATGCAATTAATATAGATCCCGGACATGGCTGATGAATAAGCGATAAACTAAAAAGTCAGAGAAATGGGAAGCAGATGGTCTTCGAATAAAATATTCAATACTTCCCTTTGTAGAAACTCAATCAGGTTTCTTATAGGAACGCTTAAAGATCACTGTATGACTGGACGCCTGTCAGTATAGTCTGTGACTATTTCTTCTTTTCATAATGCGACTACATCTCCTTTTCATAGTTTGAAATATCTAAAAAATGAAACCATGACAGATTCAATTCATCCATGGTACAAATTCGCCCAAAGTAGAATGCGCAATAAATTATTTTGATTTTTTACCTGGATGTGTTTCTCAGCTATACAATAAACCAACCTCATCTGCTCATCAACTGGCACTACAGTTATGCAGGAGATATGTTTATTCAGATTTAGAGAATCTAATAAAAGCAAGATAATTTAGTCAGTTGAGAACTATTATCAAAATTCATTCGATTCTTGAAGTTATAGAATTCGTGGCTGTTCTGAGACAATAAAATTGCCAATGAACCAATGCGACACGGTTCAGCTATGAGCGTTGTGGCTAAAGGGTGATCAGCTCTTAAAAGAATGTATTTTAAGCCTAGAGAGGCAGGAGTTACTGTAAATTGTCTAAGTCTCTATACCCCAAACTGGACGTTTATATGGAAAAAATAAGTCAAAGTATCATAATTGATATCAAATTTGATATAAAATTTAGAATAAGCTTTCCGGTTTTCTGTAGGTTGTGTGGGAAAAGGAAAGAGCTAGAAACAGTTGAGTAAGTTGTTTGGAAATCTCATGTTACAGGTTCCAGGCTTAAAGTTTCGAAATAAAAACCTTTTTCAACATAATGAAAATTAACTAATACTTTTCACACAACTGTAAGTACTTGTTGTTGTTGACGTGCTGCTGGTTTTATATGTTCTTTTTTTTTTTCTTATATTTTATTTTTGCCTCTGCTTTTGCTTTTTTTTTTATTATTATTGTCATTGTCGACGTAGCCGTTAAAAATGAATTGTAATTGGGGTTTTTTGTCTTCTCGCAGCTGCTGCTGCAGTGTTTTGTTTTGTTGTTTGTTTGGTTTGTTGTTTAAGGGGAGGTCTCCAACAGTTTGTTTTTCACTTACTAAAAAATTATTTAACTGTTGCTTAACAAAAGAAACACACATTTTAACACATATATGTATATAATATGTATGCATGTATGTATGTGTGATGTGTACATTTATATATATAAATAGTGAGAAGTAGTTTTTTAAATGAATAGAGAAGTAACATTTTGTTATGATTATTTACTTATTTATTTATTATTGTAGTTTTCATATTTCACATAAACAATTTTTTGTTTTGTTTCTTGGTTCTTTAAAGCTCAAACTAATTAATACAAATTTACTTTTAATATAATTTTGTTTTTTTTTTTTTTTTTATTAAGTAAGAAAAAACTCAAGTCCAAAGGTATGACGTTGTTGTTATGGCTGCAGTTGTCGTTGTTGTTTTTTTCATTTGTAAAACCATAAAAACATTGTGATAAATAATTTTCAATAATTTTTTTATCTGTCCCCTGGCGTTTAATATCTTCGAATGGCGTACGCTTAAAAATAAAAGACAGAAGATGTTTATCAAGCGGAAACTCTGAATATTTTTTCGAAAAATTAATTCAACGATTTAAAAAATATTTTTAAATAAATTTGTATTAAAATAATATTTACATTTAACCAAACACCTATACCATATGGAGATGTATGCATGTACGTATGTGTGTGTATGTGTAAACATATATTTAAATAATTTTGTATTTTGTAATAAATAAATACAATTGTTTTGTTTTACACAATTTTCAGGTAAATAGTTTTATGATTAGGTTTGGTTTAACTAAAAACTTTGTTTTTTATGTTTATACCTACCTATTGGGAAAATTTAATGTACATTTTGAGATTCAAGGTTAATCTATGTATTTTTTGCAGTTACAAAATTGTCAACAACATTTTTGTATATACATACATACATATACATAACTATATTCAAGTGTTTGTGTGTATATGTTTTTTTTTTTTAAAGAAAATTAACAACTTTATTCTTAATTTTAACATTTTTTTCTTGCTATAAATAAATAAACTTACGCATATGAAATTGTTATTGCATTTACGTCAATATGGCCGCACCTTTTACGTTAAAAAAAATTAACCCCTTAAATGTTAGTTGTTTTTTATATATTATTATATTATAAATTGTTGGTGTTGATTTAGTGTTTCAAAATAGTAACGAATTACTTATAGTTACATACATATGTAATTATATTTGGAAATTTTAAATATGGATTTTGAAAA
Organism: Protocalliphora azurea; assembly: GCA_932274085.1. Classification (NCBI taxonomy): domain Eukaryota; kingdom Metazoa; phylum Arthropoda; class Insecta; order Diptera; family Calliphoridae; genus Protocalliphora; species Protocalliphora azurea. The sequence goes on from OW026523.1 coordinate 48,182,681, forward strand.
TTAATTAATAGAAGTGTACGTAATACAATGGATTATTTTCAAAATACATATTAATTTATTTGTTCCAACAGGTGGAAAATCAAAATAATTCTAAATCAGAATAAAAAAAAAAATATTTTAGTATGTCAATAATATGTACGTATTTTCATTAGCAAACAAACAGTTGTGGTCAAAATATTAGGAACTGAAATGATATTTCACTTTTGCGTTTATGTTTTGTTCCCCAAATATTTCTTATTACTATTTTTTAACATTTTCTAAAGTTTATTAATTACATTTTGTTCAACAACTGAAAGGAAATTATTCCAATCGAAATGAAAGTGTTCGAAACCATTTCAAATAGTTTTCTACTTTTCTCATTGAAGCAAGTGACACTAAGGAATGAGTAGAAATAACGGTAATCACATTTTTCTTTCAACAATTTTAAATTTTTTTTTTTTCAATTTTATAATTAAAAACTCACACTAGTTGTTTAATAGTACATTGTTTCAATAATCTAGGTTGACTTTTCTTTCATCTCTAATTTCTTATCTTTTAAAATATGCAAAAACAATGTTTCCTAATAATTTAATAAATAAAAGAAGCAAAATTATTATACTTTATTTTTGTAGAAAATTATCACAAAAATCTTTTGACATGTTATTTGGGAATTTATTTGAGGTCACATTGAATTTTTAATATAATTATTTGCGAGAAAACAAAGATAAAGTCAAGGCCGAAAAACATAAATGTCTTTTAAACTATATGAGATTACTTAATGAAGTTAGCAAGTTTTTTTTTTTTTTTTTCTTTGTCTCATCAGAGTCTCAACAAAAAATTTAAAATCAATGAAATCAACTTTTACAAAAGTTATAAGCTCCTAAATCATTTTTAAACTCGAGGTGGTCAGATTTTACACTCATGTGCTCATCTTATGTGATAATAACTTAATTTTTCTGAAAGCATAGGTCTTCCTCTATAACTTTCTTATACATTTCCTTTTTGAAGCAGATGCAATCTGGAATAATACACCTCGATGTAAAAAAGCTCTATGGAAACCTAAGAACAAAAATGTATTGAAGAATGTTCTGGATATAGAAAAGTATGAAATTAGAATGTGTGTAAATATAATTACTAGTAATAATGAATTACATTTATCTAATTATAATAATTGCAGATGATGTAACGAGGAAGAAGAAGATACATTTCACTTCCTTTGCCAACGCGTTTTAAATGGTTTAATTTTTCTTTTAAAACTTGGATGACCTAAGAGAAGACCTAAGATGACAAAACTATATGTAACAAAAGATAATGGAATCTCAAACCACAACGTTCTCAATCCTAAACCAGATCATAGGAAGGGGGAAGCAGCATTGCAAGTGAGCCCATAAATTGTAGCCAATGGAATATAAACAGTATATCAAGAAATTGTTTTTACAATGAACAAAAATTTATTATTTCAACTTTACTTTACAAAATTCGCAAATGTTTTATAACATTGCAATTTTTTTTTTTTGTGTTTTAACGGGTTTTCCAAAAAAAATCACTATGATTGTAATTAGAAAAGTACAACTGCAACAACTATACATACCCTTTAATCTACCTGTCAAAAAATTGTTTTTACATATACGTTTTTGTTGCTATTTGAAACAATTCTTGGAACTTTCAAATGTATTTATCGTCACCCAGGCAGTGATTCCGAAATTAAATATTAACCATGTTAAGTGAAAAATTAGCAAAGGATAAATCTTTTGGGATTTATTATAACATGTCAATCTGAAAAGCATCAATAATATTGCATAAATATATTTCTTATTAAGACAAATACTTAATATCGTATATTTGGAACTTAAATCTAGTAGTAACCGTCTGAATAAAATATTCGGCATAGTAAAACGTAGAAAAGTTAAGGAAAGTTCGTAAATTTCCACCATGGCTCTTGTTAAAGAATTTCAGGTATAGATTGTAATTTTTGTCCTTCAAGAGACAATAGGAAAAACACTAAACGAATACAAATACCTGTTGAAAGCTACGAGGAAACAATCGCTCTTATTGGAGCAAAATGTTGAAAATTTCTTAAGTGAATATATATTTTATGGGAATGTTAAAATTATGTTGTAGTAGAATTGATAATGATAAAGGCAGATAATGGCGGAAACCTTCAAAAGCTTTTAGAATTCAAAAAAAAAGAGATATTCATACCTTCATATTTAAAAGATATTGTTAAATACAGACACATAAAAACGTATGTATGTATTTTGTTCAAAGTAGTTGAAAATTCGATATTTTTATAAAATAGCATAGACGTGCAATAATATTTGAAAGCTTTGAAAGTGTGTTTAAGAAAAAGTAATAATAAATCTGAATTTATGAAGGATAACAAGAGAAAATTCAAGTTATGTTGAAATAATGACTCCAAGCACATTGGGGCAAAAAGTTATAATTCGGCTATTGTTTAATTGCAACAAGTGTTGAACATAGCAGCACAGAGCCCATTCTTGAATCCCACATTAAATTTGTGCCCATACGTGAAGAAGAAAGTGCCTAAAAGGTATTACAAGATCATAATAAGCAAAAAAAAAGCGCACTATTGATGTAATTAATTAATTTATTTGATGAAAAAGATTTCCCAAGCAGTTACGTAACAGCTGTTGCCATTCTAAATTTTAAACCCCGAAATTTTGTCATTTTCTTTAGCCGTTTTATAAATGTAAAAAGAATTTCTTGACCCTAAAATGTTTGTATTTATTTAGTTTTTGCTATGTTTTTAACATATTAAATCTTTATATGTAATTTTTCTTCATGTTACACATCAATAAATACATTAGTTAACTAATTTGTGTTAAAAATTATTACATTTCACAATGTGCGATTAAAAAAATGAAAAAAAAATAATGAAATTGCACATAGTGAAAGTAGGCGAGTTTATGTTTTGAGCTTGGACCATATAGAGCTACAGTGGGCGGGTCCACAATATTCCTTGTGTTTAAATTTTTTTTTTAAGTCCTGTACCTGATTTCTGTAAGTATGTGAGAAATTTTTATTCGAAAAAATAATATTAATCTTTTATAACAATAGGATAAATTACTTTTTGTTTATTTCGAAAGTACTGAGATTAAATATTGTTAAATCACCCCATTAAAAACTGAATTTATACTATAAAAAAAATTAGTTTTTTGATTCGAACGCTTTTCACAACTTACAGATTTGTTCTAAAGAAGTTTTGTATAAGTATCAATCTTTGTGCCAAATTTCATGAAGATCGATCCATAATTGACCATATCGCCCATATAAAACCGAAATTCCGGAAATCACTTTAAAGTACATAAATCACTTACACATGTTAGTATCAAGTTGTAATAAAAAATAAATATCTGAAAATAAATTGCTTATCTTTTTAGTTATTTGTAGAGTTCATGAAATATTTTACTCATATCTAATAATAATAACGATATTATAGGTAAAATGTACCTTCCTCAATTTATTTCATATTCAATTCATATCATGTACCTGCACTAAAAATATAGTATCTGTTCCTAAATATTTGTCAGTGAAAGTTACAGGTCTAACAGCCATTACGTTACCTACTAATTGTGAAAAAATTCTAACTGAGTAATTTTTTCTACGATTTCTAATGATTTTGATCGCTAATTTTGTATTATTTTCAAAAACTATTTATAATAAGAAAATTCCTTTAAGACTTTTCGCGAATAGATGCGGAAGAGATATTGAGCTGCGATTTTGTGCATATTATTCAAGAAAAATCAAAATTTATTGGAAAAATAGGTAAATTTTGGAAAGCTTGGTTCTCGCAAAAATCAAATTTTCAAAACTTTTTCCTTTAAAGTATTTTATGTTTAGTTATCTTTCAGAAAAATATAAATTTTAATTATGTTTTTTAAAAAAATTTTTATATAACAAAGAAAGAATGTGACTGACCACTTTTTTGGCAAAATCGACTCTTTTTAAAATTTAAAATTAAATTCCTATAACTTTTGACTAAGTAAACATTGTTTCAAAATTCATTCTTTATACAATTTTACTGTTTGTTGTTAATGAAATAAAAATAAATTCCAAAAAATCGGGTGAATTTGGACCAACTGATATCTCTAAACTAATATCTCTTAAACTAATAGAGGTAAGGTATGCATACGTTTTTTATAGATATCTACCAGCAGAACTTTTCTATATAAAAAACTTTTAAATCGGTTCAGATATAAAGAATCAGGATTGTTTTAAAAAGATTTTATATCCAAGGTGTCTAACTTTGGGACCCTGTGGACCCGCCCCCTGTAGGTCTATATGATCTAAGCTGAAAACTTAAATTCACCTACACTATGTAAGATTTTATTCTTTTCCAACGATTCACTATCAATACCGATGGTCTTGGGAACGCACACAGTGGCTTCATTTTTTAACCTAACGTATTAATTTTTCTTCGAAAGGACCACCAGTTAAAGAGATACAAGTGATCCATTCGAAAGTATAAATGATAATTTCGTACCAGTTTTTCCTATAATAACATTTTCCACCTTACACATATCTTCTCGGATGTAGAAACTTTATACTTAAACCTAATATTATTTTTCAAGATATTGAAATCCTTCGAAATATGACAGTATTCCATCGCTGTCTAGGACCAGATCTTTTTTTTTTTTTTTTTTTTGTAAACAATCATGTTAATGAAAAGTTTTCAAAAAAAGTTTCGATTATATTTTCACCCACTGTACAAAAGCATAACTTCTGGAACAAACTTAGTGCTATAAGAAATATTTTCGTTATTTATATAGATAATTTTTAAATAGAATGAATCGAAAACAGTATTTAACTTTTCACCAATTCTAAATTAAGAATTTCAGGAGAGTCGATCTCTAAAATAACTCTTAAAGATTTATTACGGAAAAACTAAGATTATTTAATCCACAAGTTAATAATATTTGAAGAAATATAAATACAATTTCAACCACGGATAGTTGTCTATTATTCTTCTCTTTGTATGATTTTATAAGTCAAATTGAAAAGAAATTGCCGCTAAATCCTGCAATTCAAGGAGAGTTTTCCAGCGAAATTTTCTACCTCGAAAATATCTCCTAGGCAAGCCCCCAACCACTGATTATTTGAGATTATAAACATAAATAGTACTTAGATAAATAAATGAATGAATTAACATAATCTTGATAAAAGTATTATGATGACATTAGAACATATAAACCTACAAACCAGTAAATATCTATGTACACATACATATGTATTCATGCACATTCATACATATAAAATTAAATTATCACCAAGGGAAAACTAAACAAAAAAAAAAAAACACATACTCCTTCTGGTAACACACATGCAAACATCAAACAGACAAACAAATAATATTTTGTATTATAAAGACACATATGTACGAGTATCTATGTAATACTGAAATATGTATATGTACATACTTCTATAGAAAGATACATTCAAACAAGTATCTAAAACATGCACATACATTTTATAGATACAATTTTATTATTATTATTTTCTTCTTCTATTTCATGGTAAAGTACTAGTACTTGTACATTTGTGTGAGTAAATATTTCTTCTCAAAGAAGAAATATCAAAACAGATTTCATACTACTCAAGTTTTTCTTTATAAAATTTTTCTCTCCTTTTTTTTTTTTTTTTTTTTTTGTTTGGCTTTCTCCTTATACTTTAATAAGTAAAATTAAATAAAATGAAATAAAAGAAAAAAAATAATGAAAAATATCCACAAAGAAAAAAAAAACTGTATTCAACATAATTAATGAATGATGGAGCTTTTACGACGCTTATATTTTGTAATTTTCATTTTATTGTTTATATTTTTTTTCTATCTAGTGCTGCTGCTATTGACAGACGACAAATAAAAGGAAAATAATATTAACATTCTAAAAAAATCAGTCTTAAGGAAAATCATGGAAGGGGATAAAGGATACAAATATATATGATAATATTTCAACAATAATAATTACAAAAAAAAATTTATCCCTTTTTTCCAAAATTCATAAATAAAAATGTCTGTTTATTCTTTAAAAAAGGGGTTAAATTTACCGCTCACAGGGGTGGTCGAAATCTAAATACACTCGCCACCATAAATTCGTTTATAAAATTTTGAATAAATTATTTTAAATTACAATTACTCAACACTGGTAATTGCTGCTCACAATATTTATGCTTATATGCATTCAAATCGCAATTGAAGCTTTATGAAGAGGGGTGATTATTAAGAGTATTAAGCGTGCAGAGTATGAGATATATGAAATGTGTTTGTTACTTAGTTTTCAGAAAATATTGAAAAGTTTTAGCACACCTATTGATTTATTGATGAAACATTTGAGAGAATTCCTGGAAAATCTTTACATGACAAAAGTTTTTAATAATAAATGAATGATACATTCTAGAGAATAATATAATAATACTTTTCGGGAAAGTCAAACGACTTCCTCACTTCACATTTTTTCAGAGAAATAAAATCAGTGTAACTACATCGTAAAGCATTTGTATGACAAAGTTAAAGGTTATCTGGCTCCATACACCGCAATCCAAATGAATCTTTTGTGCAGCCCATTAATTAACCCTACCTTACCTGAGCTTCGAATAAAAGCTAATAATAATAGTAAAACCACAATCGCGTTAGTACTCTGAGATCGAATTTACTAAGCGATAGATACTGTTTGGGTTTATCACGAAATAGCGTAACAAATCCGTTTGCTTTCTTGGCAGACGAATTATAATACTACTCACAATGTAATAATCCTCTGTTCGTTCCTTTCCTACATAGACCACTTAGTCAGGCAAACAGCATAACGTCAAGTCGTTGTATCCACCAAGTTCATTAAGAAATGTGACACAGTCCTTTACAAACCATGGCCCTCATCGCATGAGAGGACATAACAAAAATTCTCAAACTACTCAACCCTCTCCTCAAGAACACTCCAGAGCAAAATATATGTCCGTCTGAAACATTAATGGATGTTTATCCATTGGGAGCGTCTATTCAAAATTTGGACCAAATACATCTGCTTCTGTGTGACTATTTGCCTATTTGGAACTGTAGATGTTTAATTATGATCATAAACGATAAATTTATCATTCTAATTTTTAGACTTCACATTATCGCTTTACTAGTAAAATCCTGCAACAGCATTTTTCACACAAGAACAAATTATTATGTGCATAAAATTGGAGAAATAAAACTGCATTCTCATTTTTCCTCCGGGATGTCAAATTTCTGCTCAAAAGGACTTCAAAGTTTCAAAGGATACATGATTTTAAAAAATATATAAAAAATTTACAAAGATTATATCAAACCAATTATGGGTGTCAAACGAAAGCTAAGAATCCCTACAATATAATAAAAATTTTGTTATTTAAATGTTTTAGCACAAACAGTTATAAGAAATATCCTTTCAAAAATGTCACTTTTTAATATTTATTTTTAAATATATATCACCCACCATTAGTTTTCACACATGAAAAAAACTAGAGACCTCACGTAGTAAAATTTCATACTCAATTTTTATCCACCATGTAAAATTTCCTCTCAGAAGGACTTTAAAATTTCGAAGGAAATACAACTTTTATTATTAAAATTACAAAATATTGCGAATACTATGTCGATCCAATATAGATGTCATATGAAAACTTGGAATCCCTGCAATATAATAATAACTTTTTTTTTAATTTTTGCAGCACGAAAAGTTCAGAAAAATATTCTTTTGATAATTTTTTCAAATTTTTGAATAAATATCAACTATTTTTAAAATATTATATAAAGAATATTTTCGTAACATTTGGTGCTGCAACATTTAAATATAATCTTTTATTATACTTCTGGAAATCTTAGCTTTCATTTAACATCCATATTTTTATTTAAAGTTGTGTATTTTTTGAAATTTTAAAGTCCTTTTGAGAGAAAATTTAACGTTCTAGAGAAAAACTGAGTACGCACTTTTATCACGTATGGTCTCTAGTTTCATGCAAGTGTCGATATGAAAATTGTTGCACGGTGTAATATATTTAGATTGATAAGAGTCTCAGAACTCTTCTTCTTGTAAATGGTTCAATAATAGTCTTGTCAAGCACGAATGCCAAGCGCAAATTAGATTCTATTGCGTCAACTGCACGGATGTCTTCAATTGTTTTCTTTCAGGCACAAAATAATAAGTTTTACAGCAATTCATCAATGACTAAGGTCCTTAGAAGATGCGATAAAACGCTACCACTTAAAAATAATAATGCAAGTTCTTCTACTTCTGTTAACTCTAACAACCGGTTGTTACATTTTGACGAAATTATTAGCAAGTAATTAAAATCTGTCTTCCAACTAAAAATCAATTTATGTATTTTGAACTATCCCAAGGTTCCCATTAAACCACTTTTTGTAGGTGCATTTAGATCCAATGAGTGCTAGATACCTGATGAATACTACTAAGCTTCGTAATATTTTATATTCTATTTTTTATTTTTCTGATTAATCTTATCTTTTAAACTTCCAATTTAAATATCTATATTTTTCTATATTATTGGGGGCGATTTTGCCATTCACCAATCAGATCAAAAATTTTAAAAATTTTGACGATGATACAATCAAACGGTTTAGTGTTTATACCACTACACAATGGAGTCAATGACAAAAATTTTTGTTAAAAAATGTGTATCTTCTAAACTACTGGACGGATCAAATTGAAATGTATGGGAAGGTTATAGAGGGGACTTAAGCTTTTAGGAAAATCATCTAGTTGTCACCCTGTAATAATACGAGATAAGCTCCAGGGTATCAAAGTTGACTATTTATTATACATTCGTCACTTCTATATATAATATATATTTATATTATATTCGTAATTTCTACGAATCAAGTCCGATTTCAAAAATGTTTATATTTTTGTAAAGTGCTTGCCGATTCCCACCCTATATTCAGCATTGGTCGAAAATGGTGAGTTTTACCAAAAATTTCATGTTTATTTATTAATAAAAAAATTTAAAAAAAGTCACTCAAGTTTTTTACTATTTTACTATTAAATTAATAAAATTATAATACACATATAATGAAATTACATATACATATATACATATATATATATATATCTTTATATTGATTTTTCACTTAACTGCTTCCCGCCCGGCCAAAAACGAAAGCAGGAGTACGAATTTTATGAAAACAGTCAGTTTTTTAAAAGACTTTTTTTAAATTGCACCAAAAAATATATTTGTACCATATTTTTACTATTATATCTTATGCATTCATTAAAAAGCTTGAACATCCAATTTTTTAAAATTTTTCAAAAATAAAAAATATTTAATAAATTTAATCGATTATAACGAATATTAATCGTGATACACAAACAAAACGAATCGAAAATTTTTGGAAATAAATATGTAATTTCTAATTGGCTGGTTTATTTGCAATTTGAAATTTGGATAGGCCGTGATAAGACCTACAAAAACATGCTTACGTATGTTATTTATCTCTTATAGTTTTCGAGTTATTTGCATTTGAAATTTCAACTAGCTCAATTTTGCAAGATCTTGGTCCCGTTTTTCCAATATATAGTCCAATATTTTTGGTCGATTTTATAATTTTTTTAGTTAGGTGAGTATCTTTTTTTAGGTCCAAAAATAACAGATTTTGAAATTGAAGATTCAAAAGATTATGACTTTTTGTATTTTTTTTTTCGTCCAAAAACATATAATAATTTTATAACTTTCTGAAAGGTATCTTCATGGAGACGATTTTAAAATTGAAAGCAAGGCAATTCACCTAATAGGGTTAAGTATTAACCTTCGAAATTTGACCCATTTTATATCAAAACTTTGATTTTAGCCTACATGTTCTAAAATCCCAAAGCCCAGTTCCGGAAACCCAATACAGTTTAAGATTCCATGATATGTTTTAAAGAGTTTGCCAACGGCTTTTTACAAACGTGCAACAAATGTGGATATTATGAGCAAAAATAGAAAAATCCCATTGTTGGGAATTTTCTTCAGTTTATTTGAAAATTAAGGGAAACCCTTATTCCAATTGAAATTTGGTTTTTGCTTTTTTATTTCAAATATTATTATTTTCTGAACATTTTATTAAGATATCTTTAGTAACAAATATTTTATTACAATTCAGAAATTTTGGGTTTTTCCAAAAAACCGGAATTTGGACCTATACAATTTGGACCGGAACAATTTTGAAAATTTTTGTTTGAAATAAATTTGTACATAGCATATTTTTTAACTTCGAACCTTAATAGTTTGAAAAGTTTTGAATTTATTATACATATAAGTACTTTTTTGCAAACGTACAACTATGGTGAAAAATTATATAATATTTTTAATTTTTTTTTTTCTAATAAGTCTTTGCGGAGAATGTTTTTACATAAAAAATTTTTTTTCAATAGGGTTGCCTCAAATCCCTCCCAAACTATGGTTATTTTATATAAAATTCAGAAAATATTACATTTTTTCTGAATTCCCAAAGTTGAAGAATTCAATTTGAGAGCAATACCAGATAGTCTAATATTTATTTAATGCACAGCACTTTTATTTTATTATACCCAATCCAAATGTCAGCAAAATGGCCAAAATATATAAATTTAAATTTTTGGGATTTTTAATTATTTTTTTGGGAAATTATTATTTTTTTTTTTTTTTTTTCATAATTCAATCTTTTGTTATTTTCATATTGCAAACAATGAATTTAAAATACGTAAACGAAATATTTTTCCTATATTAAACAATAAAAGTTTTATTGCTTGTTTCATATTTAAGGGGTTCTTTACACACCTTTTACCTATTTGCAGAAGATAGGTAAATTTACCTTTACCGATGGTTTTAATATCGCATTTTTGTGATCTTGAAATAATTTACAGGTAATATCTTTTCCGATGTACCTAGCAGTAATACCTAGTTCAATTAATTCGCTGCAGGTAATTCATAATTTAAAAACCTGAACTAGTGAGCACGGCTGTCAGATGTGGCGATTTTTCGCCAAACGTAGCAGTTTGTAGTTGCCTTTGGCGACATGGCGAATTTTTTGGCGATTTATAAACAGGTGGCGATATGTTTGTGGAGAAAAATTATTAAATTTTCTTAATAAAAATCGACTATTTTTAGTATTTTCTTATCTAGCAAAATGAAGAGCTTTAATTTATAAATAACTTCAAATTAGTTTATAAAATTTTATACTCAAAAAATATATTTTACAATATTTATATAGTAAATGTTTGACAGTTTTTTCCCATAATTCCCATATTATATTTTTTTTTTTTTTTTTTTATCTCGTATTATTACAGAGTGACTACAAGATAACTTTTCTGAAAGTCTAGGTCCTTCTCTACAACTTTCCCATACATATCAATCCGATCCGTCCACTAGTTTAGGAGTTACAGATTTATTACCAACATTTTTGCGATTGACTCCACTGTGCACCACTTAATCGCTCTAACATGAAAAACACCTTTAATATATGGGACTGCTTTTTTAAAGTATATTTTGGAGATTTTCCACCAAGTCACTCTGGTCCACAGGTTCGATATTTTTGCAAAAAGTTCAATTCAGGTAGAGCGAAAAAATTGATACGGATTTTTAATGTAGATATCTTAGATTTTACGCCTGTAAATTATTTCTTAATAATCACAGGGGAAAATATATTTCTCGAAATTTCTCGATTTCCAACGCCAGGATCCGAGCAGTGCCAGAGGATATTTTAAAATCAATAGTACTGGTAGATTCATCAAGGTCTCTTCTATCTAAATTTTTGTGACCGTTTGCGACCGTTCATAAATTCCGAAGTTATAGCCCTTTAACTAAAAACATATCTTGAAACCTCATACATTTATTCCGTAAATAAATCATGAAAAATTTTGTGATTAGAAGTAAAAAGAAGTTACAATTGTTACTTTATTTATTTTTTCTTTCGGTATCAATGATAGAAAAAATGGTATTAGCAATAAAACGGCCATACTTTGCTCAATTAACATTACAAAAAAAACAAGGAGCTGAAAAAGTTACGATTTTATCATTGTGTTGCCATTCGAAGAATGGTGGTCATATGAAGGAAGTACTTCTTACATTGCTTTTGAAGATCTTTTCTAAAAGAAATAACATTTAAATTTTTTATATTTTTTGTAACTTTGTTAAAAATGAATTAAAAATACGTTTAAATATATGAAATTGTAATTTTCTTATGAATAAAAATATTTATTTTGACTTTTTTAGAAGTGATTAATAATAACTTCTAAAAGAGTGGAAAATATGCACTTAGTTCTGCTTTTGAAATGGTGAAAATATTGATTTTTTTTGCAAACATTTTGTTGTTTATTGCCAGGTTAATATTTAATAAGTCATAATTTAATAAATTAAAATTTATAAAAATAATAACATTTAATTTTTAAATTTACTTATTCTTTATCTTATTTACTTAATATTTTTTAACCTACTATATTTAGAAAAAAACTGAATTCATCATATGCAAAATGCACTAAACGAAAATCAATTTTATTACAAATATCTCAAATATCTTCATTTAAATTTTCTTTAAGTATAAAAATTTAGTTTTTGTTCGCTGTATTTATTGCGCCATTTTTAATTTTGAATCTTTTATTACGGAATCGTAATCTGCGTCCCCAACGTGATATATATTTTGTATTTTACCATTGCAAAATTCGCCATTTTTTTCCAAGTTTCCGAATTAAGAAAATCAAAAAACGAATTAGTGTTCAGGGATCATAATTTTTTCAATTATAATTATTTAAAATTTTGTCAAATAATATTAAAATTTTTTTGATCGCCATATTGGATAAGTCATACATGATATTATTCAGGAATCGTGACCCAGTGTGCAACTATAAGATATTAGTACAATTCTACTTGCCCACGACTACCCTCAGATAACAGAATTTAATTATGCCTCGCGTCCAAAGTTTAAGGGAAATAAGTTAGATAACTTTTCATAAATCCGTCAAGTTATTTATACTCAGATCGTAACCAATAGCAGTATCTACTTCCAATATTAAGTCCTCATTGCCATAATATTATTTTACATATGGAAAACAACTATACCACGCAATATTACTCTTTAAGCGCTTTTATCTTTTCCGGACTCTGTAAATCTGTATAAACTTCTAAAATCATTTGGAATAGACACACATACATCGAGCATATAACAAATATAAACATACATAAAATTCGACTCGGTTTTCGAACCGGGTTTTTTCGGATTAAGTACTGTTGGTTTTATTAAAATGATAATTTATTTCAAAAATCATATGTACTAAATACTAATATTCTAATGGAAATTTAGGAAAAATTTCTTAACAGATTATTATTCATAAAGTATAATATTTTGTTATGTTTTAAATAAAAATATATAGTCAAGGGTTAAATTGAAATTAATTAATTCTATAAGTTAAATTATGTTGAATGTAATACACATATCAATAAAATTATTATTTTTTTTTTCTCCTGTAATACCTGTAACATTATAACAAACAATTCAAATATCATAGAATAATTCAATATTTATAATAATACTTAATTTCAAAGGAGTTGTATTTGAAAATTGATTTCGAAAAACCTAACTAAAGCTTTTTCCATATTAAGCCATAGTTTCTGTACATACTAGGGTATGTAATTATTCGGGTTTTCATATTAATCGCTTAATTCGAGAAATAATTATTCGAAGTTATAAGTTGATCGGTTAATATCCGATTATTGGCAAATTATTCGATTAACCGAATAGCCTTAAACATAAACATATAAATAATATAATATTGAAATAGTTAGAACAGAAATATAATGCAGATCAAATTCTTTCACAACGTGTTCATTTTATCAGTTCTTTATTCATTTGTTTAATTTTTCTTTTTACAAATATTCTTCTTATTCAGTTTTATTTAATAAATCAGTCTGTGTAAGAATGATTTTTTGTTAAAAAAGTCAAAATTAATATTGGTATTTTTTACGTACATTTTATGGCTTAAAATAAGTCCTAATGAAAAAATTGCAAAATATTTTTAATGAAATAAATCCTATAAAAAATGAAATTATTTCAAACATACAAATGAAATAAGACCCAAATTTTAATTTCTTTTTTTCATAATGAAATAATCCATTCAAGAAAATCATATAAATCCAAATGAAGTAATTTCGGAAACTAATGAAATGAGTCCCAAATTATATACTACATATATTTAAAAAACAAACTACTCAGTTTAATATTTAATACTACAGCATCAATGTTTTTTTTTATAAACATTTCTTGTTTTCTATTAGAAATTTAAAAAGGGAAATATTAAATATAAAAATTATAAAAATCGAGTGATATTTTATTAAAAATTTATAATTCAAGTTATTTATTAGAAACTAAAAAAAATAAAAAACGTTTTCTATTCAAAATCTATATATATAAAAGAAAGTGATGTTAGTTACTATTGTTATAACTCAAGAACGACTAGACCGATTTTGATGATTCTCACCAATTCGGACCGGTCACCGGCCAAAAAAGGATAATACGAAAAAAAATTCGCGAAAAATCCGCGATAAAAAAAAAATTTTTTTGTCATAATTTCTTTGCCTTAATAATCATTAAAAATATTTTTTTTAATACAAATTATAACAATTACTGTTTCGGTTTCTATCGAAACGCTTACTTTTTTGTGCAATTTGTTTTCTGGTGGTGGTGTAGAATTCTATTTCCAAACGGTAAGTTCCAAGTAAAGCTCATCATTTAGTGAGGTTGTGATATTTAAAACCATTTGTTGTATTTTTGGCATTCGTTATTAAGTGTTATTCACAATGCCGCGACCCCGGAGATCTAATATTTCGCGTCGAACACGTAATGCAAGTACTTATCGTAATATCGTCAATCAATTGAATATATATGAACGAGAAATCGCACGAGAACAACCCCGTATTAGTTTGGCCCGACTTCGTACATCACAAACGCAGGAAGAAAGGCAGGCGAGAAATGAAACGGCTCGGTTAGCAATGAGAAATCGTCGAGCAAATGTAGCAATTCAACAACTTTAAAATTTTTAATCAACGCATAAGAAGAATTGCTTCAAGTTCTGATTTGAATCAAGCAGCGTTCCATTACAACTGCAATTTCGACTACAGCTCTCATCATTCCGTTCAAAAAAAAGACATTGTCTATCCGCTAACCTTAAGATGAAGTAATAAATAAATATAAATTCAAATTTGCCTTAAATACATGCGTATATTTTTTGATTGAGCCCACATCTACATCATATTTAAATTCTTCTGTAAAAAACACTTTATAATAGGTATTCCTTAGATTTTTATTTAAAGGTCGTAAATTCCGTTAAAATATCAATTTAAATCGTTCAGTAATACAACACTAATGTTTGCTTAGGGCCAGCAACGCGGCTCGGGTCAGCTTCTACATCATATTTAAATTCTTCTGTAAAAAACACTTTATAATAGGTATTCCTTAGATTTTTATTTAAAGGTCGTAAATTTCGTTAAAATATCAATTTAAATCGTTCAGTAATACAACAATAATGTTTGCTTAGGGCCAGCAACGCGGCTCGGGTCATCGTTCAGTAATACAACACTAATGTTTGCTTAGGGCCAGCAACGCGGCTCGGGTCAGCTTCTACATCATATTTAAATTCTTCTGTAAAAAACACTTTATAATAGGTATTCCTTAGATTTTTATTTAAAGGTCGTAAATTTCGTTAAAATATCAATTTAAATCGTTCAGTAATACAACACTAATGTTTGCTTAGGGCCAGCAACGCGGCTCGGGTCAGCTAGTTTTTAATAAAGAATCGTGCAATTTTTTTATTACAATTTTTGAAAAAGTAATTTCTTAAAAACTTGTAATAAATATAGGGAAAAAAGTACGTATTTCTAAGCAAAAAAGTAAACTTATTGATACTTTGGAAGTAGTGAAAAAGTACTTCCCTAAAAATTACTGTTATCTACATGCGCTGGGAATTAACAGACATTAAAAAAAATATGTATTTGACATAAATTTATTATAAAAAAATAAAAATTATTCTAATTAATAACTACAGAAAATTAAATTTCGGTTAATCGGACATAAATTATTCAGTTTATTCGTTATTCGAAAATAGACAATTTTATATTATTAGAACAGTTAATCGTCCAAAATTAATCGGATAACCGAATGACGTTTAACTCTAGCACATATTATAAAATCTTGGTTTCATTTTTAATGATTACACGGTGCTACAGTGAAAAATCACTCGACTAGCATATCAGTTTTAAAGATATGCTATGTACCTCAAAATTTCGAGTTATTCTTAAAAATTATTTTTAAGTAGGTTATCGTATAAAGACGTCCCTAATACTGTTATGTTATTCTTTATTTTTTTCTTCTTAAACTTTTTGAGAAATTGAAGTATCTAACTTTACAACATTTTCTATAAAAGCGTATACAACGACATAATAATTTTTAAAGGCATTTTTGTTGCATTTTCAAATTAGACTTATTCGATTTTATTTGTAATAAACTTTAAACTTTTCATAAATTTTAAATTTTTTCTCAAAATAAATAATTTTTTAATAAAATTTGGAAGATGTTTAGCAACTTTTTGAGTTTTTAAGCGATTTTATATTTCGGTTTATTTTAAATAAAATGGCATTTAAAATTTTGTGTATAAATATATATTGTTTTAAAGAAAAAAATCCAAAAAATTTACATGAAATTAAAAACGTCGAAAAAGTTAAGGGAAATAAATTTAAAATTGTTGAATATTGATTGTACTAATTTAGGGTGTATATTAAAGATTTTAATATAGTTAAAGAGGCACGTTCCTCTACTTTATAAGTTAATTTTAAATTCTTAAATTGATTTAAGCTTTTAGGAGCCATGATACCTTTAGTACAGGAACAACCCTAAAAATAATTTTTTCGCAATATCTCCAAGGTATTTCCAAATTTATGAAAATTGTTAAATTTTAAATGTTGGTTAAATTATCATCGATGAAGATATCTGACGTAAAAGTTGTATATAATATAGAACCTAGTACACTTCCCTTTCCTCTTCGAGTGAAAATAAAAAGTGTCATTTAGCAGCAGAGTAATATTTTCTTAACTTATTTAAAAGTTGCTTCTTAATATAATTAATTATAATAATTTTTAAACAAATTTACAGTATTTCGATGTAAATATTAACTTCTGCAAAAAAAGTTTTTTCAGAATTTCAACTATTCGAACTATTTGAAAACCGATTTCTCCAAAAGGTCAAATAATCGATCACTCTTATAAATATATATATATATATATATATATATATATATATATATATATATATATATATATTGATCGTTTCGGACTCCAATTCTTTTAAGACTATTAAAAACTATCGCAATTAACATACAATCACCCAATTTGTAAAAAAAACCTATTATCGGCTTAGCACACCCCTTGTAGGTTAATTTGTCGTGTTTCTTTAAGAAATGTGTCTGAAATTAAATTGTAGAGAAAGGGTTGCTTTGATATTTGCTCTTCTATTTAATAAGTATTTAGAAAATAGTATTTCGTCAACTAAAATACAAAAGACTGTAAACCACAATAGCTTTTATTTTAAAATTAATCAATTAAATAAAATTTTTCAATCGTTGAGTTAAAACAAAAACAGATAAAGCATAAAACAGTCTTCAAAACAATTATTTCTTAAATGGAACTGATTTTACGGCTGTTTCGTTAATGAAATTGATGTTACGGCTTTTTGACTTTTGTTAATATTGGTGTTATTTTTGAAGACGTGAATTTTATATTTTTGTGTAGATGTACTTTGGATCAGTAAATTATACTCCAATAAAAAATCAACATTCAATGTTTCAGTGGTTATGGCAAATTTGCATTTTAGTTGACGATTTGTGACTTTGTTTTTGTGTGTAAATAGAAAAAGTCAAAAAAAGGAAAATTATTTCATTAATTTATTTTTTTCATCTATTTAATTCCCATTAAAAGATTTTATAATTATGTATAAAATACTTGATATATTTTCATTATTATTTCACTGTTTTTCTTCTTCTCTTCATAACTGTTTGAATGGAATTTAATGGGTAAGAGTATGTGAGAGAGAGTATATTTAAAATTGTTTTTACTCATCTTTTGCATGACACTTTATAAAATTTCCTGTTTTATAGCTCAGCTCATTTTCCTTTTTTGTTTTTTTTTTTTTTTAATTCGTGATGTGTTGTTTTTGTTATTATTTTTGCGTTATTATCTGTTACTTTCCATCCATCTTGTAAAAAATAAAGTACTCTGTATATTCAGCTCTCCATCCGTCCATCCATCCAACCATCCGTCCGTCTGTTTTATTACAAAATTCATCAATTTTTTGTGTGATATACACATGTATGTATGTACATATGATTGTAAAACTAAAACGAAAAAAGTCATTGTTTCAAAAAATGTTTTTCTCTCTTCCTTATAATCACTTTTGATGGTTTGTTCATACATATTTACGTTTAGTTGTTTACTCGTCACTTTGTGAGTAGAAAGGTAGACAGACTCAGACTTTGTTACTGTTATTATTGTTTTTGTTGTTTTTATTATTACTGTAAATGTAGCTGAGGGACAAACAACAAAGTAAAATACAACCAACAGCAACAACGACGACAAAGTAATGTTACAGTAATCATAAAATCTGGCATTTCATTACATTTTTTGTGTTGCCTTTGCTGTTTTTCTTCTACTCAGTCACTCACATTTAACAGGCAGTGAAATCAGACATTAAATATTTTATGTTGTTGTATTTGTTACCTTGTTCTTGTATTTATTTACATTTATTTAGTTAATCTTTTAGTCGGTTTTTATTTTATGACGTTACACCAAATGAAAGGGACAACATGTAAAAGGGAGGAATGTATGAAAGAGGGAGAGAAAGAGAGAGAGAGAGAAAGTAATAACCACTAACAGATGTTAATTAATATATTGCTTTTATTCTCTACAGCAGTGTTGTTTTTTTTCAGTTGATCTTTTTGTATGTCATTTTTATGAAATTTAATGGCAGGCTGAAAAATCCTTTAAAATCCATAGTAAAACAACAGATTATTCTTGGGTCAATTAATTTGTATTCCAAACAAATCTTTCATTTTTACCCTATAAACTATAATTTTTAATTATTATTTAATCGCAATATAATAGAAATAATTAATCTAGATTAAAAAAAATCTCGGCATTCCATTTCTTGGATTTGGGGATGAATCGCAAAATCTCCGAATATCGGTTGAGAGATTTTGCGAATAATCTGTAGTAGGAATGTAGATTACAACTCTCCTATTATGAAATACGAACGTCTCTTTCTGACGCTTATATACGGAAGATTTTTGGAGAATTTGAACACCTGTTAGAAGAGGGATGCGAACTTTTAGACAAATATTGTCATTCAAGGATATTGACATTCAGGCATCCTATCGTCTCTGTGGACGTTGGTTATCGATGAGGTATTGGAAAAATTTAACCTGGGTTACGTCGAGACCTAATCATATCTGCGGTTGGATGGAAGATCGTAAGAATATCGAAACGGATGGAGCTGAACATAATCTTTAACTAAAATGGCAAAATTATTGAGTTCATAAATGAAGTAAAACATCTTGGGATTATTCTTAATAAGTCTCTCATACGGGATCGACATGTAACATATACTACCAAAAAAGCAATTAGGGAATTTAATGCTTCCCAACTCTATTTGGTACAACATGGAGGGCTTAAACAGAGAATGACCTAAATATGTCACAATAATTTGGCCAATAATGAACCACACTGATTTATTTTGGTTCCCGAGAACAAAACAAATCAATGCGAAACAATCATGAAGATCTATCCCACTCTTGCCTTAGAAGTCATTTTGCATTAGAATTAGAATTGGAATACATGTGGAATTTTAAATTATTTGAAAATTATCACTCCACAATGATGTTACACAGGAATTTCCATGTCCTCATACCTAACAGGAATAACAAACTAATGGCATTTTTAACTTGGCATGACATTTTTCACATCCAAATGATTGATTGGCCTTTTTAATACTATTTGCAATATCCTCACGAGCCTTCAGTTGCTGATATAACGCTTAAAATTTCAAGGAGTTTGAGGCATTTAGGCGCAATACTTTGGTCTTCTCAATGTTTATATATACGCCTAAATAAGATGCTGTCGTTTGAAGTTCAAGTTATTTGGTCGCAATAATGTTAAATATATGAGTTAAGAGACATGTATCATCGGCGTAGTCGAGATCCTCTTGACGCCCATTTAGGCCCCAGGCAATGCCTCTTCTGATGGTGGTTGCTTTCCTCATTATCACGTCCAATACTATATTAAAAAGTCAGAGTGAAAGAACGCAGCCCTGTCGAACTCCGAATCACGGTATAAGGTACGGATTATGGCAATCATCTCCCCCGGAACCCCTTTACACTTAAGCGCATTCCATATCGCCTGGCGACGAAGGGTGTCAAACGCTCTCAACGTTAATATCATATAGGTATTTGTCTTTGAGAAAAAATTTTAAAATAATTTCCCAGTTTTACCTCGAAATTCAGTCAAAATATATTATTTTTATTTATACATACTCTTTCCCTGAAGCCCACACATCCACACTTATCGTGAAATTTGTATAGAAACCTTAATAAATGTTAAAGTAATTATTATTAATTTATTGTCATTTTAATGTTGTTACTAATATTTAATGATTGCAAATATTTCTATAAACTACACATATGTTTGTAATAAGTAATATGTACATATAGATATTATTTTGAAAATGTTGTGGCGCAACTAAATTGACTTCATAAATATATTTGTATATGTGTGTATTTGTATATACGAATGTGTTTATAATTAATATGAAATGAATATATTGTATGTTAATAAATATTTCTCTTCGTCGGTATATGTGGTAGAATTTATTTATGACACATACTTCCCAGAAAAAAAGGAACTAAGCAGTCACATATGCTAACAATGATTTATAAACACGCAAAATATGAAAAACAGTTTTATTTTGGCCAAAAAAAAAAAAATAAAAATACTTAGTATAAGCAGAAAAGTATTCTACTGGTATGGTATGCCTATCTTCATCCTTCGTCGTTTTTAAAAAAAACGATATATTTTTTATCGGATAGAATTTTGCATGCCAACATTTAAAATTATGTTTCATTTTCCAAACCGTTTTATGAAAAAAAGTTAAGTTAAGTTAATTCTAATATTATGTTGGATATTTGGATAAGCTTGCTAAACGTTCATTAGAAAATTTTGATAGTTTTTTAAATTAAGTAGATACTAGGGTGATCAATTTGATTTTCCAACCGGTGTAAAAACCGGTTTTTTGAAAATGTTCATTTTTCAAATGTAGAATAGACAGGTTTTTTTAAATGCCAAAAACTGGGTTTAAAATTAACAATTTATTTCCAAAAATATACATATATACTAAATGCTTGCAATGGAAATTTAGGAATAATTTTTAATTGATTAATATTCGTAAAGGTTAATTTCTGGTTATATTCCAAAATATAGTTTAAGGTTAAATTGAAATTAATTCTGCACGTTTAAACAAATAATTAATTGATATTTTGAATGAAATACGTTGGAATTAGTTTTTTCTTTAGTAACACCTGTAACGTTCTTACAAACAATTAAAAAATTTTACGGTTTTTTTAATTCAATATTTGAAATAATAAAGAACAGAGAACCGGTCCAAAACTAGTCAAATGACAGGTTCTAGTTACGGAATATTCTATTGGATTGGTCGCAGACTAATGTCTCAAAACAATTTAGCTTTAGAAAAATTTCGTAAATTTCATTAATTATTATTTATAAGTACAAGTCTTTGGATATTTATATATATATATATATATATATATATATATATATATATATATATATATATATATATATATATATATATATATTCTTTTTTTTGATACTTGGTGAGCATGTTGTTGGCAACTGGTTCTCAGCTGGTACTGAGGGATCGATCAATTGCAACAATATCGGAAAACGCATCCTTTCTTTTCTAAATGAGTTGTATTTGAAGGACGTCTACCTTAAAAATCTAAAAAATTGAGACATAATTTTTCCATATTAATAATTTCTTTTTATACTAAAGAAACGTAGTTTCATTTTTGATAATTATTTTCTTGTCTTAATTGCAAGTTGTTTTCTAAAATAATTATATATAAAACATTTTAACTTAAATATTATAGGGTTTAATGTGTTTTTTGAAAGAAATGTAGACTTTTGATGGATATATTAACTTCTGCAAAAAAACGGTTAACCGGTTTTTCGGAATTTTAAAAAATGCAACCGATTTTTTCAAAATTCCAACTATTCCAAAAAGTCGAATAATCGATCCCCTTAGTAGATACATATAAATAGTGTTTGATGAAGGTAGATTCTTCCAAATATAGAGAAAAGTTTCAACTTTTTAAAACAAATTTACAGAACGCTATGATTTTAATTGTAAATTTAGTCAGGCTATTGATTTTATTTCGGCAGGGAATAATAAGACACTTATAAAAAACTGCCAACTCTTTATAGGATTATTCTCCCTATTCTCGTTATCTTAGGAATCGTTAGTTATCCAGAATTTATAGACTATAATTAGACACTTCATCAGTATTCGTAGTGACAATTTGAGTTTCGTTTAACCCTAAAAGTGACGCCCCACTTACCACCAGCAACTTAGATAGAGAAGGTTGACGTGATTCCTTTGTATGACATCTCCACCCAGAGACCAATTTTGGTCCAGCAACTTAGGAACCAGCAAAATAGAATAGATATTTTCTCTTGAGTTTCGTTTAAACTTAAACAACTCTACTTGTTGATTTGTAATCTATAGGTCGGCCGATATCACAAATTATAAGACATTTATAATAATACAAATGTACAAACACTTTTCAACCCTAGCAATCTCACCAGTATTCCCATTGCACAATGTGCCCCTATAATTTATTATTTTAGCGAAAGTCCAAGAACTGGAGAGACAAACAGACTCAACTCTTTCTCACTGATGATAAAATTAATCTTTTTGTTCGAAACAAGGTCAAATATATTTATTTATTTGTAAAGAGAATGATTGGTGTACATAATATCATAATATTATTATGTCTTCATAGGAGTTTAGGTAATAGGTGCAAATATAACTTTTTATATCTTCAATAACGATAAAGTGATTTATAGTCCCATATTTAAAACATGATTTACTAATACAATCAAAGGTTACAATTCAAAAATCTATAGAAATTAATTTTAAAGTAAGTAATTTGAACAAATCAATTAAAAGTATGATTAACTTTAACATTTGCTAACACACACGTACTCGTATTTCAAATGAAAAACTAAATGTACATGCATATACAATTTAAAACTATTTCTAACGACACAAACACACACTCAAATAAATATTTAAACTCTTTAGCAAAAAGGCCAATAAAAACATCCCAAATAACAACCTTCAGTTCACACCCACTTTAATCGCATGACACGATTCTCTACACCCAAACACACTCACACATGTCTATGTAAAATTGTAAATATTACTTCCTTTTTGAATTTTCCTATTGAATATGGCAACACTGAGGCACACAAGACAGAACAGCAACAACAACAACAGAATTATTATCGACCACTTTGTATAGGTAAATGTGTACATGTATATGTGAGTTTTGATCATCTCATCATTGACTGACACCTTACGTTGTTGGTAGTAGAGGAAAAAAAATCATATAACAACAACGACAAAAAAAACGGCAAGAATGAATAACAAAAATCCAACCATAAAAAATACAACCACTCTGCTTAAAAGATATTGTTTGTAGCTTTAAAATTTTTATGCGCCTTTTTTATACCTACCTTCAAAAAAGATGGAGGTATATTGGGTTTGTCATTTCGTGTGTAACAGTCGATTTAGCTGATGTCCGTCCACTTGTCTGTTGAAAGCAGGATAGGGCTTAAGGCAGACCACCTAGGGGTGGGCCAAATACTAGGATCACAGGTTTTCCGTTGTAACTCCAATTCATACTTTTCCGCTAATATCTCATAAACAAAGGCATGTGCAACGACGAAATTTTGTACAGATAGTTCGATGATCGATTTGAACTCGGAAACCAAAAATGATGCGCCCACTTTACCGACCACTTTTCATATAAAGGGAAATTTCAAATTATGGTGGCACAGAATGTTACAGATGGCTTGTATAACAGATTCGGCCAAGCCGAATATGACATTCTTACTTGTTAAGTTTGTTCTTCATTTTTTAAGACCTTATATATTAAAAACATGGAGTGTAAGTTTGTTTGTTTGTATATCAATCACGTCTAAACGGCTGAACCGATTTTCACGAAATATGTATATAGTATACATATAACGAAATATATACATAAGAATATATACACACATAGTACCAGTACCGAAGGTGGTTATAGCTTATGTTAGATATCGATTGAATATCACGCCCACATTTTACGAATACTTAAAAAAATATTTTCAATTTTGAACGTTATCAAGGAAGCTATTTACATGAAATTTGACACACAGAGATAGTACTTGCACTGGACAATGTTATAGGCTCTGTTGGAACTTGATTGGATGTCACTCCCACATTTTATGCTCACTTTTTTATCGCATCAAATGCGGTAGCGAAATGCACCGGGAAAAGCTAGTATTAAATATATATTTATTTCTTCTTTAAAAAAATCTATAACAATACAGCTGATTATTTTGTATTTTTTTCTGGTAGTTGGTGTTGTTGTTGTATTATTATCATCATTAATGTTTATAAAAAGAAGTGTAGAAAGAATAAAAATGCATGATTTTGTTATTTGTTGTTTTTATTATTTTTATTTCTTTCTATAAAGTATTTTATGTTGGACTATTGTTGTTGTTGTTTTTTTTTTTTAATTTTGCTATTTGTTTAATTATTTCTTATGTTTCTGCAGTATTGTTGTAGTTTGTGTCGATACAACAACATTTTTACTTTATTTTGTTTTTAGTGGCAAATGAGCGTGAGTTTTTCATTAAAAAATAAGTATTCTGGGGGTTTTTGCATTTTAGTGCTGTTTCTTAAAAATTATACTTACAATATATTTTACTTCCACTTTGTTCGTTCGAATTCTTCATTTTCATATTGTATATTTTTATTCTTTGTCTTGTATGGTTTCATTTTTTTTTTTTTTTTGTTTATTTATTTATTTTTTTAACCAACAAAGGAAATAATCATCACTTCCACAATCACTACTACCATCGTCACCACCACCATAACCATTATTCGTTGAAACTGGAAGTATGCCTGAATGTAAGTTTTAGACGAGTACAGAGTACATACATACATACATATATACATACATACATACATACATACATACATACATACATAGATACATACATATGGTGTCGTCTTTCTGGGAGTTTATTACACAAAAATAAATAAATAAAATGTGGACAAGTAATGAAAAGGTTCTATTTTTTACTTATTTATTTTTGAAAAGAACAACAACAACAATTTATATTTTTTAAGTAGATTTTCAAAATTTTAAGTGTGATAATTGTGTAGGTTCATTGTACTAGATACATTAAATTTTTCGAAGTAGTATTGTCTTTCGAAATATTTTAAATACATATTAAAATTAATTAATTTCTAATAAAGTACTTTTAATTGGTCAAAACTTACTTTTTGAATTTTGATTATCCTTGGGTCTTTATTACACTAAAACGTTCTAATGCGATCTACACCCACCCTTAGATAGATACGTCAGAGAGATTAAAATACAAATTATATATCGTTGTTTAGAAAATTTTTTCTTCTTTTCAAATATATATAAACATTTTAAAAATACGAAAATTTGTTGAAGACATTTTACAAAAATATATCGAATTGGAATAATGCAATAAAATGTTTATTTATACATATATATTTTTTAATGAAATTATTTAGACTTTTTGACACTTATTTTGAAACTAAAGTTAATTTTACAGATTTATCAGAAGGAATCCCACAATTCTAGAAAAACTTTCAAAAATTTCCCAAAATGAGATTTTTTACTTTTCTTTTGTTTGCCATATCTTAAATTAAAAACACATTAAACTATATAAAAGATATAATTTTTGTTTTTTAATTTCAGTTTTGCGATTTGAGAAATTAAGGTAAAAATTTGAAAATCACGAAAAAATAAATCGTGTTTGGGAGACCCTGGTTCTCGCACGAATAAAGTTTTTATAATTTTTTCTATCACACAATTTCATATAAAGTTATCTTTCTGGAAAATATAAATATTATATATATTCTACTTAAGAAAATTTGTATATAACAGAAAAAGAATGTGACCACTTTTTTGGCAAAAAAAGGGGGGAAAAATCGAATTTTTTTCAAACTTCAAATTTAAATGCCTATAACTTTTGACTCCCTAAATATTTTTTTAAATTCTTTCTTTATACAATTTTACCATTTGTTATTAATAATATGAAAAAAAAAATTCCAAAAAATCGGGTGAAATTTGAACCCGCTATAGCGAAAAAACTTCACCAAGGCAGGCTAAAAAGTAAAAATTTTAATCTTTGAAGCCAAACGATGGTTTTTATAGATCTTGATAAGCGGAATCCTAATATACAAAAATATTTCAAATTGGTTCAGATATAAGAAACGTTTCTGTTAAAAAAAAAAAAAAAACTCAAAACTTAAACTCTTGTACACCACCACTATTACTACGTGAAATTTTATTCAAATCGGAGCAACCGTTCCAAAATTCCATAATTATTTTTATTTCATTTTTTGAATTGTACACTGTACATCGTCGCAATTGCGTTTCGGTATTCTTTTGTTATTACTCTGAAATGTGTTCTGATAAATTTAAGGAATATGACTTCCATTTGTTATTAATTGGTTCATGAATCGCATGTTCACATATCCTGCAGAAGTATTTCCTATCACTTTAAATATAGTGAGATTTAAGTCTAATGTCTTCAAATAATACTCCCTATTCCCCCACAATATACATACGTTGCTGGTAACAACACAATGAATTGCATAAGTACGGCCAATTTTAAAAGCGGTATTAGGCTTAAGACTTAATATGATAAATTTTAATAGCTGCTTAAATCACCAAGAGGTTATTGAACCTGATGAATTTAAAATTTACGTTGACTTCCATTCATTTTGCGAAAGTTGGTACTGATCACTACTTAGACTCTATCATTTGAGTTAAACTGCATGCCTTTGTAGCGACCTGCACAGAGCTATTCCACACCTCAGTTTTTAGTATCATAAGAATATATAGAGGAGAGAATATATTAAAATGGAGCAACTTTAATCTAACTTTAATAAAATACTAACCAATAATATTTTGAATCCTGCAATGGAACTGTTTTATAGAATAAATTAATGTCTAACGTTTTGCATTAAAATAATAATATTTATCTATATTTTGGTATTGTTTTTCGACATTTTTTCAAATCAACTATTTTTGTGTAAAATAGGAAATGATGAGGTAGAGTGGAAATAATATACATTTTCCTTAATTTAAAAGGCAAATTATCTTCTGGCGTTGACAAAGTACCAAATATTGTATTAAAAAACTTTCCCCACGAAATTATATTTGAGTACTGTAATCTGTTCAATAATATGCTAAACAATTCTTACTTTCCCACTAAATGGAAAGAAACTAAAGTTGTAATACTACCAAAAAAAAAAAAAAAAAGATAAAGATACAAGCAATCCAAAAAATCTTCTTGCAATCAATTTACTTCCTAATATTAATAAAATATTTGAAATATGTATTAACAATAATATTAATACATTCTGTAAAGAAAAAAATTTATTAAGTGAGAAACAATTTAGCTTCAAATACAAACACTCCACAATAAATGCAATCAATTTGTTGACTTCGAACATCAATTGGAATTGGAACAAAAAACTCTGCACGGGGGCCTGTCTAATAGACATGGGAAAGGTCTTTGATAGTGTATGGATACCAGAACTCATATTCAAATAAAATGACTACAAATTTCCATTTTACCAAATTTTGTTAATCTATAATATGATTAGCAATAAAACCTTTAAAGCTTTTCATCAAAACATTGAAGTAAGAATACGTTAACAATTATGAACGGTTTGCAACAAGGTACGGTGAACTCACCTACCCCTTTTAATTTATTTATATTGGACCTTATGAACAAAATAGAAAATATCATATCCTTTGCAGATGATATAATATTATGTCATGCTGACAGTACTATAGAAAAGATAAATCAAAATCTGCAATCAAATTTCAATTCGGTAGAAAAATACACGATAGATTGGTTTATGAAAATTAATACGCAAAAATGCGAAACCATACTATTTAGATCACCAGTAAATAAATGTAATGCTAATATGAAGAAAAATTGGAAACAATTTGGAATCAAATCTAATATAAATAATATTAATTTCCTTAATAAGGATACAGTAAAGTACTTAGGTATACGTTTAGATAAATTCTTATATTTTAACAGTCATTAAAGCTAGGAAAGCTTATTTCAAACATCAATCCTTGTTGTACTCGAAGTATGTTAAACCAAGAGTAAAAATTATTATGTACCAGACATTAGTCAGACCTGTAATTATATACGACTGCCCTATCTGGTTCAATATTTCACCATCTTATATGGAAAAATTAAGAGTGTTTGAATGAAAATGTCTTAGGGCTTATATTTCCAAATTTAGACCATCAGAAAGCAATTATGTGAAATATATTTCTAACAATATTTTGTACAATACTTCAAATGTGATAAGAATCGATAATTTTATTATATATCTAATAAGAAACCATATCATGAGATGTATATCATATATATCATAATAATTTAATAATGGCTCCATATTATACAAGTGAAGAGTATATTATTGATACTCTGGAAAAAGGATGTATTCCTCCTGAAGCTTTTTTGTATCTAGATAAAATTAATATCATACAAAATGAAAATTTAGTCCCTATATTTTATCATAACTTTAGAAGGGCTAACGTTAAAAGTGTTTGTTGTAAATCAACAACAAACGATTTTAGATTTAATACAAATATAGGTAATGACGTACCTCGCATTACACAAAGGCTAAAAATGAAAAAAGTTTGGTAGCTAAATCTAAAAATTTTTATACTGCTTTTCTTTTTACTCTTTTGACAAACTTAAACAACTTACAATAAAAAAGTAATGTTTTTTCAAATTCAAATTTTTCATTACTAATAAATAAAATAATATATTCTTCACTTGAAATATTTAAATATAATTTATACCAAAAAATGTAATTACTTTTAATCTTAATTATACTAGAGAGCTCTTACATGGGACATTGTATATATTGAATTTATATTGTTAACTAGTGTTTATATAGTTTAATTTTAATCAGAAATGTAGATAAATAAACATTAAAAAAAAGTGGAACGTACTAATAATAGCAAGTTTAAAGATATTTAATGTTAATTAAATATTTTTAAATCATTTTTGTATTTACGAGACCATTGTAACGTGGAAATAGTACACTCAATACTACTATTTTCACGTACATATGGTAGTAGTTTATGAAATTACTACCATTTCTTCCTTTTCTTTATTATTTTATTTATGTATTTTTAATTATTTTTCTTTTTCATACTAATATATTGAATATTTTATTAGTAATAGGTAATTAGGTGTGTACTACATACACACCCACACAAATATGTAACAACTGCTTTAGTTGTGCAGTTGATATTGCTAGATAGTCAACAAGCAATATAATTCTCATTTAGTTGATACATGAATAAGTATAAGTAAACAAAGTTTGATTACAGTCGGGCCGATTCAAACAAGACAAGAATCCGCCATACTAGTCTTAAAGATTATTTTATATAATCGGAGAGCCGGCCAGATTTTGCGAAAGTAAAATTTAGTCATATTTTGCACGCTCAATTTCGGTTGGGTCCCTGTTGCTTCCCTTCGGTTGCTTCGTTCTCACGAGTGGCTTCCGGCTGTTCGTTCTCACGAGTGGCCTTGCGGCTGGTCGTTCTCACGAGTGACTTCTATCTGTTCGTTCTCACGAGTGGCTTCTGGCTGTTCGTTCTCGCTTAGTAGAATATTAACCCGTAGAATTGCATGGTAGTAGTAGTTGAGAAGTAGCTAGACATTAGCTTTAAGAAACCATTGTACGCATTGTAGAAAAAGATACGATCTTCGATTCCCGAAGCTGCCACCTGAACCAGAAACCAATCCTGCCGAATACCCGAACCCGATTGGCAGCTTAGAGTGTCGAAGCCGAACGCACGAAACTCAGAATCTTCGATCCCCAAAGCTGCCACATGTATCAGAAACCGATCCCGCCGTAAACCCGAACCAGTTTGACAGCTGAGTGTGTCGAAGCCGAACGTACGATGTTGATCTTAATTCTACTACCGAGCCAAGAATCTTCGGATCCGATGCTGCTACCTGAACCAGAAACTGATCCTGCCGTAAACCCGAACTAGTTTGACAGCCGAGAGTGTTGAATCCGAAAGCTCAAAGCCGATTCTACTACCGAACCGATCATAATATAAGCCGAAGAACTGAATCGATCCTAATATAAGCCGAATAATCGAACCGATCCTAACATAAGCCATAGAATCAACCGATCCTAATACAAGCCGAAGAACCAAAATAAGCCTTGATAAAGAAGGGAGAGCAGAAATAAGCCTAGGTGAAGAAGGAACGGTTGAAGACGACTATTATCAAGTCGATGGTAACCGAACTGAAGTTATCAATATTATTCTCTCTTAGTGTATATATATTTTGTATTTGAAATACTCTTAACGTATTCAATAAAGAAAATAATATTCTAACCTCCAGACAGGGGTAAATCAAACGTCTTATTACTAAAGGTTTGTGGATCCTTAAGTAGACCCTGGAGGCGACTAAGTTACCTCAGCCAACGACAAAATCCACGTTATACCATACATAGAGGTTTCGTTGAAACCTAAACATGCAATGAATAGTCTAATTCATACGTACAATAAATTGCTATAACTTTCGCTCACTTTTATGAGAAACATCATATTTTATATTTTATCTACACTCTTTTCTATCCAAAAAAAAAAAATTCTTTAGCAATATATAATAATTTTGAACTTTTCTGAAAGGCAACTTTACAGAGATGACTTTCAGATAAAAAATAAGCCCAATAACTCAATTGGTCATGGTACACACCCTCCCGAATTCGACCCATTTTATATGAAAGTTATGATTTTAGACCATATTTTCTCAAATCCCAAAGCACAAATCGGCAAGCGGAATATATTTTAAGAATCTTTAATATGTTGTTAAAAGTTTTAAATCAAAATCTACGGGACTTCGGAAATATGTGGATTCTATAGCCAAAAATGTAAAAAATCCCATTTTTGCGAATTTTCATTAGTTTTTTCGGGAATTCAGGAAAACCCTACCCTTGACTGAAATTTGGTTAACGCGCTTTTATTTATATTAATAAAGTCCATATTTCCTGCAAATTTCATTAAGATATCTTTATAAACAAATATGTTATTACAATTAAAAAAATTTTTATTTTCTCCAAAAACCCCAAATTTGGCCTTTTGTTTGGTTTATTTCTAAATAGCGAAAGAAATTTCAAAAATATGTATTCTAAATTAAACTTATCCTTTATCACATATAATTTCCGATCTTTTGATCCTTTAAACTTTTATATTTTCAATTTATTGTATATATGACTATATTTTTACAAACTTGCAACTTTTGCTTTTAGTTTTGCGTGAATAATTACTTAAAAAATTATAAATATTTCTGTATACTTTTACTAATATCTATACACAAAATATTTTTATTAAAATAATTAATAAATATTTTTTATTTTTAATAGGGTTGCCACATTTCCCAAATTTAAGTAACTTTTCTGAAATTCATATATTTCTATTAATGAATTTAAAATAACAAAACAAACAAAAAATTTCTATTTTAACTTAATCAATATTATTATTTTTGAAATTTATCATCTTCCTTAATAAATATTCTATTTCTAATACGATTTTTTATTACTTATTTGCATTAAATTTATGTAAACAATTTTTCAAATATTTTAAACTTATAATACTTATTTTCTATAAAATAATCTGTTGTATCTGTATACATATCTAAAGGATAATAAAGGTCCTTCAAGTCTTCAGTATTTTGAGTTGATAAAGGCTCATAATAAATCCAATGTTTTTATGTCAGAGGTACCTAACTTTGAGCCCCCCTTCCAAACATAACATTGTACACTCCTCTGCTACGCCCATACCAAATTTCATGAAAATCCAACCGGCCGATCAGCAGTTACAGATTTATTTCCAAAAAATTCCGATTCTGCCCCACTGTGTTCTGTTGAAAAAATGGCAGCACTCAATAAAATATAAATGGGGAGTTATCTTTTTTACGTTTACCTTTAAGAAACCGACATTAAACCTCAAATATATTTTTTTAATTTAGATACTGGTTGAGTAAAACGATAAAAATTCAAGATCTGAAATGGTTCCATGTGGTACCGGCAAGCACTCAAATTAAAAAAAAAAGTGTTTGAAAATAACAAGTTTTTTTCTTTCTTTTGATTCCTGTAATCATGGATTTTAGCATATGTGTCCAATTCCTCTAATGTAAACTACAAACACTTGTAGAAATTTAACACTGTTAAATTTTAATTTTTTGCAGTTTTTAGATTAGAAAATTTGTGCCGTTTCGAGTATTATAAAATAAAGAATAGTAGATTATTGCTCTTGTAATTATGAAACGTTTGAGATACATCTCGTTAATGTGCCCTCAATAGCTGTGCTATAGGTTTGCCCAAAGTTGGGGAGAAAAAACCAGAATGCTTCTGAGGGGTGCCATTTTCGCGAGGAACACTCACAGTGTAATTTCAATAAAGCTAAAATATCGCGTGATCAAAAAAGGTTCCCAAATTACATTTTAAAATCGTTGTGACGCGATAAAATGTTAAATTGCAAAAACGTTATAACTCTTTAAAATCGGTCTAACATTACATTACAAGTAAAATTATATTTATAATAAATACGTCTATTCTCTTTTAGTTAAACGAAAAATAGATTTCAACTAAACAAGTGCATAAAAAGTGTTCATGACTTGAGTTCGCGATGCCTTTAATATTTCATAAATATTCGAAGCACATCCAAGGCGCTAATTGAAATCGGTGAAAATGTACACCAATCTTCAGCTGTTATTATAGCTTATTTCGGAATCAAGTGGCACTCAGAAATAATTACGCGTTTGAATTTAATGAAAATTTTAATACTTTTGGATGTGTACGAGTATTTTTATCATTGAAAAATTTATTTTATAGTTATATAATTAATATATGCAACTTTTTATTTATTAACATCATTTAAAGATTTTTTTTTTTTTTTTTTTTTTTTTTGTGGTCAGATGTGAAAATATGAAGAATCTATGTACACTTTGCTTTTTTGCTCTATGTTCGAAAGGGAAGTTTAAACAGATTTGTGGTCGAGATTATATACAATAATATAAAACTTACCGAATCTCCATTAATTTGTATTTTATATATGTCAGTGCAGGCTACATATGTGCATTTATTATTGATATCGGACTTAAGGTGGAATTTTTATAATATTTTTCAACTTCTAGATTTTAACTATCATCACATAAACGATCATTTCTTGTCCATTAATATCATTTTAAAAAATTTGTTGATTGTCAAATATTAAAAATATATCAAAATATTTTATAAAATAAAAAAATAAAAAAACGAGAAGATCTACTTATATTTTATTGATTAAAATTTGTTTTATGAAACTTTATAAAATCACTTCGGTGTCATCACGAGATCGTTTCACTTTTAAGTTGTATTTTAGACATATTAATGTGGATTATATACGTGTGCTAATTTTTTAAATGTTGTTGAAAATAAACCTCTATAACTCTAACGCCGTTTGATAAAGTCATTCACGCGAACATATTTGTATTTAATTAAAGCTAGCTAATATTAGTATTAGCCATTGTGCCATTCAAAAAATTTTCAAATTTTTTTGAACCCCTAAAGTAAGCGAGTTTGAAGAAATTCCCAAATATAAATAATGTACACTTGGGTGTAAATATTACTAAAACCAGAAAGAAATACATATTTCAAATAAATATTTTTAATTTTACTCGAAATAATTCAATAAGTACATAAATTGGTAACGAAATTATAAGAAATGAAATGGCATGTCGAATACTTATTTTGGCCACTGTAGATTTTGACTTGGTTGACATTCCTCTTAAAGTTCAGGGTTTCAAATATTTAAAATTAATACAAAAATAAAAAAAAACTAATTATGTAGAATCATTTCCCTGTTTCATATTGACATCTATCGCTTAAAAAGCAGCTAGTCGTCACCTGGCCTACAGCAATAATTGTAGGCCTTTCAAAGAGACTGACTCATAACAAGGGGATTTTGAATAGTTTCATACAGCAATGTGTGAAATACGTGATACAATCCGGAGGCACTTATTTAAATTTTGTTTTTAACTACAATAATGATGACCTCGTCAACTTCATTTAATACGCACTTAATAAAATTTAAATTTTGTGTTTTTAAAAAAATGTAACCATGATAATGATGATTCGCAACATTTTTTGCTTTTTAACTCAAATCCATTTACACATAAATAAAAAATAAAAAAAAAAAAGAATAAAAACAAACTTTCGTTTTTCATATTTTTGCCGTTACACCCCACTGATTTGTAGACAAAACATTATTTTGTCTTTTAGGTATTTGGCAATATTTTTTTTTTTTTTTTTCTTTAATTCTTGTTTTTAAATTAAGACAAAAATTATAAAAGCAACAAAACGAATGAACATCCAAAGAAAGAAAACCCAAGAAACTTTTGATTTCATTTTTGTACGTGTTTTATGTCAAATTTCAATATTATTCTTAAGTTTTAGTGTGTGCTTTTGTATGAATTTGTTTGTGTGCTTGCGTATATTTTTTCTATGTGTTTCTTCGTTTGTTTGTAAAATTATTTTCCTTTTATGCTACTTCTTCTCTCCAGTATTGCCATTTTAGCATTTTTTCCGCTAGATGTAACAGAATGGATTAGCAAATTGCATATTTATTTTAAAAAATTGTACTAAATTGTACCGATCTACTTACGGTAGTTTTTTTAGCATAAATTTTTTTATTTCTCAAAATCTCAAAAGAGACAATATACTCGTATATAAAAAACTATTTACAAAGCTATAGTATTGATCCATTAAAAATTACCAGAGCATGCCCAGCTCTTTGCATATCCAAAAGAATATGTAAGTAATGGTTAGAACTTCAAATGTATTTCGGTATGAAAAATGTTACACAGCAAACTTTTTGTACAAGCTTTATAAGAATTAAAAATTATTTTTGTTATCAAATTTCCTAAAAAATATTTTAGAAGAATTACAAATTTTAAACAAAGCATCATTACAGGCAATAAAAAGCGACCTTTAAAAATGTTAAACGATTTATTATACCATGTACATTCAACTGCAAATAAAACATCTGTTAGAGAAAAATTTATTGAAATTATTACACAAAATGTCGAAAACCTAGACGATTTCCAACTTCCACATCCTTGGATATTCTTTTGAAAATCTTATTAAAGAAAAGAATAATCTTAAACTAATTTATGAAAATGAAGAACTTGTAATAAGTTCTACATGTATACATTTTACAAAAGAATTAGTTACAGAATTAGTAAATGTATATATTTTCTATTGAAAACACTTTAAAAGAGACTAAACCTCCTATTATTTCATTTTTAAGAAAAATCAAAATAAATAACGTAATTGGGACAGAAACATGAACACAACACAAGTTTATAGTTTCAAACATTCGGTGGATGAAGACTAAATTTGTAATATTTTTATTAGTTTTACCCTTTTCTAATGTTGAAGTTAAACTTTTATTCAGCTTTATGGCTCTTATTAAAAACAAATGGCGAAACAACTTCTTTAAGTAGTATTTTATACATTAGAGAATGGGTAAAATTAAAAGGTTCATGTTGTTATTATTTTGATATTCCAAATAATTTTTCTCGAAAGAAAAATTATCAGCAAAATATGAAAAGCTTATCACAAGTGAGGAAAATGAGGAAGTAGCAAATATTTTAAACTGTTTAACTATTTAATATTTATTTATATATAAAATTACAATAAGTAAAAAATATTTTTTCAATATAATAATTTTTCATTGAAAATTAAATTTGAATTGTTGCAAATTTTGTGTTTCAATATCTAGATATAAAATTCAAGTCTAATAGATTAACGTTTAAAAGTTAAAAAAGTTTGCAACTAATGATTTAAAAATCTAATTTCGTCTTTATTATTTATTTTTTTTAATCCGAAAATAATATAACTTAAAAACAAAAAAAACTTGGTATTAAATAATTTTATATTTTAATCGATTATTGGTAGTAAACTAAAATTTTACACCTGTTAATGATAGACTGTGAAGAATAAAATTTGTCCTATTTTATATTTTTTAAACGCTGATTTAATATTTTTTTCATTATATTTATTCAATATTTATGGATTCGTTTAAAAACTTAATAAATCATATTAAACAAAATGTAAAATATCGCAAATATTTAACAAAATTCAAATATAACTTGTAAAATGCTTGAAATGAAATATATCATATAAGAACAATACTAAATATTTTCTTATAATTTTAGTTATATATAAAAAGTTCAAAAGAAAAAATAAATAATTTCGAATAGAGTTTTGCCAAAACAATACTTATTGTTAATCTTGTAAAATAAAATGAAAACTATGGTCCGGTTTTATATTGTTCCCTTAGTGTATAATTAAGTGCATACTTAGTTAAGAATCATTTAAATTAAAGCTCACACTTATGTAATGTTTCGTTTTATAGTTTAAAACCTAAGTTCACAAGAAAATAAACCAACAATTTTAAAAAATTTTAAATAAGTTGAAAGATACAAGCTTGAAATATGCTTATGGACTGTAAAATTAAAAAGATGTTGGTGCAAAATATATAACCATAAAGAAAATATAAATACGCTCTGAAATATATATTTTTTTCTTTATTTAAAATAATTTTATTCGATTTTTTACTTTTATATATTTTCAATAAATATTTTTTACGACGTCAAACAATTTTCATAATTACGGAAAACTTCTACACGAGAGAATTTTCTATCATAGCAAGTAAGAGCCCATTTACACCTAACAGAATATGTAAGACTTTTATGTCAGAGAGTGTCAAATTTGCTCTGTGAGAGAATTATCTTCCGTGTAGATTCAAATATTAGTATTATTAGAAATATGAGATTTCTCTACACAACTGTCTTATAAGTGGAGCTGTCAAAAAATACACATATCCGAAAATTTGTTTGTGTGTGCATAATTGGAAATTAATAAAAAAATAAGATTTTTAGTAAAATTATTTCCTTTTAATGTTTATTTTACATTTTAAATGGCATTTTTTAAAAATTGTGCTAAAAAATGCGAATTTCTTAAATAAAAAGGACATGTTTACTATGTGACTGATTGAAAATAATGATATCTTATAGGACTTATTATAATATATGTACCCCTTATTTAAGATTTAACATAATATAAATAAAATGGTTACTCTATTCTGCCAGCGTTACCTCACATATTAAAGCAGCGTTATGGGAACACGTACATAAAATATTATTATAATAAATCACTTTTTTCCTTTTTCGTCGATATATGTTGTCAAAATTTAATAGTAAAATTTTCGTTTTTTTTTTTTTCTTTAATTTTATTATATTTTGTGTTATTTTTGCTCCAAAATAATTAATTAATTGAGATTGCCATGAAGAATTGCACTTCTACTTAAAAAAATAAAAATAAACGGGAAAAACAAAATAACGCTTGATAGCAAAACAAATTTATCTTCGCTTAAGCTCTAACAATTATACCATAACTCTACAATAATATAAATAAATTTGGTCCACACATGATAAATTCTTATCGTGATAAGAATTTGACGTTTGTTATGATAGAAAAATCTCTTGTGTAGACCCCACGTTAAGGAATGGGAAAATAGTAAGATGATTTTCAATAAAAAAAAAAAAACAATTATATAAATAAAAAAAACGTTAGTACAAAATATTGCTTAAAATATATGATTATTTTTATAAAAGTGCCCATAGACATTTACTGCTCAAGCTTATGCAATAAGTATGTATTAGTAAAATTGAGAGAACTTTTGAATGTGTGAGACACCCAGACAATGCATTATGAAAAATCAAAAATCATTTTGATTTCAAAATTAACTATTTCAGACAGTATTTCAGAACGAATTTGTTTAATTTTTTTTATTTATGAAAATTTTAGTTTGTCATTTTAAATGAAAAAAAAAAAATAAATAAAAAATAGTTTTATTATTTTGAATAAAATTTTGATTGATAAATGTGTAGAAAAATCATCAAGCACACATGCGTAGGCGGCAGTATCTCTCTGCAGTATATGTCTATGAGTGGCTTAAGAATATTAAATTATATATTTATATTTTCTTAAATTTCTGTCCTTTTGTAAAATATATATTTTGTATTAATAAAAGATATATGTATAATATATTGCATGTATGTAATAGTATGTAGTATGTAACAGTACATGTATATACAGAAATGTATATACATGTACTTTCTTTCTTTTTATTATAATAAATTTGAAATTCAATTTAAGCAAAGCAAAAAATGTGAAATATGTGGGATAAATATGTGGAGCAGATTTTAGCATTTTTAATTTGGGAATTTAGCAGATGTCATCGAGAATTTTCTGGCAACACTGCTTCTACCTGTGTTTTTTATACAACTACAACAACATTGGCACAATTTAGCTTTAAATGAAGAGGAGATGGAAGAGCAAGTAAATAAGTAAAAGAAGTAAGAAAAAAATAAAAACAAAACTTCGTTCAGTTAAGCAATTGAATTAATTATAATTTTTATAAAATTTTTTCAATCTAAGAGACAATACGGTAAGCAGAAAATTAAATAATACCTATCAGTAATAAATGAAATAAAAACGTTAAGGGAGGCAGACCTAACAAAAAAATGTAAAAAAATAATCAAGAGAAATAAACATACATGTGAATGTAAAATGTAAAAGAAATCACTACTTTAATGACAATTAATTTTTTCCTCAATTTTTTCCTCTATTTGCTGTTGTTTTACTTTAACGTCTATTTTCTATTTATTATTCTACTTAAGGTCTTTTTTCCTTACACTCTTTTACGATTTTATGCCAGTTTGGATTTAAATGAATTACATTGTTGGTAGTAGTTGTGGTTTTAGTAACTAACTAACAATTAAATGTACACGTGTTATGCTATTAAAAAATTCTTTTAAAGAGTAAAAAGTGTTTATGTGATCATCAGTGAAACCGTAGTATAAAACGAATAATATGCTCTAAAAATGCAAAAATATGCTCTTTAAAAATAAAAGTTCTATATAATTTTAAAACAAAAATGACTTTTTTCCATTAAAACAAAGCTTTTTTTAATATTTTATTGTTATAAAATAAGATAAAACTAATTTTATATGTATATGAAACATCAGTTTTAATTCTGAAATTATAAAAAATATTCATACAAAGCTTACAAACATATGCCAAAATGCTTTATTTGTTTTGAAACGGATAAATATTTATCAATGGCTTCATTCTACGTACAGGAATAAACATGAAATTGCATAATTGCTGTTTCCCTGGTTATC
Organism: Protocalliphora azurea; assembly: GCA_932274085.1. Classification (NCBI taxonomy): domain Eukaryota; kingdom Metazoa; phylum Arthropoda; class Insecta; order Diptera; family Calliphoridae; genus Protocalliphora; species Protocalliphora azurea. The sequence continues at coordinate 48,222,383 of OW026523.1, forward strand.
AGGGATACACAATTACTTCTTTAAAGTCTGACAAAATCGCACCAAAAATTTAAATAGAAGTATAGGATTTTTAATAGCATTTCTTCCGATGTTGTTTTAGTGGTGTTTTATAATAAATAAATGCAGGAAAAACAAACAATAAAACTATGCTTAGACCACTGATCAGCACAAAAAATGGTACGTTAAAATGTTAATATATTGATCTTATTGTGAAGCATACAACTCACAGTTTATTTATTTATATATTTATTTATTTTTAAAAATTGAGATAGTTGAAATTTCAAATGGAAATAACTTGTAAAAAAAATAAATTCGAAAAGTGCTGGAAAAAGTACCACGTGCTATATTCATTTTTTCCGTGCTAAATGAGCGCTAGATCTAGCACTAAAAGTGTTAAATTGACAACACTGATTGGGTTTGTCATTCCGTGTGTAATATATCGAAATAACCATCTAAAACCCTATAAAGTTTATATATTCTAGGTCCTTGTGAAAATCTAAGACAACCTAGCAATACCCGTTAGTCGGTTTGAAAGAAGGATAGGGCTCGGGACGGACCACCGAAGTGGACGAAATTTTGCTAAAATATTTATCTTATATAAGGTTTGTTTGTTGCTGAAAATAAGAAAAATGAGTTCATAAAAGTTATGGACCAAATAATAGAAAAATATAGTGTCCGTCTTAACTCTATATCATACTTTTCCGCCAATATCTTTTCTAAAAAATCGAGAACGCCAACAATATTTTGTACAAATAGTTCAAAAAACACTGTAAACCAAAAATGGGCATGATCCGCCCACTTTATCGCCCATCTCCCATACAAAAGAAAATTATAAGGGTGGTGCAAAAAGTTGCATATGGTAGTGCATGGGTTGAATATAACAATTTCACTTGTTGTTTTTGTAAATTGTTAAAATTTATTTCCCTAGTCGGTGTTCACACATTGCAATTTTACTTGCTGCAATTCTGACTGAGAGGTAAAGAGTATGTAAAAGCTTAGTATTCTTTTCTCCTCTCTCTCTCTCTCTCTCTCTCTCTCCAATGAACTCAGAATTGCGATCTTTTTTACTAAATATAATAAAACCTTTAGATTTTAAATTTAAACATCCTTAAAACCGGTTAAAATGCAAATTTTTAAAGTACTTTTTATAAATTATTTTTTTAAATTATAGATTTTAATATAATCTAACACTCATTCGATTTAAATTTTTCGATTAATCGAACAAACACTATTCGAGTGAATAGGCCCAAATGTTTGAAAAAGGGGTCAAAAACTGAACTTTCAGAGTGATTAGGAGACCAAATGTAATTCGATTTTGAAAAGTGAATTAAAGAATTAAGTTTTTTGGACCTATGAAAGGCATAAAGTTATCATTCTAACAAAGCCAATTTTTTATTTGAAATTATCTAATCTCAGTATACTATTTAAATTCAGGGTTTGACACATTTAAAAGAACACCCCATATTCTGGATAATAATTCGAGCTAGCTATGTTCGTATGTCTGTCCTTTGGTTTAATGCAGGATAAGAGCCGGTAGGTTTGTTATTTGTTTGGTATTTTCAGTGGGTAAAATCAATTTATAACAACTTGAGAATATTCAGAGCTTGATGTATAGACTACAAATTACTTAATATCATACCATGGACATTTATAAAACTCCAAAAAATCTTTAAGCATACTAAGGTAATCGACTCGGTTTTCCAACCGTTTTTTAGATTGAGGTACTGTCGGTTTTTTCAAAATGTTCTTTTTCGAATGTCGAATATACCGGGTTTTTTAAACACAAAAAATCGGTTTTAAAAATAACTTTGTTTCAAAAAATATGTTTTAAATCAACTATTCTCATGTGGAGTCCGCGACCAACAAGGGGTGAGTACAAACATATTACGGGAATAGCGAAAACCATTTCCTTAAATACAAAATTTAAAGTTCTTTTTGTTTTAAAAAGTCGATCAAAAAAATTTACTTCTTTTTATGTTCTTATAAAATATTTTGAAATTTAGAAAACATTTCAATAAATTGAGCAATTTATATGGGGATAGAAAGAAAGCAAGGTTGTAATTATATCCGACTTTCGAATTAACTAGATCGAGCTTTACAAAATTTTGAACGATAATAAAAAATAAGATAAGCTTTACGAATAATTTGTGCACAATTCTAAATCCATAAAATTTGACAAACTTATTTGGAATAAAAGTATTTTTTTTCAATAGATTTTCCAATATAAATAAATCTTTAATAGGTTTTTTAGGCGATTACCACTACATTTGATAATATGATTTCTATATGACAAGGAAAACTTATTGAACCCAAGTGGGCTTTTTTGGTCAGTATTTAAGAAATTAAGTTTTAAAGTCATTTTAAAATTTGATATGTATGAATCAATTAATATTTAATCTTTAAAATTGTGATCTGCTCTTAGTTCCAAAGGGGAAGCAGGGAAGCTACACCGACAGTAGTTAAATCACAATTTTTTATTTTATACCTTTTTTAATACGAAATATAATATTTAATCTATTGAAATAGTTATTTAGAAACATAATGTAGACCAATTTCTTCCATCTTATTAGTTCTTTCGACCGTTTGTATGAAAAAAATTGCATTTTTTTACCTCATGCTACAAAAATTCAACGTTATTTAATAGATCAGTTTTTTAATATAACTCCCTTTATTTTTTGTGTGAGAATGATTTTTTGTCATAAAAGTCAAATATATTGGATTTTTACTTTAATTTTGTTGATGAAAATTAAAATTTGTATGACTTTTACTTTGAATAACTTTGAATCAAACTCAAAATAATGTTTTCAGAATTTCTACTGTCACAAGTTTAAGTACTTATGAAGTTATAATATCGTAATATTTTGATGCGACATTTTATTAAACATTCTATCCAAACAAAAAAAGAATATCCAAAGAAGTCAACAAGATTTTTAACTTGTAATCCAGAAGTAGTAGAGTAGAATTTAACATATTCTTATCATTCACTCAAAAAATATACTGAGCAATCCGTACTTAAATCAATCTGAAGGGGTGTCAAAGGTGTAGTGCGAAATACTTGATTCAAGAATGGCGAAAAATTCTTAATTTTAATTAATGTTTAATTAATTTAAACCTAATTTGGATTGAAATAATTCTTTAGAAATCATGGCTTGATTTAAGTCCAAGTCCATGCTTAAAGTGAGTATAAACAGGATTGATTTCAGAATAGTGTGATCACAAATAATCTCAAAATACTCTTGATTTTAGAAATTTAGATCTTGAATCAATCCCAATTGCAATTGATTAGAGAATAAAAAATATTGAATTACGAATTATAAGCTTGGTTTAACATCGAATTCACACTTAAATTTGTTTGTTTCTAGAATTTCCATACTTACTTGATATATAAATATATATATATATATATATATATATATATATATATATATATATATATATATATTGCTGAAAAGGTGCCTACACTACACATATAATAATTTAATACTTTTCTGAAAGGTATTTTCACAGAGATAACTTTAGAATTCAAAACAAGTCCTAACAGCCAACAAGACTATATATAGACCATCTCGAATTTGACCTATTTTAATTCAAAATTTTTACTTTAGCTTATATGTTCTAAAACCCCAAAGGGTGGTTCTGCAAACCGAATGCACCAAATACCACTTCATATGATAAAGTCAATAAACGCTGAAAATTTCGTTATCTTAACAAACCATTATATTATCTCTAATAATATACATAAATATTTATACTTAGTTTCTCCAAAAACCAATTATAAATAATAAATAAACCCAATTATAAATAAATAAATAAATTTCTCTGTATATATATATATATATATATATATATATATATATATATATATATATATATATATATGAACCATCTAAATTTTTGAAAATCTTGGTGAATTCTTAAAAATTAAGATAGTTGAAATTTCAAATGGAAATAACTTGCAAACTATAAGAGATAAATAGCACATGCAAGCATTTTCAAGAACTTTCAGAATATGTAGGATAAGAAACAAAACTTTGACAAGGGATGAAAATTTTTCTATGCAAATCCAACCAGACGATTAGAAGTTACAGATTTATTTTCATTGTACCATAATGTGCGATGTCAATCTATGCACCATATTATGAAATGAAACAAATTAAATTTATTATAATCAGTCAGTTTTACCTCTAGCCTTTTCACAAATTTTATTAATTTTCTAACTTTTGATTAAGAAATGTTGTCATGATTTGAGTACAATTCCTACTTACATATTTATACATGTAAATATGTACATACGTATATTTACATGACAAAAAATGTAATGCGAAAATAATCTCAAAGCAGAATTAAATTTGTATTACTGTTCTCACTGATTATCAAGAAAAAAAAAACATGCATATCTTTAAAAAAAAAAAACTACGCGGTTTTATAAACATAAATACATCAGTACAGTTGGAAGTAACTACTCGTATAAAAAAATGGCAAAGTATTTATAAATATACATATGTAAACATAAATTGTACTTAAATCAAGATATAATTTCTTAATCAATGAAGTGGTTGCTTTAAAAACACAAAAAAATCATTTGTTTCTAAGGAAGAATTTTTCATTTTCTGCGTGTTTTGAAAAAAAAAAAAAAAAAATGTAGCATGTCTTCTGTATAAATGTACATACATACCTAATAAATAAATCATTTTTGGAATTAAGTTTACATACTTAGTACAGTTTGTTGTTATTTATTGTTAATTTATTTAATTACAATTGTGTTAATAAATAAACAATAAATTGTACTTAGAACGAAAAGATATTTTCAAAATGCTCCATGTATTCCACATGCCCCAATTTCTTTAAACAATTTTAATTTGCACTTATCTTTGAAATAGTCAAAACCACCTTCTGAATTGAACTCTTTAAGGAGTTGGAGCAGACGTAAGTCGTTAATTTTACTTGTTGGTCACACATTTATAAAAAAAAAAAAACACCACTTAAAAAATTAAAAACTGATGCCAAAGTATTTAACGACGCACAAAAAAAGACTGAGGGAAGAGGGAGACTAAATTTCATTTTGCTCATATTTTCTCACAGATAAATATAACATTTCTCTTAATTCAAGTCAAATTAGGCGTAATTCAAATTTCAAGAATCATTTACTTGATTTAAGTACAATTTGTAATTTGTACTTATTTCATTCTTAATTTTTAAATTAATCCCATTTATTACTTGTTTTAAGTATACCTCAGTACGAACCGTTCTTAAATTTAAAGTTAATAATATCTTTGGATACTGTTTGTATTACTTCTTAAGCGCATAAGAAAACGTAAACTTTTTGAAGTAATGAAAAAGTACTTCCCTAAAAATGACTTTTATTTATTTTTACAGCGTTATAACTGATTAAAAAAAACAAGTTAGTCACTCTTCACCAATGTTGAGATGTGTTATATGAAAATGAAATGCCTTATATTGGATGTAATTACAAATATATTTACCTATACTATATCTATGTAAACAACACTAAAACTTTAAAATATTTGCATTTTCATGTAAAGTTCAAAATAGAATCAAGATTTTATAAATCCTTATATCCTTATATATTATAAAAAATGAGGTGTAAGTTTGTTTGTTTGTGTATCAATCACGTCTAAACAGCTGAACCGATTTTCAAGGAATTTGACACACGAAATCTTTATCCTATCATATCGCATTGACGAAATGAAAATAGAGCGGATAGGTCCAGGGAGATATATAGCCCCCATACAAAGAAAATATAAATTTTCTCATCCAAAAGACCATTACAGTGAAAGTCTTAAAAAAAATTTTAAAGTAATTTTCATATCAAATTTTGAATAGGGTGAATAGAACCTGGGGGAGTAGAAGCTCCCATATAAAGTAAATATTGGTTATCGCATTAAATAGGATAGCGAAACGCACCGGTAAAAGCTACTAAATAACATATTTAATACTTTGGAATTTTACAAAACTTCGCATATATTTAAGTAAGATATAATCATTTCGCTGCAAAACAATAATTTTATAAATGTAAGACAATATTAAATTAATACAAATAAGAAAGATATAGTCGGTCAAGCCCGACCATATAATACCCCACACCATACCCTACGAATACAGAATATTATGTTAATACTAACATTTATATGAATTTGTGCACTTTAGGGAGACTCCCGAAAGTGGGCTTATATGGGAGCTATGGTATATTATGGAGCGATCCCCAAAAAACTTGTCACTGTGATTTCTACTTATATTTGTGTCGAATATAAACTTGATACTAACATTCGTATGGGATTTATGCACTTTAAAGTGATTTTCGGAAGAGGATTTTATATGGGAGCTATGGTCAGTTATGGACCTATCTTCATGAAATTTAGCTCAAAGATTGATACCTATACAAAACTCCCTTACACCGAATTTCATTACAATATTGCTATATTTAAGTCATTTATGATCGTTAAACCCCTATTCCAGGAGGACATTTGTATGGGGGCTAGGTGAAATAATGGACCGATCATAACCAATTTCTATAGGCTTCGTCCTTGTGTCATGAAAGTCTTACGTACCAAATTTCATTGAATTATCTTCAAAATTCGACCTGTACTTTGTGCACAAGGTTTACATGGAAAGCCAGCCGTCTAGCCAGCCAGACGGACGGACGGACATCGTTAGATCGACTCAAAAAGTGATTCTGAGATGATTGGTATATTTTAAGGTGGGTGTTGGATGATTTTTTCTGCGCAAACATCAGCACAAACGCATAATACCCCAACCACCTATGATGGTGTGAGATAAAAAGGGTATGGTGGAAAATTTATGGACGGATTTGACTGATTTAAAAAACCGAAATTCGAAAAAAATATTTGTGATAGATTTATGCAAGAATGAGACCAATAGCTTATATAAGAGCTTCAAAAAGTCTAATAACGCGGTTTGGCATATAACTCGATTAAGTTTCTATATAAGCTAGAGGTGCTTCAAAAAGTTAATAAAAACCAAATGTGCCTTAGTTTATTATTGTTGTTTTTCACTACCCATGAAAAAAACGAGTTTGCCAATAACTCGGTTGTTTATAAGCCGATTCAGTTGCTTCAAAAAACCGAAATTCAAGAAAAATATTCTTAATCGACCTATATAAGAACCAAGTCCGTAGTTTATTTAGGACTTGAATATCGGTCAATAATGCGTTTTGGCCGATATCTCTGTAACTAATGGACCGACTGAGTTAATTTCTTCAACGGAAAAATTCAGAAAAAAATTTCCGATTTTTTTTTTTTTTTTGCAAAAACGAAGTTTCTAGCTTATATAGGGGCTTCAAAAAATCAAAAACCGGTTTGAAAACTCGGTTTTTTAGAAATATCCCCGCTATTTTTGAACCGGTTTTTTCCGAGTTGCAATGGAAAAATTCTGGAAAAAAATCTTATCTTTCGATATATATATCATATATCTATGTTATTTTTAAGTCAAAAAAAACTTTATGATACGGTCTTGATGAATTTCAATAACAAAATTCTTGAAAGGATTTCCGATCGTATATATACGGACGAAGGAACATCGTCCTATCAAAATCATTTCTTATAAGGATCCTGAAAATATAAACTTTTTTGACCTCCGACAGAAATTGTGGAAATTACAAACGAAATGACAAACTTATATATACTCTTTACACCTGTAGTGAAGGTTATAAGGATGTAGTTGACATATATTTATTTTAAAAATAAAAAATTTTATAAATTTATAATACTAAATTTCGATTAATTGGTTATTGGACACAAATTATTCGCTTTATTTGTTATACAAAAATAGACAATTTTGAATTATTCGCACAGTTAATCGACCAAAATTAATTAATGAGGGTTAATCGATTGGATAATAAAAATAATTTTCAAATAATTATTTAGATTTGAGTTTAAAATTTGGTATCCATATAGTAAAATACGATTCATTTAACGCTTTTTGTAATATGAACCAAAAACTTATATTTAAACCTTTTCTATATGTTTGGACCTGTTTAAAGAACATATTTGGTATCAAACATAATCATGTTTCAAACTTTTGACGGTTTTTGGTTCCAAAAATGGCCTGTTGATGACTTGACGTTTTTTGTCCCAAATTTGACGATTTTTTCTAAAAGGAGATTCAAAACTATTTTCAGCATTTTCAATATATTTTACTTTAAAAAAAAAATAAGTTGGTACATAAATGTTAACAATTGGTTCATTTATAGAAAAGATTTATCGGAATCTATTTAATACAATAAATGGTGAATAAATTCTTTATAAAAGGCCAGAATCCTTTTGCAATTTTTATAAAAACTTTTAATTTCATAATCAAGAATAATTAGAAGTCCTTAAATAGTTATGCTAAGTATCCAAAGACATTTTTGCTGAATTCATTCAAAATTAAATTTCGTTTACTTATATAATCAGACTTAATAGATAATACTTGACTTTCATAATAAGCCGACAATATAAAATTATTGTAATTTTTATTTTTTTAATTTAAAATTAAATCACAAATGAAACAAATTTTTACATCAAAAAAAAAATCATAGAAAATGTTAATTAGCATACAAAAGATGATTTTGCACCAAAATTGATCTGGAAACTATGCTTACTTAGACACTAAAATTGTCGAGGGTCGTTCTCAAGTTATAATGTCTGAAGGGAATCGTGAAGCTTTTGCTTGTGAAAACCCCTGTTTTAAATACTAGTATTTAAATACTAGTATTTAATGCTTAATATTCATTAAGTCTAATTTCTTTATATTTTATATGATATTTTATATGATATTATTGTAATTATTTTTTTTTTCTCTTGTAACACATGTAATACTTTTACAAAAAGTTCAAAATATTTTAGGGTTTTTAATTCAATGGTTGGTTGGCTGGTTCACGTGGTAGCCCGTAATCTTACGGGCAATCAATTAGACTCGTTAGAATCCGTTTTGATGGAACCACACTACTCGCCAGGTGAATTAGTTGTATTGAGTCTGTAATGAGATAGAAATATAGGGAAGAAACAATGAGAACATAAATTAATTAGATCCAGCCTGTAGCATTGAGATATTTAATGATGTCACTGAGTCTAGTGTCAGATATCTCACAGAGGTTGTCTAATTGGTGCCCTCCCAGAAATTTATGTCTGTTTGCGTTCAAGGCTGGGCATTCACATAGAAGATGAAAAACTGTCTCCTCCTTCCCGCGATTGCCACAACTACGACAATATTCATTGTAAGGGAGACCAAGTCTACTTGCATGTTTTCCGATCGTCCAGTGACCTGTAAACAATGCTATTAGTCTCGAGATGTCTTTGCGTTTGTAGCCAATGAGTTGCATTGAGCGTTTCTCGTTGTAGGTAGGCCACGTTTCTTTCGCGACTCTACATTTGTCCAGATTTCGCCATCTATTTTCCGCCTTTTCTAGAAAGTGTTTTTGGATTCTGCTTTTGACTGTTCCTAACGGGATTGCGACAGAAACCGATAAGGAGGCATTCATAGCAGAGCCTACCCGGGCTAATTCGTCTGCCTGTTCATTACCATTGTAGTCCCTATGCGCCGGAACCCAGACTATAGTAATGTCATACAGTCGACTTAGTCCAAGCAGTTCCTATTTACACTGTCTGACTAGAATAGAGGTAGTTTTCCTTGATTTGAGCGATAGTATTGCCGCTTGACTGTCGACAAATAAACCAATATTCCCTTGAATATTTCTATCGCGAATTAGTCTACACGCTTCCCTGACCGCTAGTATTTCCGCTTGGAATACGCTTGCCTCGTCAGGGAGTCTACATTAGTGTCTAATTCCAAGATCATCAGAGAAGACACCAGAGCCGACACCGCTCTATACTTTTAATAATAATTTACTTTATTTCTTAAAGGAATTCTATTAAATAGATTTCAAATGGAAACAAACTTTTTCCATATTAATCCATTGTTTCTGTTTATACTAATATATAAAATTTACATGCCTTTTCGCAAACAACATTGTGACTCAAATATTTCATAATTTAAAGTTTTAAATTTATTATTCAGAAAATAAAATTATACAATTTGATATTATCAAAATTTTGACCCGGGGTGTGGTCGATCACAAGAATTATGACTCTGAAAATGCGTCAATTTGTTTGTAATAAATTGTTATAAAGCGTTTTAAATTAGTAATTCGCATATAAAAGAATATTGCTTTACTTTTACTTTATATATTTGCTGCTTTTATTCATTATTCTTTACATTTTCTGTTTGTAATATTTTTTTTATTAATTTTTTTATTAATTAAAAAAATCATAATTCTTAAAAAATCACAATTTCGACTTAACATTGAATGTTAAGCAAGAAAATATATTTTTTTACTTTAATTAACAGTTGTTTCCCAAAATAATTATATTAGTAAATTTTAACTTGAATATTATAAGATTTATTGATTTTTTTTTTTTTTTCAGAAATTAGTACTTTGATAGAAATATTAACTTCTGCAAAGCTTTTTTTCAAAATATTCGAAAAACGTTTTCTCCAAAAAGTCGTCATAATAGTATACACCATAAGGTATATACTATTATGAAATTAATTTATTATAACGCTAAAAAGAAATTTTTTTATATAATAAAAAAAAAACTAAAAACTGAGTTCTTAAATTTCTTTAAAATCGTTAAACATTATCCTAGTGAAAGAAAAATTCATATCGTAAAACATAATTTTATCATACAATTTTCTATTTAAATGTTTTATAAATCGTTCACGCTTTAATTGTAGCATGAAAGTATGTTTTTGCCATTTTGTTTAATACGATTTAAGGGTGGACTATTAAACAAACTATAATATTTATGCTCAACCCTTTTCATTTTCCCTTCTTTGTCACCTTCTGCACCCAAACATAATGTATATGAAAATAAGTATTGGGTAATGTTCTTATAGTAAGTGATGATAATCCTTTAAGTGGCATTCACTAAAATTTTATTGCACGTTTCATTAATCCTTTTATGAACTTAACTCACAAAAACAAAATTATTTTTAAAATCAAATTTCCTTAACCAGCAATAAATTGTTTTAAATAAAATTCCGAATGTTAACATAATCACGCTGCCTAGTCAAAATGTTTGAAAGTTTTAAATAAGGCCTGATTATAAATTGTTAGTTTGTTGGGTTGTTTGTTTGTTTGTTTACCTGTATGTATCAATCTTCACTGTGGTTGGTTGCCTATTTTTGTTGTTGTAAACCTCAAAATTCATAAAACATAGGTTTTGTTGTTTGTTTATCTGTCTGTCTGTCCGTTCATCGGTCTATCTGTCTACTTTATGTATTGGTAAGTTTGCTTGCTGTTTTGTTTGTTTTTGTTTTTTTTTTTTTTTTTTTTGGTGCACGTTCAAGTAAGAAATAAATAAAACCTGTATTATAAAATTTGTTGACCTTAGAAGGTCAGATTAGTGGTCAAGCTAATACACTGTATTACTAACGGAAAATTTTCATTGTTGTTTTGTATGTTTCTGATCTTTTCGGGTATTTTTTTGAAAATGAAAATAATTAAAAACAAAATAACAATTATTACATAATACTTGTTTAGATATTTAATAATCTGAAAATTTCTTTCAAAATCTAAAAAATTAAGTTCGTTTATAATTTTGATACATTTTTTACAAATTAACAAAATTCTATAAATTTTTCAATTAACATCAATAGCGTTAAAGATTACTTAGGCGATCTAATTTATTTGATGACATGCTTGACGGAATAGTATTCTACGGTGTAATGATAAAGTTAGTTAGTAGAGTTAGTATATATATGTATATACATATATGCTAACTTGCTTGATTTAACGACAATAAAATAATTTTTGAAACGTTATTTTAGCAATTCTGTTGCTTTTGGATAATATTTGACGATTTTTTTCAAAATTGTAAAAAAAAACTATATGATACCCTACACTATTGTGTGCGAGCATAAAAATTCAGAAATAATGCGTTGATACTAACACCTAGATATTTTCATTCACTTTACGGCGATTCCTGGAAGTGGGTTTATATGGGAGCTGTGGTATATTATGGCTCGATTCTCTTAAAATTTGGCAATGTTATTTCTACATAAAACTTATTTGTGTCGAATATTAACTTGATACTAATACTCGTATGGGATTTATGCACGTTAAAGTGATTTTCGGAAGAGGGGTATATATGGGAGCTAGGGCCAATTGTGGACCGATCTTCATAAAATTTGATACAAAGATTGATACTTTTACAGAACTTAATATATAAGAAAACAATCTCATTTCTAAAGCATTTTTGAGTGTTTAAACTCTATTCCCGGGGGACATTTTTATGGGGCCTAGGTGAAATAATGGACCGATCACAACAAATTTCAATAGGCTTTATCCTTATATCATAAAAATCTCACGTGCCAAATTTCATTGAATTATCTTTAAAATTGCGATCCGTACTTTGTGCATAAGGTTTACATGGACAGCCAGCCAGAGGGACGGACATCGTTAGATCTATTTAAAATTGATTCTGAGTCGATTGGTATACTTTAAGGTGCGTTATAAACATCAGCACAAACGCATAACACCCCAACCACCTATGGTGGTGTAGGGTATAATAAGGAAATAAAAATGTAATGTAGAGAAAATATATCAATTATCTCTTGTAGAAGAGGAATAGTGATACAGAAATGTTGTACCTATCAGATTTCTAACTTCCCCAAACTACACCTAGAAGTTTAAAATGTTTAAAAGATTACAACTATCCGTTTAAAAACTGCAATTAAATGCAAGATCTGTCGAGAAAATATAAAAATATAAAATCTAGTAAACCCAGGAGCAAAAGAAAAACGATCATACGCAATGTTGCATATTTGATTGGGTTCTGGATCCGCCGAGTGTGAATGCATTTGCAGAAAACCATTGTTTAGTATGAATTGTGCTCTGGTGGCGTCATCGGCTGACACCCTCAATAACAGCTCTACGGATCAATAACCAATCATAAATTGAATAATAGAGGTGTAATCCATATATTCTGCACGAGCGTTTTAAGGTCATGAATACCTTAACCAGAAGCTTAAGTCGCAGGGCTATAATAAGCCACAAACGATAAGTATTCACAAGTCAGTCAAAGTAAATTTGTTTACTTCAAAACAGATCATTTCGTTAAAAATTTAAACATCCGTTCAGTTGTGGAAGGATTTTTCTTTCATAATGGTAAAAAGGGAATACATTCCGAGAAGAATTTTATTTGCTGTAAGAGTGATTATAACTCGACATTTTAACATTTACCAGTTCCTATTGGAAAAAAATGGGTTAAACAAAATTAAGACAAAGTTTTTCTTGAATTATTTCTGTATGCGATTATGTTAAGCTATGTTCGCATTTGGCAAACATTTGATAAAAATTGCGTGACCACTAATTTTATAAAAATATTGTTTGCCGTTGGTTGATCTTGCAAATGTTTTGTAAGAGAAAATAGCGTTAAACAAAATTCTATAAAATAAGTTATGTAAAAAGTAAAGTAAAAAATCGTTTCCCATTAAAAAAGAGAAATTATTTTATGTAGTGGTTACGTCATTTTGGTCAAATATTTGACTAGTCTGAACGTATCTTTAAGTTTATATGTAGGTATGTTTTTTGTGTATACGTCTACATATGTGTGGATGTATATATGTATGTATGTTATCCACAAAGCTGTTTTTGTACGTGTCCTTGGTAATATTTACAGTAGATTGAATATTTTTAACAAAAGAAAAATACATGAATTATTATACAGTCTTCATTCTAGAATAGATACATACCTACACACAAACATAATCTTATAAATATTATTTAATAATAATATATATGTTATGTTGTACTTTATATATTTTTATATTTAGCAAAAAGCACGAACCAAGAAAAACCGCACAAGTTTTTAAGTTTTATTTTTTGTGTTTATTTATTTTAACAAACATTTATAATTAATATTTTTCCAAGGTCAAGTCAAGAGTTATAAATAAAATTATATTTGTTTACGGATGTACATATATCAATCTACATTGCAACTTCTTAGCCTTTTATAATTATAAGCCAAAATATTCTTGCTAAATTTATTAGTAATTTTAAATTATTATCTTAGTTAAAATGTTTATAACTTAATGCTAATTTTTGATATCTCAACTTTATAGCTGAAAAATAAAATAACTTTAAGATTTAGTTAAAAAAAATCCACTTAAAGTTATAACAATTTTGTTATATTTTGTGATTCACTTTAAAAATCAATATTAAATGCTTAAAGCAATTTTAATATTGAAACTAGTTTTTTTTTATTCTATTCAACAAATTCAAATTTAAAAAAGTTATTAAAAATTGAAAAACAAAATATTGGATTATTATAGAATATTAAATCTACATACATACATACAAACATACATAAATGCATGCATACATACATGCATACATACATATATATTTATCTATATACAAATATATCTGTACAGGAAAGTTAATCTTTCAGAAATAAATACAATAATAATATAGTAAATTTTAAACATTTAAAGTTTTTTTTCTTTTTTTTTTTTTTTTTTTTTTTTTTTGCATACAACAAACTTATAAAATGTTATTGACCCTAATCGACAATTGTCGTCAAAAATAAAAAGAAAAACGTAAAAATAAACAAGTTATCAGCAACATGACCAGTATTTTTTCAGTTTTACTCGTTTTTTTTAAGACAATAAAATATTTGGCAAGTGTTATTTTTTCACTACGTATGAAAGTTTTTATTTCATATTTTGTTAAATAGATAACATTATAAAAAAAAACTAAGTGTAGTTATTATTTATTAACATTTAGTAGTATAAATAAGATAAAGAAATAACAAAAATAAAGCCATCGAAAATGTTTAAAATATTTTCAGAATATTAAGTTATATTAATTATAAACCACGAGTCTGTTTACTAAACCCAACAAAAACAAAGGAAATGCTTTTCTAAGGGCCATTGTTACAACTTGCTTTTAATGTTCGTAATAGTAAAAGGTAACTTTAATTAAAGTGAGGAATAAAGTGAACTTTAAAATTTTTCGTTATTACAACTTCCTTGTAAATTAAAATTAACATTTTCAAAATTATGGCAAAGAATTGAGTTGATAATCCTACAACAAAAAGTTTATAGAGACGAAAATACTTGTGCAGAGGAGAAGCATAGACAGGAGATGTTGTCCTTAAAATTAAAAAATGAAATACTGCAGCTGGAACTAATGGAAAAGAAACAAAAACTAGCACAAAACATATAAAAATATTAATTATAAATAAAATTTTTAATTGCTCTTTATTTATTTATTTTTAATGTTAATTTTTTATAAATTTTTATTGTTATTTAGCTTTTAGTATTTGAACTGAAATGTTATTTTTTAGTATATTTTAATAAATTCATAACTAGTCGCCAGAAAAAAAAAAATAAATAAAAACATTTTATATTATAAAATATTTTATTTTTGTTGACTAGAAATTAGATCAAAAAGTTATGAACTTACTCTGCAAAGTAGTTTTTTATTAAATTAGTTCTTGCCGCTGAATCACAACTGCTTAAAATGTTATTTTGTCCTATGAGGTTATCTGAAAACATTTCTTCTGGGAATTGTAATAATTCTTCTGTTGATGGAAGTGGATCTTTTGCCATAATAGTAATATTGTGGAGTACAGCACATGCCACAATGACCGCCATTTTAGTATTGTTTGTCAATCGTATGCCATTTGACAATACTGGGAAACGTCTCTTTCAAACTCCAAAACATCTCTCAATCGTATTACGCGTACGAATTTGAGATTCGTTATAAAGATTTTCTTGTATTGTACGTGGATTCTGCAAAGGGGTCATCATATATTTGCATTGCTTATATCCAGAATCTCCTAAAATAACGTAATTTTGAAATTGGCCGTCTTCCAGGCGAAATTTTAAACGACTATTTTTAAATATGTTGCTATCGTGTGCTGATCCGGGTCATCTAGCAACCAAGTCTTGGAAGATTAATTTTGCATTGCACACAGCCTGCACATTGAGTGAAAAATATCCTTTTCTGTTACGGAACATTTCTCCAGTGTTTCCTCCCGGCGATTGAATACGGATGTGGGTGCAATAAATGGCACCTATAACTTTCGGGAATTTTGCAATTTTAAAGAAATCTGCCACTGTTTGTTGCATTCCTCTTGCATCAGAAGGAAATTTAATATATTCATTCGACAAACCTGCCAAAGCACAAGATGTTTCTTTAACTATACGACCTGCTGTTGACACACTAACACCACAAAAGTCACCCACTGTAATTAAGAAATTTCCACTTGCGTAAAACCTTAGCATTATTAACAATTTAGTCTGAGGTGATACGGAATAATGCCTGGAAGGAAATTTTTGAATTACTACACAAATTATATGCGTATATGAACATACCTCTGGCTCCTTGACTGTAAAGAGTGGACATTTTTCTCTAAAATATATTGGAATGTATGCTTTGATACGCGAAATCTTTGCACAAATTCTGCTTCGTTGTAATATTTGATATAGTCGACTTGTTCGCGAATTTTTTTTGGAACTCTACTTTCTGGCAGAGTATTTTCAAAAATATTCTCCAGGTTGTTAATGTAAAACAAACGTCTGCTATCCATTTTTATATTTCAAATTTTTATTTTTAAAACGAAATAAACATTTATTTTTAATGAAGTTGCCATATTTTGCAGAAAATATGGCAACTTCAAATACATAAAACTCACTATAAAATTTAAAGGTAAGATGATCTTCCCTTTAGCTTATTGGCCACTTTTAGCTTAAAGTTAACTTATAATAACCAAATGCTTCTTATCTGTCCGATAACATCATACCTCTAGCTATTGGCAAGTTGTAATAATGGGCCTAAATGTATAATATTTTCACCACTTAAAAAAGTCGACGTATTTGCATTTTTTTGGAAGTTATTAATAACACATGTTTACAAATTTGGATTAACTTTTGGATTTGAGTAGATGAGAACAAATTTTAATGTAATATGGGACACTGAATTCAAATATGGTATTCATTTGTCAAAGTTGTTTCTAGTTTTCGAGTTCTCGCATATTGGATCATAGCGACTTTTTTATATCTTATTGCAATCATATTTTAAATGCTGGATTTTATTTCAGTTCGTGTAGAAATATATAAAAATCATTACAAAGACGATTTTAAGCGTTTTTATTAAGTTTACGAATGTTATATACTTCAAAAAATGCGCAAACTGATGTAAATTTCGCAGAGGTTAGTATTTTCATTAACTTGGCTAATATGTTTCACTAACTGAACTAAATGATTTGATTCGAAGTCTTAATTTACTAAGACAGTTGACAGTTAATCGAATCATGGTTTCAAGGGTAAACATTTTTGACACTAGATCGGGTCGGTCTCCACAAAAAAAAAAAAAAAAAAATAATAATAAAAAATAAGTTATGCCAGTCACCCCCTAGAATGAAAGAATAGTTCATAAGGTTTCCAAAAATGCAAAAATGACTTTTTTGCCCCGCCCCAAAATACCGCCCTTTTTTGTGTATAACGTCGCCATTTTAAGTCCAATTGTAGAATGTGAGATATCGTTGTTAATGAATTAACAACTGCTTAAAATTTCTCTTTGGTGATTTTTGATTCTGACATTAAATTCTATGTGTCACTTCTGGTATCTCGGATACATCCTCCTAATGTCCAATTATTTTCATATGTAATAAAAGCGTTTTGTAAACCTACTATTTTTAGTTTTTAAGGTATTTAATTTTATGCATAAATAATAAAATTGCAAAGGTTCAAAAAAACTGTGTAAGTTCAAGTTTATTTCATTTAACAAAATTGTTGAAATAGTAAAGTTATATTAAAAAAAAATCTTTTATATGAAAAATATTAGTTATTTGAGGCCAATATTTGTTGAAGGTTTGAAATGAGGTAAAGAATAAAAATTTGTCGCACCAAAAATATTTGTAAATTATTTTAACTTCAGTATGTTTTAAATTTTATTAAATGAAAATGCTTTAAGCTTAAACAGTTTTTTTAACCTTTGCAATTTTATTATTTATTCAATGAAATTAAATACTTTAAAAACCAAATATAAAAGGTTAACAAAAGGCTTTCATTACATATGAAAATATAAAATAGAAGTGACATCGAGAATTTCACCAAAGAGACATTTTAAGCAGTTATTAAACCATTAACAACGATATATCCATTCTACAATCGGACCTAAAATGGCGACGCTATACAAAAAAAACAAAAAGGGCGATATTTTAGGGCGTGGCAAAAAAAATTTGCGATTTTTGGAAACCTCATTAATCATTCTACCCTAGTAGACACTCTCGCAAACATGAATTTAAACGGGACAAAAAATGTTCCCGATTTTCAAGAGAAAAGTAACATTTACTTTAGTGATGAAATAAACAATTTATTTAGAGTCATTGATAGAAAAAATAGAAAAATTGTAGCCAAAAGTTTTTCGAAAAACTCCAAGTCAATTTGTAGCGAAGATTTTTTTGATACCATTCTAAAATCTAATTTGACTTTCATTTTTTATTAACAGTGTACTTATGATAACGACATTTTATCATTCATTTTGGATGACTGCATGTTTTCTCATTATAATGTGGAAATTTGCATGAAAATCGAAGTTCTAGTTTCTTCAAAATGTTAACAAAAAGGAACTACCTTGAACAAAAAATTTGTAATTTTTTTAGAATATTTTAATATTTACCTCACATAAAATTATTTATATTTAAATTTTTTTTTTTTATTTATTTTATTATTATTATTATTTATTTATTTTTTTTTTTTTTTTATTTTTTTAAATATAAATCCATTGAAAGGCAAATACAAAAATTAAAGGTCTAATATTTTTCGAAGAAAAAATTTGTGTGGATCAAAGTCAATTTGTGACGAATTTCAGAGGTGATGGAATTCATAAAAGGAAATATCGAGGTATATTATCCAATAAAGATATATCTTCTAAACTACTTCAGTATCTGAATATAACGACAGAATGATTGAGGGGTAAGAAAAATCTCTAAATTAAATTAAAGTGTTAAAATTAAAAATATCTAAATAATTTTAAATTAAAATCGAATAATAAGTTTTGAACCAATTTAAACAGAGGAGAGTTTGTAGAATCTTTTCGATAAAATTCCATGTTAATGATAATTCCATGTTCCATGATAACCGAATAAAAAGTTTAGAAAGTTCAACAACGAGTTTTTAAACTTTTGATACAAAAGTCCTTCAGAATTGCTTCAAAAGTGCATACAAGAAATCCAAATATTGAACGTATAAAAATAACACAATAAATTATCTTTTGAAAGAATAACAATAGACTTGTGTTAATTTTTAGAGAAAATCGCCAGCGGAGGATATTTCGAAAATTGTCTCCGCAACATATTTGGAAATCCACTGATTTTAAACTAATTAAAGAGAGTTTGATGCAAAAATACCACAAGTTTGGAGATCGAATTTCCTTCATACTTTATTTTCTTTATTCCCATATTGATTTTGAACTGAAAACTTTAGCGGTACCAGCGATTTGGGGACGAGGGCATGACCAAAAATTTTTCTCACACATGATAAATTTCATATACATCTAGAAATATACACTTAATATAGTTAAGTGCCATTTCAGTTTTTCATTTCGTGTTCGTTTTTTCCTTTTTAAAGGACTTTTAAAGTTTTGAAGGATGCTCGAGGTTAATTTTTTATTTTGCTCTTTCTAATTGCTATTATAGGGCGATATGAGTATCAAATGAAAAAGGAGAATTTTGGCATTATATCAAATTACTTTTTCTTAAAATACTCCAAATAAAAGTTGCACAAAATGTCATTAAAATATTTAATCCTTTAATATTTTTGAAAGTTTCCAACAAATAATTTCTAAAATAATATATGTTAAAGATGCTAATATCCAGTTTTAAGTACCAACATTTTATAGTTATAACTTTATTTCTATAATCCAATGATTTGAAAATTATTCCGAAGAACAAAAGTACAGTACAGACTTCAAGCATGTAAAACCAATGTAGCTATTTTTGAGGCCATTGTAATTAAAATCTTAAGTAATTCTTACCTTAAGTGTGGTGTGACATTATTTGGAAGACTTTGAAATATATTTGAAAGTTTAAACTACGATAAATTGATTATTTCTATTTATTTAACTTTAAAATCATTAGTATTTTTAATCTGTGCAAGAATAATAGGCAATGTTTTTTTGTATTATATTTAATATTATTTTATGAACAATTAAGAAGAAAAATAGCTGTTGTAAGTTAATCGCGACCATGTAATACCCTACACCATTAGCTTAAACTGATTTTCGGGAGAGATCCTAAAACTGTGATCATATATGGACCGATCTTTGTCAAAATGTATACTACATTTTAAATACTTATATAAAACTTATTTGTTCCATATTTAATTCAAAATCTGGTATTTATATGAAATTTGGGCGCTTAAAATGATTTTTAAATTTTAATTGTTGCAAATAAAATCAAAAAATAAAATACTTATATGTAAAATACTTATATGCATTTTAAAGTAACATTCTAGAATTGGTGTGATATGGGAGATACACTCAAAAAATAAATTGAGTAATCCGTACTTAAATCAATACGGAGCGGTGTCAAAAGTACAGAAAATATGAGTTTTCTTGAACCAAATGCGAATTATTTGAATCAAGAATAGCGACAAATTCTTAATTTTGGCTCTATTTAAGTCTATTTTGAATTGAACTAATCTCAATTTTTTTTAGATATTTTTTATTGATATTAGGCCAAACCTAAGCCCATTTTTAATGTGAGCATTGATTTCAAAATTGATTGATTTCAGAATAATCGGATCACAATTACTCCCAAAATGCACTTAATTTAAGAAATATAGATCAATCCTAATTGCGATGAATTCTTTCTTAAATTGATCCATAAAGCACTTGTTTTCAGAATTTTCATATTTATTTTATTATTAAAACCTCACTAAATCTTAAAGCTAAAGATTTATATTTATAGATTTTGTAGTTGAACAATAAACTTCCACTTCGGTTTCTCTTCTTGCCTCTCGAAATGAAATAGTGATCCTGAAAAAAGTAATAAACTAAAAGTTATAAATGTATTATTTCGTGAATTTAATATAAAATGTCATATTGAATATTCACCTTATTCAAAATATGTTTTCCTCTAAAAACGTCCTTCAATCAATTTTCAACTTTGAAATCGATCGAAATGGTGTCCTTATCGAAGCTAAAATATTATAGTCAGACAGATTTACCTCTAGCATTTTCACAAATTTTACTAATTTTCAGTTTAATTTTTAAAAATATTGATTAAGAAATTATGTCTTGATTTAAGTACAATTGCTACTCACATATTTATACACGTATGTACATATACATATTTAAACATATATGACAAATGCAATACAAAAAAAAATCTCAAAGAGAGCAGAATTAAATTTGCTTTACCCTTCCCCCTTCTCTTAACACCATACTAATATAAAAAATTACAGTCTTTTTAAATATACATGTATAAATATTTAAGTAGAAGTTGTACTTAAATTAAGACCTAATTTCTTCATCAATGACGTGACTCCCTTGAAAAGCATAAAGGAGATCATTTGGAGAATTTTTTCTTTTTCTGCGCATTTTGAAAAAAATTTAGCATGTTTTCTGTATGGATATACATACATACATACATACATACATACATACATACATACATACATACGTACATACATACATACATACATAACTGATACATAAATTATTTTTGGAAAGAAGTTTATTTGCAAAATATACAGTTTGTTATTATTTATTGTTAATTTATTTAATTACAATTATGTTAATAAATAATAAATTGTACTTAGAACGTAGTTTTTCGAAATACTTCATGTATGTCACATGCCCCCATTCTTTTAACAATTTTAATTTGCACTTACCTTTTAAATAATCAATAACATCTTCTAAATTAAACAATTTAAGGAGTTGGAGCAGGCGTAAGTCATCATTCAGTAGAAATTAATTTCATTTGTTCGTCATACCAAAGTATTTAAACGACGCAGAATAAGAGACTAACGAAAATTACTTGATGAAACTTAAAAGCAACCGATAGATGAATAAAGATGAAAGGGAGCTGTAAGAGTAAAGTTCATTCCGCTCATATTCTCTCACATATTAATATAAAATTTTTCCCCTTAATTCAAGTCAAATTTGACTTAATTTTAAATTTCAAGAATCAGTCAAATAAGTACAACATTTTGAATTTTCATACCTAAATTAAGTATTTAATTCTTAATTTTTAAATTAATCCAGTTTTATACTTGTTTTAAGTACACTTCAGTACGAATCGTACTTAAATTTTTGCGAAAAATAAGAAAAATAAATTTGATTTTAGAATTCAGTTTTTCTTTCTGTGTGTGGTCATTTAGAGGCTGGTCTTTGCGAAAAGCGTGATTTATAATTAAATACAGAATAATCATGCCAATTTTTATTTTGATACTAATATTTGTATGGTTAAAATTATTTTTTGGGAAGGGGCCTTATATGAAAGCTCTGGTCAATTATGCAACCAACCTCTTGAAATTTGATAGTATATCTAATGTCGATAAAAATCCTAGCTACCTCGAATTTCACATAAATATGCGCATATTCAAGACAATCATAATTACTAAAGCATACCGGCGGGAAACTCTTTTAGGGGGGCTAAGTAAAATAATAGACCGATTTCAACCATTTTCCATAAGTTTCGACTTTAAGCCTAAAAAACGACTGTGCCAATCAATTATCATTAAATCGATAACAAAATTTATATAAAAACTGACAAGACATTTTTAATATTATTTAAAATTTTATCTGTTGCAGCTAAAAGGACAAAATTTGGAATCCAGAAATTTTGTTATGACGTTTTTTTAAATGAATATAACTTTGGAATAATTTGTTATAAAGCCTCAAAGATATTCAAGGACATTTTTGACATTAAAAAGGTCCGAAGTTTTAAAGGAAAAAAAATATACAGAAATTTCTGAATTATATTCTTTCATTAGATACCCATATCGACATTTTTGAGAAACTAAAAAATTTTAAAAGAATTTATAAATAAAATCAGTTTCTCAACCGATTTTAAAGATTTTTATATTTTGTTAAATTTTACATTAACATTAAAAAAATAATGAGAAATTTGTATTCTGTCAAGCCCGAAATACGATACCCTAATTCATTGTGAATGACCGTCAAAGTGATTTTTGATATTTTCAAAAGTGGGCCTTATATAGGACCTTTTAAAATTTGATGTGAACTAGGCTATCTTTGGTTTTAGTATGATAATTCACGGTATTACATAATTCATCAAACAACAGATCATTTGCTAAGAAAATTCGTGAATACTGTTACACGTCTCAATTACTGCCTTAAAGCCCAAGAACTCTGCTCTTCACAGACATCAACTTAACGAAATTTGTGTGTGAACTTGAAAAAACATTCATTTAAAATCTAACATACCCAGTGATTATGTTACGATCATATACAATGACATGTGATCGCTGACAAGCTGATCTCAAATTCAGAAAAAATCACGTTTTAGGTTATTTTTCATATGAAATATGACCCAAATTTTTATGGGAATTTTGGATTATTTTTCTATATTTGCTTCTGGTCATTTTGCTGGCAGCCATTAATTCGTACAAAAAATCGAGATTATTTAACAAAAATTTTCGACTGTGGCGCTTCATTCTCCAAATCAAATATAATTTAACTCATTTTATGAACTTACTTAATCAATTATTATAATTATTTGTTTTATAACCTACGTTAACCATACAATGAACTTATTTATAAATATAATTAAAAAAATATATAATTAAAAATAAATAAATAATAAATAAAAATAAATATAATTAAAAAAACAAAAAAGTTTTTAAATAATAAATACGAGTATATTAGCCACCTGGTAACACTGGCCACAATACCTTTCTGCTTATTTTTTTTTTTTTTTTAATTTAACAATATGGATGGATGTGAACGATATGTGGTTCAAAAGCTAATTGAGCGTTAGCTCTTTTACAAGAGATTTGAACTCGCCACATAGATGGAACAACATGAATGTGCAGTAGCACAATGAGAGAATTTCAAAAACATGGTAGCTGAGGCGTAAACGTCTTAAAGTTTTAAATGTGGACCATATATAATGAAACGTGGGTGCACAGTGCTTTGTCCCATAGGCAAAATTTATAAATAAAATTATGCCATGAATGTTAGTAAATTTTATATTTTTGGAATGCTAACATAATAGCTTAACCCATCATGAATGAAAAAGTTCAAGTTTTTTATATTTGTTAACAATAGAGGGAAGAAAAGTTTTTTTTTATGTTTTCGGAAAAAAATCGCTTAAATTCTATTTTTAAAGATATCGATAAAAGGTTTTATTTAATGGGTTTGAAACAAAATATTTAAAATGAAAATTCTATTTTGAGAGTAATTCGTTATTATCGCTATTTTTCAATTATATCCAAATTTATGTACATATTTTTTTCACTAAAAATCTAATATCAGATTGAGTTTTATGAAGAATTTTATTATTTTTATTTATTTATTATTATTTATTTTTTTTTAACATGTTGTTTTTTATTTTTACTTTTAATAGAAAATTTAATATTATTAAAATCTACGTAAAAATAAGTCCAAAATTTTGACCGCAAATTTAGCCTAATTTAGCTATTTGCTAAAAGTAAACATAGGCCAATATTTATAGTATAATTAAAAATGAAATAAATTTTCAAATTGAAAAGTCCAAACCAGAATTTTAAAGAAAAACGTTTAAAGTTTTCACCAATCTAGAAAATTTTTTAAAATGGTCGCTAAATTCAAGAAATTTCAGATAATTTTAACCGGGTTTTTTCCAAAAAAAGTATTTTTTATGGCCAATAAAAAAAAAAATATGAAAAAACATGTTATTTTTTATTCAAGATTTTGAAGGCTTAATTGATATTCTAGTATAAAACTTAAGATTTTTGAAATTTATGACTTTTTTACAACTTAAATTTCTCCCTTTTTTATTATATTAAAAAAAGAAAATTTACAATTTCAGCTTAAAATAAGTGAAATTGTAGAAGAAAAAAATTTATAAATTTTTATAAAAAACGTTTATCAAATGACGTATAAAATAATAAATTATGTTCTTGTTTAAAAATTAAACAAAAAAGAAAAAATTATAGAAAAAACAAGTAAGTAAGATTGGTTATATTGGAACAAAGAACTGTGGAGCGTGTCCGCAGACACGAAATTTTAAAAGTCCAAATTCATTACATCGATACCAATTTGAAAGTTGATAAAATATGTATGGAAACTTCTAGTCGAGTTCTAAAAAAATTGTCCCGAAAACGTGTTATTTAGTGTTTATTAAAAAATATCTATATGTACCTATATAGATGTAAATTTTAATTGAAAAATATTCGGAAACAAAAATTGTGACTGGTCTATAAACTAGAGTTATCAAAAATTACCATAAACGCTTCTGTTTTATAAATTGTTTGATACTCAGAGGATAATAAGACTTAAGACTTACTTACTTGATTGTAAGAAGTCTATACTGTTCAAGACGCCTGAAAACCGTCAATTCAAAGAATTTCCATATCTTCCTAATTCCTTCGGTGGGTGAAAAGCTATAATAAAAGAGTAAATATAAAATTTAATTTATAGTAGTACTTAATGCACTTGTCTACTTTTCCAAACTAAATCTTAATCAGACAGAATTTATAAAATTTATTCTGTTCTTTAATTTGTTTTTTTTTTTTTTTTAAGATTAGTCTTCAACATTTCGAATTAATATTTTAAACACCACAAAACATTTTCTTTGTCACATCATTTTCTGTGTCACATCATTTAATTAAATAAATATGTTTGCTTTACTTTTAAAATATTTTATTAATAAATTATAAAATAATATACAAAAATAAGTAACAATCAGGAGAAAAAAATATCCAAAAACTAAAATAATTTATGAATATTAACACTTGGTTTATTAATAAATGAACCACAAACAGAAAAAATAAAAAAATTTCACTGCAAATTTGTTAACAAAATGTCAAACTGTATGAATGAAAGAAGAAAAGCAACAACAACACAACAGTAAACCCCCAATGATGACACGCACACAGGCTCACTTACTTACAAAAGCCCAAAACATACTCAACAAAACATAAACATGTATGTATATTAAACTCTCACAAGCCAAAAATTCACAAAAGAGATAACAGAAACATAAATGTGTACAAAAACACGTACATACATCATCATTATGTATGTATGTAAAATTGTATGATAGAGTGATTTGAAATGTATGAAACATATACATATTTAAATGGTTGTATGTTGTATGTAAAGAGAAGAGTAGTTGTAAGTACATAGTATGAAAATATATTTTACAACGTATTTACGTTTGTATGTATGAAGGTTTTATTTATATGCACGTTTATATTATGCTATAATACAAGAGTAAAACGTATGTTTGTTTGCAAAAAACTAAATAATGTATTGTATTTACAATCATATTTTTAGTTATAATACTTACTCTACACTACATTATTATGATTATTTATTATTAAAACATTGTTTATTTCGTACATGTGTATGTAAAATTGTTTGTATGTTTATTTGTTTGACTCTGTATAAGGAAATTGAAAATAAAACATGAAAAAACATATATAAACAAAATTATATATATATATATATATATATATATATATATATATAATTTTGTTCATTAAACATATTATTATACATATGAGAAAGTTTTTGTTTTTATTTATTTTTAGAAAAAAAAAGTTAAAAATAGTTTCAAATAAAAAAATGATTTTAATTTCTGTAATAATGAAATAAATAAATTAGTGTATGTATATAAGTGAGTACCTACGTATGTATATATGTACATATGTATCTAAAAAACGTGTTACAAAAATGAAACACAATAATTAAAAACACACTTGGTTTTATTTTTATTACATTTAACACTTTTCTTGATATGCATAAAAATTAAGTTTATTAAAAAAATTATTAAGAATTCTACAAAGTTAACACAAAAAATAAATTGTTGATAATTTATTTATAAATATCTGACTTGATTAATGTCATAAAATAAAAATAAAGTGTTTGTATGAATGTTTTCTGGCCTGCTCTCACTTTTGCCGTAGTCGCAGTTTCTTCTTAGAAGAAAAAATCACAAAAAGAAAAGAAGCAAACAGAAAAAAACACAATAATACTCGTAAAAAACACTCTGTCGTCAATAAATGAAGAATATTTTTCTTGCTTATTAAAAACTTAAACGATTTAAGAGATTAAATTTGTTAAGAAAAAGAGATGACCCCTTATTAACCAAAAAGAGATATTTAAGAGAATTTTGTCACTCAGGCACTCTTATTTTCAACTCTTGTTTATTTAACAAAATAGCAGAGATAAACACATAAAAGAAAACAAAAAATGCTTTAGTAAAAACATGTTTTCCTATAAAGCTGTAGTGAGAGAGTGTATGTTTGATTGTGATGTTATGATATTGTTTTTGTTCGTATGTTTGTGTAGTAAAACACAAAAGGAAGGCAGGCCTGTGTTGTTGACTGCCTGTTGTATATTCAGTCGGTTTGCTGCAATCAAACGAACCGAACATTTTCTTTTGAAACGGTGATATTCTACTTCAGTTCAATGCGAACGTGAGAACGGTGTGGACGTGCCAAAAATACTACGCGGAACCATTGTAATTGAATTAAAAACTTACATATAATAATTAATTACAAAAAAATAATAAATTTCTACAACAAAAATATTTCAATTTTTTACATGCGTTCAATTCATTGTTTAATTTACCCTTAACATAAAACTCTTCAAAGAAAATTCAAAAGTCCTGGATTATTTTGAATTTTTCTTAATTTTTTTTTTCAATAATATTGAAACTTAAAAAACAGTTAAACTGTAAATCTAACAAATAATCTCTAAAAAAAAACTAAGTTTTATACTAAAATCTCGGAGATTAAAAAAATAATTTTATAATTTTTACGGTATTTTGTTTAATAAACTGATTTTTTGTTAAAAAAAAAAAATAAAATCTCAAAAATATATATTTCATAAACATTAAATATTTGTCAAAAAAAAAATTGTTGTTTACCTTGCTTTATAACAACAATCACCTTAAACAAAAAAAAAAAATAAAAGAAACATTATCATCTCAGCAACATTAATTTTTGTGTTTTTGCCAAAAGAAAAGAAAACCAAACACACACATTCAATCAAAATCAAATTCAATTAAAAGAAAAAAGGTCATTTATTTAAGAAGAAAAAATGTAAAATCCAGTGTTTTTTACAAAAATAATTTTTTTTAATTTAATTAATTAAAAGCAGAACCAAAAATTTATCTCAAAGATACAACAAAAATAAAATAATAAAAGGAATTTTTAAAATCAAACGGTATTTCCCCATTAATAATAAGTGACGTTAACAATTAAATTTGTAAAAAGAAAAATTCACAAAAACCCAACAACAAAAAGCAAAAACACACACAAAACCAACAAACGCAAACTCAACATACTTTACAAACAATTAACAGACTTTAAAAAGTGAGCAAAAACAAAAGGCAAAGAGAAAAACAAGGAGAAACAAGAGAAATAAACAACTATAAACAACTTCACAAACTAACGGATTTTTAATAAAGTACAAAAAGAAAATTAACAAAATTTTCTCCTTTTTTAGTTGTAGATTTTTTGTTGTATTATTATTATTTTTTTGCCCCACTTTAACTTATAAAAGGCAATAAGACGTCTTGTCTAAATTATCCCCAACAACAAGAACAACAGCAACAGCCAAAAATGACCTTGCCTAGTGTTACACCCAACAACCAATGTGACGATGATTCGGACATGTTTGGTCCTCCCCGTACCTCACCACCTATTGGTTATCATCATCATCGGTCACGCGTTCCTATGATTTCTCCCAAACTGCGTCAACGTGAGGAACGCAAACGTATTTTACAATTATGTGCCCACAAATTGGAACGCATTAAGGATTCGGAAACAAATCTCAGACGTAGTGTTTGTATAAATAATACCTATTGTCGTTTAACCGATGAATTAAGACGTGAAAAACAATCTCGTTATTTGGCCAATTTACCAAGGTAAGATTTGTTTTAAAAAATTCCTAAATTTTATTTTCTAAATTGAGGTTAGGTAATTGAGTTGCAAACACAATTTTCCCATTTTTTTTTATTGAGGTTAGGTAATTGAGTTTTTACTCGTTTTTATTTTTTATCACTAAAACTAAAATTGTAATGGGTTTCACAAGGTTATATTTAAAATAAAAAAGCAACAAAGAAATTATAACAGTAAAAAAAAAAAAAATAATATAAACACTAATTATGAAATTGATTAATGTAAAGAAAAAAAAAGGAAAGTGCTTTTATAAAAAAAAAAAAAAATATCAAGCGATAAGAATATTAAAATAAAATTAATTTTAATACATTACATTAATTGTTTTTTAATGTGTTTTAAATAGATATGTGTAAGTTGCGTCATACATGTATGTACGTTATGTGTTTGCAATAATGAAAGTTTAACCAAGTAATTAAAAGTATTGCCAGCTTAGGAAAAGTGTTAAAATTTTCTAAATGTTTGAAATCTTATCTGTTGTTTCTAATTTTTTAATTAAAAAGTATATAAAAAGCCATAACCATAATTTTTTAATAAAAAATTTAAGTGGTTTTTTAACGTTCCAATTTTTTATAGAACTTTACGTGCTTTTTGATTATTTTAAAATTTTTAGTATTAAATATATAGAAAAAAAAAAAACTACAAAAAAGAAATCCATTTTTTTTCTTATAATTTAAGCTAAATATTTATTTTGATTTAGACAAAAAAAATAGCAAAAGCGGACACATAAATTTAAACGCCTCTATCTCTGTTATTGTTTAAATAAAAAACAAAATAAAAAAACATTCTGCTTTTTATTGCTTTTGTTTGATAATAATGATATGAAAATTTAGAGTTGTTAAAAAATTCAAGTAAAAAAAACAACAAAGTTTTATTTAAAAATATTTAAAACGAAAAACTGAAAATTCACAGATTTTTTAATAGTTCTATTTATGTTTTCCCTTAAATTTTTTTATTAACCCTCGTTATTTTCTTAGAATCAACAATTGCTTGGAAATCATAATTAAGTCGTCTAAATAAATTTGATTCAGTTGAATACTAATTCAATTTCAATTAAGACAAATTTTATGATATACATATTTCAAAAGAAATGTTATTATAAAGTTTTTAACAAAATTACAATTTACTAAAAATTAATCTTACATTAAATCATAAATCTCTTTTAAAAAATAATTCGATTTAAACATTCTTCTCACACCAAATGATAAAATTACAATTTGTTATACATACAGCACTTTTCACTTTAATTGTAAAACTATTTAGAATAAATACAGTTTGGGGGAAAAAGATGAAAAAGAAAACATTATTATTTAATAATATTGAGTAAATGGAAAACAACAAAAAGAAATACATACATAATAATAAAAACGACAAAGATTATAAATTCAGGCCAAGCTCATGCCAAAAAAAAAATGAATGTGTGTTGCCAACAGTTTAAATAAACCCAAATAAATAAGCCAAAATAAAACATACACACACAGTCATACACAACGCAGATACCCAAGCCAAACAGACAACCAACCAAACAACAAGCCAACCAAAAAGAACAAGCAGTAAGAGGACCCATGAAACTTTCAACGTATATACTTACAAACAAACGAACAAACATACATCACACAAAAATATATTTGTATAAACAGCTACAAAAAAAAAAAAAAAAAACACAAAACCAACAACAACAAGAACAAAAGAGCGAGACCACAAAGTATAGAGACCCCAAAACAAAAATATATAAAAACATAGAGATAGATCTTTATATTATGAGCACTCATGCTCTTTACTCAAAGGCTTTAAGCACACGCTACATTTTTACAAACACACATACCTATGGAAATGTCTATGAACAACGGTAATTTTTCAAAATTACGACAGGAGCAAAACAACAACCACTAAAAGGAAACATATTGTGGGCATTTAAACCTAAAAAAGCGTGAAAAAATCCTTTTAATCCTTATGAAAAGTAAATTTTAATAAATTTAACATCCAAATTATAAAATTAATTTCTTTAAACAATTAAATGTTTCATTAAATCAACAAAAAAGTCTAGCTTTAAGGACTTTTTGCCAAATGAAAAATATGAAATTTTAATAAGAGAGCAGTAATAAAAACAAAAACGTAAAATGTTCAATATTTACCGTTGTTTATGGAAACTAAATTAGCCTTTATAGCTCTGAGTGTGTTCCTAATAATTATAAAAACAACTACAATGGCAAATCTATCATAATAATACAAAAAAAAAAAACTTCAAAAAAACATCATCAGCAGCTTAACAAACATACATAAATCGTTATTATTTACAAACGTTAAAATAATCACGTTCCACTTGCAGCAACTAAAACAACAACATAAGAAGTAAAGAAATAAAACAATAACAATTTTTAGTCTTGGCTAACAAATACAAACCCAGTGAACAG
The DNA here is from genome assembly GCA_932274085.1 of Protocalliphora azurea. NCBI lineage: Eukaryota > Metazoa > Arthropoda > Insecta > Diptera > Calliphoridae > Protocalliphora > Protocalliphora azurea. The sequence goes on from OW026523.1 coordinate 48,253,963, forward strand.
TTCTAACAAAATTTAATAAATTTAATATATATAATATAAATTTAATGAACTAATAAATAAACACGGCTGCCAGATAATTTTAACAGTCAGCTAATTTTGGGGATTTTTGAGAAATAAGTAACAAGAAACAATAAACTTAAATTTCTAATAAAATTGTTGTTTTTTAAATAGCAAATAAAGAAATTTGTAAAAAATATTAATTTATTTTAAAACAGCAAATATTAATGAACTATTAAATAAAAATCGCTATCAAAATTGTAAACAACCTTTGCTTATTTTAAATCAAAATGATGTCAAAAAATAATCAGATCTAGAAATATTGAAAAAAGTTTATCAATAAAAATTTTAATTAAAAATTCTTAAAAAAAATTAAAAAATGGTAGCCCTTTATTTTTTAAACCATGACTTAAAGTTTGTTGGGTTTTTAGTTTAAAGCCAGACAGGCAAGTAGTAAAGAAATAGTTTTTTACTACTAAAGGCTCATGTTTTTTTATAGATCTATTTGTATGTGACGAAGTGGAAGAAATAATAGTTATTGGTTGCCAACTTGCAGGCTAAGTGGCTGGCATTTGTTTGTTTGCTGCTGTTCAATGTTGCCAACATTCATATTTACAATACGAATGTAACAAGAGGAGACAAACAATAATAATAATAATAGACAAGTACGTACATGACTTGAAAATGAATTTACCAACAAATTGAAAAAACTCACAAACAGACAGTTAATTTACAAATTTCAAGACCATCTCCATTTGCATTTGTTGTTGTGCATATTATGAATTACACATAATTTAAACAAAATTATAGAGGGTTACTGGCAATGCTGTTTCTTTATTTTTATATTTTTTCTTTAGATGTTTTAAAACAACCCTTATTTTAATTAACAAAAGAAAGACTTTGTAAATAATAATTTTCTTTGAAAACTAATTTTAGCATAGTGAGTGTGCGGTTAATAATCTGTTTTATTTATACAAGAAAAAAATTATCACATATTTTTTTAATATTTCAATAAAATAATTACATATTTATTACAACTCTCTTATTAACACAAGTTATGAAATTAAAGTGACTTAAAAAACATCTTCACAAACGCGTTTATTTAAAAAAACGAAGTCATTCTTTAAAACATTTTTCCCCTATTTTGTTATTAACTTATTATAGATTACATATACAAGTTTATGTGTATGTGTTCATCCAGTGTATTACGAGTATGTGAAGTTTACAATCATTTAATCTTTTAAACACATGCTGTTTATTCCCAACAATTAAAAACTTTTCTATTTTGTATTTTATTAATTAATATTTTTTTATTTCCTTATGATACACTTCTCTAAATCAAAAACTAATTAATTTGTAAAAGTAATTTAAAGTCTTTTGTTTAAATAATTATTTTTATTAAAGCTTTTTCGAATGAAGAGAAAAAGTCTCCAAATAAAATGTACTTATTTCTTTTGCCGTTGTCTTCATCAATAAGCATATAGCAGCAAAGAAATAGTCAGACAGCCAGCCAGGCAGTCAGCCTGCTATATAGCAAGTTTCATGTGCATTTATTATTATAGCTATTTTCTAGTGCTTTTGCTCTTTTTTTCTGCAAAAAAAAAAAAAAAAAGAAATACTATGTCTACAGACGTTTTTCTATTTTTTACTTGTTATTTTATTTTTCAGCAGAAGCTTTTTAGATTGTAAAATTATACATGACTTTGTTGTTGTAGTCTTTCGTTAATTTACAATGTTGGCTAGAGAAAAAGCGACGACGACTGGCTCGAGTAAAGTTTTTAGAGAAAATAAGAGCATAAGGTTGGGGTTTACTAGTTACTTGCTACATACATATAATCAAACATACAAAGAGTACTTGTATATACTAGTATGTTTGTTAAATGAGACTGTTGCTGATTTGTTTTTTTTTTTTTTTTTTTTTATTTAGTTTTTGGTTAGAGTATTTTTTTTTTTTTTTTTGTTTCAACTGCAGTTTTATTATTCTTTAAAAGAGTTTGTGTTTTTTGTTGTTTATTTAAGTGTGTTTTTGTGTAGATTACTTTGGCTTTGAAGTTTTTATTATATATTTTGATACAGAGTTTTGTCATAGTTTTCCTAGTCATCTTCGTTCTGTTGTTATATTGGGGGATGGGAAGCATGATTCCACTTAAATAGCTTTGAATTTGTATAGGAAATTGAATTTGGCGTTCTATGCTGAAGATTTTGTTAAAGTCCGAAACTAATTTAATTTTGATAATTAAAAAAAATTGTTAGAACAATTTTTAATAAATTAATAAAATTATAATTTAACAGCTTATTAATTTTAAAGTTAAATGAGATTTTAATATTTTAAGAGGGTAATTTAGAGAAATCAAAATAATAATAATAATAATAATTTAAACACTTCTTTAGTTTAAAATTAATTTAAATACAAAGAAAGAACAATTTTAAATTCTTTTTTTTTTTTATTTTGTTAAATTTAATTTTCCATTATTATTATTATTATTATTATTATTATTATTATTATTATTTTCTATTTTAATAGCTTATTAATTACGCCAATTTATTATGTATTAATTTTTATTTTTTCTTATTTAATTAAAAAAACTTTTATTATTTTTTACAATTGATCCTATTTTATTAAATCAATAATTATGCTGTTATTTTGACACTTGTAATTTTAATTTGCTTTATAGCAACAATTATTAAGTTACCACATTAATGTCTTCTTTTCTCATACAAACATCAACAACATATGGTAGCTTTTTTTGCATTTATTGGAGTTTTCTTTTTATTGTCATTTACATACTTATACGTTTGTATGTATATACAAATACATATATATGTATTATTGTTCATGTTGTATAAAAACTGGCACTATTCAACCAACAACACAATCGAGCCAGGCCAAACAGCCCCAACCATCAATCAATTAAGTTGTCAAGTGTGTGTAATTAAGCTGTGTGTGTTGGTTTATTTATTGACACTCTTTGGCTATTGTTTTTATTATTTTATTATTTTTCTGCTTTTAACCAATATATGTAGTTGTTCTTGCTGGTCTCCACTCCCATTTGAAAAAGAGAAGTGATTGATAATTGGAAAATTTAACGCATATTAAAAATTAACGCATATAGTAAGACATTTATTTTGTTTTTTTTTTTTTTTTGCTCCCTTTTTTTTTCAATAAAAAAAAATATGTTTAAATAATTTAAACGGATATAAAATAATGTCTTTTGTTATTGTTTTTTTTTTTTTTTTTTTTTTTTTCTTTAATTGTGTTACTTTTAGATTTGTTTAACTTAATTACTATTGTAATTTTTAGCTTAAGGTTTTTATAACAATAAGTTATTATTTTCTGTCTCTTTTTTATTTATTTCTTAAATACATTTCTCCCAGAAATAAAAAATAAAATTAAATTTCTTTCCCATGGCATTTAAAAAATCATTTAGCAAAATCTCTATCAAATTAATGGTAACACAACTATTACCAATTCTCAACATCATACCACAAAAAATATACGAACAAAAAGGTTGCCAACAGAAAAAGAAAATAACATTCAACTAAACAATACATACTTGCAACATTTCTTTATGTAAACTTTCTTTTACCATTTTATAATGCATATACAAAAAAAAAAGACTATAATATAAAACTGTTTTTCAGTTTAATATCAAGTTTGTGGTCTTTGTAAGATTTTTAGGAATTATTCAAGGTTGATTTTAAAAACATACGATTAAAATTCGTATTAAAAGTTGTTTGGAAATTTGTAAATACTGTACATATTTTCAGAATATAAATGAAATCACCAAAATTTTCTGCTTAAAACGTATAGTTAACATCATAAAATCACTTTTTATTTGTTGGATTTTTTTTTAACAATTTATGGCAAGTACATGATTTTGTTGTATTTTATTCTAGAGAAATTTATATTGTGATTTTTTTCCAATTATAGGTATAAAAATTTTCAGCTATTTTTCCACATAAGTTTCTTTAACAATCCATTAAAATTAATTGTAATTGAAACGCAATTATACAAAAAAAATTATAATTAGAAACTGTTGCAATTACTTGTTACACATTTTATCCATGATTATTTAAACAACATTCAAACAAAATTTATAATCATAATTCCCATATGTTTTAATATACAACCACATTTAGAACAATACAACAGTAATGGCAATAATAATTATAAAAATAACAAGAAAAAAGCTAAGTGAAGTATGGATTATTTTAATTTAAATATACACTTGCGAAAAAGCGCCAGTTATTTGCATATTTAAAGCTCTAAAACAAAAAAAAAAATAAAGTTTTTTTTGCATTTTCTACAAACATTCAGACAGGCAAGCAAACACACAACAATCAAGCATACATTCTCACATGTTTTACACACTTTGTTATGTTTTTTGCCAAAACCGACTAAAACATTATGTCTGTATGACTGTCATACTTAAAGCAAGTAAAACCATTATGTTACCAATCAATGTTGTAAAGAAAACAGAAAATAATAATATAAGCACAACACAACTATTTAGTATGAACAACAGTCAGACCGACAGACACACACCTTACGCACTTGCATACCCACATGCAGACCCTGGTTGGTAAATAGCGTAGTCCAGGTTCACACTCATTGTTTTTGTTATTGTTACAACAACAAAAGAATGGCTGTCGCTGCGACATGTCGCCTAGTGTAAATCTGGACATAGACAAAGAATTACAGCAAACATTCAGTAAATGCTGGAAACCCGATAGCATTTTGGAGAAAAATTTTACAAATTTTAGTTACTATATTGTTACTTCTACTTCTCAAAGGGTCTCATAAAACACTTCTAAAAGACAACAAAACCTTACTTTTCAGATAAATTGCTGTAGTTGAATATTTCTCCTCTAATGTGGATAAATTTTAAGTTTCTAAACTGAGTAACAGTTTTTCCTTAAAAAAATTTACTGGGTATTAACAAACAAAAGCTAAGTAAATGTAATGAAAATATAAATGTATATGTAGAAGTACAAGTACTCCTTGTCGACATCATGCACACAAACACATAAAGTTTATGTTATAGTTTTTTTTGTTGTTCTCTGAATTTTTATTATGAAAACAGAGCTCTGATGAATTTTATTTATTCTTAGCTTTATGGGATTTTTTTTTGCCACCCAACTTTTTCTTTGCAATACAGCTTCAGCATATTTTTGGGGGGATTTTATTTTGGTGAGAATTTCATGTTTACAAATATTACAAGAAGAAGAGAGAGGTAATTTTATAGAAATTATGAGTTTTATTACAATTTTCTTTTTTGCTTTATAAAGAACACACAAAGTAGAGTGTTGGCGTTTGCAAAAGTATTTGTGTATAAGTGTATAAGGGCAATTAATTTATTAAAAAAAATAATAATAATACATTTCTTTGGGAGATTTTAAAACTTAAAAGTGTGGTTAATAATTAGTAGAAATTTATTTTAACAACATTTAAAATTAAAAGCAAAGACTTGATTAAGAAAAAAAACTCATTTTAAATTAAGGAAAATATTAATTAAAATTACTTAAAATCAAGCCAATACAAATATTATTTTAAACTCTCATGTCCTTTTAAAAATATTCTTAATAAAATGTACTACATGGGAATTTTTCCCCTCACTACCCACATATTGGCCTTTGTTAAATAAAAATATATACTATTTACAGACATCCTACAGACACATACACTCATTCATACACAACAGCCCTGCCAGCATTTTCTATCCAAATTTGCACTAAAGAGTAACTTCAAGTTGTTATTAACAGTCGAATATGATATCATTTTCTTATCCAAGAAGAGTCACCGTGCGGGAAGAAGTGTGCAGCAGATCTAATACTTTTTTAATGACACTATTAAGTGCTTTTTTTATGTGTCAAATTGGAGTCATTTTGAGGAACAGAAAAAGTAACTATTTTTGTCGAAATTCTAACTTAATACTATCAAAATTACTATCCGAACTTTGAATAAATAGTATCCATATTTATTTTAAAATAGTAAAAAAAGAAATTATTTTACTATCGAAGAAGAGTCATCGTTCGGGAAAAAATTAATCGCAGTTTAGATACTTTTTTAATGACACTGTTAAGTGCTTTTTTTATGTGTCAAATTGGAGTCATTTTGAGAAACAGAAAATGTGACTATTTTTGTCGAAATTCTAACTTAATACTATCAACATTACTATCCAAACTTTGACTAAATAGTATCCACATATATTTTAAAATAGTAAAACAAGAGAAGTTATTTTACTATTGAAGAAGAGTCATCGTTCGGGAAAAAATTTATAGCAGTTTTGATACTTTTTTAATGACACTATTAAGTGCTTCTTTTGTGTGACAAATTAGAGTCATTTAGGGTTATTTAAAATCGATTTTAGTAGTGCTTACGAAAACTGAATTTAAATATTAAATTTAAGAGATAAATTTTTAAATGCAAAAATTATACCAAATTGCTAATAAAAAAAATATGTATTGAAATAGTTTTAGGACCGCTTTGCTTTTGTTGCAAGAATTTCTGATATGGAAAATATATTTTGATAATAGATAACCAGTCTCTAATTTCTTTTGAATAGAGATTAGGTTATTCAAATGATTAACGTTCATTAAGTTATCCGATTAATTTTGGTCGATTAAATACTTCAGTAATTTAAAATTGTCTATTTTCCAATGACAAATAAACCATAAAAAATAAAAAAAATAATCGAATAACCGATTAATAAAAGTTGTGTTTTCTGGAGTTAAAAATTTGGATTTTTTTATTATTTTTGAGATACGTTTATGTAAAACTTCATTTAAAATGTCTGTTATATAACAGCAAAAACAAATAAAAGTAATTTTTAGGGAAGTGCTTTTTAATTACTTATAAAGTATCAATAAGTGTACGTTTTTTATAGAACGTTGAGATTCGGTTGTTATTTTTGCAAATACTTGTTCCTACTAAAAAGAACTGTTAAAAAAATAAAATGAAAAATAATGTTATGCATATTCTTTTTATTATAAACGTTATTTTATATAAAAATTAAAACTAATTTCCTTGCGGCTATAAAAAAAAGTTCGGATTTTAATTGCAATTTTTTTTTCTTCTGCTGGATAAGATAGCATTCAAAATTTTGGTATAATTAAATGGGCTAAAGAGTCTATATTCTCAAAAATTATACCAAATTGCTAATAAAAAAATATATATTGAAATCAGGCGCGAATCCATGGGGGTAGGGGTGGTATAGGAAATTTTGGAAGCTAAATAAAAATAAAAATAGTAACATATTCAAGTAAATGCCTTAAAATATTAAATTAAAATAAGACTTTTTGTGTAATTTTGCGAACATATTTTATTAGGTCAATTGAAAGCCTTATTGATCGCATATTTTAAACTTGTATCAATTTTAAAATATCTGGATTAGTTTGAATTATTATAAGGATTAATATGAAATATGTATTTACTATAATAGAAAACTAAAGATAAATGAAATTTATACGATTCATATCCGAGCAGTCTCATGTGGCTGTTGCGAATTTAATGTTGTTTAAAAGAGTTTAAGGATAGAAAAATACCTTTGCGACTTGGTGTATATAATATATCTACGATATTTTAAATCAATTCCCTTCTTATAAGGATACAGAATATAATTTTTGGGATCACCAGCGTCATGATCTTCAAAACCTTTTCAAGGTGAACGGTATAAAAACGAATTTTTATTTCGTTATACCATGAAAATAGCAAAACAAAAGGTTTTTTAATGTACCATAGCAAGTGAATTGGAATATGAATAATAGAAAATGAAAAGTATGAATTTTTAACTAAAAGCATTTGATAATTTATAATGTATAATGCTTGAAAATTTTTGGAAAAATAAATCCCTAACTTCTAATCGGCTACTTGGATTTACATAAAATTTCAAACAGACGTAATAACGGAGTATACAATTTTATTTTTTGAAAGCGCATCGCTCATACTCCTCAGGAGAGGAGTACCTCTGACATAGAAAATTTTTAAAAGTTTGCCAGTTTTTTTCCTATCGGACTTCAAATATTTTTATATCTTCTTAATGCCTCAAAATGGCCTATAAAAACCTGCTTACATGTGTTATTTTTTAAATTTTAACTACTTTAATTTTGCACGTTCTTGGTCCAGTTTTTATCATATAGGTATATCCCAGTATTTCCGACTGATTTTATTAGTTTTCTTTCTTCAACTAATTAAAGAATAAAAAAAAATTTAAGTCGATGTCTTTTGAAAATTGCTAAAATTACGACATTTTGTATTTTTTATACCGAAAAAGTTTATACTCTTTTTTTCTCTAAAATGTAATTTTCTTTAACAATATTAATATGAAACTTTTGACTTTAGTCTATATTTTCTAAATCTCAAAGTGTTAACCTGCAAACAAAATACAGTATGCATAATATGTTTTTAGAGGTTTTGAATCATAATCTCCATAAAAGTGTGAACTTATAGGCGAAAATGTGAAAAATCTCATTTTTGGGATTTTCAGTTTTTTTTTTGAGAATTGTGGGATTCCTTCTACAAAAATTTTAAAGTTTTTTGCACTTTCTCATTTTAAACAATCAACAATAATTTCGTTAAGTAAGGTATCTTAACAAAGATTTTACTACAGCTAAAATATTTATAGTATCTGCAAAAACCTTGTGTTTTTTTTCTCAAATAAATTACGTTACTTAGCTAACATAATTTTTCATTATGTAGATAAAAATTTTAGTCAATATCTTTTACAGATCAAAAATTATCGGATAGGAACAAAAAAATTGGCAAGCGATGAAATATTTTCTATGTTAGAGGTAACCTATTTTGAGCCCTAATATCTCTGCTCCTGAAGGGCATATTGGGCCCACCCATCCAAATTAAAAATTCTACGCTCTTCTACTACTTCTATGTGAAAACTTGTGTAACTTTAGCCAGCCGATTAGAAGTTAAAGATTTAAAAAAAAAAATCGAAAAAATAGAATCGATTATGTCAAAACGTGGTAGAGGAGCAGAATTTTTTAAGGCAGATATGAAATGATAATTTATGAGAAACAAGAAATTAAAATAGCTTACCTTTGTAAAAGAATTAAATATATATTTTGATAAATTTGAACAGGATATGTTTCGATTTCAAGGAGCCTAACAACTTTAAAAATTTAGTTGAAAGGTTTGATGCACACACATATATGGGTTCACTTTCACTAAAAAATATACATCTTTTTATAAGTGAAACGCAAATCTATTTCGACATTTTATATTATTGAAAACAAGAATTAAATCCAAATTTATTTGTTGTTTCCAAAGTAAATTGTCAAAATGAATTTCGCTTCGTTTTACGGAATAAGCCACTACCGACATTTATTTTTTAAAGAATTTAATTTAAAATTTCTTTCAATTATTTTTCAATATCTTTTTCCACAATATTTTTAACTATTTTTTATTTTAAACAACATTCACTATATATATATATATATATATATATATATATATATATATATTCTTTTTTATTTTTACCTCACTTTATCCCTCTTTTTTTTTGGTTTATTTTAATTTCACTAAGCGTTCTTTAAATTTTTAAAAAATCGATTCCTTGCCTTTGAAAGTAACACGTGAACTAAGAACTGTCGTCTTCTATACATTTTTTGTTTTTAATTTAAAAACAATGTATGTTTTTGTAATGTAACGGTTTTTTACTTTCAGAAGGTCGAAAATCGAAATTAATGTTATTTGTTTTTGTAAAATTTTTTACTATCAGGAAAATAACATCTTGAGAACACTAATGGGAGACAGTTTTTAGTAACTTTATATTTATCCAAAAACTAACTTTTAAGTGATTTTTTCGACATTTTAGTTAGTAAGAAATGTAGAATAAGTAGATCATAAATTGAATTTAATGTTATTTGTTTTTGTAAAATTGTTTACTATCTGGAAAATAACATCTTGAGAATACTAGAAAGAGTCATTTTTCTGATAGTGGATAAAACTATCACCTAATTGCTGGCAGGGAGGGTGCGAATGAGCAATTGAATAAATTGTGTGTTTATGTATAAGTGAGACTGAGTGTGTGTGTGTTTGTTTATGTCTGTTTTGTACATTTAACGTGAACAATATTGAAGTAAATAAATAATGCTTTAACATTATTTGTATTTTACTTCCTCCTACACATACATTTAATGTTGAAACACCATAAAGTATACTATGTTTTTCAACATAATAAATGTGTCATAGACTAAATGAATGAAAAGAAGTATGAAAATTAAATAGTCACACTGAGATTAAACAAATAAAGCTAATAAATATGCAATACATAGTATTTTATTTGGAAATAAAATTAAATTTAAAAATAACCTTAAATTATTTCTTAATAATTTCCCATTTTTCAATAAACATTTTTCTTGTTATTGTATAAATTAAAAGAAATGAAAAAAAACAATAAAAGTAAACAATAACAACCATCATAACAGCATGTAATACTAAGCAGCAATAACAATAATAATAGCACACTCATATATGCATTATAATATTTAGCTTAACATAGTACATTCATTCGTACATGGTATGAATAAAATAAAAAAAACTCATCATTAAGTCACTCACTTTTTTACACTCTTATTTTTATTTTTTGTTTTTTTTGCTTTGTTTGCAATTTAAAAACACACCATACTCTCTTCCTCCCACCAATACTATCAGCGTTCCCAGATTTTTTTCGAACCTTTTCCCCAAATAGCAAAATCACATCCCCAAAAATCCCCAATTAACTGCTTATATTATCCCCAAAAATCCCCACTAAAATAATACCTTTATTTTAGAGATTAGTATAAACTATATTATTTTTATTCGTACTGCATTCCCTATCCTTTGTATATATGTAGGTTTGGGTACATAAATTACCAAGTAGTCAAATTTGAAAAAAAAGTTTCCTATAGGTTTTCAAAAAATAAGATTATATGGAAATCGTTTTAACATTTGTATTAATAAACTTTTTATTCAAATAATTTACGTCATTTTTATAGTTAATGCAAATACCGAAGATTAAATATTTATTACTTCAAAGGTATGAAAGCATGATAAATTAAGTTCCATTGCTTCACTTATTCTTGATACATTTTATTGAACTTTTAAATAACTAATTACAATGTAATAAAAGTTTCTAAATGTTAATAAAAAACAAATTGAAGAAAACGTAAAATACAGCTTTTTCCAGTTAAAACTCTCACTTTCATCGAAAAAAAAAAAAATAAAAGTGCGAAAAAACGATATTTTGGTAAGCAACATTAAACTTATTTATATCCTATAGTTCCATCCATCTTAAAATTAATCTATATAAAATTTCATTAAAATTGCTTCACAAACAAACACACATTTAATAAATCCTTAATCTAACACAACTGAACACTATTTTAAACAGATAATTGTTTTTAAGTTTAACACTTTTTCTCTCATTCTCTAGTTATTGTCATATGTACTTATACACATATGTATGTATGTATGTATGTATGTATGTACGTATGTATATATGTATGTATGTATGAATATTACTCTAACTACTGTAAGAATAGTGTTAACAATATTCTATTGTTATTTTTTTACTGAATCGGATAAATCCAGCAAAATATTAATACATAACTAATTTAACATTTATTTTACAGAATCTGTTTTAAATTCTTTATTTAAAAATTTTCTTTTATTTATTTCGTTTTAAAATTAAAATAGTTATGTGTTTTATTTTTATTTTTTATCAATTTCCTATAATATACACTCGTTTGACTTTTTGTTCTTTTTCTATATATCTATTAAAACAGTATTTAACCTGCTTAAACAAACAAACAAATAAATGTCATCATACACTCAAATAAAACAAAGAGGAAAAAGAGATTGATAAAAAAAATTTTTAAATTTTATAGAAATTTTTGTGTAAAGCTTTTTATTATTATTTATTTGTTTTCCCCCTTGATAGCATTCAAATGTTATAAAATAAACACTGAACTGAAACTTATAATACATTGAATTAAACGGACTCTTTTTCATAAGTTTGTTGGATTTGTACATATATGTATACCCCCACATTTTTCTTTCCACTTACTGCACCAACAACAAGTCAACAAAACACAAAGAAAAAAGCCACCATAAAGCACTTGAATATTGTGAGTACACTCACTAATATGCGCCAGCCCCAAAAGCATACCCATAAATTTTCAAATACAGGGAAGCCTGACAACTTTTTTGTACTTGCTCTTCTGTTGCTTACACTACTTTTTTTGTTATACTATGCGATATGGTTAGGTGGCAGAACAGCAGCAGCAATTTGAACGGGGAAAATACACATATATATTTTACAAAATAAAATGTTTTTCCTCAAACTCTTCTGCACCACATTATCAACATGTGTCGGTAAAAAAGTGTTGATTGCAAAAAAAGAAGATATATATATATATACAGAGAAAAAATCATTATGTGGAATTGCAAAAGCAAAGAAACTAAAATATTACTTTATACGAGGTAATATTTAAATAGACATTGTAAATAATAGAAAAGCACAACATTTTAAATTAAAATTTTATTAAAAATAATAGTTCACTGTTTTAAACAGCCCTTTTCACTCTGCCCTCGTTACCTCATATAAAAAAGCGGAATTCGTAGTATTACTTGTAGTATCCCGACGACAAAGTGGATGCAAAATCATTTAAAGCTTTTTAGATTTAGTTTGCGGTTGACTAGATTTGTGTGTTTTGGGTGTCATAACAGAAATAGTAGAATGAACAAAATATGAAAAAAAATGTTATGCTGTTATATTTACTAAAACAGGGGGGTTTGTGTTTATTAGAAATAGATTCGTCAAGTTTTTTTTTTATATTTTCTAAATTGTTGCTATTCGGCATTTGTTAAAAAAATAAAAAATTAAATGAAAAGTAAATACATTGTAAGTACATATTTACATACAATACATAATTGTAGAGAGACTACTCCAAACACAAAACAACATTGGCCTTATTTTTGTGTTTGTGGTGAATATGTATGTTGTATTTATGTATGTATGTATGAATGTATGGCAGTATTGCCAGTTTAGCCATTTTAAGACAATTTTAAAAATCAAAAAAGGCTAGAAAAAGCTAGAAGCTAAAACGAAAATTTTGAGGCTAAAAGCGAAATAAAAAGGCTAGATTTAGCCTTAAAAAGGCTAAACTGGCAATACTGCTGCTTACACATAGAAATATGTTTTTGCGACACGATGGTGTAGTTAAAGTAAAAACTGTTAAGAAACTATTCCTTTTAAATAAAGTAAATTTTTTCGACTTTTCGATTATTTTCGAATTTTTACGACTATTTTCTACTTTTCGACGATCTGGCAACAAAAGATGCCGATTGCTTGACAATTTTCAAAACATAAAGTCGATTATTCGAAAATTGATTTAATGAAGCATATTGTTTTGCCATGAATTTCTTTACATTATCACTAGTATTTGCCTGAGGGGAGTAACTCTAGCTAATTTTAATAATTCATTTATTTATTTATTAATTTGTTTTGTTATTAAAATGCTGAATAATTTACTAATAGGTAACTGAGATAATAATTTGTTTATTATTTTTTTTCTAAGGACTCTCAGTAGTTTGTTATTATTTCAAGAACTTGTTATCACAGATTTAAGAGAATATTTCTTGTTAAAGTACATTGTCCTATGTTTTCTTTTGTTTTTTTTAATATTTAACCAAATCATTTACCTATTTTTTTATTATACTTGATAAAAATAATTAATTTTAGTAGAATCAAAAACAGAAAAACTGCCACCACAAAAAGTTCATTAACACAACGTATATAAACCTAGAAAGACAAATCATGTTTGATAAAAAAAATATCTAACAACAAAATTATATATTTTTTGTTGTTGTAATTATAACAAAAACCAAGCAAGTCAAGGTTCTATTTAGCACGCGTTTACCTTATATAGTATGATGACATCTGTAGTATGTATGATAGAAAACCCACTAAATTGAACCACAAAAATACTCGAATAACAAAACAAAACACAAATAAATAAAATCATTTCATGTTTATCTACCACTTGTATGTCCCTCTGACTAACTGCTGACTACAAACGTAAACAACACTTGTAGTTGTTGTTTTGTATATATATTTTTTTTAAATTTTTATTATTATTATTTTTTATTTTTTTAATCAAATAAAAATATTTAAAAATATGTACATACTAGATATATTATTTATCTTAAGTACAAATTTAACAATTACTAACTCTTTTTGCTGTTATGATTTTTTTGACTAAAGTCAATAAACGTTATTGAAGAAACATTTATCTTAGTGTTTATGACTTTTGTTTTATTATTAAAGGGGATCAGATAAAATTCAATTAAAATAATTTTTTATTTCAATATTTCTCTTGAAAGAAGTCAACACGTGAGTTAATTTTTATAAACAATTTCAATGTCATTTTTACAAAATTTCGCAGGTTATTGTGTAATACCAAAAAAAAAAAAGATGTTTCTAGATAAACAATAAGTGTATTCATATCTTTGCAATTATGATAAATAATTTTAACTAAAATTATTTGTAATAAAAATGATTATAATATAAAAGTAAAGAAAAGTAAAATTTTTTTTGAATTTTGAAATATTTTTTTAGTTTAAGAAATATATATATACATACTTATATATATATATTGTAGTTCAAGGTTAAAATTTTTGATGAGTTGAATTGTTTTTTGGGGGTGTTGCCTGTAAATAAGTATGAATGAAACCAATTTTCTGTTTAAAGGAAGTTGACTTATTTTATTAGTAAATTAACATTAATAAATAAATATATTTCGTATTATCTATGCAAGCGCATTTACAAAAATAATCATTCAGTAAGAAAAAACTTTGCCGTTTTCAATTTATTATTGTTGTAAAGCTTTTATAAATATTTCATGTTTTTTTTTTTTTTACTTTAAATGTTTGTATATCTTGTTTTTAATTTTGTCGGTCACTCAAGTGAAAATTAATTTAAAGCTTTAGCTGAAAAAAATAAATAATTTAAATGCAAACATTTAAACAAAAATAAGTATTCATTACCACTGTAAAAAAAGAAACAAAACTAACAATAATGACGTATACACTTTCGCTTTTACAAAACAAATTTAAAGCAATAAATTAAAAGAAAATCAATTAAACAAAAATTATTCGTTTATTTCCTCCTACGTCCCTTTAAAATAGACAAATTAAATTTTTTACAGCCAACTTCAAATTTTAAAATTATTATATTTCCGTTCAATTAAATAAATATTTGATAATTTTTCTTTTTTTTTTTTTCTTTTTCTGTTCCTTTTTTTTAGAACTGACTCCAAACCAGAATCGGCCAGAGACAACATCTTCAATCCCTATAACAGTTGCGGCATTGATAATTCCAATCATCAACCTTCCAATAAATTAGCACAAAATGATAAC
Organism: Protocalliphora azurea; assembly: GCA_932274085.1. Taxonomy (NCBI): domain Eukaryota; kingdom Metazoa; phylum Arthropoda; class Insecta; order Diptera; family Calliphoridae; genus Protocalliphora; species Protocalliphora azurea. Next base: position 48,269,372 of record OW026523.1, read on the forward strand.
AATTCCATAGACAAAACCGAAAACTCATCATGTATTATCAACGCAACACTTCAAAATTCCAATGATTCAACATTAAACCAGACAATGGAAAAACTTAATAATAACAACAACAATACCAGCAACAACAACAATAGTAATCAACTTAATGAAACAACCTCTCACACAAGAAAACGTCCTTTAATGTCCAGTAATATCGATAATGATTTGGAAATTTTAGATCGTGAATTAAGTGCTATCAACTCACCCATGCCCTTAATAGATCCCGAAATTACCCAGGGTGCCGAACAGCTAGAAAAGGCTATTTCATCACGTAAACGTCAGCGCAGTGAAGATGAAAGTGATCGTTTGGTCAGAGAGGCTTTGTCACAGTTTTATATACCACCACAACGTTTAATATCGGCCATTGATGATTGTCCTTTGGATATAGTCAATGTGGGTAGTCTTTCGCCCAAACGGCAAAAAATGTCTTCGGGCAGTGATTTGGAATTGGATTTTGATTTGAATCAAAATCAAAAGGAATTCGAGGTTATAATGGATGCTTTACGTTTGGGTTCACCCAGTCCTACGCCTAGTGTGGGCAGTGATTCTTGCGGTCAGGCAGCCATGATGAGTGAATCAGCCAATGTTTTCCATAATTTAGTAGTAACCTCGTTGGAAACATGAAAGTTCCAGTAATTAAAAAAAAAAAAAACATTTAACTAAAACATCCTAGAGATTACTAGTTAAAAAAACCAGCAAATACAATTTGCCACTTTAATTAATTAGTAAATTTTCAACAAATATAAAAACAAAAAATATTAAATTAAAAGAAAAAAACCTTAAATAATATTTAGTTTTTAAGCCTTTGAAATTCTGAGTTAAAAAAATTTTGTTAGTTAAATTTAATTTTCCTAAAAAAAAAAGAAAACAAAAAACATTCTGTTCAACTTCTTTTTTACTATTTATAAAAATGAACTACAATTATTGTATGATAATAAAAATAATTATCACACACAACACTTTTTTAAATTGTAGTAAAAGCTTAAAATTATATACTTAAACGCTTCTATATATAAATATATAGCAAACAAATGAATACTTTATTATTATAAATAAATACTTATATAAGTACATTTAGTAAATATATTTGTATATAAGTTAACAAATTTAGTTAAACAAAATAATATGCTTCATATATATATACATATTCAAATTTGCTATATAAACATACAAACAAAAAATACACATAATTTTCTGTAAATCTAAAAATTATTTACTAATAATCAAAGAATTTATAGTCAAAACAAACAAACAACAAAAACTAAAAATGAAAATTAAACAATTCTAAAAATTGCAAGAAAAAAAAATACTCGAAAGAAACTGGCTTAAAGAAATTCTATTTCTCAGCTTGTTTACCTAACAAAATAAATCAAATATAAAATTTCTTAAATTAACCAGTTTCCTAGTCACCAAATCAACACTTAAGCAAATTTGTAATTTTTTCAATTAAAAAACAGATAGTAAAAAAGAAACAGTTAAAAAAGGTTTCACTTTTTTAAAGCATTTTAATCCACTGTGCAAAACTGTTTAGATTTCTTTTCCCAACTCTGTAAACCCTACTAATTAAAACATTCTCTCTCTTACCACGAAACATAATAAGTAGTAAAACGGAAAATTAAATGCTAGTAACCATAAGTTTATGTTTTACTCCTTTTTATGTAATCAACTAGAATGAAAACAGTATTTTCTTTAAAAATTAATTATGTTTTTTGAAAAAAGTGCAATTAGTATTTGGAGTAATTCAAAAACCAACAAACAAAACAAGTAACAATTAAAAGCCTCAATATAAACATTTTTGTTGCAAATTGAAAGAAAAAAAAAAACAAACTTTAAACACAAAACAACATTTTTTTTTTGAACAAGTAGTAATTTATTAGGAATTTAGAATTTGTTTAATTTCAAAATATGGCTGTGATAGTAATTTTAAGTTAAATAATTTTTAAGTCTATAAAGAATAAAACTCATAAAATCCCCCCTCAAAAAAATAAATACATAGTATATTAAAAACAAATTATATATATATATATATATATATATATAAATAACTTTGGACACAAACTAAAATTGAATAATAATAAAAGCAAATAAAAAAAAACTATTGATTAACTATAATAAAAAAAAGTAGTATAAAATTTACATCAAGTTAATTTTTAAGATTCATACAATTTATAAGGCTTTAAAAACACTAAAAATTAAAACAAAATACACTAAATTTGTAAAAAATAAAATAATAAATAAAAAATACATGAATTACAGTTATTTTACTTTATAATTTTTTATATCTGTTAATTTATTATTTGTTACAAACTTAAAAAATTTAGTTCAATTTAATTTGCTGCCTTTAAAACACAAAATGTTGGAATTTATTATTTTTATTTTTTTAATTTAAATTTAATTTTGTTTCTATTATTTCAATTGAAGTCTTAAAAGCTTTTGTTTTGCTTTTTTTATAAAAAAAAATTAATAAAATATAAAAGTAAAACAAAAAAAATCATTACAATTCTTACAATTAGTAGCAAATTTATATGTATAAAAACAAATATAAAAAAATAACTAACATATATCCAAGTGTACATAATACTACAAACAATAATATGTAAAAATATACATAATTCTATATAATTGTAGTACTATTTTTTTTTTTATTATTATTATTATTTTTTTTTTATAAAAATTTAAGTTTTTCTAATTGTAATTATTATGATTTTTTATGTGTATATACATTTACACATGTGTATATAAATATGCATTAAATAAATTATAGTTTTTAGTGTAAAACAAACAAACTGCATAATGTTTAATTAATTTTTATCATAATTATTATACAAAAAAAATACAAAAAAAAAAATAAAAAAAATAATATTTACAATACAAAAAGAAAAATTCTGCATAAAAATAAAAAAAAAACAAAAAAATTAATAAAAGTATTAAAAATTATTGCAAAAAAAATATTGTTTGAATTTTTTCTTATTTCATTTAAAGGAATCAGTTTTGATCAGTGTGGTCAAGAGAATTTTAATTTTAACAATTTTGAGATATTTTCTAATATAATTTTGTTAGAAGTTAGATTAGAATTATATTAAGAACTAAAACGAAACTATTGGTCTCACTAAAAAATAATCTTAAGCTCTTTATAAAGCATATATTTAATACACTCTCAACTCAATGATAAAAAGAAGTTCATAGAGCACTGACGATTCCAAAAAATTTTGATGAGTTCTCTCCTTTTCATTTAGATCCATAGTAAAATAATTCGTTTATGTTGTTATAAGAGGTAGGCAATTTTTACAATTTTCTGTCTGGGTGTTTTTCATGCTGGTTAAGTTTATGATTTCATAAATGCATTACGTCGATGTCATCTGATAAATTCCCAAAAATCATATGCTAAAATCTGCTAAATAGAAAGTTTTACAAACGTTTCACATTTTTTGTGCTTTGCTAAAATTGAATTTAAAATTTATTATAATGAAATGAGAGAATTGAATTAAAAATTTGTTTTGCTGATTACATATTAGTCGACATGTGTCTATTACATATTGTAAGTATTATTTTAAATTTATAAAAGATTTCAAAATACGCTCTATATTTTGCGCCAACATTTTTTTAATTTTACAGCCCATAAGCTTAAGATATCTTTACATCTTTCAAGTTATTTCATTTTTTTTATATATTGTTGGTTTATTTTCTTGTCAACTTAAGTTTTAAAGTGTAAAACGAAACATTACATAAGTGTGAGCTTTAACTTAAATGATTCCTAACTAAGTTTGCACTTAATTATACACTAAGGGAACAGTATAAATTATAAGAAAATATTTAGTATTGTTCTCATATGACATATTTCATTTCAAATATTTTACAAGTTAAATTTGATTTTTGTTAAATATTTGCGATATTTTACATTTTATTTAATAAAATTTATAATGTTTAAAAAAATCCATAAATATTAGATCTGTCAAAAATATTAGATCTGTCTTTAAGATATATAGTTGACAAGGATAGGACAAATTTTGTTCTTCACCATCTATCACTATCTATCTATCGATTACTGGAATTTAAGTTCAATACCAGTAATCGATTAAAAGATAAAATTATTTAACACCTAATTTTTTATTTTTAAATTATATTATTTTGGGATTTAAAAAAAAAATAATAAGATGAAATTAGATTTTTTTAAATCAAATTAGTATTAGTTGCAAATTTTGTTAACTTTTAAATTTTATATCTAGATATTGAAGCACAAAATTTACTCGTAATATATTGAAAAAATATTTCTTTATAAAAATTTACTTATTATAATTTTACATATACGTAAATATTAATAATATAAACATAATACATTTAAGATTCGTCGAAACAGTTTAAAATATTTGCTACTTCCTCATTTTCCTCCCTTATGATGAGCTTCTCATATTTTTCTGATGATTTTACTTTCGAGCAAAATTATTTGGAATATCAAAGGAATAACAACATGAAGTTTCTAATTTCACCCATTCCCTAATGTATAACAAATACTACTTAAAATTTCTGTTCTCGAGTTGTTTCGCTATTTGTTTTTAACAAGTCCCATAAAGCTAAATAAAAGCTCTACTTCAACATTAGATAAAGGTAAAACTAGAAAAGATATTACAAATTTAGATAATTGTTCGAATGGGACTTCATTCACCGAATTTTTGAAATTATAAACTTGTGCCCAAAATGATGTTGTGTTCATGTTGCTGTTCCAATTACGTTACTTTTCCCGTTATATTTGTACATATTATTAATTCAATGTACTTATCATTTGTGTTGATTTCTCCTAAAAGTGAAATAATAGGAGGTTTAGTATCTTTAGTATTTAAAGTGTTTTCAATATAAAACAATCTTATTTTCTTTAAAACGTCTATATTTTTTCATAAACGATTTACTAATTATGTAACTAATTATTTTGTAAAACGTATACATGTAAAACGTTCCAGCAAAAACTTTTCGGTTCTCGGTAATGGCAACTACTTATTAAAGTAGTTTTTAAGTAATGAGGCGTCATTATTATTTGCCTACTCTATATTACATAAATAAGTACTCAATAGCGTAACAACACATTAATATTACAAACACGTGGTTGATGCTGTTAGTTTTTGTTAACAAATTTTTTACTAAAAAAAAGTTTTTGTCACTTAGAAAAGTAAGTGCGAGATGGTGTACTGAGTGAGACGTTAGTCATTAAAAACGAATGGTTAATTCGTGCCCAAGTTCAAATCTCATTTTTTTTTTTTTTTTGAGTACCCCTAGATTCTAAAAATAACTACATGAAATACAAAATAACTACTTTTTCAGGCAAAAAATAAGTAGTTTATTTTTGTTTCCAATTGTACCTGCTAGCTTACCAGGAAAGGCAAGTTTTTGCTGGAGTATTATAAGTGCTTTATTTTCAGAAATTAGTTTCAGATTATTATTATTATTATTATTATTATTATTATTATTATTATTATTATTATTATTATTATTTTCATAAGATTTTCAAATGAATATAAAAGACTGAAGAATTAGAAAATCGTCTAGGTTTTTCGACATTTTGTGTAATAATTTCAATAACTTCTTCTCTAACATATGTTTTACTTGCAATTGATTATACATAGTATAATAACTAATTTTAAATTCCTAAAGGTTGCTTTTTATTGCATATAATGATGCTTTTTTTAAAATTTATAATTCTTCTAAAATATTTTTTTGGAAATGTGATAACAGAAATAATCTTTATTCCGATAAAGCTTGTACAAAATGTTTGCTGTGTAACATTTTTCATGTAAGTTCTAACCATTACTCTCATATTCATTTTATTGTGATCTCTATTGACATCCAAGAAGCTGGACATGCTCTGGCTATTTTTAACGGATCAATAACACAGCTTTGTAAATATTTTATACATGTTCTGTCCCTTTTGAGATTTAGAAACTAAATAATAAAATTTTAAAAAAATATATGCTAAAAAAAACTGCTGTAAGTAGGTCTATCGTGATAAAAAGCATTTAGCAGAGTTTTTTAAAATAAATATGCATTTTGCCAATCCATTCTGCTAAATCTAGCAGAAGAAATGCTAAAATGGCAACACTGTAAGACGGGACGCAAAGAGAATCGTTTAATAGGCAAAATTAAAAAATCAGATCACTCTAAAATCGTTATATATCTTTTTAAAAACTATTTTTGGTGAGAAATGGGTTTATGAAGTTGAAAAAGCGGAAATTAATTTTTGTAATCTGCCAATATGAAAACCTTTACAAAGGCGTGTGCTTCTTAGGAAATAAAGGTTTTTTATTTTAATTTTCCAAAAGAGACAAATTTTGAGGTAAAAAAAAGAGTAAAATGTGTTAACATTTTTAAGTTTGTTTTTATTATTGGGATTCAATAAATAATAATCAAACAAATAAGAAAGATATAGTCGGTTAAGCCAGACCATATGATACCCCACACCATTGTGTATGTCCATCAAAATTTTTAGAGGGGTCTTATATTAAACATGTGGACAATTGTAAACCGATACTTTTACTAAGTGTAAAATAAAATATACGAATACAGAATATTAGGTTATTACTAACATTTATATGAAGTTATCCACTTTAGGGTGTTTCCGAAAGTTGGCTTATATGGGAGCAATGATAAATTATGGAGCGATCCTCACAAAATTTGTCTCTGTGATTTCTACTTATATAAAACTTATTTGTGTCGAATATATTTATGCGTATGTGATTTATGCACGTTGAAGTGATTTTCGGAAAAGGGTTTTATATAGGAGCTATGGTCAATTATGATTCGAAAAATTATTCTGAGTCGATTGATATACTTTAAGGTGGGTGTTGAATGATTTTTTTCTGTTTGTTACAAACATCAGTACAAACGCATAATACCCCAACCATTTGCAAAGGCGATTTTTTTTTAGAAAATCAAGTTATTCTATACAAATTGTCCAAAAGAGGAAAACTTTGAGGTAAAAATTGGAAAAATATGTTAATAAGAAGGGCTTCCAATTTTTTATAAAAGTAGCGAAAATAATCTTTTGCAAAAGCGTTTGCTGTTTTATTTTCTGAAATGGGCAAAAATTGGGGTTAGGAAAGATAAAAAATTTATTTTTTTTAAATTTTTTAAATATAGTAATGACCATGGTGCAACAATTTAACAAGGTATATGCCATATATTAATAAGTAGAGAAAAAAACTTGATTCAATTGTCAAAAACCTAATTCATGCAACAACAAAATACATATAGTCACATATATTTTGTTTTTGTGTTTTGAAAAAAATGTTTTTTTTTTTTGGAAAATTTAGTTCTTCTAGTTGTATTCTATGGTATATACATCAAGGCAACATATACAACAATGCAATAATAGCAGCTATTTTTTTTCGTCTTAAATAGGATTGAAATTTAATTTTGTAAACAGTTGAATTTGTAAAATAATTAGAATTAATTGTAGGAAATTCTTTTTTAATGTTTTTATAAATTGAAATAAATTAAATATTTCTATACATACTTTTTTCTTTATTAAAAATACAAATTTTACCACCGAAAAAATTTACATAGTGTCTACATTAGAGATTTTTTATCAAGACAAACGTCAAACTTAACGCGAATTTGTGGAAGGAGGCAACAGTTGCACAAAAACAACACAATAACAAATTGCACAATAACAAATTGTTTTTTATATATGCAGTTTGACAACTGTAACAACCAAAATAATAATCAACTGTTTAACTAAAGTTACGTTGTATATTCGCACTGATTTTGACGTTTGTTTTGATATAAATTTGGCTAATGTAGACACTACGTTACTTTTGTTTGTAAACAATACATGCAAACGTAAAAATTTGACATTTCACTCTTACTTACACTAAAAATGAAGCAAAAAATAATCACCAGAGCTTATAATGACACTTTGTACTAGTTACACCATGGTAATGACTTATTAAAATCAAAAACAGAAAACTTATCATAATTTTATAAAAGCGCTTTGTTTCTTAGAAGAATTAATCTTTATTTTGTGTTAATTGTTTAAAATAGGCAAACATTGATATAATAACAGGTTAGAGCGCTATATTCGGTTGTGCCGAATCTTTTATACTCTTCACCACCATAGTTGCCAGATAAATTTGGTGAAAATCGTCAAATTTTGAGCAAAAAAATCGTCAAAATTGTGAAATAGACTATTTGATATCGTCAAAAAATCGTCAACATCAACAATGAATTTTACATTGTTGGCATATTATCAAAGTCAAATAGTACCTATGAAGTACCTATCGGCTAGGTTTTAAAACTGTTTTTTTCGATTTAAGTGCTGTCGTTTTTTTTTTCAAAATGTTAATTTTTCGAATGTCGAATAAACCGGTTTTTTTAAACACAAAAAAAGGTTTTCACAATTTTTCATTTTATTTCAAAATATGCACATAATAAATATAAATAAATATTCGAATATTTGAATTGAAATTTAGGAATTTTTTTTTTAATTGATTAATATTCATAAAGGAAATTTGTTATGTTTTATAAATATGGTTTAAGGTTAAATTGAAAGTAATTTTATTATTAAAGTAATAATAATCTTGAGTGAAATGCGCATATAAATGGAATTAGTTTCTTCTCTAGTAACGCCTGTAATATTCTCACAAACAATTTAAATATTTTAGGTTTTTTTATTTATTTAATAGCCAATGAAATTACAATTTCTTACAGGCTAACATATATATTATTATTAAAGCTATTTACAATAAAATATTTCCATAATTATTCAATAACAAAAACTTATTATTTAACTAAATTAAAAATACTCCTCTTAATGCGGATTGGATTTGATGAAAAATCAATATATGGATAAAAACTGTTGAATTGATTGCATATACGTCTCATTGGATCAAAGTTGACATAATTGGTTCGAAAATATTTTATTTTTAAAGGAGTATAATTTCTAGTTGGACTATTTGGGACTACGAATTCGATCTTACGAAGCAGGAACTCAGAATTAATTGAACCGTTTACTAAATTAATTACCAATGAAATATTCATATATTTTCTCGTACTTTCAAGAGTAGCGAGATTAATTAATTAGGGGGATTAATTAATTCAATATTTTTAATAGTGGTTTACTTTATTTTTAAAAGGAGTAGGTCTAACTGTAAAATTGATTTCGAAAAAATTGAGACACGCTTTTTTTCATATTAAGCCATAGTTTCTATACGTGTTATATAAAACTTACACGCCTATTCATAGAAAAAGTATTAAAAGAGTCACAATTTTTTTGTGACTAAATGTTTATGCTATATAAAGTAAAAATTGTGACTTTTCTTGCCAGTTAACTCAGAAAATAATAACAAAAAATTTTGTATCGAAATTTAAAATGTTTATAGAAGAATGGCTAATTCGAAAGGAAACGCGATTAAGAATTTTACTTATAACTGCATTTTTGCATTGTTTTTTTCACAACAATATTTTTTTATATTTTCATGTTATTTATTTTCAAATAAAATATCTTTTATTTTAATCACAACTCTTATGACTGTCCAAGTCTAAATTTTTAAGTCTTAAAAATAACTTTTTATACATGCTTTATTGCTCTTTGGGCCTAAAAGGTTTCAAATATGTATGTATGTATGCATGTATGTATGAATGTATGCATGTATGTATATATTTTCATATTTTTCATTTTCAATTAAAATGTCATTTTATGACTATCTACATATCCGGTATTAATTTTGAAAACTAAAAATTATTAAATTTTTTTTTGAGAATAGGAATTTTAAGATTATATATATATATATATATATATATATATATATATATATATATATATATATATATATATAACGAATTTTGTCTAAGTTCACACATGGTTTTTATTACAACAACAAAATAATACTATCGCTGCGACTTGTAAATGGTAAACCTGGACTTTGCTCAACCCATTCCCTTGTTTATAGATTATGAGATTATCTGTTTATTTGTAGTGTTGGAAACTAATAAAAATTAAAATAAGTAATATACTTTGTTGTTTGTAATATAACTATATAATCTCATAACCTGATAAGCAACAAACATATCGTGAACAACTTTAATATTTTCTGTGAATTTGTTTCTTAAAATAGATGTATTTAATAAATTTTAAATTGAATATTATAAGATTTATAACTTTTTTAGAGAAATATAGTTTTTGTTGTAAATATTTACCTCTGCAAAGAAACGGTTTACCATTTTTTTCGGAATTTCAAAAGCAGCAAAGGTTTTTTAAAAATTCCAACTATTCGAACTATTCGAAAAATAGTTTCTCCAAAAAGTCGAATAATCGTTTAGCTTATGCAAAAATAAAATATCTACTTTGTATAAGTGCTACTACTTCCCCTGGTCTACCTGCCCTATTCCCAACTCAACTGCCAAGTGTAAGAAAATTGTTGCCACTAAAAATTTAAGACTTTAACTACAATACACAGTGCAGCAGAATCAAAATTTTTTGGAAATAAATTTTTAACTTCTGATCGGCTGGTTGGATTTTCATGAAATTTGGTATAGGCGTAGCAGAGGAGTGTACAATGTTAAGTTGGGAAGAGGGGCACAGCATACCCCTCAGGGGCGGTGCTAAGGGGGCTCAGTTAGATACCTAGTTAGATACCTCTGACATAAAAAATTTTTAATCGCTTGTCAATTTTTTGTTTCTCGTCCGACTTCAAATATTTTTATATATTGTTATATGCCCTGATAAGACCTATAAAAAACATGCTTCCGTGTCCTATTTAACTCTAATAGTTTTTCGAGAAATTTGCATTTGAATTTTTAAGCACCATAATTTTGCATGTTCTTGGTCCAGTTTTTTTCATATATATTGTAGTATTTCCGACCGATTTTATTACTTTTTTTCTTAACTAGTTAAAGAACAAAATTATCTATTGAATACAAAAAATTGAAGTCGATATCTTTACCGAGTCCAAAAATAAACGATTTTGAATTTGAAAATTGCAAAAAGACGACTTTTTGTGTTTTTTTAGCCGAAAAAGTATTTACACTCTTTCTTATCTAAAATAAAATTTTCTTTAGCAACATATAATAATTTTGCACTTTTCCGAAAGGTAACTTCACAGAGATGTCTTTAAGATAAAAAACAAGCCCAACAACTCAATTGGTCATGGTACACACCCTCTCGAATTCGACCCATTTTATATGAAAGTTTTGATTTTAGACCATTTTTTCTCAAATCCCAAAGCTCGAATCGACAAACGGAATATATTTTAAGAATCTCCAATATGTTTTTAAAAGTTTTAAGTCAAAATCTACGGCACTTAGGAAAAATGTGGATTCTATAGTCAAAAATATAAAAAATCCCATTTTTGGGAATTTTCATTAGTTTTTTTAGGAATTCAGGAAAATCCTACCCCTGCTTGAAATTTAGTTAACGCGATTTTATTTATATTAATAAGATCCACATTTTCCGAAAATTTTATTAAGATATCTTTATAAACAAATATTTTATTACAATTAAAAAATTTTTATTTTCTCCAAAAACCCCAAATTGGGCCTTTTGTTTGGTTTATTTCTAAATAGCGAAAGAAATTTTAAAAATATGTATTCCAAATTAAGCTTATCCTTAAGCATATATAATTTCCGATCTTTTGCAAAAAGATTCAAGTCAATATCATGCCTCATTTTAGAAATATGCGCCTTTAAACTTTTATATTTCCAATTTATTGTATATATGACTATATTTTTACAAACTTGCAACTTTTGCCTTTAGCTTTGCGTGAATAATTACTTACAAAATTATGAATATTTCTGTATACTTTTAATAATAATATATATACACAAAATATTTTTATAAAAATAATTAATAATAATTTTTTATTTTTAATAGGGTTGCCACATTTCCCAAATTTAAGTAAATCTTTATCCTTTTCTGAAATTCATATATTTCTATTAATGAATTTAAAATAACAAAACAAACAAAAAATGTATATTTTAACTTAATCAATAAGTATTTTATTAGTTTACATTTATGGTGTTTACCTAAATTTAACAAATGTATTTATCTATTGGTGATGGTTAAAAATTTATATATTTATGATCTAGTGGCAATGTACAGGTACCCTTTCCGATGATACCAAGCTGCAGCATTTATCTATTACTGATTGTTCAAAATCTATATTTTTATGAGCTAGTGACAAAATATCATTTGCGGTAATACCTAACAGCAATATACAATATCAATGAATTCGGTATAAGTACTCTCCCAAATTGACTCTTTCAAATATTTTACCTAATGAAAATTCACAGAATACCTGTATTTAATAGATATATATAAATGCACAGCTAATCCTTATCAACATCATGACGAAGTTGATTACCATGGTGATTACATTGAAACATGAACAATTGTATTGTGTTCCGTGGAGTTTATCTAAAAATGATCTTAATCGTTTAGAAGCTATAGTGGAATTCATAAAAACTACATATCATGCAAAAGTCGACGTCATTGGTAAATCTCAGATAGAGAGATTTTTAAAGCTTTATGACGTAAAAATTAAGTCTTGAATCAGCGTACTAACAGATTAAAAATTAAACATTCCGATTGGATGGATACTGATATAGAAATATCGGCGTGCAAAATATCAACTGGAGCACCCTGCAAGACATATGATGATTTAAGTACAAGATCTAAGAAGAAAAGACTGGCCCATAAGCTTTCTATAATTTCGAATGAAGAAGTTTCTGATACATTCAAAGAAATGTTAAAAAAGGAGAAGCAACCTAAGAGTGCAATTAATATTGCTAAAATACTGCCAACTGAATCACCAAAACGTCTTAAACGGATTGCCGAAAGTGTACCTACTCCAACATCACAATCCAATTTTACAAAGGAAGAAGCAATTGCTTTAATGCTTGAACTGGACCTCAGCCGAAACAAATATCAAATTTTAAGAAGAGCTCTGCTTGAAAAGGGACATTCAATTCTTCCATCATACAAGGATATTCAAAAAAAAAGCAAACTATTTTACCATCTATTTCGGTTACCGAAAAGGAAGCATGTGTAGAGCTATCTTCTTTGCTTGAGAATACGGCTACCAGGATAGTTGCAGATTTTTCTGCAGATCAGTTGGAAAAAGTAAATAACAGCGACGTTGTATTAATCTGTAAGTGGGGATGTGACGGACTATCAGCCCGTCCTGAATACAAGCATGCTAGTGGAAGTAAGAAAATGGCGAATTATAAAAGCGTATTTATAGCATCTTTGGTGCAATTAAGAATGCGATCTTATTCCTTAAAGCAATCTTCATCAAAGTGAAAAAACTCATTTGAAGATATATGGCTTAACATCACTCCAGGATCAAAACATTTTTGCAGACCTATTTGGTTCGAACACACAAGGGAGTCGAAGACAACAACAAAATATTTAGTGAAATATATTAAAGATGAAATAAATGATTTACAACCTCTTTCAATAACCATAAACCAATACCAACCAATACCAACCAACCAACTTAGTCTAACAATGATTGATGGAAAGGTTAGTAATGCCATTATGGAAACATCTCCTATTTGGAAATGTTCACTATGTGATGAGACGAAATCACAATTTTCGGATATTGGTAAAGCAAGGAGTATTAATGAAGAATTTCTGTTTTTCGGAATACCTCCACTTCACACCAGAATACAGTTCATTTAGCATTACCTGCACGTAGCATATGATTTAAAGTATAGAAATGTGCCAGAAAATTTAACAAACCCTACTACAAACAACAAGAATTTACAGTTAGACAGTTAGATTATCTGAGAAAAGTAGAATCCAGGATGAATTCAGAGAAGAGACGGCATTAAACATCGACAAACCTCCGCCGACTGGTAGTAGCACAAATGATGGAAACACAGCAAGAAGGTTTTTCGGAAATTTCAAAAATTGACTCTGCTCGATTTGGAGAATATGCAACAGAAATATCTAAACTACTTGTTTCTCTATATCCATAGAAAGAAATGACACCAACATAAAGTATTGTGCCATGGCGAAATTATAATTGAACGAAATATTCTTCCACTTGGAGAGCTTACAGAAGAGGCTCAAGAAGCAAGAAACAGAGATTTTAAGCACTTTCAATTATTCAGCTCCAGGAAATGCTTCAGAACGTCACAAAACGAGGATATTTTTAATAGCCTATTGTTTTCATCAGACCCTGTACTATCATCAATGAGAAAACGTTGGATTTATTATAAGCCTTTATCAACTCAAAATACTGAAGACTTGAAGGACCTTTATTATCTTTTAGATATGTATACAGATACAATAGATTATTTTATAGAAAATAGGTAGTATAAAGTTTAAAATATTAGAAAAATTATCTACATAAATTTAATGTAAATAAGTAATAAAAAATCGTATTAGAAATAGAATATTTATTATGGAAGATGATAAATACCAAAAATAATAATATTGATTAAGTTAAAATAGACAATTTTTGTTTGTTTTGTTATTTTAAATTCATTAATAGAAATATATGAATTTCAGAAAAGGATAAAGATTTACTTAAATTTGGGAAATGTAGCAACCCTATTAAAAATAAAAAATATTTATTAATTATTTTTATAAAAATATTTTGTGTATAGATATTAGTAAAAGTATACAGAAATATTCATAATTTTGTAAGTAATTATTCACGCAAAGCTAAAGACAAAAGTTGCAAGTTTGTAAAAATATAGTCATATATACAATAAATTGGAAATATAAAAGTTTAAAGGCGCACATTTCTGAAATGAGACATGATATTGACTTGAATCTTTTTGCAAAAGATCGGAAATTATATATGCTAAAGGATAGGCTTAATTTGGAAAACATGTTTTTAAAATTTCCTTTGCTATTTAGAAATAAACCAAACAAAAGGCCCAATTTGGGGTTTTTCGAGAAAATACAAATTTTTTTAATTGTAATAACATATTTGTTTATAAAGATATCTTAATGAAATTTGCAGGAAATGTGGATCTTATTAATATAAATAAAATCGCGTTAACCAAATTTCAATCAGGGGTAGGGTTTTCCTGAATTTCTAAAAAAAACTAATGAAAATTCCCAAAAATGGGATTTTTTATATTTTTGGCTATAGAATCCACATTTTTCCTAAATGCCGTAGATTTTGATTTAAAACTTTTAAAAACATATTGAAGATTCTTAAAACACATTCCGTTTCTCGATTCGTGCTTTGGGATTTGAGAAAAAATGGTCTAAAATCAAAACTTTCATATAAAATGGGTCGAATTCGAGAGGGTGTGTACCATGACCAATTGAGCTTGTTTTTTATCTTAAAGTCATCTCTGTGAAGTTACCTTTCAGAAAAGTGTAAAATTATTATATGTTGCTAAAGAAAATTTTATTTTAGATAAAAAAGAGTGTAAATACTTTTTCGGCTAAAAAAAAACACAAAAAGTCGTCTTTTTTGCAATTTTCAAATTCAAAATCGTTTATTTTTGGACTCGGTAAAGATATCGACTTCAATTTTTTTTATTCAATAGATAATTTTGTTCTTTAACTAGATAGGGAAAAAACTAATAAAATCGGTCGGAAATACTAGGATATATATGAAAAAACTGGACCAAGAACATACAAAATTATGGTGCTTAAAAATTCAAACGTAAATAACTTAAAAACTATAAGAGATAAATAGGACATGTAAGCATGTTTTTTATAGGTCTTATCAGGACCTACAACAATATATAAAAATATTTGAAAGCGGACGAGAAACAAAAATTTGGCAAGCGATTAAAAATTTTTTATGTCAGAGGTACCTAACTTTGAGCCCCCTTAGCTCCGCCCCTGAGTGGTTTGTTGTGCCGCTCTTCCAAACTTAATATTGTACACTCCTCTGCTACGCCTATACCAAATTTCATGAAAATCCAACCAACCGATCAGAAGTTACAGATTTATTTCCAAAAAATTTTGATTCTGCCCCACTGTGCGTTGTTCATAACGGTTCAAGCATTCAATTAATTAGTTTTATCGGCGCAAGAAAATAATTTTTAATAAAAAAATCATGCGTAACATTATTTTTCTTTTGTTTAAAACAGTTGTTTTTAGTAAAAAGTAATTGGTGATATAAAAGGTACCCACGTTTTTTCACTAGATGGGGCGGAATACTAATTCGATTGTATCAAACGAACACGTATTTGAAAGCTGATATTTGAGTTTATATGTTTACTGACTATAGTTCTTTAATTCGTTTCTCGTGTAAACGTTATGTTGATTAGAAAATAAGTGAAATATCTGAAGAAATTCGCTATATGATGCTTTTTTTACTAAGAAAAGGAAAAATGCTGCAAAAAAAATACCGGTTAATGAGTAAAGTATATAATGAGAATGCTGTGAGTGAACGCCGAATCAAGGAGTGGTTTGCTCGATTCAGTCACTAAAAAGTAGTTGAAATTTTGCAACTGGTGGAGTAAGACCGGCATACAAGCTGTCAGGATAAAGCGGAGGCACTAAGCATCAACCATATAATAGTTTGGAATCATTTTAAAAAACTGATTACAAATAAGCTCGATGTTTGGTTACCAGATGAATTACAGTAAAAAAAATTAATTGACTGAATTACCGAAACTCTGCTGAAACGTAACGAAATCGAACCATTTTTTAAGCGGATCATTACGGGCGACGAAAAATGGGTTCATTATAAGAAAATTAAGCGAAAAAGTCATGGGAGCTGCTACAACCTGGCGAAACGATCAATTCTGAATTCTACTGTTCACAATTATCCTGTAATCCGTCAATTATAATATCAACTAGCTCTTTTTCATCAATGTTTGCTTTGGAGGCAATTGTTTGCATTGCGATAACATAGCTTATACACGATTCATTTGGATTTATTGAACGCAAACGTAACTAACGGTATACCTCTTCGCAGGTTAAAGTTCTCTTAAAAATTTTAATTAATGATTGCTTCATCTCATTGTAGCTAGTTGCATTAAAATTTTATATATATTGATGAGCAATTCCGCGTAATAACCATTTTAACTCCAAAAACATCTCATTATTATTGAATCCTGCCATCTTAGTGTAAAATTTCTCAATGTCTTGATGATCATCGCCAGTAAATTTTTGTACAAATACATCAAGTTCTTCATAATTTATGCGACGACCATTTGAAGACTGAATTGAATTAACTTCTAATGATTGATGTTCTTTTTGCAAATTTTTTAATTCTTTTTCTAATCGTATCTCTTAATTCTGATTATTTACACCAGAAATTGTATTTGAGCTCATAGGGCTAACATCGGATACTATACCACTAGGAATTGGTAATGTGGGAAAAATCTCACAAAATTCATTATTTACAGGAGAATTTTTGACATCAACAGCGGGTAAAGCACAATGGCTTTCAGCAGGAAATACATCAGCAGCAGTTATATTTAAAACATCAGAGTTTTGTTGAACTACATCGTTATCAATTTGAGTTTGAGGCAAAGTTTTATATAAACTTCTTAATTGCTTTATTGTTGCTATATACCAGCTAAATTAAGTGCATCAATAAGCATTTGTCGAGTTGGTCTTAGATCCATTTTGAATAACCAACGCCTGATTTTTATATATATTTTATTAAATTTTTGCTTTAATCAAATCTCAAACTCAAAAACTGTTTCTTTTTTATTTTTTCGTTTCTTTACAAAATAAACAAAACATCCGAACTGTGTCTTTCTAAAAACTGGTTTCAACAGACAAACGAACAGACAGACAGACATCGTTATATTGACTTTCCTATCAAGAAGGAAACAGAATATTTTGCAGTCTTCGATGAATATTGTAGAAATTACAAACGAAGTGACAAACTTATATATACGTTTTACCCCTGTGGTGAAGGGTATGAAAATAGGAAAACATTTCTCTTTTTAATTTGCTTTATTCTAGAAGTTTATTAATGTATTTCCATGAAAGAGATTGTTTTACAAACAAATTTAATATTTCTATGTAAATAATATCAATGTGAGCGTATGAGCAATATTAATCAATTATGCCATGTATGTATACGTCCCAATAACTAACTCTTCTTAAAAAATTTCATATTTCTATAACTTTTGACTTACTAACACAACATTTGCATGATGACTGTATTCAAGTCTTGACAGTCATGACAGTAGGGGTTTTTAGCAAGAGGTGTAAAGAGGCAAGCGAGATAACCAAACAGTCATGAAACGTGTTTTAACGTTCCTTTTTTCCAGCATTCGCTTTTTATCATTTTGCTTAATTTATATTCTGCCTTCAAAGGGTAAAGATCATAATTCGTGTATTTAGTGTTGTATTAGTGTTGTCGCATATAAAATAATCCTAGAATATTAATATTTTATTATGCAAATTTTAAACCAATTATTATTTTCACAAATCAGATTATTATGTTCACATACATTAGCTTTTGTCTTGTTTTTTTGAAAAACACAATGAGTTTAAACATCACTGTTCACATATTATTTTATTGTGATTTTCCTTTTGGCCTGTTTTTCGTTTGCTAAAATATTTTCACAATATTTACAAATTATTTCTTCAACAAATTTCTATGTACTAAAAATACTACAAATTTCTTCCCTGTATGTAAATTTAATATGTTTTTTGTATGTTAAATAAACAAACAATTTGAATCGAGGTGTTTTTTTTTTTTTTGCTTTGAAATATATGAAAAAATAAATCTATTTGTTTGTGTTTTTTGAGAAAACGACACGTTTCTTTAAAAAACGTTATATGTGAACACAGCATTAGTCTATTAAAAAACTTTTAAAAACAAACCAACATAGTTGGATATTGGTTAAGTATTTTATTGAAATGAAGTTGAAAATAGCTATATATATATATATATAAATAATATATATAATATATATATCTGTATATAAATATATATCTGTATATAAATATATATATGTATATAAATATATATATATATATATATATATATATATATATTATTTATAAACCGATAACTCTTTCTAGAATAAATGGCGGAGATATATCAAAAAACAGGTTTTTAAACCGGTTTTCGATTTTCTGAAGCCTCTATATGACCTCGTTTTTGCAAAGAATATTGGGAAAATTTATTTTCAGAATTTTTATGCTGAAGAAATGAACTGAATTAGTCCAATAGTAACCGAGATATCGGTTAAAACGCTTTTTTGACTTTTTGAAGTCCTTGTTTAAGCTACGGATTTCGTTTTGATGTAAATTGGTCATAAATATTTTTATTTCGGTTTTTAGAATTAATCATATCGGTCTATAAACAACCGAGTTATAGGCAAAAATCCGAAATTTTTTAAAAATATACACATAACATATATAAAAAACATTGCAATGACATTTAGTGTTTTTGTTTGTTGTATATCTTTTGACGTTTTTAGTTGAAAATAGGAGCATTGCAATTACTCAGTGTTGTTGCTTTGTATAAGCATGCATCTACATATAAACATAAGTATATAAATTTTTTGTATAAGCAAGCAGTGGTTGTCGTTTGTATATACTAGGATGGTCGTCGCGGTTTATTAACTGGTTTTTTTATGTACTGTCCGGTTTTATTTTGTACTGAATACACCAGTTTTTTAAAAACAAAAAAATGGTTTTATAAATAACATTTTATTTAGAAAAACATATGTATGAAATGCTAATATTTGAATGAAAATTTACGAAAAATTTATTAACTGATTAATTATCATAAAGTTAATTTCTTGTTCTGTTTTATTAATATAGTTTAAGGTTAAACTGAAATTAATTCTATAGGTTTAAAAAAGTACTAAAGTAATAATTATCTTGGATGAAATTCGCATATCAATAGAATTAGTCTTTTTCTCTTGTACCCAGTGTTGACAGTTTAGCTTTTTTAAGTCTAAATCTATCCTTTTTATTTTGCTTTTAGACTCAAAATTGTTGTTTCAGCTTCTAACTTTTTTTTATTTTTAAAATTGCCTTAAAAAGTATAAAATGTTAGTATGTCAATAACGAAGAAAATTATTTATTATTTGCTATTACTAACTTTATTTCTACAGAATCATTCACTTAAGCATTTTTGTGTATTTATTTTCACAATAAATCGAGATTATTTATATTTAACAAAAATGTTTGCCTGTTGCGTTTCATTCTCTAAATCGAAAATAAATTAACTATGTAATATTATGGACCGATTATAATTATTTTTTAGTATACTCCATTAACCGTATAATTTATTGATGAATATAATTTTAAGAAATTTCTCATAAAAGCAAAAAATCGTATCAAAAAGGAATTAAAGTATAAAAATTACAAAAAAAAAACACTTCAAAGCATTGGGTCGTTTTTCATATAAAATATAACCCGAATTTATATTGTAATCTTTTGGGCGATTTTTCATTGAACATTTTGCTGGTAGCTTTTCTAATGTTTAATTTATAAATTTATTACAATATCTGTAAAAAATATCAAAAACTAATGAAAACGATAATAAAATTTGTAAATTAAAAAATAAGTTTAACTTTTTCTGGCCTTATTTTTTGCGACATTTAGCCTTTTCTGATTTTTTTTAAAGTTCAATTTAAAATCTTTTTGTCTTTTGACATATGAATAAAAAACTTAATATTTTATTTTTTAAAAATGTTAATATTTTGTGTGCTCGTCCAGAAATTATTTTTTATTTTTTTAAGTTATGTTTTTTTTTTATTTTAAGAGTTAATGCATACATCTATATATAAATTAAAGAAGATTGATTTAAAAAATCAAAATAATTTAGATAAATCTTTACATAAATGAACGCCTATATAAATATTTATTTACATTTTTAAAACTTCATGTTTTAAAACTTTAGTAAATTTTTTATACGTTGACATATCATACAATATGGACTGCATAAAATTATAAAAAACTTCAGATTCTTGTGGAAATTCAAGACTAAAAGAAATTCAAGACAAAAAACAATTTATATAAAAAATTTTCAAACTTGGATATTTAAGTCTATCAAAATAAATATGTATACATTGTTTTTATATCGTAGAAATGGCCAATGATAAGAAGCCTTGGCTGAATACAGCATCCTTGCAAATGGGAAGTTTAAGTTTTGCTTCCAACTTTTCATCTGATGTTGCTATTAAAGCAAAGCTTTTTTGTTAATAGGCTACGGCATGTCTCTTTATAATTTTTTTTTTCTTCATTTGGAGTAGAGGTAAAGTTTTGTTGAGGGGTAACAAGTTTATGGGCGTGCCAGAGTATAGACAAAGCTTTGGATTCTGAAAAGGAAATATACATGTTTATTAGTAATTGAATAAATAATATTGAATATAAAATATGATAGTCTTAAACAAAACTAATGCCTCAACAGAAAATGTAAAATTTTTACTTATCTTGTTCGGAATTATTTTTTTTAATAAGGGTTTATTTAATGAAATTAAATCCTTATTACCTTCATTGCTTGATTCGGTTTTTTGCAGATCTTTTAATAGCGAGGAACAATTAGATTTAGTTTTGAGAATATTTAAAATACATTCCCCCTATTGGGACCACCTATCCTTTAAACGTTTGGCTGTAGTATATTTCAATATGAAATCCATATCAATCTAAAAAAACAAGTAATATTTAATTTTCAAATAGTTATAGGTTATATTTTATTTGATACTTATAAGTTTAAGTGCTGACGGATTTTTATATTCGGGCCACAATTTAAATATTTACGTAGTCGACTTTGATTCGGAGATCTGTTTAAATCGAAACAGCTAACATTTCCTCCAGTAGAGGTTGAAATCGTCTTTAATTATTTCATCACTTCTAAGTGTTTAAATCCAAAGCACAAAATTTTTGGAAGGATCTATGAATTAAAAAAAAAGATATAGCGATATGAATAATATCTTATTTTCTAATATTTTTATACTCACCATATTCCATCTAATTCTCAGCATTAAGATCTTACTGTTTAATAAATTCCTTAGACATCCTTTTTCAATTAGCCAATTTGTTATATATTTTCCCCTTTTCGCATTAGTAAAAAGCCTAGAAATAAAAAATTGTATCATAAAAAATCATAGAATAAGTGGAAACAGTAAAATAAATATTAGAAATTTAACTTACCAGTTCCTCAGATGGAAAAATTAAGTATATAACGTGGTTTTCTCGTCGGCGTTTAATTTACCCTTTCTGGGGGTTAGAAAATATACAGATATTACGAGAGAATATTTTCGATAACTTCAGTTCGGATACCATCGGCTTAATAAATGTCTTCAATCGTTTCTTATTCAACTAAGCTTATTTCGGTTCTCTCTACCTCAACAAGGCTTATTTTGGTTCTTCGGCTTATATTAGAATTGGTTCGTTTCTAGGGCTTATATTAGGATCGGTTCGGTTACTCGGCTTCTAGTAGGCTCGGTTCAGTAGTAGAATCGGCTTCGACACTCTCAGCTGTCAATCAGGTTCGGATATTCGGCAGGATATGTTTCTGGTTCAGGTGGCAGCTTCAGGAATCGAAGATCGTATATCTTTTTCTACAGTATGTCTAGTGTCTAGCTACTTCTCAAACTACTACTACCATGCACTTCTACGAGTTAATATTTTACTAAGAGAACGAGCAGCACGAGGCCACTCGGGGAACGAGCCACCGAAATCACTCGTGAGAACGAATCACTTGTCAGCTTGTTGGCTATCAAGCAACATCAAATGAACATCTATAGCAGTTATTATACAGGTTTTTGTGTATATAGTATTTACAGTAGGGGCGTTCAATGTAATTACATCATACTAATAAGGTATTCAATATATTAGTATGAAAACGAGAAAGAAAGATATAGTCAGTCAAGCCCGACCAATGATACCCCACACCATTGTGCATGTCCATCATATTAGACATGTGGACAATTATGAACCGATACTTTTACTAAGTGTAAAATAATATATACGAATACGGAATATTACGTTAATACTAACATTTGGATGAATTTATGCACTTTGGGATGATTCCCGAAAGTGGGCTTATATGGAAGCTATGGTAAATTATGGAGCGATCCTCATAAAATTTGTCACTATGATTTCTACTTATATAAAACTTATTTGTGTCGAATATAAACCTGATACTAACATGTGCATGAAATTTATGCACGTTAAAGTGATTTTCGGGAGAGGGTTTTATATGGGAACTATGGTCAATTATGGACCGATCTTCGTCAAATTTGGCACAAAGGTTGATACAAAACTTCCTTGCACCGAATTTCATTACAATATTGTCATATTTAAGGCATTTATGATCGTTAAACCAGGAGCACATTTGTATGGGGGCGAGTTGAAATAATTTGCCGATCATAACAAATTTCAATAGGCTTCGTCCTTGTTTCATGAAAGTCCTACGTACCAAATTGCTTTGTGCAAAAGATTTCATGGACAGCCAGTCAGCCGTTCAGCCACCCAGACGGACGGACGGACATCATTAGATGGACTCAAAAAGTAGTAGTGTTGAGTGTACTGTTTCCACCTTACAAGTAAATTTCGTTTTCTAACTCGGCACAAACGGACAGAAATCAGTCGCAGCCATTAAGGTCCAAACACTTCGTTATTGTATTAATTACGTTTTGTGTTCCTCTCGAAGATTCTAATTAGCTTAATAAAATTTAGTAATTCATTTTCCAGTTTTGGTATTAGAAATAATATCAAATACAGAAAGTTGCCGATTTCCATCTGGTTTTGGAATTGATACTTTTCTTCCACCTTGTTTTGTTATGGCAGTTTGAGCGTCTTTTTCCAATTTTGCAGTTCAAACTCAAATTTTGCTTCATCGCCATGAGGTTGTAGAATCTTTAAAATATCGATGGTAATATTTTCTTCTGAAATTGAAAAGAACATAAGTTTACGTTATAAATAAAAAAGGATATATTTACAATAATTACCTTTAAATTTTTCATACAAATGTCCAAGTTTCCATTTAGCCAGCAGTTCTTGAATCTCCACATTGCCGAAATCGTCTTTTTCTTTTTCTTTTTTTTTTTTTTTTGGTATTGTATATATTTAGTAAATATTTTGATAAAATTCTTTTAATTTAAAAAAACTATTTGCCTTGTGAGGTTTTAGTTTGGCTTGTCGAAGGTCCAAAAATATCATTTATATTTAAAAATATCATTTATATTTGAAATATTCATAGACCGAGAAATGGATATTGAATTCTGCAAAAAATTTATTACAACTAGAGTATCCAAAACCGAAACCGAAAACCGGTTTTTTTACAAACGCTGTCGATTTCGGCTTTTTTCTAATTTTCGGTTTTATTCGAAACCGGTTTTTAAACAGTATTTTATTTCACTTTTTATGCAATTTTACTCAGAAAAAGAGTCCAAAAAAGAAAAAAAAAAGAAAAATTACATGACTAAAAATATAAGTTCCATGTAACTTCCTAAAAGCAATAAAAATTACAGAAAGCTTATTTAACTTGGACAATTCTCTTTAAATAGTTGAAATAAATCAAATTATATTGAGTGAGCACGAAAAAATTATTTTAAAATATTGGCTTGTACCAAAGAAGCCCAATCAGCCAAATTTCCCAAAACTCCGATCTATAATTTTTATAGCCAGAATAACTTCTTAGTATTTTAATCACGAAATAAATTTTATTTTATTTCGAATATACATATTTTCAAATACACATAAAAGAGTTTGCACATAAATATACAAATTTATATTCATCGATTTCAGTTCATAGTAGATGTGTTTTGTTGCCAATGTTCATAGGCAATTTCATACAAAATTTCAAACGTTAGGAGTTAACGTGTAGAATTATACATGTTAACTTTAACGTCAATAAAAGTGCTCCGAATGTATGAACAAAAATACAATGAATATAACAATGACGAGAAATGGAAAATATAAAAATAAAATTAAATTCAAATAAAATTTTTTTAATTTTTTCAAGAAAAACGTGTAAATTTCGAAGTGTAATTTACAAATAAATATAAAATGCTCCCATGTCGGGTTAATGTCGTTTTTTTTTGTTAACAGTCAACGTTAAAACCCAGAGGGAGAAACAAAATACAGGTAATATATAAGAATGATTTCTTAAATATTAAAACTTTACTTGTTTAAAGAAAAAAACACAGAAAATTCAAATTTAATTGGGAATGTTTATTATGATTTGAAAGAACATTCTTTGGCATTTATTTTTTGAAGATTATGTCTATCAAATGTTGGCCGTTGCTACGTCGCAGATGGTCCATGCGCTGAGTCCAATTTTCGATGACTCGTTCGAGCATTTCGACTGGTAACTGGCGAATGACACGCGTGATGTTTTCCTCCAAGGCCTGAATCGAAGCGGGTTTGTCCGCATAAACTTTAGACTTTAAATATCCCCACAGGAAAAAGTCTAACGGTGTGATATCACACGATCTTGGTGGCCAATCGACCGGCTCAAAACGTGAAATTATGTGCTCACCGAAGTGTTCTCTCAATAAATCCATTGATTGATGCGATGTGTGGGAAGTGGCGTCGTCTTGCTGAAACCAAATGTCGCCGAGATCACGAGCTTCAATTTCAGGCATCAAATAGTTGGTTATCATGTCACGATAACGGTCGCCATTGATGGTTACTTTCGCACCGGCATCATTTTTAAAGAAATATGGACCGATGATTCCATCGGCCCACAAACCACACCAAGCCGTTATTTTTTTTCTGGATGAAGTGGAAGTTCTTGAATCTCTTCAGGTTGCTCTTCATCCCAAATGCGGCAATTTTGTTTGTTTACATACCCATTGAGCCAGAAATGGGCCTCATCGCTGAACAAAATTTGCCTCGAAAACGTCGGATCTTCTTGGAACTTTTCAAGAGCCCATAGAGCGAAGCGATGTCGCTTGGGAAGGTCGAGCGGCTTCAGTTGTTGCACAAGCTGTATTTTGGACGCTTTCAATTTAAGATCTCGACGTAAAATGCGCCAAGACGTTACATACGTCAGTCCGAGTTGCTGCGAACTGCGCCGAATCAACTCTCCACAGTCTTCGTGTACACTCTCAGCTACGGCCGCTATATTTTCTTAGCAGCGTGCTAGACGTGGTCTATTCGATCGAATATTATCCAATAATGAATGCTGGGTCTCAAAATGGGTGATGGTGTTGCGAATAGTACGCTCAGTAGGCCGATTATGTTGACCATAAGTTGAGCGAAGTGCACGAAACACATTCCTCACAAAACGTGAATTTTCGTAATCAAGTTGAAGGATTTATAAACGTTGTTCAGGCGTAAGACTTTCCATTATGAAATGCCAAACAATACTAAACAAAAATAACATGACAGCATGACACGACTCACACGTGATCTGTTAAAAAAAAGGCTATTGAAAAAAGTATCTCTCTCTACTTGAATCACCCATTATATATATATATATATATATATATATATATATATATATATTTTCAAATGAAATAAAATTAAGAAGACTCAAACAAAATTGTTTCAATTTTCTTTTAAATTTTTAATTTGAAAAGAAAATTTTTGAAATCTTCTTTGGAAAATTATATTTTTTTATGATTTTTAGTTACATACTAGGATCAAAAATATAACTATTTAGCGCTTTTTTTCTTTTTTTTTTGGAAATGGTGTATGTGCTCTAGAATGGCTGCAAAATTATTCAAATTTTCAAACATTATTTTTATTTTAAGACATTTATTGTTAATATTTTCATTTACTATTTGCAATGAAATATAATAAAACGAAGCCAAAATTTTATAAATATATAAATTATAATATATAAAGTAATTTCTCAAGTTATAACGTGAAATAAAAACTTTAATTTTGAAATTTATTACTTTTTCAAAGTAAAACTTATATCCACGTATAATTTTATGCTTTTGCTTTAAAAAAATATTTTCTTTTCTTTCTAAAATAACTAAAAACCGGTTAACCGGTTTTTTCAAGAATCCAAACCGATCAACCGGTTTTGGATTCTAAAATGAGATTTTTCGGTTAAACCAAAAACCGGTTTTCTAAAAAAGTCGGTTCTTTGCATACTCGAATTGAAATAAAAACTTATTTGCCCAGATATAGTTTTAACTATTAAATTTATTTTTATTAATTCGAAATCATCAGTAAATTTAGTAATATATATATATATATATATATATATATATATATATATATATATACATATATTTATATTTATATATATATTGTATTATAATTGTAACCTCATATATTCTATTGGAAGTAGTAATTCATTACTAATTTTATTTTTAACACTTCATTTAAAAATTTGGGAATAAAAAAATGTCTTCTACCTTATTTTTTTTTAAGCAAAGAATTGGCGAAAGCTATTTGCGGCTTGAATGAAAAACTCTTTGCAATATTTTTGCGTAAAGTTATTATATAGGCACAAATTTTAAATTCTTTGTGTAGTTTCTAAGAGGTTCTGATTGACTCATAACAGTTGTGTAATGAAGCAGAAAATTAAACTTTGGGGTCGTTACGTTTAAATAAAATTTTAAAGATTTTATTAACTTATTCAATTTTTGTTCTGATTTGTTCTGTTAGAACGTCCGTAACTTGGTAGCATAAAATATCACCTATCAGTTAAATTAATTAATTAATTATATTCACCAAATAATATGGTGAAATATTGACGAAATGACATCATTTGTTTTGCGGATATTTTGAGTTTATGATTTTCCAATTCATGAAGAGTAATTGGAAATTTCTTATTACCGTGGTCATGGTAATCGTATTGATATGATTTAAAACTTCTAATGTTAAAAACTGCATTTTTTATGAAATAGATTAACGATTCGCACAAAATTTGGAGACAAACGTCTTCGGATAAATCGTGCATTATATCTACACAAAAGTTCTCGGTGCAATGGAATGAAGGAATGTTATTGAGAACGTATTTGACATTTACACCAATTTCCGCCATTAAATCCCTTTCGGTGGATTCTCTATAATTAATTATATTTTTTAAAATACTTTTATTTCACAAAATTCTTTTTGGGCCTCTGATTTTTTGTTATACTGAAACGAGAATAATACTGTCCAGAAAAGGATTTGGAGAAGCCTAGTGAAACATTTAATCCTAAGTTATCAGCAAGAAACAGAGCCATTATAAATTTTATGTTTTTGGTACCATATCTGGTTTGAACGTCAATCCCGACAATTTCTAATTTTTTTAACAAACTAACCAAAGGTTGAAGAGAATAATTTCCATATTTTTTAAAATCAGATGATTTGATTAAGCATACTAAATAAACTTTGTTTAATTTTAAAGGTTTTTGTGGAATTGAGGGAAAACTATAGTAAAAATTGCACATTGAGTGCCTATTAGATTTAGAACCAAGGGATTGTTTATACCAAAAACCATCCACGTAAAGAAAGTATGAAACTAAAATTTCGTTTGGGTATAACATTTTTTTATTATTTTTTCCTCATAATTTTCTAAAACATCATTATATTATATTTTTAAAATGAATTTCAAGTTTCATTAGAATACCATTACTTTTACTATTATTACTAATAAAAAATGTTCAACATATCATATAAAACCCGTTGTTTCAAAGTTTTTTTTCC
Organism: Protocalliphora azurea; assembly: GCA_932274085.1. NCBI lineage: Eukaryota > Metazoa > Arthropoda > Insecta > Diptera > Calliphoridae > Protocalliphora > Protocalliphora azurea. The sequence continues at coordinate 48,297,897 of OW026523.1, forward strand.
AATTTGAAATTCGTATTAACATTTTTGAATACATTTTTAAGGCTTTGCCTTAAAGTTGTAAGTATTTTGGCACTGTTCAATAAAATTAAGCACAGAATTCAATATTAAATCTTCCACAAATTTTTACATCAGAACGTGATGGAACATATAATTCTGCTAAACCTTTTTATAATTAAATGATTTTTAAACAAATTATTTAATATTGGATCCAGAAATATTTACATATTGGAAAGAAGAATGTGATATTACACTCAACTTCATTTACTTATATATGTACATAATTTGATTTAAAATGTTTAGATAATGTCTTTTAAATCAATATTTAATATGGAATTTTTGAAAGCATCCTAAATGGGTGCATTCATATAAAAAGTTATTTGTAATTACATGTTTTTGGATTTTTTAATAAAAAAAAAATGAACAAAAAAGTTTTAGTGTATAATTTTTAGCGATTAAAATTTTTTTATAATTTATATTTGTAAATTTAATGACATTTATTTGAAAAAAAAAAAAATAATAATAATTTTAGCAATGTATAACATTTGTTCTCTTATACTATGTTTTCATTGAGTTGAAAGCAATCAGCTGTTGTGCAAAACACCCAAAAGTCTTGACTTGTTTTTGCATTGTCAAATTTTCGAGCGAAATTCTAACATTTCTCTATCTAAGTTGAAACTGAATTTATAAATTAATGTCCTTCGTTTTGTTAGATAGGCAAATACTGAAAATAGTCGATTGCTAGTAGGAATACGTAATCGTATTTCTCCACAAATATTTATTTATCTACCTATAATTGCCACCACTTTATATATCGCTAAAAAATTCTCCATGTCGCCAAACGAAAAATTTAGTAGCCAAAAGCAATTAAAAAGTGCCACGTTTGGCGAAAAATTACCACATCTGACAGCCCTGCTTTATAATGGCACAAGTGTTGTTTTTGCATTTTTTGCATGAAACCATTTATTTTATTTTGTTTCTTTGATTTTTATTGCACACCAGTATTGCCAAAACGGCGGTTTTCCCGTTAGATCTGGCGATATTTTGTTGTCCTCAGCGGGTGCTTTCTATAAAAAACCACTAAGTGTTTTTTCTAGATGCAATATTTTTGATTTATTGTAAAAACATGGACTTGAAACTAACTAATTTATCTGAAGTGTCAAGTTACCAGAAACCTGGAAATTTTATATAAAAACAAAAGTTTTTCTATATTTTTTTGAAAAAATTAAATCGCTTCAACATTATTATACGGAAAAATCTCACAAACATTGGAGGGTTATTGTGTATTTCGATTCAAAAGAAAGCATTTTCGAAAATCAATGTAATTAAAATACAATTTTGAATGATGGACTCTTCGAAACGAAATATACATTATTTGAGATTTTGCAGTATGAAGAATTATACAAGTGATTTTTCATGGAAATGTTTTAACTTGCATATTGAAAAATATAAACAAAAAATAGATTACAATCCGAGCTATGTGATACGTCTACAAAGCAAGTACTACATCCAAAAAAAGTTTTCCAATTTGATTCTAACCTCTGAAATACACTCAAGTTTTCCAAATAAAGATTTTGAAATAATAAATATTCAATTTTAACATGTTAGTAATTTAAAAATTCTTTTATAAGAAATATTTTAACAGTAAAAATCGGCGATTTTGTTAGTGTATGCGGTTTCTGTCGTTTTTTTTTCAAGCCAAAATTTTGGCAACACTGGTACACACATGAAACAGTATTGCATATTAGTAAAAATAAAATACAAATAAGCGCTTTATGTTTTAACCAAAAAACTAACAACATTTTTGAATTAGTGAGTATTGACAGCATTTTTTGGAGCAATTTTTTAAAAATTACTAAAATTTTAATTGAATTAATTAAAGTTTTTAATCAAAGTCAAATTAAATTTGAATTAACTGATTATTTAAAAAAATTTGCAATAAGTTTGGCATAAATCAAGATTACCAGCACACTTGATTTTTAAATAATTTTGATAATGATTCAGTATCATTTTTATTCGTGATTACAGCAATGTAAAAAATTTTGCCCGCTCGCTCTTAGTTTACAAGTTATGGGTACTTGAAGTTATAATATAAAAATTAAATTTTCTCCTTCCTCCTATAATGAATATGAACAATCATAGGAAAGGTTTTGAAGAGGCCTTTCGATTAATATATAAAATGTGTCAAATTATTAACCCATGATTAGACAATATTATTATTATAAAGGCCTTCTCAAGACCTTTTCAATGATGGGTATCATTGTTAATTTTCATTAAAGGAGGAAGGAGAAAATTGCATTGTTACATCATAACTTAAAGTACCTATAACTCGAAAACTAACAGGGAGCGGAGAAAAATTTTTATGTAACTTTTTTTAACCAAAAATAGTGCTTTTGCCGAAAAGAAAATTTGTTAAAAAATTAACAGTGCCGGTAATCTTGATTTGTTCCCTAAAATTTTACAATGTTAGTGAAAAATTAATTAGAGCGTTGGATTTTATATATAAATGCTTGCAAAAACATCATTATATTCAATTAACAATTATTACAAATTTTTAGTTAGTTATTGTTATTAATTGTGATTATTTAAAATAAATTATGCAAATTCGGGAGAAACAACCGAACTGATTTTATATATTACCACTAAATATTAGTGTTTGCAATTAAAAAATATTTTATATTATGAACATTTAAATATTAACTAATTTTTTTAGCTACTGCAATCAATATTATTCTGTTACAATAACGAAATTTAAAGCAATTCGATGGTTCCAAACAAAAATTAATAGTGTTTGTCAAGTAATACTTATTTTTGAAATTTTTAAAAAAATTAAATTAAAAATTAATATTCATGTTGTTATGGATTTAAGGGAGAGTACATTGTTATTAAGAGAATATGCAATAAATATACTTATCTTCAGGTGATGTGAGTTGATTCCTTTCTCTTGCAAGTTAAAAGTTTCTAACACATTTCCCTTGCCAGGTTAGATGCTATTCTAGTCTTGGGATTGTATGATCTTAAAGATTTTTCGTTAGCACCTACGCTGTTTCTATATGTTAAGCAACTTGCAATATTTTGAAATAACTCTTTATTTATTATTTATTTATTGAATGCAGGTTAAACAACAAACTAATCCTACAAACTAATTTCGGGTTGAAAACACCACAGCCCCTTGGTCACCTTGGGTATGTAATTTTTTTTTTTTTTTTTTTTTTTAATTCGCCAAAAATTCATTAATGGCCTGAATGTAAAAAAGTTTTACATATAGGTAGTCCTTGTAAATCTCTATAAAAAACATGCTTACAAGTGTAGGTTATCTCTTTCTGTTTAAGAGATATTTAAGTCGAAGCAAATTTTACCCTCATTTTTGACCTCGTTTTTTAATAATAATCCTGCAACAATCATATAAATATATCTATCCGATAAAAAGTTATATTGATCTGAAGTTGTAACTTTAAAAAATTCAAATTTTGGGTTATTTTCCAAAAAGGTGGTAATATTTTTTCACTTCTAAATTTTTTTGTTTATTCCAGCCTACAGAATTTTTGTAAAGGTTTAAACTTTACAATTTTGAAAAAGTTTTCTAAATTTTGTGTAAAATTCTAAAATGTCAAAGCCGAAATCAATAAATAAAATATATTGTCTATGTACTCCCATATGTTGGTTAAACACACAAAGAATATTTTCCGAGCCACACCTTTTACAACGGCTGAGGGATCATTTTAATGAAAAAAGTCAATTTTTAAAACAAGTTTTCCCCGGATTGGGATTTCGGATATTTCGGTACAAAAAATGGGAGTTTTTTAATTTCCTGATTTTGGATAGAACTTGGCGGAAAAAAATTGCCCAAAAGCGTCCGAATTTGCTTTTCACACATTTGCGTTAAGATTTCTTTTGAAACCATTAAAAAAAATCTGCAGTCCAGAACAAAAAAAATATTTTAGAAGTGAAAGAATATTATCACCTTTTTGGAAAATTACCCCAAAAATGTGGAATTTTTTCAAAGTTTCAATTTCAGATTAATATAACTATTTATCTGACATCAGATATATCTATATGATTCTAGTAGCAATGTTATCTAGAATTTTGTACGAAATGTAGTGATTATTTTAAAATATTTTAGGGACCAAATTAAGGACCACAAGTTTAAAAAAACCAAGGCCAAAAATGAGAGTAAAATTTGCTTCAACCTAAATATCTCTTAAACAGAAAGAGATAACACATGTACGCATGTTTTTTGTAGAAATTTATAAGGACTGCCTACATGTAAAACTTTTTTAAGTTCAACTCATTAATGAATTTTTGGAGAATTAAAAAAATACACACTAAGGTGACCAACTTTGGAGGTGTATTCTCAACGGTCGTGACACGTTATGGACCTGTATTCATCCAAATCAACTCGAAAGCACCTCGGCTTTGACCATTGGAAATTTTATTTAGATATCTCCAACGGTTCACAAGTTACAGACTTATTAAAAAAAATCATTTTGGAACCACTATGAGACGTTAAACCAAAACGAATTTTTTGAAAATAATTCTGTAACTTTAGAACTGCTGGATGTATTTCTTGATTTCTTAATTTCGTTGAAAAATTTTTTAAAAATTCGCCAACAATTTATTTGCGATTTGATTGAAAGAAATTTTACAGATAGATAGTTTGTATAATTCTCAACGCTAACGTTTCTTTCACTTTAAGAGATATTTATACCGAAGTAAAATTTTGATCCATGTTTTTTAGTTTTTTTTTTTTAACTTGGCGATTTTTTAAGATATTCTCTGGATTCTGTACAAAATTCTAAATAATTTTCATGCAAGAATTATATACCTGAGGGTTTCCAATAAAAAGTTATATTATTTTGAAGTAGAAAATTTAAAAAAATGTAATTTTTTTGTTTTTTTTTCAAAAAAGTGGTGACATTTTTTCACTTTAAAATCCACTATTTTCTTCTGGACCTTCCACAAGAATTTGCCTAGTGCCTACGTTAGGTAAACTTAATTAAACAGCTGATTACTATTTTGGTTGTTACAGTTGTTAAACTGCATATACAAAAAATAATAATAAATACGTCATATTGTTGTTTTTGTGCAACTGTTGCCACCTTCCACAAATTCGCGTTAAGTTTGACGTTTGTTTTCATAAAAATTGTCTAATGTAGACACTAGTTATATAAAAAAAGTGAGCAAAAAGTCATCTCTGAATAAGGTCTGTTAGTTGTGACGATTTTTCGCCAAAAATGGCGATTTTTGATTGCTTTTGGCGACAGAATTTTGCGTTTGGTGACAGGACGAATTTTTAACATTTTATTAAAATATATAAAAATAACTACTACACTACATTAACATATTAGTACTTTTAGGTGGTTTTTGACAAACACAGTTTATTTAAAAAGTTTACATATCACTTTTTGAAGTTTTTCAACTGATATGTTTTTCAACTGTCACATTTTTTCACAACTCTTAAAATAAAATGCAAATTAATCACGCGGACGCCTTTTATTAACCAAAACTATACATTTAAAAGTGTGTTACATAAACATAAATATAAATATACATAAACATAAATTTAAACATTTATAATTTTTATTTTAAATTATTTTGTCACATTCTACTTTTCCCTAGGTCTACAACTGAGATTAACGCTGATATAATATGTGAGATAACGCCGGCAGAGGAGAGTAAACATTTTTTTTATATTATGTTAAATCTTAAATAAGGGGTACACGTATTCTAATAAATCCTATAAGATATTATTATTTTCAATCAGTTACAGAGTAAACATGTCGTTTTTATTTAAGCAATTCGCACTTTTTTAACACAATTTTTATAAAAATGATTTTTAACATGTAAAACAAACACTAAAACTAAACAATTTTGCAAAATAATATTGTTTTTCAATAATTTCCAAAATACACATGCACACACACAAGCAAACTTTCGTGTATGTGTATTTTTTTGACAGTTCATCTTATAAGATGGTTGTGTAGAGAAATCTCATCACAACAGTCTCATAATACATCTTATAATACTAATATTTGAATCTACATGTGAAATAATTCTCTCAGAGAGCGAATTTGACACTCTCTGACACAAAAATCTTACATATTATGTTACGTCTAGACGGGCTGTTAAGTATGTTCAACAAATTCCAATTAGGGCTGTCAGATGTGGAGATTTTTATTGCTTTTGGCGACTGAATTTTCCGTTTGTCGACATGGCGAATTTTTTGGCGGTTTATAAACAAGGTGGCTATTTATTTGTCAAATTTTTAAAAATTTGTTAGAAAACATATTTTGTCACATCTTTTTTCTAAAACTATATTTTATTAGGAGAAAAATGAGCCATCACTTAATATTAGTGGATTAGATTTGTGATTTCGGCCGAAATCAAGTTGAAATTAGTAATTTCCCATACATTTTGACACTTGCGAAATTACATAATTTCGGCGAAATTACAATGAAATTACGATACTTTTTTTTCAACTATGTACTGCATGTTTCAACCGTGAGAAGAAAAAAACAATTCACAGCTGATCTTAAATTTAAACACAAATCTTAAAATTAATTATTAAAGTGATTTTGCAAAATGAAACTTATCCTTTTAACATTTTTAATTGTTGCAAATTAATAATTTCCAATTTAGTAAGTAATTGTTTCTTATTTGTTTCCATTTCAAAATACTTTATTTACCCCTATAACAATTTAAAATGTAAACAATAAATATCAGCTGTTCACGAAATTACATCAAATGTCATATAGCCAGTATGAACACTCTAGATTTCATTCGTAATTTCCCCATGAAATTTTGTAATTTCGCGTCGGTCTGAACAAGGCTTTACATGTATTTTGTTGTTGCTATTTTTATAATGCAAAATAATGGCAGGTAAAAAAAATATACGTAAAATAACAGGATTATATGAATTTTAAAACTTTGAAAAAATCATATGTTCTTCAATTCTCATCTGAATTTAGCAAACGATAGCTCATTTTATACCGAATAAAATATAGTATTTGGAAAAAAATATATTTTCTAATAAAGTGTGAATCAAAATTGAATTTATTTCTTCAATATCTTACACAGTTTTGCTATGGATATAAATGTGTACATACTTTTTAAAAAGGGTAAGGTCTTTTCTTTCTAATGACATTTAAAAATGTTTAAAGTGGTTAATAAGTATTCGAGATAATAAACATTTTTAATGCCGCAATTTTTTTTTTGGATATAACTCCCGATTTTGGGGTATATAGAAAATTTTAAAAATGATATAATAATTTACTCACCAATATCTACAAACTGCACTATGTTATATTCCATGTGTTTTTTCACTGTAGCACCGTGTTATCATTGGCTTTGTTGAAGCTGAATTTACATTTATAAAACACGTATACATAAACATAGTATTAAATATATGCCGCATAGAACAAAAACATGATTTTATAAAAAATAAAATACTACATACTAATATCGATTGCTATACAAGTTAAAACAAAACCTATATTTTATAATATTTTTGGATTTGAATTGAATTATTTATTAAGATTTATTCTATGTTCACATGTTGAGGTTCTTTGAAAAACGAGACGTTAAAAAAACACAAGCAAATTGATTTGTTTTTTTCATATATTTCAAAGACAAAAACCATCTCGATTCGAATTGTTTAATTATTTTATGCACAAAGAACATACTAAATTTCCATACGGGGAACAAATTTTTAGTATTTTTTGTACATGGAAATTTTTAGAAAAAGATTTTGTAAAAATTGTCAAACAGTTTAAAAACAAAATAATAAATAAAAAAATAAAAATTATGAATGAAATTTGTATTTGTTCATAAATTTTATTTGTTTAAAATTTTATTTTTTGAATTAGAAAGTGTTTGTGTGTAAAATTTTTATTTTTATGAAAATATTTTGGCAGACGAAAAACAGATCAAAAGGAAATACACAATAAAATGATATGTGAACAGTGATGTTTAAACTCATTGTGTTTTTCAAAAAACAAGTCAAAAACTAATATGTGTGAACATAATATTAACTTAGTGTCTACATTAGGCAAATTTTTATCAAAACAAACGTCAAAATCAATGCGAATATATACAAGGTAACCCTAGTTAAACAGTTGATTATTATATTGGTTGTTACAGTTGTCAAACTGCATAAATAAAAAACAATTATGAATACGTCATATTGTTGTTTTTTGCAAATGTTGCCACCTCACACAAATTCGCGTTAAGTTTGACGTTTGTCATGATAAAAAAAATCTAATGTTGACACTATGTAACCAAATGAACATAATTTTTGTTTGTGTCGCACATCCTCAATAACATATAAAATGGCTTTTAGTTGCAAAATTTGAGCTCTTATCTTTTAATATATTTATTGTAAAAATGGATTACGGATTTAAAAAAATTCGATATTTAACAAAATTTTTACAAAAATGTTCTGTGTGGCATATAAGTAATCATATGACGATTGTTGTCCGTTTTAACATGGAAATACTCTATTTTATGTTATAATTTTATTTTTTATGCAATTACCATTGGCTTTATTGCTGAATTTATATTTAATAAATATTAATTGCTTTCTTCGAAGTACCAAATAAATTTTAAATTTAGCGATTTTTGACGATTTTCTAGTTTAATGTGCCTTGAGTAAAACTGTTTAAAAAAGAATACGTAGTGTAAACAGACGTTTTGATATATATTTACACAGCTGTACGAATGTCAGAACAAAACAGATAACGAAAAAAGGTATAAGGAACACGTCAGTTGATTGAGTTGTTACCACGGCACAATTTTCAGCTGCACAAGATTCTAGAAACGTTAAACAAATACGTATAAATAATTATTTTGCATTTATTTAATTAAAAACAATTATAATTTCAATTGCTATAGTGAAATAAAAGTAAGTTTAATTGATATAAAGTGATAAACAAATTAAAAGTTCATGAAAACATATGGAAAGAGAAAGTTTTTCATCCGGCTAAATAACCTAAAAGATTAATGAAATTGATTAATAATGAACCCTTATTTCTATGTTTCCTATATATATTAAAATTACACTTTACTATCTATTATTTTCAGTTTACTAAACGCTTAAAAAAAATGGTAACACAAAAGACCACTTCATTGTGGTCTATAGCCGCAATATGCTGCCTCTTATTAATGACAGCCTCTCAACTACGTGGCGTTGAATCGGCTGCTGTTATGTCCGTAGACATGGGCTCCGAATGGATGAAAGTTGGTATTGTCTCACCTGGTGTACCCATGGAAATTGCATTGAATCGTGAATCAAAACGTAAAACTCCAGTTACTCTAGCATTCCGCGATGGCATAAGAACCTTTGGTGAAGATGCTGTTACTGTTGGTATTAAAGAACCTAAAGCAGCTTACAGTTATTTATTAGATTTATTAGGAAAAACCATCGATAATCCCATTGTTGATTTATATAGGTGAGTATCAATAAATGTTGATATTAGTAGTGAATGTTAAATTGATTTTATCTGTGTAACGCTTACGTGTACAATCAATTATTGTTATACATTTTTTATAAACACATTTTATTTAATAGGAATTGAATATGTGCTAAATTTTCTTGTTAGCTTTGATCAAAGGGCTGGAAATTTTGGTAGAATTTTACATCTCAGTAGTATGCATTAATATGTTTCACACTTGTGAGTTAGATGTTTAAGTCTACTGAATTAATAGAAATGGTATTATTTAAAAGGCTTTGAAAAACTATGCAAAGTATTTATTCTTAGTTAAAAATTAAGATATTTTTGAAACATTGCATAGTGGAGCAGAATCGAAATTTTTTTGAAAATAAATCTATAACTGCTTGGATTTATATGAAATTTCATTCGAGAGCAGAGCTATTGGGGCTCACAATAGCGTACCTCTGGCAAAGAAATCTTTAACCGCTTGCCAAATTTTTCAAATATTTTTACATCGTCTTTTTGAATATAATTAATTTGATAAAAATTAGAAATTTGAATAGAAGTAAAATTTTTGTAAAAAAAAATGGTTTTTGTAGAAACTATAAATATTTGATCTGTAACAAAATCTTTATTAGTTAAGATAATATAACGAAATTCATTATCCTGATTAGGGGCATCAAAATAGGCTTTAATTTCTGGAAAGACATCGCAATAACCCTTTTTTTGTGAACTTGTGGATGCAACAAATTCAAGCATTTCCATTCGAATAGTAGAGAGCTTCTGTAAAAACAAATATTCACATTGAAGAAATTTTTACAATGAACAAAAAATTATTATTTAAACATTATTTTACAAAATTCGCTAACATTGCAATTTTTTTGTTTATTGTATGTACATTTCTTCAGCGTTTTACAAAAAAAAAAAAAAAAAAAAAAAAAAAAAAAAAACTATTGCATATAACTAAATCTACTTGTCAAGAAACAAGCATTTTTGTTTCTATACTATTCTTGAAATTTTTATGGATACATAGGCATCTTTTTACGTACGTATACAAGAATAGGCATTCTGTTGTAAATTATATATCACCAGCGAATCAAAAATGGCATATTAAATGTATTAAATGAAAACCTACATATATATATTGTATAAATGTATTTCTTATTTATCCTAATATGTAATAGCGAATTAAATCGCTCCAAAAATGACGAAACTTTGGAGCTTTAATCTATTGGAGAAATATCGCAAGTATCCACCAGGGCTATGCTTAAAAGACACCAGGCAGGTAACGTTAATATTGTCTTAAAAAGAACAAAAACATTGAACGAAAACAAATACAGTTTGAAAACTACGGGGAAAGAAAAAACTCTTATTGAAAAACTATTGTCATGCCAAAAAAAAAAAAAAATGTGGGGCGATTTTACAATTTTTGTAGTATAATTGAATCGAGACAGATTATTACGGAGAATTTAATAGCCATAGAAATTAGGAAACAATATATTGTCAATTCTACGAGTGATTTATAAAAAATGGCAAATTTTTACAGGATGTCAACCGATTTTTTATATTAATAATAACCTATGGAGCAATTTAAATATTTCCTTTTTTTCTTGAATTTTGAAAAATTTGTGAATTTATTCACGATTTTCACTTTCCGAAAAGCCAAAAATATCAGAAAAGTGTGTAACTTTAAGCATCAATATCTCTATAAGTTATTAACGAATTTGAATGATTTAAATTACAAATAAAAAATGAATATTTCCTCTATAAATGTAGTAATTTAAAAATAAAATTAAAATTTAGAAATGCATTCATAATTCAAATGCAATTTAAAGATGATTTTTGAAAAATTTCTGCCACTTCGATTTAAATTTTACTTTAATGTGTTAAAAAAATATCTTTTCTATAAAATGCAAAAATAACTGTTCTAGGACAAAAAATCGACTATTTTTAATATATATTTTTTTTTAAATTTATTCAATAAAAAATTGTATTTTTTATAAATTTATGACTTTTATTTTTTTTTAATGAGGATAACTCATTTAGTAACAACAACTTTAAGTGTTTATAATTAATTGACTGTACGTCGAATTTTATTGATTTAAAACCAGTTTATTTCAATGAATATTGTGAAATATATTGTATAAATCAAAATATAATTTGCAATTTTCCGATGCATTTTTAAGAAATTTCTACTTTTTTGATTTTAACTGCCTGTTTTTATAACACGAGCGCAAAAGTGACTCGTTTAACTTACATTTAAAACAAAATTTCAAAATTTGTTTTTGTTTTAAATGTTAGTTAAACGAGTAAAAGTGACTCGTTTAACTTACATTTAAAACAAAATTTCAAAATTTGTTTTTGTTTTAAATGTTAGTTAAACGAGTAATTTTTGCGCTCGTGTTATAAAAACAGGCAGTAAATATTTTTGCTTAATATTGAAGACAAATAAATATATTTATTACATATACATAATACATTTAATCTGGGACAAATAGGTGTTATACCACAAATAATAAATTATAAAATATTATCTTTAAAATAAATTTTAATATAAACTAGCAAAAAAAAAAAAACAAATAAAATAAAAAATAACATTTTTTTTTTTTTTTTTTTTTGTATGATCAAATTTACAGTATTCTTAATTTTTTTTTTTTTAATGGTGAAGCATTTTGTCCCAGAACAATTTGTATTGTAATTTTTAGCAAACATGATATTTTTTTATGATAGAGGGAGAAAAAAATTTAAAGGGTAGAAATTTTTCAAAAATACATCCTAAAATTGCATTTGCATTTCTAAATTATAATATTTTTAAATCACAACATTTATAGAGAACATATTAATCTTTTATATTCAATTTAAATCATTAAAATCCGTTAACAACTTATAGAGATATTGATGTTTAAAGTTACATACTTTTCCGATTTGTTTGACTTTTCGAAAAATGAAAATCGTAAATAAATTCGAGAATTTTTTAATATTCAAATGCCAATTATTAATAAAATTGGAAGACATAAATAATATTTTTTTGTGTTCTTTTGTGGAATGGACGATATATATTTATACTTTCATACTTAATAGATAATGTTAAGGGAAGCTACGTCCCTGCAAATATGTTGTTGTTTATTCGAATATGGCTAAAAATTATGTAAACTCTTATAATTTTCTCTGCCATCTCATTCAAAACAAACGCTTCCTTTCCTGATTTTATCAACGAGATGTTTATTGTATTAAAATTGTTGGAAAAACTTCGGAACACTATTGCATCACTAGAGTTTTTTTTTAAATTGGGTGGGGGGTCAGTGACAACAGAGACTCCGGTTTAGAATGACAATTTTTTATAGGTAGCTTTTAGTTTTTTAACCAAGTTACTTACAACAACGAATTCGGAGTTTTCTAGCCGATGTAAAGAGTGTGCCACACTCGTTATTACTAATATTTCCAATTTTCAGCCCATCAACAATGTTGCTACCACCATCACTAAAAACGTGAATAATCCTGTCGTCTAATTTAAATTCCTTCTAAGTATTTATAATGGTTCTGAAATTTTTGGCATTAGTGTACCTTAATATTCACATAAATTTTTTTGTAGTTGTCAGTCTACAAGTCCAATACTAATGATATATTTAATGGAGTAGTGAACAAAACATCTTTCAGGATTTTTTCGTACAAATCCTGTAAGGCAGTTGCTGCTATAGTACGTCCTCATGGCATTTTCAAATCTGGCTTTAAATACAAAACGTTTTTTTAAATCCCTTTCTACAATGTTGAATGACTGTAAATCGGTGTAGCACATTTCGGCAATTTGTCTTCCATTAGCAAATTTTGCATCCTCTTTACTTGTAAAACCTTTTGAAGAGGATGCCGAGAGTGCTTGACTGGTTTTTTAAAGCCTATATGGAAATTTTTTGTTTTCATACATACTTCTTGAATACTTCGCAAATTTGCTATGTGGTTGGATGTGGACGTAGCTACGCTGAACTTGAATTATAATGAATAAAATGTATATATACACAAAATAGTTAGAATAAACAAAATACAATTATAGTTATATAAGGAGAATTCTACAAACTCGTTTACTTTTGTGATTCACAAAAATTTGAATGAAAAATTTACTTACCATTTTAGCTTTGCAAGTTCCATTTCGAAACAGCTTGCAGAAACGGTGATTTTCAAAAATTGTTTTCCCCCTGATGCCAAGGGTTCCAAAATAATTCCATACTATTGAGCCACTTCCTTTGAGCTCAGTAAGGATAATTTTTGTCACTGATTTGAATGATTTATTGCGCCGAAAAATGCCTTCATAATCACTGATCTGATTTTGATTTTTTAAGAAGACTTCTTCAGCAAAACCTTCTGATTTGTCGGATCTTTAGAACTTAATGCATTAGTTTTGGTATTTTCATTAGTATCTTCAGCGGAAGATTTTATGTAGCTGTCCATTTTTCGATTCATTTTTAAACTTATGGTGGACCAGTGAACTTGGGGTCCAACGGTCTACAGTTAGAAGGCTGTTCAATAGAGTCAAGCTAACGAGGGGTCAGACTGACTGGGACAGCTATAGGGAAAGCTTCATTAAGTGTAAGAAGGACATAAGATGGATGAATTTCTGTGAATCCGTGGACTCGGTTAACGAGTTGTGTAGATTTAGGGTATTATCCAAGGACCCGGTGGCACCTGGATTTATACAACGGGGGGACAACTCGTGAACGGAGTCTAGCTCGGAGTCCCTCAGTTTACTGATGAAGACTCACTTCCCTGGCTGTAAGGATGTAGAATATGATGGGAGGACAGGTAGTGTCAGTGATAACCTACAGTCCGGACCAGAGGAGGGTTATATCGACGCGATAGAGGAGATGATCACGGAGACAAGGTAAGACGGGCGATAAATTCAGATGGCATTTTTCCGGCCAGATTACAGAATGTCATTGATATATCTTGAAGTGAGATATATTCCCAGGGGGTGGAGAGAGGTAAGGGTCATTCTCATATTCAAAGCGGGTAGGACGACTCACTCCAAGCCCAAGGACTATAGACCGATCAGCCTATCGTCTTTTCTACTCAAGACAATAGAAAGACTGATCGATCTGTATCTGAGGAGGAGTATGGGAACTCTGGGCATCAGCGACGCTCAACACGCCTTTCTTAAGGGTAGGTCTGTTGAGAATGCTCTGAATGATGTGGTGAGTTCAATTGAACGGGGTTTGCTGCACAACGAATACACCTTGGCAGCATTCTTCGACATACAAGGGCATTTAACAATATTAGGATAGAGGCGATTAAGGAATCACTCGCTTCGTTAGGTGCTGATGCTAAGCAGTAGGGTTATCAACTCGAGCATGGGAGACACTTGCATAAAGAAGCTTATTGTGGCTTTTGGCAATGATCATCATATTGAGACAGTTCGATGCCATATGAAGGAAGATCGTAGCCTACGCTGACGATGTAGTATTATTGGTCTCGGGTAAATTTCTACCCACGATCGGGTAAATTTCTACACGATTGAGACATTTAGTGTACCAGTTTTGAATGGGACGGAACTTAGGGGAGGCCAAATACCTGGGCGTTTACTTGAACAGCAAATTGTCTTGGAGGAGAAATGCTCAGGAAGGGGCTTAATGCCTAATATGCATGCAGGAACTCTATAGGGAAGAACTGGGGTCTAAAACCGGTAGTTGTATATTGGATATACACATCGGTTGTGAGACCTATACTAACTTATGGATGTTCGGTATGGTGGGAGACGTTGAGGAAAGGGATGTATAGAAACCTTCTTTCTAAAGTTCAGAGATATGCTTCAATTGGCATTACGGGTGCCGCGAGAAGTGTACCTCAGGCAGCACTGGACCTCATTCTCCACCTTTTTCAGAGTGGGGCATGTTAGCATACTTAATGAAGTCAAGTTGAATGGTCAAACATTATCCTTGGCCTCCCAAACGGATTATGTAGATACTATAATTGACTTCGAGGCTACTCCCGTTATTGAAATCCCTAGTAGGGACCTCTGGATTGGAGCGGAGAAGTTCCACGGAGGGTGTGCTATCTTCACGGATGGCTCGAAGATGGAAGTAGGCACAAGGGCGGGTGTTTACTTCATGGGAACGGATATCAAACGATCTTTTAGATTGTCTAATAGTTGCAGCGTTTTCCAGGCAGAAATTCTAGGATTACTATGGGATAGTCGGGCAGCACTGATGGCAATGACAAGTTTCTGTGTCAGGTCCAGGTTAGTGCTGGAGTGTAGGAAGGAATTTAGGAGGCTAATGGATGCCTACAGAATAAGACTTTGTTGGGTTCCTGGTCACTGTGATATTCTCGGCAATGAAATAGCCGATGAGCTAACTCGTAAGGGCTCGGAGTTGGACAGGTCTTTTGTGGAGGTATCGGTTAGGATTACGATTGGGTCATATTTCATGGCCATAAGGGAATGACCTATAGGTAGAACGAATGAAGGTTTTGCGAGTAGATCGGACTGCAGGGTATCTAGAGCGTTATGACCTAGTCTTCTGGGCATGAGTCGTGTGAATCCAAGCATCATTGTTAGCATGATTACTGGTCACCTCGTAATAGGGAATATGACCAGTAAATTTGACACTGACGCGTCAGACTTTTGCAGGACGTGCGATGATGTGGAGGAGCTGGAGACAGTGGAGCATATACTCTGTCACTGTGTAGGGATTCAGCGAAGTAGACTGAGGTGGTTTGGGATCCATATTCTGCACGAAGCAGAGGAGGTTGCGGGTGAAGAACTCGGCAACCTTATAGATTTCGAAATGGCAATAAAGTGGCATAGAGGTAATCAGGGTTGATTTGTTGCCACACCTTTCTTATTTTTCTTATATTTAGCTATCTTTCTTTTCAATCTTTTGCTTCATTTATCAGCTTTCTCTATTGTCTATAAAGGGATTACAATGGACCGAATGGTCTCTGGGTGGAGGCGTGAAGACCTTTTTAACCTAACCTAAACTTATTACACTTATTTATTCATAACAACACTTCAAAAAATCCACTTGTTTTAAATACTTGCACAGAAATCCGTTAAAACAAAAAATATAATTTAGTTTAAAAATATAATAATCGGTATTGAGTATCCAATCCTTTACATTGTACTATAAAATTATTTTCTCCGCAAAAAAATAAGAATTCCCGTAGGAATAGATCTACCAGAGTTGGGGATAGTGCACTAATTTGTGAGTGCGCTAAGCTTTTCACTAAATTCCATTATATTGAATAAAACTTGATTTTTATATTAATAATATTTTTCACTATCACAAAAAAATTTTAGTAATGTTTTCACTATAATGTTTTAACTATAAATAAATTTAGTGATAGTTAACAAATTTGCATTACATTCAGTACTTTAAAGTCTGAATAGCCATAAGCTGCAATTAAAATGAATTTATTCCAATCAAACAAAATATATAAATCTTAGGTCCAGACATTTATAGGGATATATCTGCATTGTATTAAGTATAACATAGTATTCGTCTTAATTAATAAAATTTAAAAGCCCATTAAGTCATTCTTCAATTTAATTAAGTATTTCCAAGTTACACTAACATTAGTGGATGTTTTTTCTTTCAAATAGTGAGTGAAAACGAACAAAAAATTCTTTTCAATAAATTGTATAGAAAACAACAAATAAATTCAAATTTATGTTTTGTTTTTAAAATAAATAAATTGTCGAAACAAATTTTTCGTTCGTTTTATAAAAACAGAGGGTAAGTGTCCTGATTTTATAAAAAAATGTTCAAAACAAATAAACAAATAAATATGATTTTAATTGTTGTTTTAACATAAAACTTATTTTATTTAAATTAACTTACACCATAAAACAACTTCCAAATATCGTAAAGAAATACCAACAATTTCCCAATTAAATGTAAGCAATATGTTAGCTCTGGCATAAAACATTTAGTCAATAAAAAAGAAGCTGGGAGTCGATTCTTGTTCTGTGTTTCCTATGAAAAAAAAAATATTTTCATTTTCAATGGTTTAAACAAAATGTGTTCTATTAAAAACTATCGTGCTTTTTATTTTTTATAAAATTATTATTTTTTTATTTAATTCAACGGGTAATAAAAAATTATATCTTAATTGTAAAAAAATACGATTTTATAAAAATCTCATAATTCTAAACAATGAAAATATTTTAACACATACAAAAAGTGAAAACATAATATTATTAACAATAATTAAAAAATTAAACATCTAAAACTATGCTTGATTAACATCACTTGATTTTTTTCATAAACTTTTATTTGTCGAAGAAATTTTCTTCACATGAAAAATTTTTGACAAACATTTTTCGAAGAACATTCAAACATTTAAAATTGAATTAAAATTGAGCCGCCGATCAGTCGAACAACTCAGCGGCTGGCCGCATCGTTACGGCTTGCTTCTCTGCTCGAGATCCAGTCCAATTTCGATAAAAAAGAAATTAAAATATATCTTTTATTTAATATGCGAAACACTTGAGTATCAAATTCAAATTTTATGTCAAATAACATTTCATATTTTAAATTCTTTGTCTAAAAAAAAAAAAAAATGTATTGTTTTTACCATGATATATGTAAGTATAAGGAGGTAGTTCCACTTCACTCCCACAAAATTTTGTTTGACTTTTAAGACAATTATTTGATATTTGTTCTTTTGATAATCGTTTGAACGAAGGCAATTGTATTTGGTAATGTTGATATGACTTTGAGAATTGTTATTGATGGCTCTTCTGTTAATTTTGTAGATAAATTGGAATGTTTAGGTGTATTTCGTGGCAAGCGCTTGTTATTTGATTACCATATTGATCGAATCAGTTTTAAAGTTGTTGGTATTTTACGGAGACTTTATTCTCTTGCCGTTTATTTACCTTGAAGGACGAGGTATTTAGTTGCCCATGAACTTTTGATGACACATGTTTTGTATGGCCTAGAAGTAATACCCGGAACTACGTCTCAATCGTATTATGAATATGATTGCTCGTTATGTATACAATGTTTCTCGTCGAACGCATATCTCAGAATATATTAAACAATTTTTGGGTTGTTCTTTTAAGAATTTTATTTCATATCATAATATGATGATATTTTTTAAAGTTATTAAAACTGGATGTCCATTACAGCTTCTGTCAGAGTTCACCTTTCCACATTCTTCTAGGAATCTGCAAATTAATATTCCTAGAATCAGAGCCTCTGTTTTTGAGCGATCATTTATCGTTAGGATTGCAATCGAATAATGCATTTCGTTTAAAACTAATGAGATATTTGGCAACTCTATAGCTTATTTTTATTATTGTGTTAAGTGGTTCACAATTGTGTGACTTTCTTTTTGATGTTTATACTACTTATCATAGTGTCTACATTAGACAATTTATTAAGACAAACGTCAAACTTTACACGAATTTGTGGAAGGTGACAACAGTTACACAAAAACAACAATATAGCGTATTTATTATTGATTTTTATATATGCAGTTTGGCAACTGTAACAACCAAAATAATAATCAGCTGTTTAACTAAGGTTACCTTGTATATATTTGCACTGATTTTGACGTTTGTTTTGATACAAATTTGCCTGATGTAGACGCTAGGTAACAGCCCGTCTAGACGTAACATAATATGTAAGATTTTTCTGTCAGAGAGTGTCAAATTCGCTCTCTGAGAGAATTATTTCACGTGTAGATTCAAATATTAGTATTATAAGATGTATTATGAGACTGTTGTGATGAGATTTCTCTACACAACAATCTTATAAGATGAACTGTCAAAAAATACACACACACTGAAGTTTGTATGTGTGTGTGCTTATATATTTTGGAAATTACTAAAAAAAACAATGTTTTTTTGTAAAACTATTTTCTTTTAATGATTGTTTTACATTTAAAATCATATTTTTATAAAAATTGTGTTAAAAACGTGCGATTTTTTTAAATAAAAAGTACATGTTTATTCTGTGACTGATTGAAAATAATGATATCGTATAGGATTTATTAGAATACGTGTACCCCTTATTTAAGATTTAACATAATATAAACAAAATGGTTACTCTCCTCTGCCGGCGTTATCTCACATATTATATCAGCGTTAATCTCAGTTATAGACCTGTGGTAATGTAGACACTAGATATGAGACTGTGTGACTTTATGCCGTTTTTTGGTATACTATTACATATTCTGGCAGGGGAACCATTTGAGTTAGAGTATTGAATATGAGTGTAATTAATTTTTATAGTTTTTATTTAATATTTAATATACCCCTATTCAGGAATAAATCTTTGTAATATATATTTATTGGTCTAAGAAGACTATATTACTGTGAATAAAATAAAAAATAAAAAAGCGTTGTCATAAAAATAAAAAGGGAAAACCATTTTAGGAATATTTTTTATCATGTATATTGCAAATAGCCACTTTTGTTGCATATGTGGTATTGTTGAAGCTGCAAAAAACGCACACCTGCGTTTATGCTGAAATACCTAGTACAAAAGTTATTGGATATTTAAAAATATCCATTTAATAAATAATTTTCAACTAACAAATAACTTTTTTGTTCAATGGCTTAAAATATACTATTTGCATTAAATGAATGCATGAAACTTCCGTTATAAAATATAATTTAATACTACTACTTTAATACTACCTTTATATCGATACTCAGAAAAAATAACAAATTATTAGATGTTGTCATTTAACGGATCTATATGGAATGTTCCGAATATAATTTGATAGATATTAGATAGCACTGTAAAATGATATATGTATAAAATGATATATCTTATTTCGACCGGTTTACAAAAAACACATGTATAAGGTTTATATAATTAAACTTTAAATCTTTATATCTCTTCAACTAAAAGTTGCTTAGCTAACCTTAGAACAAAAATCTCTACTAAAAGTAAGGAAATTTGTCAAGCTCGGACATATACATATAATTTTGATTATTTTTAATAAATTTCTCAATAACCTGAACATAAAAAAGTAAACAAGAAACTCGGATTTTTTAAATTTGTACGGTAGCACAATAAATATAAAATTAGTGTTGGCTTAAACGTTAGATGGTAATCATGGCGATAAAATGAGAGTTGCGCTACCTTGATATTTTTATATTATGCTTTTTACTAAAAAAAAGTTTGGAAGACACATTAACTGAAAATGAAGGAATTCAATTAGAATAAATTCTTACATAATAGCTTCGTTCCCGTACTCTAAACTGGGAACACGCGAGATTCAAATGTTACCGAAAAGCATTCCCGTACTCGAAAATTATGCAAATGAGAGCTATTTTGAGAGAGTAATGTTCTTCTTCTTGCACGAAGCAGTCCAGAATATTTTTCGGGTATTTTATTTTTTAATTGTCAAATAATTAAAAAATATACAATAAAAATTTTAACAAAAATGAATAAAAAATTATTTGTTTTTGTTTCTATCAGGAAAGTTTCATTTAAAAAAATTAAAAACCCTAGATGTTAGAGGTAGTTCAAACTAAATTTTCAGAAAAATTATTCATTTTTTTTTTAATACACAAAAACAAAATGTATGTTTTTTTTTTTTTTTTTTTTTTTTTTTTTACGAATGAATATATATATATATTTTCTTATATATAAGAAAATGAGTAAACTCCATTTTTCGAATTTGATATTATAAATTGATATTAAAATAAGAAATCATCATTTATTTAATGCTTTTCTCAATTAGTTACATTTCAAACTTAAAATTCATAATAATATTATAAATATTTAAAACTTTTGGCTTGGTATTTCATTATACACAAAAGTTGTGGTGAGTCACTCTCGAGTTGTAATGTCTCCAGGGAGTCGTGAGGTTGATGCTTGTGATTTAGATCTTTGGGAATTTTTGTCCAATGTTCATTTATGAAGAGCATGTTGTTTATTAATTTTGGTTAAAATCTTTTTAGTCAAATTTAACTTAGCGATGTCGTAATAAAGGTCCTTAAAACATTCTTATGTCCTTTGAACTCCTGGAAAATTGTAATTATATTTGAGTACAAAAGTGGCTTCTCCTATAAAAGGGGTGTGACTTGAATACATAAAAAAATGTTCGATTTTTGATTTATACATTTGAATTCGAAAAAGTTTTCTTTTTAATAGTGAGTATTTAGTCATGTGTTAGATCTTATCAGAATCACTAACTAGATAAATGTGTTAAAATTTAAATAAAATAATAAATTTAATGAGTTTTATCTCTAAATTATGATTTTTGTCAAAAGATTCTGGCAACGCTGATTATGCGTATCAACTGTTGTCCTTAGATAAAGATAAATCAGTCTATCTAATGTCTTGAATAAAAAAGATTGGTTTAAAATCTGTGGTTTCGGGTGCCTTGCCTTACCGGATTTACGTATAAATATGACCTTAACCTTTCTCCTCTTCCTTATAATATATCCCCTCATGAGACATACTCTGAATAGCTCCGTGAAAGGATACCGCTAAGCCGAGAGATTTATAAAGTTCGAAGGTGTTCACAACCCGTACTACCTTATCCATCGAGACTATGTCACTAACCACTTCACTAACTTTAATATCAAATATATATTCCCATAATCCAAAAACTCTTTCTGTATATCTGCCTCTATGTTGCTACAGCTTGGAAAATGGATTTCCATAAGTAGACTCGGAGCTGGACTCTATCCATGAGTTATACGCAACCTGAATATACCCAAGAGAGTTTGGATTCTTAGATAATATTCGCCTGAATCTGGACAGCTCATTTACTGAGTCGATGGACTCACAGTAGTTTCTCCTTGAGTTCCACTTAGCTTTTTTTTGTCTCCCTTATACCTACTGAAACCTTCCCTATATCTATTCCAATCTTCATTCCTACATGTCAGCTTGGCTCTATTGGACAGCAGACCTTTGGTGGCTAAGTTCCTTGGTCCACCATTTTGGCTGTCCCCTCCTGCCCGGAAATATTTTCGGGCAAGATAGCTCATAACTGTTCCTAACTTTCCTTGTGAATTCCTCTACTATATTCTCAACTATTGTCATAAGAGGACAATTGTCATCTCGGAGCGGCTATTAGTTTCCTATCCATAATAGTCCTAAAGGAGTTCCAATCGGTCTTCCTATAGTTCCTATATGGCATATTTAGGTTATAGTTAAATTCAAGTGCAATTCAAAAAATTTATATAAATATAGAAAGAAAAAAATTGCTAGGTAAAAATAAATCAAAGCTATTAATAAAGGTACTCACCTCAAAATTTTGCAACCCTAGGAATTTTGCACCATTTCATTGTTATTAAATTCAAAAAACTAAAATTCCAGTTTAGAGTTGATTTTTTAGTACTATTTACACATTTTTACAGAGTGGCTACATCATAGAAATTGATGTAACTTTAAAATTTTTTACTTTGATAATTTTGCAATTGGTTTTACTCTGACAATTTTTACAGTTGTGCACAGTGTTAGATAGATAGATAGATAGATAGAGAAGGTTGATGTGATACCAGAAAGTACCACATCTCCACCCAGAGACCGATCCCGGTCCATTGTGAGTCCCTTCGTTGAAATAGCTGTGAAATATAGAATATAGTATGCAGAAAATAGGAGAGTAGAAGTAGAAGATAAAAGAGTAGGAATGAGAACGAATCATATATGTTACCAATCCCCCTAGGGTTATACTCCTGATTCTCCCTTAAACAGTCGATTCCCATGACGAAGCCTATGACGTCAACAAGATCTACGTCCCGAACGTCACCTAGCCCGTCGAGGAACTGTCTACCCAGCCACTTCATCCTACGATGCTGTAATCGCGGACAATGTGCTCAATAGACTCGGTCTCATCGATGTCCTCACACAGTCTGCAAAAATCAGAACTGTTAGCGTCCATTCTAGACCTCATCTTCCCTATCAGACAGTGACCCGTTATGGCCCCTATCATGACCCTCAAGCTCTTCCTATTCATGCCCAGGAGAGTGGTAGTGTCTGCCTTGTCCAATACCGGCCATATCGCCCTCGACACCTTGCAGTCCTCCCTACTTTCCCAAGCCGAATTGGTTCTGACCAAGATCCAATCATTGATCTTCCCATAGAAGAAACTTAGTGGTGGTTTCACATATGTCTCTCTCTCCGAGACGTTCCCTGCCGCACCCTGCCTTGCCAGTTCATCAGCCAATTCGTTGCTTGAAATATTGCAATGGCCAGGCACCCAGCAGAGTCTCACCATGTAGTCCTCCATCAACTCTCTCAGTGTCTTCCTACAGGCAGCCACCAGCCTGGATCTCACCAAATGTGTCCCCAAGGCCTTTAGAGCCGCCTGACTGTCCACATAGAGAGTGACCTCGGTACCTCTCGCAATGTTTTGCCTGATCATCTCCGCGACCCTCAGGATGCCGAGAATCTCAGCCTGAAAAACACTGCACTCATCAGGGAGTCTAAAAGAGCCCTTCAAATTCGTGCCCATAATATAGACCCCCGCCCCGGTACCCTCGACCATCTTTGATCCGTCCGTGAACACTGCGCAACCCTCATATAGTCTCTCAGTGCCGGACCAGACCTCCCTATCAGGTATCACCACGACAGGACCTACTCCAAAGTCCGATTCAGTGGCCATGTAATCTGATGCCCCCGCAGAGCTCAGATTAACCTCACCGTAACTGATCTCGTAAATGACCTTGGAGTGACCTGCTCTTGATGAGCCTAATAGTCCCAATTCCCTAAGTCTCAGTAGACTCTTTGCTGCCATACCCCTCACAAACTCTTCAATAGGTAAGAGATGAAGTATGACATCCAGAGCCGCTTGTGGTGTGCTTTTCATTGCACCTGTAATGCCAATCGAAGCACACCTTTGCGCCTTCGACAAAAGGCTCCTATTGCTCTTGCGTTCCAGTGCCTGCCACCAGACAGAACAACCATATGAAAGGATTGGTCTCACCACCGAAGTGTAAATCCAATATACAACTTTCGGTTTGAGTCCCCAACTCTTACCTATGGAGTTTCTACAGGTGTAGTAGGCATTGAGGCCACGCTTGAGTCTTTCCTGAACATTCCTCTTCCAGGTCAGTTTGCTATCAAGGAACACCCCCAGATATTTCGCTGAGTCTGAAAGCTTCAGTTCAGTCTCACATAGTACCGGTAGTCTGAATTTCTCTACCTTGTACCTCCTAGTAAACAGAACCAACTCTGTCTTTTCCGGGTTCATTCCCAACCCCTTATCAGCAGCCCACGAGGACAGCTCACCCAGCGCTGACTGCATGATCTCACTGATTGTGGGAAGAAATTTTCCCTTTACCAGTATGACCACATCATCAGCATAAGCCACGATCTTCCGCCCTCTACTGTCGAATTGACGCAAAATCACATCGACAGCCATTAGCCACAGCAGGGGTGAGAGCACTCCCCCTTGCGGAGTTCCCCTAGTCACTAGTTTTCTTAAGCATACTCCACCCAAGCTTGAATTGATAATCCTGCTGCTCAGCATGAGGATTATCCATTCGATCAAGAAGTCATGTACCTTAAGATTCACCAGCGCCTGCTTGATAGCGTCAATCTCAATATTATTGAACGCTCCCTCAATATCCAAGAACGCGGCCATGGTGTACTCCTTATACCGAAGCCCTTGTTCTATATAACCCACCACATCACTTAGCGCACTCTCCACAGATTTACCTTTCAGGTAAGCATGATGCTGGAGCTACCAGACGATCTTAAATATAGATCTATCAGTCTCTCTAAAGTCTTCAAGAGGAAAGACGATAGGCTAATAGGTCTATAGTCCTTGGGTTTCGAGTGACAGGTCCTACCACCTTCAGGTATGAATATGACCCTTACCTCTTTCCACCCCCTCGGGCCAGGTGACTTATAAGGCTCGAATGAATTCACCGCCCATGTGACTTTCTCAACCGTAATCAGGTCTCTAACCACTGTTTCAATTATCCCATTGGCGAACTCTGTGAAGAAGTGCTCTTCCTCACTTGATCCCTCCATCAATGGATCCCTACAACCCGGAAAATGGGTTTCCAAAAGCACACTAAGTGACTCAGAACTAGACTCCGTCCATGAACTATCTGATCTCTGGATACTCCCAGGAACACTAGGGTCCTTTGACAGTATTTTCCTGAATCTAGAAAGTTCATTGACAGAGTCAATGGCCTCGCTGTACTTAATCCACGAGGCTCTTTTGGCTCTTCTAATGTCCTTTTTGTACTTATTGAAACACACTCTATAGGTGCCCCAATCTTCGTCCTTACCAGTTCTATGGGCTCTGTTGTACAGCCTGCCAACTGTGGTTCGTTGAGCTCTCAACTCCTCTGATCACCAGACCGGCTGTTTCTTTCTACCCGGATAGCTCACCGGGCAGTTGAGCTCATAGCTTCTGTTAATAGACCACGTTACCTTTTCTACCACTTCGTCAAGATTATCTCTCGACAAGAACTCCATCGGAGTTCCAGTCAATCTTGACCCCAGATCCCTCCCGAAAGCGTCCCAATCAATCCTTCTAGGATTTCTAAAAGGTTTCCCTTCAGAACCCAGAAAGTTCAGATTAAAAGTTATCCTGCCATGGTCAGAAAAAGTGCACCCCATAGCCACCCTCCAATCTTCAACTAGGTCCCTAGAGTTAGTCAATGTGATGTCTATTACCGAATTCCTATCCTTCGTCCTGAACGTAGGGGTATTACCCTTATTGCAGATTAAAAGATCATTCGTAATAATGAAATTAAATGTTGACTCACCTCTCTTATTGGTATCCCTGCTACCCCATTGACTGTGGTGTGCATTAGCATCGCAACCGAGCAATAGACGTACTCCATTCCGTCTTATGTACTCGGCTAAGGCCCACAACCTGTCATCTGGTGGTTCCAGCTCCTCATAGGGCATGTACACCGAGGCCAAGGCCAGTTTACTGCCTCCCAACGCCTCTCCTTGAACGGCCGTTAGATCACCATAACTGAAAGAATTAAGAAGAATTAACTGAAGTTCATTCTTCACTAGAATACAAGTCCTCACCTTGTCCTCAGTGGACGGCTTGAACAATTTGTATCCTTTGGCCCTTAAACCACAGACCTGGTTATTATTTAACCAAGGCTCCTGAATTAGGGCCACGTCCACATTGGTCTTACTGAGATAGGTTATTAATTCGGTCGATGCCGCTTCACAATGGTGCAGATTTATCTGCACCATCCGCAACCTCTTCGGATTTGTCATTTTTCGTGTAGCGAAATTTGACATAGCCGAGCCCGAACGTAACAACCCCCCCCAATGAGTCCAATTTCTTAATAGATTCCCGATCCACTGCGAATCGGAAATCTTATCCTTGGTTCTCTTTACAAGTTAATGAAGAGACAAGTTTCCATTGACTTGTATTGATCCCCCTATTCTGTCCTTCCAATATTCCCAGTATGACTTCCACCGTCTTAATGGGTGGTGGAATCCACACCGTGACTATTGGCCGCAGAGGCAATTCCGACTCTGGTATAACCTCCAATTGCGCATCTGGACAGAGGTTGCCACATCTGCCAATCGCGGCTTTCAGGAACTCAAAAGTTCCTTTGTTACCGCAACCAACAGTCTTGACACCCCTTATCCAGTCTGCACCCATGAAGGCTATTTCACCCGGCCTGTGCCTTGCCTGGAAGATTTCGTCCATAAATCTGTCTTCAATCAGCCGCCACATTTCCGTACTGATTCTCCCATCTGGATCTGAACGGTCAATGACTGCTGCTTGAAGAATGTTCTGATCGAGCCACTTGGTGCCTTACCAACCTTCTTCGCAGATGGAATCTGCTGGTCATCCCCAGACCTCACTCTTTTTATGGTCCCCTTAGGAGGACCCTTAAAAGAGTCATGCGGTACATGACCTGCTTTCTTGGAGGTAGAGGGTATCTCATCTCCAGGCAGAGCTCCCCTGATGGACCTCATTTGAGATTCCTTAGCGGGGCTAGCAAGAGTTTGGTTTACCCTCTCTACTCTCTTCTTAATGTGTTTTGTTCCACTAAAAA
This sequence comes from Protocalliphora azurea, assembly GCA_932274085.1. NCBI lineage: Eukaryota > Metazoa > Arthropoda > Insecta > Diptera > Calliphoridae > Protocalliphora > Protocalliphora azurea. The sequence continues at coordinate 48,325,269 of OW026523.1, forward strand.
TCCTAGCTGACCTGTCATTTCCCTTGAGAGAACTTACAGGACTGCTGGATGGCTTGTGAGCACCTCCATGATTGCCAGCGCCGACTTGTGGTTCTAAAGTGCTGGTAGACACGGACTCTTTACCCTTGCGAGCAATTTCCGGACCTTCCTCTACCTCCACTTTAAAAACCATCGGGATAAGACAATCCCAGGATATCACCGATAGAGCCATAGGTCCGTTCAAACCTGTAAATGCTCTTTCGGTATTTCCTGCGAACATGCCTATCCCCCCGTCTAACAGCGATGGGTCCTTCTTAGCCAACTTATTTAGTGCAGCTATGGAGGCCCTAACACCGTTCTTCGCCTTTTCATATCTCGTTCGACTGTCGGTTGCCTACCGCTTCCTGCCGAACAATAGTTTTGGCCATAGACCTTGACATGCCTGATGCCCTCGTCGAGTTCACCTGCTTCATACCCAGTGATGACGCAGTGACTGCAGTTCCGCTCTCCTTGCCCCGATCAAGAGCAGAGACAACTGTTGTCTCATGTTCTTCATCGGATCCAAGAGACAGGTCCTCCAGTCCCTCCGTCGCACCAGATCCTACAAGGTCCTCCGCCGAGTCCAGCAGGCTGTCCTCCGTCAGTTGGGTCATTAGTTGTCCGTGTTGTATGAGGATGTTCTTCTGCAGTCTTAGCAAGTCAATGTCATTGTCCTCATCCTCATTCTTCCCCACTTTCCTAACGTCGTCATTGTTTTCCCCTACCTCGACCCTATCCCTAGCTCCTATGTCAGCGTCCATCACTTCCACTTCCCTAACCCAATCTCCTTTGTCCATTGTCCCTTTGTCTCTTTCCTCCCTTAACCTATTTGTTTTTATATTTGTTGCTTCTTCAATTTTGTCCCACGAGTGAGCACGTAAAAAATAGACCATCACGCGCAGTGACGGCGTACGCGGACTAGGCTGTAATACAACTGACCCTTAGGGAGATGTTCTGTATTAGTTCCTTTTCGCACTAACTAATCATTCAGATCCTCGGCACTGCTACCTACCACCTTGATCTTAAAAGTGCATGATACCTATTTATTTGCACAGTGTTGCCACGCCAAAATTTTTTTCTAACCAAAATTTATAAAATATATATATATTCAGGTTTAAAATACTTTGCATATTAGGAAAAAGATATTAAAAATTTAAATGTTTACAAAAATGTTTATCAAAATGTTGTCCGTGATCTAATTTTGTATGATGTAGAAAGCAAACCAGATTGTAATAAATTTAGAATTGTAAAACAACTGGGTCGAGAAAATAAGTCTGACTTTTACAATTATATGTTTACAGAAATAGAATACAAATAAGAGTTATTTTTTATAGGGAATTATTAGATCTATTTTGATAATAAGAATTCCATTTATTAGAAGCGTTAAAATCTAAAGGTTTAAAGTAAAAGCTATTTAAATCGGAGGTTTAACAAAAAGATTCTATATCCATCGTTCATATACCAAACATGAACAAATATATATATATATATATATATATATATATATATATATATATATATATATATATATATATATATATATATATATAAAAATTGCGAACAAAATTGTATAATAATATAATAGTATAATATAATAGTTTTATTGCAGTTATTTTTAAAATAATGTAGTGGCTTTTTAAATTTTTATTATTATTTAATTATGTTGCCATGCAAAATAACTAAACAAGGTAAATTTTTTATTGCCTACGGCATCACATTTCGGAAGCCCCTAAAGTATACCAATCGAGTCAGAACCTCCTAACTGGTCCAAATTGATTAATTTTTTCCCCTAGTACCCAAAGAAATGTTCTGTTGGAGTATTATTTGGAAGCTCAAATATCTTAAATACATATAAGCGTATTCCTACAGAATTCTACACAAATAAAACATTTTTAATCTTAAAACATTCTACAAAAAATTTTTGTATATACTTATATAAAATATGACATTCAGTTTCAAAAAGATAATTTTTAAATTAATTGTAGCTTCTATATAGGGTCCTAACCCGAAAATCAGTTAAAAGTACTTAAATTCCATATAAATGTTCGTATGTTAATAAAATTTGGCTCAAATAAGATTAACCATAGCACCCATATAATACTCTTTCAAATATGTATTGCTCGGTCTTCACTGAATATACTTTTGTTTTTTATTTTGTAATAAAATTTTGATTTAACAAAAAAAAAATAACTAAAATAGAAAAAGTCATCATCTCCACATTGGAAAATAAAATAACCAATTTTGATTAAAAGTAACCAAAACGGCAACGCTGGTTGTGCAAAATATTATTCTATGTGGTTGTTGTTGTGTTGGTAGTAGAAAAGTTGCAATTTTTGATTAATCTTTAAACAACGTTGAAGGTAAAATACCACAAAAAAGTACGCAATTTGATATCAAATGAAATTTAACAATATTGTAACAAGAAAATATACTAAAAAAAGATGCAAAATAAGATCAGAGTTCACCATCTTGACTACGACTACCAGAAATCCGGAAGGGAGAAGAGTTCATTGAAACGCAAGAATTTAATGCATCCTGATTTACTCCATCCACTAATAATGCTTCATCAAGTAAAGAAACACACTGTTTAGTATCCCAGACTTTTTAGAATTGTTCGGAAGAATAATATTTACTGTAGGAATATCAATGTTAATAAATCTGTATTTGAGTATTTTTTTACAACTCAGCAGCTTTGTACATATATTTATGAGATCCGCTGCTGCAGCAGTTAAATGATCCCAAAGCTAAACCTTGGAAGTAACATCTCCGCCAATTATATCTTTAATAGTGAAAAAAAAAATTCGAAAAGTTTGCCAAATGAAAAAAAAAATTAATTAAAACTATTTTCGTCCACTAACAATACTTTTAAACATAAATTAAAGCAATATTTTGATCATCATTTTAAACTTTAACTTTTTTTCCTCATTTCTGTTATCAGAATATTCTTCCTAATATTTTAAATTAATAATTGATTTCCTACAACACTACTGGCAATGACAAGTCATTGTGTTAGGTCCAGATTAGTGCTTGAGTGCAGAAAGGAATCGAGAAGGCTAATGAATGCCTACAGGATAAGACTCTGTTGGGTTCCTGGTCACTGCGACATTCTCGGCAATGAAATAGCCGATGAGCTAGCTCGCAAAGGCTCAGAGCTGGACATGTCTCTTGTGGAGGTATCGGTTAGGATTCCAATTGGGCCATATTTCATGGCCATAAGGGAATGGACTTTAGTACGAACAAATCATGCGTGTAAGAAAAGAACGGACTGCAAGGTATCTAGAGATTCGAAACACTTTCTGGGCATGAATCGTGGGAATCTAAGGACCATTGTGGGTATGATTAATAGTCACTTCGCAATAGGGAATATGGCTAGTAAGTGGGACATTGACAAGTCAGATTTTTGTAGGACGTGCGATGATGTGTAATAGCTGGAGACAGTAGAGCATATACTCTGTCATTGTGTGGGGTTTCAGCGTAGTAGACTGAAGTGGTTTGGAAGCCACATGCTACATGACTAAAGGTGGTTGCGGACAAGGATTTAGTAACCTTATATGGTTCACAATGGAGATAAGTGGTTTCGTTTTTCATTGATGGGTTTTAGGTTCCACATTTTTCTCTTCCTTTTTCTTTTATTCTATTGCCTTATATTAATAAGGTCTTTCTTTTGCTCTTAGCCATTCTTATCATTTATAAAGGGATCACAATGGACCGAAAGGTCTCTATGTGGAGGCGTGAAAACGCCGCCCTTTTTAACGAAACCTAACCTTCCCGAATTTTTATTTCTGTATTTTATTTTATTCGTTGTCTAATTTACAACCTTTGTTGAATAGCTGCATTTGTGATTTCAAATATTAACTAAAAAAATAGTTTTGTTGAATTAGTTTCTATATTTTTTCCTTATACCTATGCAACTTATGTTGCAATTAGAAATACTTCAATTATTCTTTATTACTCTTTTAATTAATTTTATTAAAAATGTATTTTTTGGCCCAGTGGGCTTGATTCTCAATGTGTATTGAATATTGAAATAAATATGAATAATAATGCAGACTTTAAAATTAATAACAAAGTAATAGAAAAAGTAGAAAAAATAAAATACCTAGGTTTATAATAGACAAAATTATGAAATCTAAAAATCATTCGAACTACAGATGTAAAAAATTAGAAAAAGATAAATATCTATAACGCAATAATTAAAACTCATTTTGAATTCGGTTTAACAATATTATATACGTGCTGCACAAATGTATAAATAGAAAGATTACAAAAAATGTAGAATAAAGCTATGAGAGGTTGATTATTAAATGCAACAGATATACATACATCAATACAATACATGCTTGAAACGCTAAAGTGACTCAACATAAAACAGAGACTTCAACTCGGTACCTGTCTTTTTATTTTTTAAAATGAAGATGGGCTATGCACAGGAATACTTAACACAAGAATTAACGTATGTAAATAAAATCCAACCTTGTAAAACTTTGAGAAACTCAAATGATTTTAGAATAGAGTTACGACCAACACAATGAAAAGATGTTTGCTATACAAAGGACTACAAAGATTTAACCAATTACCAAATTATTTTAAAAATGAAAATAATATTAATGCTTTTAAAGGAAATTGTGTTATTTATATTAAAAATACTATTTGTTAGAGTATTTAATTATGAGATTGTAAGTATAATATAGTTGCAAAAATTAAAGTATAAAAATACTACTATAAATAAAAAATAAAATAAATAAAAATAATTATTCTTATAAAAATGTGAATATCTAGCTCATGTTTAATTGAAAAAATTCAAATATGTAAAATAATATTAGAAACTGTTAAAATATGTAGGTGCTTGTTAAAGATATTGTAATAATTATTCATGGCGAATTCGACTTTGTTTAAATTTATGTATGTAGCTGTAATATACGAACGAAATCATAATTTCTTTTCATGGTTATCTTATTACATTTTCTTAAAATTTTTGAATAACAAATAATACTCTATGAAATTAGTATTATATTAAAAAGTATATACATATTTGTTATCAATCAGACTGTATAAAATATTTAAATAATTTCTACTTAATAAAGGAAGTCCCGAAACCTTATTCTTACTTAGGCGTTTTAAATCAATTTTATCTAAAATAAATTTAACCAAAATAACTGATTTGTATAACATAAACTGTTATTATTTATAGAGTGGTGCATGCACATTCCTATAATTGCACATAAATTTTTTTTAATCAACTTACGAAAAATGGAACTAAAAAATAAAAAAATAATTAAGATGCTACAAATTAAATTTTTAAATTATTTATTGATTTCACTTAAAAAAATTAATAAAAAAAAAAAACTTAAAATGTACATTAATTTTTTCATTGTAATTTTAGTAATTTAATGACATTTTCCTATATACGCACTTAAACTAATGAAGCAATTTAGCAATATTAATAATGTGTTGATGAACCTCTGCTTTGAATAACTTCAAAAATTCGCTCTGGAATTGATACGACTAATATTTGAAGAAATTTACTGTCAATTTCTTCCCATGCTTGATTTATTTTTAGTTTTAACTCCGTTTTTGTCATTATGGTTGCATTCTGTGAATTTCTTGCATAAACCTTACGGGCAATATTCCCACACAGATTCTTCGGCCTCAAGTCATGCCAATAGCGAGAGTAAAAATTTGAATTTCTTTTCATCAGAAAAGTTATTTTATTGCACTCTTCTGCTCATTTCATATAATTGCGCGCAAATTTTAAACGATTTTCCTTATGATGCTGTTTTAATAACATTGGCTTATATTTTGGTTTCCTCCATTTTATGTTACCATCTGTTTGCAAAATGTGTGCAACATGTTTGGAAGTGACAGGAAGATCAAGTTTATTTTTTGTTTGTGTAGCATTTAATTTCTTCTTCTTTTCTTTTATTAATTTGCTTTTTTGTTAATTTTTGATTACCTTTAGTTGGTTACCGCACTCCGTATATCTGCCCTTTCTTAAGAAAGCGTCGAACAGTTAATTCTCATCATAAACTTATCTTAAGTGAAACAAATAACTAAAACTGTTAAAATGTTTTAATAATTTTTTTGCAATAACTTTTTAAACAAATTTTTCTCGACTGCGTTTATAGGAATATTCCACTGAAATGATCACCAAAATGTTCTGAGTGCTAAATTAAAGAAAACAACAAAAGCAAGGAACAAATATTTCTTACATAAAAAAGTACCGCCATATCGCGAGTTATTGTAACAACACAACATTTTTTTCCTTTTTTTTTAAGAAAAACGAATATACCTCAACGAAAAACAGAAATTTTAAATGCGTTTGTAGAAATATGTACCAGTGTATATGATTTTTTTTTTTTTTTTTTTTTTTTGATAACACAAACTGTTATTATTTATATAAAGCTTGATTTACTAATTAATATATTTTTATATTTAATTTTTAGAAAACGTTTTCCCTACTATAACATCATTGGTGATCCCGAACGTAACACGGTTATTTTTAAGAAGAGTGAAACTGAACAATTCACTGTCGAGGAGTTGATTGCACAAATCCTGGTCAAAGCTAAGGAATTTGCCCAAGAAGCTACCAATCAAATCATTACTGAAGCCGTACTAACAGTGCCCGGTTACTTTGGACAAGCAGAACGTGAAGCTTTACTCACTGCCGCTCAATTGGCCAACTTAAAAGTTTTGCAATTGATTAACGATTATGCTGCCGTGGCTCTTAATTATGGTGTTTTCCATCCTTCGGGTATTAATGAAACTAGCCAATATTACATATTCTATGATATGGGTGCTAGTCACACTTCTAGTGCTTTGGTAAGCTATCAAACGGTTAAGGATAAACATACCAAGCAAACAAATCCTGTAGTACAAGTGTTGGGTGTTGGTTTTGATCGTACCTTGGGTGGTTTGGAGATTCAATTGAGATTGAGAGATTACTTGGCGGCTGAATTTAATGCCATGAAAAAGACTACTACTGATGTTACCAAATCGCCTAAAGCTTTGGCCAAGTTGTTTAAGGAAGCTGGTCGTTTAAAGAATGTTTTGTCCGCCAACAATGACCATTATGCACAAATTGAAAACCTGTTGGAAGATCATGACTTTAAATTGCAAGTTACACGCGAGAAATTGGAAGAAATCTGTTCTGATTTATGGCCTCGAGTTATTAAACCTTTAGAACAAGCTTTGGCTAATTCTGGTTTAACATTAGATGTTGTTACTCAAGTGATTATGTTTGGTGGCAGCACTCGCGTTCCCAAGGTCCAGGAAACTATCAAACAATACATTAAACAAGACTTGGGTAAAAATATTAATGCTGATGAAGCTGCTGCTATTGGTGCTGTTTACAAAGCTGCCGATTTAGCTACTGGATTCAAAGTGAAGAAATTTATTGTTAAAGACGCTGTGATATTTCCCATTCATGTGACCTTTAACCGTGATCCCGGAGAGGGTGCTGAAGTTAGACAAGTCAAGCGTGTTTTGTTTGGTCTAATGAATGCATATCCCCAAAAGAAAGTAATTACGTTTAATAAACATATCGAAGACTTTGACTTCTATGTCCACTATGGAGATTTAAATCACTTGACCACCGAAGAACAGTCTTACATTGGCGGCATGAACATTTCCCGTGTAGAATTGCAAAAAATTAAGGAACTGTTGGAGACTACTAAAAATGAATCTGTCGATTCAAAGGGTATCAAAGCATTTTTTGCTTTAGATGATTCTGGCATTTTCCGTTGCACCTCCGTGGAGTATGTGTACGATAAACAAAAGATTGAAACTGACGAAGAAGATGAAGGCACTTTAGCCAAGCTGGGTAGCACCATTAGCAAACTATTCTCCAAGGATAAGGAAGACAAGAAAGAGGATCAGCAAGAAGGCAGTGGTTCCGTCAATGAAGGAGAAGAGGCCAACGCTGAGGATAAAACTAAAGAATCATCTAAAGAGTCTGAAAAAAAGGAAAGCGGTGACAATGGCAAATCAGATGAACAAAAAGAAGCCAAGAAAAACGAGACCATTAAAATTGTTACGGTTAAAGAACCCGTAGATCATGTTATTACATTACAATTTTCACCCCCAATTTCTGGCAAATCGTATGAACAATCTGCGAAAAAATTAGATGCCATTAACAAAGCCGAACATTTAAGAAATCGTTTGGAATCTTCATTCAACGCTTTAGAAACACATATAATTGATATGCAACAAAAGTTGCAGGAAGAGGAATATGCAAATTGCTTGACTGAAGTTGAAAAAGAAAAAATTTTGACTCAATGCACCGAAATTTCCGAATGGCTATACGAAGACATTGAAAATCCCACCCCCGATATTTATGAAAAGAAATTGAACGATTTGAAGAAACTAACAAATGTCTTTTTGTCTCGCCATTGGGAACACGTGGAGAGACCTGAAGCTTTGAAAGCTTTAGATGGCATGATTGAAGGTGCTCAAAAATTCTACGATACCGCTAAAAATCTAACAAAAGATAAAAATCCCGAAAAGGATGTCTTTACACAAGTCGAAGTTGATGGTCTTTCAAAGGTGATATCGGAAACCATTGAATGGAAAAAGGTGGAGACTCAAGCACAAGATAAACTCAAACGTTATGAAGAGGTACGATTGACCGTCAAGGATATCACCGACAAAATGGGTCTACTCGATCGCGAAGTCAAATATTTAGTTAACAAGATTAAAATTTGGAAGCCCAAGACCAAGCCAGCTAAAAAAGATAAAAAGAAGAAGGAAAAATTAGAAGAAGAAGAGGTAAAGGACAAAGAAGGTGATTCCCAAGAATCAGGATCAGGCAGTGAAAATGCCCAAGGCGAGAAGGAAGAGGAACAAGTTGAAATTCCTGCAACTGAAAAAACAGCCGACGAACAAGTATCAGAAAAAACACCCACTCCCACAGAAGAACATACACCACGAACGGATCTTTAAATAGAGAATTTACAAGAAGCTAATTAAAAAATTATGTATTTGAAAGACTGTGGTATATATAAAACTTTAAAAAACATTAACTGTGGATCACGTCAAATGAACATTAGAGTATACAAATCACCAAATCACATCTAAACATCTATCAATGTATTGCAAAAGAAAAAGTTTTAAAAAACCAACAAGTACTCATAAGGCCAATTTATCTGCAAGCTTGTTTTGTACTACAAACGTGTTTCTTTAAAAATTTAATTGGAATGAAACTGATTTTTAGCCTTTAGTTCAGTTAGTTATTATAAAATTTTTGCTTAAAATACAGACATATACATACTAATTTACTGTAAGCAAAATAATTGAATATGTATGTATTTTTTTTTTTTTTTTTTTGTGTCTCTAATTTAATTGTTTTAGGTTTTTTTTAATTATATTTAAATTATAATTTCTTAATGTAACCAAAAGACACTTAAAAAGCCTTTAAACGTTTGTGAAACAACCGACAACAAAACCATTCCGTCGTTTCCTTTAATTTTTTTTTCCAACATTTGGAGGCCTTTTCTATATATTTATCCTTTTAATATATTTAAAAAATCTATGCTCTTGTGCATTCTAGTAATTATTTAATCTGTCTCTCTTTAAATGTATTTCGAATTTATATTGAAGGGCTTTCATTAAAAAAAAAATGCTTCATAATTGATGATGAAAATAATTATTTTAATTTAGCAAGATTTCTTCTATTTATAATAAATAAGCTTATAAATTAGTAAAACAAATGAAGAAAAGGAAACTATAAAACAAAGATATCAATTCAACAAGAATTAAATTCATTTAATAAAAATAAATTTAAAATTAATTAACCAGGATGTTTTTGATTTTGGGGATACTTTTTTGTTTTGTTACTCGTAGTTAAACATGGATTAATCCCTTTAAATATCATGTTTGCATGTTGAATGAATGAGGTTATTTAATTACTCACTTCAGTTCGGCTGCAATGCACAGTGGGGCAGAATCGAAATTTTTTAGAAATAAATCTGTAATTTCTAATCTGCTGATTGAATTTATATAGAATTTCACATTGGCGTAGCAGAGGAGTGTACAATTTTAAATTTGGAAGGGGGCTCCACACTCCTCTTAGCAGAGGAGCTGTTGGAGTTCAAAATAGTGTACCTCTGACATAGAAAATTTTTAACCGCTTGTCAAATTTTTCCTTATCCGATTTCAAATATTTCTTCTTAAAGACCTCTGTAAGACCTTTGAAAACATGCTTGCATGTACTATATATGTTTTATAGTTTTCAAGTTATTTGCATTCATCTATCTCAATTTTGCCAAATCTTGATCCAGTTTTTTCAATATATAATCCAATATTTATATCCGATTTTGTAAAATTTTTATCCAATTAGTTAAAGGCAAAAACTAAAAGTCGATATATCTTACGAGTTCAAAAATAACCGATTTTGAAATGGAAATTTAAAAAATTATGATTTTTTTGTTTTTTGCCGAAAAAGTGTCTTCACTCTTACTTCTTAAAGAAAATTGTGTATCAATAACATATATTAATAAATATAATGCAGCAATTTTAACAGTTTGAAATGGCATTAAAGTTGGTAGCTTTGGGCACCCTTCCAAACATAAAATTGTACACTCCTCTGCTACGCCTATGTGCAACTTTATGTAAATCCAGCAAAAAATTCGATTATGAACCACTAAGAAATCGCATGTACCAATTTATCTAAACATTTGGTCAAACGCCTGTTACCATTGGTATGCAAAAAAAAAAAACCTTCCTTAAAAACAAGTAGTTGGACATATGGATTTTTATGAGCATGTCTAATATTTCGCTAAGTTATACATGTCTTTACCCCTAGTCTACACGTAGACATTTTTATGTTGGCAATTCTCAAATTCTATGTCCCTCTTTAAAATGTTAAGTGTGGACCAATAAGAAATCTATAGCGCAATCTATTTCGGAATAAATGGTTAAACACAAAGCTGAGCAATAATGTTTAACATAAGCTGTCAAATTTATTGTTCTCTTTGAAAATTTGCCCTTTTTAAAGGAAAAAAAAGTGCAAAATAATTAATTAATTTTTGAAAAGATAAATAAAGAATAAAAATGCGAAATAAATTAAAATTTTCCATAAAAAAAAAAGACAATTTAACATATAAATCTCTCATGTAGGTTTTCTCCACCTCTTAACAGAACGTTGGAAATAAAATTGTTTTCCTGTTATTCAGCCGACGTTATTTCTAATGTTAATAAATAAAAATCTTCTCGTGTAGACATAGAGTTAAGCCACTCTCAATATTTTCGGAGTAATTTAGAAATTAGTGTCCGAAAAAAATATTTCCTTGCAAAATTGAAGATATTTTTTCTTAAAAGTTCTTTTAAAAAGTGAAAACTCCAAAAATGTTTTTGTTTTTTATGTTTAACATAAAGCTGGCAGTTCTACGAATAAAATAAGCCATGTATCACCAGAATTGATTTTATTCACAGTTAAGCGAAAATACCCATGCATACCTACAATTAAGCATAATAATAAATTTGATTTTATTGAAACCTTTATAAAACAATTAATTACAATGTTATGAGGATTTACCCAAAAGTATACACACTTTGTAAATAAGAATCTTGTTTTTTAAATTAAGTTTAGATCTTCTGTTGACTAAGGGGTAAAATGCACGACCACGATTAATTGTTTTTTTTTTTCACAAATATATTGTATGTGTTGTTTAAATGAGATTTATTTATCTAAAATAATTGATAGATATTTGATGCTTGCTTTGAATATAAATGTTCCGTAGGAATATGTTTCTGCGACCTATAATATGGAAATATAATAAATTGTGTTCTGCTAATATTTGCTTTCTTGAAATTTGACAGGCAAACAGTGTAACATCTGGAATGAACTATAGCCTATAATTTTTATTATTTAGGGCGTAAAATAGGGCAAAGTTCCCCCTCCCTATATCTTCTTAACTAATAAACCGATTTTCGTGAAATTTGGCAGGCAAATAGTGCAACATCTGGAAGGAACTATAGCCTATAATTTTTATTATTTAGAACGGCGAAAAAAAGGCAAAAGGGGAAAAAGCTCACTCTTCCTATATCTTCTTAACTAATCAACCGATTTTCTTAAAATTTGGCATGCAGACACTGTAACATGTGAAAGGTAAAAGCTCCGCCTAACCATGTCTTCTTAATTAATTATCCGATGATAGTTTCAAGTCTTGAAGGAATTAAAGTCTATAAATTTTAACATTTAGGGCATAAATTAAAGCAATAAGGGTAAAAGCATGCCCACCAATTCATTGAATAATTTTTTAAATAAATAAATTATATGGCAAAATAACATTTATATATATATCGACCCGTGTGGTATTTATCTATCACGTCTGCTTTTGAGTTGGCCTTTTCAGCGCCAGTTTTTAAAACTTCACCGTTTACATGAAGATCAGTAAAAGACATTATGTTTCTATTAAGGGCTTTTTTACCTTCCAACATTTTTTAGAGCCGGAGTACAAATTTGAAATAAATTTTTACCAGGATTCATTTCTATCTTTGTTAAAGTGGAAATCAATTAATTTATTTAATAACTACAAAATACTTTTCAATTGATTTTTATAATTAAAATCCCTACATCTTTGAAAATTGAGTTTGTTTTTTCTCTGACTAATTAACATTTAATAATATCAGAGATTTCTCGCTGCCAATATTTTTTTTTTTTTTTTGACCAACAGGTATTTTATTAAACGCTTCTTTAACTATAGATATTAATTTATTAAAATAGAAATCTAGAATACCTGAATTAGTAACAGGGTGGTCAATGTTCTGACACCTAATTTCATTTTCACCCAATTGCTGATTGCTGACCAGTATGCGCAATAATACAAGGGAACTGAAAATGTCATGTTTTGAACTTGAGTAGATTGATTCTCTCTATAAAAAAGTTTCTGCATCCTTTAACTCATAAGTATAATACCGGAATTTTTGGTCTTTGAGAACACTCAAATCTTCATTATATAGCGATAACAAGTTTGATAAAATTTTCATACCAATATACATTCGTTTAAAAGAATATTTATCCTCAATTAATCCGATCACCGTTGGAAAACTGTGATCTATCTGAAATTTCGTCTTCAGATAGAAGCTCAAACCTGTTGGCACTAGTGCTGGGACCGTCGAAAGGTTTTTACACCTTGAATTTGGCTGTTTGAGAAAACATTGCCAAACAAAAGAAAGTTAAAGCAATTTTAAGAAGCTTTTACACTTTTTAATTTAAAAATTCAATAATGGTGGGTACAGAAAAAATAATTTTCTTTTTTTCTTTAAACAAAAATAAGTAGACTATATGGAATTTGACGCTTTTTTCTATCACTTACAGATTTTTTATGGGCATGACTATTATGACCACCTTATTCAGTGGTCTCACTTGTATAACTCGATAACGGTTTGTCAAATTTAGATAAATAAAACTCCTATAGATTAAAATTATATTCAGAGAGATTAAAATTATATTCAGGTTATCTTAACAATACTTTTTAATCCACTCAATATTTTCGGAGTTAATGACCAAAATTCTTTCAGTTTTTTATGAAAAGTTTATTTTTTCCGAATAACTACGAAAATATTGAGTGGATGAAAAAAACAATAAAGAAATAAATAAATAAAGTTAAGATTATGGAGTTTATTTATCTAAATTGAACACACCGTTCTCGAGTTATACAAGTGTGACCGCTAAAAAGGGGGTCATATTAGTCATCCCTATAAAAAAAATCAATACGCGATAAAAAAAAAAGTGAAGGCAGATTCTTGTTTTGCATGTTAAATTCCATCTATCCACCTATTTTGTTAAAGAAAAAAATTGTTTTTTTATTTTTTTGCCACCAGTGTGTAGTAGGTATTCATAGCTATTTCATTCAATTGTGAATTAAATCATGATTTGTACATAAATTTTACATAGCGTCTACATTAGAAATTTTTTTATCAAGACAAACGTCAAACTTAACACGAATTTGTGGAAGGTGGCAACAGTTGCACTAAAACGACAATATGGCGTATTCATTATTGTTTTTTATATATGCAGTTTGACAACTGTAACAACCAAAATAATAATCAACTGTTTAACTAAGGTTACCTTGTATACATTCGCACTGATTTTGACGTTTGTTTTGATATAAATTTGCCTAATGTAGACACTAGGTTAATGATATGTGCCATATTTTATTTATAGTGTTACCAGCTTTATGATAAAGAATTAAAAACTGCACATTTTTGCGTTTTTATTTCTTAAAAGAAATTTTCAGGGAAAAATTCTTCAATTTTGCATGAAAAATTGTTTTTTTGACACTAATTTCTGAATAACTTGGACAGATAAAAATATAATGTTGAGGACTTAAAGAATAATTTTCTTTTTTCTTGTTTCAATTATCTAAATCGGACAACCCGTTCTCGAGTTATGGTAAAATATACTCGTGTATTCTACTGCTACTGTTATAGAGTGGTCTAAAGATCGATTCCTGCTAATATTAATAATTATCTACATATTAAAACCCATTTGGAGAAAGACAACTCCGAATTAAAATCCAGAAGAATATAAATAACGTTGAAACGTTTCTGATTTAGTCTAAAAATCATAATAAAAAAGAATCTTCTGTATATTATTTTTTTTATTTTTTCTTCGGTTTTCTCGTTTACTATAGTTTTATTTTGGAAAGATATTAAATTTAAAAGATTCCAAAATATAAATGACATTATTGATTATTTATGTAATGACAATACAACCAGTAAATGCATTCAGCAGAATTTCAAATTCTCCCTCCTCAATAACGGTAAATTTACATATACTGCCAGTTTCAACAATACCCAACATTCATCACATTTTTTTAACATTGGCAACATTCTAATCAACAACTCTGTTGTTAAATTAGTTCATCTGAAGTTTTTATTCTGCAAGTTTGTCTTTCTAATGTTTATTTAAACACAATGTTTTGATAACTAAAGAAATTTTTTAACTTCTCAAAAGTATTCTGAAGTAAAATGGTGAATATACAAAAAAAAATATTAAATTAAAGCAAATATTTTTCTACGAAAAAGGGTAAGACAATAACACGAAGTTGTGAAGAGACCAACCTATAATTGATTTGGTAAGATCACAATATATTTTAGTATATTATGTGCGTAGTGTCTATACTAGACAAATTTGTATCAAGACAAACGTCAAAATCAGTACCAATCTATGCACAACAGCTATTAAGTGTATTATTTTTTGGTTATTACAGTTTTCAATCTGCATATATAAAAAACAAAGAAATCGCCATATTGTTGTTTTTGTGCAACTGTTGCCAACTTCCGTAAATTCGGCTTAATTTTGACGTTTGTCTGATATAGACAACCTAGTGCCTACATTAGCCAAATTTATATCAAAACAAACGTCAAAATCAGTGCGAATATATACAAGGTAACTTTAGTTAAACAGTTGATTATTATTTTGATTGTTACAGTTGTCAAACTGCATATATAAAAAACAATACGTCATATTGTTGTTTTTGTGCAACTGTTGCCTCCTACAAATTCGCGTTAAGTTTGACGTTTGTCTTGATAAAAAAAATCTCTAATGAGACACTATGTAATACGTAAAGAAATTACATACAAATAAATCAAACTATTTACTGGCCGATGTCCCACTAGACAATTTATGAAGTCGCAGTCTTGCTCCATGAGTCTAAGAATCTGTTTTTCCTTCTTCTAATGGTTGTTGACTTGAAAGTTTTTTCTTGGAGTTGGAATTTTTCAAAGTAGTTTTTGGTCATGGACTATTGATGTACAAATACCAGTTGGCAGTCATATTTTTTGAGAAATTTTTTACAACAATAATCATCTAAGAATGTTATAGCTTTTTAATTGAAATTGGAGAGGTAATGTCTAAGTATCTCCAGCTCTAAAACAAGAGAGCCCGCCTATTGAAACTCCAAATGATATTCGATACGACAGATATGACTGCTGGACGAAAGCTGTTGACGAAAATTCTTTAAAATATTTCATAACTTAATTCGAGATACAATATTTTTCTTCATTATTTCCTTATCTAAAAAATTAAAATCATTTTTCATCAGTGAAATAAAATGATTCATAAAGATGAAGAAGAGACCATGATTTAAGTTATGCTCAAAACGCACAATTGTGACAAATCCATTTTTATAAAAACTTTGTTTTCATAAAATCTTAAAAATTCTTTTTAAACCGAATAAAATGCCTTTATTTCTAAATAAAGTTTTTAAACTTATAACGTTTTTACAGTTTGATCCTAAAAGGCTAAAACAAATGTAAATACATTTAATATTAATCTAAATAAATTATTTTACCAATGGACCCATATCATGTTTAATTTTTTCTACGATGGATAAGCTGCTAGCAAGGTTTTAAAATCATGTTAATATATAGCAATATTATTAGCTGGTTTGTTGATTTTAATTAATTTTATGATTTAGCAGCATTTTTATTTGTGATTAAAGTAATGTGAAAAATGTTGTACTCTCGCTTTTAGATTACGAGTTATAGTTATAATATAAGAATGCAATTTTATCTTTAATCCTTTAATGAATATGAATAATAATGGTATAAAGGTCTATCCATTAACCCATGGTGAGAGAATATTACATTCTATTACTTTTTATTTCGATTTTTTTTTTTACAAAAGTATCGTTATCTCAAAAATATATCGATCATTTAAAGAAAATTTCAAGCTTTCATATGATCCCCATATCACACCCCTAGCCCATTAAATAACAAAAATATAGCCCTTTAAAAATTAGTATTTAGAAAATTTAATGTTAATATCATACTTTAAAAATGTATGTATAAGTCTTATTTCTCTATCATTTTTACACTTTTGTGAAAAATTAAATAAAAATGAAAAATTATTTAAAAAAAATTGCGAATTTATACAAATTTGTGAAATATTATGCTATGTTCATATATAAAGGTTTTTTTTAAAAACGAGTCGTTTTCTCAAAAAACTCAAATTGATTTATTTTTTCATTTATTTCAAAGTCTAAAAACATCTCGATTCGAGTTGTTTAATTATTTAACACACAAAAAACATACTAAATTTCCATACAGGAAAAAATTTGTAAAAATTGTTTAAAAACAAAAAAATTAAAAATTATGAATAAAATTTATATTTGCTCATAGATTTTTGTTGTCTAAAAATTGTAATTTTTGAATTAAAAAGTGCTTTTTTATTTAATCCAAAAAACGACAGTGATGTTTAAACTTATTGTGTTTTTTAGAAAACAAGTGAAAAACTAATGTGTAAACTCTTGTTTTAATTATATATATATATATATATATATATATATATATATATATATAATTAATATTTTTCTCAATATTAATTTTTAAAGTGATATATTTTTATTATTTAATGGGCAAAGGGTGTAATATACTGGTTACAATTAGTCTTCTCCCATAGGATCAGTGGCAATTGCTCCATGATAGCACAATTAGCTATTGATGGAAGTGAGCCCTTAGTCACTGAGTAGGTAAATATTATTGAAATTTACACTCAACAAAAAAGAGTAAATTGTAACTTTTAGTAATCTGCTGGTAATAGTCAAATAAAAATCATAAATTTAATTAACAGGTAAGAATTGCATATATGCTTCTTTCTAAATTAACTCTGCTCGCTGTCACAGCAGCGACTAAACTTTGGTTTGCGATCATCTTGAAACACACAAACTAATGCTTTTCTTATGAGTCGCGAACTAAAAACCAGTAAAAACCGCTTCAACCTTCTTAGGGAGAAATGCTAATGCATATTCGTATGCCGTTGGTTCGCGACGATCCAATTTGGTTTTCGGAAAATCTTATTTCTGATTACAGTGCAGCGCAGCATCATCTGTCAGTTGTAGCACATCTCATAGCCACGAGGAGCAAATTCTTGTCGCGGAAATTCATGAGACGGCAGCTCTACTAAAAATGTCGCGAAGTTATAAGGAAATTTATGAAAAATTAATATTAAAGTTTTAAATTTCAAGAATAATAACAATTTTACTAAAAGTTTGACCAAAGTCATGTTAAGCCGATGGGTACTGCTGAGGGGAAAATAGTGCTAGCAGACTTTGCTGAGTATGCTCTGGTGATTGCCAAGTAAAGCTTTTTGTAATTAGAACATATTGAGAAAAATATGAATAGACTGTAATAAAAAAGGGTTCGACATAAATTTAGTCTTCTGATTCACCTCCAATTTTTTAATTTTTCATCATTGATAGTACTTTTAACCTTGAAAATATTAATGTAAAAATTTTCGAGCGCAATTGAACAGGTGAAATTTATAGGCCTACTTTCCTAACATAGTGTCTACATTAGACAATTTTTTATCAAAGCAAACGTCAAACTTAACGCGAATTTATGGAACACTTGCACAAAAACAACAATATGGCGAATTCATTATTGTTTTTTATATATACAGTTTGACAACTGTAACAACCAAAATAATAATCAGCTGTTTAACTAAGGTTTCCTTGTATATATTCGCACTGATTTTGACGTTTGTTTTACTAGAAATGACAAAATATTAAAAATATCAGGTGATATTTTAATAGTATCGGACATATTTAGGATTTAAAATGAGTTAGGTAGTTCAATGAACTCCAACGGTTTAATATCATTTGGATGCTCAAGAAAATCAATTTTAATTAATATTGTCTGGTAAGCTGCATGAAAGTATCTCAACCAAATCAAATAATAAAGTGCAATGATGTCTTGTAACAGGTTAAAAGATTGAAATCTTTACATATTTAACATTTTAGTTCTTGATAAATTTTTGAATATGTTATATAAACTTATAAAATTAGACTCTGCTGGGTACCGGGTCATCGTGAGATAACTGGCAATGAGGTAGCTGATGAATTAGCTAGGAACGGCTAAGCTTTGGATAGGGCTGTAATTGAAAGTGGTGTGAGACCACCTCTAGGCTTTTACTTCGGGTTGATTAAAGATTGGATTCAGGATAGAACCAATCATGCATGGGATAGTAGAACGGACTGCAGGATATCAAGGGTCCTATGGCCTAAACTTGATATAGCAGATACAAATCTACTTTTGGGCATGAAAAGGGGGAAACTGAAGACTATGAAAGGTAATCTGACAGGTCATTGTCCCATAGGGGGAATGACAGGGAATTGGGAGATAGGTTTCTCCGATCTTTGCTAGATGTGCCAAGATAATGAGGAGCTAGAGACGGTAGAGCATATTATATATCACTGTCCATGTCTACAACTAAGTAGGCAGAAATGGCTAGGCATTGCCTTCTTTACCTACCTACCTATATAAACTTAATGGTTAAGTATAATAAATATTTTTACTTTATCGCAGGCTACAGTACATCTATGTAATATTTAGTATTTCAAAAACATTTTTAAATATTTCAATTATTTTTATGTGCCTTTAAAACTATTTTTCTTATTGTACTGTTTACTTTGTTATCGATTTTGACTCAGCGCTAGTAAAAATATTAACAGTAGCAATTTTAATGAGAAATTAACGTTTTCATAAAGAATAATAAAATCACTTTACCATTTCCCATCTAAAATTTCCCCTCTAACAGCTAATCTATACGTAACAGAAAATGTAAGATTTTCCTGTCAGAGAGTGTCAAATTCTCTCTCTGAGAGAATTATCTCACGTGTAGATTCAAATATCAGTATTATAAGAAGTATTATGAGACTGTTGTGATAAGATTTATCTATATAACTCTTATAAGATGAACTGTCAAAAAAAAAAAAAAAAAAAAAAAAAAATGCATATATACGAAAGTTTGTGCGTGCGGTTGTGTATTTTGGAAATTACTTAAAAAAAAACAATGTTTTTTGTAAAATTGTTTCCTTTTAATGATTTTTATAAAAATTGTGCTAAAAAAGTGCGAATTTCTTAAAAATGACATATATTTTCTGTGGCTGATTAAAAACAATGGAATCTTAAAGGATTTGTTAGAATACGTGTACGCCTTATTTAAGATTTAACATAATACAAACAAAATAGTTATTCTCTCCTACCGGCGTTATCTCAAATATTCTATCAGAGTTAATCTCAGTTGTAGACCTGGGGTAATTTGCATGTAAAGAAAATCGATCCAAAAGCTATTTCTATGTAAAAACGCCTTTTAATTCACAGCAATATGGCAATACTATAGACTTTTTTTTAGTACTTTTTATGTTTTCTTTTCCGCAGTATTCAACGTCTGGCGAAAGTGATTTTCTGTTTAATTTCACAGCATCGGATTTATTTAATTAGAAATAATAAAGTAAATTGGGCAAAATCAAACAAAACTATTAAAAATATTAACTCAAAAACTCTTATAACCGAATAAACTAAAAGCAAAATGCTGAAATATAAAAGAAATTAAAAAAAAGTAATATAAATTGTAGGAAAAATAGATAATTTGCAAAACTCGTTCGCCATCCAGACTGCAGATTTCTTTTTTCAGTTGGTCGATTGGTAGGTTTTTTTTTGCTGTTGGTGGAGTATCGTTGTGTCTAGTGTATTAGTGTACATCTAGTTGTTATTCGTTGAATCCACAAAATAATCATCGTTCGTTGATTTTTTTTTTATATTCTTTGTCTTTATACGTGTGTGCTTTTATTGTTTTTTTTTTCATACTTTGTGTCTGAATATTTTATTTTTTCAACAAATAAAAAAGTAATGTTTTAAATATAATGAATTATAATTACTTAGAAAATTACTTATAACATTAAAACTAAATAAGTTGTTAAAAATAATTAATAATAAAGAAATGTATGTTTAAATTTTGTGGTAAATTAAATATCGAATGTTTGTAAAAATAGATTGTATATGAATAAAATAAAGGAACATACGTATTTTTATATTGTTCTTTAAATAATATACAGGTAGAATAACGTGACGCTGGTAAAGTTTTTTCAGAGGAAAAGAGAAGATCAATTGCAAAGTTATCACTGTCTGCTTGTATGTAACAAGCACAAGGAAGGCACACAAAGACCAAATCCCGCAGCCCCCTCTCCTAACAACAAAAGGTGTGTGAGTGTGTAAGGTTTGGCCAAAGTTCTACTACTCACTTTAAGTGGAGACCTTAAAAAGCACGAAATAAAACAACGGAACTCGTTGCCAGAATGTGTGAGTGTGTGTGACAAATAAAAACAACAATAATAACGATAACAGTTGTACGAAGAAAGAATCACGTCAACAAAAACAACACAGCATCCATTACCACCGTGTGCACGTTCTCAATTTAACAGTAAATTTCTAAAATTATAAGAAACCCCCAACAATAAGTAATGCGAAACAATATCAGTAGCAAAAGTAACAATAATAAATAAGAAAAGTGAAAAATGTCAAACCAATAATAGCAAACACAACAACAACAGAACAAAGAACAATAAAAACAAAAGTAATCGACATCATCTCATCTTATAATATTGACGACAACACGTCAGATTTAGCGTTGTCATTGTGTTTCGATCTCTACCCATTAAGGTAATCAAAAAACAATAACACTAACCAAAAACGCAAAAAAAAAAAAAAAAAATAATAATAAAATTAATAATTTTGGTGCAAAAGAATAAAAGGTAAAAGATTAATCAAACAAAAATAACTTCCTCGTTAAAAACTTTATATAAAGAAAACAAAACTGGAATTCATAATTTCTTTCCGATATTGACAACAATTTGGTACCACAGCATCTATACGAATTACTTGTAGTTTCATTGTTGTACACGATCGTTTTTTGGACACGATGGCGTGTCTTAATACTTTAAAATTAGAAATAAAAACTTTAGAGAAGATCTTCACAAAAAATCACGAACGTTTTCAAATTCTCAATTCAAGTGTAGACGAGCTCACATGTCGTTTTATTGGAAAAAATGGTAAACGTTATGACATCCATGCTAATATCACGGTAAGTTCAATTAAACATCATTTTTTCACATAAATATTTTTTTTAACTAACAGACAGTATAGAACGTTTGAGAAAACCCGAAATTCTCTTACAAATTTTTAAACTGTTTTTAAATTGCTAATTGAATAAAATTATAAACAAAATCAATTTTTAGTACACTTTGCAGTGCAAGATTTCTTAATTCATTTAATTCGATTTAATAAACAAAGACTTTTTGCATTTTTAATTTGAAATTCATATTTGGAAATAGTCCTATTAGCTGAGCATTTGGTATTTTCAATACAAGCCAAATATTTAGAATAAGTTGCTATTTTTAATCAAATGTTTATATATCACCCGATATGATAACATAGTTTTAGGTTCTGGCTTATTGACTGTTTCGTATGTTTATTCAAATGGGGAAATCCCTTTTTAAATTGTAGAATTTATTTTAGCTTTACTGTGATAAGTGACACACTCAAAGAATATGCATTCTGGAAAACTTTTAAATAAAGTAATTAATATTCTGGTGTAATTAAAATTTTATTTCATGTTGAAATAAAATTTACAATATACATACGTTCTACAAGAATAGGTAGCTATATTAAGCTACCTGTTTTTTAAAGTTTTAAGAACTTTTAAAAATATATATGTATGTATAAACGGCATGAACGGATACGATATCGTTAGTTTTTCATTGTTGGTACGAATTCTTTTAAATCGCATTTTTTCACATCATTGACTTTTGAAAACAACAAGAAACTTTATTGAAAAATTAATATACAATTTCTTAGTTTATATTTCCCTCCTCTCCTGTTTAGTAAATGCGGATGGTTTATATTAAATATTTGCTGGCAATAAAAAAGCGTTTTCCATTACCTTGGTGGATTTTCTTCAGAAAAAATAAACAGAACTTTCGTTATGAACGAAACAAAAATATTAAAAAAAAAATTCATATATAAAAAGCTTATATGTAGATTTTTTTTGTTCTTTTGTCATTCGCGGACTCCAAAAGATATCGATTTTTTCAAAACATAAAGTTAATAAATTTTACGAATTAACAAAATAAAACTGGTTTTTGCTCTCCTGAAAACCAAAAAAAAAAAAAACATGACTTCTTCAGCATACCGATTATATATACTTACTACTGGAAGCTATTTGTCAAACATAAATTTTACAAATGATAATTGATAAATGTATAAATTTTGAGGATCTGATTTTGTAAAAAGAAACGAATATTCGTTTCGAAATTTTATATTGAAAACGACAAAAAATTCGAATTTATTTGTTTGGAATACAAATTGTCGAAACGAATTTTCTATTCGTTTTACAAAATCATGCCATAAAAATATATTTATTTTATTATAAAGGAAGTAAAATTTAATTGAGTAATAAAATAAACTCTTTGTCGGTTTGCTGGCGAAAAGTCCTATCATTGTTTTATATAAGTAAAAATTACAGTGCCAAATTTTATGAAGATCGTTCCATAATTTATCAAAGATCCCATATAAGACCCAATTTCGGGAATCACCCTCAAGTGCATACGCATACAGTGATGGAAAAAAAATAATAGAAACGATAAAAGTTTTTTAATTTCCTGTTTCTCAGAAGAGAAGCACGTGATCCTGTTCATTTATGTTTAAAGTTAACAGTAAACAAGTGTTCTTAATTTTCAAACCTACATTTATTCCCTCCTTTAACTTAGTTCGCTGTTATTCCAGTTTAATTTTATTTAATTTTTTGGAAAAAATAATATAAAACAAATGTAATAATGCTAATGGTTTCCAATATTTGGAAATTTACTCTGTACAAATTAACTTTTAACATATCTGGGACCCATAGAAATCATAAGTTTGTAGCAGGTTCGTGCGGTATGGAATATCACCCTTCTTGGATCATTTCAAACCGTTACTGCCTATTATTACCTAATAATACGTTTAGTTAAAAAGGGTGGCGTCTTCACGCCTCCACCTAGACCAGAGTCGGTACATTGTGATCCCTTTAAAAAAGACAGAAGAAAGGCCAAGAATAAGAAAAAGAGATAGACTTTAATACATAAAATATTGAAGAAGGTGGAATCAACGACCTTGCAATCAAGAACGATTACTCCTAAGCCATTTTATCCCCACTACAAACCCTACCTGGTTATAAAGTCCTTTGCACGTAACCTCCTCTAGTTCGTGTAGTATGTGGCTCCCAACCCATTTCAGCCTTCTGCGCTGAAGCCCTACACAATGACAGAGTATATGCTCTACTGTGTCTAGCTGCTCCACATCATCACATATCCTACAGAAATCTAACGTGCCCATGTCCCGCTTACTCGTCATATACCATTACGTGGAGTGACCAGTAATCATACCCACAATGACCCTTAGATCCCCAGGCAAATCTGCTAGTTTAAGACTAGGAAATAAAGCTCTAGATACTTTGCAGTCCGTTCTATTCCTCCATGCATGATTCGTTCTGACTAAAGTCCATTCCCAGGACCCAAATGAAATCCTAAGTGATGCCTCCACAAAGTACCTGTCCAGCTCCGAGCCATTACGAGCAAGTTCTTCGGTTATTTCATTACCGAGAATGTCGCAGTGGCCAGGAACCCAATAGAGTCTTATCCTGTAGGCATCCATTAACCTTCTCAATTCCTTCCTGCATTCTAGCACTAATCTGAACCTAAGAAAATGACTTGTCATTGCCAATAGTGCTGCCTTACTATCCATATAGGTAGTTAGCTCAGAATCCCAAATGCCCAGAATTTCTGCCTGAAAAACGCTTCAACTATCACACAATCTATAAAACCGTCTGATATCCGTTCCCATAAAGTAGACTTCCGCCCCTGATCCTACTTTCATCTTCGAGCCGTATGTGAAGACAGCACAACCTTCATGGAGCTTTTCAGCTCAAGCCCAGAGGTTTCTGCTAGGGATTTTAATAACGGTAGTAGCGCCGAATTCAATTATAGTCCCAACATAATCCGTTGGGGCGACCATGGGTAATGTCCGACCATCAAATTCAACTTCGTCAAGTATACTGGCATGCCCGGCTCTGAAATTCCCTCTTCTAATCCCATCAGTCTAAGCTCCGTACATCCATTCCTCTCACGAACTCCTCAATTGGAAGAAGGTGGAGAATGGTGTTCAGTGCTACCTGAGGTGTGCTTCTCATGGCACCTGTAATGCCAATTGAAGCACATCTCTGAACTTTAAAGAGAGAAGGTTCTTATAAGTTCCTTTGGTTTGAGACCCCAGTTCCTCCCTGCATTAAGGCATTAAGACCTTTCCTAACCCTGTCATGAGTATTTCTTCTCCAAGACAATTTACTATCAAAGTACACTACCTGGGTGTGTTTGGCCTCCCTTGACAATCTGAGTTCTATCCTATCAATACCGGTAGACTAAATGCTTCAACCTTATATCTGCTGGTGAACAGAACTAGTTCAGTCTTTTCTGGGTTAACTCCCAATCCATTACGAGACTAACATTACTACGTCGTCAGGGTAGGCTACGATCTTCCATCCCATGGCATCAAAATATCTCAATATGACATTCACAGATGTGTGTGAAGATGAATATGCGAGTTAAATATGTTTTTGACGTAACGACTTACGTAATGATATATGTGATGACGTAACGACATATTTAAATATGGCATATTTAAATATGACATACATATTTAAATATGAAATATTTAAATATGACTATTTGGTACTAAAAAAAATAATAAACCTAATTTTGAAAAAATTTAATGAAATATTAAAAGCTAATAAATTTATAATAATATAATATAATATAATATAATATAATATAATATAATATAATATAATATAATATAATATAATATAATATAATATAATAATCAAAATTTTTATTCTTAGAAAATATTCCAAAATTCAAGTTTGTGTATGTAAAACCTCTCAGAGGGTCGTCAACGATTTTGGACACTGAAAACAATGAATAATGGAATCAAGGATAAATACTATTCTTGAATATAACCAGACTTCCTGAATTGTATATGTGATTTTTTTTAAAGTGTCAACTTTGCGAATATACTGTCCGTGGATATAAGCAGGATTTCTGAATTGTATTTGTGAATTTTTTAAAAAATTTTCAAAATGTCAACTTTGCCAATATAGAGTCTATCAGAGGTCTGTCAAGGATTTTGACCACTGTGGCCAAACGGCGAGTTGGCATGCATGACCACTATATGGAGAATGAAGCCAAGAGTAAATACCGTCCGTAGATATAAGCAGAATTCCTGAATTGTATTTGTGAATTTTTTAAAAAATTTTCAAAATGTCAACTTTGCGAATATAGTCTATCAGAGGTCTGTCAAGGATTTTGACCACTGTGGCCAAACAGCGAGTTGGCATGCATTCTCTCCATATGGAGAATGGAGCCAAGGATGAATACTGTCCGTGGGTATAAGCAGAATTCCTGAATTGTATTTGTGATTTTTTTTTTTTAATTTCAAAATGTCAACTTTGCAAATATAGAGTCTATCAGAGGTCTGTCAAGGATTTCGCCCACTGTGGCTAAATGGCGCGTTGGCATGGCGCCAATGCGCCATTTAGCCACAGTGGGCAAAATCCTTGACAGACCTCTGATAGACTCTATATTCGCAAAGTTGACATTTTGAAAATTTTTTAAAAAATACACAAATACAATTCAGGAATTCTGCTTATATCCACGGACAGTACTCATTCTTGGCTCCACTCTGCATATGGTGGTTATGCATGCCAATGCGCCATTTAGCCACAGTGGTCAAAATCCTTGACAGTCCTCTGATAGACTCTATATTGGCAAAGTTGACATTTTGAAAATTTTTTAAAAAAATTCACAAACACAATTCAGGAATTCTGCTTATATCCACGGACAGTACTCATCCTTGGCTCCATTCCTCATATGGTGGTTATGCATTCCAACTCGCCGTTTGGCCATAGTGGTCAAAATCCTTGATAGACCTCTGATAGACTCTATATAGGCAAAATTGACATTTTGAAAATTTTTTAAAAAATTCACAAATACAATTCAGGAATTCTGCTTATATCCACGGACAGTACTCATCCTTGGCTCCATTCTGCATATGGTGGTTATACATGCCAACGCGCCATTTAGCTACAGTGGGCAAAATCCTTGACAGACCTCTGAAAGAAAGATTCACAAATACATTTCAGGAATTCCGCTTATATCTACGGACGGTGTTTATCCTTGGCTTCATTCTCCATATGGTGGTTATGCATGCCAACTCGCCGTTTAGCCACAGTGGTCAAAATCCTTGACATTTTGAAATTTTTTTAAAAAATTCACAAATACAATTCAGGAATCTTGCTTATATCCACGGACAGTATATTCGCAAAGTTGGCATTTTAAAAAATCACATACAATTCAGGAAGTCTGGTTATATTCAAGAATAGTATTTATCCTTGATTCCATTATTCATTGTTTGCAGTGTCCAAAATCGTCGACGAACCTCTGAGAGGTTTTACATACACAAACTTGAATTTTGGAATATTTTCTCAGAATAAAAATTTTTATTATTATATTATATTATATTATATTATATTATATTATATTATATTATATTATATTATATTATATTATTATAAATTTATTAGCTTTAATATTTCACTAAATTTTGTCAAAATTCGGTTTATTATTTTTTTTACTACCAAATATATTTAAATATGCCATATTTAAATATGTCGTTACGTCATCACATATATCATTACGTACGTCAAAAACATATTTAACTCGCATATATATCTTCACACACATCATTCACAGCCAAGAGGCACAATAATGGATAGAGAACCTCCCCTGCGGTGTGCCTCTCGTCATGAGCTTCCTTATACAAGTGTCTCCAATGTTTGAGTTGATTACCCTGCTGCTTAGCATCAGAGTAATCTACTCAATTAGGAATTCACTTATAACTAACGAAGCAAGTGATTCATTGATCGCCTCTATCCTAATGTTATTAAAGACTCCTTTTATATCGATAAATATCCCTATGCAACAGACCCCGTTAAATATAACTCACTACATCATACACTCTCAACAGACTTACCCTTAAGATATGCATGTTGAGCATCGCGGATGACCTGAAACCCCATACCCTTCCTAAGATATAGATCGATCAGTCTTTCTACTGTCTTAAGTAGAAAAGACGATAGGCTAATCGTCTTATGTCCTTATATCCAATGAAGCTCTCTCTATAATTATTCCAATCATCACTCCTCGTAACTTGGTCCTATTAATCAACCTCCTGTAGACCGTTGGTCCCTAAGTTCCCTGTTCCACCATTTAGGCTTCCTCCGTTTGCCAGGTTAAATCACCGGGCAACTAGCTCAAAGCTATTCCTAATTACGTCCGTTCTGGAGTTCCTATATGGTTTTCCCCTTGATTTCACAAAGTACAGACTGAATGATATCATGCTATGGTTCGAAAAGGAATAATCCATAACTGGTCACCTCAAACCCAAAATTGAAAACCCCTCAGAGACTTCTGATCCACTGCGAATCTAAAGTCTCTGTCCTGGTTCTCCTTACAGGTCATGGAGTTCACAAGCTTTCATTGACCTGTAATAAGACCTTAATTCTGATTTTCCAATACTGTCAGAATGGTTTCAACCTCTAGAATGGGTGGCAACTCATCTACACTTCACATCTGATTTCCAATAAAATGTAGTAATAGGAAAAAATACGAAAAAATATGTTTTCTAATAAAGTTAAACAAATACATATATGTTAGGTTAAAACGGGCGGCGTATTCACGCCTCCACTCAGAGACCATCCAGTCCATTGTGATCCCTTTATAAATAGCAGAGAAGAAAGGGAAGATCCCTAGTAGAATAAGGCACAAAAGTAGAAAGAAAGGAAGAGAAATATAAGAAAAGAAAGGTGTGGAAACTTTATACGTATAAAAAATTGAAAATTTATTTAATATCTTACACAGCTTTGCTTCGGATACAAAGGTGTATATAAGGAATTTCAAAAATTTGACAAATTTTAGTAAAAATTTAATTTTTTTTCTGACACGAACATCGATTTCTGTTTTTATTAAGCAATATTTTTACATGCAAAGTCTGTTCGCGTTAATAATTTTTATCAATGCAATCAAAAGTTGTGGAGGTTTGAAGTTGAAAATTAAAAAAAAAAAAAAAAAAAAAAATAGAGGTTTTGTGTTGTCGCAACGAAAATAACGCAATTTCATAGAACTTCTAAAGTACATGTCAAAACTATTATTGTATCTGTTTAATATAATTTTTTGCACAATTTTGTAAATAGCAAAAAAAGTTTATTGGTTAAAAGTCTCTAAAAATAATGGATAATAATGAATTTTATTTGGAAGCCTTTAATAAATAAAAAAAATTAATAAGAATGTTATTTTTTTATTGACACTAAAATTTATTTTACTATTTTCGTTTTCTTACTTTTTCAAGAAAAAGTTTAATTTTGAGAATCTTTTTTTTTTTTTTTTTTTAATTTGTCTTTTTTACTAGCTTCAAACGAACAATCCTGATGTTTCTTAAATTTGTTTCACATTAACAATTTTTACAATTAAGATGATTCTTAACAAATACTTTTCGACGATCTAAAGTCGTATCTGAAACAAAATTTGAAAAATTGGTGAAAATTTTAAAAAGTGCATAAAATTTTTACATTTTAAAATATTTTAACGTTCCTTTGTGTCGGAAGTGTCATTTATTAAAAAAATGTTGGCAATTTCTTTATAAGCGGTATTTGTCAGTAGCGAAAAAGATACATTTTACAAACTTACGCGCCTGGTTTCCTGATAGATAGATAGATAGATAGATAGATAGATATATAGATATATAGAAAGAGAAGGTTGATATGATACACTCATTGTATCACATCTCCACCCAGAGACCAATGTCGGTCCATTGCGAATCCCTTCAATTTCACCAGATAGAATAGAATAGAAGAAGAGAAAGGATCAAGAAAATAGTGAAGGGTAGAATACTAAATGGAAAAAGTTATTAGGGATAAACCCCTAACTCCCCCTTAGCCAGCCTATTCCCATAACAAAGCCTATGACGTCTACAAGCTCCCTATTCAGAATCTATGCCTAACCATTTTATCCTACAATGCTGCACTCGTGGACAGTAACACACAATATGTTCAATAGACTCGGTTTCATCAACGTCTTCACACATTCTACAAAAACCAGAATTGCCAGCGCCCCATTTAAACCTCATCTTCCCTATCAAGCAGTGTTCCCTATCAAGCAGACCCCTATCATGATTCTCAACATTTCCTACTCAAACTCAGAAGAGTACTTTTGTCTGTCCTGTCGAGTGTCGGCCATATAGCCCTCGATACCTTACAGTCCATTCTACTCTCCCAAGCCGAATTGGTTCTAGACGAGATCCATTCGTTGATCTTCCTAAAGAAGAAACCCAACGGGGGTTTCACGTTGGTATCCATATCCATATCCATATCTTTTTCTGCGTCTTGCCTTGCCAATTCATCGGCTAATTCATTGCCTGATATATTGCAATGGCCAGTCTCACCACTCAATGTTCTAACAGCTCCCTCAGTGACTTCTTACAGGTGGCAACTAGCCTGGATTTTACCAGATGTGTATAAAAGGCCTTCAGAGCCACCTGACTGTCCACATAAAGAGTACCTCAGAACTCCTCGCAACGGTCAATCTGACCAATTCCGCGGACTTTAAGATGTCAAGAATCTCAGCCTGAAAAACGCTACATTCATCAGGAAGTCTAAATGAGCCTTTTATATCCATGCCCATAATGTAGACTCCCGCACCAGTGCCGATATCCATCTTTAATCCGTCTGTAAATACTGTACAAACTTCGTAAAGCCTATCAGGTATCATCACAACAAGATTTACCCCAAAGTCCAATTCAGTGGCCATGTAATCTGATGCCTCCGTGGAGCTTAGATTAACCTCGCCGTAATTGACTTCCTTCACACGGAATGACTTGTTCTTGATGAACCTAATAATCCCAATTCCTTAAGTCTCAACAGACTCCTTGCCGCCATACCCCTCACAAACTCTTCGATGGCTAAGAGATGAAGTATGACGTCCAGAGCCGCCTGTGGTGTACTTCTCACTGCACTTGTAATGCCGATTGAAGCACACCTCTCTCCGCTCCAATGCCTGCCACCAAACAGAACAATCACATGTAAAAATTGGTCTCATTACCTGGGAGTAATATAACTCACCACTTCATGAAGCGCACTCTCCACAGATTTATCCTTCAGGTAAGCATGTTGAGCACTACTTATACTGTTGGTGCCAATAGATGATCTTAGATATAGATCTATCAGTCTTTCTAATGTCTTCAAAAGAAAAGACGATAGACTGATAGGTCTATAATCCTTAGGTTTCGAGTGACATGTCTTACCAGCCTTAGGAATGAAGATGACTCTTACCTCTCTTCACCCTCTTGGTATGTGTCTATGTAACAGACACCCAGTACAAATATCCGCTAGTAGTAGACGAACCGCTACCGGTGCATTTTGTAACATAGCCGGAAAAATACCATCAGAGCCAGATGATTTATAAGGTTCGAATATATTAACCGCCCACGTTACTTTCTCAACCCAGATTAGGTCTCTCACTAGCGTGTCATCTATCCCAATTGCGGATTCTGTAAAGAAATACTTTTCTCCACCTGGTCCTTCCATCAATGGCTCCATGCAACCTTAAGTCTCAACAGACTCCTTGCCGCCATACCCCTCACAAACTCTTCGATGGCTAAGAGATGAAGTATGACGTCCAGAGCCGCCTGTGGTGTACTTCTCACTGCACTTGTAATGCCGATTGAAGCACACCTCTCTCCGCTCCAATGCCTGCCACCAAACAGAACAATCACATGTAAAAATTGGTCTCATTACCTGGGAGTAATATAACTCACCACTTCATGAAGCGCACTCTCCACACATTTTTTCCTTCGTATAAGCATGTTGAGCACTACTTATACTGTTGGTGCCAATAGATGATCTTAGATATAGATCTATCAGTCTTTCTAATGTCTTCAAAAGAAAAGACGATAGACTGATAGGTCTATAATCCTTAGGTTTCGAGTGACATGTCTTACCAGCCTTAGGAATGAAGATGACTCTTACCTCTCTTCACCCTCTTGGTATGTGTCTATGTAACAGACACCCAGTACAAATATCCGCTAGTAGTAGACGAACCGCTACCGGTGCATTTTGTAACATAGCCGGAAAAATACCATCAGAGCCAGATGATTTATAAGGTTCGAATATATTAACCGCCCACGTTACTTTCTCAACCCAGATTAGGTCTCTCACTAGCGTGTCATCTATCCCAATTGCGGATTCTGTAAAGAAATACTTTTCTCCACCTGGTCCTTCCATCAATGGCTCCATGCAACCTTAAGTCTCAACAGACTCCTTGCCGCCATACCCCTCACAAACTCTTCGATGGCTAAGAGATGAAGTATGACGTCCAGAGCCGCCTGTGGTGTACTTCTCACTGCACTTGTAATGCCGATTGAAGCACACCTCTCTCCGCTCCAATGCCTGCCACCAAACAGAACAATCACATGTAAAAATTGGTCTCATTACCTGGGAGTAATATAACTCACCACTTCATGAAGCGCACTCTCCACACATTTTTTCCTTCGTATAAGCATGTTGAGCACTACTTATACTGTTGGTGCCAATAGATGATCTTAGATATAGATCTATCAGTCTTTCAAAAGAAAAGACGATAGACTGATAGGTCTATAATCCTTAGGTTTCGAGTGACATGTCTTACCAGCCTTAGGAATGAAGATGACTCTTACCTCTCTTCACCCTCTTGGTATGTGTCTATGTAACAGACACCCAGTACAAATATCCGCTAGTAGTAGACGAACCGCTACCGGTGCATTTTGTAACATAGCCGGAAAAATACCATCAGAGCCAGATGATTTATAAGGTTCGAATATATTAACCGCCCACGTTACTTTCTCAACCCAGATTAGGTCTCTCACTAGCGTGTCATCTATCCCAATTGCGGATTCTGTAAAGAAATACTTTTCTCCACCTGGTCCTTCCATCAATGGCTCCATGCAACCTGGAAAATGCACATTAAGTGACTGGATACTACCCGGAACACTAGGATCCTTCGACAGTATCTTCCTGAATCGAAATAGTTTATTGACAGAGTCAATGGTCTCGCTGAACCTAATCCACGAAGACCTTTTAGCTCGTCTAATGTCCTTTTTGTACTTATTAAAACTCACCCTGGAGGTGCTCCAATCTTTAGTTTTACCAGTTCAATGGGCCCTGTTATACAGCCTGCTGACTGTGGTCAACGTGATATCAACTATCCTTCGTTCTGAACGTAGGAGTTATTACATGAATAAAACACAAATAAAGATATATTTACAAAAGCATATTTAATTTCTTAAAAACCAAAAGAAGAGGAGTGTTATTGACGTCTTTAATATAGGATGTTTCATATACAGTTGCATTTAACTTTTACATTTCTTTCGCTGCTAAACCATTTATAGCTTGATTGAAAGCTTTTACCTTGTTCTTTCCTACGATGTATAATTCTCGCTGAATGAAGCTTAGGAAAGTAACTCAAAATTGACTGATTTAGGAAATATTAATTTTTCAAAGATTTATATTCCATGTTGTGGGGGGCCATTTAGGACAGACCTGGATGGGGTTGTGATACATCGTATGTAAGACTTAAGGAAGTATATCTTAAAACTATATAGGGTATAGCCTATATACGAGGGGTGAAATATAATATCAATTCCAAGTTGTGGGAGAGCCATTTAAGACTGTCCTGAATTGGATTTGGATACATCGAGAGAAAGACCTGAGGGAGTAGATCTCAAAACTATATAGAGTGTATATTTTGCTTATAACTAGATCGGATAAAAATACTGATTTTTGTGGCCATTGACGCCTATTGTATGTAATCTTGTCGAATATTTTTATATGTAATTTGAGCGAGTAAAAAAAGTGCAACTCTAAACAAATCAGAAATCGTTATTGGCAGAGGGAAACTAAAATATTGTTAAATATCATGATTTTCTATTCTTACATATAGATTAAAAAACATGAAATCTACAGATAATATATCTTTCTATTCAATTTCGATATTTTTCTAAACTTTTTTCGGAATTATTATTAATTTTTTTTAATTAATTTGAAATCTCAATACAAAATCGATCAAATATTTATGATAGTTTGGCATAACTTAATACTTCATAATTGTATAAGAGCTTTCGACTGAAATAACGCCACCAGTTTCATATCATATAGCCTGGAGTAGCATTTTTCATGCTTGCAATTGCATATTCCAAGTTTTGGGAGGAAATTTAGGACAGACATGAATGGGGTTGTGATATGTTGTATGAAAGCGCCAAGGGGGTCTCAAGGGTAGATCTCAAAACTATATAGGATATGCCCAGTTGTTTCTCAGGAGAAATATTACGAGGGGTGAAATATATCAATAATCTTCAAGGATTTATATTCCAAGTTGTTGTGATACATCGGATGAAAGCTCTAGAGGAGTAGATCCTAAAACTTTATAGCGTTTACCCAGTTGTTGATCAGAAGATATACTACGGGGGTGGAATATAATATATTAATTTTTCAAGGATATATATTCCAAGTTGTAGGAGGGTTATTTTGCTAAAAGTTTCCTCGTAGTATATTCTTTGGGAAACAAGGGAATATTGTCTAAACAATTTTGGATTCTACTAAATCAGAACTTTAATCTTTAACCCCATTCAATTATGTCCTCTCTCTCTCTCTCTATATATATATATATATATATATATATATATATATATATATATATATTTGACATAACTCCGCCATTTATGAATCGATCGTTCATGTCCTATATATGTCCTATGAGGAGCAGAGATAACAGTAATATCAGGCTCCTTATTGAATCGGTAATTGTCCCTATCCAATCTTAATAGGTCCGATTCCAAGTCCGAGTCCAGATTTATCCCCGTAGTGCCGTCCTTGTCTGCCCCTCTTGTTTATTTAAGTCGTCGTTCTTACTGTATTCTAATCTTGGCCCTATCGTCCTCTCTTTTGACATCATTGTCAACCCTCAATTTTAACCTAATGTTTTTAAAATTTGTTTAATTTTGTTCCCACGAGTAAGTCGCGCACAGTGACGGCGTACGCGGACTGACCCTTGTCATTAGCATCAGAGTGGAGCTATTTAGGATTAGTTTCAGCACTAAATAATCATCCAGATAGTCGGCACTGCTACCTACTACCTCGATCTTAAAAGTGCTTGTTTATTTTGGTCCGCGATAAACTGAAAGAAGCAGAGACGGAAGTCGGCTAGGGAAGAAGACTCTCGACACCGGACATGAATATATCCAGTGCCTCACGTCCAGTCCCCTCTATCTGCCACCTGGGGATGGGAGTAAAGACTCCACACGGAAAAAAATAATATGTACAATTATGAATATAAAAATGACAAGAAATGAAAAAATATAAAATTTAAATTAAATTGAAATAAAAAAATTTTTTAATTTTATAAAAAAACGTGTAAATTTTGTAGTGCAACTTACAAATTGGGTAAATATCGTTTTTTGCTAACAGTCAACGTCAACACTCAGCGGGAGCAACAAAACGAAACTATTTTAATTTTTTGATAAAGAAAAAGCTTACGATACAAAATTTATTTCCACCTTTATTGGTTTAGAGTACCAAAATACAGTTTTTTACCATAAATGTTAAAATTTCAAAAAACGTCAGTTTTTTCTATAATTTTATTGAAAAATCGAAAAGTATGAGTATTATCAATTCCATGTTTCTAATTTCAATATTAAAGAAAATTCAAACAATATCCTTATAAAAAAGAAAAAGTACCATATATGTCCCCTTTGTTTTATTCTCACTTACTCAGAGCCATATATTTTATTTTATGTTTCTAGGTTAATTATTAAAAAATTAAAAAGTACTATTAGAAGAAAATCCAAAACGTTCCTTCATATATGTTCGCAGAAGTTTAACCTCATTTTTATAAGTTCATAGTACACAAAAATGGAAAGACCCATTAAAGTTTCCAAAAAAGCCAATAAGTCCCGCTCCTAATCATTACAAAAAATTCAAATGTATGGTAAATTTGAAAAAAAAAGAACAAAAAAGTACCACAAAGTTTCCTCTTGTTGAAAATAACTCATTTAGAATTGCTTATGTTTAATTTCAAACTTCTTTGTTCAGTATAATACTATTCGAAAAACAAAAAAGTACCACAAAGTTACCCTTTTAAATTATTATCCATGTATCTTTAATTTAATGTTTGTAGGTTTAATATTATAAAAATTTGGAAAAATACCATTAGGAGAACGAAAAAGTACCGAAACTTTCCTTCTTATTTGTTCTTATTCAATCAGGGCTGCGTAAGTTTTAATTTCATGTTTCCTGCTTTTTTGGATTCTAACTCAAAAATATAAAAAATGTACCATTAGTCTTTCTTCTTTGGTATTAAGAATATTTGCTTTGTATGGGGGGTGCTATTTCCCCTGGTCCTACCTGTCACATTTTTATCTTAAATTAAATTTAAAAAAGGACGTTTTTTTTTTAGGAACTTAAAGCAAATGTATAGAATTTCTTTTTTAGTGACCATAATTTAACAAAATGTATTTAAATGCCCAAAAATACTCCACAAAAAGTATACCAACCAACTAATAAAAAAAAAACTACTTTTGAAAAATGCAAAAAAATATTTTGTTCCACCTTGTAGTATAATATTTCTTGTTTTGCATTCTTATTAATTAGTGCCTTCACTTAAGAATTAGAAATGTGAATAAAGGTTAAAAAAATAGACAATTTCGTATAGTATGACAAAGTAATGATTTGCAGTAATAGATAGTGGTACATTTCTTTCTATTTTAACCGCTAAAATGTTATGTTTGCATAACGAAATAAAGTGTCGCTATTTTTAATCACAGGCAAAAAACAACAATTTCTCTTATTTTTATGTATACAAAATGTAGAAGCGAAAAACTCCAGCTTTTGTTATTTCTTTATGATTTGAGAGTAATGAGATAATTCACAAATATATATAAAAGTATGTATATTTGAGAGTAATGAGATAATTCACAAATATATATAAAAGTATGTATATTTGGTAAAATTTTTAAGGATTTGAAAATATTGATTTCGAGTGTCCTTATTATTTTTACGTAACTGTATATAATTGTTTGGATGATATGCAAAATACCGAAATTTTTAAAATATGAATGTGTTAAAAATTGGCACGGGCTTGAAACTATATGAAAAGAAAGCGTAAAAAGGTCAAAAAATGTTTGGAACATGAGGCATTAAGAATTTTTATAAACAGAGATGCTGAACAAATTTGAAGATTACTTATATCGGGGAATATGAATTCTGCCAAAAAAAGTGATTAAAATCAATACCTGCAATGTTTGGTTTGTATGCAGATCTTGAGAAAAATGGCCATCAGATAAAATTTAATAAAGCTTGTAAAAACCCTATAAATTCTGGACCATGGAAAACGGGAAACGAATTTAGTCGCCATAAGAGACAAATGTAACAAGAATTTTGTCTGATAACTTATTTCGGCCACCCAGTATAAACTGTGAAACAAAAGGATGGCTCTCTAATGGATTAGGAATATTTCTCATACTTTGGAGTTGGCCCGATGGTACTAATAAATAGCATTATGAGCCAGGAAAATTACCTTGAACTGTTGGTTAAAAATAAAAATGGGGAAATAATGCTAAAAACACTGCATTACAGGATTATAATGATCCCAAATTCAAGTCCTAACTTGTTCGAACTTGTCCAAAACCCGTTTAGAATCTAGAGATACAAGTTATAGAGGTATCCGTAAAAAGCCCATTTAAAAGATTGGGAAACAGAATGTACAAAGAAACAATGGGATGAAATTACTCGTAGTCATTGTGAAATTTTTTTGGAGATTATGATACGCCATATTATGAATTTAATTCGCGAAGGACATTACCTGTCATTAAAAATATTTTTTAATTTTTTCTTGGATAGATCAAAACTGAACACTTTTATTTCTATGTCTAGAAATAGTTTATAGTTTACCGTGACTTAGGGTTTGATTTTATAAAACGAAACGAAAATTCGTTTCTACAATTTACAAAACCCAAATTTGTAGTAATAAAAATAAATCCAAAATTTTAAAATCTCTGGATATTCAATAATAACTTTGATCCCGTACTCTAAATTTGGAGCACGCGGGATCCCAATGTAACCGAAAAGCGTTCCCGTACTTGAAAATTGAGCAAATGAGAGCTATTATGAGAGAATAATGTTCTTTTTGCATGAAGCAGCCCAGAATATTTCTTCGGGTAGATTATGTAAATTGTCAAATAATTAAAAAATAAAAATATACAATAAGAAATTTGAAAGAAAATTAATAAAAAAATTTTCATTTAAAAAAATTAAAAAATTCAAATATGCTGAAAAATAAAATTACATTCACATATGATTTTTTAAAACAGTATGATGTTTTATTTCTGGGTAAACAATTTGGATTTTTGTGTTCTCATACTTTTGTATGTTGTTGAATTTTTGTGGGAGAAAAATTAGCTTTTTTTCATTTTACCGCACTTTACACAAAAAGGACGGAAACAAACATAATAACTTAATAATATGACATGTTTTCTTTC
The DNA here is from genome assembly GCA_932274085.1 of Protocalliphora azurea. Taxonomy (NCBI): domain Eukaryota; kingdom Metazoa; phylum Arthropoda; class Insecta; order Diptera; family Calliphoridae; genus Protocalliphora; species Protocalliphora azurea. The sequence continues at coordinate 48,363,777 of OW026523.1, forward strand.
AATTAATTTTAATTTAGATCCTTATATTATTTTACACAACAGTTATATCCGATTAAAATAATGTCTCATACCTCGTATACATACTTTTGCGTTGTAAAAATAACGAAACATATAAATCACAGTAAAATATCAAAAATATTTCGAAAATCCTAATTTTCTTCAATATGGTTTTATTCAAACAGTTGCAAATTACAACAACAATAAAATCACATGGAGCTTTTGATTCCATAGTTATTTATCTGTAATGTTTCTTTTTTAAGATTTGCCATAAATAAAAACATCGTGTTAATTTTTGCTAGAAAACCCTTTAAATAAATAAAATGAAAAGTGTAAAAAACTTCCCAATTTCGTTTAATTTTCTTTTGTTTGGCAATGTTTGCTCAAAAAAAGAAAGCATTGGGACATTAGCCCTAAATTCAAGGGGTGCCAAAAACTTTAGACGGACCCAGCACATGGACAAGCACAAAATTTCGGCTACTATCTGACGACGAAAAAGAAGCAGTTGTTTTAAAGAAAAAATTCCTCCTATAATTGTGGATTCTACACACATTTTTTCAACTGTGATTAGATTAATTGGCGACAAGTATACATATAAACTAATGACTATTGGTACAAAGATTTTTCCCGGCTCGATGTCTCTGTACAATGAAGCTTTGAGAATTCTTGAGGATAAAAATTCCAGTTTGATACGCGGTATTGATGGACTCAAAAAGTTCTAAATTGGTTTTAATTGGCCTTCGTCGAAGAATTTGTCAGCTCGTACAATATAAACCCTGTAAGTGTAAAGGAGCTGGAAACAAAGAGATCCTATGAGTTTCAACATGTTTCAAAAAGAGAGGTTATAAAAATTAGATATTTTTGTAATATTTCTGTGTATTGAAGAAAACCTTTGAAGAGCAACATAATGCCGCAAGTATGTATGGACATGGTGCTAAAAATTGTAATCGTATCGTAGTGTGTTCAGCCTGCACCGGAAATCACGATTATGCAGTTTATTCACTCGGCAAAGGTAATAGGGATGGTAGTATAATTTATAAGTGCTAAAACTGCATAAAAAAGAACATAAAGAACGTTAACCATATAGCTGGAAAGATGTCAGAATAAATACCAAAAGCTACAAGTTTTGGGTATGATACTTCAACATGCCATATAATTTAATTTGTATTCACAATGTACATGTTATGCACTGGAATGTCCAATCCATAAAAACTGTTGTCAGCAGCTGTTCAGCTGGAATATGTTTCACACAAAAGGAAAATCGATATTCTAATTTTAAATGAGAATTTTGAAACTGCACCACAAATTTCAACTCAAGAGGGTCGATCTACACATGGCGGAGGAGTTTTATTTGCAATTAAAGGTAATATTAAGCAAGGATGTGAAGATAAATATGTCCTATACAAATGTTAAATACGCTCCACACGCTGTTAATTGATTTGTTAAAATGAACAAAATTATTTTTCAATAAAAAGACTATATCAAAATTAAATTTTAAGTAAAAAAAATCAAAATATATTTATAAAACACATTAAAATATAAAATTGTGAAAAAAAATCAAATATATCACTCTATACATAAAATTTCTTTGAACAAAAATCGAAAATTTTAAGTGGCTCCAGTGGACATGAGGAGCAGACATGAATCGGGTAAGCGGAAGAGAGGAAGTAGCCTAGGACTAGTAGATTCCAGAAATGTATGTTCTATGTCCAGATTCCATCTGGTATCAAAAATATATAATTTTGAAAAATGTGTTTTTTTCACTATGATCATATGGAAAAATGTGGAATTTTCAAGTGGCTCCAGTGGACATAAAGAGCAGACATGAATCAGGTAAGCGTAAGAGTAGCCTAGGACTAGTAGATTCCAGAAATGTATGTTCTGTGTCCAGATTCCATCTGGCATCAGAGATGTATAATTTTGAAAAATGTTTTTTTTTTCACTATAATCATATGGAAAAATGTGGAATTTTCAAGTGGCTCCAGTGGACATAAAGAGCAGACATGAATCTGGTAAGGGGAGGAGTGGAAGTAGCCTAGGATTAGTAGATTCCAGAAATGTATATTCTATGTCCAGATTCCATCTGGGATCAGAGATATATAATTTTTTTTTTTTTGAAAAATTCGAAATTATGTGTTGATAAGTGGCGATAAAATTGTATACAATACTTTTATAATATATATATATATATATATATATATATATATATATATATATATATATATATATATATATATACATATATACATTTTATATTTTATATTTTACTTCATTATGCCTTTTTAGTTTTTGGAATACAAAAAAAAAAAAATATGAATCTATGTAAATTTGAGGGAATATTGAATAGATTTTAATAATTTAAGGTGCGTTTTTATTTAATTGTTATTCTCAAAAGCACTCCAAACAAATAAATTCATTCCAATGAAATTAATAAAAATGCATGTAGATTTTGATATTTTGAATATCAATTTTACATAATAGATCTAATTATAATCCTTAATAACAAAAACTTACTGATGCAAAAATTTGGAACCAATCTGATAAAGGGAACCGTACCAAAATCTATATTTTTTTAGGAAAATAAAATAAACACAATTTTTTTTTTTTTTTTTATTTGATTGCGGTAATAATAGCTTTGCTCCATTACTTTTCCTTACTTGTAAAAAGTAAGAAATTGTAGGAAAAACAACAAAATTTGAAATGCCATGAAAATTTTTGAGATTTTTCAAAAAAAATACGTTTTGGTGATAATTGGTGCACTAAAGATCTTGTAGCTACCTAAATTTTAAGTCAATTTTGAACTTACTTGAAAGAAGAAAGCAAAAGGACGTAGTTTTAAACTTTAAATCTTTTATATTTACCACAAATAAGAAATAACTTATTAATTTTTTTTAATTAAATTTGCTTTTCTGTTTCAAAATAACACTAAAGATATCAAGTTTCAAATGCTATTTCATTTACAATAAAATGAGACGTTAATCTTTCAAATCATTTAAATACTCAATTATTTAAGAATTTTAAAACTTTATCAAATTATTTTTAACATATTTTTAGCGAATCACTTTATGCTTATTCACAGAAAAAAATCATATATTTGATTTTTTTTTTTTTTTCATGAATATTTTGAATCGAACATGATTTTTTTTCCAAACTTTTTTCATAAAAAATAAAATCTTGTTCATATATATTATTAAATTGTTCATAATGAAAATTTTTGTAATTTTGCAAAAATTTTGTTAAATCTTTGGTTTAGTTTTATTAGATTTGATTGCAAATGGGAAATGAAAATAGTTATACATGAAACGCCTTAAAGTGGAAAAATTCCAAGGAAAATCTGTAAAAAAATAATGTTTAGAAATTTGCATACTTTGCTCTCATTCTGCAGTACATTTTGATAAAAAAAAAAAAAAAAACGCTTCTCTTCTGCTCCTATAATGTAAGCTAAAAATCATTAAAACCAAAAATTTTCCGAAAAAAATTCAAAAATATTTTTTTACAAATCGAAAATATAAATGAAAATTTAAACAATTTATTTTAAGTCTTCTTGACTTTTGATTTACTTTCAAAAAATTTAAAAAAGTGTTAATATTTAAGACATTATACTTAAATATTATGAACTAAAATCAATGAATATAAATTTTTATATTTAAGCACAAGCTTTTTTTGTGTTTGAAACATACTTGAGGCAAAAATAAAAACGTATAAATTCTATATAAAATCGAATAAGTTACAAAATGTGTGTCCCATTTAAAAGAAAATAAATCTTGTTATGCTTACAAAAAAAGTCTTTGAAAAATATTACACCGTTGCATATGTCTGCTGGAGCCACATGAATATTCCACATTTTTTCATATGATCATAGTGAAAAAACACTTTCAAAATTATATATCTCTGATCCCAGATGGAATCTGGATATAGAACATACATTTCTGGAATATACTAGTCCTAGGCTATTTCCACTCTTCTGCTTACCCGATTAATGTCTGCTCCTTATGTCCACTGGAGCCACTTGAAAATTCCACATTTTTCCATATGATCATAGTGAAAAAACACATTTTTCAAAATTATATGTCTCTGATCTCAGATGGAATCTGGACATAGAACATACATTTCTGGAATCTACTAGTCTTAGGATACTTCCACTCTTCCGCTTTCCCGATTCATGTCTGCTCCTTATGTCCACTGGAGCCACTTGAAAATTCTACATTTTTCCATATGATCATAATGAAAAAACACATTTTTCTAAATTATATATCTCTGATCCTAGATGGAATCTGGACATAGAACATAAATTTCTGTAATTTAGTAGTCCTAGGCTACTTCCTCTCTTCCGCTTACCCGGTTCATGTCTCCTCCTTATGTCCACTGGAGCCACTTGAAAATTACATATTTTTCCATATGATCGTAGTGAAAAAACACGTTTTTCAAAATTATATATCATAGAACATACATTTCTGGAATCTACTAGTCCTAGGCTACTTCCTCTCTTCCGCTTACCCGATTCATGTCTGCTCCTTATGTCCACTGGAGCCACTTAAAATTTTCGATTTTTGTTCAAAGAAATTTTATGTATAGATAGTGATATATTTGAGTTTTTTTAATGTGTTTTATAAATATATGTTGATTATTTATTTAAAATTTAATTTTCATATAGTTTTTTTATTAAAAAATAATTTTGTTTATTTTAAAAAATCAGTTGACAGCGTGTGGAGCGTATATAATATTTGTGTAGGACGCATTTAACTGACGTATTTATCTTCACACCCTTATATTAAGCATATGTTGTTACCGAAGATCAAAACGAGTACTGCAGACATCATTTCAATACAAGTTAGGATTAATAGAAGACCAGTTATATTTACTTCAGATTATAATCCACTCCCAATTTTAAGGTTGATTTGTATAAACTATTCTCTTCGGTGAACTGGGTGGAAAATGAAATTAGGAGTCAGAACATTGATCAACCTGTTTTTAATTCATTTTGTTTTCATAATAATATAAAGCATTGGTGGCCAAAATAACAATATTACATAACAAAAATATTAATACCTGAGAAATATTAATATATTTATATTATAAATAATTAATTAAGAATAAATTAAAATTAATAAATTAGTTCATTGGCTCTCCAGCCATAAAAAAACAGTTAATAAACAATAATAAATAGTCCTATTCAGTAGCAACTTAATTCTGGAATCAAGACATTCAAAGCGAAAAAGTAATGGAATATTCACTTCATCAACCCAAATCTCTTACTAGCCTTACTATCATTAAAAGAAGCTTAAAAAAACGTAAAACATAAGTATAAAAATAGCAAAGCAAGTAGACGATTTTGAGAAAATGTAAAATAAATTACAATTGACTAGTAAATAATTGTAGGAGTTTTAATCTAGAAACATTATTGGAGTGTAAAAATCGGTCGTAAAAAATCGAGAAATCACTGATGTTAGCAAAATGTTAATAGTCAGAGAATTAAATACAACGTAAATTTCAAAGATTTAGGGATTTATACTATAAAAATCTATTCAAATGTATTTTGAAGCTATTAAATAAATTTAATTTTTTTTTTTTCACCGTAATAAAGACCGAAATCAATTATTATGCATTTTGAATATATATATGAATCCTGTTCAAAATTTATCTCAAATTTGCCTTCGAACTCTAAAAAATTTAGGAAAGTAACCAAAGTCTTAAAAACAGAAATAAGTCATTTATTGATCTTCATGTAAATGGTAAAGTTTTAAAAACTGGCACTGAAAAGTCTAATTCAATAGCAGACGTATTTGGTAATTAACACACCATTGCTTTAAATAATTATTCACCTATGGACACATCTGTCTCTTGTCGATACAATTCTTGACAGATCTAACGTGGAGCTTACCAATTTAGTTGAAGTTAAATCGTTTGTACTTTTATTGACAAATAATAAAGCCCCTGGTTTAGATGGCATTAATAGCAATATCCTTAAAAATATGCCCGATTGCTTTTTTGAAACTTTAAGTAAACTTTTGTTTAATAAATGGATATTTTCTAACGATTTTTAAGAAGGCAAAAGTTGTCCCAATTCCAAAGCCAGAAAAGGAATCTAAATTATCATCTAGCTATATGCCAATCTGCATCATAACGCTACTGAATAAAGTGTTTGAGAAAATTATAAATCAGAGTATTTTAGACTTTTCTAATCAAAATAGTTTTTAAATAACACCTTCAATTATCTCAAGTATCTGCAAAAGATAATTTTGAAAGAATATTATTTTATTTAGTTTAAACAGAATTTTTAAGATTTTATGAGAAAAACGTTTTTATAAAAAAGGACCTGTCACAATTGTGCGTTTTGGGCATATCTTAATAACGCATGGTCTATTCTTATCATTGAGAAGCATTTTTTTTTCTCTAATGAAAAACGATTTTAATATTCTTAAATAGAGAAATGGTGAACAAATAATTGTATTTCGATTAAACTTATGAAATATTTTAAAACATATTGTTATTTACATTAATATGTTAATGAAATTTAAGTTTTATTAATGTGAAACTCTATGAAGTTTTTTTTATTTTGAAAGATGCAAATGAGATTTACATTTGAAACATCCGGTTCTAATTCGGACTTATTTATATACTCAATCATAACCACTCCAATTTCCGTTAAAAAGCGTTTAATAAACGTAATTAGAATTTTGTTTTTTTTTTTTTTTTTTTTTTTTTTTGTATTAAAGAACAACACTTTATAAAAAGCCTAAATTGATTTGAAATAAATAATCCAACTAATATTAAAATATTGCACTTCTTGTTCAAGTCTTCAAAATGAGGTGTGTCTTCTTTTCCTATTTCATTATTTTTCTTCTATAATTCTCACTATTTTCAGTTACTCTTTATTTTATCAAAAAAAAAAAAAAAAAAAAGTACCAGTTTAATAAATATTTTCAGTAAATTGTTTAAAATTAAAACAACAATTAAAAAAATAAAATTTTTTAAAATGTAAGCTTACAATCGTGTATACTGGGTCTCAAATGGTTAAATCAACGCTCATTTGTTGTATCTATAGATAACATGCTATATAATGACAGACAAATACCTGTGGGTCTGCCGCAAGGGTGTGTATTTTTATTTATTTATTAGTATTTTAAATACTTTCTTACCACTATAATACATTAAGTTTTTTATCCAATTTTACATTTTTAAATGCTAACAGTGATAAACACTATCTTTTATATGAATTACACAATTTCTTTTAAAAGCATTAATATTTGTTTCATTTTTAACATAATTTGGGAGTTGGTTAAATAATTACAGTCCTTTGTACAACAAACATCTCTTCATTTTGTTAGTTGCTACTCTATTTATTCGGAAATCATTTCCATTCTTCAAGTTATATGGCTGGTCATCTTCATTTTGAAGATAAGGATACATGTGTTAAGCTGGAGCCGTTGTCTGACATTTATCCATTTCAATGTATCAAGCATATATTGTATCGAAGTATATCTACAACATTTTAAAATCGATCGCATAGCTTTATTTTGTAGTTTTTGTAATGTTTCTATTTGTATATTTGTGCAGCAAGTCTATAGAACGGTTGACTCGAATTCAAAATTTGGTTTAATTATTATATTATATATATTGATTGTTGATATTTTGTCTCCTCTACTCCTTCTAAAAAAGCCTATCTTTTTTTTCTATTTTTTACATATGCATATAATCATTAAAATTCATGTTTTTGTCAACTATAAACCCTAAATAATTTATTTTGTCTACATTTTTTACGATTTTGTTATTCATTTTAAATTCTGTATTGTTATTGATATTTATTTCCGTAATTTTTGTCTTATTTTCGTTCAGTTTTAGTTTATTCATTTTTGACCAATTATTTATATTTCGCATATCGTATACTAAGTTTTCCGCTATATTAAATATTAAGGTATCGTCCGAATAGTACTTCTTATTCAATATATGTTTCTGATATTACAGTTCGTAGGAATCAAGAAGTAGCTTTTTACGCAAACAATAGTGCTTTCATTTGCTGCGGTAAATTGTCTAACTAAATAATCAAAAAAAAAAAAATGAAAGATAATTTAAAGTTTACCCACAAATAAACTTTGATAAAAGGTAGATTTAAGTTAATGTTATTAAAACACAAGCTATTATATTTCCATATAATAGGTCGGAGAAACGTATTCCTACAATTAAATACCTCACGCTAAAGGTTTTTTTTTTACAACTTTTCCATAATACTGTGACATTAGTAGTTTATTTAAAAATAAAATAAAAACAATTGCTAATCAGTTGCTTTATGCCAGCATGTATTAATCAAAACAATTTCCCACCAACAAGATGAATTTTGAAACACTTGTTAAAAATTCTGATGTACATATATTTTTAATTATTGTTAAGTATTTATAAGCAATAAATAATTAATGATTCATTCAGTACTTTAACATGCATACATACATACATAGTATGTGTATGTATGCATATAAAAAAATACCTTCACTTAGTCAACTTAAAGAGTTCATTTTTTTTTTTTTTTTTTTTTTTTTTTTCAAAATATGTCGTTTTCTTCCGTCATTACGTTTGTTGTAGTTAAAAACAAATGTAGCAGACGTAATGTGCATATGGTGCGTTATTGGTTCATTGCTCTAATTAAAGGTTAAATTACAATTTTCACTTTTTTATTATTGTGTTGCTGTTCTTGCACATGGATGTGGATACATAGCATAGAGTGTGTGTACTTTTAAAACATGAATTCACAACGAATGCTATGTACATCATAGTCTCTTTCCAGCGATGTGCAGCACAATCAACGACATTTTTAAACTGATTCTTTTTTTTTTTTGGCATCATTCAAGTGTTTAATGAAATCTTAAATTTCTTAGTATTTAGCTAGAAAGAAGAGAAGAAAAGCAAAACTTAAATTAAACAAACCCCCCCCTTTAACAAATTATAGTTTAACGTTATATAAATGTAGTGGTAATTCAACCTGAATATGAGTTAAATAAACTTTTTCTTTTAATTTCTCCGAAACCATATGACGATATTATTTTATTTTTTTAAGTTAATTTACGAAAAAAAAGGGTTCATTTGCATGAACACAGATTGTTGCCATAATGGAAAATATTATATAAGGGTAAAAAGTGTGTTTATATAAATCATAAGATATTACAAGTTTTTCATTTTATGCCATTTAAATGTTTAAACTTTGAGAGTTCAAAACTATCACATATTTTATGTGATTCGCTTTTACTGGATATTGTAGAATCTATTTGGCAACGTTTCTTTAATGAGAGGAAAACACAATTGGTGTAAAGATGCATTTTATGTGCCATTATTATTTGCAAATTTTTTAGTCACATTAATCTATTTTCGGTAAATCGTATTAATTGGTTTTAGCTTTTTCAATTTTTTATTTTGTAAATACGTAGTTAAATATTTCAATTTTCTTTTGTTTTAATTCAATCCAACATTTCTTCCTTCACTTTGAGTTAACTTCGTTATGGGTTTGTTGAACTCGCTCTCTTTTTATGAAAGGTTACTGTGTTAAATTATTTTTATTAACTGCAAAATTAAATGATTTTTCAGTATTTCTTTTTTTTTTTAATTCTATGATTCATATTTAAATAAAGTTTATTAAAAAGGAAACATTTTTATGACTATACATTTCAATATTCATACATATATTTAAAGATTTTATTAAATTAATATGTATTTTATGTTAACTATTTTAGGAAACTTACCCATCTTCACCTCCAGTATGGTTTGCAGAGAGCGAAGAAACAAGCGTAACAAATGCTGTTCAAATACTAAGCAATACAAATGGACGTGATAATCATGTTATAAATCAGGTCAGTTGCTTTACTGTGCCCTCATTTATTCATTTTGTTTTTGTTTTAACATTTTACTTTTATTCTGTTTTTTCCACTTTTTTTTATTGTTTAACCCAATTTTATGATGTGATATGACATGTGTAATTGTGGTATTGAATTTTATTTACTATAATGTTTATTTTTTTATCATTATTTCTCTTTATTATGTTGATGGGATGTGATTTGATGACTTGGTGGATATAGGTGGGCATACTATTACGTGAACTGTGCCGCCTACACAATGTTCCACTGCCGCCCGATATTGATAACCTGACAATACCGTTTCAATTGCCACCACCCAATAGTGCATCATCATTAAATCAACAGCCTGCAGCTCAGCATCAAATCGATGACATTGAGTCAGATCAAGATGACATCGAAGATCCAATTGGTGATAGTGAACAAGAAAGTGAAGCCGATGAGGATCTGCCATTGGAAATGGATGATGGACGTAGTACGAATAAGGTGATTGATGTTAACATTCATTTGTTTCATAAATTTCCATGTTTGTTGGTTTGATTTTTACCGTTGCAGAAGGACGAAATGGAAGTTGAACATTTAGCCACATTAGAAAGACTGCGACAAAGTCAAAGACAAGACTACTTAAAGGTAATATTGGTTGTTTTTCTTTTGATTTTAAATTAAAATAAAGGATTTGTTTTCATTTGTTATAAGTTTAGAAAATAAATTAATCTAGCAGATGTACATATATAAGTTCAAAAAATGTCCGTAATCGTTAAGAAACCATTGAAAGTTAGGTCCATTAAGATTTCTTGAATCATTCTTGTTTCAAATGTTGTTCTCAAAGGAGTTTGGTAAACAAAAGTCTGGTCTATTTCAAGGATTAATCCGATATCGAAGTTTGTTTATTCCTCTGTATGAGTGAAGACAGTACAAATTTATTTGGCAAAACCAGAGCTGTCGCGAAAACTTAATTTTCACGATAACAACCCAAAATTTTATGTAATTTTTAAAATTATAATTGTTTTTTTTTTTTTAATAACAGCTGGATCACGTAGTTCACATAGCGCTGTTCTCGGCTTATCATTTTCCAATGCCGATTGTATGCATATGTTTATCGAAGTTATCCACTTTAATTTTGTTTTCTTCATGACCACTACCGTATAAATCCTCCGATTCCGTACCTGATAGTTGCTTGATTGCTTCTCATTACTTTCCACATGAAATTCTTCTTGAATCCAGTTGTTTATGTCAGCATTCGTGAAAAGATGTTCCGTACCAATTTGAGCTACTAGTGTACCAATAGTTGAAAGATCTTCGTTTTCTTCCTGAATTATATTTTGTAAAATATTTGCGGGCATGTTATCCTCTTCACTCCATTCAGTACCGAATTCGATTAAGGTGTTCCAGGATTTTCAGATATTGGACACTCTTATCTTATCCCAGGACGCAGTAGATACTAAACTTAATTTTTGAGATTGATCTAACGGTTGAATAAGCGCAGTGCAATTGGGTGGTCGATTCATTGCTATAATTAAACCGTCATCACTTTTTAGTTCCTCAACTGAGTGACACGTCGCTTTATCTAAAAAGCAAAACTACTTTTTGCGGCAGACCTTTTGAAGCCAAAAATTCTCGCATCTAAAAAATTTTTACTTATGAACAATTTACATTTATTAATTGGTGAAAATTAACTTACGTGGGGAACAAATTCGTGATGAAACCAGTCCTTGAATATAAATGATGTCACCCAGGCGTTATTACTGGAGTTGTATATTATTGAAAAAGCATTTAAAGTCGCGTGGGTTTTTCGATTTGCCAATAACCAACAATTTCAGTTTATCTCTGCCATTCGCATTTAAACAGGGCAAAAAAGTTATTCGCTCTTTACATATTTTTCTTCGCGGAGACGTTTTCTCATTACATGTGACAAGAGTGTGATTTGGAGGCATCCTATAATATAAACCGAATTCGTCGGCATTGTAGATTTGGTGGAGAATCAACCCATGCCCATCAACGTAATCCTTAAACTTTTCACAATTTCTTCAACCATCCTACACTGGCATTGAAACCTGAATTGGTTTGATACATTTTGGAATACAAATGACTAGCTTTTGATCGTAAAATCGCTGTTGATATTGTAACATTTTTTCCCTTTGTTTTACAAAACACTTATAAAGCATTTTTTCCATTCTTGGGTACTCGGCTTTCTTTAAGGTGCAATGTTTGCCAGGGCCACTTTCTGTTGTACATACGAACTTTTTTTAATGAATTTTCTTGCTTTATAATGCGGTAAACCGAAGTTGCATAAGTAACTTGTAATTCACGCAAATTGAATTTATGGAATCTCCACTTTTAAATATTTTTAAAATCTCTAATTTTTGTGAAATCGTTGGCTTTAAAATATGTTGAACTTTTCTCTTATTAAGAGATGTATTTACATAACAAATGACACGAATAAACCAACAAAATTGAAGATAAAAATTATCCAAAAAGATTCACCTTTTTGGTTATAGACATTGTAAACAAATTTAAAAAAACAGATAGAACCCGTTTTTCGTAAACTGTCGCGATTATAGAATCTGCAAAAATACCCATATTGAGGTCACATTGCGCGCCAGTTTGGACAGACCTGAATGGGGTTGTGATATATCACGTGAAAACTCTAGAGGGGTAGAACTCGAAACTGCACAGGGTATTTTGCGCAAAGTTCCGACCCTCGTAGTATCTTCCCTAGGAAAAAAGTGAATATTGTCTAAATAGTTTTGGGTTCTACTCCACCAGACCTTTAATCTGATGTACCATAACCCCATTGAGGTATGGCCAAAATCAAAATATGGACCCCTGTTTCTTTGACTTACGTGAATTTTGCCAAACTTCAGCACCTCGTAGTATGTCTCCTGAGAAATAACTAGATATACCCTGTAACTTGTAATTCTACTCCTCTAGAGCTTTCACGTGATCTATTACAACCCCATTCAGGTCTGTCCGAACTGGCCCACAATGTGGCCTGAATATGGATATTTTTGTTACAACACAATTTTATTCTGGAGACATATTTTTTTTATATTTTATGCTTAAAATTTTAAATAGTTATGTTATATTTAATAAAACGTTAAAATTTATTTTTATAAATGTTTTTTTTTCGCAAGCAAAGTCAAATTAAATAAACTCAACTTACTTTACAGTGTTTGGAATATAGTTAACAGACTTGTGGAACGTATTTAATTAACGAATTTATCTTCACACCCTTCAATTTGTAAATGCATGAACTTCCTGTCCATATATATTAACAATACTAAATTTGATCCATTCCGTTATCATATTGGCTAACTTTGTTGTTTAGCTTAGACTGCAAGACATTGCTTAGCTCATCGTTAAACTGTTTACATAGCTATCTAATCCTATGGTCCGATAACCTCTAGCAATGCTCAATTGTCTTGCGAAAGTCAAGACAGTTGATTTCTGTGCGAACTTTTGCACAAACATGTGTTTATAGCGTTGCCATTCCTTAAGAAAAAATTTTATAACAAGAAAAAGTACCAAATTTTGCAACTACAAACGAGGAAAAATCTAAAAAAGGTACACAAATCTTTTTAAATTAAAATGAATGTGACAGAAAAAAATATAAAAATTGTAGCGAAAAAAATTAATAAAATGGAAATAAGGCCGAATTTCATCAAATTAGAAGTATTTTAACCTAACCTAACCTAATTTGTTCTTTAATTGTTACAAGTTTTAGTTGCTAAAATTGGTGCTGACGTCAACTCTAACAAGAGTACGAATTTTCGCACTTTCGCAATACTAAAATTGGTGACGTACATATATTACTCTACTATTTATGAATAAATTTATCTCAGGTTACTACAACAACGAAAAAACCAGATTTGGCAACTGATTCAAAAAGGTGAAAAGATAAAGGTGGTATTTTGGATTATTTCACCAACGATATTTTCAGTTATTTTGGTAACTGTTTTTTAGTATTATCGGTATTTCGAATTATCTCGGTAATGGTGTTTTAGCGGTAAAGATAGCCAACCTTAAAAAAAACTAATTTTCACAAAAAAAATGTAAGCACAAACTCGATTTTCAAATAAACTAACTCTAATGTCAGGGACATTCAACACAGCTGAATTAAGCTCTTAAATGTTTTAAGTTTTATTTTACAATTTTCTTTTTGAATTGGACTTATTATTACATGTATCTTTCTTTTTCATCCAATAGGGTTCAGTTTCCGGTTCCGTTCAAGCAACCGATCGTCTAATGAAAGAACTGCGTGATATTTATCGATCTGATTCATTTAAGAGCAATATGTACTCCATAGAATTAGTTAATGACTCCATATATGAATGGAATATACGCCTTAAATCCGTTGATCCTGACAGTCCTCTACACAACGACTTGATTATGCTCAAGGAGAAAGAAGGCAAAGATAGTATTCTTTTAAATATTATTTTTAAAGAAACGTATCCATTTGAACCGCCATTTGTCCGTGTTGTCCATCCCATAATATCCGGTAAATCATCACGAATATAAATTAATTATGTGATAAAATATTTATGTTTGGATTTAAATTTTTAGGCGGCTATGTTTTAGTTGGTGGTGCAATATGCATGGAATTGTTAACCAAACAGGGTTGGAGTTCAGCCTATACAGTGGAAGCTGTTATTATGCAAATCGCTGCAACATTAGTTAAGGGCAAAGCTAGAATACAATTTGGCGCCACCAAGGTAAGTACAAAAAGCTAGAGCGAGCATTTGTATTTCTTTTAAGCATTGTTTACTATTATTGTTATTGTCCTATTTCTTTGAATATATAAATCTCATAACTCAGGTCTTATCGCAGGCTCAGTACAGTTTGGCGAGAGCGCAACAAAGTTTTAAATCCTTGGTTCAAATACATGAAAAGAATGGTTAGTTAAAGTGTTTTGAAATTATATTATTTTATAAATATTAATGTTTTTTCCACCAGGTTGGTTCACTCCTCCTAAAGAAGATGGCTAAGACGGCTTTTTTGTGGTGGTGGAAGTTAATCCAACAATTATGTGCTGCTTAGTTTTTACTTTATCATTTGTATGTGTGTGCTTTTTCTCCGATATATAGTTTTTCTAAACCATATCTATCCCTCGAACGGACTGAATGGCTGGCTGGCATCATATTTCATTGTAGTAGTTGTGATTTTGTGCATTTGCTTTTGTAAAATTTTAAACATGTGTATTTATTTTCTTTAATGATTTTATTTTTTCTTGTTTCAATGGTACTACTATTTCATTATAATTTATTCATACATAATATGTAAAATTTATATAACGTTACTCCTATTACTACCGCTAATTACTACCGCTACTACTATTAATTACTATTATAAAATGTATGTCATCGTTGTATTTGTCGTCGTTGTCATTGTCCCCTCCTGCCAGTCGTCTTTTATATATGCAACAGCAGCCGTAGCCGATGCAATACAAAAATCGTGTAGCATAATTATAATTATAATTAGCATCAAGAAAATATAAGGAACTTCCTTTTATACCAGACGAAACATAAAGAAAATTTAAAAATTCATAATGAAAAACATGAAAATGAAATATATACACATACAAACAAACAACAACCACTATATTATATTGCAAAGTAGTTTCGTAGTCTGTAATTTTGTCGTAAATATTTTAATCATAAACACATACATACTTATATATAATATTCGTTTATAATGTTTAAATCCTAATTATTATTATTACTATTATAAATTTAATTATCTTATTTTAATTTGTTTCAAAAATTTTCCAAAGTAAAATCCTTCCTGTTTCTCTCTCTCTCTTTGTCACACTCTATGTGTCTTACATTTCTTAAATATTTTCTGCTTATTATTATTATTTTTTTTTAATTTGAACAAAAAAAAAATAAGATTAAACTTATAAATATACATATTAAATAATGAATAAAGAAAAGAAAAATACTTAAATTATAGTGATTAATAATGAATATAAATATAAATAATTTAAATTAAAAAAAAAACAAATACTTGGATTTATAATATACATAAATAATTTTATTATAATTTAATACATTTTTCAAAAATAATATAATGATAATTTATCATCTTGGTAACAATATACCTATTATTTAAATACAATTCACTGAAAATATCTGAAATAATTTTTAAGTTTTACATCAAAATAAAAAAAAACAGAAAATATAAATTTAAAACAATGCATACGATTTAAGTTAATATATAAATAAATATCGTAAATAAACAAATACAAATAAAAAAGTAAATAAATAATTACTACATTACAAACAAAAACAAAAGCATAAATGAAAATATTTAAAAAATTAACACTTATGACAAATAAGACAAATTTACACAGATAATATTCAAGATAAACAACACACTACATTTTAACAGATTGTAATATTTATTATTATTATTTTAGAATTTCAATTCTTGCATCATGTACATTAGATCTTTAATAAATCATGTTTCAATTACTACATCCGCATATCAAGTTTCACGAAAATTAAATATTTGCTCTCGAGTCACACTCGCTCTAAGATTTTAAAATTAACTATGACTATATCAGCCGGAAGCTTTTCCTCTATATGTCCATTGTTTTCGAGATTTATTGCAATTTTAGCATCATTTCGATCGAATTTCTTCTCAAATCAAACACACAGGACATATGCCACTAAGTTCAATCAAAAACTTTGAACAGAAACCATTGAGCTTTAAACGAATGTAATTTAGTTTGAAAGCAAATACTGCAAAGTACAATATATAGCTCGAATATTTTCGTAATCGAATCACCTTTGGGTATGATTCAAATTAGGAAATAATCATTAGGTGTTATGAATTAACTTCCAGATTTCATAACTAATTTGGATTGCACAGGTTTACAAAATGAACATTAAATAATATATCAAAAAATGGGTTTCAAAAAATCATAAAATTTCGTAAATGTCAAGAATGCAAAATTTTATTCTTTAATCATAAAGATAAATTTATTGCAAATAAAACAAGATATATTTCATTCAAATCAATGCATAAGTTTCTATTTTATTAGAAAATAGGTGCAGATACTTTTTTACAAATTTACATAGAAATATTTAAAAAAATCACAAATAAATTTTATTTGTTTTTAATATTTCTCTTAGTACTTCATAATAATGTCATCCGAATTGACTGAGAAATCCCGTGCAGCAGAATCAATGTATACCAGTGTTAATTGAAATCTAAAGTCAGAATTATTTGAAAATAATGGAAAGTTAGTAGCTCTGACAAAATCTTTTAAATGGCTTTAGGTTTATTCAGTTACATATTATAAGCTCAGTCTTCAAACGATGTTTCACAACCTAATTCTCATTAATTATTCTAGATCAAAGAGCTTAATTCGTAATAGCCTCAAAAATGAGAGTTTAAATTTACAAACTATATTCTCGAAAACAATATACATATACATTGTTGGACAATATGAAATGATGCTGTCTACTACCAAAATTACTGTTTATATGGAATAGACGGTGCCAATTTAAAATGTATAATAAAAAATTCTAATGTACATGCATAAAATTTCACAAACAACAAAAACAATATACGACTTTTAGAATTGTTTGTTTGAAGAGTGTAATGATAAAAGAAATCAACGTGTTATTGCAACATCAATTACATTATTTTCATCTAAAAATATTAGATTTATTATAAATAACTAAAAACAAAAAACATACTTAAAATAAAGAAGTGAAAAGAAAATTAAGTTAAATCAAATGCAATGCATCTGAAAAGTTTTATTTAAGCTACATATATTCGGTCGTGCCGAACCCCTTCTAATATGTGTGTAGAAGAATTAAATCAGAAAAATAGTTTGAAAGCGAAAAACTCGTAAATTATGATAATACAAACTGACTTTAAGTAAACTTAACAATAACAAATATAACATGGAGATCCTCATGGCTACCCTACAGACGTCCTAACGTCCAGCCAATCCTACTTTAATGTTTCCAATATATATATATATATATATATATATGTATATATAGATAGATAGATAGAGAAGGTAGATGTGATACCAGATAGTACCACATCTCCACCCAGAGACCGATCCCGGTCCATTGTGAGTCCCTTCAACAGAATAGTTGTGAAATAAGAGTATAGAATATATAAAATTAAAAATACAGAGTACAGAAAAAGTAAAGTGAAAGATAAAAAGGGAATAGAAATGTAGCGAATCACAGAGGGGGACCAGCAATGCCACCAATCCCCCTAGGGTTAAACCCTTGATTCTCCCTCAAGCAGCCAATTCCCATGACGAAGCCTATGACGTCAACAAGATCTACGTCCCGAACGTCACCTAGCCCGTCGAGGAACTGTCTACCCAGCCACTTCATCCTACGATGCTGTAATCGCGGACAATGTGCTCAATAGACTCGGTCTCATCGATGTCCTCACACAGTCTGCAAAAATCAGAACTTAGCGTCCATTCTAGACCTCATCTTCCCTATCAGACAGTGACCCGTTATGGCCCCTATCATGACCCTCAATCTCTTCCTATTCATGCCCAGGAGAGTGGTAGTGTCTGCCTTGTCCAATACCGGCCATATCGCCCTCGACACCTTGCAGTCCTCCCTACTTTCCCAAGCCGAATTGGTTCTGACCAAGATCCAATCATTGATCTTCCCATAGAAGAAACTTAGTGGTGGTTTCACATATGTCTCTCTCTCCGAGACGTTCCCTGCCGCACCCTGCCTTGCCAGTTCATCAGCCAATTCGTTGCTTGAAATATTGCAATGGCCAGGCACCCAGCAGAGTCTCACCATGTAGTCCTCCATCAACTCTCTCAGTGTCTTCCTACAGGCAGCCACCAGCCTGGATCTCACCAAATGTGTCCCCAAGGCCTTTAGAGCCGCCTGACTGTCCACATAGAGAGTGACCTCGGTACCTCTCGCAATGTTTTGCCTGATCATCTCCGCGACCCTCAGGATGCCGAGAATCTCAGCCTGAAAAACACTGCACTCATCAGGGAGTCTAAAAGAGCCCTTCAAATTCGTGCCCATAATATAGACCCCCGCCCCGGTACCCTCGACCATCTTTGATCCGTCCGTGAACACTGCGCAACCCTCATATAGTCTCTCAGTGCCGGACCAGACCTCCCTATCAGGTATCACCACGACAGGACCTACTCCAAAGTCCGATTCAGTGGCCATGTAATCTGATGCCCCCGCAGAGCTCAGATTAACCTCACCGTAACTGATCTCGTAAATGACCTTGGAGTGACCTGCTCTTGATGAGCCTAATAGTCCCAATTCCCTAAGTCTCAGTAGACTCTTTGCTGCCATACCCCTCACAAACTCTTCAATAGGTAAGAGATGAAGTATGAAATCCAGAGCCGCTTGTGGTGTGCTTCTCATTGCACCTGTAATGCCAATCGAAGCACACCTTTGCGCCTTCGACAAAAGGCTCCTATTGCTCTTGCGTTCCAGTGCCTGCCACCAGACAGAACAACCATATGAAAGGATTGGTCTCACCACCGAAGTGTAAATCCAATATACAACTTTCGGTTTGAGTCCCCAACTCTTACCTATGGAGTTTCTACAGGTGTAGTAGGCATTGAGGCCACGCTTGAGTCTTTCCTGAACATTCCTCTTCCAGGTCAGTTTGCTATCAAGGAACACCCCCAGATATTTCGCTGAGTCTGAAAGCTTCAGTTCAGTCTCACATAGTACCGGTAGTCTGAATTTCTCTACCTTGTACCTCCTAGTAAACAGAACCAACTCTGTCTTTTCCGGGTTCATTCCCAACCCCTTATCAGCAGCCCACGAGGACAGCTCACCCAGCGCTGACTGCATGATCTCACTGATTGTGGGAAGAAACTTTCCCTTTACCAGTATGACCACATCATCAGCATAAGCCACGATCTTCCGCCCTCTACTGTCGAATTGACGCAAAATCACATCGACAGCCATTAGCCACAGCAGGGGTGAGAGCACTCCCCCTTGCGGAGTTCCCCTAGTCACTAGTTTTCTTAAGCATACTCCACCCAAGCTTGAATTGATAATCCTGCTGCTCAGCATGAGGATTATCCATTCGATCAAGAAGTCATGTACCTTAAGATTCACCAGCGCCTGCTTGATAGCGTCAATCTCAATATTATTGAACGCTCCCTCAATATCCAAGAACGCGGCCATGGTGTACTCCTTATACCGAAGCCCTTGTTCTATATAACCCACCACATCACTTAGCGCACTCTCCACAGATTTACCTTTCAGGTAAGCATGTTGAGCACTATTCATGATGCTGGAGCTACCAGACGATCTTAAATATAGATCTATCAGTCTCTCTAAAGTCTTCAAGAGGAAAGACGATAGGCTGATAGGTCTATAATCCTTGGGTTTCGAGTGACAGGTCCTTCCACCTTTCGGTATGAATATAACCCTAACCTCTCTCCACCCCCTTGGAATATGTCCATGTATTAGACACCCCTTAAAAATCCCAGCCAGTAGTTTACGGACCACCAACGGTGCATTCTGCAACATGGCCGGAAAAATACCATCCGGGCCTGGTGACTTATAAGGCTCGAATGAATTCACCGCCCATGTGACCTTCTCCACCGTTATTAGGTCTCTTACCACTGTTCCAATCATCCCACTGGTGGACTCCGTGAAGAAGTGTTCTCCCTCACCTGATTCCTCCACCAATGGATCCCTGCAACCCGGAAAATGGGTTTCCAAAAGTACATTAAGTGACTCAGAGCTAGACTCCGTCCATGAACCATCTGATCTCTGGATACTCCCTGGAACGCTAGGGTCCTTTGACAGTATCTTCCTGAATCTGGAAAGTTCATTGACCGATCAATGGCCTCGCTGAACCTAATCCACGAGGCTCTTTTAGCTCTTCTAATGTCCTTTTTGTACTAATTGAAACACACTCTATAGGTGCCCCAGTCCTCGTCCCTACCAGATCTATGGGCCTTGTTGTACAGCCTTCCAACTGTGGTCCGTTGAGCCTTCAACTCCTCCGACCACCAGACTGGCTGTTTCCTTTTACCCGGATAGCTCACCGGGCAGTTAAGCTCATAGCTTCTGTTAATGGACCCTGTTACCTTCCCCACTATTTCATCAAGATTTTTCCTCGACAAGATCTCCATTGGAGTTCCAGTCAATCTTGACCCCAGATCCCGCCCGAAGGCGTCCAATCTGTCCTCCTAGGATTCCTGAAAGGTTTCCCCTCAGAACCTCGGAAGTTCATACTAAAGGTTATCCTACCATGGTCAGAGAAAGTACATCCCATGGCTACCCTCCAGTCCTCAACTAGGTCCCTCGAGTTGGTCAGTGTGATGTCTATTACTGAATTCCTATCCTTCGTTCTGAACGTAGGAGTATTACCCCTATTACAGATTAAAAGATCATTTGCAATAATAAAATCAAAAGTTGACTCACCTCTCTTATTAGTATCCCTGCTACCCCATTGACTGTGGTGTGCATTAGCATCGCAACCGAGCAATAGACGTACTCCATTCCGTCTTGCGTACTCGGCTAAGGCCCACACCCTGTCATCTGGTGGTTCCAACTCCTCATAGGGCATGTACACCGAGGCCAAGGCCAGTTTACCGCCTCCCAATGCCTCTCCTTGGACGACCGTTAGATCACCATAACTGAAACAGTTAAGAAGAATTACCTGAAAATCATTCTTCACCAAAATACAAGTTCTCACCTTATCCCCAGTGGACGGCTTGAACAATTTGTATCCTTTGGCCCTTAAACCACAGACCTGGTTATCATTTAGCCAAGGCTCCTGGATTAGGGCCACGTCCACATTGGTCTCACTGAGGTAGGTTATCAATTCGGTCGAGGCCGCTTCACAATGATCCAGATTTATCTGCACCATCCGCAACCTCTTTGGCTTTATCATTTTTCGCGTAGCGAAATTTGATGTAGCCAAGCCCGAACGTAACAACCCCCCCCCCCCCAATGAGTCCAATTTCCTAATAGATTCCCGATCCACTGCGAATCGGAAATCTTTACCCTGGTTCTCTTTACAAGTCAATGAAGAGACAAGTTTCCATTGACTTGTATTGATCCCCCTATTTTGTCCCTCCAATATTCCCAGTATGACTTCCACCGGCTTAATGGGTGGTGGAATCCATACCGTGACTATTGGTCGCAGAGGCAATTCCGACGCTGGTATAACCTCCAGTTGCGCATCTGGGCAAAGGTTGCCACATCTGTTGATCGCGGCTTTCAGGAATTCAAAAGTTCCTTTGTTACCGCAACCAACAGTCTTGACGCCCCTTGTCCAGTCTGCACCCATGAAGGCTATTTCACCCGGCCTGTGCCTTGCCTGGAAGATTTCGTCCATAAGTCTATCCTCAATCAGCCGCCACATTTCCGTACTGATTCTCCCATCTGGATCAGCACGGTCAATGACTGCTGCTTGAAGAATGTCCGACTTGGACGAATCCTTCCCCTTTTTGGACGATGAAGGTTGCACGACACCAGATACTACCTGCTTCACTACTCCCTTATGAGAGTTTTTAAGCGGGACACTTGGTGCATTACCAACCTTCTTCGCAGACGGAATCTGCTGGTCATCCCCCGACCTCACTCTTTTTATGGTCCCCTTAGGGGACCTTTAAAAGAGTCATGCGGAATATGACCAGCTTTCTTAGAGGTAGAGGGTATCTCATCTCCAGGCAGAGCTCCCCTAATTGACCTTATTTGAGATCCTTTAGCGGGGCTCGCAAGAGCTTGATTTACCCTTTCTACTCTCTTCTCCATGAGTTTTTTCTCACTACCAATCCTTGCCGACCTGTCGCTTCCCTTGAGAGAAGCTACAGGACTACTGGATGGCTTGTGAATATCACAATGTGCAACAGCGTCGACTTTTGGTTCCAAAGTGTTGGTAGACACGGACTCTTTACCCTTGCGAGCAATTTGCGGACCTTCCTCTACCTCCACTTTAAAACCATCGGGATAAGACAATCCCAGGATGTCACCGATGGAGCCATAGGTCCGTTCAAACCTGTAGATGCTCTTTCGGTGTTTCCTGCGAACATGCCTATCCCGCCCGTCCAACAGCGATGGGTCCTTTTTAGCCAACTTATTTAGTGCAGCTATAGAGGCCCTAACACCGTTTTTCGCCTTTTCAAAATTCGTTCGGCTGTCGGTTGCGGCTTGCTCATCCATTGGATATGCTACCGCTACCTGCCGAACAATAGGTTTGGCCGTAGGCCTTGGCATGCCTGATGCCCCCGTCGAGCTCACCTGCTTCCTACCCGGAGTTGACGCAGTGACTGCAGTTCCGATTTCTTTTCCCCGGTCAAGAGCAGAGACCACTGTTGTCTCATGCTCTTCATCGGATAAAAGAGACAGGTCCTCCAGTCCCTCCGTCGCTCCAGATCCTACAGGGTCCTCCGCCGAGTCCAGCAGGCTGTCCTCCTCCGTTAGTTGGGTCATTAGTTGTCCGTGTTGAATGAGGATGTCCGTATGCAGTCTTATTAAGTCCATGTCATCGTCCCCATCCTCATCTTTCCCCCTTTTCCCGACGTCGTCCTTGTTTTCCCCTACCTTGACCCTATCCCTAACTCGTAAGTCAGCTTCCGTCCCTTCTTCTACCCTAGTGTTGATTTCTTTGTCCGTTGTCCCTTTGTCCCGTTCATTACCTAATCTATCAGTTTCCATTTTTACTTTTCTATTTGGTCCCACGAGTATGCTCGTAAAAAATAGACCATCTCGCGCAGTGACGGCGTACGCGGACTAGGCTGTAATACAACTGACCCTTGCCATCAGCATCAGAGGGGAGCTGTTCACTATTAGTTTTATTTTGGCACTAACTAATCATTCAGATCCTCGGCACTGCTACCAACCACCTTGATCTTAAAAGTGCATAATACCCATTTATTTGGTCCACGGAAAACGTATGACCCAAGACCGTACCCAGTGTCAGAGATGTGTTCATTTCGGCGGAAACACCAAATAGAATACATCAATGCATCGCATCCAGTCCAGCAAGCCTACCGTTTTCAGGACTGGGTGTGATACAAAGGATGCATTAATGTCGGCAAGGGAAGAGGGCTCCAGCACCGTACATTAGTGCATCCAGTGTCTCTCGCCCAATCCCCCCTATCCGCCACCTGGGGACGCGTCCGATGGAAGTAAACAGGTAAAGACTCCACACGGATATATGTATATATATTAGACTTATCAGGTTGAAGTTACATAATTTTTTGATTTAATTTCGATACAGAAATCTCCGATTAAAAATTTTAAAGAAGTTTTACATACTATTTTTATTGCAATATATATATATATATATATATATATCATATGTATTTAACGGAAAATGTTAATTAGTCAGAGAAATAACTACAAACGTAAATTTCAAAAATATTTAAACTATAAAAATCAATTATAATGTATTTTGAAGATATTAAATAACTTATTGGCTTCCACCTCAATAAAGACCGATTTAAATCCTGGTCAAAATTTATCTCAAATTTGCCTTCGAGCTCTAAAAAATGTTGGAAAGTAACAAAAGTCTTAAAAACAGCAATAAATCATTTATTGATCTTCATGTAAATGGTAAAGTTTTAAAAACTGGCACTGAAAAGTCTAATTCAATAGCAGACGTATTTGATAATTCACACACCATTACTTTAAATAATTATTCACCTATGGACACAGCTGTTTCAAGATTCATTAATGATCTTAACGATACAATTCTTGACAGATCTAACTTAGAGTTTATCAATTTAGATGAAATTAAATCGTTTGTACTTTTATTTGAAAAATAATAAACACAGATCGCTTTTTTGAATCTACGTAAATTTTTAAGTTATTGGTGTCTATTCTTGAAAACGCGTCGAAGAAGTGAAAATTTCCATTAAAACAAAAACAAAGTTTAAAAAATTTTTGTTTGTTTACCATATATTTTTAAAATGTAATAAACGTGAGAACTTTATCGTGTTTCTCTCTCTTTTAAAAACGGTAAATTCCATTTTAGAAATGTATGGTAAACAAAAACAATTTTTTAAACTTTGTTTTTGTTTTAATGGAAATTTTCACTTCTTCGACGCTTTTTCAAGAATAGACACCAATGTTTAATAGAAGGCTATTTTCCAACGATTTTTAAGAAGGCAAAATTTATCCCAATTCCTAAGCCAGGAAAGGATCCTAAATTACCGTCTAGCTATTGGCCAACCAGTATCCTAAGCCCATTGGATAAAGTATTTGAAAAATACTTAATAAGAGAATTTTAGACTTTTCCAACCAAAATAATATTAACCGTCAACATATTGATTCCACAAGGAGCACTCTACAGTACATCAACTAAAAAAAGTCGTTAATTTTATTGAAACAAACAAAAGAAATCATAAGAGCACCGAAGTTATTTTTCTTAACATTGAAAAAGTCTTCGATTCAATATGGCATGAAGGCCAGGTTTTTAAACTAAATTCTCTCAATTATCCAACGTACCTGCAAAAGATAATAAAGAGTTTTTTAAATCAACGCCCATTTGTTGTATCTATAAATGACACGTTATCTAGTGATAGATAAATACCTGCGAGTCTGCCGCAAGGATCGGTATTATCACCTACTCTTTATTCAATATATACTTCCGATTTTACTGTTTGCAGAAACCGAGAAGTAGCTTTTTACGCTGACGCCAGTCGTTTTATTTGTTGCGGTAAGGTGTCAAACGCAATAATCAAAAAAGTAGAAGATAGTTTAAAATCTACCCATAAATACTTTGATAAATGGAAGATAAAATATAATGTTAGTAAGACACAAGCTATTACATTTCCATATAATAGATCACAGAAACATATTCCTACAAAACATTTATATTCTAGGGAAGTTTTTGTTCCTCTGCAGGATAGTATCAAACATCTAGGAATTATCTCAGATAGAAAACTATCATTTAATTAACACATACAGTATATCTGTGATAGAACAATCAAATGCGGCCGTGTACTTTATCCCTTACTCAACAGAGGATCTAAACTGTATTAAAAAAACAAGATCCTTATTTACAAAATGTACATTCGACCAATTTTGATCTACGGATGCCAAGTCTAGTTTAATAATGCTGCAAAAACTTACACAAGAAAATTACAGATAATACAAAATAAAAATCTGAAAATAATTTATAACCTACACCCCAGATATTCTACTGATCTATTGCATTGAAAATTTAACCAAAATCTATTTAATTCATTTGCAAGAGAACTGACTGTTATTTAATGAAAAATGTAGAACGTCTACGTATGAAATAATAAGAAATTTGATAAACTTAAAGAGTAATGGTTGTTTTTAAAATTTCTTATAACGTTTAAGTATGTACAAGGTTTTTTTGACAACTTTTCCTTAATACTATAATATTAGGAGTTTCTAGATGTTAATTTTTGGAATACTTTTAAGTAAATCCTCATAGCAATGTAATAGTTAATTATTTTATAGAGCTTTCAATAAAGTTAATAATAATTTCCCGGGAAAGTATTTTGACGGGAATTCCCAAACCCCAAACCCTATACAAAACCTAAAATCACTGTTAAGAAAAAAGATGCAATTGTAAAGATTACAACGAAATAACCTAACAGCCCGTCTAGACGTAACATAATATGTAAGATTTTTGTGTCAGAGAGTGTCAAATTCGCTCTCTGAGAGAATTATTTCACGTGTAGATTCAAATATTAGTATTATAAGATGTATTATGAGACTGTTGTGATGAGATTTCTCTACACAACCATCTTATAAGATGAACTGTCAAAAAAATACACATACACGAAAGTTTCCTTGTGTGTGTGCATGTGTATTTTGGAAATTATTGAAAAACAATATTATTTTGCAAAATTGTTTAGTTTTAGTGTTTGTTTTACATGTTAAAAATCATTTTTATAAAAATTGTGTTAAAAAAGTGCGAATTGCTTAAATAAAAAGGACATGTTTACTCTGTAACTGATTGAAAATAATAATATCTTATAGGATTTATTAGAATACGTGTACCCCTTATTTAAGATTTAACTTAATATAAACAAAATGTTTACTCTCCTCTGCCGGCGTTATCTCACATATTATATCAGCGTTAATCTCAGTTGTAGACCTGGGGTAAGCACACAAATTATATTAGCACGTTTTATTTAAAATAATATACAATATTATAACAGTTTTGATAGTATTTACGGCTAATTGAATTATTTGTAACATATTTTAATCATTTTATTGCGTTAAAGCGGCTTCTTTTATCAAAAACTGTTTGGCTTATGATTCCCTGCATACTCTCGGAATAATTCAGGTCTGTGATAAAACTAGCACATGTTCTCTCATAATAGTTTTTTTCGGGCATATCTCGCTGAAATGTATGGTTGGAACATTCTTTTTATAAGAAAAGAAGGTTTCTCATACTTATAAATATTTCAATGTAACCAATAGCACACTAATCCAAAAGAAATCATTCTTAAAATTAGGTAGGTATCAAATTTTCTTACTCCGTAAAAATTATCACAAAAATTATATATTCTGTGTGTGACCGACTTCCTCCAATTTATGACTCAATATCTTTGATTTTCGGCGAATAAAAGGCTTCTTTATCGGTAAGTCTTTTTATTTCCATAAAATCCTTATTAAAAATTGTGAATTTTTTTTTCAAGACTGTTCTTCGTAATTTTTAGAGATATAATCGTAATTTTTAGAGATATAATCGTAATTTTTAGAGATATAAAAATGATATTTTTACTTCGATGTAGTTTTCAGATATTTGACATATTCTTTGTATGCTGTGAATTGGGCGAGCTATTTTTTAATTCAAAATAAACCATATTAAATACCATATTTTCCATAAACCCCTTAATTCTTTTATATTTCAGTGTTTGAAAAAAATAATTAATATTTTTATCAAATTTATAGGAAGCAAAATATGTAAACTTTTACTATATGCTTAGGTTTTTTTTCGTACACTGTAGATACTGTTCACAGCATAAAACAAGAGGACATTACCCCAGGTCAACAACTGAGATTAACACTGATATAATATGTGAGATAACGCCGGCAGAAGAGAGTAACCATTTTGTTTATATTATGTTAAATTTTACCTAGTGTCTACATTAAATAAATTTTTATCAAAACAAACGTCAAAACCAGTGCGAATATATACAAGGTAAACTTAGTTAAACAGCTGATTATTATTTTGGTTGTTACAATTGTCAAACTGTATATATGAAAAACAATAATGAAAACGCCATATTGTTGTTTTTGTGTAACTGTTGCCACCTTCCACAAATTCGCGTTAAGTTTGACGTTTGTCTCGATAAAAACTCTAATGTAGACACTATGTTAATTAAGGGGTACTCGTATTTTAATAAATAATAAATTAGTGATAGAGTAAACATGTCCTTTTTATTTAAGAAATTCGCACTTTTTTAGCACAATTTTTTTAATGTAAAGCAATCATTAAAAGAAAACAATTTTACAAAAAAAAATATTGATTTTTTAGTAATATCCAAAATACACATGCTGATACAAACTTTCGTGTATGGGGATTTTTTTAACAGTTGTTCTTATAAGATAGTTGTGTAGAGAAATCTTATCACAACAGTCTCATAATACTTCTTATAATACTCAGGGTTGTCAGATTTTTTTGAGCCTCTGTCGCCAAATTGTTATTCAGAAATCGCCAAAAATCGCCCACTAAAAATTTGATTTGATTTTCTAAAGAAATATCAAAAATTAACTAAACTGTAAATGGGCACCCTACTAGTAAAGTTAATTTGAGTACGCTGAATTCAATGGTGACAGCGATATTTGGGTTTAAACTTAATTACGGAAGTAGCGAATTAATTGAAAATTAGAAAAATAAATGGTATGTATATTAAACAATAAATTGTTTGAATACATGTTCCAAATACTTGTTTTTGCCGTTATTTTTAAATTTTTAATACATCAATATTATTGCAATATTTTTTATAATGGAGTGTATGAATAAAAAAATGTTCTATTGTCAATGTTAGCTTGTTGGCTGTGTAATGGGTTAATCCATTTCAAGTGTGGTGAAATTCCTGTTTTAGCTGCTGAAGCAATTTCTAAGTCTGAAGGGGTTAATTGGTGCTGTATCCACTGTAGAAAAATTGGAGTTGATTTTCATGTTTTTCCAAGCAAGAAAATCAACTTTTCTGGATATAAAAAAATAAATTTTAAATTTATCTGATCGTCTTTCTAACTATGAAAAATTATTTGATGAGTTCTCTTCCCTGGACAACTATAAATCTCCGGCACAATCTTCACGGAAACGTCGGAAGTCTGCTAGGAACAATAATAAGGCACTAAATGTTCAGCGTTTAGCTCCCACAGCATCCAATAATATAAATAATGTGACAGTAACTCCCTTTCCGACATATGCATCGTATGTGTCTCTAAATGTTTCTAATAAAACTACACAAATAGAACAAAACAATCAAAACAGCCAAACGTCAGAAACCTCCATAGATCCAAACAACCAAACGTCCGAAGTCATAAGTAACGCTGAATCTCAATCTAAGCGCGTTATGCCTCCAAAGAAGTCCGCATTTGAATCCCGTTTCAAAATTGCCTTCAAATACTGGTATTATAATTCACAAGTTCTCTTATTCCGAACTAAGAAGTATTGCGTCCTTTAAAATTACAGTACCGAATGACATTTTCGATCGAGTTGTTGATCCCTGTTTGTGGCCAAATAATGCACTCGTTCGCGAATTTGTATATAGAGAAAATCGTAGAACAAACAACGTTTCACGACTTTCATCACATGAGTCAACAAACCAAATAAACTTTGCATGAAAACTGAAAAACACTTAAATGTTATCTATCAAAATGTTCGTGGTATAAACACTAAACTGGCTAACCTCTATATTGAAAATTTTAATATAAATCACCATATAGTTGTCCTCAGTGAAACCTGACTAAATAGAAACACTAAATACTGAAATTCTTTGCAATGATTTTAATATATTTAGACGTAACAGAGAAACTTTAACTACTGGTGGAGGCGTTTTAATTGTTGTTTTAAATATTTTTCAATCTGATGAGTTAAAATTTGAACATTATTCCGATATTGAGTTTATCTGTGTTCAGATAAAACTGAATAGCTCACATATATTTTTAACATGTTCCTACATTGCCCAAAAATCTGATAAACTAACTTACATGAAACATTCTGAATCAATAAAAGCTATTGTGTCTAGAGCTCAATAAGATGACTCTGTTTACGTTTTTGGCGATTTTAACTTGTCAGCTGTAATTTGGAAATTTTTACCAGAATCATATAGTTATGCACCAATAAAATCTGATGCCTTTATTGAAAAGTTTCTCAATAATTTATCTGATTTATGTCTTTTCCAAAAAAAAAAAAAAAAAAAATGGGATTTGTAATGAATATAGAAACTATCTAGATTTGGTTTTTTGTGAACGAGCCCACTAACTGCACCATTACTCGAATATTACCAGTTACGAGACCAAAGGATCGCTACCACCCTACTCTTGAAGTTAGTCATAATATTTTGTCTGATGCCATTTGTAATCAGGATGATACAAACGATAAGAAGTTACGTTTTAAGAAAACAAATTACGATGACCTGAACTATTTTTTGACACACACTAATGGGCTTTTACTGTTATCCATTCCGAATGGTCTGGGGTACCATTGACTCTATGATTAATACATTTTATACTACTATACATAATTTTTTAAGGAATGTGTGCCAAAACTTTTCGTAATTAAACACTCAGGTCCTCCGTGGAATTCTCCGCATCTTTCAAGATTAGTAAATGTAAAAAACAAATGTTATAAAAAATATAAGCAATATCGAACAGCTTATGATTATACTGTGTATCTCGAGCGGAATATAATCTTCTCAACAGGAGACTGTATATAAATTACCTTGAGAAAATGAAAAGGAACTTTAAACGTGACCCAAAATCATTTTTTAATTTTGTAAATTCGAAAAAAAGAAATCTACAAGAGTTATGAAGTATTTAATTAATGAATCTAATATTAATTTGATCAAAAGCAATATGTTTGCCGATTTTTTTGCAACAACATATTCCAAGCAACAGTACGATACATCAACTAAATACCCGTTTTCTCTGATGGAACATCAGGCAATATCATTTTCTTCTATTGATACTTCTCAGGTTGTTTTATCTTTAAAAACAATAAAATCATCATTGAGTAGTGTACCTGAGGGCATCCCTGCTTGCGTTTTAAAATATTGTGCTCATGCCTTGGGCACTCCTTTGGCTATTATGTTTAATGTGTCATTAAAATACGGATATTTTCCCCAATTTTGGAGGAAATCCTTTATCATACCGATATTTAAATCATTAAACAAGTCGGACATAACGAATTATAGAGGCATTGCAAAATTGAGTGCGATTCCTAAACTTTTTGAAAAATGCTTAACAGACTCTCTCAGCCACAGTGTATCCTCAATGCTATCACTATACCAGCATGGTTTCAGGAAAGGATGTTCTGCAGTAACAAATATTTTACAACTAACAACACTAACAAATCGAGCTTTTAAGGATGGCCAACTTATGGACGTTATTTATACTGACTTCAGCAAAGCTTTTGATAAAATCAACCATAACTTCTCACTAAGCTGAATGTATTAGGGTTTAATAGCAACGCTTTGTGCTGTTTACGGTCGTATCTAACCTGCAGGACACAGTGTGTTCTTTTTGATAACACCATCTCCAAAGAAATTTTTGTTAGCAATGAAGTATTGTAATGCTTTAATACACGCTGGTGATGTTAAGTTGTTTCTCAGCTACAAATTATCTTCAGATGGGACGTATTTGCAGTAGGATTTAAATTGCTTTTATGCATGGTGTAAATATAACCAAATAGAGCTAAACTTAAAAAAATGCAAGCATATGCGATTTTCAATGCTACACTATTTCCTGGACGGGTATCAAGTAGAGTTAGTTGGAGAATTTTTGGATCTTGGTATTCTACTTGATCCTAAGTTAGATAAGTTAAATAAGACGATAAATAAAGCTCGTGGTGTACTTGCTTATATTAAACGATGGTCTAAAGAGTTTACAGATCCCAATGTTACGAAACAACTATACACATCCCCAGTAAGACCAATTTTGGAGTATGGGTCTATTGTCTGGGATCCTCAAATTAATATGCACATAGACCGATTAGAATCTGTTCAAAAGCAGTTTCTCTTATTCTGCCTGAGGAGCTCATTTGGTCGTTATTTTGGGAATCTTCCTTTCTATACTGCGATGTTATCATTAATTAAACTACCTACCTTTAATGTGGCATTTTTAATTAATTTTTCGTAACATAGTTTTAATATTCCACGACGTTTTACCTGACACCTAATACTTCTGCACCTTCCTGTTGTTCAAATAAATTATGCTGATGCTGATCCTTTGAGAAGAATATGTAAAAAATTTCAATGAATTGTATAGCTTAATAGATTTTTTTATTAATGTAAATGTAATTAAACGCTATATTATCGTGTTTTTAAATACTTAATATGTCTTAACAAAAATTTTGTTTTCGTTAATAATGCCTTTATATAAAATCTTGTAATATATAGAAGTCTGTAAGGATTCATATAAATAGATTTAATCAAATAAATTTAAATTTAAAGATAAATCATAAATTAAATCAATAGTGATATTATTATTTGATAATAAGAATTCATTATCATACACTTCAATGGAATCTTAATTATTTATATTGTTTAAATTCAAAAAATAACCACCGTATTCACCAACCAATTTTAAATTTAAGATACATTTTAGAGACAAAATTTGTATTCAAAATTTTATATAAAATGAATTTTAAATTTAAAAGTTGTTAGTGAATTCGAGTGTAAATTATTGAATTTAAGCTAGAAAAATTAATTTTTCTAAACCCTTTTTTAGCCTTTCAAAATGAAATATCTCAAAGACGAAAATTTAGCGTCGTCGATTTAGTTTAACCCAATAGGTGACCGCATTGTAAAAAATTTAGTCTCATTTTCGAGCACAGTGTAACTGAATAAAACAAAAAAATTGAAATACATTTTTCTGAAATGTAGGTCATCAACTTTAAAAATTTATTGGACTTTATTATATTTTTTAAAAGAATAATTCTAACATTTTAACCAACATTGGTCTTATTAAACTTATAAATTGTTTCAAAGAATTAATTTATTCATGAACGTTTATTTCATTGTGACCGAAATCATCATTTTGAAAGATGACGAAAAATAAATTAGCAAACATTTAATACATACATAAGTATTGTAAAATATATTTTTGGGGATAAAATTTTGTAAACTAAGTTGAAGCTACATATAAGCCAATTACTAAAAATAGTCGATTTCTAGTAAGAAAATTTAATTGTTTCCTCCACAATTATCTATTTAATAAAATGTTAAAAATTAGCCAAACAAATCGCCACCATGTTATATATCGCCAAAAAAACTCGCCATGTCGCCAAACGGAAAATTCAGTCGCCAAAAGCAATTGAAAATCGCCACATCTGACAGCCCTGATAAAACTAATATTTGAATCTACACGTGAGATAATTCTCTCAGAGAGCGAATTTGACACTCTCCGACAGAAAAATCTTACATATTATGTTACCCCAAGTCTACAACTGAGATTAACGCTGATATAATATGTGAGATAATGCCGGCAGAGGAGAGCAAGCATTTTGTTTATATTATGTTAAATCTTAAATAAGGGGTACACGTATTCTAATTAATCCTATAAGATATTATTTTCAATCAGTTATAGAGTAAACATGTCCTTTTTATTTAAGCAATTCGCACTTTTTTAACACAATTTTTATAAAAATGATTTTTAACATGTAAAACAAACATTAAAAGGAAACAATTTTAAAAAGTAACATTGTTTTTCAATAATTTAGAAAATACACATGCACACACACAAGCAAACTTTCGTGTATATGTATTTTTTTGACAGTTCATCTTATAAGATGGTTGTGTAGAGAAATCTCATCACAACAGTCTCATAATACATCTTATAATACTAATATTTGAATCTACACGTGAAATAATTCTCTCTGAGAGCGAATTTGACACTCTCTGACACAAAAATCTTTCATATTATGTTACGTCTAGACGGGCTGTTATGTCTAGATGGGCTGTAAGACAGAAAAACTTCAACTCTTTAAACTTTACAAACAGCAGATAAATCATCTATACTCAATCAGGTACAGTGGATATTAATGAGTTAAGATGCCTCCTGAAGTTCATACTACGAAAATACGCATTAAAAACATGCGTTTCTTGTAGGGACCGTAAGCATATTAAATACTGCTTGAACAAGTTCTTTACAATGACGTGTAAGTTAAAGTTCAAATTATATACTTTTGTCCAAAATTCCATTTTTATTAACTAAACAAGATGCAATTGTAACAAAATTTTTTTTGAAAAAATCGCCAAAATGTTTTTAATATCCCTAACAAATTCCATAATCCCCAAACCAAAATGTTCATCCTTTTCTGCAACAAAAATTATCCAAATTTGGGATCAAAACCCAAAATCTGGCAGCCCTGTTTGATTATTTTTCAATGTAGGAATAAATTGGATTTTACTCTCAAAAAAAAGCTGCTGGATTAATCTTGCTGTAACCGAACATAGCTAATACACAACTTATGATATTTGAATTTTTGTTAAATCTTAATATTCAGTATTACCGTCTTAAAATACCTTTAATAATAACTATGATTCATAACATTTATTAAAAATTATTTATATTTATAATTTTTTATAAATATATATTCATAACTAATTTAAAGTAACTGCTTCCAATCGTCTTCTTGCCTCTTTATATGCCATCATAATGTCATCTAAAGTCATTCCACTTGTGCGACTTGTGCAAGGATTTAAAAGTTCACAATTGCGTTGGGTCAACATTTCACAGGTTAAAATCAGTTGACCTGAATTCTGCATATGTCCGCCATAACGACAATGAAATTTTAAGGCACCAATAGTTTCCTCATCCTCAGCTTGTTCACAAACAAAGCGCTTGTAGTCAAACTTTCGACGGCCGCCAATGAAGTAACGGTTAATGGATTCTAAAAGTGATTCAACCGGACGAATACATTTTAATGTGACAGTTGTATGACAGGGTTGCAATAGTTTCAGGGAGTAATGAGAAAAGCCTTCAATACGTTCTCTTTCCCACGAGTCAATCGATAAGACTTCGAAAAATATACGCAAATGTTGGGAAGGATCAAATAGTTCTTCACACAGTAAAGTAATTTGCCAAGTTAAACCAATGTGTATGGATGAATTAATACCTGACGCACTATGTGAAGTAGCATCTATTAGACCCTCTTCCAATATAGTATTTTCGGGAAGTTGTATATGATAACGAATATGAACGTTATCGTATTGAAATCCAGAAACATTATTTATGGTAAATAGAATGGCACATCTTTGAGTTCGTTTTGGAGGCATGGCAAACTTTTTGCCATATTCATCTTCTATACGCCAATGTGTTGGTAGTTCTGGCAGATATAGAAATTGTTCTTGATCGTTAAGTGGTATGAGGGCTTTTTGCGAAACATCCTCAATACCATATAAATACAAATGTTTGTAATCGCTATCAATCTCTATGAAATAAGGCTGATTTTTAGAATCTGTAAAATCGGGATATATAAATAGAATACGATCTTGATGGAACCATTTCAAAACAGCCAACTGTATGTCCGGTTTAAGTGCGGCATAAACAAACATTTGTTCAAACGGTTCTTCCACATAATCTCTCATTTTTCCGATCACGCTCATATTTAGATCGTCTGAAGGCATGAACTTATCTTCCTGTACATAAGTGAATATAAGATTTCCTTTATCTTTAGGTTCTTCATTCTCCATTTTGGTGTGTTTGCAACGTTTCTTTTTTGTTTGTTTTTTATCCTTGTCCTTGCATTTCAACATTTCATGGTAATTTCTCTGATGTTCGTTAGTGCAATTTTTCAAATCGCTGTACAATTCGCATTCGGTTGCACTAAACAATTTTTGCTGCCATTTGATGAATACAATTTTATCTTCATCTGGTAGAGAATCCACAGTTGTTCTTTGTGATATGAGTGATTGGTTGTGTCTGCGTTCGGGCACATTATATTTAGGTAACTTGAGTAGAGTATTTATGGGGCGAAAATGTATTTTGAATTGTAATTTTCTGATATTGTCTTTAATAAAATAAATGCCAGAATGTTTTGGTACTGAATTTAACATTTTGTTGCAAATTGTTAAATTTGTTTAACAAAACAGTTGCCATAGTAACGGTTAATGTTTATCTTACTGTTCCGGGCGAACTCTTGTGTTAGATTATGACATTTCTAATATTAAGTGTTTTTACGATTTTATTAGTGCTAATTTGCACTGAATATTGTGGTAGATCGTGATCTTTAATATTTAGTTTCTTGCGCGAAAAAGCTAAATTTGTAAAAATAATGGCTCGATTATGTATGGCAACCGAACTTTACCTCAGGTCTACAACTGAGATTAACGTTGATATAATGTGATTTAACAGCCCGTCTAGACGTAACATAATATGTAAGATTTTTGTGTCAGAGTGTCAAATTCGCTCTCTGAGAGAATTATTTCACGTGTAGATTCAAATATTACTATTATAAGATGTATTATGAGACTGTTGTGATGAGATTTCTCTACACAACCGTCTTATAAGATGAACTGTCAAAAAAATACACATACACGAAAGATTGTTTGTGTGTGTGCATGTGTATTTTGGAAATTACTGAAAAACAGTGTTATTTTGTAAAATTGTTTCCTTTTAGTGTTTGTTTTACATGTTAAAAACATTTTTATAAAAATTGTGCTAAAAAAGTGCGAATTGCTTAAATAAAAAGGACAAGTTTACTCTGTGACTGATTGAAAATAATGATATCTTATAGGATTTATTAGAATACGTGTACCCCTTATTAAAGATTTAACATAACATAAACAATATGGTTACTCTCCACTGCCGGCGTTATCTCACATATTATATCAGCGTTAATCTCACTTGTAGACCTGAGGTAACGCAAGCAGAAGAGAGTAACCATTTTGTTTATATTATGTTTAATCTTAAATAAGGGGTACACGTACTCTAATAAATCCTATATCATTATTTTCAATCAGTCACAGAATAAATATGTACTTTTTATTTAAAAAAAAATCGCACATTTTTATAAAAATATTTTTTTTAAATGTAAAACAATCATTATAAAGAAAAATAAAAAATTTTACAAAAACATTGTTTTTTTTAGTAATTTCATCTTATAAGATTGTTGTGCAGAGAAATCTCATCACAACAGTCTCATAATACATCTTATAATACTAATATTTGAATCTACACGTGAAATAATTATCTCAGAGAGCGAATTTGATACTCTCTGACACAAAAATCTTACATATTATGTTACGTCTAGACGGGCTGTTAATGTAGAGACATACCACTAAACATAAGACCAATATTTTTAAAATTAGGTACAAATCTCTAAAGCTTTAAAAATACGTACGGGTCGTATACATATTTATGCGATTGACTGAACGTACATACATATATACTTACATTCATACATACATAGTCTAAGTTCGCACACAGCAATTTTTCTTTCTGATTTTTTTTGTTTTTTAACATGTATTTACGTTCAAAAACAAGATTTTACTTCAGCAATTCTTGCTTTGATTTGTTGTTGTTTTGAACCAAAAAATTGCAAAACAAAACTAATTTCGAAGTACAGGCAAGTTTGTACCCTTTCACATTCCCTCGCACGAAATCAGAATTTCAGCAAGAACTCAGCCATATATACGTGAAAATATTATATTAAAATATTAATTAAATCTCGTAAATTGATTTGTTTTTTGGTAAAGTATCGCGTTTTATATTTTATAATGTATAAACACAAGTCCGAATTTTACTCTCTTTTATTACTTATTTTAATTCAATGACTTTTCACTTGCGTTCGAAATCTAAATTTGAAAATGTGTACCTTATACCGAAAATGTACTCTAAAATCGAATTTTCTCAAACGACTTGCAACTACATGAGTTACCAAATTTTTAACATTAGTAGTACTATATATACTTGAAATGAGTACTTAATACCGAAGTTTTAAGTTATGCCAAATAACATATAAATGACTTAACTAAACAAGAATACTAAGTAAGCCGCTTATAAGCCAAAAATTTCGGCGGCTAGACTCGTTAAGCTTGCTTCTATGCTTTCAACAATTTCTGCAACTGTACAAACACAAATAAAACTTGAATTTACAAAAAAAAAAAAAAAAAAATCGTACAAAATAATCTTTTAAAACAACAAAACGAAGATTCTCCTTAAACTATAGCCCCTTAAATTTCAATAGCAAAACCAATCATGTCCAGAATAGTATGGAAACTGCCATTATTAGACATGCCACCGCTACATAGGGAGATTTACGTTCTCCTATTCTAGCCAATTTCCAAAATACACCAAGTAAACTACAATATTGATCAAATAGTTATTAAATGATTAGGATAAGTATATTTCACAATTCAACACCAACCCGGTCTTGTTGCGATCCATTATGCTGGGAAATAGTGAACGCAAATAAGCACAGGTGCAAATCATTAATAGAATCACTGACAACAAACTTTGAAAATTGAAAAGAGCACTCTGAAAGATCGAAAGAGTTAGTTTTATTTTGAGATGATAATTACAATAGTATTATACCATTTTTCTTTTTTTATTTAATTTCAAAAAGAATGAAATTTTACAAAATTCTGCGGGGATGACGTACACAAGTTGTTTTGTTGTCAAAAGAGATTCTTTAAAATAATTCACAATAGCGTTTGCCTGCTGCTAGGAAATTATATATTGCCATACTTTTAACAATTATCTATTACCGAGTGCTACACGATTTAAAAAATTATATATAAAATTAAATCTTATTTTATAAATCAGGATATTTATATACTTGCCAAATTGTTAAGAACCATCGGGCACACTCGGTCATAATATATCCTACAAAGTATGAGTAAATATTAATCATATGTAACATAAAATATTTATTAGTTTGTACCAGGTACCGTAACAAATAAGAGCAATATCATAAAAATCACAATTAATGAATGGTATAAAAAGTTAATAATCGATTTTTCGATTAACCAAAGGACCATTTTTTAACAAACAAAAAAAAAAAAAAAAAAAAAATGAGTATAGTCTTTAAACTAAACATTTCGAGGGTGTTATACATTTAATATAATAGTTAATACAGTTCGAAGAAGATCAAAAGTCAATAAAGAGAATAGATCTATTTATTATTATGCTACATCCACAAATCATTATAATGACTTCACTAAATATCTTAAATTTAGCACCATTGAATTGTCTAATACATGTAATTTGTAAAAACATAGGAAGTAAATTGATTATTTCACCAAATATGCAATAATATAAAATATTTCATATAAAACTGACACTGCAAACTAGCCCGAAATATTTTCTTCTAGACGGGGCACCTGTTTAGAAAGATATATACCATTTTTTTTTGAACGGTCATGCCTCGATTAAAGGCTGCATTACTCTACAATAAATGTAAATGTAACGAATCAGCCAAAGCAGATTTAACAAGGTAACATCATCATTATGAGAGAGAACTTGTTTATATGGAAATTGACAGTGCTAAGGATATTAACTTGTTAGTTGTGCGATGGAATCAGCTGACACGTTTTGATTATGAGAGTTATGTGTATGCGAGCACTCATAAACGTAAATGTAACGTATTGATCAAGGCGAATTCATAAGAATAAAGAGCACAGCAGATTTGAATTCGCCATAAATTATAACAACCAAATATCAGAGTTTATTTATATTCTTTCCGTTCTTGTTCTTTTCTCATTCTTTACTTGGGTGCCCCAAAAATAATAAAATAAAAATCGTTGTTATAAGAAATATTATAAGAAAATTATAATTACAAACGAAAAAACAATGTTTTTGGTTAGTTTTCCCTTGTGTTAATCATAGGATACCCTATACATTGACAATCCAATGATGCTTTTACAAAAAAAAGCCATGTTGTTTTTGCCTACTATGAATTCGCCTTGGTAATAACCTAATTAAATTAGGTCGCTCTAAGTTTTTACGTATTTACCTAGTGTCTACATTAGGCAAATTTATATCAAAACAAACGTCAAATTCAGTGCGAATATATACAAGGTAACCTTAGTTAAACAGTTGATTATTATTTTGGTTGTTACAGTTGTCAAACTGCATATATAAAAAACAATAATGAATATGCTTTATTGTTGTTTTTGTGCAACTGTTTCCACCTTCCACAAATTCGCGTTAAGTTTGACGTTGGTCTTGATAAAAAAATCTCTAATGTAGACACTATGTAACATTTAAGGTAGAATAACGGAGCCTTACCTAGTGTCTACATTAGGCAAATTTATATCAAAACAAACGTCAAAATCAGTGTGAATATATACAAGGTAATCTTAGTTAAACAGTTGATTATTATTTTGGTTGTTACAGTTGTCAAACTGCATATATAAAAAACAATAATGAATGCGCCATATTGTTGTTTTTGTGCAACTATTGCCACCTTCCACAAATTCGCGTTAAGTTTGACGTTTGTCTTGAAAAAAAAATCTCTAATGTAGACACTATGTTAAGGCGCGGAACAGAAAAGCAAGCCGTATCGGCGCGACTGGCGGCCAGCCAATAAGCCAATGATTTTTACGTTGTTTTATTTTTGTTACTTAGTGTCTATGTTAGATAATTTTTTAACAAAACAAACGTCAAAATTAATCCGAATTTATGGAAGGTGGCAACAGTTGCACAAAAACAACATTATGGCGAATTCATTAATGTTTTATATATATGCTGTTTGACAACTGTAACAACAACAAAAAAATAAATAAATAATCATCTGTTTAAGTGAGGTTACCCTGTATAGAACGAGAAAATTTTCGTTAGATTTTCGTTTTCGATATCGAGAAAGATCGATATTGCTAACGAATCGTTGGCAATAGTTCGAAAACGATAGTATTCTTTGTTTCATTTTCATTTTGTTCTTAATTTATAATTAAAAGCTTATTTCATTTTTAAAGTTATGTTTTATTTTGAACTTAACTATATAACAAAAATTCATAAAATAAACATAAATATTAAAACTTAATTGACAATATAAACAATTGAAAACTTCAATTTCCTACGATAATTAGAACATAACGCTACATTTTGGTGATCCCAGAGGAAATTATCAAAAAATGTTTTTTGTCAATAATATTGGTTTGCCTGTTTTTCAAATCCACATTTTTTTGGTGAACGTTTACTAAATTAATCATTTAAATAAATATGCTATTTTTCTTTAGAAAAGTAGAAAAGTTACTTACCGTTTTTCTAAAATTAGAACATTATATTTTACAAAAAAAAAAGTTCTTGAAATTAAACTGACATCATAAACTTTAAAGAACAATAATTTCCAATCGATCGATATGAACTATGATGATTCAAGAATGACATGCATAAAGAAGAAAATATGTTGCTTTTTGGTTAAAGTAAGTAAATATCGAGAAATTAAAAAGAATAGAAAGAATTATTTTCGAGATTTTATCAAAAAAATTAATATTGCGTTTACTATAAAGAAATTATTACGTAAGTTGTTGTGCTACGAATGTTCAGATTTTATTTAATTTTCGATAATTTCTCAACATATTTGTTTCGAAAATTACTCGTTTTTGCGAACATTCAATAATTTATTATCTCAGGTCCAGCGGGTATTAACGTCGAGTTTATACTAGAGAAAGTTTGATCAAGAAAAACGTCAAATTTTTGCCTGAATTTCTGGTAAAAATTTTTTATAGGGGTAAAAGTATATCATAATGAACCACCTAAAAAATACCAACAAAAATCAAAATGGCGTCTTTTCTTAAACAACGTCAAGAGCACTGACACCTTGCTACAATAATACTGACAAATTCAGCCTACATTACGCAAATTTTTATCGCGATTCCATTTATTTTATCTAATAGGGCATTCAAACCAAAGCGAAATTACGTACTTTCGTGATTTCGGCCGAAATCAAGTTGAAATTATGTAATTTCCCATAAATTTTGACTTGCGAAATTACATAATTTTGTGTAATGTCGGCGAAATTACATTGAAATTACGATGTCCATTTCCGTGCAATTCTGTACATGGTTGGAAAAAATACTTTTTTTCAACTATGTACTGCATGTTTCAATCGTGAGAAGAAAAAAAAAAACAATTTATAGCTGATCTTAAATTTAAACACAAATGTTAAACTTAATTATTAAAGTGATTTTGCAAAATGAAACGTATCCTTTTTACCTTTGCATGTCGAACTATTTTGAATTGTTGAAATAACAATTTCTTATTAGCAAATTTTTCATTAACAACTTCCAACTTAGTAAGTAATTATTTTTTTATTTGTTTCCATTTCAAAATACTTTATTTACCCCTATAACAATTTAAAATGTAAACAATAAGTATCAGCTGTTCACGAAATTACATCAAATGTCATCTAGCCAGTATGAACACTCGTAATTTCGGCATGAAATTTCGTAATTTCGCGCCGGTCTGAACAAGGCTTAAACATACAGAGAATTTATGCTGTTTGCTGCGTTGTTTTTTTTTTATGCTGTGTGTAACATACTGTCTACATTAGAAATTTTTTTTATCAAGGCAGACGTCAAACTTAACGCGAATTTGTGGAAGGTGGCAACAGTTGCACAAAAACAACAATATGGCGTATTCATAATTGTTTTTTATATATGCCGTTTGACAACTGTAACAACCAAAATAATAATCAACTGTTTAACTAAGGTTACCTTGTATATATTCGCACTGATTTTGACATTTGTTTTGATATAAATTTGCCTAATGTAGACACTAGGTAAGTAAATAAGTTTTGTTTAAGATCAGAGATAGCGAAATGAAATTTAGAAAACTAAATTACTAAAAATGAAATGAATATCAACAAATAGCAAAATAATAACAATATTGTGTTTTAAAGTGATTTTTTTTATATAAAAATTAATTTTGTACAAACTTTATTAAAAATTAAAACAATTGTGAGACAATTGTTGATAGTCGTCAAATATTTTTTTTAATTTTGAAAAGTTGCTGGAAAGCAAAGGTAAGATAGGTAAACTTAATAGCTATTTTTTAAAAAAATTTTTCTATTTGTGATTTAGTAACGTGGAAGGAGGAAATTCCGAGCTCTATTTACTATACGAAAATATGGAAATAAAAGAATATCTCTATTATACTGAGCGGTAACCACGTGTTTCAAACGGTAATAAGGGACAATTATCCTACGTGGTAATGAGGTAATACGTGTCTCTAACCTGGATTGGCCGTTGAAAAAAGTATAGTACAGGTATTATGTAATTGTTATCCTAATCAGAATTAACCATAAGACAACTTAGACCTTATTAATAACGCCCACGTGTGTCTAAACGGAATAGATTTTTAAGGCAAGACATTGTCCTTATATATAAGACTTCATTTAAGTAATCCCTATACAAACCACGTGTTTCTATAAAATTCAAGATCAGATAGTCACGCAACATAATATGCAACATTAAATAAAAAAAATTCATCGATTTTTTCAACAAAATAATAAAACATCTTTCATCCATCTTGATTTAGTTCAAAATATTCGATTTCCTATCCAAATTTAATTATAGTTTTGAAATTGACAATTTTCTTTCATTTCTAAATAACGTGATTTACCTTTAAAATTATATAAACTAAAGTTAAAATATAAAACAAATTAAATTTCTAGTACATAAAGTATTCACAAAGTTTTAAAATTGAAGTTATAAAAAAATTAAAAGAATTAAATTAACCTGTAAAAGGAAAACTGAAAAATAATTACTGAAAATTTTAAATATTAGTTAATAGAATTTGCATTAAACACGTTTATTTAAGGAAATTAAACTTCTAGAAAAGAAAAATTGAAAATGTGAATGATTTAAACCTAATATAACTTTTCAAAAATACAAAATTAAAAATAAAAATTAATATGAATTCAAAATAAATCAATAATTTAAATTAAACAAAAAAGACAAAAGAAATAAAAAAAAAGAATTTAAAAACAAAATATTTTTTAAACTCTAACTTTGAATCAGAAATTTTTCAAAAAAAAAAAAAAAAAGCCAACACTAAACATTGAAACATTATCGACATGCAGGTTGCTGGGTCCATCATCTTATATCACACAAGACATAAAAAGAGATAGAATCAACAACTCATGTAACCCATTTGCAG
This sequence comes from Protocalliphora azurea, assembly GCA_932274085.1. NCBI lineage: Eukaryota > Metazoa > Arthropoda > Insecta > Diptera > Calliphoridae > Protocalliphora > Protocalliphora azurea. The sequence continues at coordinate 48,407,872 of OW026523.1, forward strand.
TTGTTTTATAAGTAAAACTTTAATTGCTTATAATTATTTGCATAATTTTATTATCAATCAAAAAAAAAAAAAAAATAATATATATATATATATATATATATATATATATATATATATATGTTCGATTAATATATATTATATACATTTTTTATTTTTACAATTATCATTCTAATTATTGTAAAACTTATTTATCATTAAAATTTTCAAATGCATCAAATAAATTATATATTTTTTATGTGTATTAAAACTAACAAAATGCACTTTTAAATAATTTAATGAGAGGGATGATAACCATTCTAAAGTATGAAAAGTAATATATATTAGATTGTGTCTATAAAAAAGACAGGTATAAACATTACGGGTATTTTCCTGTTAAGGCGTCTAACATCAAGTCAGTGGGAGGGAAGTATTGTACCCTTACGTGGCACACCAACTTGCCATCGTTTGTTTTTTTTTTTTTTTTTTTTTTTTTGTAATTTTGTAATGAGGTTTTATTATTATTTCTCATGGCATACTATAGGCAGTTTTAGGCATGGATAGTATGCTGTATGATTTCGCGCAGTAATACGAGTCCCAAATTATAGCTAGCTGAGAAACCCTCCGACATGCCTCTTAATCTCATTTTATTAGTCTTTGGTTTTCATTTGAATTATGAACTCATACAACAATATTTATTATTCATATGAACCTGACGGGTAACATAGTATATAATAAATAAGGAAATATATTTCTTTATGCAATTTGCGTATAAACAGTGAGTTATTTATTTGCAAGTTATTTTTGTTTGCAATAATCGTGTGTATAAACATAATAATAGTCATTATTTTTAGACGTATAAGTCTTAAATTTAGTCGTGATATAAAAATTGGAAAATTGAAGTATATTCCTTGAAAAACTCAAAATTTAAAGTGTTAAAAGTTATATTGTTTTGGAATTTTGGTGACGATTATAAATTTATAATATTCTTTTTCAATTAATGAAATTTTATAACTTTGTTTATGTTCATAACCAACAAACCAAGAAACGGTACAGTATCATTAATAATATCACAATTTTAAAATTATATAATATAATATAATATAATATAATATAATATAATATAATATAATATAATATAATATAATATAATATAATATAATATAATATAATATAATATAATGTAATATAATATAATATAATATAATATAATATAATATAATATAATATAATATAATATAATATAATATAATATAATATAATATAATATAATATAATATAATATAATATAATGTAATATAATATAATATAATATAATATAATATAATATAATATAATATAATATAATATAATATAATATAATATAATATAATATAATATAATATAATATAATATAATATAATATAATATAACATAATATAATATAATATAATATAATATAATATAATATAATATAATATAATATAATATAATATAATATAATATAATATAATATAATATAATATAATATAATATAATATAATATAATATAATATAATATAATATAATATAATATAATATAATATAATATAATATAAAATAATATAATATAATATAATATAATATAATATAATATAATATAATATAATATAATATAATATAATATAATATAATATAATATAATGTAATATAATATAATATAATATAATATAATATAATATAATATAATATAATATAATATAATATAATATAATATAATATAATATAATATAATATAATATAATGTAATATAATATAATATAATGTAATATAATATAATATAATATAATATAATATAATATAATATAATATAATATAATATAATATAATATAATATAATATAATATAATATAATATAATATAATATAATATAATATAATATAATATAATATAATATAATATAATATAATATAATATAATATAACATAATATAATATAATATAATATAATATAATATAATATAATATAATATAATATAATATAATATAATATAATGTAATATAATATAATATAATATAATATAATATAATATAATATAATATAATATAATATAATATAATATAATATAACATAATATAATATAATATAATATAATATAATATAATATAATATAATATAATATAATATAATATAATATAGAAATTACTTTTTTCTTTAGTAAAAAATATCAAACATTTTCAGAAATATAAAAATAAATTGAAAATCTTTGTAGAAAAAAAGATATTTTATGTTATGTGTTATATGAAAATTATATTTTTACTGCATAATTTAGTGGAATTGCAAAAAATAAAAGAGAATAAGATAAAGGAATCAATATCAGTTTGGATTTTAAGGGGAACTGTTTTCGTATTACTGAAGTTTCGTAATACATAATATTATTTGGAACAGGATATACTTTAGTTTATTATCTCGTTATATTTTTTTTTTTTTTTTTGCTAAAATAGTTAGAATATATATTCTAACCAATATTGGTATGTATATATTCTGGATTATATCACGCTGCTAAAATTCAACGATATCATTATTAATATCATTATTTTCAAAAATTGTTATATCATTTTCGAGTTTACCTATTAAAAAGCAACCTATATCATTTTAGAATTATAAATAATATCATTCTCGGTCTCCTTTATCACCGAAATAACATTGTTATGATATCAGTACTATATCATTGGTTTGTAGGGTATATGCATATACTGTACCATTTATTTATAAGTTAAAATTAGAACTTTCCATATCAAATTCTTAAAGCAACAATTTAAAATTTGATTTTTTTATTTCAGTTTCAGGATAGAGCATTTAAAATTGAGATTTTCAAATTAAAATTTTGAGAATGTCATTTTAAATTGTGATTTTTCAATTAGAATTTGGAAAACATCTAATCAAAATAATATTTTTCTTTCAGTTTCAGAAACGATTTCAAAAAAAAAAACCAATTAAAAATCAGCTTTTTTATTTAGAATTTGGAAAAGATCAATTGAAAATTTAGTTTTTAATTTAGAATTTTGAAAACAGTAATTTAAATTGGAACTTTTTATTTCATGTATTGAAAAGAACAATTAAAAAAAAGATTTTTTATATAAAATTCAGAAAAATCCAATAAAAATTAGGAAAAAACATTTGAAACTTAAACTGAAATATAATATTAAATGAAATTTGAGCAAGGTATGGTTATTATTAGGTTTATATATAAAAAAATTTAAACATCTTTTCCGGATGGATCTGTGATTTATTACGATTAATTTACGTAAATTAAGCTTACCTGTGCAACAATTATTGCTTTCTAAATTTTATATAAACAACTAAAATTCCCTTGTTAATTTTTAAATTATAAATAGATAATTTCACTTTCAATTGATTTCAAAATTCTATATGGAAAATTTAATTTTTATTTGTTCTTTTCTGAAATCTAAATGAAAAATAATTTCAACTGCTCTTTTATAAAATTTAAATGAAAAATTTCATTTTCAATTATTATTTTCAAAAATCTAAATGTAAAATTTAATTTTCGAATGATCTTTTCTAAACTTTTAATGAAAAATCTAATTTTCTATTGGTATTTTCTAAATTACTATTAAAAATGGTGTAAATTGAAATAAGTGAATTCTTCAGAACAAAATATTTAAAAATAAGCTATGATGCAATATTTGTATTAAAAATGAATACAATTTAATTGTATTCAAATCAACCAAAAATAAGCATTGCTGCGAGTATAGTGTATGTGAACAGTTTGACGAATCTGAAAAGTTTAATAAAGACCCTTTTATAGACAATACAGGTCATTAGATTTCCGAAAATAAAAATCTTTTAAGCATATTTTCCCAATTGGAGTAAAAAATCACAAATTTAATTTTCCGACTCAACGAAGAAATAAAAAAACATATGTCTCACTGCACTAAGTTATTTGTTTTTTTTTTAATTCAAATTACTAACGGCATAAAATTTCAATGCTGTATTACAATAAATTGCGCAATTATGAATAAATCAAAAGTAAATTCTATTTATTTTTCAATAAACCATAAAATGTATATCTAAAATTAAATCCAAACAAAAATTAATCATAATTTATAAGAAATATATATTACGTTTATACGCACAATCATTCTAAATAAAAATAATTTGCAAATAAATGTCACTGTTTACGCAATTTGCATAAAGAAATATATTTTCCTTTTTGTTGTGTGAGATGGGAAAAATACGACAACTATTGTCATAGAAAACTCTATGAACGTAAAAGGAAGTGGCAGCAGCGTGTGAAGTGAATTTTACAGTCACTAATCATAATCTAATAATTATTTTTCGATTTTTATTTTTGATTTAAAAATAACGATTATTTTTGATTTTTATTTTTGTCTCAAAATATAACTATTATTTTTTCATTAAAAAATAAAGATTATTTTTGGTTTTTATTTGTCGATTATAACATAAAAACTTTTCTTTTCACTAAAATAATCATTGCTTCTATCGCCATGTAATAAACTTAAACGTCTTTATATTTAGGTACAGTCTCTAGTGCGACTGTCTCTTTAAAGTAAATATTTATTAATACATTAGGCAAATTTATATCAAAACAAACGTCAAAATCAGTGCGAATATATACAAGGTAACCTTAGTTAAACAGTTGATTATTATTTTGGTTGTTACAGTTGTCAAACTGCATATATATTCACCTATGGACACAGCTGTTTCAAGATTCATTCATGATCTTAACGATACAATGTAGACCTTACCAATTTAGATGAAGTTAAATCTCTTATACTTTTATTGAAAATAACAAGCCTTCAGTTTAGATGGCATTAATAGCATTAAAAAGATGCCCAATTGCTTTTTTGAAACTCTAAGTATACTTTTTAACTTGTCTTTAATAAACGACTATTTTCCAACAATTTTTAAGAAAGCCAAGAAAGGATACTATATTGCCGTCTAGCTAAAGTATTTGAAAAAATAATTAATAAGAGAATTTTATTAACCCTAAACAGTTTTGATTCCGCAAGGAGCATCTATAGTACATGAACTAAACTATAGTACATCTTGATATTGAAAAAGCCTTCGATTCATGAGGGCCTGGTTTTTAAACTAAATTCCTTCAATTATCCAAAGTACCTGCAAAAGACAATAAAGAGATTTTTCAATCAACGCTCATTTGTTGTATCTATAGATAATACGCTATCTACTGATAGACAAATATTATATTTCCATATAATAGATCACAGAAACGTAGATGACATTTGAGGTAATTTCGTGAGCAGCTGATACTTATTGTTTACATTTTAAATTGCTATAGGGGTAAATAAAGTATTTTGAAATGGGAACAAATAAGAAACAATTACTTACTAAATTGGAAATTAATAATGAAAAACTTGCTAATAAGAAATTGTTATTTCAACAATTAAAAATGGTTAGACATGCAAAGGTAAAAAGGATACGTTTCATTTTGCAAAATCACTTTAATAATTAATTTTAAGACTTGTGTTTAAATTTAAGATCAGCTATAAATCGTTTTTTTTCTTCTCACGATTGAAACATGCAGTACATAGTTGAAAAAAAGTATTTTTTCCAACCATGTACAGAGTTGCACGGAAATGGGCATCGTAATTTCAATGTAATTTCGCCGAAATTACACAAAATTATGTAATTTCGCAAGTGTCAAAATGTATGGGAAATTACGTAATTTCAACTTGATTAGTTAAAAAACTATCATTTAAACAACACATACAGTACATCTGTGATAAAGCAATCAAATGCGGCCGTGCACTTTACCTCTTACTCAACAGAAGAACTAAACTTAATTTAAAAAACAAGATCCTTATTTACCAAGTATGGTTTAATAAAGCTGTTTACACAAAAATAATTACAGATAATACAAATAATTTATATCCTACACCCTAGATATTCTACTGATCTACTGCGTAGAAACTTTAACCATAAAAAGTTTAATTTATTTGCAAGGGAACTGACTCTGTCATTTAATGAAAAATGGAGAACGTCTACATATGAAATAATAATTTGCTTAACAATCACTACGGCTCTTTTTTATTTAAAGAGTATTAATTGGTGATTGTTTTTAAAATTTCTTATAATGTTTAAGTATGTACAAGCTTTTGTTTTGAAAACTTTTCTCTAATACGGTGATATTAGTAATTTCCTTATTTAATTATTTAGATGTTAATACTTGTAATACTTCTAAGTAAATCCACAAAACAATGTAATTAATTAATTATTTTATAAAGGTTTCAATAAAGTCAATAATAAATAATGCTAAGTTTTATTATCTAAGTTAATTGGTATTTTTATAATACATAATCAGTTTTATTTATTTTAATGCCAATTGAAAATACGAGGGCGGATCAATAAGTCCGTGACTTTTCGAACTTCCCTCGTAGTTATATGAAATGCAACACTATTCCCATCAAGTACCACTTGTTAATAGACTACTGTCAAATTTTGAGCAAGTGTCATTTACTTTGCGTTTAACAGCTGTTCAAAACATACAACCTCGTGAATTTTTCTAAAAATGGAAAAAAGTGAATTTCGAGTGCTCATTAAACATTATTTTTTGTGAAAGAAAACCGTCAATCAAACCAAGGAAAAGCTCGATAAATACTATGGGGACTCTGCACCATCGATTTCAATGGTAAAAAAGTGGTTTAGTGACTTTCGTTGTGGTCGCACAAGTACAAATGAATCTGAACGTTCTGCACGGCCAGTGTTGGCCGACCGAAGAGTAAAAGTGCGTAAAATTGTTGATGCCATATTCATTTCATATGGCAGTGTGGTTTCGATTTTAAATGATCAACTGGGTTTAAGAAAGTTGTCTGCAAAATGGGTGCCGCGTTTGAGTTTCCCCGGGTGAACCTGAACAATAAACGGCGAATATTATGCCAACTTACTAGACCGATTTAATGAGGATTTAAAAAGAAAACGAACTCATATGGCCAAGAAAAAAGTTCTTTTTCATCAAGATAATGCACGAATGCACACGTGTTCAGTCTCAATGGCAAAACTCTATGAATTGGGCTACGAATTGGTACCTTATCCGCATTATTGTCCGGATTTAGCCCCTATTGACTACTTCCTATTTCCAAAGAAAAAAATTCAGCTCCAACGATGAAATTATTGACCAAAAAAGCAAACGCCTACTTTAAGGAACTCGAAAAAATCCTATTTTTACGCAAAGTAAATGACGCCACTTGCTCAAAATTTGACATTAGTCTATTAAGGTGGTACATGATGGGAATAGTGTTGCATTTAATATAACTACTAGGGAAGTTCGAAAAGTCACGGACTTATTGATCCGCCCTCGTAGTTTTGTTAAAGATGGTATGAACTCATTAAAAATTAATTGAATCAAAACTTTGCTTTTTATTATTAATTTGTTTAAATTTTATATTTTCATCAAAAATAAAATGCCGCAAATAATAGCAGCATATATAACGGGATTAACATATATTATTAGGGTAGGTGTTACAATAGAATTGAAAGTATCAACCGTATCAAAAATTTTCGTTTTCTTCACATAAAAATGGTAATGAATTAAAATTTTATTTATGACCTATTTCGTAAGTTTTTCTCTAATACATTAAAAATTATTAATGAAATATTAATCCGTCTTTCTTATTTATGGAGAAGCTCCACGGAGGGTGTGCTATCTTCACGGATGGCTTGAAGATGGAAGTAGGCACAGGGGGCGGGTGTCTATTTCATGGGAACAGATATCAAGCGATCTTTTAGATTGCCTGATAGTTGCAGCGCTTTCCAGGCAGAAATTCTAGGCATTTACAAGGCCCAAGGATTGCTGGAGGGGAATGTTGAGAGGGACACTGAGGTAACTATTTATGTGGACAGTCAGGCAGCACTGATGGCAATGACAAGTTACTATGTCAGATCCAGGTTAGTGCTGGAGTGTAGGAAGGAATTTAGGAGGCTAATGGATGCCTACAGAATAAGACTTTGTTGGATTCCTGGTCACTGCGATATTCTTGGCTATGAAATAGCCGATGAGCTAGCTCGCAAGGTTAGGATTCCGATTAGGTCATATTTCATGGCCATAGGGGAATGGACCATAGGTAGAACGAATGATGCTTGGGGAGTAGATCGGACTGCAGGGTATCTAGAGCGTTATGGTCTAGTCTTAAACCAGCAGATTCGAAGCATCTTTTAGGCATGAGTCGTGTGAACCTATGGATCATTGTTGGCATGATCAGTAAGTGGGACACCGGCGAGTCAGATTTTTGTAGGACGTGTGATGATGTGGAGGAGCTAGAGACAGTGGAGCATATACTCTGTCACTGTGTAGGGCTTCAGCGAAGTAGACTGAGGTGGTTTGGGAGCCATATTCTACACGAACTAGAGGAGGTTACGAGTAAAGAACGCGGCAACCTTATAGGGTTTGTAATGGGAATAAAGTGGGTTAGAGGTAGTCAGGATTGATTTGATGGGTCTTAGGTTCCACACCTTTCTTATTTTTCTTATAATTAGCTGTCTTTCTTTTCAACCTTTTACTATATTCTACTAGGATTTTTCTCTTTCTTTATCTGTCAGCTTTCTCTATTATCTATAAAGGGATCACAATGGACCGAACGGTCTCTGGGATAAGGCGTGAAGACGCCGCCCTTTTTAACCTAACCTATATGCTCATTTATAATTGTCGTGTTGAATATAACGAATCGTCATGGAGCTCGATTGGTACATCCTTGCAAATTAGTTGTATTTTAATATTTTTCTCTAATAAAAATGTAAAATAAATAAATAGTTGCGAAATTATTTATTACTACATGAAAATATATACAAGAGCAATAGATAAGTAATTAAATAAAATGTGTAAAATTACTTTACTTTCATTTGTAATTTTTCAAGAAATTTAAGTTGTTTTACCAAAATTTTTTGGTATTTTTTCGAACATGGAAAACACCTAAAATTATTTTAATATTTCCTAAGAAACTTTGTAAATGCCATTCTATCCTTTTGTTTAGTTAATTTTATACCTTTTTTTGTGTGTTTCATTGTCATGTAACCTCGTAATCCCAGCTGATTTACAATTTTTTTATGTACGTATCGCGCGATGATGTCAAATTGCTTTTGTAGTTCTATGTAAAATTGTTTACCCAGTTCATTTACTCTTTTTTTTCTCCAGTTACACATTTTTTCTTCATAGCATTTTGGTTTTAAACTAACAAAATACAAACAATTGTTGTTTTTATAGATGTGCTTTATATTTATATGTGATTTTATAACACTGTGCGACAAATGGTAGGGGTCAGTGATCGGGAAGGGTTCAAACTACCGGGGAAAGTTATATCGGTAAAAAAGAAGTTATACGTGTCCCGGCGTTTCGCTGGGTCACGTCTAGGAATCGAGATATATCGATTTGAAGTTAGTAACTATCATATAGGGGAAATTGTGACCTGTGGTGGTCTTTTTTTTTGACATAACTCGAGAACCACCAGTCCGATTTTGCTGAAACAAATTTAAAAAAATTAGGAATTACAATTCCTTTAATCTGTTCATACAACGTTTCGCTACATAAGCAACAGTTTCGCAGTTATAAATAAATGTATGAAAAAAAAAACTATTTTTTGCCTAAAAAATTGAATTTTTTTATTTTTAATTCATAAAAAATCCAAAACGGTAAAAAAAGTGTCAAGTCCTATTACTTTCACGTAAAGTCACATAACCTTTAAACAAAATGAGATATAGATCATGAAAATCGATGGACGCGTTTCGGTTTTATTCACAATTAAGTGAAGGTATGAATTTCAAAAATTTGCTCGAGATATGCTCAAAACTCTTTGGAAAAAACATTGATGACTTTTTTTATGATTATCAGAATTAAAAAAAAAGTAATAAAGGTTATTTGATTTTTATGGTAGCGGTAACAAACTAAAAAAAGGAAAAAAGGAAAGTGCACTTTTTTAATTATTTGGGTTTTTTCCGTTGGCTACCTGCATGATTTTTTTACACAAATTGCACCCACATTTATGAGTGGTCATGTTTTAGAACGTTTCGAAAAATTTAAAACGCACACGAATCAGGTTTATAGCCACCCTTAAAAGATGCGCGAATTCATAAGTACCTCTCAGTAAAGTATTGAAACTTACGTAGTATTTATAGGTGTTCACTGATCGATTTTTGACATTCAACAAGTGTCTCCGAACGCGTAAAGTACGGTTTTTTTAAAGTGACGAAAAAGTAATAAAAGTATAAAACGGAAATGAGTGCAAATTGTCCAGAAAATATCAATTTATTTTGTTACGTTTGTGGCAAAAGAGCTTTTTCAACAAATGCTGCATTACTGACTGAGCAAGTGGTGCGCGCTTTTAAACTTTATTTTGATTGCGAAATAATTCGCGGCGTTTCGTGTGTCCCGCAGTTCACTTCGTTTTGGTGTACCAATGATTTGGACTGATCCAGGAGAGCACAATTCCGACAACTGTTACGCTTTCGCAAACAAAATATGAGGAGTAAATAGTAAAGGCCTTAAACGAAGAGTTTACATATCTGTTAAAAGTGCACAAATACCTCTACCGCATTCGGATGAAATACCAATTCCACCGCTTCCAAGTCCTGACAGAGAAACTTCTTTTTCTATTGAAACAATGGATCAATCGGATTTCACCTATAAACCAACACCAGAAGCCGGCCCATCGAACAAAATAATTCCAATATCACAAGCAAGAATGGACAAGATTGTTGCAGAATTAAACCTTTCTCAACGTGAAGCAGAAAAACTTGACCAGCTTTTGAAAGAAGGCAACAATTTGGAGCCTAATGTCTAAGTCACCGGATATCGAAGACGACAATTGCTATTCCAACGGTACTACACACTCAACGAAGGGAATACATTTGTTTACTGTTACGATATAAAGGGACTGGTGGAGGCGATGGCCATTAATTATGTCGCAGCTGATTGGCGAATGTCCATCGATTCTTCGAAATCAAGCCTGAAAGCACAGATATAAGCGAAACATACGATTCCATGAAAATAATTTTGGATAAAGTTTTCTACACTGATCACATGTGGCGGATCAGTTGTGATCTGAAAGTCGTGGCGATGCTAAGAGGTCTCCAAGGAGGCTATACGAAAAACATGTGTTTCTTGTGTCTTTGGGATACCCGATTTAAAGGAAACCAATACGAAACGTATGAGTGGCTTGCTCGAGATCCAACGGAGAAAGGACACAACTGCGTAAATGATCCACTGGTGCCAATGAAGAACGTCCTCATGCCCCCTCTCCATATCAAACTGGGAATCGTAAAAAATTTCATCAAAGCCATTGTGAAGCAACCGAAAATTCTTTATTGTTTGGAAAATATTTTCCCACGAATCAGTGAAGCAAAATTGAAGGAAGGTGTTCTGAATGGGCCGGATATACGAAAGCTCATGAAATTAAAGGAATTTAAAGGTGCTTTAGACGGTAATGATTACTTTGCGTGGAGGGCAGTGAAGAAAGTCATACGATATTTTTTGGGAAGTACGCGAGCACACAATTACCCCGCTCTTGTGACCAAGATGTTGCACTACTTCCAGAAAATTGGAGTGAATATGTCCCTCAAAATTCACTTCTTGCATCACCATCTCGAATACTTCAGCAAGCAGCTAGCCTCAGATTCGGATGAACATGGCGAGCGCTTCTATCAAGTGGCAATGCCAATGGAAACGCGACATAAAGGCAAAAGGCTAGATTCGCTGGTGGCTGAAATTTGTTGGTGGTTGCAAAAGACGTACGATTCCGACAATGAAGATGAAGAATATACAATGGGAGTTTCCTCCGAGGGTAAGTCACAAAAATGAAGTTAACTGACTGATTAAAAACAATTGATTTTTTCCAGATGAAGACAGATCCTCATGCGATACAGACTCTGAACAAGTGGGAGAACCACCACGCAAGAAAGTAAAGGGTGCAAACAAACGAAAATAAGTTTTGCGTTCATCGATTTTTATAACCTATGTATCTGTGTAATAACCTAATAATTACCTGCAATAATTTTTAATTTTACGTGTTAATAATTATAATAAATAATATATAATAAATATTATCCAAATTCATTGAAACATAAAACCAATATTCTTGTCAAAATGAGATACCTTCACTTAATTGTGAATAAAAGCGAAACGCGTCCATCGATTTTCATGATCTATGTCTCATTTTGTTTAAAGGTTATGTAACTTTACGTGAAAGTAATAGGACTTGACACTTTTTGTACCGTTTTGAATTTTTTATGAATTAAAAATAAAAAATTCAATTTTTTAGGCAAAAAATAGTTTTTTTTCATACATTAATTTATAACTGCGAAACTGTTGCTTATGTAGCGAAGCGTTGTATGAACAGATTAAAGTAATTGTAATTCCTAATTTTTTTAAATTTGTTTCAGCAAAATCGGACTGGTGGTTCTCGAGTTATGTAAAACGTAATAAACGTAATAAATAAACGTAACTTTAGAATGTATTGGTAACACATTTTAAAAATGTATTAGAGAAAAACAAAACTCACCTCTTTTTAATTTTTACACGTAGTTGTATTTAATGCTATGTAAAAACTGTAGTACTTTATTTTTTATTTTATTAGTTTTTATGAAATGTGTATTTTAATCAACTAAACTTATATTCTGAAAACAAGAATTTTAAAATTGTATATTAAATAATTTTATTTCTTAGTACCAAAAAAGTAATAAAATTTCATCTATAATATTTTTACCACAATAAAAAATTTATCTCTTAGTGTGTTCCAAACGGTAGCAAAGTATAAGCGTGTGCCAAACGGTCCTGTGGAAAATTTAGATTTTCCTATGGTGAACAAATTTTATACTTTTGATGCGCCATATGAAACCTTATTTCCATGATAAATTTTAACAAATCTTTTAGAAATTTCAATACATTTTTAAATAATTATTTTTTTTTTTTTTTTATGAAAAAATAATTTTATAAAATAAACATTAAAATGCACAAACAATTTTTTAATTACTTATTTTATGGTTGTCACAATTTTTTATTCATTTTTCAAAAATGTATGAGGCCTATATAATGAAATTTTATTCACATCATAACTGTAAAAATTTTACTTTCCTACATACTTTGCTACCGTTTGCACACACTCTATTTAGGAAAGGAAATTTTTAACAGTTATGAGGTGAATAAAATTTGATTCATTTCATTAGCCCATAGGGCTACATAGGCCAGCGTTATCCAAAAAAGAACGTGTTAGTATCTTGTACTTTTGCAATGAGAATTTTTCACATATGTTCAAATCGTACTTATTTTAAAAAACTATGCGACATAGACCCACTTCTTTAAAAGCTAACATGTTATTGTTCCCAAAGCTGTCATGTAAATAGCCGAATATGTTCGGGTCCTGGGACCAAGTTGGATATCATTGATCTGGACCACCAATAACCAAAAAGAATGGTGCCAAAATGAGAATATGTTAGTGATTTGTACTCTTTAAATGAGAATTATTCACAAACACTTATATACTACGTATTTTACGACATAAACCTACGCTGTCGAACGCTAGCGTGCTACTGAATGTTTTTTTTTTTTCGTTTTTTGCTCTCTAAGCTGAATGTTTCATTATGTCTGTGTAAAAAACCGATTATATTCGGGCCCTGGGGCTAAGTTGACTATCATTGATCAGAATAAAAAATAAGGCATATTAAACAAGGTATTAGCAGTTTGGAGATGATTTTTTGCTCAATTTTTTTATATATGTATTTAGTTTGACGTTATTAACTGTTAAGAGAGAGAAATTAATTTTTTTACGTTAACCAGAAAAAAATAATCAGCTGTATATGTAACAGTACCTAATACATAATTATGCCATGGACGAAACGTAGGGTCACACGAGAAATGTTTCTATCGTAACAACACGTCGGCAGAGCTACTACAATTTTTTTTTTTTTTTTTTTTTTTTTTTTGTTTGCACAATATATGGGAACACGTAGATAAAATTTTATTATAATAAATTGCTTTTTTTTCGTTTTTCGTCCAGGTATGCTGTTAAAATTTAATGGCTAGATGTTGCTTTTTTAATTTCATTGTATTTTCAGAGAGTATCAAATTCGCTCTCTGAGAGAATTATTTCACGTGTAGATTAAAATCTTCATACTATAAGATATATTATGAGTAGTCTTGCCACTGAAAACATTTTCATCCTACCATAATTTTCTAATGGATCAACCACCAAAATCGACAGAAACCTACCAAAACTTGGTTTTGTAGAAAAGATTATAGGAAAACCACACAAAAATTTATGGGTTGAAAATATTAAAGAAAACTGAAATTCGTGCTTTGCCCCCTACCAGTGATAGAAAATTATAAGTCTAATAGATTTTTCGTAGCGGCAGTATAATATAATAGCGAAAACAAATTTAATACAACGTTGTTTATATAGTATTTATCAATCACGTTCATAAATGGTCATAGTATATCCCAAAATATATCAATATATAATTCGCTTTGAAAGGCAAATATACAAGTTTGTTAAACTTGTGAAAATATTCAAAAGAATAAACTTTTTTAGGAAACATTTTCTGCAGAAATTTCTCATTTTGAAAGTTGAATTTAGATTTTATTTGGTTAAGAAATATGATTTAATTCAAAATTTAGTTTATTAATTCTTTTTAGCATAATCCTTTTTAACATTTCTTCGGTGGGGGTAAAAGATTGACAGAAAATATTATTAATATTAAGATGTGTTATTATACGCAACAATGATTTTTTTTTTAAATTCATTATAGAAAATATTCTTTCCATATATATGCATTACTTTTTGGAATAATAAGCATATTAAGAACGGCTTCCGAAAGTTACTTATAATGAAATGTCTAAGCAGCACCTTGAAAACTGAAAACCTTTGACCAAAATTCATATAAATTTGAAGACATTTCGTTGCCAAAATTATCACTCCTATTGGTGAAAAGAAGTTTGTTCCATTAATTTTCGTATGAAATATTATTGGCTTTAAAATTTTTTAAAGTTTTATTTATCATTGAAAATTTTGCATGATTGACAGAATTAATGTACTTTTTATATAAAAATTGTTTATATGTTTGAAATAAATTCATAAATTTTCATTAAAGCGCTTTATAATTTAATACATTAGTTTTTTAATATATTAAAAGCAATTCTCTTTTAAATTTATTATTGAGCTCTTGCTCTAACTCAAATCCAAAATTAACACTGTCCAAATAAAGAAACTATTCACACTTAAAATTTCGTTGAGATATTTTGATTTTCCATTTGTTTTATTTTGCATTGAACGGCCGGCTTAAAAATTTTAGAACAAAGTAGCAAAATATTTATCGTACAAACTCCCAGGATCAATAACACTTTGAAAATCCATATTTAATCGGTTCATATTTCTAATTTAAAATTGGATTTATAAAAATAAAAAATAGCCAGTTTTTATCATCTCATTTCCATATAAATAATTTTTGCGATGTTGTGGTTTTCTGAGGTTGAAATTATTGACAAATGTTATTTATATTTATAATATTCGCTTTAGTGCAGCGCCATACGCCACCCAATGAGTTCCTGATAATTCAATCAACTTTCTATACGCTCTCTTGTATTTTACATTGCGTAAAGGACCATTACTATAATAATTATAAAGTTCTTTTACAACAAACTCTGCCCTATTTGGAATGTTTTTTGATGCTGAAGAACAGCATAAATGTATTGAATGGCATGTACATTTTATGAAAAGAAGTTCACGTGTACTTTTTTAAAAGCGAAAATAACGACTTGTTATGCCGGATAAATTATTTGCACCATCTGTTCCTATAGCCAACATGTTTGAACAGTACAATTGTGGAGGTTTTTTTTGTGGCTTGTTCAATCACAAATATGCCTAAGAAGCCAATGATTATTTTACCATTTCTCTTATTATGTCGCGTTATGTCCATAGATTCATCAACAATAAGAGCACATTTTGAATCACCAATATCTCTTACCAACTGAATTAAAATTGAGGGACCAACAACTTTTTTGTAATAGCTGTACACTTTGTTCGATTCAGCTTCAATTTTTCAAACGGATTTGATTGCAATCTTGAGGCATGTTTTTTACAAGATCAGTTAAATGATGCACAGTAGAAATGGACGTGTGCTTGGCAATAAAAACTGCAATTTTAATTTCCACAATTTTAATATCATCAGACACAGTCACAAATCCTGGAATGAAAAGGAATCTAAAATAACATTTTTATGACACTTGTTATAAATATTACCACAATTGAAAAGTGGGGAATTCTTATGGATTTAACTCGTATTTTTCTGATGACAAGTTTCAGCATGTTTTTTAAATCTTTTTTTATGTGATTCCAACGAAGAACTACATGTACAGCACCATGATGCATGTTTGGACAGTGTATGCGTCATTTTGTATGAATTTGGAGCGCTATCTATTGATTTAAGCCAGCCTGGGGTACATTTGTCTGCAATTGCTTTTTTTTTAATTACTACAAAAAATATATTAATATACTTACCTCTGGCTCAAACATCTTTTTTCAAATCTTTGTTGTGTGATCTGTCATATTTCTTTTATGAGGGACATATTAATATAAAATTACTTAATTTTTAGGTTTGTTATCGTTTAGCTACTTCGTTTTCTTCTTATATTTAGCATTCTGTGTTTTTCTTTTGTACTTTCGTTTTTAGAATATCTCATTCACAATAATTTCACTATTATTCAAAATAGACTATTTTAAATGGATGCCAGATTGTTTACTTTTTTTTTATGATGGTAAAAAGTGATGTTTCATCAGATTTGTTAAAATTAGAGAAAATGAAAATTAATTATTTTATCCCCAAAACATCCTGGAAAAATTTTAATATATCCTCAAGTAAATCCGTCCCCAAATAGTTTTTAAAAACCAAAAGACTGACAATCCTGTACAAAATCATCTTATAAGATGAACTGTCAAAAAATACGCATACAGGAAAGTTTGTACGAGTGCGCTTGTATATTTTGGAAATGATTAAAAAACAAATTTTTATTGTAAAAAAGATTTCTTTTTAATAATTGTTTTACATTTAAAAATATATATTTCGAATTTCTTAAATAAAAACGACATGTTTACTCGGTAACTGATTGAAAACAATGATATTTTATAGGAATTCCCCTTATATAACATTTAACATAATTTTTGCATTCAGAAAAATTTTTGAAAACCTCGTACTTGAGACCAATAACACATTCCTGTGTCCTGCATCGTAACTGTTTTATCTATATAAATAGAAATAAAATAAATATTTTGAAAATGTGTTTAAAACAATAAACATTATTAAACTTACGTTTTATGTAATCCAGCAAATGTTCCAAATTCCAGCTTCTATGCAATTATTTTAATATGGTGTGTTTCCCTTAAATATTTCAGTTTCACAATTTTTGTTTGGTACAATGACAATATCCAAGTTTTCTGACACAATTACGTTTTAAGTACTGATTTATTATTTTTATTATTAATTATTAACTCATCATGTTAAAATAGGACAATTTTTGTTAAAAGATATATGCAAACTGTTTTTCTTTTACATTTTTCATTTGCAATATTTTCCGTTAGAAAACAATGAAGGAGCACCCTAAGTTTAACGTAAGTTAACGAACTATTTCTTTGATTCGAAGTACTTGTTCCTTGAGTAACGCTTCTTCTTTATTAAATCAAAGTATTAGTGCGTTGAATAAACGAATTGTACGTGGAATCATTTTTTTTTAGGTATACTATACTTTATGTTTTGTTTCTTTTTGTTCTTCTAAATCAACGTACAAATTTATTGAATGGACGTACAAGTTCATTAAATTTAACGAAAATTTTCTTTTATTATTAAAAAAATAAACGTGTTCTTTAAATCAATGAAATAATATCTTGAACCAAAGAACTGATTTATTTTCTTTTTCCAATTTATTAAAAAAAACTGATTTATTGTTTATGATTTATTTTGCATTTTACTTTTGCTAAAATATTGAATTAAACAAGACATTTCACTATGTATGATGAAATTTTTGCTCTTTCTAACCTGTGTTGCCTGTTTAGCCTTTCTAAAGCTGAATCTAGGCTTTTTATTTTACTTTTAGCCTCAAAATTTTCGTTTTAGGTTATAGCTTTTTTTCTAGCCTTTTCTTATTCTTAAAATTGCCTTGAAAAGGCTAAAATGTTAGTATTTCAAAACGAATCAAATAGTTTCCTTTTGCTATTACTGATTTTATTTTTACAGGATCATTAATTTCTTCTCATTTCCTGGCAACACCGCTTCTAACAAACTATTAACCTAAAAGGATCAAAATTTTTGTTAGATTTTTAAAGAAATGCATATAGTTTTATATCTGGAATTCAAGTATAGTCATGATTACATCTTGTCCTTTCCCAAAACCATTTTTAGAATTACGGGCAGGGTGGATATAACTGAATATTGTTTTAAATTAAATAAAGTACTTACCTCTTTTAATATGATTTTAGGTAAAGGTACAAACAAACCCATTTAACATTTAAAAGTACCGAAGTAGTACTTCGGGTCATTTGATACTGTCAAAAGATTAGCTTGATATTTCACAATTCGAATTAAAAATTTTGGAATGAAAATACATTTTAGAAATATATGTTTTTCTTAAACCATTTGATTTAGATTAACAACTGGTGTTCAGAAGTAATAAGGTACTTGTAATTAACACTGTCTCTGATTAAATGCTGCTTCTTTGAGTCTCAAAGAATTAGACACGTAATTAGGACAATTCAAATAAGTTTATAGGGCAAACAAACTACATTAAAGAAACATTTGAGTTGTAGGTTTAATTTATAAACAGAATCATTCAATGATTTGGTATCGTTTTTATATTTAAATTACATTCTTTGAGTTTTGTACTAAACAAAAAATAAATAGCTGTCGAGTATTTGAATTTTAGTACTACGAGGATGAAAAAAGTACTATTTGAAATTACTTTTGATACCAAAAAATATTTTCACTTTCCATCCGAGATGATATTTCAGTTTTGTTACATATCTCACAAGCATGTTGGATTTACACAGCACCTATACGTGAAGAGAGAGAAAAGTTGTTGTTGTAGGGAAGAGACTATCTTTATAATGCATTTATAATGTAATTATGATTTATAATGTAATTATAATTTATAATGTAATTATAATTTATAATGTAATTATAAAGTAACCGTACATCTACAAAAACAACAATTGTTTGTATTTTGTTAGAATAAAACCAATGCACATAACAGTGTTGTCATGATAGCACTTTCAGTTCTAGATTTAGTAAAAGGTTAAAATGCATTGAAAATTTTTATAAATATGATAAATGATTTTTAGCAATTTTTTACAGTATTTTTAATTCAATATTTTTAGGTCTTTGAAGGAAATTCGTAGTAAATTTGACGGTATTAGCTGTCAGTTTTAAAATATAAGCTATTTTGACTTTAATTCCCAATATTTCAAATAATTCTGAAGAAAAATTATTTATAAGTTGTCATTTGAACTTAATTTTACAAGATACAAGGGCAACGAAGATGTGAATTTTCTTTACAAAACTATTTAGCACTGTCTTGGAAATTACTGAAAAACAATGTTTTTTTGTAAAATTGTTACTTTTAGGGTTTGTTTAACATGTTAAAAAATATTTTTATAAAAGTTGTGCTAAAAAGTGTGAATTGCTTAAATAAAAAGGACATGTTTACTCTGTGACTGATTGAAAATAATGATATCTTATAGGATTTATTAGAATACGTGTACCCCTTATTTAATATTTAACATAATATAAACAAAATGGTTACTCTCCTCTGCCGGCGTTATCTCACATATTATATCAGCGTTAATCTCAGTTGTAGACCTGGGGTAATACATCTTATAATACTAATATTTGAATCTAGACGTGGAATAATTCAGAGCGAATTTGACACTCTCTGACACAAAAATCTTACAGAACATTTAATTTTTAAATTTAGTAGTAAATGAGGTATAAATTTGGTTTAATTTTAATAAATGAAAAAATAACAAGAATTTACATTTCCTTTGTATTTGAGATATAATTAACTGGTTACTCATCATTCGAACGAACATCTTGTTAACATCACTAACAACTTGACAGCACGTGTAAAATGATGAAGAAAATTCAAAACACTCATAAGTGCGTCCATTCACAAAACATATTTTCTCAGCAGAAACAAAAATAAATAAATTTTATAAATAAAAATAAAGTTTTATATTAAAAATGTCAAATTTTAAACCGTTAAATATAAAAAAATATCCCAAAACTGGTAAAGTTGTAACACCCGACACAGAGTATTGGAGAAAGTTGAGTGTATGTTAAAGAGATCGAATGAAGTTACAAAAATATTTGTTACATTACCCTTTTGTATTATTATTATTATTTTTTTTTTTTTTTGAACACAACAGGTTCCCACACTGGTGAAGGAGTTTGGCGCCATTGACTATGTCGACTTTAGTCCTATAGAGCCACATTATTTTGCTGTTACCTGTTCCGTAAGAGTGCAAATCTACAATCCAATTACAAAGTTGGTGGTAAAAAATTTGTCTCGTTTCCAAGAAACTGCTTATGGTGGTACATTTCGTCAAGATGGACGTTTATTAGTGGCAGGAGATGAACAGGGTTTGGTGAAATTGTTTGATACGTCCAGCAAAAATGTTTTGAGATTATTCAAAGGCCACAAAGCCCCTGTTCATCGAGTAAATTTCACTTCAGACTTGTTGCATATTGCAAGTTTTTCAGACGATAAAACTGTTAAATTATGGGATGTTGCCAACGAAAAGGCAATACATACGTTCGTAGACCATGAGGATTATGTAAGGGCAGGAACAGTGAATCCAGTTTCGTCCGATGTTATTGTTTCAGGGGGTTACGATGGTAAAATTAATTTGTACGATGTAAGAACAAAAGAAGTCACAGCAACTGCGGATCATGGTAGTCCAGTGGAATCTTTACTGTTTTTGCCAACTGGAGGCATCTTTATTAGTGCTGGAGGTACTGAAATACGTGTATGGGATGCTTTTGCTGGATGTCGTTTGCTTACAAAACTTTCTCAGCATCACAAAACAATAACTTGTCTACGTTTGGGTTCAAATGGAAAGCGTATACTGTCTGGAGGTTTAGATCGCCATGTTAAAATCTACGATGTGGCCACTTATCAAATCGTTCACACTCTCGATTTCCCTAATGCTGTACTCAGTTTGGGAGTGGCACCCAACGATCAAACCGTTGTGGCTGGTATGGTAGATGGGTTAGTTTCCATACAAAATATGGAGGTTTCACGTCATAAAGAAAGAGCTAGACAAGCAAAAAGAATTAACGTTTTCCAGGTTAAAGCACCAATTGATGTGGATCATGAAATTACCCCTGAAGAAAGAATACGTTTGCAAAAGTACGATACCCATTTGAGACGTTATGAATATAGCAAGTGTTTGGATTCAGTACTGATTCGCACCAAAATGAACAGAAGTCCCGAAGTGTTAGTGAGTATAATGCAGGAATTAATTCATCGTAAAGGTCTTAATCGCGCTTTAGAGGGACGAGATGAGAAGTCACTTAACCTTATTATTGCTTTTATTTGTCGCCACATTGGAGAGTATCGTTTTATGCGTGTCCTCACAGACGTTGGTATGACTCTATTGGATGTCTATGAAGACAAGATTACAAAACTCCCAGTTACTGTGCGTAGAAGATTTTTAAATCTTGCTACAGCTTTGAAACGAGAGGTGACACTAACTTATGATTTATTGGAATTGGAAGGTTCTTTGGATTTGCTAATTGCAGCTGCAGATGTGGCGGATAAGCAAGACGATATGGTGCATTTCGTAAAAGATGACAATACAGCCTCAACGCTTAAGCAATCGATTATGGCAAAAGAATCATCTATAGTTACGGTGTAGCGTTAAAGAAGTCAGAGGGAAGGAATTTAATAAACTGTATTTTAACAAATTCTATGTTTTAGTTTTTAAGTCTTGTTAAAATAAATAAGAAAAGATTAATGTAAGCTAGGATTAATTTTTTTTATGTTCGTTCTTCAAAAAGGGGTTTTGATCACTTATTTATCCTAGTTTAAAAAATTTTGAAATTGGAATTAGAGAAAATGCCCAAGTTCTAAATTCCACAAAAGCGTCTGAAGATTTATGAGGTTAATAAAAGAAATTGAAGGAATCGTAAAAATACAGCATTTTCTAGTTATTTTCAAATAACGATATATCCCGTAATGCTAGGAACACAATTGCTCCGTATTAAAGAATCGTACTACGTACGTTATCAAATTAGAACTTACACATGTTCATTGAAAAGCACACAACAACCAGCGTATACGTTGAACTGTGTGTACGTCGAACGTTCAAGTAGATTTAATTCAAATATGAGCCTATTTCTCAATTAAAAAACAAAAATAAGGAAAAACAATTAAGATACTTTTTTAAATAAAATGTTTTATTCATGATACAGTTTTACTCATGATACAAAAAACAAGGTAGTTCCATTTAATATTATTTGGCAAGAAAGGGTTTTATTAAAGTTTATTTTTTTTAACATTTAAATAAACGTTGCCACTTGTAGAAAAAGGCAAAAAAGCAGTAGTAACGTATTAAAAACGATTCATAACTTATTAGTATATTATTTAATAGTATTTTTTTTTTTTTTTTTGTATAATTACATGAATATATATGTTATATTCATGTAATTAACATTATATTTATAAAATATATTTTTTTAAACAACTTGTATACAAGAAATTTGTTAATATTAAAAAATCTCATAGAAATAGACATTAGAGTTAAATGTTATCTTGCCCAAATTATCGTGGAAGAGATTCATTTAAATCGAATAAAGTTTTGAGGCCAAGTCAACTTTTTAACATGCGAAAAAATGTCAAAACTGCAACTGAAGATTGATAAAAAACCATTTTTTTGAAGAATTAGAACATCAATAAATTACCGTTTAAGATTTTTGATAGTTATAGGTGAATAAAATTTTACCAGCTAATGGAGAAATTTTGACAAATGAACACAGTTTTTTACGTTTTAAAATTTATAGAAAAATTTAAATTGAAGAAAAAATTTTTTCAAATATTGTAACATTTTAAACAAATTAGATTGTGTAAAATTTTTCGTATTCAATATTTACTCTTTTTTTAATAATAACATTTAAAATTTGTCAATAATTTACAAAGCTTTCATTTCACACAGCAGAAATAATAATTTTTTTTACCATAGAACTTTTATGCTGTTTCACACACACTAAGCTTTAAATATATTATTTTTGTAGAAATTTCTATTTTATTTACTTTTTTTCTTTTTTGAAGTACATATAAACAAAAAACGTATTTTTTGATGAATATGGCAGCACAAACCCCTTTGTTTCAAATGTTAAATATGTCGAAAAATAATTTGAAATGAAATTACCTCCTATTTTTATATCATGGTTTTAGTTTTTCCAACATTTATTTCAAACAGAAATGTATTTATTTTTTTTTTTTTTTTCAAACAGAAAGTTTTAAAATCAAGTTAATGAGCAAAGAATACAATGAATGGAAAGAAAGTCTCTTTCGTACAAGTTCAGTATGAATTCACTTGTAAGAGAGCGAAACAACACAAAATAAATAAAACTTTCCTTTAAAATTTAAGGAAAATTACACTCGCGACACTTTTTTTTACGCACATTTATTGCATTTCAACTCAAATAACACGAATATTTTCCAGACACCGAAAAAAAAAAACAAAAAATATTTTTTTCTATATATTGACCTTCCTTTTTGTATGTTCAAATTTAAATTGAACGAAAAAAGTTGCTGCTTTTGGTAATAAAAATAAAACAGAATTTAAAATAATTTTAAATTACCATTTTCATTCATTTAAATTATTCATATTCATCAACAAAAAGCCAAATAATGTAATTATAATTATATTTCCGCATCAAAGTACGAAAATTTATGAAAATATGCGAATACAATTGTAATGAATTATATTCAATAATTTTCGAATACTCTTTTGTGCAACTATGTGTGCTTATGATGTGTGGTGAAAGTGGTTTCAGCACTAACATAGTGTCTACATTAGGTAAATTTTTATCAAAACAAACGTCAAAATCAATGGTAATAAATATAAATAATATTTGACTAACACAATTTTTACAAGCTTTCCATTTTTTGTATTTTTTCTTATGAGTTACAACCAGAGAGCAACGAGGGACTAATTATCAAAAACATAAGTCGATTGTCAAATATATTTTGGGAACAAATTAAGATCACCGGCTCAGTAGAAATAAAAATATTTTCTTTTAACGTTAATAAAAGTATTTATGTGTAGTCAGCCTTTGGTTTCGGTTTCGCTGAAAAAATTGCAAACTTTGCTATATCAATAAAAAAATTAATTTTTCATCTCAAGGATTTAACGGCATTTATATTTATATAATTTAAATCGCATGTGTATTAATAAAAATATTCAGAAATATATAATAAAACTTTAGGGGCCCACAACTCGTAAAGAATGAGCGGGCAAAAATGTTTCCATTACTTTAATCGCAAGTAAAAGTACTGCGGAATCATTATACAAATGGTTTAAAAATCAAGTATAAGTAAATAATTACAATATTATGAGGATTGATTTAAAAGTATCACAACAAGTAACTTCTTAATAATTAAATAAGGAAACTACTAATATCACGTTAAACGTTATAAGAAATTTTACAGGCCATCTACACGTACCAGAATATGTAAGATTTTTCTGTCAGAATATGTAAGATTTTTCGCTCTCTGAGAGAATTATCTCACATGTAGATTCAAATATTAGTATTATAACACTACGTTCAAACGATGATTTTTGAGACGTCGTTTTATTTTTATTCTCTTTTGAAGTTGCTACCAAAAATCGTTTGTGTTCACATGATGATTTTTTTAATCCATGATTTTTTTTATATTTTCTCTTTTTCCTTATAAGCAGGGTTGATTTTTCTTGTTCGTAGCAATACTACCAGTTCAAAAGAGAAAAACGAAAAACAAAAAAAAAAAAAAAAAAAAAAAAATCATCAAAACAGAAAACGTGATTTTTTCTCAATCCCTCTTTCAACCTCGCTCGTTCACAAACAAAAAAAAAAAAAAAAAAAAAACATGATTTAAAATCATGTTTTTAAATCATCGTCTGAACGTAGCCTAAGACGTATTACCTAGTGTCTATATTAGGCAAATTTATATCAAAGCAAACGTCAAAATTAGTGCGAATATATAAGTTAACCTTAGTCAAACAGTTGATTATTATTTTGGTTGTTACAGTTGTCAAACTGCATATATAAAAAACAATAACGAATACGCCATATTGTTGTTTTTGTGCAACTGTTACCACCTCAACAAATTAGCGTTAAGTTTGACGTTTGTCTTGATAAAAAATCTCTAATGTAGACACCATGTTATATATATTTATATATAACAGCTGATTATTATTTTTGGTTGTTACAATTGTCAAACTACACATTAATGTATTCGCCTTGCCTTATTGTTGTTTTGTGCAACTGTCATTCTCCGTAAATTCGCGTTAATTTTGACGTTGTCTTCATAAAAAATTGTCTAATATATACAAAGAAAAACATATCGTCACCTAAAATGCAAAAGGCCGTAATCACTGAAAAATCAAATGTTTTTTTACTGGTTTATAGTGTACTGACCCAAACAATATTACATAATAAATTTCATATTCATATCACTAAAAAAAAGTTAAAAAACCCTAACATTAACTTTATAAACGATACAGGCATAAATTTTTTTCCATTTAAGAAAATTTGTTCGTTTGAAGAGTGTTTTATGCTTTATCTGTTTTTGCTTTAAGTAAGTGATTAAAAAAATAGCAAAAAAATTGCTTAAGTTTAAAGCAAAAAATCCAAAATCGTGGTTACGATCTTTTGCATTTTTATGTGTTTTTTATTTTATTCTGCTGTAAAAAATTAAAGTTTGGTTATGGCCTTATGTATTTTAGGTGACGATGTGTCTTTTTAAAAATTTTTTTGTTGTTGGAAAATTAAATTTGTGATTTTTTAATTCAATTGGTAAAATACTTAAATTTTATGGAAATATAATGTTTTTAGCGTTACGTAGCTGTCTTTTTTAGTTAAAGTTATTATTATTATTATTTTTTTTGGTTTCATGTTTCAGCTTAAAAGGTTTTTATAATTGGAAACCCACCGACCTAGATTGTTTATAAAAGGGTCTTCTTTTAAACTTTTCATAATCATCAAATTGTTCATAGATACTGTTCTTTCTTGATTTGAAATACAATTCAATTGTATTTATTAAACATAAATATAGATTTATATGTTATTTTTAAATATATTGTTCTGCAGAATTCACTTATTTTAATCTATATATTTTTAACAGTAATATACAAAATACCAATAGAAAATTGGATTTTACATTTAGATTTTTGAAAATAACAATTGGAAATGCTATTTTTCATTTAAATATTGGAAAAGACTAGTTGAAATTATTTTTCATTTATATTTCAGGAAATAACAACTAAAAATTAAATTTTCCATATAGAATTTGGAAAGCAATTGAAAGTAAAATTATCTATTTATAATTTAGAAATGAACAAGGGAATTTTAGTTGTTTATATCAAATTTAGAAAACAATAATTGTTGCACAGGTAAGCTTAATTTATGTATGTATCCGAAATACGATGTTTCAATTTGTTTATATAAACATAATAATAACCATACCTTGTCCAAATTTCATTAAATATTTTATTTCAGTTTAAGTTTTTTTTAATCGATTAATTTTAATTACACTTTTCTGAATTTTAAATGGAAAATCTTTTAATTTGTTATTTTCAAAATATGAAATAAAAAGTTCCAATTTAAATTGTTATTTTCGAAATTCTAAATGGAAAACTAAATTTTTAATTGATCTTTTTTCAATTATAAATAAAAAATCTGATTTTTAATTGAGTTTTTCTGGAATCTTTTAGAACTTTTTTATTTGTTCTTTTGTGAAACTAAAAGAAAAATATCATTTCCGATTTGATATTTTCCAAATTCACAATTTAAAATGACATTTTCAAAATTTCAGAAATGGATATGGAAAGTTGTCATTTTAACTTATAAATGAATGGTGTAGTGTATATACCATGTAACGACACGCTTTGCCCTACGGGCTGGGGTATACTTGCAGGCCAGGGTTCGTCACGAAAAATTCATATTTGTGGGACACGGAAGAAAATTAAAACATAACGGATTTAAAACAATGCTATAAACTTTATTTATATTACTAAATCTAACGCGTGCCATCATACTTTTAAAGATCAGTGAGGAAGTGCTGGAAAGATTAACCTCCGCAACAGACTTTCAAAATCTTCATAATGAATTGCTAGAAATGCAACCACTGTACAATTAAATAATACTACCTAAACGAAAGCCTGACGCAGAAAAAACATCTTTAATCTTTGTATGTTTGAATTTTAAATTACCCCATGAAGGGAATTTATTTGGCCACGGAAAATTCCAGAGCGCCAACACCAACTACGGCAATGAGCCTGCAGGGGTCTCCTTTAGTGATAGTCCTCAACCTACAAATTCGTATAGGAAGCTGATGCCTCAAAATTGACTTCTGATTTAAAATCCAATCTTACAAAAAGTTAGGTTATCAAAATCGAATAAATGTGACGAATACAAGCCTCGAGAAACCGTAACGCGGTGCAGTTATACGAAGCCAAACATTCAGTCAATGCGGGGGTGGGAAGCAAAATTCTCGAAGGCCAAGCAACAAAAACCCGCCTAATCTTACTTAAAAAATAATTACTCTGATGCGAGAGTTGTTCCACAATCCAGATCTACTTTGCGAATGTCCTTCAATCTTCTTATAACACCACTTTTATATTACTTTTCTATTTGATGTTGCCAAATTAATAAATTTTGTAACGAAATGAGTTTTTCGCAGATTTATAATATGGCAACACCGCAACGTCGTTAACAAACTACTCAAATAAGATAACAACTACTGCATACGGTAGAATAATATTTTAAAATTTATTAAACACAAATCTTGTAAGAGATTCAAAATATAGTTAAATTACTTTCTTTGAAATGAAACAATGTATATTTATTGATGATACTATAATTAAAATGCAAAGTAGCGATTTTTAAAATTTTACTTATATAATAATTTGGCCTCTAGGTCAAATTGAGTGATTTGTTCCTGGACCGGACTACCTGTAGGTGATAGAGGAACGTCTCAACTTCAATCTGATATGCATTTTATTCTCCACTATAGTTTTTGATTTAACAGACTTCTCAAAGAAAGATTTTTTTTAATTTCACTCATGCGACATTTTGGACCCTAGGTAGAACTGAATGACTTGTTTCTTGACCGGACCACTTAGATGTGATAGATGAAGTTCTCTGCTTCATTTTGATGCACATTTTATTCACCGTTATAGTTTTTGGTTGAACAAAGTTTTCAAAGAAAGATTTTTTTTTTTTAAATTTCGCTCTTGGGACATTTTTGACCCTAGGTTGAATTGAGTGATTTGTTCCTGGACCGGACTACTTAGAGGTGATTAAGGAATGTCTCAGCTTCATTTTGATATGTAACTTATATACCGCTATAATTTTTGGTTGAAAAAAGTTTTCAAAAATAGATTTTCTTCATATTTTACTTAAGGGACATTTTGGATCCTAGGTTTAATTGAGTAATTTGTTACTGGACCGGACCACTTGCAGGTGATAAAGAAAGGTCTCAGCTTCATTTTTATACATTTTATTCGCCGCTATAGTTTTTGGTTGAATAAAGTATTAAAAAAACGGGGATGTTGGTGCGGGGGCTGCAACGTACGAGCAACTAAAATAAATGTAAATTATCTTGCAGCCCAGAAATTAATATATTAAGAGTTTAAAAACTTGGCTCACCTTTTATAAAATAATATGTAATTAAAATTTTAAAATACGTGGTTTTGCATTTTTTTAATTCAATTATAGTAGCATCAATAAACACACATTCGTATTTTGTTTAAAAAAATTTTAAAATATTTTTCTACCGGATACAGTAGTTTGTGAACAAAGTTACGGTGTTGCCACATTATTTATTTAATTTTGTTAAACTGGAACTTGGCAGCACTAGAATTTAAGTAGAAAAGCTTAAATAACTCGTTTTTAAACTTGGCAGCACTTTTACTTTGAAATCTTAATTTGTTAACTTCACGCCGGTTAACCAAAATCCGTTAATTTTAAAATATAAAACATTATGATCACTTATAGTTTATCATTAATTCAATAAATTATTAAAATAATATAAAGCAAATACATAAAGAAAATGACTAATTCATAAACCTTCATATATATATAACAAAACAATATAATTAACATACTTGTAAAAACGAGGCACCGACTTTTATTGTTCCAACCCAACAAACCAAGTAATGATATCATAACGATATCATTTCGGTGATAAGAAAAGCCCAAGAATGATATCATTTATAATTATAAAATGATATAGGTTGTTTTCTAAAAGGTACATTCGAAAATGATATAACAATTTTTGAAAATAATGATATTAGTAATGATATCGTTGAATTTAAGCAGCTCGATAATTTAGCAATATATCCAGAATATATACATACCAAGATTGGTTGAATATATAATATTCTAACTATTTTAGCAAAAAATATAACGACATAATAAACTAAAGTACATCCTCTTCCAAATAATTGTATATATATTACGAAACTTCAGTAATACGAAAACAGTTCCTCTTAAAATCCGAGCTGATATTGATCCTCTATCTTATCCTCTTTTAATTTTTGCGATTCCACTAAATTATGCTGTAAAAAATAATTTTCATATAATACATAACACAAAATATATTTTTTTTCTACAAAAATTTTCAATTTATTTTTATTTTCCCGAAAATGTTTGAAGTTTTTTACTGAGGAAAAAATAATTTCTATGTTATATCATTAATTTTAAAATTAATGATACTGTATCGTTTCTTGGTTTGTTGGACATTGACAAAGTTATAAAATGATTAATTTAAAAAGAATAGTATATACATCGTTACCAAAATATTAAAAACAATATAAGAGTGACGCTTTAAAATTTGAGTTTTTCATGGAATATACTATATTTCATATCATATCATGACAAAATTTCAGACTATACGTCTAAAAATAATGATTACTGTTACGTTTATAAGCATGATTATTGCTAATAAAAATAACTTGCAAATAAATAACTCACTGTTTATACGCACATTGCATAGAGAAATATATTTCCTTATTTGTCGTACCGGATGGAAAAAATACAACTATTATCATCGAAAATTCTATAAAAGTAAAAGGAAGTGACAACGCCGTACACTTTGTTTTTGCAATTCATTTCACTAATCGCGACTATTTCGAGTCTATACGTTTATCAAGATAAACGTCAAATTTAAAAAAATTATAACTTCGTGTCTATACTAGACAAATTGTGCAACTGTTGCGACCTTCCATAAATTAGGGTTAGTTTTGACATTTGTTTTGATAAAAAATTGTCTAATATAGACATTACGTATCGAAAGTAAAACGGCGTCACGGCTCGAAAAATTCATCGGCTTATCGGCTTAATATTCTTAAATTGGACAAAAACTGTAGAAGTTATTAGATTTTATTTGTAATAACTAAGGACCGGAAGTTCATGCAAATGCATGTTTTTTGCCTTTACTCCTAGAACAGAGTAAACTAAATATCTTTGCGAATTAGAGAATTTCCCTTATTGCATATTTAGGCATATTTTGTTGAAAATGCATGTTTTTGCATATTTTGCAATAAATCCATATTTTTGTATCATATTTAGTGCAATATTCTAATTTAAAATTATTCTTTGTGTAGAAAAAAGTAATTCCGTGAACTTTTGAAAAAACGACTTAAGTCTACATTTCAAAATTTTCAGAAGAGCTAAAAAATTTTTTTTAAATAAAAAAAAAAAAAAAAAAATATAATATATATAAGATATTACTCCAAAACTAATAATCACAGAAGGACGTTGATTATTGTAAAAGGTGCATCATCAGACGGCTCCTTATTCATTTCGTATATAGATGCGAAATACACAGAATAAATAATTTCGTTTCGGAGAAGTATTGTCCTAAAATATTCGACAAAACAATATCATTGAAAACAGTTTTTGGTATATTAGCCATTTGATTTATCTCAAGGCAGAACAAGTTTGTTTAATATCGATTTATGTATATGACACATTTGGTTTGGTTGTCATACGTTTTTGTAAAACATCGAGAATTGATTAATTCTTTTTAAAGAAGCTACCAATGAGATTATTCTGTCTGAGAGCACCCTTAATATCATTTTAGAAAGATCGATCTGCCATTACATAGTGTCTACATTAGAGATTTTTTTTATTAAGACAGACGTCAAATTTAACGCGAATTTGTGGAAGGTGGCAACAGTTGCACAAAAACAGCAATATGGCATATTCATTATTGTTTTTTATATATGTCGTTTGACAACTGTAACAACTAAAATAATAATCAACTGTTTAACTAGGTTACCTTGTATATAAATTTGCCTAATGTAGACACTAGGTTAAGACACAGCCATCGAAAGAAGTGTTGCCAGTTGTTAAAATTGTATAATCAAACGAAGAAATAATAAAATCTTTGCCACGTCTTTAAAAATGCATCCATCACATGTGTTGATGTCGAACGGTAATTTTCTATGTACAAAAGCTGTCTAAGATCTTTACTGTATATTTATTTTTACTTTAATATGATACTGAATTAAAATTTTATGTTTTTTTTTTTTTAATAAAAGTTAAGAATTAAGTGGATATTTTATATGTTTTTCGGGGCATATTTTAACATTTTTAGTGGTAATAGTTTACTAAAACTTTTGATATATTTTCAATTTTATCCTAAAAAAGTAAAAAACAAGTAAAAAATATATAAAATATTATGTCTTAAAATATATGAAGAATTTTTAATAGAAAATGCTTAATAACTTTTTGAGTTTTTAAGCATTTTTATATAGGGATATCTCATTTTATTCTAAACGAAATAACATTTCAAACTTTGTACACAAACATGTGTAGTCTTTTAGAAAAAATCAGAAAAATTTACATTAAAGTCAAAATTTCATAAAAGAAAATAAATTTAAAAACGGTGAATAATTCACTTTTTAATTGCAGTGTATATAAAAGATGTTAATATAGATAAAAAACTACATCTTTCTGCTTTAAAAATCAATTTAAAAATCTTAAATTGATTTAAAATTTATGAAGCTACGAGATTTATAGTGCAAGAACTATCCTAAAAATGGTTTTTTCGCAACATCTCGAATTTTAGGGGGTGTTTCGAAATTTTTTAAAAACGTTTTGTGATGTCCTCAAGAAGGTAAAAAGCGTATTATCACGCTTTAAGTAAACAAGTTAGAGCACTATATTCGGCTGTTTCGAGTCTTTTACACTCTTCACCAGCTTATCGACAAGTAATAAAATTTATGCCTTAAAATATGCTTTCATATTTTTACATTTATACTTCAAAAAATAATCTAAATTTTTTCCAAACTACAAAAATTGAAACACAAAATTTAACTTTCTTAGCAAGCGATGTTTATATACATATTTGTGTTTGTATGCAGATACATGCTTATACAAAAAACAACCACACTGAGTCATTGCAATGCTTTTATTTCGCACTAAAAAACGTCCAAACATATAAAAAATGATTGCTACAAATGAATGCTACAAACAACAACTACTTCTTGCTTATACAAAAACAACAATAACTGAAAGTCATTGCAATGCTTTTTATATATGTTTGTGTGTGTATATTTTTTAATATTTTTTCAGTTTTTTGTTTATGGACCGATTTGGTTAATTGAAAATTCAAAAAAATATTTACAACAGATTTGAACAAAAACGAATACCTAAACTTATATAGAAGCTTCACAAAATCCAAAATTGCGTTTTGACCGATAACTAAGTTACTAATGAAAAGATTATTTTTATTTTTTCAACAAAAATATTCCAAAAAAA
This sequence comes from Protocalliphora azurea, assembly GCA_932274085.1. Lineage (NCBI taxonomy): Eukaryota > Metazoa > Arthropoda > Insecta > Diptera > Calliphoridae > Protocalliphora > Protocalliphora azurea. The sequence goes on from OW026523.1 coordinate 48,440,866, forward strand.
ATATATATATTTCGAATTTTCTGTGCAAAAATGAAAACGTTAGCTTATATAGGCACAAATACGTTTTTAGAGACATTTTCGGTTTTTTGGCGATATCTCAGTCATTAATGAACCGATTTTAATAGAGTTATTCTAAAGAATATTTCCTAAAATTTGATGCAATATATATATATATATATTAAAACTGGGGCTTTCTATAAACTGATCAGATAGACAGACGGACATCGTTATCAATAAGGATCCAGAAACTATATACTCTTTGGTATCTTAGATGAATATTTCAGATTTTACAAACGGAATTACAAGCTTATATGTATCCTTTAAACTTTTGGTGAAGGGTAAAAAAAGATATTGTTTATAAAATTTCTTATTAATTCATATATGACATTTTTCTTTATTTTTAAATTTCTATTTTGTATTATCTGCAGTTTTCTTGTGTAAGTGTTAACAGCTTTATAAAACCAGACTTGGCAACCGTAGATCAAAATTGGCCGAATACACATTTTCACCTTATATAAATTTATATTGTTACGTTTTTACTTTTTAAAAACGGTGGTTTATTTCCTTTAAATAACCCGTATACTTTGATTGCAAATAAAAGCAGTTTAGTAGTTTAAAAGTTGTAACGACACTTTATTTTATTTAAAAATGTACAACAATAACAGTTTAAATAGTTATTATGTGTTATAATACACACGTACTTAAATTACACACTTTATAAAACACTTCAATAATGTGCAAGAATATACAGCCAAGGCAGTTAATTTGTCTTAACTATGCTTCCAATTAGACTGACTCAATGGTATTCTCACGGCCAATTTATATACACTGCACTGCTATCTAGATGCTTCTCGAAAGCTCTATCTCTTTCTACAATGTTCTTAACGGGCAAACTAATATATTCGAATTTTAGAGTTTTCGATGTTAATGTTAGCAGTTTCAACATTTAGTGTTGCCATACTTACAAACAATGGCGAAAGCTTTTTATTCAATGTTGTATATTTACAACTATGTTAATAATTTCTACAGATATGTTATACTTTTAACATAAACAGAAAGGTCTAGAAGCATTGAGAACGGTTAAGAAGCATTATTTAATTTTAAACCAGCCGTTAAAACCGTTATATTTGAATTTAAGTACAATTTCGTAACAATATATACCCTTATATAAAATAATAAAAAGAAATAACGTCGATAGGACGATGTCTGTCCGTTTGTCGATTGAAATGGTGTTTATGAAGTCCACCGATAACTGCCATATATAATATATATGTAAAACGATTTGAAATCCTTTCGAGAATATTGATACTGAAATTCAGAAGTATCGGTTGATAAATGCAGATATATTTTTTATCACGGTTTTCGATTTTCTGAAGCTTCTGTATAAGATGGGGACTTCATTTTTTTAAAGAAGATTCGGAATTTTTTTTGCTGAAGAAATGAACTAAATCTGTTCAATAATAAACGAGATATCGACACATTTTTTTAGCTTTTTGAAGCCCTGTTTAAGTTACGAACTTTATATATATATCGATCACAAATATAAACAACCAAGTTATGGGCCAAAAACTGAAAATATCTCTTAATAATATAAACACACATACATTTATATTAAGCATTACAATGGCTATTAGTGTTATATATATATATATATATATATATATATATATATATATATATATTTTATCACCTATATTTCGATATCGTTCAATCAATAAAATATATTAATGATATATAATCAATAACATTTATCTTTAAAATATTAAAACTAAAAACCTAAAACCTTTGATTTTGATCTTTGCAAAATTTGTTAATTTCAGCTTTCACTCGGTTTCGATTTCAAAACATGAAAATGTATGTTCTATTTAGAATTAAAATGCTAATAATTTCTTGTTTGTTCTTAAATTATAAAATGAAGCATTCACTATAAATTTAATTTAATTTGCTACACTTAACACGATAATAACTATTTTTTATTTTTATTTTAAGTAAATATATCTCAATAATTCATTTGAGTCTAAACAAGAAAGGTCTTCTAAATAAATAAATTATTTATTTAAATAAATACTATTTATATATGGCTAAGGAATTGAAGAAAAAAGGTAATTGAATAATACTTTAATAATTAAACAAGTATACATATTTCTTTTTTACAAATTGGTTATAGTTTTTAAAAGTCTTTTGTATTGTTCGGATCTGTTTCACGTATTAAAGCGCAACAATAGGGACTTATCGATGCCTTAATCGCAAAAATTTTGACATTACTTTTAGTTTTCGCAAAATTTTGGCGTATTCGCTCACCTTTCTCGATACTAGTACTAAAGTTTAAAAGCTATTCGAGCTCCAGTCTTCTGGTAGTTTTGCAACAAAATCTCCATTAATCACTTCAAATTAGGGAATTTTGCCATTACCGAGAATGTTGCGAGAACAAAATTTTCGAATTATCCCCCTTCTGCCAGTATATTGGACGTTAAACACTTTATAATGGTTATAATGGTGAAGCGGTGGCTTGAAAATATTATATGAGCTTACAAGTGGAAAAAAGTTTTGTTTTCCGCCGCACATGAAATAGAACCGTTCATTCATCAAATCAAATAAACTGTTGATTTCGTTTCAGAATTATGTAAATGTATATTTTTTTATAGTTGGTTACCTCGGAAATTAAAATTTTTTAAAAAATTGCCAAGATTTCATTTATGATTTGATTGAAAAAAATGTACACATTTTATAATTCTCTACAAAAAATACGTTACATGTGAGATATCTCTTTTACTTTAAGAGATACTTAGACCAAAGTAAAATTTTGACTAATTTTTAAACATGTTTCTTTTTTTAACTTATCGGGCTCAATTTGTGTCCCAAAATTTTTATAAAATATTCTCTGGATGCTGTACAAAGTTCTAAATAATTTTTGTCATATACCTTTGTGGTGCCGATAAAAAGTTATAATATTTTGAAGTTGAAAATTCAAAAAAATTTATCTTTTGTGATTTTTCTCAAAAAGTTGACGATATTTTTTTTACTTTAAAGTCCATTATTCTAATGTGGACCATATATTATTTATGTTTCTAAAAGAATGCTTAACGTTAATATTTCTTAACTTTAATATTTCTTTTTTTATTTATCTGTACAGCTCAAAAATTTCAAAGCCGAAAAAAACACCTTGACTACATATTTTCGCTAAACATACAAAAAATATTTAATAAGCCACGCATCTGATAACGACAGAGTGACCATTTTACTGAAAAAAAATCTATTTTTAAAATAAATTTTCCCCCAACTGGGATTTTGGGTATTTCGGAATAAAAAAGTTGGAACCTATTTATGTTCTTATTTTAAGGACAACTTTTTTTATATTATACTAAAATTTCATAATGATAGCTTTATTTATATAGACTTTATTTAAGTTCAAATATAATTTTTTTTTACAAAATAAAACTACACATCAATATTTTACGATTTTAATAAATTTAATGAAGAAATTTATCTCTAATACTGTACTATTTATATATTATTTTTCAAGTTCTAACCATTCCAATGATACTTGCATAAATAGTTTACACATTCGTTTAAAAGCTAACTGAAATTTGATCTCCTTCAACAAAATTTGCAAATTTTCCTTCATTTCTATGGTAAATGTGTGCTGCAGCATTCTACATACATAAGTGTACAGCTGTATCAAAATTTTTAAACAATTTTGTGTAACTTTTGAACCGTTAATTGGTTATATTGCTTAAAATAACTATTCTTAAAAAATATATTTTATTTATTTCAGTATATTTCAACAAAATATTCATTTACATTATTGTTAATATTCCACTTATTTTTTTTTATCGATGTTAGAGTAGAATCGGAAAACAATAATAGGTAATTCAATTGGTGACGGTTTTTACATATTCTCGAACTTGTCTTGTATTAAATAGTTGAATGTGGTTGAAGTCAGGCATCCTGTGCCTCTTCTGTTAATACTCTTGTAATATACTTTTGATCCTGGAATTGTGTTTTTCCAAACATATTTAGTAGCATTAGTTGACATAGATGGTTCATTCAAATACTTTCTTAAGCGTAGTGGAACCAGCAATGCCATAAAACAATTTTGTAGTTTGTATAACTTTCCCTTGATGAAGCTTGTTTGTATAATGATAGTGCTGATAATCCCTCAATCCATGTTAACGTCAGATCCGATTTATCAAGTTCCAATGCCTCTTTTTTCGAAAATATTGAGAGAAACCTTGAAGAGATATTATTAAGTAACTGCTACAAATCAATAAATGCTCTTTCATTTCATCTATTTCATTAGGAAGTGGGATAATATTTCGTTTTTTTAAAGTATATCTTGGTAATATGGCAGAATAAGGTGTCCTTTATCGAGTAAAGCCTTAGATAAATCTTTAATTTCAGACTCGGATTGCGTGGATACTATTTCCCACCAGGTGCCACTTCAAACGAAACGTTTGAAGTGGCACCTGAATTATTTACTGTCTTTATTTTTATTTCAAATAACTTGAAAAAATTCCAATTCTACAGTAATAATATAATATAATATAATATAATATAATATAATATAATATAATATAATATAATATAATATAATATAATGTAATATAATATAACGTAATAAAATTTAATATAATATAATATAATATAATATAATATAATATAATGTAATATAATATAATATAATATAATATAATATAATATAATATAATATAATATAATATAATATAATATAATATAATATAATATAATATAATATAATATAATATAATGTAATATAATATAATATAATATAATATAATGTAATATAATATAATATAATATAATATAATATAAAACATAATATAATATAATATAATATAATATAATATAATATAATATAATATAATATAATATAATATAATATAATATAATATAATATAATATAATATAATATAATATAATATAATATAATATAATATAATATAATATAATATAATATAATATAATATAATATAATGTAATATAATATAATATAATATAATGTAATATAATATAATATAATATAAAACATAATATAATATAATATAATATAATATAATATAATATAATATAATATAATATAATATAATATAATATAATATAATATAATATAATATAATATAATATAATGTAATATAATATAATATAATATAATATAATATAATATAATATAATATAATATAATATAATGTAATATAATATAATATAATATAATATAATATAATATAATATAATATAATATAATATAATATAATATAATATAATATAATATAATATAATATAATGTAATATAATATAATATAATATAATATAAAACATAATATAATATAATATAATATAATATAATATAATATAATATAATATAATATAATATAATATAATATAATATAATATAATATAATATAATATAATATAATATAATATAATATAATATAATATAATATAATATAATATAATATAATATAATATAATATAATATAATATAATATAATATAATATAATGTAATATAATATAATATAATATAATGTAATATAATATAATATAATATAAAACATAATATAATATAATATAATATAATATAATATAATATAATATAATATAATATAATATAATATAATATAATATAATATAATATAATATAATATAATATAATATAATATAATGTAATATAATATAATATAATATAATATAATATAATATAATATAATATAATATAATATAATATAATATAATATAATATAATATAATATAAAACATAATATAATATAATATAATATAATATAATATAATATAATATAATATAATATAATATAATATAATGTAATATAATATAATATAATATAATGTAATATAATATAATATAATATAATATAATATAATATAATATAATATAATATAATATAATGTAATATAATATAATATAATATAATATAATATAATATAATATAATGTAATATAATATAATATAATATAATATAATATAATATAATATAATATAATTATAATATAATATAATATAATATAATATAATGTAATATAATATAATATAATATAATATAATATAATATAATATAATATAATATAATATAATATAAAACATAATATAATATAATATAATATAATATAATATAATATAATATAATATAATATAATATAATATAATATAATATAATATAATATAATGTAATATAATATAATATAATATAATGTAATATAATATAATATAATATAAAACATAATATAATATAATATAATATAATATAATATAATATAATATAATATAATATAATATAATATAATATAATATAATATAATATAATGTAATATAATATAATATAATATAATGTAATATAATATAATATAATATAAAACATAATATAATATAATATAATATAATATAATATAATATAATATAATATAATATAATATAATATAATATAATATAATATAATATAATATAATATAATATAATATAATATAATATAATGTAATATAATATAATATAATATAATATAATGTAATATAAAATAATATAATATAATATAATATAATATAATATAATATAATATAATATAATATAATATAATATAATATAATATAATATAATATAATATAATATAATATAATATAATATAATATAATATAATATAATGTAATATAATATAATATAATATAATATAATATAATATAATATAATATAATATAATATAATATAATATAATATAAAACATAATATAATATAATATAATATAATATAATATAATATAATATAATATAATACAATGTAATGTAATATAATATAATATAATGTAATATAATATAATATAATATAATATAAACCATAATATAATATAATATAATATAATATAATATAATATAATATAATATAATATAATATAATATAATATAATATAATATAATATAATATAATATAATATAATATAATATAATATAATATAATATAATATAATATAATATAATAATAATGAAGGAAAATGGGAAAATTTTGCTGAAAGGCGTCAAGTTTCAGTTAATTTTAAAACGAATGTGTAAACTATTAATGCAAGTATTTGGTATTATTGAAAAGCTTATAATTTGAAAAATAATATATAAATAGTAAAGTATTAGAGATGAATTTCCCCACTAAATTTATTAAAAATCGTAAAATTTTGATGTTTAGTGTTATTTTGTAAAAAAAAATATTTGAACTTAAATAAAATATTTAAAAATAATGCTATCATTATGAAATTTGAGTAGTATTATATAAAAAAATTGCCCTTAAAACAAGAACATAAATAGATTCCCAATGTTTCATTCCGAAATACCTAAAATCCCAGTTCGAGGAAAACTTTTTTTAAAAATTGACTTTTATCAGAGGCGTGGCTTATTAAATATTTGTGTGTTTAGCGAACGTATGTAGGTATGTAATCAAGGTGTTCTTTTTAAATTTCATCTTTGACATTTTTGAGTTCTACAAAGAAAAATTACCCAAATTCTGATAGATCTAGCTTGGAGACTATTGCTCCAAATGTCCTCGAAACATAAAAAAATAATGTATGGTCCAGAGGAAAATAATGGATTTTAAAGTGAAAAAATGTCATCACCTTTTTGAGAAAAATCATAAAAAATCACATTTTTTTTAAATTTTCTAATTGAAAATAATATAACTTTTTATCGGAACTACATAGAATTTTGTGCACAATCCAAAGAATATTTTATGAGCATTTTGATACTCAAATTGAGCCTGCCAAGTTAAAAAAACTAACAAAACATGTCCAAAAATGGGTCAAAATTTTACTTCGGTCTAAATATCTCTTAACGTAAAAGAGATATTCCACACATAAAAGCGTATTTTGTAGAGAATTATAAGGACAAGCTATGCGTAAATTTCTTTTCAATCAAAAATTTTGGCGATTTAAAAAAAAAATCATACCCGAGCTGACCATCTTTGGTTCACCCCCTGTGGTCCAGACCCGCTAAGAACCTATGCTCCTCCAAATCAATTGGAATACATCTCAGGATCGGCCATGTGAAAATTTATTCAAATATATCCAGTAGTTCTAAAATTACAGAATTATTTATAAAAAAAAGGAATCATTTGAGACCACTGTGGCGACGTTTGTGTAAAACGTTTTTAACTCCTTACGACTGTGATGGGATCAATACTGCTTATTGTTTTAATAAACTCAAATTACGAAAAAAATCATTTACTTCAGTTAGTGAAACACATAAACCAAATTAATGAAAATACTAACCTCTGAGCGTTTGTCAATTTTAATGAGCATATAACATCCGTAAAGATAATAAAAATCTTTAAAATCACTAGAATTAGTTCTAATCTGATCAGGTTCAAAAATTAATCAGAATTTGTTAACTTGTGTTATTATAATCATTTTAAATTGTCTTAGAATAGTGTACGAAATATTAAACTCAAATATAATTACATAAATATTTTTTCATAATATTTTTCCTTTTGCTTTTAGATTACAATCACTTTCTTTTACTTTTTATAAATTTGCTATTGATTTCGCCATTGCTAAGTAAGACTACGGACATTAGTGAAGATTTGGAAAGATTTGAACTACAATTATTTTATAGATTAACCATTTCAAAACCTAATGAAAATTTAATAGTAACCCCTTTATCATTAGCAACTCTTCTTATTCTATTACGCATGTCATCTGTACCCAATGTAGTTTCAGAAATTGATAAAGTTTTCGGCTTGTTTGGTAAAAGTAATAGTGTAATTACTGAAAAATATAAAGATCTTTTGCAAAAGTATCAACATCAACATATTTTCATAATGACAAATAAGATTTCAATATTCTCCGAAAATATGGTGGTTGATGTGCTCGAAATGAGTGCAAATAAGACTTTTGATGACTGGCCATTTAGCGCATGTATTAGAATTGCCGAATTATCATTTACTGGTCATCCAACCGAATTAATCTTGGCTACAGAAACCCATTTTAAAAATTTATTATTACAATATACAATTTATACCGTCGAAAAAGCACCGTTTTATGCTAGTAAGGATGAGATAATAAATGCGGATATGATTGATATTGTGGCCAAATTAAATTATGGGCAAATTCCTGAATTAGGGTCAAGAATTGTAGAAATACCCTATAGCGATGGAGATACTTCCCTGGTAATGTTGTTACCCTACAAAAATGATGGAATAACGGTGTTACAAAAAGATTTAAGAGCATTTACTCTCGCTGACATTTTGTCATATACAAAGAAGGATTTTGTTAAAATTAAAGTGCCAAAATTTGTAACTACTGTGGACATGTCATTGCAGGAAGACTTGAAAGCTGTAAGTTTAAATATTAAAAAAAAAAAAAATACTAACGTTTTTCTATTTAAAATCATATATTTGGTTTGCTAGTTGGGCATGACGACTATGTTCGAGCATCTGTGCGACACTCCGTTATCTATACGAGTTTCAGACGTAAATTATAGGGCCAGATTTCAGGTGAACGATAAAAGCGCTAGAGAAGATCCTTTTTTTGGTAAGATAACTAATAAAAATTATACCTATGTATGTATACATTTGTAGTATGTATTTTTAGTTAACATTTTTCATAAAAGAATTTTATAAATTTTGAGATTTATAGTCTCTAATGTGAGAAAGAATGAAGTTCTGTTAAGTCTTTACACATTCAAAAATATGTCAATGACCTTTCCAAAAAATAAAAATATAAAATCAATTTATAATAATTTAAATGCATAAGAATGGTCCAACAATGTATGAAGTGTATCGTATATTTCAAAGTATCATTTAGAACATCTTGACCAAATTTCACCTTCCTACGATGATTGAAACAGGATGCTACACGGCCATATACATAAGTTAATGATTCTAGAACAAATCTTCAAAAATTTTTTCTGACAACAAGCTGTAGCTAATAAAAAATTATTATACCCATATTTCGTAATTTTTCCAAAAAAGTTAATGTGAACGAAAAATAATATTTTATTAAAAATTTGTTAATAAAGTTTTATTTTTTTCTACGTAATTCTTCTTACCAAAATTACGTTTTTATCCTTCCTATTAACTTCTTTTAAAAAATTACAAAATGTGGGTATACTTATTTTTCTTTTTTGAATATTTCTTTTATAACTTTTCAGGAGACCGTTTTTTAGATTTCAAATTGAAGTTAAAGATCGTAGGTATACAATTTTGTATTATCTACCGTGTAAATATATTCGCTATTCA